>OZ010794.1:530919633-532234990 GCA_963932465.1 Maratus speciosus | reverse complement strand
AATGTACTATATATTGCTATAAAACACAAGATAATATGCACTGAAATATTTCATTTGATTAAAGTTTCGTTCGGAGAAACCGACCAGCGTAGCGGGCGAAGGCTGCTAGTATATTCATAAAGCAGAAATTTCCTTTTCTCAAAATAGCCTAAATAAGAAAATTTGAGTAACCATGCGCGAATGTTCCTATACCATTTTTATCTACAAAAAATTTCTAATTGTTTCTTACTCTCAATTACAGATAGATTTTATTTTCTCTCTATCATTTTTATTAAGTTTTTTACTCTCAAATACTAATATATTTTATTTTCCATAGGAAATAAGTAAGAAATAATTAGAATTTTTTTGTGGATAGAGAATGCAAAGTATCAGTATTTGAGAGTAAGAAGCAATTAGATTTTTTTTTTCCGTGCGGATAAAAATGATATGGAACATTCGCGAATATCGCGCATTTTTCAAACTGTCTTATTAGGCTATTTTAAGAATAAGAAATTTCTGCTTTATGAACATATTTCAGGCACTTTTAGCACATTCGGAACTTAAAATTTTACATATTTTAATGTATTTTTATTTTTAAAATAAAGTTCAAAGTATTGCCTATAGACTCAATGAAAGTATTATTTATAAAGCATAATTTATATTATCAATAAGAAAAGAAATTGTGGTCTAAAAATAGGCTCTTTTCTAGATACAAAATATAATTATTTTATTTTTGTATTTTAAAAAGTGTAAGAGCCTTTGTAACTTTAAGGATAAATAAACTTTCCAGAAAGTTATTTTTTTATCTTTTCAAATTCTTTAGAAGTTAAGCTGAGGAAACCAGATGATTTTAAATAATTTCAAATATTTTTAAAATCATCTTTTCATTTTCATTTTGTATTATAGAGAGCGGATATTTTCAATCTACTTTAAAATTACCTTGCAAAAAACCAAATAGCATACTTGCGTATTATGTGTCAAAGATTACATGTTGCTTTTACCAAAAGTTAATAAGATTTTGTGCGTGTGTGTTACTTTCAAAATATAATTAATTTTATTATCACTAAAAAATTTTCATTTTAAAATATGTACTTGTTAAGACATAAAGCTTTGAAAATTAATATTATGATATTAGTTTTCCACTGTAAAAAATTTTATGAATTTTCCTTCACATTATGTTCTGATTTTTCAAGCAACGATGCTGTGGAATCGAATTCAAGCCCGATACTGTGAAAGCGAATTCAGTCAACAAGTGAAGTAAAAATCGAATTCTTTCTATCGCGTGCATCACGCAGCTAATAGCAACGCGAATTTCCGCACACTTGAGAAATTTTACTGCACTTTTAAAGACAGCAGCAGTGGCGTATCCAGGATTGCGCTTTGGAGGGGGTCTAGCATGTTTTAGAGATCTATATGTGCCCAGCTCTGGCCCGGTCCGGCCCGCCTCCCAGATCTGCTGTCTTTCTTCCATTTGATTTGATGAGACGTGCCGGATCAGTTCCTGACTTACATTTTTTCTGCTGACTTGAGCTGAGTCGTAACCAGCCAGAGAAAGCTCTGTAAAGTTTTGGTGGGGCTAATTCTGAATGCTTTTAATATGTTAAATAATGAAATTCTTTACAAATAAATATCTTAGTTTTCACGATTTTTTCATGTGTTTCTGTATTTGGATAATTTTAAAGTGTTTTTGCAATCAAATGATTTAAATTTTTATTATTAAATTATCAAAAAATTTTGAACGTTAAAGAGAACAAGAGATTGCACGAGGTCTTAAATTTTTAATTAAGTAAATTTTAAACATGCTAATATTTCGAATTTCATAACGAAATTTATAAAAGAGAAAAACATTGTATGACAAAATTAATATCTTTTCGAAAATTCCGATTTTTTGAGAACCTATAACAATAATAATATTCTTTCATAATTAAAAAAAAAATTAAATATCTAGTATAGTCTGGGAGGGGCTTCAGCCCCCTTAGCTCCCGTCGTGGGTGCGCCAATGGACAGCAGCTAGTAAATTTTACAGCAACTATGTTGCATGTTGGCAGCCGGCGTGCTGGCACCTTTTGTTGTAAATGTAAAGTCTATTGATTTTTCCTGCACTTTTATGTTGTAATTTTTCAAGCACCGATGCTGTGAAATCGAATTCAAGCACCAATGCCGTAAAAGCGAATTCAAGTAACAAGTGAAGTAAAAATTGAATTCTTTCTGTCACGTACACCACGAAAAGCCAATAGCAACGCTACTTTCCCCAAATTTGAGAAATTTTACAGTACTCTTAAAGATAGAGCTTATAAATTTTACTGAGACTGCGTTGGCAGCCGGGATGGCAGCACCTTTTGTTATAAATAAGTCTATTGATTTTTCCCGCACTTTTATGTTGTAATTTTTCAAGCACCGATGCTGTGAAATCGAATTCAAGCACCAATGCCGTAAAAGCGAATTCAAGTAACAACTGAAGTAAAGATTGAATTCTTTCTGTCACGTACACCATGAAAAGCCAATAGCAACGCTACTTTCCCCAAATTTGAGAAATTTTACAGTACTCTTAAAGATAGAGCTTATAAATTTTTCTGAAACTGCGTTGGCAGCTGGGATGGCAGCACCTTTCGTTGTAAATAAGTCTATTGATTTTTCCTGCACTTTTATGTTGTAATTTTTTAAAGCACCGAGGCTGTGAAATCGAATTCAAGCACCAATGCCGTAAAAGCGAATTCAAGTAACAACTGAAGTAAAAATTGAATTCTTTCTGTCACGTACACCACGAAAAGCCAATAGCAACGCTACTTTCCCCAAATTTGAGAAATTTTGCAGTACTCTTAAAGATAGAGCTTATAAATTTTACTGCAACTGCGTTGGCAGCCGGGATGGCAGCACTTTTTGTTGTAAAATACAGTCGGCCCCGCTTAATTGCATACAGTTGGTTCCACTGAATTGTATGCATTTAAGCGGGCTGTGCATTTAAGCGAGGACAGCAATTAATGTTATCAGTATACGTTATCATTTGATTATATACCGCAAATATGGTAAATATTAATGGACAATAATTATTTACCTAATAAATTAAAAACTATTGTATTAATAACTTTAATAAATAATTTATTATTACTCTATATATAACAATACAGTGGAACCTGGTTAAGACGCGTTTCAAGGGAGCGGTCAAAGGTCGCGTATTAAGCGGGATCGCGTATTAAACGTGATTTATATAATGTTGTAGGAATTGGGCTTCATTTATACGTTTACGGTCGAAAGTTGAGTCTTTTACATATATTCAGATCGAAATTTAATTGTATTCCACACGTATTGTTTCTTTTTATAGGACAAACTGGAATAACAACGGAAAATAAATATAGATTTCAACATGAATTTATTGTCGATTAATGCGTTTTGCAACCAAAAATAATTTTCCTACTAGACTCATTTTTTTAAACAGAAAGAAAAATAATATTAAATCTTTGAAGCACAGCCCAGTTTTTAAAATCACATTTAGTACTTGTAATAATGAGTACCATTATAATCTGTTCTTCATTATCAAGATAATAAGAAAAACTATCCTTATAAAATATTGATATAGCAAAAAGTAAAGTAAACATAAAAGAATTATCCAATCACAGTCGTATCTAATCTTTGCGAGTTTCATTTTTTGTTGCCTATAATATGCATTATAAAACATAGTGGCGATATAAAGTACATTTAAAACATCTCTAACAACACGTATGAACAACTCTAATCATAATAATTTTTGTGACGTATCTAAATAACCTGAATGCGTCTATCTCTCTCTACAACAGTAAAAACATACACGAAGCGAGAGACAAAGAATGTTAGGAGGTGGGATCAAAGAAGAATTGCAGTTTTGCTAATTTAACGGTTTTTTTTTTTTTTTTTTTTGGTTATTCAAACATCTATCCACTATTTCCGATTAGTAATTTTCGCCTTAATTAATCTGTTGCTAAATAAATTAAATAATATTAGGAAACAGTGTTTTTATCTGAATAATAAAAATCCTCTAAATCGTTAACACTCGAGAAGAAAGAAGGAATTCGCATCTTGATCAATGAATTCGCGTCTTAAGCGTGATTTTTTTCCTCAATGAACCGAAAATTTATCGCGTATTAAGCGGGATCGCGTCATAACCGTTCGCGTATTAAACGTGATCTTTTTACATTAGCCTTATGGGCGATGTTTAAAGGATCCGAAAAAATCCGCGTATTAAGCGGGATCGCGTAATAACCGTGAGCGTCTTAACCGGGTTCCACTGTATATGTAATAAAGTATAAGGTATTATAACACTATTTACGGTACATGCTTTAATTTTTCATTATAATTTATATGAAAATTAAAATGAAAGTTAAATAAAAATATTTTGCTTTTAAATCATACCTTTGAAAATAAGTTTTTGCATAAATTCTTTGTATTTTTCAATTATTTGCCAATTTATCTCTCTTTTTTTTTCGCCTACGCAAAAACTCCTTTGGATTTTATTTTTTTTTTGTTTGTTTGTTTGTTTTTCTTTCATATCCCGATATTGCTTTTCTCACTTCCAGCGCTAAATATTGGTCCTTTATTCTCTTGACCCTCTCTATTCTATTTTCCCCCAATTCCAGAATTTTTCAAAAAGTACCCCAGCACCTTTAGTCACTGTATGTACGGCAAGCTTTAAAAGAAAAACACAATTGTCCAAATTCAACACTCTCATAAGTTTCCAGAATTAAGATAAGCCATCTTTCACGACGATTTCTGCTCTTCGATTGTAAATAAAAAAGTTCTTTCTTTTCTTTTTTTTTTTCCCCATTTATCACTATAACAGGAATTCATAAAATCCGGATTACTAATAGATTGGAGATACTTATGCAATTAACCGGGGATTGTTATGCGATAAAACGAGTATATTTAACTTTAGCCTTATGGAGAACGTTTCTGTTCCACGGCATTCTATGCATATAAGCGGGGTATGCAATTATCCGTTACCCGATTAAGTGGGGCCGACTGTACCATTTTTTTTTTTCTTTACAGTGCATAATTTGTCGACTTTAAACACTCTAATAAAATTCCTAAAATATTTTATAGATGCTAAAATCAGCGAATTTATTATTTTATAAAGTAAGACATCATAAATTAGAACTAAACACAAAATCTATCCCATTTTATTCCCCAGAGTTCATTTGTCTCTATTCATAACTGTTGACACAGCTACAATTTCCTCTTTTTTTTTCCTCTCACGCCTATGGCTTCCCACTGAGATTTAAATACAGCACAGATCGGCAGAGTAAATATTTTTACTGGAAGTATCAATAAACACTTAACCTGCAAAACATAAAGGAGCTATTTTTTCACTTCTTAAAGCTACTCGTTCAGAGTGTCGAGAATAGCTCCATGCGATCGAATTTGACAGTGTTCTATTGTTATAGTTTACTGTGATCTAAACACGGCGGGCGCTTTGAATCTGTTAAAACGGTGCGGTCGTAGTTATTTCTTTTTCTTTCTTTCTTTTTTTTGCAAAGAGAGTATTATGATATAATCTTTGTTCTGGAAACTTTGATATAGAATCGAGCTACTAAGAGGTAGTTTCTATACAAATTCTTTTGTAAATATTTATATTTTATCTCCTTCTCCGATATAAAATGTACTTTAACAAATCTGTAAAAAAAAAAATCTGCAAAGTTACTAAAATTTTTCTAGGAAACTGGAATTTCTAGAACTTTTTATGTAACGGCAACAACAAAAATTCATGTAACAGATACACTTTTGCACCGTAAATCAAAAAATTTATAAGGTTACTAAGAATTTTTTAGGAAACTGGGATGCCTAGAACTAATTATGTAACTGCAACCCGGTTTACAGATAAAATTTTAGTAAGATTACTGTAATTTTAGTCAATTCTTTTGTAAAGCTACACATTTGTGTAGCTTTACAAAAACTAGTTTTGTAGATTTACATCTTTTTTTTTTTTTTTTTTTTTTTTTTTTTGTACAATGTACAGATGAAATTTTAGTAAGCATATAGATTTATGTCACTTTACAGCTGTAGAATTACAGATTTTTCTTTTTTTTTTTTCTTACAGTACATAAATTAAATTACAGCAGTAAATCTGAAATGAAACTGTTTACAAAACAAATAATGTGTTGCTATCAAACGTACTACTTATTCACAAATTAAAAGATGTAATAAAAACACAAGAATAACATAAATCTCTACGTTTCGGTTTAATCTTTAAAACCTTCGGCGAGAGAAAAATTTTCTAAAATATAAATCGTCAAAAACTCTTTATATGCTACATTTTAAAATCATTTCAAAATACAAAACAGTCTAACGGAAACTTCTTAAATTCCAAATAAACAGCTCTTTTATCCAAAGAAAACAACGAAGAAAGAAGGGCTGTAAAAAATGGAAATTTTCAAAGACTTTTCAAAATAGAAAGCCAGATTTCAAGAATCTGAAAGGAAACATTATCATTACATACTTCTTGGTTCCTTAAACGAATTTCTAAAGATTCACGAATTATAACATTGAACGGAACAACTGTTTAGTTTATATTTCGGTCAATTTCGTTAGTGTGCAAATTTGGGTCCCAAAGCAATTATGACTTTGCGATGCGTTAGTTTGTACAACTTGTTTTTTTGTGAAGTAGAAAAAAATTTCAAGGGAAAACACAACTGGGACGCCACGCCCACTCACATTAATTTCATACTACCTGAACTTTCCGTTTAAAACGCGTCATTCACCGATGACTGACATCTAAAATATGATATAAAACTAAAAATATATACATTGTTTTAAGTAATTACTGGAAATTTATTTAAAATTTACCTACCTTTTATTTATTACAGGATTATACTTTCTTAAAAATTACTTAAAACATTGTAAATTTTTCAGCGCTTCAGTGTCAGCCACCGTAGCACTCGAACGTGTTAAGTAAGAGTGTTCCATAAAAAAAAAAGTTTTGCTAATCGAATAAAATTCGTGTAAGAGATACTGGTCCTAAAGTCACGTGGGAAGTGACATAGAACCGATAAGGATAAAAAATTACCTCGATTTTTATATTTAACTAAATTTTATCTAGGTGTTTATATATACTTTGATTCACGTGTTTGATAAAATTGAGCAAGAACTGCACACAACTTAGAAGTGTCTAAGTTTATGACTCTCCTGAAAAATCGTACTTTTTAGGTAAGAATAATTATTATCTCCTAAAGTACTCAAGCGATTTCGAAAAAAAAAATTGGTGGTAAGGTATAAATATAATGTCATATATGGCGGGCAGTTTTAAAAAAATTTAATTAGTTTCAGATTTTTTTTCCTTCTGAAAATGGAAAATTTCTGAAAAATTGCCATTGCTCTAAAATAAAAAGTTTTAGTCGCAGGAAAAAAAAAACTCTGATATAACTCACTCTTGAACATAATCCAGTGAATAGGGATTCAAAATTGTATAAAAATCGCTCTGGTAGTTTTCAACGAAGCAGGTCTTAAAGGTATGCATATTTCTCCTAATAGTGCACCCAGTCGTGTTTTCCCTTACGCACCTGTTCACAAACTAGATATCAGATAATCCATTCAACCGGAGCGACACACAAGGGCAGAAACTCCGTTGACTGCCCGTCACACGCTCGTGCTCGTAAACTATTTAAGTTACAGACTTGAAATTTTCTTTTTCACATAGCCCCCTGACCTTGCCGAAATCATAAAATTTTGAAAACGTTCTGTCATTTTAATTAAATAAATTAATGTAATGACATCCCAACATTTTTGTGATTTCGAAACACAATCTTAATTTCTACCATCATTTCGGGCGCTCGGTAGTCCTGGGGTAGAGCGTGTTATTTCTAACCGAAAGGATTCTAACGAGATCATTCTAACCGAATTAATTTCTAACCGAAATGGTCGGTGGAAGTTAAAATTTTCAATTTTTACATTTAATTGTCCGATGGAAGTGCAAATAATTACACTCCCGTGGCTGTTACAACTGTTGGAAAAGCTTCTTTGGAATAAAAGCGTACCTTACTCGCTAATTTTGTCCGACAATTTTGATAAAATTTCTGAATTCTCAATAGTATTAATGGTAGCTTCTGTCAAATAATCATGTTTTAAAGGAATTTTATTTAATAAAAGAAATTAAATGTATGGTACACAAGAGTAAGTTACATGGTATCAAATAAAATTTCTGGTGCGAGATATGTTTATCGAGAACTGCATTATAAACACTGATAATTGCATTGTAATTGCATTATAAACACTGATGATTCTGATAATTTATGTGGCCTTAGCGCGTTACTTTGATAACATATCTGATACATCTGTGTGTGTGTGTGTGGGGGGGGGGGGGTATTATTTTTATTTATTTATTGATAAAATTATAATATCGTTAAGGAACATTTAGCCGGAAACAAATGCTGAACCATTTATATTGTGCAAACGAGTGAATATTTCGTAATTCTGCTGCATGCGATAGGTATAGATTTTTTCCTAAAATCATTCTTGAAAATTATTTTTAAAACCATAAAAATCAGTAAATTGCGATAATGTTGTAAAACAAAGTGCGCCTGAAAGAATGTTTTTTTTTTAAATATTAGGCAGTGTAAAAAGCGAAATTGTGCGATATTTAGATGGTCTTTTTTTTTTTTTTTTTATTGCCGTGAAAACGAAAGTTATAAGTCATTGCCACCGTCGATATGACGTCAGCGTTATTCACGGACATGTTTTTGTTTTATACTAGATACTCCCAGAAGTATTTTCTTCAATTCGCGGAAATTTTCCTGACAGCAGTGCTACCAGGATTTCTCTGTTAATAGGCGAATATCCGTTCCTTTTTTTTTCTCCATTATACACTGGTTACCAAAAATTAAGGAAAAGTCACAAAATGCTAATTTTCAATTACGCGACTACTCAAAAGGAAATAATATACTTCAAGTAATTACTATCTCTACAACACAGCTAGCCCATTTAACATCTGATTCATGTCACAGATGGTCACAAGTGTCACAGTCACTACGGTGAAGCAAAAAAAAAAAAAAAAAAAAAAAAAAAAGGAAATTCCATACATCGCATTATGAGTCTCAAATGATCATTATATGTGACTCCACTGAGAAGTCAATGTGACTGCTGCTTTGTGACGAGTCAGCAGGTGACTTTACACTGTAGATAAACTGTGACTCTCATGTGACTGTCATTTTTAGACTAAATTTCATAGTCATCATGAACGTTGCATTATGATAAGTCACCAAACAATATCATATTATAGTCACATGGAGACTTTTCCCAAAAGAGCACAATGGTGACTTCACAGTAGTCTCTCTGTCACCTGAAAGTCATCATGTGACTTTAATGTGACATTATTTGGTAACTTATCACAATGCAGCGTTTACGATGACTTTGAAATTGAGTCTACAAATGACAGTCACATGAGAGTCACAATGTAACTACATAGTAAAATCACATGGTGACTCGTCACAAAGCAGCAGTCACAATGACGTCTCAGTGGAGTCACATATAGTGGTCATTTGAGACTCCTAATGAGATGTATGGAATTTCCTATTTTTTTGCTTCACCGTAGTGACTGTGACACTTGTGACCATATGTGACATGAATGAGATGTTATATGGACTAGCTGTGTTGTAGAGATAGAAAGTACTCGAATTATATTATTTCCTTTTGAGTGTTCGCGTATTTGAAAATTAGCATTTTGTGACTTTTCCTTAATTTTTGATAACCAGTGTAGAAGGTAAAATATAAGTTAATTGAAGAGAAGGGGATAAAATAGAAGTTGCGGACCTTGGGATTGAACCAGCTACCTTAGCATTACAAGACTAGTACTCTAACCATTCGGCTACAGTTGTACAGTAGTAAAACAGCTTGAAGTAAATGTGTTTGCCTCAGATGGGTATGGCTTGATTAATGTCATTAAAAAGCTTTGAATTTTGAAGTTAATCGTCTTTAATGAGATTGTGGCTGGGGTTTTAATACTTTAGTATTAAATAAACGGTCAAGTGCGAGTATTACACGCGTTCAGAAGGTACAATAAATATATGAATTATTAACTGTATTATTAAAATAATTGTTGCTAAAAGAATAATAAGACTTTGTTATAGACTAGTATATAACTAGAAAAATATAAATGGGTAAACCATAAAAGTTCCAAGAGATATGAAGAATAAATAATAACAAATATTGCTATCATGTATAACTCTTTGTTTTTTTTTAATCTTCTCCTAATCTGTTTATAATGAACTTTGTCCGGTACCGACAATAAAAATAGTGCATATTTAAATTTCATTTGGCATTTTATAAAATTAAATTCAGTATAATAATAATATTTTATTCTTACAGTGTAGCTAAAACAAAACCCTTAAACTTGGCATTGTATTAACTGCGTTTCGAAAGGAGGTCACAAGTTGCGATGCCACCTTGGTCCGTGCTGCGTTTTTTCAGATAGGTTTTGAATTAGCTTTTAAATACTAGGGAGGCAAATTGAGAGATCCATTCAATGCAATCTAATCGCGAATCCCATAGTATTTATGTGATTAATTCTAATTAAATTAGTCTTTTTTTCGACTACACATTTCGGCTACATTTTCGACGATATCTCTGAAAATACAAGGTGTTTATAAAGTCCCGGACCCATTTTGATGTTTAATAACTCATAAAATAATAAAGATATAAACAAACTTATGGCATTTATTGATGGAATAACTCATATATTTTCCTTTTCAGGTTTGAATATCTTTACGTTTGTAAATATCGTCTGCGCGTGTGGTTAATTTCAGATAATTTCATTTTCCAGTCTAAATATCTGTACTTTTCTAAATATCGTCTGCTTATTAATTGCATTTTTCTCTCTTTTGTTTTTGGCAACTATTGCAATATTATGTTTACTTTTGATGTGTTTGTTCTATGTTACTTTTGTATGTGATGTTTTATTCGGGCGGATATTAAAGAGAATGCGTACACAAGAGAAAACACAGATTTTATAGTGGTTCATAGAAACAAAATCGATAGTGCAAGCACAGAGAAATTGCAGAAGAATTTACTAAAAAGATCCTCCATCCAAAAGCAGCATCTTGCGGTGGAAAAAGAATTTTCTAGAAACTAAGTATCGCAGATAAGAAACGTTTCGGACGTCCCTGCAAAGTGATTTTGATGTTGAGCGTGTCAGAGAGACATTTTTACACAATCCTAGAAGATCTGTGAGATCAGCGGCAAGAGAATTGGATATGCCAATTTCGACGGTGTACAAGGTTATAAAGAAAAAATTAAGACTGCATGCATACAAAGTTCCAATTGTTCAAGTTTTGGAACCGGACGATAGGCCTAGGAGGATGGCCTTTGCAACAGATATGCTAAGAAGATGATGCTGATTTTCTAAGGCGCATAATGTTCTCCGACGAGGCATCCTTTCATGTTTCTGGCATTGTTAATCGCCATAATGTGCGCATATCGGGATCTGAAAACCCCCATGAATACCGTGAGGCAGTAAGGGATTCCCCAAAGATTAATGTGTGGTGTGGACTAATGCACGACCGAATCATTGGGCCTTTCTTTTTTACAGAAGAGACGGTCTCATCAGTCGTATACTTAGACATGTTGGAAAACTTCGTATTTCCACAACTAGAAGAGCTTCAGCCACATGTCATTTTGCAACAAGATGGTGCACCACCTCATTGGGGTATCATCGGTCGTACTTCTTTGAATGACCATTTTCCAGGAAGATGGATTGGGCGAGGAGGTCCAATTCCTTGGCCACCCAGATCACCTGATATAACACCGCTTGACTTTTTCCTTTGGGGATTGTAAAGGACAATGCTTACAGGAGGAGAGTGTTGAGCATTGATGACTTAAAAGCCGGAATTACAACCGCAATAGCCTCTGTGGATGCCGACATGCTTGCCGCTACCTGGCGTGAAATTGACTATCGACTTGATATTCTCCGTGCGACGGAGCGGGCACACGTGGAAGTTCATTGACAAGGGTCATGAAACTTTTTGAGTCTATCTAATAATTTATATTATTAATTTTAATCTATCTTTATTTTTTTATGAGTTAAACATCAAAATGGGTCCGGGAACGCAGTGAAACCCACAGCTTAATGAACGGGTATGAGGCATTCTCACATAATTTTGACTTTTTTAAGTCCCTGAATAATAATTTTTATTTTAGTACATATTTTTTTCTTCTTATAATGGAAAACATCCCATTTCATGACTGCATAACAATATTAATGAGATAAATAAGTTTTGGACGAAGTTGGGGTCCAAATATACCACGAAATTCCTTACCGTCCCGTGTCCCAGATACTGATTTTTAAGTTTGGAGCTGTCTGTATAAAATTGTTTCAATAAAAGTAATTCGATGTAATTTCCCCCTCGAAACTGGGACTATTTATTTATATAAATATGTAGCAAAAAATTAACCTGCACACATGTTTATGTTTGTTTTTATTTTTTTAAACTTTGTCCCTGGATTTTAGATTCCTTACCGTCCCTCTTGCTAAAATTATACAGAAAATAACTTCAGATGCAGCCATAGAATTTTTTTTTCAACTTTTTTCTCATGCAGAAGTATGCTAGAAGAAGAGTGTCTAAAATTCTTTGACAGGAAATTAACTGCAGAATTTAAATCAGCATTTAAATATCAATTTCAAACATCGTGGCTTTAATGAGAGTCTTACCGTTCACAAGGTTTATTCCTGCACTTTTGAGGTAAATTATTATTATTATTATTTATTATTATTTAATCCAATGCTAAAAATCAATGAACATTGTGGCTATCACTTAGTCTTAGCATGATTTGCCTAAAAATAGGTGGTAATTTTCCTTACCGTCCCTTTTTTTCCCTTACCATCCCTTTTTTCCATTACTGTAACCATTTTTTTTTCTTACCGTCCCTTCCCCTTTAAGACAATGTTATACCAAAATTTTTTACTAGAACTACTACATTGTTATTATTTCTTATTTGAATGTTCTGTGGGTACTATGCACATTCCTTATAAGTAAAAGTTTAGAAGAAAATGAAAATTTAGAGAGGCAAAATGTCAAGGAAAATTAAATTTGCAAGTTTAACTTAAAAAAAAATCGTTTAAAAAAAATCGTCGCTGCTGACGACTTTTTCTTTATTTTGAATCATTAAGGCATTCGTCTATGACAGGGTTGGCGAACCTTTTTATAGTCGCGTGCCAATTTGTTTTTCAAAAAATATTTTACTTGACCTTGACGTGACAATTAAAAAACAAATTTAGTTGATTGAAATATAATGAATCAAAACTACTTGAAAATTTCTTATTAGGATATTTTCTAAAATGAGTAACATACATGTAAGTATTACACTGCAATAATTATAGAAACAATTATATTTTAGAAGTTAATTAAAAACATAATGTGATTAATTGTTGCATCTTGGATGAAAAATAATTAATAAAGTGTTCAGGTTCAGTTAATTTCAACAGATTGCAAACTAAATGAATTTATATGGCAACCACTCTTTATTTGATTTTTTATATTCTAAATTTGCGAAAAGGGCAGATATAAATGGTAGAAAAAATTATTAAAATTGAAAAAAGGCAGTTTATTTAAATAGTTATGAAATTAATTTCCAAGTTGCCATAATTTACCATCAGTAATAATCTTTCCTTCTTGATAGTTTTCAAATATTTTCTTTGTTTGATAAATTTTCGAAACCATATTGAATAAGATTAAAATTCTTCAATTTGCAATTAATCGAATTTAGAATCTAATCAGATCATCTAAGTTTGTTTATTTTGTGTAAAATCGCTGTATCCTTATTTAGAGACATAATCAACGCCGCGCCGTGCCAAAATTATTCTTTGGCGTGCCGAAAGTGACACGCGTGCCATAGGTTCGCCGACCCTGGTCTATGAGATTAAAATGTTATTTTATTAAGTTTAATTCCACTAGATTTTTTCCCCTGAAAGTTAAAATTTTGTGAGAATGCCTCATATGTTCACGGCTGTGAGAAGTTTATAATAAGAGCCAATACGCCTGCGCGCTAGGAATGAACGGAATTTCTCCCTTTGTTTCAGGCTTTCGGGAAGAATTCCCGGATAAAACAAGTTTTCTAGGAGTATGGAAATTATTTGCTTAAAAATGGGGAATAATTTAGTGTATATAGAAACAGTGCATCTTAAACTTTTTTCTCGATTTTACAGAATTACCGATACTATACTGCATAATATGGTAATCGACAAATAATTGAAAAAAAAAAAAAAAAAGGCCAGAGAACAACGTTTATCGCGATAGGAATAGATTAATTTTTTTAATCATGCTTGAAAATTATTTTGAAAGTCATAAAAATCAGTAAATTGAGATAAAATTTTAAAACAAAGATCATTTGAAAGAATATTTTTCTCATATTTGACGGTGTAAAATGAGAAATTGTGCGATGTTTAGATGTTTTATTATTATTATTATTATTATTGCAATAAAGACGAAATGTATAGGTCGTAACGTCAGCGTTATCCACGGACATGTTTTTGCTTTATATATAGATATTTATAGAATTCATGGTTCAGAACCCTCTTTTTTGCACGAATTTCTTGCTGAAATAACAGAAATAAGAAAAAACAGTTTTTAAATTTCATCTTCCACTTAACAGTAAACTTTTTTCTGTATTCAACAAAAATTACCGATATTATATCGCATATAATGGTAATCGACAAATGATAAAAAATAAATAATAAATAAAAGACTACAGAGCAACGTTTATCGCGATAGTAGATTTTTTTTTTTTTTTTTTTTTTTTAAATCATGCTTGAAAATTATTTTGAAACTCATAAAAATCAGTAAATTGAGATAAAGTTTTAAAACACAGATTATTTGAAAGATTTTTTTCTTATATTCGGCGGTAAAATGAGAAATTGTGCGATGTTTAGATTTTTTTTTTTTTTTTTTTTTTTTTTTTTTTTTTTTATTACTTTCTTCTATCTTTACAAGAAGAAAGTATTGGATTCATGAAAATTTTCGAATTCCGGTTTTCGTCGGATTTACACGTTTTAGGGGTCAGAGAACCCGAAAAACATGTTTTTTACAAAATGTCTGTTTGTTTGTCTATCTATGTGTGACACAAATTTTGTGGGCACTCTATCTCAAGAACTAATAAACGGAATTTAATAAAAAATTATATTCAGTTAGCCCCTGATATAAATTGGTGCTGATTAGCTTTTGGTGTAACTCGCGCAACAGGTGGCGCTGCTATGCCGCATTTTTCACGATTTCCACAATAGCTCAATCTCCAGAACTAATGCACGGATTTTCATCAAACTTCAGATTCAGTTAGTCCTTGACAGGAATTGACGGTTTATACATTTTGGTGTAAATCGCTCAACAGGTGGAAATGTTTGCTATGCTGCATTTTTTGCGATTCTCGCAATAGCTCTATCTCAAGAATTAATGCTTGGATTTTCAACAAACTTCAGATTCAGGTATACCTTGATATCAATTAGTGCTATTTATGTTTTGGTGCAAATCGCTCAATATGTGGCGCTGCTATGATACATTTTTCAGAATTTCCGCTATAGCTCTATCTCAAGAACTATAGTGCACGAATTTTATCAAACTTCAAATTCAGATATACTTTGATATGAATTGGTGCTAAATTGATGTAATTTCTTGTATTATTTAAATGATTTAATTGATGTGATTTATATAAAAGAAAGTTTTGTGATGGCCACAAAATACTAGTTTTTAATTGCAATAAAAACGAAATTTATAGGTCGTGACGTCAGCGTTATTCGCGTACATGTTTTTGCTTTATACTATAGGTATTTATAGAATTCATAGTTCAGAACACTTTTTTTTTTTTTTTACACGAATTTCTTACTGAATCATTGAGGCATTCGTCTATAAGTTTAAAATGTTATTTTATTAAGTTTAATTCCACCAAATTTTTTAGTTCACGGTGGTGAGAAGATTAATAGAGCCAATACGCCTGCGCGCTAGTAATGAACGGAATTTCTCCCTTTGTTTCAGACATTCGGGAAGAATTCCTGGATAAAACATGTTTTCTAGGAGTATGGAAATTATTTCCTAAAAAATGGAGAATAATTTAGTGTACATAGACGAATTTTCAGTGTAGATATTTATAGAATTCATGGCGCAGAGCACTTTTTCACACGAATTTCTTGCTGAAATAACAGAAATCAGGAAAAATAATTTTTAAATTTCATCTTTCCCTTAACAGTGCATCTTAAATTTTTTTCTCGATTCCACAAAAATTACCGATACTATATTGCATAATATAGTAATTGACAAATGAAAAAAAAAATCTATTCTTCGGTAGTCGATGTTTCTCTTTAGAAGTCCCTTCGAAAAATCTGCCTAGCTTTGCGGTACAGAGTTCAACTCCTGTCACCACAAATATAATCGTTGCAGAATTTTGTCGAGTCATTTCACATTTTATGAAAATCAAATCAAAACTTAAAAAGATGTTAATAAAAGTTTTCTTCATTCTATTAAATCCTATCATGCGTAATTAATTCAATGATATCCCATGATAAGTAATGATTCTAGCTTGCCGTGGTGATGACGCCCTATTTAAGATGGAGTCCTATTATTTCCATATTACTGAATTTAATATATAGAATCGTAATAAATTTTGCATTCATACATTTTTGCATAAGAGTGCAACAGCTATTTGCACCAAGATCCGAATATTTATAAAACTAGCTATAGTACGAACACACCTCATTTGTCACGTTTGACCTACAATTTCCGACTTGTTTTTTTTTAATTGCAATAAAAACGAAATTTATAGGTCGTTGCGACCGTCGATTACGTCAGCGTTATTCACGGACATGTCTTTGCTTTATACTATAGATATTTATAGGATTCATGGTTCAGAACACCCTTTTCTTTTACACGACGTTCTTGCTGAAATAACATTAATAAGGAGAAATAATTTTTAAATTTCACCTTCCCCTTAACAGTGCATCTTAAACTTTTTTCTTGATTCCACAAAAATTACCGATACTATATTGCATAATATGGTAATCGACAAATGATAAAAAAAAATATATAAAAAGGCCAGAGAACAACGCTTATCGCTCCCAGTGTAGCGTATGGAACAAAAGGAACATTATAAGTGGAATGTGGGACAAAACGATTGATGGAAGCGACCGCCAACAGATATATGGACAAAGAACAAACGAACAAAAGAATTAGTGAAGAAAGAAAATAATCATGCTCTGTAAGGGAAAAATCTAATAATAGTCGAATAACTTAATAAAGCCATATGTGTCCTATCAAATAACTCATTAATCTCAATTAGTGCTACGTTATAGTAACTTATATGAAACGAGAGTCCCAATAACCACATGTATTTTATTTTCTCATAAGAATTCGTACAATATTTTGAAGACATAAAGCAAGAAAGAAATAATAATAAATAATTGTCTTATCGGCAAAATTTATTTGCGCGCCGGAGTGGTGAAGAACAATATACGCATTTTTCATTTCTTAACCGACTTATAACGAAGGGGTTTTACAATTCGTTTGTATACATTAGAGTCCTGCAGGGTTCTGGTTGTAGCGACCCGAAACTGATACACTTCATTCCGAACCCGAAATATTCAAACCTGAAACCGATATAATCCAACCTGGACTCGAAATGCTCAAACACGAAACCGATATACTTCAACTTGGCATATTTTTACAAAGTTTCTAAAAATCTATTTGTATTTAGAGCTTCAAATTAAATAAATTCACTTGATTTTACAAAAACACTCTTGCAAAGAAAGGTTCTTTTCTATTTCTTATACTACTAATAAACTATTTTTCTAAACATCTTTAATTATTTATTTTTAACAAAAAATGTAATGTTTTTAAACAAAATATAATTTTTTTTAAAAAATAGAATTTGCGAAATAACCCAGTAGCAGAGGAGGAAAAAAAGGGCTGAATTCGGAATTAATTAGGGATAAGCTGGAAACTGTTTTAACCCCTTCGGGACGGAGCCTTTTACGAAATTTTTAATCTTTTGTCACCGTTTTTTAAAAATAGAAATGTGTGTCTTCTTGAATCTAGAAAATGCGCTGATTAAACAAGGCAGATTTTACAGTAAAATTTTACTGGTGAGGAAAAACAAGGATTCTGAGCGTTTCATGCGGCACGAATACGTGTCGCTCGTCCCCAAGGGGTTAATCCCTTCAGTTTAGGTCTAGAATGAATACGCTATGTTTTCCCCCTCGTAGTAGATGAACATTAGGAAATATGTTTAGATTTATAGTAAAAAAAAAAAAAAAAAAAAAAAACACGTTTTTTTACATACCATAACAATATCTCAAAACAACTAACTCTGTCAAAAACATTATCAATACAAATGTTCTAGAGCTTAAAAGTCTGAGTAAAATGAGTACCTACACTTAATATTTTTGTTGAACATTAAGGTCACAATTTTACTTTAAAGTTTTAGATCCGTGGTCAGGGGGTCGAACTCAGAATTAATTAGGAGAAAACTGGAAATTGTTTTAATGCCTTCAGTTTATGTCTAAAATGAACGTACTACGTTTTCTTCTTCGTATTTGAGTGAATGTTAGAAAATATGTACATATTTATTTTTGAAAAACACGTTTTTTTTAATTACCTTAACAATATCTCAAAACAGCTAACTGTATACAAAACATTGTCAATACAAATGTTGTAGAACTTAAAATTCTGATTAAAATGAGTACCATCATTAATATTTTTGTTCAACGTTACGGCCGCAATTCTATTTCAAAATGTTTTAAATGAAGAGCTTGAAGCCAGGAGAGACCAAGTTAATTTAACAATATCTCAAAATTGCAGCCTTAATATTGAACAAAAATATTTAGTGTAGGCACTAATTTTACTCAGAATTTTAGGCTTTGCAACTTTTGTATTGACAATGTTTTTGATAGAGTTAGCTGTTTTGAGATATTGTTAAGTTAACTTGGTCTCTCCTGGCTTCAAGTTCTTGATTAGCGATTAAGGCAAAATTTTGAAATAAAATTGCAACCCTAATGGTTGAACAAAAATATTAATGATGGTACTCATTTTATTCAGAATTTTAAGCTCTACAACATTTGTACTGACAACGTTTTTAACAGAGTTAGCTGGTTTGAGGTACTGTTATGGTATGTAAAAAAAAACGTGTTTTTTGACTATAAATCTATACATATTTCCTAACGCTCACCTAGTACGAGGGGAAAACATAGCATATTCATTCTAGACATAAACTGAAGGGATTAAAACAATTTCTAGCTTTCCCCTAATTAATTCCGAATTCAACCCCCTAACCAATGGGCTATATCTGCGCCCGGCTAACATAAAAGTATCACAAAAGCCACATATTCACTTTTCTTTGGGTAGTTGCTCATGAGAATCCAAGTTGACCTTCCATAATCGGATACTTCACATATTGGTGTATTAGCTATAATGTGGAATTATCGTTTATTTTTGGAGCGAAAATTTCACGATTCTATTACACAAAATCGCATCATCATCATCTACTATATATTTAAAACGGAAATTTGCATTTCGTTCAGATTGTTTATAATACTTTGATAGGATATACCACATTTAGTTAGGTAATAATTTTGGAAAGGTTTTAGTGTATACATATTGTTCAACGTTACTTAGTTATAGAGCAACAGAAAAAGTTCAAAAATTAAGTGAACCTGATTATGAAAGTTCAGCCTTTTTAAAAAAAAAATCTACAGAACATATTTTGATATAAGCGGCGCAGTTACAAGGCTTTTCAGGAATGGTGTTAGTATATAACATTTTATTATATGTTGATTATTTATAGAGCTATTAATTCCTGTTGTCATAACGGCCTCGTCACCCTACCAAAAGTACACTGTTAATAATCAATTAAAAGAATTACTTCTTAATAGCGAAATTTTGTCCAACGCTTAAGATAATATTGCATCGCAATGGCGTTCAGCAATGAGCAATGTCCAGGTGAAGGTCCACATTGTTTAAAATATAAGTTCAAATTCACCATTTAATTTAATCCAAGGTTCATTTGGAAATATTGACCAGCGCAGCGGGCATAGTCTGCTAGTGTAAATTAAATGGCAAAGCATATTTAGGCGAGTTAAAGCATGGACAGGCGGACAAGACAAACCGAATTCATAAACAGTTTTCAACTATGTTGGGAAGGGTTCGGGCCCGGCTCAGGTTCGGGCTGACCCAGTCACACTTGAAAAAGCATGAACAATTCTTGCAGAAAACTTGAATTTGTAAGAGAAGTATTATTTAAATTTTTGAAATTTTATCATAAGAATTATATTTTTCTTTTTAGACCCCGGTATGCTATTTCTTTCACCCAGCAAATAAAATATCGTCTCCAAAAAACGACGTTCCGTTGAAGCCAACCGTAAAACAAAGCAGTTGTATCGTTGTATTGTTAAATACTCTACTGCAATTTTTTTAACTTTTAAGCATCGCAAATTTTCAACTTTTATACCGTCGTATTGGAGAAAAAAAGTACTTTTAAAAACAATTTGTTGGAAAACGCATCTCCATTTATTTTTTAGATATTAGTTGTTTTGTTGTTTTTAGCGTCATTTGTTTTTATTTTGGCAACTGAACTACTCCATTTCTGTAGAAAGTAAAGAAAAATAGTTGGGAAATAGAAATTGTATCTTTTTGTTGAAAGTACTTAAAATACGTGCTATTTAAAAAAAAAACATAAATGAAGGATTTCTGATAAAACAGGGAGCTATTATAAGCTAAATTTAATTTTAAGTATCTATATTAATATTACAAACATAAAGGTATATAAATCATGAGATAGTCGATTTTTTTTTTTTTTTTTGGTCGAGGTTTTTGAATGACGATATCTTTTTTTTTTTTTTGGATTTGTTTATTATGTAGCAATTGTGATGTCATATGCGTACTTTACTGTAGATGTTGTTTAATACTGGATCGCAAATGAGGAATTCTTCAGCGGATGGGGATGACGTCATTTTATATAAAATAAAAGCGTGTGTTTTAAGTCTTAAAACTGAAATATGTTTTGTACTATTTCTACCCTATATATAAAATCCTAATGAAACGACTTTATGAAACGATTTTATGAAACGATTTTATGAAACGAATTTATGAAACGATTTTATGAAACGACTGATTATGTTTCATGGCGATTTCTCCTAAAATATGGAATATTATGCGCTGAAATTAACAACAAAAATCCGTATTGATCTGCAGATTTCAAAACTGGTATTAGAATTTCAAAATTTGAATTAGTTTTCGAGATATTATTTTTTTTTTCTAATTTTAAACACTTTTCTCTAATGATGGCAACTCAAATTTTAATCATAACATACATTTTTTTCTTCATTTTAGAAAAGGTTATTATTTTAAATTAATTTGGCCACCAGTTTGGTTTCCCTTAAATGTATGCTAAGAAATGTATCATGTTACTTATATTCATAACTCAATTTACTTGAACAATCTTTCGCCAAATCGGAAGATTCTGATAGAGAAATCAAGAACTCGCTGTTTTTATGTTAGCGGGACGCAGGTGATAAATCGCCAAACATTTTTTCGGTCACATTTTTTTTTTTTATTTCATTAATTTCATTTAAAATATAATCCTTTCATTCATTTTATTAAAAATACAAAACTTTCATTTAAAACTGAAACATTTAAAATTAATGGCTTTCACTTCTTTCTTCTATTTTAAACGAAACGAAAAGAAAAATATTAGGCACAGATGTCATATGAGCATCGAAGTACATAATTGGCGCCAAAATGGCGTTATTTTGCTTGACATGGTAACCCGGCTATTGCTGTTTATTTATTAATAAATGTTTATTTACGTTTATTTACTTTTTTTAAATTATATAAATTGTTTTGTTCTATAGTTATTAATTATTTTTTATTTATTTATTGTTATTTCATTTTAAAAATAATAGAAAATAATTAAAAAATGCTTATGTAACTGGTATTCGAAAACGAGGTTTTCGCCAAATTGTCGTAAAAAAAAAATCACGGCAAACCCGGTGACATCTGTGCCAAATATTAAATAATGCAACAAACCATGACATCTAATTTCAACTTCAAAGCAATGTTTTAATTTACCACTCGAAAAAAAAAAAAAAAGCTAACTGGAGAGTTAAAAAAGTTATTGGCGAGATTTGTACCCGGCTAACATAAATGTACCAAGAATTCTTTGCGATCATGGCAACTTTTATGTAGTTTTATTTAAAAAAAAAAAAAAAAAAAAAAAAAAAAAAAAAAATGATTTTTTAATCAAAATGGAAACCTTTCATAAGAAAAGCGAAGGGATCAGCCCGTAATTGCTTATGGTAGTTACATGACTTGGACTATTATAATACAGAAATGATGGCGATGGAATAATATTTGGCGACTTATCACCTGTGCCTGGTCAAGCAATTAAAGTATCAAAATGGCACCTGCAATATAAAAAGCGAAGTGGTCCGTCCGGAATTATAATTGATAGTCACATGACTTAAGTTATTATTATAGCTATTGTTTTCAATTGTAAAAACAGCGCAAAGAATAATATTTCCTTACGATTAAAAATTTATTTACACGTGACAATTAAAAACGGAAAAAACTTTAAAATTACTATTAAATAAGAACGTGTTAAAAGCAGGAAAATACTGAAAATCATGTCATGAAAATTGTATTTATACTTGAATATTTAAAGATAAAGGAAACTTTAAAATAATAAATACATTAATATGCGTTTAAAGCAGTAAATTGTAGAAATTACGTCACATTTAAAATGTCCAAATACTGCCAAGCAATTTAAATATATCTATGCGGGACATTAATTTCATATTTCGAGATGATCTTTTTAATTAATGTTACCAATTCTAAGACACTGCGAATAATAATATTTCCTTTCTAAAAACAAAAGCATTTTCATGTTAATGCTAAAAAGAGAAAGAAAACTTTAGTGAAACTTAGGTCAGATTTAAAACGATGCATTTAAAATGTCTGTATTGTATTATGGTAATCGTTTTATAACGCTGTTAAAAAAATACCGGGAGGCAAAGACTCTGTTTAGTTAATTCATTTTATTTTAGCTTCTTGTCAAATGTTTAACTGATCTTCTTTAATCAAACACGAAAACAACCATTGGATGACTTAGCGGCTACTGATTCGGCCTTAAATCTTCGCAATCAATGGGAATTGAATGGAAACCCATTTACAGGGAGATCGCCACAAGTTTTTTTTTCATTATAATTGAATCTTTTCTAATCTTTTTAAAGTCGATCAAATTAGCGTGTTTTTAGATTCTGCGGTGTCTGAACGGAGGTTGGCGAGCGTAGCTTGCAGGGGGCTGAGCCGCCTATATATATATATATATATATATATATACACATACATAAATAGTTAATTTCATCGAGGGCGACACTAAATTCTGAAAAAGCAGAATTCCTGTTTTCTAGTTATTATTATAATTTCTCTCCATGCGCATATTTAATAAATCTCAAAAGCACTCAATTTAAAAAAAAAAAAATAGCTCAAAGGTACAAAGTTCCTTTAACACGAGAAAATTGTGTGCAAAAATGGGTTTTCGGAGAAAAAACCGTGAAAGTTTAAAAAACATCGTAAATTTTACGCCGGGAATATCTCGACTCAATCGATGAAAATACAAATTCAAACCTGTTTTTAAAAGCTAAATAAATGACCTATCGAATAAAATAAAAGAAAAAAAAAAAGTCATTTTGGTGCCAAAATTAGCCTTATCAATCTTAAAACTAGATCAAAAGGATTAGTAACAAAAACACAATAACAAATCATGTTGTTTACTCATTGTAGAGAAAGATTTAATGGTATTGTTCTTGTTGTTCTTGTTGGAGATTTTCAAAATATATTAATTTTTCCCTTTTTTATAATTAAATATTAAAATATCGCCATATTTCTAAAAACATGCGAAGCATTAAGAGAAAAATGCTTGTTTTATTTTATTATTTTTGTTTCTTTAACGGACAAAATATTTTAGCAAGATAGAAAAATCATACGTTGAGCATACATTATGAAACACTTTCCAACACATTCAAAATACTGTAACCATTTAATAAGATGAAAGATGTGTCTAAGTAAGTAATTTGGAAAACACATAACACAGTGATAATTACACTTCAGCAATTTCTGTCATTAAGCAGGAATGTACTCGAATTCTTTTGTGTAGCCCTGTAAATGAACGACAAATACTACGCCCACTATATTCTACATAAAGGATCTTGTAGTACATCTCATTGATGTATATCAATTTCATTATGTTTGAAATAGTGTAACATTATTAAAATACACTTCATTTTCCCCCATAGACCGCGCTATAGCGGGTTTCGTTTAAGTCCCTTTGCAAATGAACTATAAATTCTCCATTTTCAATTTCGAATATGCCATGGTAAACCTCAATAACATAGAGGAAATTCAGGTATAATGGAATAGCTATTTTTGTAGTTTATTTATGGAATAGTATGGTATACATTTTTACGTGTAAGTCAACAGAAAAAAGTTGAGATACATTAAAAATTAGTAAAGAAAAACTTTGACTATCTCTTAACACATTTTTAATGCGTTTAAAGTAGAAGAAATAAATATATATCAATATTTAGCGTTTAAAAATTTTTACACTTTTCGGGTAATGGCAACCACAGCAGGGTAATATGGAATAGCGTTATAAGGAATATTAAAATTGCAAGAAAACCCACGATTTAAAAAAATAATCAAAATTATTTAATGAGTAAACCTTAATAAATCATCTATAAATCATTCTTTGAAAAATTGTTTTAACTTTGACTGGTCTTGAAACAGTTATCTAGTTGATATTCCATATTACAGTAGCCTCCCGCTTAACCGGCCTAAACGGGATCGAGGGTTAGCCAGTTAAGAGAAAAACCGATTAAACCGGAGAAAAAAAAATTAAATAAGTAACTGCATATTTAATTAATTAAATACGTAGGATGCATTTAGTTTTCTAATTTGTGCAGTTTTAAAAAAGTACATAATTTTCTATATTTTGTGAAATGAATACTAGTTGAAATTAACTGAATTGAAATAAAAATTATCACTAATAACAAATAATGAACAATATTTAATACAAATTAAATTGACAAAATCTTGACACACTCCTTTATAAGAAGTTGAAATTATTCTACATTATGTAAATTTGAGTTAACACATTAACGCTGGTTGGCAAGAAAACTTGCCATTTAAGTATTACGAAATTTTAAATGTGAAAACCAGTATTTTAGAAAGGAAACATTCATATTACATAATCTCAAAGTTTGAGAGATTAAATGATTAAAATAACAATTATGGAAAAACTGGTGTCAACTGGTGCCAAGGCATTAAAAAAAAGTGTAATGAAATTCGTCGATAATGGGTTAATTAACCATAAAGAAATGAGAACCGAAATTTTCCTTTTTGAATTTTGCCTGTTGTTGGGGGGAAAAATTCGGCCGGTTAAAGCGTAGTCCCGGTTAAGAGGAAGGCTACTGTAGTCGATACACCATCTTAGAAAACATAACCTCTTCACTCTCAACTAGTTAGCATAGAGGAAAACTTACTAACACTGCAATAAATATAAAAGTGTTCAATTTTATACTGAATTTCGTTAACATCGCTGAAAATGAGATTTTATAACTAATACGAATTTTATAAAATTTGTCTGCAAAAAACTGCTAAAATTGAAAATGAGATTTTATTTCACTGCGACACTCCAACTACAGGTAATTCAAACAGAACAGAGGACAGTGTCTCATGGGAGCACTAGAAAGTCATATGGAAGATTTATACTTGGCTGCAACACCGTATACGGCAGATAATGAAGTATTCCGTATTATCCGGCAATTCCATAATACCGGAATTTCCTCTATATCAATTAAATGACGAACGGACTATATTTACGCGAGTTACAGCACGGCCAGATGGCTGGCGAGACGGTCAGACAAACCGAATTGATAAACACTTTTCCACTATGCTGAAAAGAGTTAACAAAGAAAAAGCACAGAGCAACTTAAAAGAAAAGAAACTTCCCTGTTATGCTATATCAGTAGTTCATCAGTAGTATTCACAAAGACGACATCCGAGGTTTCCCGGACAGTCCCGGTTTTAGAATGTACGTCCCGCGATTTTACTTAAATGTCTCGTTTTTGGGGTGGATGCTAACATTTAACGCTGTGAGTGCCGATTTGTATTCCCTGATATACAGCCATATTAGTATTAAACAAGTAATATAAAAATTTTGTTTTTAAAGTCAATTCCTACTTAGGTCATCAAAGAAAAATTTAATGTAATCCCTTAAGCTAATATTAGTTTTGTTGCATTAAAATATCTCAATTTGTTGATTTTCCATAAGCAAGTATGTTTACAATGGAACTCTACGGGAATTTGGCGAAATATTAGAGATATCGCCAAGTTGGCGTTACTTTTGGCGACTCATTTTGGTCGCCAAGTTGGGGACAAACTTGTCGGTATTTGGCGACAGAACAGGGTCCCCCCTATGGTAACCCGCTTATAGATATGAAGATGCATTATATGCTTCAATAACCAATGGCCGCCATTTTGTCTCCCATGCAAAACTAAAATTAACTAATTAAAGTTTAATTAATAAATTAATATTTGAAAAAACTGTATTAACATCAATTGTCATCCAGAACAAGTTTAAAAAAATGTATTTCAACTTGATAGGATGAATAATGAGTATTTTATTAACGATGAAAATTTAAGCAAGATAAATAAATAAATATAGGGAGAGTGTGAACTAATAGTAGGAATTGAAAAAAAAAAAGAGTAATGACTAGAAAACAGGAATTATGTTTTCTCAGAATTTAGTGTCGCCCCCGATTAATATACAGTGTGTCCATTTGAGGGGGGCTGGGGGGCATGCCCCCCCCCCCCCCCCCGCAAGGAATTTGATATTTTAGAAAATTTATCTGCCATCGCAGGTCAGACTCAAAAGAATTTAAAAAAATTACTCAAAACCTAAAATAGCTTGTCAAATTTTATTACAATAAAAACACGTATAAGTAAACACTTTAGGTACAGTCGTGGAAAAAAAAAAGTAAACACCCCCTACTAACTCCTCATAGAAGAAAGTTACTGGTACCGAACGATTGGAAATAAAGTCTACTTTTAAATGATGTATATAAAATTTTCTTAGGGGGTCATCTACAGATTAAAACGAATCCTAACTTCATTTTTTTCAATGGCAATACCCAATTTTAACGAGATATTTCAAATCTTCGGTTCAAACTATGCCTAGACACCAAATTTCAAGTCATTTGAATGATAAGTTTTTAAATTATAAACATTCAAAATTTAGTGCTTCTAATGTTAAATTATATTTTCATATTTTTATTTATGTCTCCCGAAATTATGCTCCTAATGTGCTAATTTTTTTTGTGGTAATAATACTAATATACCCAAACATAAATAAGCTGAATTTGTAATTTTTATAATTTTATGATATGAATTATGAAATTAATATTCGAAAAAATTATGAATTGCAACCTACAATTTTTTTGATGGATTTAGATTTATTAAGTCCTGCTTTATGGAAATTCAAAAACTTCACATTTTTCTTCCAAGTAGTTTTCAAATTATGCTTAAAAAACGGCAAAATAATGGTTTAAGGGGCCGTCTATGATGGAAGTGAGTAGACATTTTGAAATTTATTCTGCCGTACTATAATCTAACACGCTTCATTGGCTCATTGAGTGGCGCTTAAGGTGCCTTGATCAAGGAAGCGGCTCTCTCGGTTAACAATCCAGTACGGAACTTCAATTTGGATACAGCCCTTAAAATACGCTCGTTTTAAAATAATTAATTTCTCGGAAACTTATGGTACGAATTGCATAAAAATTCGTTTTTAGGCTAATTGAAGGGTGTGGAGTTCATTTATGCTGTCAGAATTGGGTACTGTCATTGAAAAAAACAAAGTTATGGTTCGTTTTAATATGTAGGTGCCCCCCTAAGCAAATTTTATATACATCATTTAAAAGTAGGCTTTATTTCCAATCGTCCGGTACCAGTAACTTTCTTCTACGATAATTTGTTGAGGAGTTAGTAGGGGGTGTTTACTTTTTTTTTCCACGACTGTACGTAAACTAATAATTATTAAAAAAAAATTCTAATTTGCCAATTTATCTATTTTTTCCAAGTCTAATTTGCAAATTTCGCAATTTTTTTCTGACGAATTGATTTTGCGTCACTCTGCAAAAAAAAAATAAACAAGTAAATAAATAAAATAGCATGGCCTTCCCTTGAAAATTAAACAAGAGAGAAAAATCATGCGCCAAGCATAGATTATGAAACACTTTCCAACACATCAAGAATGCTTTAGCAAAACTTAGCCTTTCAATAAGGTAAATAATATATTTAATTAAACATTTTAGAAAACATAAGGACTTTTTCCTAGAAATCCGCACAAACTTTGCAATTATGTAAAATAGCAAAGGAAACCGAATCAGGTGAAACTTGCGCGTGAAGTGTTGTGCTATGGTATATAAGAGCATGGCCATTAGCCAAGAGATCATTAAATAATCTGTGTTTTCCGAGAATAGAGCCACAAGAGGAGTGTCTATGTATTATTGTGTACAAGTTTTACGAATGCAATATTCATCAAGGAGCAAGTCACATCGTGAACTATTTATTTTCCGAAAATATCACCAAACGAACTACATACGATGTTCTAGAATGTTACTAGGAGGGACTCTCGGCCAAAAAAGAACTGGGATTGGGTAGGAAGGCAAAAAAAAAAAAAAATCTCCAAGCCAGAGTTAGAGCAGTTGAAAGGACTGTTTGGCGAAAACGACCGAGTATTAATCCGTCCCATGCCTTCGAAATACAGTGTTTCACCTAACCACCAACAAAAGACAATCACTAAGAACCTGAACATGAAATATTACAAGAAATGGTCATAACAGAACGAACAGAAAAACAAATGGTTGTCGTGAGAACGAAGTGTGGTCACTTGTTCAGAAAATTCTCTGATAGAATATTCATCTTCGATGACGGTGACGGCTCATATTTTAAGCTCAAGCACTCCACGTTTAACTATAACGGTGGCTATTATACATCTGACGTCTCCACGACCCAAGATATCATTAAATTTTCTACTAAAGCGAAATTCCAAGACAAGATCCTCGTATGGATTGCAATGGGTCCGAAAGGTTTGAGTCGTCCATTCACCCGAAAGTCTGGGTTCGCTGTCAATGGGCAACGACATTTGAACAAAGGCATTCGCCGTCTTCTTATCCCCTACATCTGTAGCAACTACAATGACGGTGATTACGGTATCTGGCCAGACTTGGATAGCAGTCATCTCTGCAAAATCGTTCTCAGCCATTTCCGCCAACAAAACATCACTTTCATAAAGAAGTCTGACAACTTGGTTAGCGTTCCCCAAATTTGACCAATTCAGCGGTTCTGAAAGTATCTGAAGTCAAAAGTGTATGCCAAAGGCTAGAAAGCAGGTAACATCCAGAAACTGATCAATCGAATCAAGTATTGTTTCAAAATTATGAACTTAAATTTTGTACAATGTCTAGCAAGTACCACCAAAAGTAAAATCGATAATGTCAAACGAAACAGTTTAATTGAAATCCGATAACAGTTTTACAGAGGAATGTGGTTATTGAAGTCATCTTACAGTGCTCATTTGAGTTCTTTATCTCGTTTTTTAATAACTTTCAAGTCAAGAAAAGTTTGTGGGAATATCTAGGAAACAGTCCTTACACCACATTTAAAAACCATATTTCAATACTTACCGCCCATAACCGTAAAAGTAATCCAGTTCTTTTGTGAAGCTCTGTATATGATCTATAAATTTGTACATATGCTACACACTGTGCTTAAATTATGTTTAGTAAGAAAATGCATAACACAGTAAAAAAATTCCCCTTCAGCAGTTTCTACCGATAGGGGGAAACGTACTTAAATTCTTTTGTACAGCCCTGTATATGACATACAGATTTTAATACACGTCACATATTAATGCTGAAATTTAATTCAAGCAATGCTTAAGCTACTTAAATTACGCTTCCATGAGTTAATAGGAGATATCCATATAGGCGAGTCAATAGGCGAATAATCCATAGGCGATTATATATCCAGTTCTTTGCATAGTCCTGTATATGATTTTATTTATATGCAGCAAACTTACCTTAGTATATTATACTAAATGTAGTTGAGCTTGAAAGACAACTTGAAGCTGAATAACTCAAATTAAAAATAACATCTTTAAGCAATTCCTGCTCTTTCTCAATAATGCTTACGAATTTTTCTGTGTGTCTTCCGAATTTAAAAATTGCTCTGTATATGTTCTATAGAATTTATGCACACCATGTAGTATTCAAAAATTTAGTTAAACTAAAAAACCATACCATAAGAGAAAACGGACTTGCAGCAATCATTCCTAATAGCCAAACTTCGCATACAGATTTATTCCCGAAATCTTTTATGTGTCCCTGTAAATGAATGATAAATGCAATCCCCATCCTATTTTACTGCAAGCATTTTGTTGTTAGCTTCAGTAATGTATATCAGTTTCATCATGTTTGAAATAGTGCAACATAATTGAAATACGCTGCGAATAGTTTTTACCCGTAGACCAACATATAATCGAACTCTTTTGCATAACCTTGTAAATGAGTGATGAATGCTTCGCACCCCATATTCTACAGAAAGTATGTATTAGCACTAGAGATGAGACGGACTCAACCCGGACCTGACACGGGTTTGATTTTTATACCAGCCTTCGGGCTCGGGCCCATTCTTTCTCATATTGGCAATTTTATTTATTCTCGTACTCGTATAGAAACAAAAAATAACTTTTTTACCCCTTAAAAATTAATTATCCCATTGCAAGTCTTTTTAATGCTATTTTGATCAGGAGGAAAGAGAAATAGATTTTTTTTTTTTTTTTTTTTTAGTATTTGTCGAACATTATTTTGACAGAAAACTTGTGATATTTGATGATTTATGTCTGTAGTTTAACACGAGTAACGACCTGTTGATGTTGGCGGCAATCAGAATATGGCGCCATTAGGATATTGTTTAATTGGAATGTTTATTTATTATTACTTTTTTCAGAGATCTAACGCGAAATAAATATTTTCTTTGACATCAATCAGCATTAGCCTAAGATTTGCAAATTTTTAGTCTCCTATTGTCTGCGATTGTAATTGCTCTTTATATGAAAATAATGTTGGTGATTTTATTCATGCTTCTTCTTGAAGTCTGCTCATTCTGTGGCTCTGTTCTTCATATTCACAATCACTTTCATACGTAAGTAGATAAAATTGGCATGTGTTGTTATTCCCGATTGAAAGCAATCAAGCAGCGTTTCCTCTTTTTCTATAAAAGCATCGGATCTTTTCAGTAACGGTGTCAAATTTATAATTTAAACTGATTTTCAAAGCCATGATAAATGCAAAAGATGTACACCTTTTATAGGAAACAGAAAACGCTGTTCGATTCTTCGTCATATAAATCATAATTTCTGCTAATTTCATTAATTTATACATAAAATGCTCTTCGTTATTGTGTCCATCAGAGATACCAACTTGTTGCGGGAGAAAAATTTAAAAATCTTTTTAGGGAAGTATATTTCTATTTGACACTAAACGTCTCTTTTGATAAGATTTAATGTAAATTTCATAAAATTAATTATGTGCTAGAGATTAACAGTTGTTAAAAAATGAGATCTATTACATTTAGAACAGCTTTTAAATATGCATTTTTGTTAAACCTTTTTTTTCCGTGCATACTTTCGGTATCGGAATCGGGCTCTGATGGCACAAACTTTTTCGGATTCGGATTTAAAATTGTTGGCCCCAGGCTCTGAAAAATGAGCCCGAACTCATCTCTAATTAGCACATCTCAGAAATTTTTATCAATTTCATTATGTTTGTAACGGAGTAACATTATTAAAATACGTCACAAATATTCTTTCTTCATAGACTATAATATAACGGAATACTTGTGAGTTCTCCTGGACGCGAGCTGTAAGTGCTAAACATAACATTACATGTAGTAGTCATCTTCTAGTACACACCAATAATGTATATAAATGTTATGTTTAAATACTGTAATACAACAATATTAAAATATACCGCAAATGATTTTACCCGATAGACCATAATCTAACGTAATACTTTTGTGTCCTCCTGTAAATGAACTATGAATGATACACACTTCATTTTGAATACCGAACATTCCATTGTAAACATTAATAACATATATCAATTACGCGTTAATCCGAGTATACTTACGTGAGTTAGAGCATGACCAGACGGGCAGACAAACCCAATTCACTTTTCAACTGCGTTGGAATGGAAAGTGTTAAAAATATTTCTTGAAGAATCCCATGTTTATGAAAATGTTAAGAATGGCATGCTATTCCAAACCCTTCCCCTCAAACAAAATCTTGCCTCCACTCCCCACTCTAAGAAACTAAATGGCTCACTGTCCTGTCCGTAAAGCCTGCAAAGTCAAAAAAAAAAAAAAAATCTCCGTTTTAGACAGGTACCCTTCTTAGCAAGTATAATTATATAGTGCTTTCTTCATAGAAACTTAATATTTTTTTTCTGTTTGCGAAACAATTCTTTTTTTGACAGGTTTCGTATTCGCAAGTTCTACAATAAATGCGTTATACCTATACTCTTCAGAGATATACTATAGAAAGGATGTTTTAAATGCCTTTAAGAATACTTGTAAAAAAGGAAACTGTCTATAATAGAATACTGTCTTAAACGGAAAAATGTTAGTCACTATCTTGAAATTATACCTGCTAAGATAAAAAAACTGCTTAAAACGGAATTTTTCATAGGTTTTTGTTTTGATGGGGGAGAGTACAGGCTCCCCCCCCCGCCGCCGAACCCCACCCCACCCTTGGATATGCCACTGTCCTCAAAGACAGCTTTGCCCCCCCCCCCCCACAAGAAAATTCTGAAATGGCGCCCCTGAGTGTGTCCACGTATAACCTGACCGACCTTTATTTTCGCAACCGTTGGTCCTAGATGCATACTTCCAATTACAAAAGTGGTCAAAATTAGGTGCAGGGTTAAGATAAAAAAGTTTGAAGCGAAAAAACAATTTAGTGAAGGATTACAGAATCTAAATTTTTATACGGTCCCCCAGTCCTATAAGTTATATTTAGTAAAATTTCCTTGTTACACTAGCAAGTAAGGCAAGAAAAGTCCCGTTATTCTACGATTAAAATTGACCGAGTAATAGCTGTTTAAAGTTGGAGTATATTTTTTGCTGCATATTAGGGGTCATTCACAAATTAAATAGAAATATAATTTCGTCAGATAATTAATGGTTGAGAGTAAAATTAGCAGTGCAATATAAATTTGAAATCTTTAATCATTCTGACATATTACTGCAAAATCTACAATTTTTACTCAACATAAGAGGATAAAAATAACAGATTTTAGGTAGCTTTCTTTACAAAAAGCTACCTATTGCAGCCGTTCGGAGGAAAGCGATTAAAAAAAAAATTGGTATATTTTCATCGATCATGACCCCCAGACCCCGAAACCACCCTCCGTTCAAAAGTTGATATATATATATATATATATATATATCCATATATATATATCCATATAATATATATATATCTGATCTTTGTCACACTATAACTCTCGTATTTATGAACCGATTTGGATGAAATTTCGTGTATACATAGTGCATACCAATGTCCCAACCGAGTTCGTTGGCCAGCTTCATCCGTCATCTTGTTTTAAAATGGCGGCCATTTAAATTTTTTTTAATTTAAAATTTAAAATGTGGCGATTTAAATTTTTTTTATTTAAAATTTGAAATGTGGTAACAAAAAATTGAAAATTGAAAAATATTTTTTTCTTATGTGTTTGACCTTGATACAAAGATTCCGGAGCAGTTTTTGTTTCGTCTATATCTGAGTTATAGCACTTTGAAATTCTAGCTTGGCTAACATTTTGAAACGACCTGATTTTTGTCAAGCGATAACAGTCATATTTATGAACCGATTTGGATGTACCTTGGTGTATACATAATACGTACCAATGTCTCGACCGAGTTCGTTGGCCAGCTTCATCCGCCATCTTGTTTCAAAATGGCGGCCATTTAAATTTTTTTTTAATTTAAAATTTGAAATGTGGTACCAAAAAATTGAAAATTGAAAAATATTTTTTTCTTATATGTTTGACCTTGATACAAAGATTTTGGAGCAGCTTTTGTTTCGTCTATATCTTAAAAAATGGCTGAGTTATAGCACTTTGAATTTCTAGCGTGGCTGACATTTTGAAACGACCTGATATTTGTCACGCGATAACAGGCGTATTTATGGACCGATTTGGATGTACCTTGTTGTATGCATAATACGTACCAATGTCTCGACCGAGTTTTTTTTTGCCAGCTTCATCCGCCATCTTGTTTCAAAATGGAGGCCATTTAATTTTCTTTTAATTTAAAATTTAAAATAAGGTACCAAAAAATTAGAAAATGAAAAATATTTTTTTATATGTGTTTGACCTTAATACAAAGATTCCGGAACAGTTTTTGTTTCGTCTATATCTAAAAAAAAAAATGGCTGAGTTATAGCATTTTGAATTTCTATTGTGGCTGACATTTTGAAACGACCTGATTTTTGTCACGCGATAACAGGCGCATTTATGAACCGATTCAGATGCAACTTGGTGTGTGCATAGTACATACCAATGTCTCAACCGAGTTCGTTGGCCAGCTTCATTCGCCATCTTGCTACAAAAGGGGTGCCATTTAAAAAAAATAAATTTAAAATTTAAAATAAGTTATCAAAATTTGAAAAATGAAAAATATTTTTTTTATGTGTTTGACCTTGATTCAAAGATTACGGAGCAGTTTTTCTTTCGTATATATCTTAGAAAATGGTTGAATTATATCACTTTGAATTTCTAGCATGGCTGACATTTTGAAACGATCTGATATTTGTCACGAGATAACACGCCTATTTATTAACCTATTTCGATGTAAGAAGGCATGTGGATAGTATATCGTAATGTGTCGACCAAGTTCGCTGGCCAGCTTCATCAGCCATCTTGTTTCAAAATGGAGGCCATTAAATTAAAAAATATATATATATTTAAAGTGAGGTGCAAAAAAATTAGAAATTGAAAAAGATTTCTTTCTTAAGTATTTGACCATGATATAAGGATTCCGGGTGATTTATTGTTTTGTCTTTATCTTAAAAAAGTCCTTCCGGCCAGTGCCGGGAGGAAGAGGTAGCTTTCATATTCTTTATTTTAAAAAAGCCAACTTATATCATTCAAACAAACGAAGCTCAATTTAGTGGAAACCGAATATAGGAGATTCAATACTAATTTTTATCAATATAATGAATGAGAATTTCGCGAAATTAGTCAGCTTTATCCAAGCTGCTTTTCTTTAAAGTAACTTATATTTGGCTGCGAAATTCGGCGATTTCTTAAAGTGCCTGCCATTTTAAGATAACATGGTGGATGAGGCTAACCAGTGAACTTGGTCGAGACCTTAAAAATCTGATTTTTTGCATGCGACAGCACTCTTATATATCAACCGATTCCGATGTGAGTGAGCATGTGCACAGCAAGTACTAAGGTCTCGACCAAGTTCGCTGGCCAGCTTCATCAGCTATCTTGTTTCAAAATGGAGGCCATTAAATTAAAAAATATATATATATTTAAAGTGAGGTGCAAAAAAATTAGAAATTGAAAAAGATTACTTTCTTAAGTATTTGACCATGATATAAGGATTCCGGATGATTTATTGTTTTGTCTTTATCTTAAAAAAGTCTTTCCGGCCAGTGCCGGGAGGAAGAGGTAGCTTTCATATTCTTTATTTTAAAAAAGCCAACTTATATCATTCAAACAAACGAAGCTCAATTTAGTGGAAACCGAATATAGGAGATTCAATACTAATTTTTATCAATATAATGAATGAGAATTTCGTGAAATTAGTCAGCTTTATCCAAGCTGCTTTTCTTTAAAGTAACTTATATTTGGCTGCGAAATTCGGCGATTTCTTAAAGTGCCTGCCATTTTAAGACAGCATGGTGGATGAGGCTAACCAGTGAACTTGGTCGAGACCTTAGTAATTGCTGTGCACATGCTCACTCACATCGGAATCGGTTGATATATAAGAGTGCTGTCGCATGCAAAAAATCAGATTTTTCAAAATGTCACCCACAATAGAAATTGAAACTGCTATATCTGAGCCATTTTTTAAGGTAAAGACAAACAAAAAATGCTCTTGAATCCTTATATCAAGGTCAAATACTTAAGAAAGAAACTTTTTTCAATTTCCAATTTTTTTTGCACCTCACTTTAAATATATATATATTTTTTAATTTAATGGCCGCCATTTTGAAACAAGAAGGCTGATGAATCTGGCCAGCGAACATGGTCGAGGTATTGATGTATACTATCCACACGCCTTCTTACATCGAAATAGGTGAATACGTGTGTTATCGCGTGACAAATACAAGATCGTTTCAAAATGTTAGCCATGCTAGAAATTCAAAGTGCTATAATTCAACCATTTTTTAAGATATAAACAAAAGAACAAATTTTCAGAAACAAAAACTGCTCCGGAATCTTTGTCAAGGCCAAACACATAAAAAAAAAAATCTTTTTCATTTTCCAATTTTTTAATACCTCATTTTAAATTTTAAATTTAATTTTTTTAAATGGCAACTCTTTTGAAACAAGATGGCGAATGAAGCTGGCCAACGAACTCGGTCGAGACATTGGTATGTACTATGTACAGACCAAGTTACATCCAAATCGGTTCATAAATACGCCTGTTATCGCGTGACAAAAATCAGGTCGTTTTAAAATGTCAGCCACAATAGAAATTCAAAATGCTATTACTCAGCCATTTTTTTAGATATAGACGAAACAAAAACTGTTCCGGAATCTTTGTATTAAGGTCAAACACATACGAAAAAAATCTTTTTCATTTTCTAATTTTTTGGTATCTCATTTTAATTTTTTTATTTTTAAAATTTTTTTAAATGGTCGCCATTTTGAAACAAGATGGCGGATGAAGCTGGCCAACGAACTTGGTCGAGATATTTGTATGCACTATATACACACCAAGGTACATCCAAATCGGTTCACAAATACACCTGTTATTACGTGACAAAAATCAAGACGTTTCAAAATGTCAGCCACGCTAGAAATTCAAAATGCTATAACTCAGTCATTTCTTAAGATATAGACGAAACAAAAACTGCTCCCGAATCTTTTTATCAAGGTCAAACAAGAAGAAAATATTTTTTCAATTTTCAATTTTTTGGTACAACATTTCAAATTTAAATTTTTTTTAAAAATTTAAATGGCCGCCATTTTGAAACAAGATGGCGGATGAAGCTGGTCAACGAACCCGGTCGAGACATTGGTATGTACTATGTATAAACGAAGTTACATCCAAATCGGTTCATAAATACGCCTTTTATCGCGTGACAAAATTCAGGACGTTTCAAAATGTCAGCCACGCTAGAAATTCAAAATACTGCAACTCAGCCATTTTTTAAGATATAGACGAAACAAAAACTGCTCCAGAATCTTTGTATAAAGGTCAAATACATAAGAAAAAAATATTTTTCCATTTTCAATTTTTTGGTACCACATTTCAAATTTTAAATTTTTAAAAAATTTTTAAATGGCCGCCATTTTGAAACAAAATGGCGGATGAAGCTGGCCAACGAACTCGGTCGAGACATTGGTATGTACTATGTACACACCGAATTACATCGAAATCGGTTCATAAATACGCCTTTTATCGCGTGACAAAATTCAGGACGTTTCAAAATGTCAGCCACACTAGAAATTCAAAATGCTATAACTCAGCCATTTTTTAAGATATAGACGAAACAAAAACTGCTCCGGAATCTTTGTATAAAGGTCAAATACATAAGAAAAAAATATTTTTCCATTTTTAATTTTTTGGTACCACATTTCAAATTTTAATATTTTTTTAAAAATTTAAATGGCCGCCATTTTGAAATAAAATGGCGGATGAAGCTGGCCAACGAACTCGGTCGAGACATTAGTATGTACTATGTACACACCGAATTACATCGAAATCGGTTCATAATTACGAGAGTTACAGTGTGACATAGGTCAGATACATATATATATATATATATATCAATTTTGTACGGAGGGTGGTTTCGGGGTCTGGGGGTCATGATCGATGAAAATATACCGAAATTTTTTGAAATAGCTTTCCTCCGAACGGCTGCAATAGGTAGTTTTTTGTAATGAAAGCTACCTAAAAGGGCTCAGATATAGCAGTTTGAATTTCTAATGTGGCTGACATTTTGAAAAATCTGATTTTTTGCCTGCGACAGCACTTGTATATATCAACCGATTCTGATGTGAGTGAGCATGTGTACAGGAATTACTAAGGCCTTGACCAAGTTCACTCGTTAGCCTCATCCACCATGTTGTCTTAAAATGGCGGGAACTTCAAGATATCGCCGAATTTGGCAACCAAATATAAGTTACTTTAAATAAAAGCAGCTTAAATAAAGCTGACTAATTTCGCGAAATTCTCATTCACAATTATTTAGTACTGATAAAAATTAGTATTGAATCTCCTATAATCGGTTTCCACTAAATTGAGCTTCGTGTGTTTGAATAATATTAGCTTGCTTTTTAAAAATATGGAATATGAAAGCTACCTCTTCCTCCCGGCACTAGCCGGAAGGACTTTTCTGTTAAATAAAAGGATGAAAAACAACAGCCTCAATTCTTTACAAAATGATACATATTTTAAAATGCTGTTAGATTACACTGTCTCAAATTTTGGGTTGTGGCATGCTTTTTAGCTTTTGAAAATTGATTCTTATGTTTTTTAGCACTGAATCCGAAAATGACCTGCATTTTAAACCATCACGTCAGGAATTTTCTCAATTCGCAAATTTCAAAGTTAAAAAGCTAAAAGTTAAAATTGATCCCCCCTCCTCCCCTCCCAATCTCATCGGACCCCCGAGCTGTTTAGCTGTAAGAAACCCAGTATAAGCCAAAAAATCTAACAAATTATTGAATAAAATAAAATTAAACTGAATAAAAATTCTGACATCTATTTTATAGTATCAGATTTTTCGCTATTTTTTAACCTTGAAATTTACGATTTGCGAAAAATCTTGACATGATTGTTAAAAGTGAAGGTAATTTTTTTGATTCAGCGTTAAAAAATACATAAAATGTAATTATAAAAGTTAAAAAACACAGCCATCGCAGGTTTATGTTATCTAATCTAAAACTCTTTGTTAAACTTCTTGACGATAAATCTATCAGAATTTTTTTGTGTTATCCTCTAATATACGTTGTATAAGATGGCAATAGTCGAAAATCATTAATAATATTGCATTGTCATTGGATTTAAGTCGGTATGTAAAATTTAACTTCGATCGGACAATTGAAAGTAAGTTAAAGTTCAAGTACAAATTTTAAACTGGAAAGACGATCATTGCAAGTTAAATAAAACCTTATGAAAATAACATAATTTTAGTTAAAAGAAATCATATCCTCAAATCCTTACAAAATAAAATATATGTTAAAATACAATTATTTTATCTAATCTGAAACTTAACTAATAAAAATTAATTGTAATATTTGTACGATTTCTTTCAAAGCGCAGATACCTTGAAAAAAGACAAGTACTTTATACACGACTCCTGAAAGCATGGTCGAAATCACCTGTTTTGATATGCAAAAAAAGTGGTATAAGTCATGCATTTCAAAGTTTCATAACTTGGTCAATTTTAATGTTATATGAATGGGACTTTTTTTGTCTTACTTGTTAGTGTCACAGTAAATTTTTAGTAAATATCACTTATAGGACCGGGGGACCGTATAAAAATTTAAATTTCGTAATTTTTTAATAAATGTTTTTCTTGACACAAATCGCTTTAAAAAAGATTCTTTACCTTATTTAAACCATTTTTGTAATTGGAAGTATGCATCTAGGACCAACGGTTGCGAAAATAAGGGTCGGTCAGGTTATACGTATGGACACACTGTATATGTATATAAATATAGATAGTACAAAGCATGTTTCTGTTTTAAGATACGCTTTTATTTTATATAAAGTGACGTCATTTGCATCCGCTGAAAATTCTACATTTGCGATCCAGTCCTAAACAACATTTATATAAAAGTATGCATATGACGTTATTATCGTGGAATAATACACAAACCCAGCAAACAGCGACGTCATCATTCAAGAAACTCGACAAAAAAATCGGGTATCTAAAGATTCATAAGCCTTCATTTGTTTGTAACTTTAATATGGGTACTGAAAATTAAATATAATTATTATATAAAAACATGTATAATAATCACTTATAAACAAATTAAGTTAAAATCATGCTATAAAAAGTGATAGAATATCTTTATTAAGACTTACGATCGTTTCATCGCACAATCGGCGACATTTTCAAAATCAATCATAATAGAAAATATTTTCACCTTACTTAAAAACAATAATATAGTAAACAATGTCACGAGACATGAAGCATAATGAAAATATTGCAACCATAAAAAATAAAAATTAAATTAGCTATTTGCGAGCGTGGATTAATTTTCACATAATTTAAAAACAACAAGGTAAAACAATGTCACGAGACATCAAGCATACTGAAAACATTGCAAAACATAAAATAAAATAAAATTAACTTGGCTATTTGCGAGTGTGGATTAACTTTTACTATTGTTTCTACAATTACGTAGTATCTCTTTCCAAATTCTAGGTAAATCAAGGGACACAGAATCATTGCAAATATTCTCGTTGCGTAAAAATATTTCTATTGATTCTCGGACTATGGATGGAAAATAAAATCTTGATGGATAAATTAACTTGCTATTTTTAAATTCAATCTGTAAAGGTTCTTCGCTGCATAATCTGGCCAAAGCTGTGGTTCTTCTATTGTATTTGATGTCTGCTATATGTTCTTTGATTCTAGTTTTAAGTTATGTGAAAATTAATCCACGCTCGCAAATAGCTAATTTAATTTTTATTTTATTTTATGGTTGCAATATTTTCATTATGCTTCATGTCTCGTGACATCGTTTACTATATTATTGTTTTTAAGTAAGGTGAAAATATTTTCTATTATGATTGATTTTGAAAACGTCGCCGATTGTGCGATGAAACGATCGTAAGTCTTAATAAAGATATTCTATCACTTTTTATAGCATTATTTTAACTTAATAATTATTATAGTTAAATTAAATATATCAGAAATGATTCATTTCTATGTTTTCAAAATTCGGAAAATGTTACTACACACGGATTAATAAAATTACATTCCTTCAGCTTTTTGATAGGAATTAAGTTAATGCGGAGAAAATAAGTCACACAAATATTCCTTACAATACGTTTTTATATTAGTGAACGATATTCTTGGCATAGTACGTATTTTAATTACTTCTTTCAGTTATTACGACAAAATCTACTATTATATCACAGTAATCTTACTACTTTTCCTTTACTTTCACTTTCATCTACTACTTTTCCTTTACTTCACTTGCCATCATTGCAGAAATAACATTAAAAACTACTAAAAAATTGATATCTCAAAAATAAATTGAGCTGCAGTTTTTAGACAAATTGCATTTAAAAGTACTTTTTCTCCTATGCGACGGTGTAAAAATTGAAAATGTGCGATGTTTAGAAGTTAAAAAGTTACAGTAGATTATCCTTATTTAAGGGGTCTTGTACCTTTTAAAAACGTCGAAAATTAACGAAAAACTTCAAAGTTTGAATTAGTCTATCTTCAAAGCCTTTTTATGTATAAAGATGAAATTTTGGATATTGATTAAACAGATTGTGTTTTGTAATATGCTACTATTAGAAATTTATTAACCCTTTACAGAATTTGTGTATTGTTCAAATCAAAATAGCTCTTTTTTTTACCCCATAAGTCATTGCGCGCATAATATCTTTAGAAAGTGTGTATGGGCTGCCATGAAATTCGGTAAAGATACGAAACATGTATTTGTGTTTAAAATGATCTACTCTTAGGCTAAAATTATTTTATTAACTATATAAAAAAATATTTTCGTAAAATAAAAATAAAAATTTTGTATTTTTAATGTATAAAAATAGTCAAAACTAAAAATATTACCATTGTAAATACTTAAAAGTAGATCATTTTAAACACACATATTTGTTTAGTATATTTACCAAATTTCATGATAATCCATACATACTTTCTCAAGATATCATGCGCGCAATGACTTATGGGGTAAAAAAGAGAGCAATTTTGATTTCAACAATACACAAATTCTGTAAAGGGTTAATAAATTTCTGTTGGTAGTATATTACAAAGCACAATCTGTTTAATCAATATCCAAAATTTTATGTTTATACGTAAAAAGATTTTGAAGATAAACTAATTCAAACTTTGAAGTTTTTCGTTAACTTTCGACGCGTTTAAAAGGTACAAGACCCCTTAACCGTACAATGATACATTTGCTTTGTTTTACGTGTGGTTTATGGTTAGGTGTACGTTATTTTTCAGTGACGACATTTTAATTGTTGTCTGAAAGAAATAGAAAATCGGGGGCTAATAAAGTAACATTTATAAAAAAATAAAATATCACTACAGCAATTATTATATATATTTTTTAAATTAAGAAATAACGCTTAATACAATTTCTTTGTTTCAGCTATAACTCAAGCCTCTATAAAAGAAATTTAATTTTTTCAGTTAAATGTTCCCAGTTGGGAGCAATATGGTCTGTAAAATCCTTATTCTAAAGCAAAAACATGTCCGCGTAACACTGACGTCAAATTGACGGTGGCAACGCCTTACCAATAAATTTCGCTTTTACTGTATTTTTTTTTTAACTTCCAAATATCTCACAATTTCAATTTTTACACCGCCGAATAGAGAAAAAAATTCTTTCAAATGCAATTTGCTTGAAAACTGTTTCTCATTTTTATAGTTTTTAAAATTATTTACAAGCATGAAATTTCCGTTAAATATATCCCTATCGCGTATAGTCCCATACTAAATATTAATCCGTGTGTACTTTAAACAATATGAATAGTTCAGCATTTGTTTCCAGCTAATATTCCGTAACTAAATTAAAACTTCATCAGTAAATAAATAGATAAAATAATATAAATAAAACACAAATTTTGCAGACATTGTGAATGAAACGCCTGAAAATGAAACGCTTAAACGCCTCAATCAAAATACAAAAGTCTGCTGTAAGTAGCGAAATCTTTGGCGATTTCTTCGGCTATTAACTTCTGGCATATGGATAATACGAAAGTATTGCTTTTAATAAATTTCAAAACTTTGTTTGAATACATAATTATTATTTTAATATAAAAATATATTTTAGTGTTGTTACTGGACAATCTTAGAAATTGGTCATTCCATACAAAATGAGCAAAAACTTTTAAAAAGTTGTTGCTACATAGTAACCGATTTTAATAAAATTTAGTACACAAATTCAATTCGTATTTAAATAGAGCTGTGAGAAAAATCTTGACAAATAATAAAATATTTCGGCAGTTCTCAACGTTAAGAAAAAAAAAAAAAAAAAAAAAAAAAAAAATTAGTGAATAAATACACATATTTTTACTTTAGTTGTAATACAGAGTGAGGAAAAAACATAAAATCCTAGCAATATTTTCATAAACTTTTAAGAAATTATGTTTTAATGCCATTTTTTATCAAAATTTCCTGCTTACACCAGAGAGCCAGCGCACACTCAATTCTACTAAATATGTTTCAATTCCCTTTGTATTCCTACATACTACTCATACACTTACCAGGGATTAATTTCTAACAAAAAAAGTACCGGAGCCCTAATATTCTGCGGTACCGGTACAACAACCAATCGCCCACCCCCCTCCCCTGCCACTCCAATTTGCATATTTATATTTCGTACATTATTTGCAAAATTTAAAGCAAATTTTTTTCTTTAGCAAAATAAAAATTTTAAATATATCTATCAGCATATACTTAGCTGTCAACTATTCTACTTTTTAGTTATCACTCCTTTTGAATAGTAATCTTTGCCTAATTTCAAAGTTAATTAATTGTCTATTCTGCAATTAAATATGATAAGGATTATGATTAGAAAATAGTGACGTATAGGATTCAACGTATAGGTTATGGTAAAAAAGAATGCAAAAGCTTGGAGATGGAATGGAAAGAAAAGGGTAATTTAGGCTTCAGTTTTTCGGAAGCGCTACTGCACTGGGCTCCGGAACCCTGTATTTATGAGCTCCGGTGATTTCCGACCAATATTTAAATATTTACTAAACACAGAGAAGTACCGGAGCCGGGCTCCGGTGGGCTCCGGCGCAAATTAAGCCCTCACACTTACCTGTGCGCTGAACTAGAAGTTTTCAACATCTTCAAAATTAACTGAAATAATTCAAAATATGCCAAAAATACATCTTTTTTTAAATCAAAAATTACCATTTTTAGCTCACAGGCTATCAAAGCCTGAGAGCTAATGTGCCCGCAGGTTCTGTATGCACGTATGTACGTAACGCGATAACTCTTGATAGAAGTATCCGATTTGCTTTAAAAAAATTTCCAGGTTCATTCTGATAAGGCGCTTCCCTGATTAGTTTTTGGGGTTCATTGGTTAAGTATAAAGGGGGGAGGAACGGGGGGCAAATCCCCCCTTAATTTATATAAATGGGTTTTTCAGGCAGAATTTTCCGATTTGCATCAAATTTTGTAAATAGGCTAATTCTGATAAGGTGCTTCTCAGATTACTTGGGGGGGGGGGGGGGTTCATTGGTTAAGTATAAAGGGGGGAACGGGGGGCTAATCCCCCCCTTAATTTATATAAATGGGTTTTTCTGGCAGACTTTTCCGATTTGCATCAAATTTTGTAAATAGGTTCATTCTGATAAGATGCTTCTCCGATTACTTTTGGAGGCTCATTGGTTAAGTATAAAGGGGGAACGGGGGCTCCCCCTTCCCTTAATTTAGATAAGTGGGTTTTTCTGGCAGACTTTTCCGATTTGCATCAAATTTTGTAAATAAATTCATTCTGATAAGGCTGTTCTCTGATTACTTATGGGGGTTTATTGGTTAATTATAAAGGGGGGCTCGGGGGCTAATCCCCCCTTATTTTAGATAAATGTTTTTTTTTTCGGCAGAATTATCGGATTTGTCTCAAATTTTGGAGATAGATTCATTCTGATAAGGTACTTTTACTAGTTTTGGGGTTCATTGGTTAAGTATAAAGGGGTAATGGGGGGGGGGCTAATTCCCCCCTTAATTTAGATAAATGGTTTTTTTCTGTCCGATTTGCTTCAAATTTTAGTATACCGGTTTATTCTGATAAGGCGCTTCCCTGATGAGATTTGGAGGCTCATTGGTTAAGTATAAAGATGGGAAACAGAGGGGTGGGGATTAATCCCCTTTAATTTATTTTTCGAGGGCATTGTTCTTTGAAATAAGAGTATAATATACAATTAGTGTTAATAGCCTGTGAGCTCGATGCCATCATTTCAACTGGACACTTTTCTTTTTATTTACATTCGAGCACATATAAAATACTTATACTATCACATAGAGCTTAGATTCTAGTTCAGAATATAGTGAGTAATATGAAAAGCATTCTGACAAAATTTCACTGATAAGTGATTAAAATATTTTATGTAATGAAGTTTATCGAACATGGAAACAACGAAAAAATTGATTTTCCAGAAAACTCATTTAAAGATTTCTCTTATATTTTTCTAATACATATACAATTTATCTAGAAGTGTCAATTAATGTATTAGTGTTCTTACGTAAAATACGTAAGAAAAGGATGCACAGAAATATTGTTTAGATTTCTTTCGGCCTTCCCACGCCCAATTCCGGTAGTTGGCTCATTACTTTATGTTTATCAAATTACTCATAACTGCTTTTCTAGTTCGTTATAGGAATAAAATTAAGACAAATTTGGAATCGTAAAAGACTTCTTTCAAATAAAACAATAAAAAATTTTCGAAAAAGTTCAAGAAAACGGCTTTAAGAAAAAACTTTAGATACATATAATGGTATGTGTGCAATCGTTCAAAGTTGCAAATTTTAAGTTCCGTATCTTGAAAACTATTGAACATAAATTAAAAATATTTACAATATTGCAATCTATGGAAAATTATCTACATATTTATTGAGTAGCATTAATTTGGTAACACCAGAGTAAATCTTGAATTGGCTGTGAAAATGGAAAATTTGTTAATTTTGAGAAAGTTGAAAAAGTTATAAAATTCAAAGAAATGTATAAACATCTGTAAATTTGATGACTGACGTAGTGTTACATATGAAAATCATATTGCTCAAGATTGGAAGTTGCCATTCTTCTTCAAAATAGTTTAGACACTTAAAAGAAAAATACAAAATCACAATTTTTACGCTTATGTAGGCACAAAAAATCAAATGAAGGAAAATTGAGGTATCAACAATACTGCATATGCACACGTATCAAGATTGCCCTTTGATTTCTAACATAACAGATTTGGTTTTAAAAAAGTAATGTTTGTTACATTATATGGGCCATTCCATTATGATATAGAGAATCAGTTAACAGTATATTTTTTCATGTCATAACACTAATAGACACAGACAATCACTTCATGAAGTTCACGGCTGAAAGTCCAGAATAAGTTAAAACTCGATTCGTATATTAACCCTTTCCGGCGCGGAGTAATTTTATTTATAAATTGATGAAATAATGGTTTGACACCAGAATTTATAAACGAAGTTATTAAAAAATATGAACTTGTTTATTTTCACATACATTATAAAAGGAAAATTTTAATTAAATATTCTCGGTTTTAGAATTAAAATTAGGTGTCCTCTTTTCCGTCCTCGAAAAGGTTAAAACGTAATCGGTCTGCCAAGTCATATCCACAAACTTCTCATATAAGTAGACTCCAATTTGGTAACCTTTTCTTGAATCCTACATCTCTGCCCTCCGTCACGTGATGAAGGGCAGAAATGCGTGCCAAACCGGTTTTACTCCTTCAAAAGCTTCTCGGAATCTCTCTCCGGATCTTGAGTTGACGGAGAATGAAATCAGAAAGTTGCCAATAAAGGGATCACTGCCAAAAAGACATCCTTTTGGCGATGAAAGAGAGAAAACATGTCGGATTCAAAATCTGGCTGAAAGAACAATGGGGTATGGCCTCTACTCCTGTCTTTACTCTGAGGTCATATCGTGGTGAAAAACACCGGGAAACTCGATTTTAGCGGTTGACTCGTAGGTTTATCATTGTGTTTTCCAGCATCCAAAAGTTTGAAAACATGGGGGACTGGGAGCAGGAAAACACAGTGGTAAACCTACGAGTCAACCACTGGCATCGGGTTTTCCGGTGTTTTCCACCAAGATATGACTTGGCAGACCGATTGCGTTTTAATATGCGAATCGAGTTTTAACTAATTCTGGAATTTCAGCCGTGAACTCGATGAGGTGATTGTCTGTACTGCTGCCTTCCGGTTTATAAGGAGTTAATGCTTTGTAAAGAATCACGATGTCTTTTAAACAGACCCACTAGGATATGCTTTTGGCTTTCAATTAGACAACTTCAGTTTATTATGTGGAGAGTAATTAGAATTCAGAGTCGTGCGATGTTTGTGACCATTTTGCAAATATTTTTTTACTGGTTGTAAACATTTAAAAAATATTTGTTAATGATTTTAACTTAAAATTATTTAAATCATACGAATGGTTAATGTGGGCATTAAATTAAATTACTGCATTTCTATTTCCTCAAAGGAGAATACGTTTATTTATTTAATAGCTTTATGTTTAGTGATGTATGCGATATAAAATATGTAAATTTATTGCACTTCTGTTTCCAAAAAGCAGAATATGTATATTTGTTTAATAACTATGTTCAGTGATGTATGTGATATAAAATAGGTATACGTAGATAAACAGGAACTTAAAACTCAGTTAATGTAATATATTCACATACATGAATATCAAGCTCTCCTATAAAACGAATAACAGATGAGTTAAAACAGATGAAAATTTTATTATCAAATTGCCTAATATTTTTATGTCATCGTTGTGGAAGGAAACATATATAAACATATACTATTATAAAATACTTAAGAAAAACAAAATCAGTCAATAATTACGCAATAAATCCTTTAAATCTTTCTCCATTCTGGTTAAAAGTGTGTTGTTCGATTTTGTAAGATTTTGCCTGTTGATGATATCGATGGTATTGGCATTCTAATAAGTATATTTTCAAGTGGTATCCAACAAAAATCATCTCTAACGGGCCACTAAAAATGTTAGGCTCATGATGTGAACTCATAAAATTCGCTAGAAAAACATAGTTATCTGATGAAATGTCAATCACAACAACAAGCCGCCAATTTTTGTCATACACAATGGAAACAAATGAAGAAATTGAAATTTGCCCAGTGTTTGCTCACCGTTCAGGCTTCGTTCACCCCCGTTCAGGTTTCACAGCCTCTAAAAATACAGTAATGTGACCTGTTTTAAAAATATTACCAGGTTACAGAAGATTGAATGGCAGGGCCGAAACTAAGGGGGAGCAGAGGGGGCACGTGCCCGGGCGCCAAATGAAGGATTATTATGCCTTTGGAATGGATCATTTTCCTCTGATGGACTGATGGCTTCCATTATTATGAAACAGCCATTATAAATGAAGTGTTAGGTGAAGATGAAAGAGCAGCCGTAAAAAGTTAGAAGTCTGATTTTCTGGTCAGAATGGGGGGGGGGAGGGGATGGCCATTAAAAAAAAAAAAAATTATGGCCATATTTTTCCCCGCATTCTGACCAGAAAATCAGAGTTCTAACTTTTTACGGCTGCTCTTTCATCTTCACCTAACACTTCATTTATAATGGCTGTTTCATAATAATGGGAGCCATCAGTCCATCAGAAGAAAATAACTCGGTTAAAGCGGAAACTCGGTTAAGTAGGACTTTACTGTATATTTCATTTTTAAAATGATCTTTAGACTATTTTTGTTGGTGTTGAGAGGGGAGGTCATGACCCCCGTGACCTACCCTTTGGATCCGCCATTGTAGATTACGTAGTTCAGTATAACATATTTTATAATTACATATTTAAAATTAAGTCGGCTATTAGAAAATTAGTACAATTCTCTTTGTAAATATACTTTGCGGACTAGGGAGGGAAGGGGGGGGGGTGAGCGCCAAAATCCATGTTTGCCCCGGGTACAAAAAAGGGTAGTTTCGGCCCTGTTGAATGGTATTATCACTATAACAGGGACTATCATCTGTAATCGGGTTGCCATGCTTTCCCGTTTGAATGGGATACTTTTTCGGTTACCATGGCCTCATGCATAGCTATCGTAGCAACGGATGTCTGTTTTCGGGATTGATAAGTAAGATCAATTACACATTTGAAAGCTTGTATAAAATGGTTAGGTTAAAAAGTTTTTCTGATTTTTATAACGACGCTATTGACAATATCCTTCCTTTAGTTTCGATGTTAAAAAACTCCGTCTGCTTGGGAATATCATTCAGAACCACGGTATTGAAAAGCATTGTGTTTTGAAATTTTTAAGCTTATATTTTATGTTTTGATTGAGTTGTAGGTATTTTCAGGAACAAGTATAGCTTATTTATGAATTATTTTATTTATTTTAATACACCATCATCCATATTTTACAATGTATATTGTTTATATTAATTAATAAGAAAGTCCGAATTTTCTAAAATGTATTTATCGAATAGTAATTGTATAAAATAAAACGAAAGTATTTTGCGCATACATTTACCTGTATATACTCTGCATCAAGTGAAGATAATGCATAAACAAATTTACTAGTCGCACTACTTTTATACCATGTGATGTCACATAAAACTCTCCGGAATGAAAATAGTTTTAAATGTATCGTTTTAATATATGACGTAATTTTCACTATTAAATGCATTTATCGTGTAATAATTTATTTATTTTAATCTTTTTCTCTTTTAAAATTCACGGGTACATATATATTATTTAATTTAAAAGTGTTTCGAAATATTATTATTTGAGCATTTTAAACATGACCTAATATTCACCATTAAAAGTTTTTTACACGTAATAATTTAACTAATTTGGGCACTTTAAATATGACGATTTTTAATATTGGGGGATTTTACATATGATGTAATTATCACCTTTAAATGCGTTTCGCGTGCAATAAATTTATTATTTAAAAAAATTTGTACATTTTTAATATTTACGTGTAAATATTTTGATGTAATTTTCCCTACTTTCTGCTTTTAACACGTGATCATTTAATTCTTATTTTAAAATTTTCTTTCTGTTTTTAATAATTTCACTTTTCAGTTTCAATTTGAAAATGACGATAAAAAAAAATATGATTTTTATTTTTTCAAATTTTCCTGAAAAATATAATTTAATCACAATATTGTTTCACTATCGATTGAAATAAAAGATAATTTCATTTTCAATTTGAAAATGACGAAAAGGAAGAAATCTAATAATCTATATAGTTTTTCCCTGTTCTTCCCTTTTCCACAAAAATGGAGTAATTTAGTTGCCATAATTACAGAAATTTCATTAAAATTTTAAAAAAAATTAATATCTCGTAAACTAATTAAAATTTTTAATTTCTAACACCAGTTTTCACACCTGTAGGCGGTTAATTGGCGTTAATTTCACGACCAAACCTTCCGTATTTTAGGAAAAACCAATTGGAACCCGTCGAAATTCAACGAACTAAAATGTTAGAAAGGAAATGTCAGATAGAATTTATAATAAACCTACAATAATAATTACAATAAAAAAAATCATCTTACATTGGTTGTCTAACTCTTAAAACAAATAATATTTTTAACCTAAAATTACCAAAGTATTATTTCCACAAACTTCAACTACTGAAATTATTGAAAAATTAAACTGTATTAGAATACGTAATCAAGATGATTAATTATGATGAAGTTATCGATTGAGGCTCTTACGTTGTTTTTACGGCATGAAAAATCAGTAAAAAGGATTTCGTTTTGTCGCATCATAAAATTTTCCCCCATAAAATTTAAACTGTACGTTATTTTCAAATTCTCATAATTTACATACGCGCCACTCAAATTCACAATTTGAAAGTATTTTAACGCGCAATAGATTATTAATGAATCTATTTCCAAACTTAAAGTCACGTTTGCCCGATACAACTGTTCATGTGAACATTCGCGCAAACTTTTATGATGCCTAATCTAACAAGGAAGGTCTCCATACGGGCATACTCGGAAAAATCTGAAAAAATTACAGAATGTTCTTCTCATATGGATGTATATATTTACAAAAATTTTTTTGGCGGAACCCCGATACAGCGTCCGTACAAAAATAACGAAAATTTTGTTTATTTGGCGATTTATCACCGGTTGGCGATGAAAGAAAAAATACGGTTTTATGTGGGAAAAAACTTTTTATGTTGAATTTGTTTATACAAGTTTAATTTAAATAACTTCAGTTTTGTCATTTTTAATTTGTTTTAACAATAGTTTTGTCATTTTTAGTTTGTTTTAACTATTGTTTGTGATATACATTTATATGTATTGTAGGAAAAAACTTTTTATGTTGAATTTGTTTATACAAGTTTAATTTAAATAACTTCAGTTTTGTCATTTTTAATTTGTTTTAACAATAGTTTTGTCATTTTTAGTTTGTTTTAACTATTGTTTGTGATATACATTTATATGTATTCATAATAAAATTTAAATATCATATTTTACGATTTAAAAAAAATTTAAATTGATTTAAATTATTTCAAGCTCAAAGATAAGACTGATAGAACACTGTCGATTTGATTTTGTTGCTATGGAAACGACTTCGTCTTCCATATGGAAATGTTAAATCAAATGTCAGCTGACTATAACTTAAAATAGATATTTGCAATTTGCAAAGCATAGAAAATATTTTTACAGTGATGAAATTAAATAACTACAGCAATAAGCAACATATATATGTAATATAAAAAAATATATAATAACCTCTTTAATTGATTAAGTTTGAATTCATTAAAAAACGTGCATTCTAAAAAACAATTAATAAATTTTCAGATGCATTAAAATCGTTTGCTTTTGGCGAGGAAAAAATCCTGCTCGCCAAATCGAGTGTCACTTTCGTATTTTCGCGCCAAATATTCGAAAGTATTTTATTTTTTTACAGAGTTTCTACTGAAATTCCGCCGTTAAATTTGAATGATCCCTTATAACATACATTAGTAGTTTCACTAGCATTTTTTTCAACATATTCTGAGTATGCCCTGTAAGGAGACCTTCCTTGTAAGTTCTAAACTCAGTACCCGCGAAAAAAAAAAAAAAAAAAAAATCAGAAATTTGCCTTTAATTGTCATAGTATTCACCATTTAGTATTGTTCAAATGTTTAGTTTTATCAAAAAGAAAAAAAAAAGAAAAAAAAAGATCGTTTTGTTTTAAATATGACATCATTTTTACTCACTAAATCATTGTGCCTAGCGTCTTAAACTCGGTATCAGCATAATGTAAAAATATTGAAATATAACTGATTTATGAAGAAAAATGCGTGTTTTGTTTAATGTCTGACGTCATTTTCTGTTCAAAAATTATATAAAAAAGTCACTTATATTTGTAATGTGAAAATGGCATCAATAAGGATATAATCAATAAAAATAATAAACCATGACTATTTTCATTTCAAATTTCAAAGTGTTGTCATTCGCAAAATGGCGTATGCGTTACGCACAGATATGTTTGTCCTCAAAGTGTTGCCATTCGCAAAATGACGTATGCGTTACGCACAGATATGTTTGTCCTCAAAGTGTTGCCATTCGCAAAATGACGTATGCATTACGCACAGATATGTTTGTCCTTTATAATATAGATAGATAGCTGTGAAGCATAATCAGTCGTTTCATAAAATCGTTTCATAAATTCGTTTCATTTGTATTTTATATATATAGGTAGGGTAGATATGTTTAAAGTCATTGAACGTTAGAATATGTAATAAAACATGCATATTTATATAACTAAACTATTACTTTAGAAGGTTAAATTTTGTAATTAGATATTGTGTGTGTGTGTGTTGTAATTAATAGACTTTGTTGCGAAGATTGTTTTTTAGGTGCGTTCGTAATTATTTAAGGGGACAAGGGACCTTCAAACTCATTTATTTATTTATTTATTTATTTTCTTCACTTTAAATGCTATTCAACGGCACACTATATGCATTATGGCATATACTTATCAAACAAAAAATAAAATAAAAATTCGGAGAAAAATAAGAAATTTTCTTGAATATTTTAAGCGTTATGAAGTACTTTTCAAAACTCACTCATACCATCTTCGTCCGCAGCCCCTTATTCTTCTACTCTAGTCCGACTCTTTTGCGGAAGCAAGATACGTAGGTTCCCAGCCACGTCCCGAGTGAAAGGCTCTCTAGCGAAAGCAACATTGAAAAAAAAGAAAAAAAAAATAATCAAAAATTGAAACCGGATAAATTTAAAAGGGAAATTACACAAATTAAAGACACCGAAAACCGGAAAGGGGGGTAGCGTTCTATCTCAATTAAATCTCCAATATTTTTTACAGCTGTTTGTCATTATATATGCCATAAAACTGTGTATATTTTTTTTAACTAAATATAATTGGAAAAGTTAAAGGTAGCTAATTGCAGAAATAGGATGCAAAAATGCTGAAAATTTCATAAAATTTAGATTTTTTTTAAAAATTATTATTACCTTTATATTCAGATATAGAAAATTCGATCCGCAGTTTTATTTGTATATGTAAAACACACTTGCATAAAAAATATTGGGGATTTTAATTGATATGGAATGCGCATGCGGCATTTTGAAAAGTTCTTCCTAACGGTTAAAATTTTCAAGAAAACTCCTTATTTTTCTCATAAAAAAATCTCTTTTTATTTCTTGTGTGATAAATATATGCCATAATGCATATAGTGTGCCCTTGAATAGTATTTAAAGTGAAATTAAAAAAATAAATAATAAAGATGAGTTTGAGGTCCTTTGTCCCCTTAATACGTAGTACTTATGAGAGTTGTCCGTCTGTCCACATATAATAGCGCCAAAACTACTCAACCGAATGGTTTGAAATTTAATATATATAAAATTTGTAGAATTTGATTGAGTCATTTCAAATTTTATGAAAATCGAATTAAAACTTAAAAATATATTAATAAAAGTTTTCTTCATCATTTTAAATCCTATCATACATAATCAATTCATTAATATCCCATGATAGGTGATGATTCTAGGTTGCTATGGTGATTACATCATACTTAAGATGGAGTCCTATTATTTCCGTATTACTGAATTTAATATATATAACCATAATAAATTTTGTATCGATGCGTTTTTGCATAAGAATGTAACAGTTATTGCACCAAGATCTGAATGCTTATAAAACTACTTATAATACGAACGCACCTCATTTGCCACGTTTGACGCACTATTTCCGACTTGTTTAGAATGAAAGGAGACGGGTTTTTTCTTTCTCTAATTAACGCATTGTTTTCATAAAATAAAGAATTCAAAAATTAAATATGTTTAAATATGCTTTTTTAATTATTATGATTAATATAAAATAATTTTAGAATTAAGAATAACATAAGTAAATATTGTTTTTGTATTTTATATAATTATCTTTAAAGATGCTTGAATTTTAACTTGTAAAATGAAACAGATAGTTTTTATATAATTAGCAGCCTTTTTTTTTCTTTTAATGCATTAAGAAAAAAAAAAAAAATCATAAATATACTTAAAAAAAATAATAATAATAAATTATTTTAAAGAAAGTTGCATCTTAGAATTGAAATTTGGGAAAATTAATATTTCCTAAAAATAAATAACTTTTTAATTGATAAAAATTTACAGTTAGGGATAATGCAGGGAGTTCATATTACGGAAATACTGTTTTATGAAGTTGGAGGTGCATTTATAAGATACCATCCGCAATAAAATTCTTTATTTCATTTATTATTATTTTTATCAAAAATGTTTTACTTGAAACATAAATGTGTTACTTAAAATGTAATTTTTTAATTTGTTAAAAATAAAAGTACGAATTTCATTTTTCCCTACATCTCGTTGCCACAAAACAAAATTTATTTCAAGAGTTTTAAAACTTTACTGCAGAAAAGAAATTAATTTATCTTGTAAAATTCAATCACAATGAGTAAAATTTTTAAAGTTGTTTTTAGGTTTTTAAATTTTTAAACTAAAATTTTTTGTATAATTCTTTTTTGCCTTTTTTTACTTTCTTTCATTTTTGCACAATTATGAAGTATATAATTCCCTCCTCTTTATTTTAAAATAAAACTCCACGAATTGCATTATTATTTTGCATCTCGTTGCCACAAACCAAAATAAAGTTCCAGCCTTTAAAAACTTTCATCACTGAAAGTGAAGAAATTCTGAGGAAAATGACACTTACCTATTGTTTTGCAGCCAAAAGATGACATTTCCTTTTTCTGTGCGATCCTTCGCTGCGTTTGACAGCGGCTTCTTTAACAACTTGCGCGAGTGGGAATCGGGCTCCGCCTCTCTACTATGAAATGTCGTCTGCGCGACGTCAGTTGGCCAGATCATAATCTCGGGTCATTTGATCGACATCACTTTCCAGCAATTAAAGTGGAGAGCGCGAATTTATTGATCGTAGGAAAACAACAAATGTGTAGTGAAAGTATTTTTATTTAATTAAAAGTTCGAAAAGTTTTCTCCTTATCAGTTGCTGCCAAAAAATTGTTTATGATCTGTATTGTTAACAATAAACATTGTTCCTCATCCTCTCATTGGACATTATAAGTTTCAAATTTTGAAAAGCTCATTGCTAGTGAAAGAAAGTTTCATGAAAGTTCATACAAAATTTTTAAGGGTACACCTTAGAGGCATGAAAAGTTACGAAAGGTTCGAATTTTGAAAGATTATCTTTAAATTGACATTGTAGAGACTCTGCATGTAATTTTTCTCCCTTTTCTGAAGTGAACAGACATTTTATGGTACGAGGATGGAGGAAATTCTTCTGATTTTCTTAAAGTAAGATAAAAATGTATAAATAATTTGTTATTAAAAGCTTTAAGATGGTTCTCAAATAAGATGGTCCTATCAACGCGAAACTTTCCGACAGGTTTTCTGATTTAGTGAAGCAATTTGGAATTGAATTGCGTTTTCTATTTTTTAATAAATAGATTACTTATGGTTAATATGGATACTTTTTAAAAGTTATAAACGACTTTTGTCACACGACAACAAGTTTTTTTTTCCTTTTCTCGGGCTGCCACGACGGAAATTCGGTTAAAATTGTCCACTTTGACAGTGTTTTCTGAAAGATCTTTTGCCATTACAAAAAAATGGAAATCTCCATTTTATCACATAGTTTCTTAATAAGAACACCTGCCCATTTAATGCATTTCCGAACAAAATGAATTTAGAAATGTGTCAGAAAGTAACTTCTTTGAGAACTGCCTTAAGTTAATTAAAAATCATTAATACTGCTATTAAAAATATTAAGCGCCACATCAAGCAATTACCGCCCACAAATAATTTCGAATTTTTGTGTGTGTCTTTGCAAAAGAGTTATAAATGCTACGCACACAATTTTCAATACGGCACATTCTACACTGACCCTTATAAAATTCTAAATTACATAGCGAACGAAATATGCACTGTAAAAAGAAAAGAATGTTTCTTTCTTGATCTAGTGAGAAGAGTTGCGGAAAATAATATAACCTCTTTGGAGTTACATACGATTCTTAAAATCGTACGTTATCTTTCGATTCCTCGGAAACCAAAACATTTCCGAGATTTAAAGCAGCATTTTTGAAACAAAAGCTTTCTTGCTACCTGTAATTTTCGGAAACGTCGCGGAATTGTACAGTGTATTGTGTATTAATCAGTTTTCTCAACCTGAAGTCAAAACGAAATTTTGGGATTTTTCTTTTATGCTGTCAATTCTCAATTAAACATTTTCATGTTCGGCAGAAAAACATCTCTATATAATAAAAGCCAGTGTAACGCTGGGCGGGGCGAATCCATCAATCTTACCAGTCTCCCAGGAAGAGACTCAAGGGGAAAAGGATCCATTCTCCCATTGGTTGATAAGAAACAAGAATCCCGCGATTACTTCTCAAGGTTACAAGTCCTGATAATTGAGCAGTAGTAGACACTTCTTCCTAACAAATCAGTGCAAGGTACATCGCATTACACCACCAAAATAAATCGCCAAGTGTCACTTGAGACTATTTCAAGTATTAAGTTACAATCATATTAAATTTCCTTTGCGACATGTAAGGAATTTTAATTTATTTCTCATATAAAGTGATTCACGGAAAACAATGATATGGTATTTTTAAAAATATCCTTTTTTTTTCCTGCAAAAAATTGATAAAACTGACTTTCTTTTAAAAAAGTAATCAATTTAAATATTTAAGCTTATTATTTTGTAACTTATTTTTAAATTACACATTACTTATATTTTCCAGGTGTATGTAAATTTAAACTTAAAAAAAAAAAAAAAACCATATTCAATATTTTAAAAGTAAAAAATAAATATTTATACGAAAAGTAAAATTAATAATTTTTGATTTATAGCTTTGCATCAGGAGGACAGAAGCTTAGGGGATTAGACCCCACCCCTGAAATAATATCCTGGCATTTTGTAACTTATTTTTAAATTACACATTACTTATATTTTCCTTTTCTATATACAGGTGTATGTAAATTTAAACTTAAAAAAAAAAAAAAAAAAAAAAAAAAAAAAAAACATATCCCATATTTTAAAAGTAAAAAATTAATATTTATACGAAAAGTAAAATTAATAATTTTTTATTTATAGCTTTCCATCAGGAGGACAGAAGCTTAGGGGATTAGACGGTTGGGATTCAACCCGAGATACTTATTTGTTAATCAATATACATATTTAAAAAAATTTGGAGGGTGGGGGGGGGGGGGGTAAACGATAAAATACAATTTCAAAGTGTTATTAAAAAAAAATAGTATTATTTCAATAGTTGCAGCAGACTGTTTTAATTACGCACTTTTATTGCATATTTATTAAATTTTTGTTTAATTAAGAAATCTTAATTTTGTTATAGTATATTAGCCGGAGAACCTGGTTTACCCAGAAATATTGTAAATGCTAATTGTGTGTTTATTAGAACATAAACTAGCCGAACTTTGCTCATCTAAACGCTTCCATATCGTCAATTATTTTTTTTATCAGTTTTTCAAGTTTTAAGTGAAAAACACAATTTTTACCCACCGTCCTAGGACGGGCATTTACACTAGTGCTAAAATAACAGGTGATGTAATGAGCATGGTTTTGTTATTTTCCATGTACAAAGTCTGTTACGCAAGTTTAAAATGTTTATTCGAGAACTGATAGCATCCGAAAAACCAATATTTCGCTTTGATACTGGATTGAAAAAAACTGATAAACACCAGTATAATCTTAGAGAAAATGTTATTTTATTTAATTGGAACATTTTTGTGATTTAACAAAACACCACCTCCACCAAAATAATACTAGTATGCAAAAAGTCGGAAATCTCATCGCTTGTCTTTGGAATCGTAGGTTACATCGCAGGCCGTAGATCGAAAGGTTATATTACATGTATATTTTTCTAAACTTTGTTACTAGATCAAGAAATATTTCTCTCTCTCTTTTTAGATGCGTTCGTAATTACATAAATACGTAGCACATATAGTCGTCGTTCAGTCCGTCTGTCCGTCCGTCCGCATATAACAGAGCAAAAACTACCCAACCGAATGGTCTGAAATTTTAAATATACCGGGTGTCCCAAAAAGGACTGACTGATTTTAAAATTCAATAACTTGCAAACGGTGATAGATATTAAAAAAATTCTTGCAGGAGGGTTATGCATAAGGTCAAAAGTTTTATTACAGTGATTTTCAATTTTAGTTCGATTTACAAACAATAGATGGCGCTGTAAGCAATAGTCGCTAAATACAGGCTCGATTTTTGGTCCTTTATCTTGTTCCATGCAGAAAAAGGAGATGGGAATGTATTATCCGGGCCACGAAGTACCAAAAATCGAGCCTGAATTTAGCGACTATTGCTTACAGCGCCATCTATTGTTGTAATTCGAACTAAAATTGAAAATCACTGTAATAAAACTTTTGACCTTATGCATAACCCTCCTGCAAGAATTTTTTAAATATCTGTCACCGTTTGCAAGTTATTGAATTTTAAAATCAGTCAGTCCTTTTTGGGACACCCGGTATGATTGTTGCAAAATTTTGTCGATCCATTTTAAATTTTAAGAAAATCGGATGTATAGTTTAATGACAGGGACATTCAAAAGTTTTTCTCTACATTACGGCCAATGGGAATAAATTATTGCAAGTGCGTTTTAATGATGTTACTGTCTTCCGAAGGGTCTGAAGTTTTAAATATATAATTGTTGCAAAATTTTGTCGAGCCATTTCAGATTCTATGAAAATTGGATGTATAGTTTAATAAAAAAGGACAGTCAAAAGTCTTCCGTTACATTACGGGCAATGGAAAAAAAAAATATTGCAAGCGCATTTTAATGATGTTACAGACTATGAAGTGCAAAAAAATATACATTCAGTACAATATGGGGTGCAAAAAATATTTATAAAACTAGTTATAGTACGAACGCACCTCATCTGCCACGTTTGACGAGCAATATCCTACTTGTTTTTTTCTTTTTTCAGTGTAGTTCAAAAATTTAAAGCTCTGAAAGATGAACAAAAGAGCCAAAGTCATAAACACTTTTCAATTATAGTATTTTAACACAATCATACTAATTGGTAAAAAAACAAGAGTTCTAACTTTTTTTCCAACCGAGTGAAAAAATTCTCAGGCCAGAAGTCGAACCCAGAACTTCTGGCTTAAGGGAGCTGGTCACTCAGGTTCCGATTTCCCCTCACTAATGTAAAGTCTATCTATGGGCATTTGATGTATTGGTATATTTAAAATATCTCCTCGAGAAATTAATATTTTTAGCTGCTATTTTTTGTGTACACTTCCTAAAAGATGTCTCTTTTTACTTTCTTCTATCTTTACAAGAAGAAAGTATTGGATTCGTGAAAATTTTCGACTTCCGGTTTTCGACGGATTTATACGTTTTAGAAGGCCCAGAACATGATTTGATGGTTTTTAGAAAATGTCTGTCTGTGAGTCTGTCTGTCACTCTGTGAGTCTGCATGTGACAAAAATTTTGTGGGCGCTCTATCTCAAGAACTAATGCACTGAATTTCACAAAACTTTATATTTAGTTAGACCCTGATATAAACTGGACCTGATTAGTTTTTTGTGAAAATCGCCCAACAGGTGGCGCTGCTATGCGGCATTTTTCATGATTTCTGCAATAGCTATATCTCAAGAACTACCGCACGGATTTTCATAAAACTTCAGATTCAGTTAGTCCAGGATAGTTTGGTGCTGATTACTTTTTGTGAAAATCGCCCAACAGGTGGCGCTGCTATGCTGCATTATTCATGATTATCGCAATAGCTCTAACTCAAGAAAAAATGCACGAATTTTCATCAAACTTCAGATTTAGTTAGTCCCTGATATAAATTAGTGCTGTTTAATTTTAGGTGTAAATCGCCCAACGGGTGGCGCTGCTGTGCTGCATTTTCATGATTTTCGCAAGAGCTGTATCTAAAGAACTATTGCACGGATTTTCATCAAACTTCAGATTTAGTTAGTCCTTGACATGAATTGACGTATAAATTAGTACTGTTTAATTTTTGGTGTAAATCGCTCAACAGGTGGCGCTGCTATGCTGTATTTTTTGCGATTTCCGCAATAGCTTTATCTCGAGAACTAACGCTTAGATTTTCAACAAACTTCAGATTCAGGTATACCTTGATATCATTTAGTACTGTTTATTTTTGGTTTAAATCTCTCAACAGGTGGCGCTGCTATGCTACATTTTTCAGAATTTCCGCTATAGCTCTATCTCAAGAACTAATGCACGAATTTTCACCAAACTTCAGAATCAGGTATACCTTGATATCATTTAGTGCTGTTTATTTTGGTTTAAATCGCTCAACAGGTGGCGCTGTTATGCTACATTTTTCAGAATTTCTGCTATAGCTCTATCTCAGAGCTAATGCACGAATTTTCATCAAACTTCAAATTCAGATATACTTTGATATGAATTGGTGCTAAATTCATGTAATTTCTTGTACTATTTAAATGATTTAATTGACGTGATTTATATAGAAGAAAGTTTTGTGATGGTCACAACATACTAGTTTTCTTAGTTCTCAAAATATTTCTTAAGTATAGACTTAATTTTATGTGAAGTGTTAACATCTTACTCACACTCACAGTTCGCCCGCTTTTAACACATAAAATATTAAATTCGGCATAGATTTTAGAAATATTTTGAAAACTAAGAAAAAAAGATACATTCTTTAAGAAGAGTATACAGAAAAAAGATGTTAAAAATATGAATTTCCCGAGATGATACTTTAAATATACGAATGCATCAAAAGCCCATAGACTTAACATTACGGAGGAGAATTCCGAAGCTGAGTGACCAGCCCCCTTTAAACTGCCAAAGCTCTAACGAACTTTGCTACTTGGACGACATCTGGTCAACCCAATTCACTCATCTTTTTGGCAATATCATCTCCTATATATGAGAAACAGTTCAACAACAAAAGAAACTCCAATAAACGATGTACACGTAATTAATATCATTTTAATACAATCATACTGATTGGTAAATAATTTATACGCGCTGTAATTTTTTCCCCCAACTGATTGAATGAATTGTGTGGGTCTGGTTGTCGTCCCAGATAGCTCAATTGATATAGTATCGGCAATTTAAGCCAGATACTCTGGGTTTGACTCATGGCCTGTCTCTTTTTAACACTTTCTAACATAATTGAAAAGTGTTTATGAATTCGGTTTGTCTGTCTGTGTGTTCATGCTTTAACTCGTGTAAATATACTCGGAATAACATAAAATTTATATATGTTTTTGAGATTTTCTATGACATAATTTATATAGAAAAGGAAATGTTAGAATATATATTTCGTTTACAGCGACACTCAAAAGAATTCTGTTGCATTACACTCTATGGGAAAAAATCGTGTGCGGCGTATTTTAGTTGTAATACACTATTTCAAACATATTGAAATTTATATATATCACAGAAGTTAACTACAGGGGGCTTGCTTTAAAAGTTGTGAGCACAGCATTTTATAGAGACACATAAAAGAATTCGCTTACATTCCTTTGTGGTAAGCGTCTTTTAATTTAAATACTTCTTGTTTAGAGTTCATAAATTCTATAGATCATATACAGGGCAGCTCAAAAGATCTCGAGTGCATATCCGTTTATTGACTGGAATTGCCGATGGGGAATTTTCATTTGTGGTACGGGATTCCTAACTAAACTAAACTTTGGCTGAAAAAAAAAAAAAAAAAAAAAAAAAAAAAAAAAAAAAAAAAATGATTATTTTTCGACTCTTGGTTGTCCCTGAAATTGTATTTTCAAATCTGTTATGCTTTTTCCAAATGGTTTACTCAGACATCATCTTTCACCCTATTAACCCATTATCTACTGACGGTACTTATAAATACCATTAAAATAACTTCTTATAAAATTCATTTAATATATCGATTAGTTGTAATACAGTTTAGACTGAGTTATAGATACATTACTTTATCTTGTTCCAAAAGCATTATTGGTTAGACAAAACATAAATATTTTTTAAAGGATGATTTCTTTTGCTTTTTCATCTTTTCAGCTTTCTTGGCGTTGGGGGATTTTTTCAATTCGGAAATATTTCTATATTTATATTTTAAGAACATTATATTTGTACATTTACTAATTCTACAAAATGCTAAGAAAAATATTTAAAATAAAAGATTTGAGTGGGGGTTATAAACACTGCAAAAAATCCCTATAAATTCAAGTTGAATTAATCCTTCTAAATCCTTTCATCCTTCTGAAATTTATTAAATTATTATGTAAATCTTCTAATGTAGTTTAAAAAATTCACGAAAAAATGCTTTAGAAGATAAAGTTTTCATGAATTCATATTTCAGTACATAAAGGGTTAAATGGAGTTTTGTTTGAGTATTTGTACATGTTGGAAAGTGTTTCATCATCCATGCTTGACGCATGATTTTTCTTCTTGTTTTCACTCAGTTTAAAAAATTATACTTTCCAACGTTGTTAAAAAGTTTTAAAAAGAAGTAATCCACTTTTGCATGTCATCCATCATACTTATTATACAGTATGACGAGGACGTATGTTGGAAAATGTAAAAGTTGTTTTCTTCCCATTGGTGCTCTCATTGCTGAAAAAGGAGATGTACAGGCACGTTGCATTTAAATACTTTTAATGAAAACAAGGGGATAAACTCAGGATTCCCGGGTTACAGGATGTAGGGGAAAATCCATTTTATATATTGTTTCTCATGTTAACATACTTTTTCCTCTTCGCGTACACACAGCGATAAATGAGGTATTTTTCGAAAGATTCTAAAAATGGTTTTTAGGTAGATTTCATATGAAATACTACCTATTGGCGTCATTCCTATGTTGGAATTTTTGAAAAATTTTTGCAGATCTACACCGATCATGACCCCTAGAGCCCAAAACCACCCTCAGTAAAAAACTTTATCTATCTATCTATCTATCTATGTATGTATGTATATATATCACTTTCTTCTGGACACGATAACTTCCATAATTCTGCACCAATCTCTTCCAAACTGATACATAAAATCAAGGGGCATAAAATCTCGGTCAAGTACGTTAATGGGAAAAATCGGACCAAGGGGATGGAAATAGGGAGGGGTTTTGTGAAAACCGAAAACCCCCCATAACTTCTTAATTTTTGTACATATGAAATCAGTTTAAAGTTTTTATTACTTCTAAAAAAGGGGCCAAAAATTTATGTATCACAGATTTTTGATAAAGTTAAAAATGGGCTCAAGGGGCGCAAAAAATAAGGTTTTTGGGAGAAAAAAATTCATAACTTCTTCAATTCTCAAGATATCAAATCCAATTAATTTTGTCATAAATCTCCTTAACATTATCTACAACTTTTATATTCACAAGTTTTTGATAGGACCAATTAGCACCGCAAAAAAAAAAAATTATAAACGAAAACAAAAAGGGCGTTTGAAGAAGAAAAAAATCCATAACTCCGTCAATTCAAAAGATATAAAATCCCCATGAATTTATCATATATCTTCTTAATATTGTCTACAACATCTGTATAGACAAGTTTTGGATAGGACCAATTCTTACAGCAAAAACAAATTAAAAATACATAGCGGTTGAAGAAAAAAATCATCTTAGTAAGGGTGTATTCAAATCCAAACTGCTTATTTTCTGACTCATTTTACAATTCATTTTTACTCTCAAAGGCTTCCAAATGGTACCTTTTCTTACTCAGAAACTATATAATGTACCGTAATGGTCAATTTTTTGATAGAGGCAGAATATATTTTAAAACAGGCTGTCAAAGTGGGCCTTTTGAACCGAATTTCCCGAAGCGGATTGTGTTGGAAAAATCATCGTATTAAAGCAGTATTCAAATCCAAACTGCTTATTTTCTGACTCATTTTTAAGTTCATTTTTGCTCTCAAACGCATCCAATTGGTAGATTCGCTTATTCAGAAACTATATAATGTACCGTAATGATCGATTTTTTGACAGAGGCAGAATATATTTCAAAAAATGATGTCAAAGTGGGCATTTTGAATGGAATTTCCCGAAGCGACTGTGTTAGAAACGAAAAATACTGTCTTACTGAGAAAATAATTGTTTATATATAAAGTTTTAATTAATTGAACGAAAATTAAAAACACCGGTCGCTTATAAATCTGTTCAAAAATCACGTCAACAAGTTTCATATTTTTCCTATTAAGAATGAATCTGGAGTTATGCCAGAAAATTTCGAGTTGTTGAGCATGGAAAAGTATTTTTTTTTTTTTTTTTTTAATACCGCCCTAACATGATTCTGATAAAACCAGCTATTATACAAAAATGAAATAAAAACACGTCAAAAGCGGCCAGATAAAATTGTTAAAGCGGGTTTATCTCTAATCATGATTTGGTTTTTGTTTGTGAAATTCGTATACTTAACTTCGAAATCTACCTCCGCCTGTAGGCCGGGCTGGCAGGGATTTTTGAGATATTATACTTATATATCGTTAAAATACTTTGTTTGATGAAAAGGGTTGCAATTAATCAAAAATTAATGGGAAAAAAAACGTATCAGCAAGTAATCCTAAAGATTGCGGTGGGAAAACCTCTCGCGAGTCTATTGTTTTCTTTTAACCCTTTCTATAACAGAAGAATTCTGTTCGTAAAATGATGAAATGATTGACTGACACCGAAATTTACAAACGACTTTCTTAGAAATTAAAAACTTGTCACTTTAAACTTTCATTGCCAAAGCAAAATTTTATTAAAATATTCTTGGTGCCGTTTGTACGTTTGGAATTCAAATTAGGTCATCCCGACGTGGGAGTTCCTTAACATAATAAACCGGTATACCAAATTCGGGGCAAATCGAATGATTCTGCATGAAAAACCCATTTATCTGAATTAAGGGGGTGGACTAACCCTCCTTTTCCCCCTTTATCCTTAACCAATGAACCCCCAAAACTAATCAGGGAAGTTCCTTAACATAATAAACCGGTATATCAAATTCGGAGCAAATCGAATGATTCTGCATGAAAAACCCATTTATCTGAATTAAGGGGTTGGACTAACCCCGTTTTTCCCCCTTTATCCTTAACCAATGAACTCCCAAGACTAATCAAGGAAGCGCCTTATCACAATGAACCTAGAAAAATTTTTTGAAGCAAATCGGATGTTTCTATCAAAAGTTATTGCGTTACGTACATACATACATACATATGTACATACATACAGAACGGGCGGGCACATTAGCTCTCAGGCTTTGATAGCCTGTGAGCTAAAAAGTCCATATGCTCGAAAATTAATTTAAAACAATAAAAATTGAGTAAATAAATTGCAAAATGATTTTTAAAAATTGCATTTGAAAGTATTTTTTTTTCATTATATATTTGAATAGTAATTAATGGTGTCTACAAATTAGTTAAGCAAAAAAAAAAAAAAATGTAATTTAATATATTACAACGACCATTTGGAATTTATTTCGTCCATCAAATTCCGTCGCATCCTCTTCAACAACAGATCGCAAAGATCAAACTTCAGACGACCAAAACCTTCATCGATAAACTGTCCAAGTCCCGTTTCGAGAAGAAACACAGTTTACAAATCGAAAGCAGCTCCACCGAATCGTCCACATATTGAGACAAATTACCTACGTTGAGCTCAATTTTTCCCGGTTAGAATCGACCGATTGTAAAACACCGTGGCTAGTGGATTGGAGCCCCTCGAGACTTGGCTTTTTACTATCAATCGATTAAACATTAGATTGTTTCCTTTTTTGCGTTCGTCTTTTATTCTGTAATCGATTTTCATGGGCTACATAATCAGTTGAAGACCTCGATTTTCATGGGCTACATAATTAGGTGAAGACCTCGATTTTCATGGGCTACATAATGAGTTGAAGACCTCGATTTTCATGGCCTACATTAATGAGTTGAAGACATCGATTTTTGCTTTGCAAGACGATTTTCATTTCGGCGTCACTCTTTGGCTTTGGATTTTTCCATATCTGATAATTTGCGCCTACCCATTTTATAACTTTTTCAATTTTCAACGATTTTATGCCTTTCGATTACCTATTCAGACTTTTTTAACGATTTTACGCCTCTCTATTACCTATTCAAATAAAAATTCTTCTAAAAGTAAAGAACATCGTTGAATTTCGTTAAAAAAAATAAAATGCGAGCATCATTTGGCCCCATCCTCGACCGAAAACAACAACCATTTCCAAATGGTTAAAAAAAAAAAAAATGATTTTTTGAATAGAATTGACAGGGAAAAAAATTAAAGTACATATTGTTGTAAGATAGAAAAATAGTTCAAGTTTACCATTATCACAAATGTTTGATGCGACTTCCTTTCGCGGCTCTGCAAATTAGTCCAGGCAATAGAGACCGTATAGGGACTTTACCTAGCAAAATTAATGGTAGTACTGGAAATCGGCTTTCTAGATGTTTTTTGAGTCGCTGAATCCGAATTTGTAACTTCCCACCAAAATTTCCCCCGGCAACCCCCAAATTTTGGCAACAAGCCCCCCAAAAAAGGTTTTTATTAAAAATATCAATTTTTTTTTATTGTTTTAGAGAAAAAGTATCTAGAAATTCAGAAAGTAGACAAAATTTCCAACAAATTAGATAGATGACATTATGACTTAGGATGAAGGGGAAGGGGGGGATCTGCCTCGGAACATGCGCCGCAGTGCTGCGTGGACTAAGTTGCGCAATTCCACTTAACCACTCACACGTTTACATTAGCCCTCCTATCTTCCCTCCGAACTTTCTCTATAAGGTTTACTTTAAGTTTATTGGGTCGCTGAATCCGAATTTTTAACTTACCCCCAAAATTCCCCCCCCCCCAAATAATTGTTTTTAACTTAAATTTCTTATTGTTTTAGGGGAAAAGCATTACAAAATTCAGAAACGAGACAAAATTTGCAACAAATAGGATACATGACATTATGAGATAAACAGGAGAGAGGGGACTACCTCGGAACATTCCCCGCGCGCTTTTCTCAAAAACCAAATTTTTTCAAAAAATCAATTTTTTGAGGGGTTGCCGGGTGAAATTTTGGTGGGAAGTTACAAATTCGGATTCAGCGACCCAAAAAACATAAAGTGAGTCGAAATCCAGAACTAGTATTAATTTTGCCAGATAAAATCCTCTATTCCCTGGACTTCATAATTTAGTGCACGTAGCGCCACAGTGCATGTTCAGAGGCAGCCCTCACCCTCCCTGTTCATCCTAATTCATAATGTCATATATCCTATTTGTTGCAAATTTTGTCTAGTTTCTGAATTTCGTAATGCTTTTCCCCTAAAACAATAAGAAATTTAGGTTAAAAACAACTTTTTTTTTGGGGGGGGGGGTTCGGGGGGAAACTTTGGGGGGGGAAAGTTAAAAATTCTGATTCAGCGACCCAAAAATCTTAAAGTAAACGTTATAGAGAAAGTTCGGAGGGGAGATGGGAGGCGAATGTAAACGTGTGAGTGGTTAAGTGAAATTGCGCAACTTAGTTTACGCAGCACCGCGCGCATGTTCCGAGGCAGATCCCCCCTTCCCCTTCATACTAAGTCATAATGTCATCTATCTAATTTGTTGGAAATTTTGTCTACTTTCTGAATTTCTAGATATTTTTTCTCTAAAACAATAAAAAAATTGATTTTTTTAATAAAAACCTTTTTTGGGGGGCTTTTTACCAAAATTTGGGGAGGTTGCCGGGGGAAATTTTGGTGGGAAGTTACAAATTTGGATTCAGCGACCCAAAAAACATCTGGAAAGCCGATTTCCAGTACTACCATTAATTTTGCTAGGTAAAATTCCCTATTGCCTGTACTAAATGTCCCATCGGTAAATCATTTCTTGCCACAGATCTGCCAGCACGTTTTCATCGATCAAATTAATTTCATTGCAGATTCTTGATTATAGTTCAGGAATGGATGCAGGAAGTGGCGGCTTGTACACTTGGTCCTTTACAAAACCAATACACCGAAATCAAGCAGTGAAAGGTCTTGTGACCGTGGTGGCCATTGAATAACACCTCCGCTCGCTAAGCGATAGCGTGAGTTACGACACCTATCGCCATCTATGAATAAACTTCGGCAATATTACTACTAGTCTAACTTTCGACTAGTTAATTTCGTTTAATATTTCGGAAGTTCTTACGAAATTGCCCAACTAATTTGTAGACACCCTGTGTATGTGTTTTCATTTTCATACAAAAAGATTTGATATTAGAGATTTAATTTTAAATGGTTTTTACATAATTGTGTTAAAATATGGATCCATTTTCTTTCACTTCGGGTTAGAGTCGGTGTCAGTTTTGAATATTTCGAGTTCGGGTCGATTTCTGGTTGAAGTGTGTCGAGTTCCAGTCAAATTGACTTGAAGCAATTTTTTCGGCTTTGGGCTGAGTAGCACAACCCGACCCGTGCAGGACTTATCCTGAATACGTGAATTTCGGGTCCGCTCCCATTCCCACGTTTGTGTTTGTTTTCGTATTCAAATTTGACCTATGTTGTAATAAAGTTATTGAATTATTAACCGTAATCCCACATATAGAGGAAGTTCAGGTATTAAGGAATGATCGGACAATATGTAATACTTCAACATTTGGTGCATACGGTGTTGCAGCCAAGCATAAATCTGCCATACGACTTTCTAGTAATCCCATGAGTCAATGTACTGAGATTTGTTTGGATACCTGTTGGAGCGACGCGGTGAAATAAACTCTTATCCTCAATATTTTAGTTTTTCAACAAGATGATGCAACCGGGAAAACTCGGATGTCCTCTTAGTGAATACTGACTAATGCGATAGAATAAACGAATGACAGTTAAGTTTCTTTTATTTTAACTTGCTGTGTTTTTTCTTCTTTGTTAACACTTTTCAATATAGTTGAAAAGTGTTTATGAATTCAGTTTGTCTGTCCGTCTGTCTGTCCGTCTCGCTGGTCATCTGGTCTTGCTATAACTCGCGAAATATAGTCAGATTGCCATTTAATTGATACAGAGGAAGTTCGGGATTAATGGAATGGTCGGACAATATAGAATATTTCAATATCTTGCGCATGCGATGTTGCAGTTAAGCATAAATATGCCATACGACTTCCTAGTACTCCCATGAGTCACTGTGCTCAGTTGTGTTTGGATACCTGTTGGAGCGACGTGGTGAAATAAACTCTTATTCTCAATATTTTAGTTTTTTTTCAGGCAAATTTTATAAAATTCGTATTACTTATAAAATCTCATAGTCAGTGATGTTAACCAAGTTCAGTATAAAGTTGAGAAGTTATATTTATTTCTGTGTTAGTCCGTTTTTCTCTATGCTAACTTGTTGACGAGTAAAGAGGTTATGTGGTGTGTGGGGTGATGTGGAATATCAACTAGACAACTGTTTCAAAACGAGTCTAAAAATTAAAACATTTTTCAAAGAATCTGATGATTTATAGATGAGGTTTCTAAGGTTCACTCATTAAATAATTTAGGGTTATTCTTTTAAATCGTGATTTTTCTTGCAATTTTTATATTCCTTACGACACTATTCCATATTAAACGACTGGTTGCCATTATAAGAAAAGTGTACATTTTTTTAACGCTAAATATATATATGTTTTTATTTTTCACATTTTAAACGCATTAAAAATGTATTAACACTAAAACTACCGCGAACGGTCAAATGACCCTTTTCGATTTTTTTTTTTTTTTTTTTTTTTAGTTTCTTAAACTAAAACATTACGAAATTTCTTTATATTTCACGACTTTTATTAAAATGTATGATCATATTATTCCTTAAACTGCCTCACCTCCGAACAACCTTTTTTGCATAGAAATAAATATTTTAGGCTTAACTACTGCAAGGGGTCATTTGACCCCTGAATGTGAATAAATTTATGTTAAATCATAAATATATAAATGTTTTATTTTGTAACAACATTAGCAAATTGCGCATTTTTGCTATTACATCATTTATTCTATTGTATTTCATCATATTTGCGTAAAGGGGCATTTGGGCCGAAGGCCGAAATGTCGCTTTAAGACACGTCACGTCATTGTTTCGGCCTTTTATATAACTCCTAGGCCAAACATATGCACGATAAAATCACTTTTTAGCTCACAGGCTATCAAAGCCTGAGAGCTAATGTGCCCGCCCGTTCTGTATGTATGTATGTATGTATGTATGTATGTACGTACGTACGTATGTACGTACGTACGTATGTACGTAACGCGATAACTCTTGATAGAAACATCCGATTTGCTTCAAAATTTTTTCCTAGGTTCACCGTGATAAGGCGCTTCCCTGATTAGTTTTTGGAGTTCATTGGTTAAGGATAAAGGGGGAAAAACGGGGTTAGTCCACCCCCACCCCCTTAATTCAGATAAATGGGTTTTTCATGCAGAATGATTCGATTTGCTCCGAATTTGATATACCGGTTTATTATGTTAAGGAACATCCCTGATTAGTTTTGGGAGTTCATTGGTTAAGGATAAAGGGGGAAAACGGGGTTAGTCCACCCCCACCCCCTTAATTCAGATAAATGGGTTTTTCATGCAGAATGATTCGATTTGCTCCGAATTTGATATACCGGTTTATTATGTTAAGGAACATCCCTGATTAGTTTTGGGAGTTCATTGGTTAAGGATAAAGGGGGAAAAACGGGGTTAGTCCACCCCCCTTAATTCAGATAAATGTGTTTTTCATGCAGAATGATTCGATTTGCTCCGAATTTGGTATAGCGGTTTATTATGTTAAGGAACTTCCCTGATTAGTTTTTGGGTTCATTGGTTAAGGGTAAAGGGGGAAAAACGGGGTTAGTCCACCCCCTTAATTAAGATAAATGGATTTTTCATGCAGAATCATTCAATTTGCTCCCAATTTGGTATACCGGTTTATTATGTTAAGGAACTTCCCTGATTAGTTTTGGGAGTTCATTGGTTAAGGATAAAGGGGGAAAAACCGGGTTAGTCCACCCCCTTAATTCAGATAAATGTGTTTTTCATGCAGAATGATTCGATTTGCTCCGAATTTGGTATAGCGGTTTATTATGTTAAGGAACTTCCCTGATTAGTTTGGGGGGTTCATTGGTTAAGGGTAAAGGGGGAAAAACGGGGTTAGTCCACCCCCTTAATTCAGATAAATGGGTTTTTCATGCAGAATCATTCAATTTGCTCCGAATTTATTATACCGGTTTATTATGTTAAGGAACTTCCCTGATTAGTTTTGGGGGTTCATTGGTTTAGGATAAAAGGGGAAAATGGGGGTTAGTCCACCCCCTTAATTCAGATAAATGGGTTTTTCATGCAGAATTATTCGATTTGCTCCGAATTTGGTATACCGGTTTATTATGTTAAGGAACTTCCCTGATTAGTTTTGGGGTTCATTGGTTAAGGGTAAAGGGGGAAAAGGGAGGTTAGCCCGCCCCTCTTAATTTAGATAAATGGGTTTTTCATGCAGAATGATTCGATTTGCTCCGAAGTTGGTATACCTGTTTATTATGTTAAGGAGCTTCCCTGATTCGTTTTGGCGATTAATTGGTTAAGGATAAAGGGGGGTTAGTCCACCCCCTTAATTTAGATAAATGTTTTTTTTTTTTTTTTTTTTTTTTTTGCAAGATTATTCGATTTGCTCCAAGTTTGGTATGCCGGTTTATTATGATAAGGAGCTTCCCTGATTAGATTTGGAGGTTCACTGGTTAAGTATAAAGGGGGAAACGGGGGCTAATTCCCCTTCACTTATTTTTTTGAGGGGCATTATCCTTTAAAATAAGAGTATAATATACAATTAGTGTGAATAGTCTGTGCCATCAGTTTAGCTGGGCACTTTTCTTTTTTATTTTAATTTTTTTTTTCCTGCTACAATTTGACGTGCTCCGAAACACATCTGTGGACGTTATAAAAAGGCCTAAGTGGTGCCCAACTGCCTATTTGCTAATGTGTGATAGACCGGCAGCCGGCAGCACAGACACATAGTTCGTACGGATACTGATATTTCTCCAGGAAATCTACCAGTATTTTTACTTTCTTCTATCTTTACAAGAAGAAAGTATTGGTTTCATGAAAATTTTCGAATTCCAGTTTTCGACGGATTTACACGTTTTATAGGTCAGAGTTTCCAAAAAACATGTTTTTACAAAATGTCTGTCTGTGAGTCTGTCTGTCTGTATGTAACACAAATTTTATGGGCGCTCTATCTCAAGAACTAATGCACGGAATTTAATAAAAAAATTATATTCAGGTAGTCCCTGATATAGATTGGTGCTGATTAGTTTTTGGTGTAAATCGCCCAGTAGGTGGCGCTGCTATGTAGCATTTTGCAGGATTTCTGCAAAAGTTCTATCTCAAGAACTAATGCACGGATTTTTATAAAACTTCAGATTCCGTTAATCCTTGACATGAATGGATGCTGTTTACGTTTTGGTGTAAATCGCCCAACAGGTGGCGCTGCTATGCTGCATTTTACAGGATTTACACTATTTTCGCAGTATCTCTATCTCAAGAACTAATGCACACATTTTTGTCAAACTTCGGATTTAGTTAGTCCTTCATATGAAATAATGCTGACTACGCGTTGGTGTAAATCGTCCAATAGGTGGCGCTGCTGTGCTGCATTTTGAACTATTTCCTCAATAGCTCTATTTCAAGAACTAATGCACGAATTTTCATCAAACTTCAGATTTAAGTATAACTTGATTAATGTTGCTGCTGATTATGTGTTGTTGTAAATCGCTCAACAGGTGGCGCTTCTATGCTGCATTTGTCATAATTTGCGCAATACCTCTATCTCAAGAATTAATGCATGAATTTTCCTCAAACTTCATATTCAGTTAGACGTTGACATATGTTGGTGATAATTAGGTTCTGGTGCAAATAACCCAATAGGTGGCGCTGACATGCTGCATTTTGCTGGATTTACACGATTTCAGGACAATCATACCTCAAGAACTAATGCACGGAATTTCATATTTTTAGAATTCTCATGATAAACACAGATTGCCATTTAATTTGGCACTGAGATAGTGAATTTTGAAGAATTGACATGTATGAGATAGAAGAAAGTTTTGTGATGGCCACAACATACTAGTTTTTTATAATAAGAGAAATCTAGGTTAAACGTGCAAAATTTCCCCTTCTTTTAAGAATAGATTTTCTATAACATAATACTGGTCCCTAAAAATTTTCTGGTCTGCAAAATTCAAGGAGGCGTACGAACCATGAGACAACCACCTCATCGAGTTGGTGGCTGAAATTCCAGAATCAGCTAAAACTCGATTCCCATATTAAAACGCAATCGGTCTGCTAAGTCCCATCTTGGTGGAAAACACCTAAAAACCCGATTTTACCGATTGACTCGCAGGTTTACCGTTGTGTTTTCCTGCTCCCAGTCCGCCACATTTTCATAACTTTGAATGTAGGAAAACGCAATGGTAAACCTATGATTCGACCGCTAAAATCGGGTTTTTATGTGTTTCCCAACAAGATAGGACTTGGCAGACCGGTTGCGTTTTAACCCTTTATCTACTGACGGTACTTATAAGTACCACTCACTTTAAACATTTATACCACAGTGAATATTACTAATATTCTAATGGTACTTTGCAAAAACACTCTTTTAACTCCACTTTATCCGGATACATGGCAGCAGTAGTTCTAGGTTTGTTATTTTAGAGAGGAATGAGGCTATCTTTGAAGCAGTCGATGTGTTTTGTGCCGACATTTTATACAGATTGCCGCGCTCGTCTTTTCATTGCTGCAAACACAGTAAAGGATATAAGATAAGTGTTGGATTTTTTTTTTATGTGTTCATTATGATCTTAGAATACAATTTGACTACCTATTTTAGGTGAAAAGTGTATGTATTTGATTTAACAGTTGAATTACTCGGTGGTACTTATAAGTACCGTCAGTACACTGGGTGTTGGTGAAAAACGTCTTGTTTACTTTTCGTCTGTGTAGTTATCCATCGTTTTCATCTACTTTAAAATGTAATTACAAAAATGTAGTGTAGTAATGATTTCCCTGGTATTTCTTTTCTGTTTCATTGTTATTTTTTATAGGAAATCGAAAAAGTTGTGGCACCAGCTCTTTTTTGCTATGCTAGAAATGGCATACGTAAATTCATATATTGCAGATGTGGAGATGCGAGAGAACATGTTGTCCCTGGAATATTTACGACGCATAACTAAAAGACTGCTAACATGATCGAAACCTAAAAAAAAAAAGGTTTTTTAACCCTTTCAGGAGCAATGCATTTTCAATTCTAAAGTGTTGAAGTAAATGATTGGCACCGGAATTTGCCAAACGGCTTCTTTGTAAATAAGAAAAAGTCTACATTTAATGTACTTATTAAATCGAAAATATTTTCTGGTGCCAGTTGAAATACCTTGTGAGTTTTCTGTTACGATATTTTGGTCGTAGTGTACTGACGGTACTTTAAAGTACCACTTTAATTAATTACCTCTAAATAATTAAATTCCTCACTGGTGAGTATTTTTTTATGTTTATCCTTTAATTTTCATTGCAGTAACTGAAAAAAAAATATTACATGAAAACAACTGCAGTAAATCATAATGCCGTAGATAAAGGGTTAATATGGGAATCGAGTTTTAGCTAATTCTGTAATTTCAGCCTCCAACTCGATGGGGTGGTTGTCTGTGTTGCCGGCTACCGGTCTATGATGGTATAAATAGATATTGATTTTACTCCCAGTGAGATTGTAGTTTGAACATTTCAGGTTATATCGAGAACGAAATAATCTTTAAAATATTCGGTGAACATAAAACAAATTTGCAAAATATTTGTTTATTGATTTTTTGAATTTCTGGAAATGGTTAATTTTCTTCTTAATTTTTTTGCTTAATTATATAGATTTTTTAACTTTATAAATACACAATTTGTAATAAATGTTTGTAAAAAAATGTTTTATTCATACAACAAAGTTTATAAACTGGTTAATTCTTCCCAAATTATCGTAAAATAGATAACTTTTTATATAGGGGTTATTTTGCCCCTTCCGGTAGGAATAGGTATAAAAAAATATCGGTACGTTTAAGTGTTAAGAAATAGTCAAAATTTGTTCTTTATCAACATTTAATGTATCTCATTTTTACCTTCTTCAATCTGTACAAGAAGAAAGTATTGGATTCGTAAAATTTTCGAATTCCGGTTTTCTACGGATTTGCACGTTTTAGAGGTCACAGATACCGAAAAACTTGTTTTTACAAAATGTCTGTCTGTGTGACACACATTCTGTGAGCGCCCTATCTCCAGAACTAAAGAACGGAATTTAATAAAACTTTAGATTCAGTTAGCCCCTGATATAAATTGGTGCTGATTACTTTTTGGTGTAATCGCCCAGCATGTGGCGCTGCTATGCTGCATTATTCATGATTTCCACAATAGCTATATCTCAAGAACTAAAACACGGATTTTCAGAAAACTTCAGATTCAGTTAGTCCTTGCTATAATTTGGTGCTAATAACATTTTGGAGTAAATCGACCGATAGGTGGCGCTGCTATGTTGCATTATTCATGATTTTCGCAATCGCTGCATCTCAAGAACTAATGCGCGAATTTACATCAAACTTCAGATTCAGTTAGTCACACATATAAATTAGTGTTATTTAGTTTTTGGTGTAAATTGCCCAATAGGTGGTGCTACTATGCTGCATTTTCACGATTTCTGCAATAGCTGTATCTTAAGAACTAATGCATGAATTTTCATCAAACTTGAGATTCAGTTAGTCCCTGATAAGTTTTTGGTCCAAGATCCAAATAAGTTTTTGGTGTAAATTGCCCAACAGGTGCCACTGCTATGCAGAACTTTTCGCGATTTCTGCGATAGCTGTATCTCAAGAACTAATGCATGAATTTTCATCAAACTTGAGATTCAGTTAGCCCCTGATAAGTTTTTGTTCCAAAATCCAAATAAGTTTTTGGTGTAAATTGCCCAACAGGTGTTTTCACGATTTTCGCAATATCTCTATCTCAAAAACTAATGCACGGATTTTCATCAAACTTCAAATTCAATTAGAAGTTGACATAAGTTGTTGCTGATTAGATTTTGGTGTAAATCACCTAGCCGGTGTCACATTATAATAATGCATTTTCCAGGAAGTATTAACATGTATGAGATTGAAGAAAGTTTTGCGATTGCCACATCCGACTAGTTTTTATGTTGACTTAAAGAAAAATAAAATGGTATTCAATAATACCCAAACTTCCTCTATAGAATTAAGTTTCATGATAATAGATTGAAAAAAATAATTGCTCTGTTTCCGTTATAAGATACGGCAACAAGAGAAAAAAGGAAGAAAAACTATATATTCAGTATTACTAAATTAATTTATAAACGTATAATAATAATTTAATTTATGTTAATTTATTAGCTTGTATTTATAACCTGAAAATATATAATTGTATTGTCATCGAGAACAAACAACTGTACGCTTTTTCTAGTACTTTAGCACGTCAGGAAAAGAGTGAAAAAATTATTAGAAAATCCCATCTTTATATACATGAACCAAATTAAATTAAAAGAGTGTAAATTATTTCAAGATTCCATTAAGGCCTCATATTTTTTTTTCAAAGTCTTAACAATGAGTTTTTAATCAGAGTATTGTCCTATGTTGTACGTGGGTGGTTCAATAATTATTGTCCCTAATGTATATAAAATATTTCTACTGTGATGGTTGATGTGGAATATCGAAACGATACTGAAATTGAGCATATAGGCATCTAAGTATTAGGCTTCGATATTCCACAACAACCATCGCAGTACATACACTAGGGATAATAATTATTGAACCACCCACATAATTTTCATTCATCTCTTGTATTTTTTTTTTCAAAGTTTCATTTAAAAACACGCATTTTTGTGATAAATGCAGATGAAAATCAAATTTTAAAATAAAACTGCGCATAGTTTTTTTAAATTAAATATAATTAGAGCAGTTAAAGGTGTAGAAAATAAGTGCAGAGAAATAGGATACAAAAAAGCTGAAAATTTCATAAAATTTAGAAAATATTTGTTTTTCTTACCGTTATATTCAAATATATAAAATTCGATGCACAGTTTCATTTGCATATGTAAACCGAATTGGCATAAAAAAATAAATGGGATTTTAATTGATATGGAATGCGCATGAGGCATTTTGAAAAGCTTTTCATAACGCTTAAAATATTCAGGAAAATTCCTTATTTTACTCAAAAAAAATTTTTTGTTACAATGTAACATAATATAAGTATTAAAAAAAGTATTTAAAAAAAAATTTTTGACTTCTTAAGTTTAATAGATATTGAAAAAAAGGAACATAAACCGGAAAAATCCAAGTTTTGAGAAAAAGTCAATTAAAGATTTAAATGGCGATTAAGCTGTGGTGTATTCTTAGAAAGAATTAATAATTTCAACACTTATTTTTTTATATATAAATATGTGTGACACAACGTTGGGAAGATAAAAGTTTAAACTATTTAATGATATAAAAAAGTAAAAGTCGATTTTTTGGTTGAATTTTGCTTTCCCCTTAAACGGAAAAAAATCAAGATCCCCTTTTTTTAGCACTTAAAACATACATTATCATCGAAAAAGGAAAAGACCCATAAAACATCCGGGTCGTTGAGCCTTAAAATATCTTTATAAATTAACTTTCTACTTCAGCGTTCTCTCAACACGGCTCCACTTTTTTAATTGTAGTTTTACAACATGATCAACCATGAAATTGTAAATTAGCGTGACTTAAAAATCGTGCAAGATGCTGCAGCATTCTGCATTTAACCAGTTGGTTTGTAATTACTATTAACCAATTTTAACAAGCCTTTATCGCATTTTACATCCTGTTAACCTTCGTTTTAAGTATTATAGAGACTTTTTTTTTTCCTATTAAATGCTGTTTTTAGAAAGGAGAAAAAAATTCAGGCAGTTAATTTTAAATATTTGGACAGTTTATAATTTAAATTATTTTTAAAATGTCTGTTTAAAGTTTTTAGTTTAGAGGATGAGGGGGGGGGGGGGAGAATGCCAAAAATGCCCGCCTCCCCCAAATATCTGAAAACAGCAAGATGAAATAGTAAGTCCTATCGTCACAGAAGTATAAAAGGATTGTTGGTAACGACTATCGAAAATAATCGTCGGTAATTAGCCGAGATATGAACCCTTAAAGACACGGACGGTTTGGACATACATAAAAACACGGGCGGCGTAAACTAAGCGCCATCGGCTTTTAAAGCCTAGATAACAACTGTTAATGATATATTTGTGTAATGCAATAACTCCCAGTTACTAATTCATATACAGTCGGACCTCGTTATCCTGTCACACGGTTTTCAAGTCACTCCGCTTATCACGTCTGTTTTTCAAAGTCCGGATTTTTTTTATATGATTGTAATGTATTCACAAAAATGTCTAAAATACCCATTGAGATACATGAGAAATTTTACTTCAATCCTATATCTGAATAAATAAACCCACACACTAAGAATGACCTACTTAAGCTCCAGATAGACGTTTCAGTCAACTCGCGGTCTTTTTGTTCTGGTCAGACGGCGCTTTCTTGTGGTTACACGGTGTTTTTCATCAGACTAAAACCGAAGCATTGCATTGCTTTGAAACGATCAGAAATTATCTAACATCAATTTCTGAAACAACGAATATTGATTACAATTTATTGTATAATATTGAAAAAAGAATTGTAGGAAGCACATGTAGGGAAAGGCAAACCTTATTCATCAATATTTCATGTAACAATAAAAAAAAATGTCATCATAAATCTCATTTTTGTTATTTTAAATTTTGTTTTTGTGTTTATTTTGTTTAATAATAATGTTTTATTGCTTCAAACTGCAAGAACAGTTATGAATTTAAAATTGTCATTAATTAATTAGAAATGCAGCTTATGATAAACATGTTTTTCTCGAACTCCGGTTACTGCGACACTCCGCTTATGACGACACATTTTTCTGGTCATTAGAGTGTCGGGATAACGAGGTGCAACTGTATATTGTCCGAAACCCTCTGTGCGCGAGTAATACTCGCACTTGGCCGGTTTATTTTATCATTATTGAAAACTCTAATATTTTTTACATTAATTTTTTCTTTCTTTTTCTACCCACTAACAACACCAAAAATAATTATTATATGAAAAATATCATTAAGGCATCCAAATAAAGTTTCGAAATTTATTACAAGCGATATTTTCGCATTTGCCTTGTTTTAGGAGTTAATAGCCAAAAAAAAATCTTCAAACATCACTATTTACAGCAGCAATTCTTATTCTGATAATTTCAGTGGTTTAAGCGTTGCATGTCTTAAAGTTGTATTTCATTTATTTTTCATTATTTTATTTATTTATCAATGAAGGTTTAATTTCGTTATATAATATAAGCCGAAAACAAATGCAGAACTAATTATATTATTTTAGGTTGAAGCGGATTTATATTTTGTAATCGTCTGCACAGGATAGAGATAGATTTAAAAGAAATTCCATTTTTTTTCCTTTCTTTTTCTACCCACCTAACAGCACCAAAATCATTTTTATATGAAAAATATCATTAAGCATCCAAATAAAGTTTCGAAATTTATTAAAAGCGATACTTTCGTATTTGCCTCGTTTCAAGAGTTAATAGCCAGAAAAACCTTCAAAGATCACTATTTACAGCAGCAATGTTAATTCTAATAATTTCAGTGGTTTAAGCGTTACATGTCTTAAATTTGTTTTCATTATTTTATTTATTTATCGATGAAGGTTTAAATTCCTTATGTAATATAAGCCGAAAACAAATGCCGAACTATTTATTACTTTCTTCTATCTTCAATAGAAGAAAACATTGTAATGGAAATTTTTTTTTGACTTCCGGTTTTCGACGGATTGTTTTAAGGGTCAGAGATCCCAAAATGCATGTTTATAGAAAATGTCTGTCTGCCTGTGTGTCCCTATGTCCGTATGTCGTCAATGTACCATCAAAAAGTGAATACCAATTCTTTTTTTTTTTTAGTTTTTGGCTATGGCAAACAAGTCCTCCTTTAATGTGGAGAAATTCCGACGGAAGGGGGCGCTGTTAGCGATTTTTGTTCCATTTTCCTTATTATACCATCGAAAAGTGTATGAAGTCATGCATTGAATTGAACCAATTTTTTTTGTGTATGTTTTTGGCTATGCCAAGCAGATGCTCCTTGAATTTGGAAATATTCCGCCGAAAAAGAGCACTGTAATAGCGATTTTGTACAATTGTCTTGATTTTTCGTAATTATTTTGTACACCGGCCGCTCGTAAAGTGACGGGAACTTCGCATCATGATAAGCCGGCTATTCGCGAACAACAGAATAACGGAAAACTATCGACTTTAATAAATATGATCGAGATTATAATCGATTATTATAATCGATCATAATCGATTCTTCAAGCGAATAAAAATAATTTGTTCCAAACTTCGATCATAGATGGCGCCACTTGACCGTATGTTTGAATCAAACATGCGGGTTTTTTTTTCTGATTTTCAGATTATTTTCGATTTAGTTTCGAAGTACAAACCTATGCTTTTTTGCTGGGAGTCACAGCATCAAAACTAATCTGAAAATCAGAAAAAACGCATGTTTGAAACCAAACATGCGGACGAGTGGTGTCATGTATAATTGAAGTTTGGAACTAATGTTTTTATTCACTTGAAGAGAACTTTTCATCGTGAGAAGTATTTTAGTCCAAACTGAACTCCTGTACGTATGATATGATTTAGTAGAATGAAGAAAACTTTTAATAATATATTTTTAAGTTTAGGTTGGATTTTCGTAAAATTATGAAATGACTCGACAAAATTCTGCAACGATTACAGGGTTCGTACGGGTCCTTGAATTTCCAGAATAAGAGATTCTTCGGTACCAGCATTTTCTTATAGAAAATCTCTCCTTAAATAAGACGAAATTTCTCGCGTTTAAACTAGATTTATTTTTCTATAAAATAATACTGATATTTGGCCTTGAAAATAACGTTACCTGTACGAACCCTGGATTATACATTTTAAAATTCAAACCATTCGGTTGGGTAGTTTTTGCGCTGTTATACTGGCAGACAGGCGGACCGAAAGAAGAATATAGGTGCTACGTATTTATATAATTACGAAGGCACGTAAAAGACAGTATACAAGAAAATTGGACGTGTGTAGTTTTGGAAATTATTGATTCTATAGAACGGGTGAGTGGAAAAAGGATAACATTCCAAAAATATGGAAAATGAACTTAAAATTTTAATTAATAATAATTCATTAAAGAGCATATTTCTTTGAAATTTACATAGGACTGCCACAGGCGATTATTTTTATATTCTATTCGCACCATTATTTTTAAAATACAAATTTTGTAGTATATTTCTCTTGCATATGTTGACAAAGGATGTGTGAAATATTTTTGTTTTGAAAAATTGGTGCGACATAGAATAAAAAAATTATAGTCGCCTGTGGTAGCCCTGTTCATAGGATCAAGACTTAAAATTGGATAATGATGAATATTTCTCTAAAATTGATAGTTTTTACACTCTTTTATTTAACTCAATCTGGTTTTTGAATGTATAGACGGAATTTTATAATCGATTTTTAACCCACTTCTTCATTTGATAGAATTATAAAAAAATATTTAAATAAAATACATGTCCATATTTTTAGTTTGTAATATCTGTTTTTACAATTTCACCATTTATATATCAATTATCAGACATTACTGTATATTTCATAACAACCTTATTGTCTGTAAAACATACAGATCAGTTTAAATATATATATATATATTATAACATGTTATATATAAAATTGAACAGACGTAACGTTTAAAAAAAAATCATATCCACGAGTTCATGTATAATGTACAATACATGACAAGAACGTTGTTATTCCCAAAGCGGATAAAGGAATTTAATTTTTAATGAAAACTAACCGTTGAACTTCTCGTTTATTTCGCGACACAGTACAACAGTAGCGAAACAATAATCGGAAGTTTTCAATTCTGTCGTTAAACAAACTCGTAGAGTGATGAAATATTTTAATTATTGATCAAAGTAATCGGATTATGTATTTCTTTCAATATTTAATCTTATTTATTTTCTGTTTACTTTTTATAATTTATAAGAGCGTGAAAAATACGAATGTTTTTACAAGAAAATATTTTGTTGTAAATATTAATCCCATATATTAAATATTCCATCAAAACAAATTGTTGAGCCCATTAAATTCTACATTTAAATATATGCATATGTGTCCACTGTTTTAGAAGTGAGTCACTTTTAGACTATTAGTAGTATTCTTCACGCCATTACAAATTATAAGAAGTAAACAGAAAAAAAAAATAATAATAATAAAAATAATTAAAAACGTAGTAGAAAAAGCAATTTAACAAATTACAACGACCATATGGAAAATGATTTTTTCAGACTAAAATTTAAGACATAAAAAATCGCACGGAGTTGATCATACATTACGTACGCCATGAATTAAACTTTAATAGTGTTATTACACGTAAAAATTGCAAGCGACAAAAATCGCCTGCGGCCCGTCAGATTTCCTGAAACTAGCGTATTATCCACCTGAAACTTACGTATTATCCAAGCACTTCATTGGCTGTTCGGGAAAAGGCTTTTCCATCGTCAGATTTCCAAGAAATCTTCTTAAACTTCTCAACATCCCACAATAATACTTTTTACGCCGTCGTATAGAGAAAAAAAATGTACTTTTAAATGCAATTTGTTTGAAAGCTGTATCTCAATTTGTTTCTGAGTTGTTAATATTTTTTTTTTTTTGTAGTTTTTATTACTTTTTTGTCATAGTGGCAACAGAAGTATCCATCTCTGTTGAAAGTAAAGGGAAATACAGATTACTGTATAGACCAATAAATGCGGATTCAACCAATTGTAGCGGGTTAACTGTGATTTTGCAAATGTGTGGACACAAGAATTTACAACTATTATTTTTTATTTATATTTCCTGTAACCTAGATGCAAACTTTTTAACTGCCAGTTTAACTGACTTTTTGTTTTGTAGTAGCAGTGTAGCAACTCAACTTGTAATGTAGATGGTCTCCTGTAACCGTACTTCAGTCAGTTTTGTGTGGCCGCTGCCTTCTTTGCAAGCGAATAATGTTCACGTGTAGTTTTCAATTTTCAATATAAGTTGTTTTGTTTTTAGTGAGTATATTAATTTTTCCAGCAATCTACACAGGCATATCTACATCAATTCGCAGACATGGATGTCTATTAGGTAAACGGTCGACTGAAACCTACAGTCGCCATAGTGGTGACCCTAAAAGAAATGAACACGACGACAAGTGGTATCAGAATCTATCTACATCCTGAAGAGAATATCATATTTCTTCAAAAACAGCACTTCAATCACCTAAAAAAAAGTTCGTCCATCTAACCGTCTGCTTATTTTTTTTAAAAAAAGATTTACCACACGTGTGTGCGGGACCGTGTGCATAATGTAATACCTGATGTCCGTTTTTTTACACACGTGCGTGCGGGGCCGTGTGCGCTAAGTTTAAATGGTGTCCGATCGTCATAATTATTTTCCTTTTGGTCGGTAAGTGCATTTAATTCTAATATTTTGTCCCCATTTTAATTTTAATGTCAACATATTTTTTTCGGCCAATCATGTTTGTTGATATATTGAAATCTCTTGCTTCGTCACGGGTGCTCTAATTTGGCTCATTACCATGAACTGCAGAAAAGGGCAGCAAATTATTCTATTTTAAATATTGTAATATATCTCTTTTCTATTATATTGCCTGTATTTATCTTGTATTCAATAATATCGTTTTAACCATGCCCGACGACTTATCTGCTGAGTCCGCTAGTCAGATTTCCCATGTGGGAGTTAAACCTCCGCCTTTCTGGAAAACTAACCCCTCATCATGGTTTTGTCAACTGGAGGCTCAATTTGCTTTGGCAAAAATTACATGCGAATCTACTAAATTTAACCATGTGGTGGCGTCAGTTGACGCTGATATCCTCATCTCGGTCAGTGATATAATTACCAATCCTCCAGACGACAAGCCATATGAAGCTTTAAAAAAGCGTTTAATAGATTCCCATTCGGAAAGTGCAGAATCACGTATCCGAACGTTACTGCAGGGTGTGGAGATTGGTGAATTGCGTCCATCGCAGCTACTTGCGAACATGCGAACTCTGGGTGGCGATATTGTGGGAGAGCCACTTTTGAAATCCCTCTGGCTCTCACGCTGCCCACGACCACGCGCAGCATCGTTGGTGCATTGAATGATGCATTGCCGCAATTATCTTCTTTGCAGACCAGATCCATGATCTTGCTATTTTTCCGCGGATAAATGCTGCAGCTAGTAGTGCACCCACCTCTTCTTCGTCCCTGGAGTTACAAATTGCACAGTTAGCTCAACAGGTTAGTGAGTTAACCACAAAAATTAATCAGCGTAGTCGCCCAAGACAGCATCATTCTCGTTAACTTAATTTTCGTCGCAGCAGATCTAGGGGACACTATAAAGAGCCTGCAAATAATCTTTGTTTTTATCACACGAATTTTGACTCAAAGGCTAGGAAATGTACTCCCCCATGTAATTATAACACGGAAAACTAAAACAGCGATCGCACCAGAGCCATAATCGCGACCGCCGTGCACATCGCATTCTTTTGGCCGACCCTACACCAAAATTAAACTTCCTCATCGACACCGGGGCTGATATTTCAGTTTTGCCAGTAAGTTACGCCAAGCAAAATGCTGTGAATGAGGGTTTAGTACTTTATGCTGCAAACGGCACAAAAATAGAAACATTTGGTACCAAGCTTTTAACCCTTGATCTAAATTTACGCAGAAATTTCACCTGGTCATTTGTTGTTGCAAAGGTTGATCAGCCAATTATTGGCATAGATTTTCTTAAGAAATTTAATTTACTCGTTGATGCCAAAAACAGTAGCATTATTGATGCTGTAACTATGTTATCGTCACAGGGAAAGGTTGCTCGCATTATACCGGGGAGCAGTACTTTAAGCATCCTTCTTGGTCCTTCCAAATTTGATAAAATTTTGTCCGAATACCCTGAGCTTACTAATCCTTCGCACATATGTAAGGAAAAGCAGCAGCAACCTATTTTCCATTTTATCGAGACTAAAGGACCCCCAGTTTTTTCCAAACCGCGTCGTTTATCGCCGGAGCTCCTTGCGGCTGCTCGCCAGGAATTTGAGTTTCTTTTGGCGCAGGGCATTGTGCGCCCTTCTAAAAGCCCATGGGCAAGCCCACTGCATATGGTCCCCTAGGGTACCTGGCGTCCCTGTGGTGATTACAGACGTCTCAATTACTGTACCGTTCCCGACAGATACCCGCTCCCCCATATTCAGGATTGCACTCAAATGTTTCACTACAAAAAAATATTTTCAACACTGGATTTGGCTCGCGCTTATCACCAAATTCCAGTTAACCCAGAGGATGTTCCTAAAACTGCCGTCACAACTCCTTTCGGCTTATTTGAATTTTTGTTTACACCTTTTGGCTTGAGAAATGCTGGAAACACTTGTCGGCGATATATGCATGAGGTTTTAAAAGGGTTAGACTTTTGTATCCCCTATTTGGATGACATCCTCATTGCATCTGCGAATGATGAGGAGCACGAATGTTATCTTCGGCAGATTCTTGATCGGCTCTGGCAACACGGGCTAAAATTAAACTCTGCTAAGTGCATTTTGGGAAAATCTTCCGTTGCTTTCCTTGGGTATCTCATAACACCTTCTGGCGTACAACCTCTCCCCCAGAAAACTAAAGCTATTGCCGATTTCCCAAAGCCTCAAACAATTGTTGAGTTGAGACGTTTTATAGCCATGATAAATTTTTATCGCCGTTTCATTCCTCAGGCTGTGCGTACTCAAGCGCCTTTACATGAATTGCTTAAGGATTCTTAAAAAAATGACAAACGTCCGGTACCGTGGAACGATGTTTTGGCACAGGCTTTTGAGGCCTGTAAACTTGAGCTTATAAATTGTGCAACACTCGCGTATCATGCTCCCCATCAACAGATCACCTTAAGTGCTGATACTTCAGACATGGGTATTGGAGCTGTGTTAAATGTCGTAAACAACAACGAATTACAACCACTCGCTTTTTTCACGCAAGCTGAGCCCAACTCAGCAGAATTACAGCACCTATGACAGAGAACTCCTTGCAATTTATTCTTCTGTTAAACATTTCAGGCATACATTGCAAGGAAGGCATTTTATAATATATACCGACCATCGTCCATTAACATTTGCTTTTTCAAAAATATCAGATTCAAGTTCCCCGCGGCAACTCAGATACCTAGATTTTATTTCGCAATTCAGTACGGATATTAGACATGTTGCTGGATCTAAAAATATTGTGGCCGACATCTTATCACGCATTAATGATATCCACTTAGCCTCTGTTGACTTTTCATCCATGGCAGAAGAACAGGCTAATGATACAGAATTGACTGAGTTATTGTCAAATCCTGACACATCGCTCAGTTTCCAGAAATTGCATATTACTCCTGAAACTATGATCTATTGTGATGTGAGTACTGGCAAGATACGACCATACGTACCAGAAAAGTTCCGTCACATTGTCTTTAAAAGTTTACACACTTTATCCCATCCTGGCATCGGTGCTTCCCGTAAGATTATCCAACAGAAATTTGTGTGGTATGGTGTGGCAGATTTATCTGCAACATATCAATTTCACCCCCCGTTTCTCAAAATCTACCTTAAACAAGTAAATTCATTATAGTAATTCTTTTTCCTAAAACAATTCATACTTCTACATTCATTTAGTTTTTTTTCTTTTCCTTTCACAAGGAACTTTTCTCAACACATATAAAGATTTATGGTTTCAGATATTTTGTTTCACTTATTCAAAATTCTCATTCTCGAGTATTTATTTATTTATTTCCCTTCCTAACGGTTTTTATTTACATGCAATCACGATCATATTTAATTCTTACAGCTGCACTTTATTTTAATCATTCTTTTTCTAACGTATTTCATTTGCGCTATAAATAAACAACTCTCATTTCCTATTAGAACTTGACGGGTAAAAAAAATGAAATAAAGAAAAGATGTATTTATTGGAATTGCAGTTATAAATTATATCTTCAATTATCATTATGCTTTCTACAGTTCACATACATTGATTAAAGATTACTCAATCACATTTAACTGCAATCTGTTTTTTTAATGTAAACATAATCGAGACTTGATGTCGCTCTTAGTCGTGAAACATGTAGGGTTACTTGACATTCTGTGGCTGCGCCGAAAGGCAGGGCTGCTACGTAATTTGTCTGCTAATCCTGTCGCCAATGCTTTGTCTTTGTAATATAGGTGTTAAAATCTTGATTAGTTGGCGTTAATACAATATGCCAAAACATATGAGTTCAGTACGCATTATGAGAGAATTCGCCCCTGACCGCCTGACTGGAAAGTCCGTTAAAGGACCGCTGTTGTTTTTTCCTTTTTCTCCGCTGTGACGATACGATGCAGTTTCTCATTAACGGATATGCTTCTACACATAGAGATAAATATATTTGATCTCTGCTTTTACAGAGCTTCGTATTTGAAGCTCCTTTTTTGTGAGATGTCCTTCTACACATTGAAAAATGAATAAAGACTAATTGAGTTTACATCTATATGTTGGAGTTTTTTTTACACCATTTCAGCGAACCCGAGAACCACCAACTGATGCGAACCCCTTCAGACATGGTATGGCAAAAGATATTGCCGATTGGGCACGTTCATGCATGAGTTGTCAGAAATCCAAAATTCAACTACATACTCATAGCCCTTTACAACAATTTCCTGTTACATCAGAAAGATTTGAACATGTCCATCTTGATATAGTGGGACAGTTATCTCCATCTGATGGATATACTTATCTGGTTACATTTGTAGACCGTTTTTCTCGCTGGCCGGAAGCAGTTCCAGTAAAGGACATTACTGCCGACACCATTGCCAAAACATTTGTCAACCACTGGATTGCAAGGTTCGGCGTCCCAAAAATTTTGACCACTGACCAGGGACGTCAATTTGAGTCCTTCCTATTTTCTTCCTTAACCCCTTGGGGACGAGCGACACGTATACGTGCCGGAAATAGGCCTAAAGATCCTCGTTTATCCTCACCAGTAAAATTTTACTGTAAAATTTGCCTTATTTAATCCGAGCATTTTCCCAATTTGAATAGGCACAAACTTCTGTTTTTTAAAACCGGTAGCAAAGTAATAAACATTTCGTAAAAGGCTCCCGTCGTGAAGGGGTTAAGGAAGATGTTAGGCATGCACCGCATCAGGACGTCTCCATACCACCCAGCTAGTAATGGCATCGTGGCACGTTTTCACCGTACTTTGAAGCAAGCCCTGAAGTGTCACAACAACGGACGATAGACAGAGTCCTTGCCCATTGTACTCCTGGGGATTCGCTCCTCATTCAAAGAGGACCTCAACGGTACTTGCGCTGAGATGCTGTATGGCACAACATTATCTCTACCTGCTGAATTTTTGCAACCTTCCAATCCCACAGAACTGTCTCACACCGACCCTGCAAATTTCCTCCAGCACCTCTGTGACACCCTGCGCCAGTTAACTCCGGTACCAACATCAGCACATAATAGGAAAACTCCTTTTGTGCATCCTTCACTGGAGACATGCACACATGTCTTGGTACGCAATGACACGTAAAAGCACCAGTGACACAGCCATATAATGATCCCTTTCTAATTATCAAACGCAGTGCTAAGTGTTTTACTTTGCTCATAAAAGGGAAAGAAGCGGTAATAAGTATTGACCGCCTCAAGCCTGTCTCCCTCATTCAGGACACAACATCTACGGCTCCAGCTGCCAATTCAAAAAACCTGCCAACTCCAGAATTCACGGAGAACCTGCCAGAATCTACAGAGGTTGCACCATCATTGCCTACCACTAAAACTATCTGTTCTGGAAGAACTGTGAGGTTTAACCCTCGCTATCTGTGATTTTGTCAGTACCTGTGGTACTTGGGGGGGGGGGGGGGGAATACTGTAGCGGGTTAACTGTGATTGTGAAAATGTGTGGACACAAGAATTTACAACTATTATTTTTTATTTATATTTCCTGTAACCTAGATGCAAACTTTTTAACTGACTTTTTGTTTTGTAGTAGCAGTGTAGCAACTCAACTTGTAATGTAGATGATCTGCTGTAACCGTACTTCAGTCAGTTTTGTGTAGCCGCTGCCTTCTTTGCAAGCGAATAATGTTCACGTGTAGTTTTCAATTTTCAATATAAGTTGTTTTGTTTTTAGTGAGTATATTAATTTTTCCAGCAATCTACGCAGGCATATCTACATCAATTCGCAGACATGGATGTCAATTAGGTAAATGGTCGACTGAAACCTACAGTCGCCATACAATGAAAACTTTCAGATATGCTTTTGATTTGCTCATACAATTACAAACAACGAGAAGGAAGGCAAGCATATCTCTGCATTGCATCTTCTCTGCCTGCTTTTTGCCACCGGATAGTTTCTCTTTCGTTAATCCCCATGAGCGCTTGCGACAAAAGGGGTGATAGTAACAAAGCCCATTGGATAGTAAGGTGAAGCGTTAGGGTGGGTTGCAAGACGAGCCGTTAATTCCCAAATTGGCTCATCCGATCTCAGCAATCTGATCCTTTGTTAATATTAATATTTTGGATTACTTTACTGTGATTTTGATCAAATTTAACAAAATAAATCAATTTAAGTCATTATAATTGCATTCTATTTCACATTACACTACTTCATAAGAAAATAAATATAATTATCTACTATATAAATATCAGTTTTAGCCAATCAGATTGCTGGGCTCGGTTGAGCCAATTTGGGAATTAACGGCTCGTGGTTGCAAGCAGTTCGTTAAATCCCGTCAGCCCCTGCGCGCTTCAGAGCTAATCCGATTCTTGTCTTCCTTCTCGTTATTGGTACTTCTATGGATTTCCTACCCTGACGAGGACAATAACCATTTTTCCAAATGGTTAAAAAAAAAAATACGTAATGAGATTACTTTTCTCAAAAATTTTAATATTTCATCACTCTATTAATTTGTTTAATGACGGGATTGAAAACTTCTGATTTTCGTTACTGTATACTGCCGCGAAATGAACGAAAATTTCAACGATTAAATTTCAGGCGATGAAAACAAAACCAAAAGCTAATCGTATTTAGTTCTCATCACGGTAACGAGAGGCGCTACTTTGCGGCATTTTTTAACATGGGAATGTCTTCGCTTTATTATCTATCCAGCTTTGGTTATTCCTACGTTTTTACACAACTGAGGATTATCGGGGTAGGAGTGAAAACGTTCTTTCCATGCATTGTATATTATTATATGTGAACTCGTGAATAGGTAATACTGTAGCGGGTTAACTGTGATTGTGTAAATGTGTGGACACAAGAATTTACAACTATTATTTTTTATTTATATTTCCTGTAGCCTAGATGCAAACTTTTTAACTGCCAGTTTAACTGACTTTTTGTTTTGTAGTAGCAGTGTAGCAACTCAACTTGTAATGTAGATGATATCCTGTAACCGTACTTCATGATTTCCAACGGTCAGCGCGGAAGGATACAATGAGGTCAATTTTAGTTCGCATTCATGGCAAAAAATGTTATTTATCACATTCCCTTACATGATTACTGAATCATTTATTAATTTGATACGTATAACTTAATTAGAGAAATCTAAATAAGAATAGTAGTAAATTAGAACACAAATAACTAACATTGATAACGCGGACTATTTTTTACCTTTGCCTTGCATGCTTCATTTGCCTTGCAAGCTTCTGACCGCTGACTAAGGACTCCTGTTATACATGGAGCTCAGTGTGTGTAGCCGCTGCCTTCTTTGCAAGCGAATAATGTTCACGTGTAATTTTCAATTTTCAATATAAGTTGTTTTGTTTTAGTGAGTATATTAATTTTTCCAGCAATCTACACAGGCATATCTACATCAATTCGCAGACATGGATGTCTATTAGGTAAATGGTCGACTGAAACCTACAGTCGCCATACAATGAAAACCTTCCGATATGCTTTTGATTTGCTCATACAATTACAAACAACGAGAAGGAAGGCAAGCATATCTCTGCATTGCATCTTCTTTTCCAGCTGTTTGCCACCGGATAGTTTCTCTTTCGTTAATCCCCATGAGCGCTTGCGACAAAAGGGGTGATAGTAACAAAGCCCATTGGATAGGTGCGTTTTCACTGGTCGTTCTAATGACCTAAAAAATCCTAGTGACCTAAAACCTTAACCTAAGAGCGTTTTCACTGGTTACACATAAAATCCTTACGGCAACCAATCAAAGGCAAGTTTTTACTGCGCAAGCGTCTACTTTACGGCTTTACTGTCTGCAGATCGAACAGATGTCAAAAATAATTGTTTTGTTTGTTGTTGTCAGTTTAATTAGTAGTAGCAAATATTTTGTATAGAAATTAATCGAAAGTTTTGACTGTTTTCCCCACTAAAGGGTCTTAAAAAATGCCCCACAAATCATTGTTTATTCAAACTTTAAATTGTGGCAATGGATTTATACTCCTAAATTAAATAAAAACACTAGATTACCATGATTTTAAAAACATACTGAATAAATTCTTTTTCACACAAGTACGTGTGAAAAACGTTACGTACGTTAGTGGCACATGTGTAATAGAGATCGACTATAAATTTAATGTTGCTTTTTGCATTTCCTTTTAAAGAAATTGAGTAGAATTATATTTGTTAAATAAATCAGCAAATTAAATAAAACATTAAGGCAATGTAAAAATTTGAATGTTCTGACCCGCTTGTGAAGTGAATTTGTGAATTTTGAAATGAAACTTTTTGTGAATTGTTTTACATATTTCACAAGAAAAGTTAACATTTAAGAATGTTTATTTTAATTTTATTATTTTTTTAAATATGGATTTTTTTTTCTATTTTAGTTTTTTTGCTAAACTTTAAACGTTTAACATTTTATTATATTTTTTAAAAAATGGCACATTTAGAGAAATAGAAATTCCTAATAATGTTTATCTCTGTAACAAAAGAAAAAGAACAAAATTTAAGGGAAAAAAATATGTGTGAAAAAATTCTTTAAAACTTAAATAAAATCTAAAATAAAACCTTTTTTATAGTAGAGTGAAAAAGAATATTTTAGAAATTAGTGGTGGAACTTGGGACCCATGAGCACATACAACTGCACCAGTGGTGTAGTCGTAAAAGAAGCAGAAGGCATATGCTCAAGGCAGAGAGTATACCCTACAGTGTATATACTATAGCTTTTTTGAGAAACAGACGGTATACGGTGTTTCCTAAAAAAATCCAGAAGGTATACGGCATATACCACCATATACCCTCCATACATCCCTGAACCGTACGCCTATGTGACACTGGCAGATTCTCTTATACATATCATCACTACAATCAGTATAAAATTATCCAATTTAGTTAAATCTACTTTTTGTGACACCCCTCTCCCCCCCCCACCCCCCCCCAAAAAACAAAAAAACAGTAAAATGCAAAATAAATGTATTTAAAATTGTAAGTTTTACCTTATGATTTCACATCAGGGGTGAAAGTTTTTTTTTTTGGGGGGGGGGGGGCGTTTTTGTTACAGATTTGAGAAAAATAAATTTCTGTAAAGAAAAATTAAATTCAGTTGTTTAAATTTAAAGTAAACATTTAATCATCCCTTTTTTAAATGTCTTCCTGCTATACTTTTCTTGTGAGCTTATTTTGTTTGCAAATTAGAAATTACACATTTTAAGCCCAACAATTTTTTCAACAATTTTTACTTATTGTGTGAAGTTGCTTTTATGGAAAATAATTTTGTGAAGGGGCTTCTTTTATTACGAAGAATAAAGGGGTATAAATGTTTGCCGGGGCAATCTCTGTTTTTATCAATAGATCACAAAAAGGCACTTTTATGTTGGATTTTTTTTTTCTTCCGGCAATAATACCTTTTAGTGTTCACTTGTATAAATTAGAAACATTGTACTGAGGTTGAACTAACAATTTTGGTTCGTCGTATTATTTCTCATTATTTTATTCCTTTTTTATGAAATAAGTGAAAGGCACTTATTTTAAATGTATGTAATATATGTATTTTAAATGAAAATTTTGTATTTCAAATAAAATGAATGAGAGGTTTATATTTAAAAAAAAAAATGAATACAAATGATGACAATAGGAACATTATTTAATGGTTTATCTCAGGATCGAAACTAGAGGGGGGCAGAGGAAGCATGTTCCCTGGTCGCCGGAAGGAAAACGAAGGGGTGCCAAATGAATTTTGGTTTTTGATTTCTTAAGAAGCTACACTAGTCACACGAAGAAACTCGCAAGCTAATGTTAAATATGGGAGCATTCTTTTCAAATTTCTCTCTTGCATTTTAATATATTTTTTTCCCCTTAAGATAACTGAGTTTGATCTTTAACATTGTTAGGTTGTACGTTTTCGATTTTGGTTCAAGTTTTTTTTTATGAGGCTACTTAAACTTTTAGAACCTGTTCAAAAAGTGAAAGTAATTTTATATATATATTGAAAAAAAAACTGCAACCAAAATTAAAAAAGTAAACATTTATCCTGTTAGAAACAACCTCAGCTGTCCCAAACGGAAAAAAATCATTTAAAAATATTAAAGTGCAAGCGAGAAATTTGAAAAGAATGCTCCTATAAGTTTAACATTAGCTTGAGAGTTTCTTCATGTGACTTCCCTTGGATTTCGTTTTCAAAGTTTTAATGAATCAATATTTGACAAAGTTGATTACGTAATTCAGTATTACGTATTTTTTGTTACATATTTTAAATTTGAAATAAGTCAGCGATTAAAATTCTCTTCTTAAATTTACTTTGCAGAAGCCGGTAAGGGAGGGGGGGGGGGCAAAATCTATGTTTGCGCCGGGATGAAAAAAGGCTAGTTTCAGCCCTGATTTATTTCATGTGCCCGGCTGACATGAAGTACCTACTCAAAAATGTTGTGAATTTCATAAATTTCACTGGGTCAATGGCTATAATGGATAATTGGGTCAATGGCATAGCAATGATTTCACTAATAAATATATCGCCAACCATAACATGCCAATGAAACACATTGTGTTGCCTCTCTGTAAGTTTAAACGTTAAATTATGATAAAAATGATAGAGTTACTACTAAATAAGTATAAAAGTACAAATAGTTTTTTTTAAACCACTATTTATAAACATTAAATGTTTATAAAAATCATCCCTAATTTCAGGACTGTAATTCATGTTGGTTAAAAAAACTTGTGTTACAATACATTAATTTGGCATGACTAATTATGGAAAATTCACCACTTTGACTTGGTAGAAAGCATGAACTACTGAATTTAGTAAAATAATTATTTTTTCTCCCTTTTTTTTCAGGTATGACAACAGAAAAGGCGAAAAAAACATTTTTGAAACTATGTATTGAGAATTTTTAAATTATTTTTTCGAAGTTTAATTATAATTTACTTAATATTAATGTCAAAAACTGTTGTAAGTTTTCGTAAAAAACTCAAACAAATTTTACTTCACCCTTTCATATCATATAAATAAAAACATACATTTATTTTACTTAAATATGTCTTGCAACATATTTTGATTTTTATTTGTGACACCTATTTAAGTAAAATAAATGTATGTTTTTATTTATACTTAATGTTAAATTATCATTTGATAAAAGCAGATTAAAAAAAAATATTTCTTTATTATTGTAATTAAAAATTCTCTTTATTTTTTTATTTATATTTCATTTCTTACCTAATATTTCGTTGCTAAAGTTTCACTGCCAGTTGGCACATTTTAATGACACGATTTTATGCATAATTAACCCTGTTATTTTAACCATAAAGAATATTTGGTGATTTATCACCTGTGACAGAAAAATGCATTAAAATTCATTAATCACTTTATAATTAAGTTCTAAAAATACTAAAATTTATTGCCAAAAGAAGCACTCAGGCGCACACAATTTTTACAGTTCTGGAGTATTAGGTAACACGAGTCTACTCTTGGTTAGGGATGCACCATAGACTTCTAATATAACTGGACGCAGAAATGGCAATCTTTTCTTGAAGCACATATCATGCTTCCCACCATCACGTGATGGTGGGGAGAATGCGTGCCAAACCGGTTTCCCCCGCATCGCATCCCACCAAGATCTATTTCATCTGCGTTCGTTTTGGAGCGTTTCTTTTATCACGATAATGAAAACAGAAAATTGCTAAGAAAGGGATCACCGCCAAAAAACGACACCCTTTTGGCGATGAGATCTCCATGAGTGCATCAGGGTTCGACAGAGAGAACAAAGGGATTAGCTCTCTATTCAATTCCTCCTCTAAGGGATGCACCGAATATTCAGTTAGGCCGAATATCAAACTATCTGGTTAAGCTGAATATCAAAGTATTCGGCCGAACCGAATACTTAAAAAAACCTTTTGAAACACATTTTCAAAAACTTTTCACAATTTCTACTTTTAACTGTCAACTTATAAATATATTTAAAATAATTAGAAACAAGTTCATATTTAAATAAAATAGGATGTTTTTAGATCATTTGTTTGCTGTAACTTAAAAAAATTAACCAGATGAGGATTAAAATGATGATTAATTAGGATTTTCATAGGAATTAATGATGTACAAATACAAGTTCCTAAATTTTGTTTAGTAAATAATATGTTTCTTGCTTTTTCACAAAAAAGAGTTTCTAAAACAAAATGGAAAAACTTTTGCGGTTGATGATAGGTACAAAGACAGATAATTTTTGTTCAGAAAACCATAATCCACTTATAGAGTCATCATAAATACATTATATCTCATCTAACTCGAGGTCAAACTTGAATTTTCATTTGTTACTTTAACAATAATGAAGACATCATAACTATAGAAACAGATGTCATAAATTCCCGGGGCCGCCATCTTGGAATTTTTCTTGGAGTGAAAACCCCTTTTCCGCCAAGTAGTAAATGTCGCCAAACACCGGTTTATACGCATGTTAGGCTTAACGAAAATAAAATGTAAATAATAAATAAAACTCGTTAAAGTGGCAATCACAAAGACACTTTGTCGTCTTAAAACAACAAACCCTCTATCTTTTTAAAATGCTTTCTTTTATTATTATTATTTTACTTTCAAAAACATTTAGTCTCATTTGAATATAAACAACAAACCATTTTTGCATCTTTTAAGAACACTTTTTTACTTTAAAAAAGGAAACACTATAAACTTTTATTATCTATAAACATATCTCCCCTTTCCCTCGCCTTTTTTTTTTCATCTTTTAAAATAAAACCAAATAGTGCAATTGCCCTGGTAACAAACAAAATGAAGATATACGTAAGACTGGCCCACACCTTTTTTTTTTTTTTTTTTTTTTTTTTTTTTTTTTTTTTTTTTTACTTAGCAGCAGACTTTATTTATGCCCCAGACTGAAACATATAAATATTTATTTTACATTATATTTGCAATATAGGCATTTAAAAATATTTTCAGCTAAGTAATTTTTGTACTTACTCATTGAGTAATATATTGTGTTCTCATAGTTTGTAGTGCAGCATGCTATTTTTGGAAAATATAATTTAATTACTCGTTAAAAACAGACTAGTTTGTAGGGAGCAGAAATATTATTTTTGATGTTACTTAAACTTACTTTACTGTCTTCTCTTTTGACATAGAAGTGGTACTCACAGATTTTTTACAATCTTCTTTTCTGAAGTCCAAGGGCTGAAGTCCAGTTGCTTGCAGACGATCACTAATGGTAGTCACTTATTATACAATAAAACTACACACCTGTGATTTTCTGAAAGCATTCAAATTTGAAGATCCATCCCCGCACCAGCTGATCTGCCAGACACTTAACTCCACTGGTATACTTTGTATTGATTGATATATACAGTTTCTGGATGTAACGTCAAAAATATGGATGCTTCTTACAAACAAGTTTCTTTTTATTACATTACTCGCAAAATTATATTTTCCAAAAAATAGCATATTACACAACAAACAATGACAAAACTAGGACCTACTATAGTTTCATTACTTCTAATATACTATTTTGACCACTGAATTTATATATATCATGAATTCATGATTCGTCTAAAACTCTAATATACACTCAAACATATAGACTCAAAGAATCTCCCACAGAGAGCATTTTATTTTTACTTTCTTCTATCTTTACAAGAAGAAAGTATTGGATTCATGAAAATTTTCGAATTCCGGTTTTCGACGGATTTACACGTTTTAGGGGTCAGAAATTCCAAAAAACATGTTTTTACAAAATGTCTGTCTGTGACTCTGTGAGTCTGTCTGTCTGTCTGTCTGTCTGTCTGTCTGTGTGTATGTGACACAAATTTTGTGGGCGCTCTATCTCAAGAACTAATGCACGGAAGTTAATAAAAATTTATATTCAGTTAGTGCCTAATACAAATTGATGCTGATTAGTTTTTGGTGTAAATCGCTCAACAGGTGGCGCTGCAATGCTGCATTTTTCACGATTTTCGCAATAGCTCTATCTCAAGAACTAATGCACGGATTTTGATCAAACTTCAGATTTAGTTAGTCCTTAATATGAGTTGATGATGATTACGTTTTGGTGTAAATCGCCCAACAGGTGGCGCTGTTATGATGAATTTTGCAGGATTTACACGATTTCCCCAATAGCTCTATCTTAAGAACTAACGCACGGATTTTCATCAAACTTCAGATTAAGTTAGTCCTTGATATGACTTGCTACTGATTAGGTGTTGGTGTAAATCGCCCAACAGGTGGCGCTTCTCTGCTGCCTTTTCCACGATTGCCTCAATAGCTCTATCAATAGAACTGATGGACCAAGTTTCATCTAACTTCAGATTTAGTAGTATGTTGACACAAGTTGTTGTTAATTAGGTTTTGGTGTTAATCACCCAATAGGTGGCGCTGCTATGCAGAAATTTTCACGATTTTCGCTATTGCTCTATCTCAAAAACTAATGTACGGATTTTCTCCAAACTTCAGATTCAGTCAGACGTTGACATAAATTGTTGCTGATTAGGATTTGGTATAAATCATCCAATAGGTGGCGCTGCTAGGCAGCATTTTGCTGAATTTAGATGATTTCAGCGATAGTCATATCTCAAGAACTAATGCACGGAATTTCATATCGTTAGAATCCTCATGAGATGCATAGATTGCCATTTAATTTTGACAGTGTGATAGCGAATTTTGAAGTATTAACATGTATGAGATAGAAGAAAGTTTTGGGATTGGTACATCCGACTAGTTTGATTATGAATTCCATTTTCAAAAATAGTAAGAATAATAAGTAGATTTTTGAAAAAATAAATAAATGAATAAATAGTTCTTTACTTTAATAGATAAATAGGTACATTTAAACTGATGACCTATGCTGTAAGATAAATCTGTAGCCATACTGGTAAAAGAAATGCACCTAAATAACAATTTAAACAAAATTTTTAAATATGCATTTCAAATGGAGAATCTCCTATTATTTTGGTAGCAATACTTTTTTAATAAATGAAAATAATCGCCAACAACACATGCAGATTTAACTTAAAATACATTGAATATGCATTTATAACTGCTTATCGAATTGGAATGGTAATGTGTACAAATTCTTCAAAATGGGCACATAGAAAAGCTACACATGGTCTGAATATCTCTCAATTGATTTAAACTTCATACAAAGTTATAAATCTTCATTAAAGTTTCAGCATTAATCTTAACAACAAAAGAAAAATAGCACATCTGCAGGTGAAAAACATTAAAATTGAAAATAGATTAGCAGTGTTTTCATTACACGACAAAGTTCACAAGTAAATATCTGAAAAGGAGTAAAGAGCAAACTGTTTTGCAATCAGATGTTTCTTGCTTAAAAGAGAACAGGAAAATACAAAATACAATGGTTTGTTTATTTTATAGAAACTTTGTTTGCATGCTCGCTTAAACATGCATAATCAAATACCTACTATTAGCAAAACTGAATTGAAGTTTGCCTGTAACTAATTTTCCATTTAAATATCAATGGACGTAAACAATAAACAATTACAATTATTTTAAGTGAGTAAGGGAAATTTAAATCTAAATTGATCAGAAATACCCTATCAAGTAACCAAATATAATCAATGAAGCAAATAATTCATTTTAAGAAACAAACATTCTTAAAAAACACTTTTAATCTTTGTATACTATTAACGTTCAATAAAAATAAAATAATTTTGAGAACTGGACATATCGTCATCCTTATATCCGCAACAAAATCCTTAATTAGTATTCTAATATTAATAAAATGCATCTGAATGATTACCAAAAATAACGATATTTATCCTATCAAAAGTAACAACAATTTAAAGAATCCATATGGATTACCCACAATTTATTAAATTAAAAGACAATAATAAAAGATGATAACTATCCAACATGTCAATAAAACTTACCATTTTGCTTCAATCACAAAAAATAGATTCCTCTTTGACGTAAAAACAGAATAATTTTAAATAAATAAAACGATATAAAATATAAATATCACTTAATACATTGACAACACCGCCATTATTATCAAAATACTCTATTTTAATTGGCTGCGCTTGGGTAAGCCGTGTTTAGGATTGATCACGAATCAAACCTACAAAATCGCGTTCTAACGACCTAAAATCCTGTGCTTATGTAAAAAGTTAGGTATGTTAGACCTTGGGTAGACGAGTGAAAACGCACCTTAAGGTGAAGCGTTAGGGTGGCATATAAGCATACCATACTGGAATTCATGTACAGAGGCAAATAGAGCTCTGCTATTGGCTAATCTGTAAAGTGACGTCCAAAACTCCACCTGTTGGATTCCAATGTAAATAAATCTCTTAACTAAATGAATCCCTAAAAGTTAAGTATTAAAATATCTATAAGCTATTAAAACTGCCCTCAATAACATTTCTTATTGTTAAAGCGAATATATTTCTAACTTAAATTCAATGACAGAAGAGCCGTATATATTTCACATTACTTTATTTTCATAAACTTTTCTCTAGAACAAAACAAAACCAACTGTTGCCAGATATTGAAACAATGCAATTACAACCGGTTAAATAATTATGCAGGTGACTGATACATGGATGAAAGATAAAGTTAGTCATTACGTAACACCACCCCTTGCTTCTCTGTCTTGTTTACTGTCGATCGCGCTTGCTGAGCTCAGTCGAGTGTTGTGTCCAGTTTTTTGAAATATTTACTTGTATTATATGAAATATTTTTTGTCTATTATGTATTAAACAAAAGAAAAAACCGCCAATTAAAGCGAAGCTAAAAACCTCATAATCGAGCATAGGCTCCGATAATCAATCAATCAGTGTCACAATTTACTTGGCAGTTATGTTTAGTTTTGCAATTTTAAGCTGCCATGTGCTTCGCGAAACAGGACGATTGTTGACGACAAGACTTACAGAAAATACGAACATTTTATTTTAATTCAGTTTATGAATTAATTGGCCAGCTGAAGTCACTTTTGAAGCAGTAAGTGAAATTTCTTCTTCTGCTTGAAGGTGAATGCTTGCTAGCCAAACACTAAAAAATCCGCTCTAAAAATTCATTTAATGGATCCACAATGCAATTTCAAGTTTGGTAAGCATAGCTTTTTCTGTCCATTTATGTTTATTTTTATTGAACAATTCTAAGCACCACCTGTGTATTATTTCCTTTTGTGTATGTGCATATTTGATAACATTAATCAGTGCTTTTTGTATTTAAAATTTGAATGCGAGCTTATTGATTCTACATAACATATGCATTAACATCAGTGTAATAAATAAAATGTATTTGTTAAGGTGCGATATGTAAAGTGTTAGATTATTTTAAATTACAGAAATTTAAAATAAAAATATCTGATTTCACAAGTTCTTCCCAAAGCTTCCACCTAGACTAGTTTTTGTAATACATATGAATTTATGACAATACATTATAATATAAGAGAATACAAGTATTTCTTCTAATATTATATTTATAAAATGGTTGAATTTTAATCTTTTTTATACACCTCATGAGTGTTATTACAAATACTATAAAAGTTTTGGTATCTATAGTTGATAATAAAGCTGAAGGGTGCATTATTTTTATCTATTTAGCGTACTAGGGGGCTCGGCCCCCTACGAGCTACGTTCGCCAACCCCCGTCCAGACACCGCAGGCTCTAAATGCGCGCTAATTTGATCGGCTTTAAAAAGATTTCGAAAGATTGAATTATAATTTAAAAAACAGTGGCGATCTCCCTATAAACGAATTTCAATTCATTTCTCTTTGATTGGGGAATTTTAACGCCAAATCCGCTGCGGTACTACTTGATTATCCCGACGACCCATTTCGCCAAATTATATAAATCGCCAAACCATTCGCCAAATTATACAAATTGACATAATTTTTATTTTAAATAACGAAAGAACAAATAAATTCGTACAACATTAATAAAAATACAAATAAAACGTCGAAATAAAAATAACTTGATGACGTAGACACGTGTAACAACATTTCAAAATAAGCTAATATAAAAGGAATTAAGTAAACAGAGTCTTTGTCTCCTGGTATTTTTTAACAAAGCGAAAAGAAAGTTCTTTTAAATGAGATATTTTAAATTAATCGTTTTTAATCTGACGTAATTTTTACCAAGCTATTCTTTCTCTTTTAAATAATCGCGTGAAAGTACTTTTGTTAGCAATGAAATATTATTTGCGGTTTCCTAACAAAAATAGTTGAAAATATCCTCTCAAAATATTAAATAAATGTCTAGCGCAATTTCTAAATTTAAACTTTTTTGCAATATTATTTTGTGTTCATTTTATGTAATAACTATAATGTGACGTAAATATGACATAATTTCTCCTAAGACTTCTAACGCATGTTAATGAATTTATTATTTACAATATCCTTTCTCTTTTAAAATTCACGTGTGTACTTTTTATGACGTAATTTTTAACAAGTTCCTGCTTTTTATACATAATTATTTAATTCTAATTTGAAAGTTTTTTTCCTGTTTATAATAGTCACGTGTAAATAAATTTTTAATTTGAAGCAAACATTATTGCTTGCGCTTTTTATACAGTTGGCAACAGTTTAAATTAGTACAATTTTCTGAAATCTGTAAAAAATATCTCTAGAAATGCAGAAAATTTGAATTTAAAATAGAAATAAAACCTGAAAAAATGAGTCAAAATAAAAAAATTAATGCAATCTGCACTCCGGCAAATTCTAACGCATAAAATGATCTAAAAATGATTACACTGCCATGTATAGTTTTTGCTGCTATAAAACTTTTTTAGTGGAACGATTTTGTCCAACTTTAGCATTAAATATCTCTTAAAATAATTCTTCGATTTGAAAACTGTCTGCATCAGCGTGTTTATCAAACATTTCTGTATAAAACCACTGATTTTCATATTTTTGTATGCATTATTTTTCTCAATATTAACGAAGAAAGACCTCCGGTCACAAAAAATTCAAAACCGGCGGCGGCGGCGGTGACAGCGGTAGTTACTTTTTTTTAGAATAGAGAGAAACAAGGTATCGCAGTTCTTGAAGTGGAAGTATTACTAATGTAAACAAAACTATTACATACTTTATTTTTTAATTATTGAGTCCATAGAAAAAGGGTAAGGATTTTTAATAATCTCTGATGAATGTTAACTATATATTTGGTTACTTATTTATTAAATTATATCTTTTTTATTTGAAAATTAAGCGTTTTTTTTTTTTTTTTTTTACTTAAGTATCATGTATTACTAGGCCTAACATTTTCCTTAATCCAAATTCTTTTGAAAAAATACAGGAATATTAGTTTTTAAAAGGAACATCAATCAAAATTGTCAGTTATTCAACTTTATTTTTTACCTGAAACATTTAGAAACTCATAAATCATCACATTCTTTCTCAGTGCTAAACTACAAGAAATAACTATTTTGCATTTAAACAAAATTTTCTCTGACATTCATAATTTCAAAGTGGCTATTTATTTGAAAATGACTAATAAATACTTCTATTTAGATATATAATGAATAAAATTCTATTAATTTATTTTAAAATATAGGTATTTTGAATGTTACCTCTTTTTATAAGAAACCAGATGTATTTTTTATGTTAGCAAAGTACAAATTATAAATTGGTGAATATTATTTTCCATCAGCAACATTCGTACTGCATTCTATCATTTAAAATATAAATTTTTGATTTATTTTTTTATACACAAGTCTTATTTATCATCTATGCACACAAAAAATAAAAGCTGCTGCTGAGGAAAGTTTCCTGTCGGCTAACTCTATCAGGGCCAAAACTACCTTTTTATTGTGATCGGGTCAAACAAGGATTTTGGCACACCCTCTGCAATTAATGTTTCTAATAGCCGATTTATTTTAAAATATAAAATATGTAATCATAACATACATAATACTTAACTACATAATCAGCTTTGTCAAATATTGATTTATTAAAACATTGAAAACAGAATCAAAAGGAACCAAAAAGTATTTCACTTTATACAGGTTTCCATCTTAGCAAATATAATTGTTGATATTCTTCCTGTTGAAAATTTTTATTTATGACAGGATTCCGTTAGACTGATTTTATTTTCACAGATTTTACTTTAGTTGTAATATTACAATATTAAGAGACTACATTAGTCATACAAAGACATTCACAAGCTAATATTAAACCTATGGGAGCATTGTTGACAAATGTCTCCCTTACGTTTTATTACATAAAATAATTTTTTTTCATTGGATACCTGAGGTTGATATCTATCTAATGTTATGCTTTTATACCTTTTCGGTTTTTTTTTTTTTTTTTTTTTTTTTTTTTTTTTAACACTCATTTTTAAAAAACTGTTTTGAACCAGTTCTAAAATTTAAAGTATTCTCATATAAAAAAAAAAAAAATTCAACTGCAGAAGGTGTGTGCGCTGACAAGATTTAAAAATCTAGGTGACAGCAGGCAGCCAGCTCAAGACTGTATTTTATTCTTTGCAGTTTCCAGGTCGTGTTCGATGAGATGAGTTTTATTAGCATTCTTACAAAAAATTTATATAAAATATTAGCCTAAATATACTGAATAAAATTTAGTGGTGAGAGACTGCCCACTGGCACCTAGATTTTTACATCCCTGCATATTGTACTTAACAAGCCCTGGCACCTGCCCCGAAGCACAAGCTCAGAAAAAGAAAAAATTCATTACACTCGGGCTAAATTTTATCTTTTAAAAAGTTGGACAGGAACTTAATCACAGATTAAAGAGAAATAATAGACATGCAGTATGCTGTAAAAATGGTTTGCAATATGAATTCAGTTATTGCTCAAATTTAAATGCCTCAATTTTCCCAAACAAAACAAACACATGCAACAGGGACCAAATTCTTTAACATCACCCGTGTATTTTTTCACTAAATGAAAGTGGTCTGCTTATGTTTAAGCATTATAAAAGTAGCATTTCCTACTATTATGATTAAAAACTATTACTAAAAGTTTTCTTTTTTCGCCGGGTACATGTGGTAGTATTTGAGCTGGATTTAGTGGATTTCAGAGTTACATTTTTGGCCACCACACTTTATCTATCCTTTCTTTTTACTTTTGTGAGCCTGACCTTCATTCTTTTGGGAATGGGTGCAGTGCATTTTTCTGTAGATTCAGGCCAGCTCAAGACTGTATTTTATTCTTTCCAGGTCGTCTCAGGTGAGAATATTTTTCCACAGGAGACTTGAAATTTTGCATACTTATAGCTAGACACCTGAGATCAAACGACAAATAATAAAATTTTGAAAAAGTCGTAATTAATGGACGTTATTAATTAAAAACTCCCAATTTTACGCAGAGCCCGATTATCACAGGGGCACGTGCCCCGGGCCCACAATTTCAGGGGGCCTCATTTTGTGCACTCTCTGAAAATAAAAATTTCCATTTGTAGTTCACAGAAAAAGAATATATTTTTCCCATTCATGTAAACTAAAATATATCAGTATATTTCACTAACGACAACGAACTACAATGTAAACTTTGAAATTCCAAGAAGTACAGATATTACACATAGCATGTTTTATTCAGTCTGATAGGTTTAGAACACGTTTCACTCAGTCTTATAGGTTTAGCATTTTACTAACTCCACTTAAAGACCAGATAGTGCAGAAGATCTTACCTTCTCATATTTTTTAATGCATTTTTACATGCGTCTATAATATATTTTTTTTTTCATAAAGTTATGATTTAAGTTGTAAATTGCACATAAAACTGTTTGACCAAATTATAATGCATGAATTTTTTTGAGAAAAGGGGCCCAGACATGGCCTGTGTGCCCCGGGTCCAAAGTAGAGTTAATCAGGCTCTGATTTTACGTCTCATTAACGAAGTAACGGCATAAAATGAATGCAGGTACAAACACTTTTCGAAATTATCTCATTTCTCCTTCGGGTTGCCACATGACTGGGATTCGAGATGCGAAATTGCAGGTTTACCAGAGTGCATTTTAAGCTAAAAAGTGTACTGGACATTTTTATTTCCACTCGTATCTGACAAAGTATCGACCCTAGAAGTTTGTAACTTGTGCAGACAAATGCAGAAAAAAATCTATTTTCAGCCGGTATAATGATCGTATCTCTGGGATGGGTATAACAGAAAAAATCCTCTAAAAATCGATCGATAAAAGATCCATTTTCTTGGATTTGAAAAACAAGTGTTCATGAATTTTATTTCCGATGGCTGAGAGAAGTAGGCTATTTTAATACGAAATTTAAACTTTTTAAAATATTAAATTCTTATACACCCCAACGTGAAATTTTTCGCTGATTTCATACGTGCCCATTTCAAACTCTTATCTTAATTACAAGCTGAGATATTAATTTTTATTTAAATAATTGGTTTTATTTCTATCATGCTTAATTTAAAATGAAGTAACGTGCTTTTTTAGTTAAATTAGGAAATCTAACAAGGTGATCTGTTGGAAACTTGAAGATAGTTTATATTTCGGGTATGGGGCGGGGGCGCTGATTTAACTAATTGGTTTATTTCTATTATATATTTATGGGAGCGCATTTTACCCATCCAGGGGTGGGGTGGCTTTTCTAAATTTTTACAATACCTGTCATGTCACATATCGTTAGAAAGGCCTGTGACTGCTTAATCAAGTTATACATCTCCAATGTTCATGCCCACTCCCCCCCCCCCCCTTCCATCTCTTTTACTCCATGGAGGGAACTTTTCTAAATTTTGCTGATACTGCTCATGTGATTTATTGTACGAAAGGTCTGTGACCGCTTAATCATCTCTGGTGTGCATCACCCCACTTTGCCCCCCTCCCCCCCAAGCGCAATTCGCTTTTCACAAGATTTCGCAGCACATGTGCAGCATGCCTGCTATACAGTGCCATAAGCAGCAGTGACCCGGTTCAAGGTTCGTTTGAGCGAGATTGCCTTTTTTACAAGACTTTGCAGTGCGCATGCAGCACAACTGCTATATGGTGCCATAGGCAGCGGGGATCCGGTTCAGCTTTAGTTCGAGCGCGATTGTCTTTTTTAAAAGAGTTTGCAGTCATGCTAAAATTGATTTTTAAACTTATAAAAGAAATGAATTTTCGTATAGATAATAAATGTATTTGTTAAAATGAGGAAAACTCAATATCCGATCGCTTATAACAGATAATAACAATATTATAAAGTTAGCGTGTATTGAATTTTGGTGGAGGGGGGCTTTTTTTCTATTTTTTTATCAGCTGTTTTTTTTTTCATTTTAAATGCAGTTTTCTTCACTGAGCCCTCCTTTAAATATTATTTTTTAACCATAAATATTTTAAAGATAGTGATGCCTGATTTCTTACCACTTTTTTCTACAATTAAAAATTTCAATTTTTTTTCAAACTAATTTTTCCCCATTAAAAAAGGTGCAGGGAGGCTTTGAGATAGTTTATAACATATAATACGAAATTTATATAGTGAGGGTGCATGGAATTTGGATGGGGGGAAGAGGGGCAATTTTATCTTTTTTCTTCAGACCAGCTGTTTATCGCGTTTTTTCAGTGAGCACTGAAATAAATATTATTTTATAACATTAAATATTTGAAAGAGTGGGAAATTCCAGGGGAGATGGACCCTCCAGGGAGGACTATTGAGTATTGACACGGAATTGTTAATATTAGGAAAACTAATTAACCAATCCCTTTTAAACTTTGACATAATTTATAACACATGTTACAAATTTTATAAAGCGAGAGTGCGTGTAAATTTGGGTGGGGGGGGGGAGAGGAAGCTATCTTTTCTTTTTTCTTCAGATCAGCTGTTTATTGAGTTTTGAATGTGCTTTTTAACTGAGCCCTCATATCAATATTATTTTTTAACCTTAAATGTTTGAAAGGGTGGGCAATTCCTGGGGGAGGGGCTACTTTCTAAATTTTGAGTAAACTCCTCATGTGGCATATCGTTTGATAGGTGTATAAAAACTTATTCATATTATAGACATCTGATGCCCCTCCCCCCCTTTTCTCTCTTCCCGGAGGGCCCTTTTCGAAATTTTAAGGACCACCCCTCATTTGACATATCGTTAAATAGGTCTATGAAACTTATGGATTCGATGCCTCTCCCTCCCATTTTAAATGCGGTTTTTTTATGGTGTCCTCCTTATAAATATTATTAGTGAAATATAAAAAATTGAAATAGGGTAGTGGGTGATTTCAGGCGGGGGCATTTCTAAATGCGATGGTTCTGCCATTTATGTAAGAAATTAATAATTTTAAATTAGCAATTTTGATTTGTCAATTTAAGGATAGAGTTTTAAAAGACACAGTTTATTTATAATCTTAAACTATTATATTCAGTTATATTTTCTTTCATGTTAAATGTGCTTTTATTGTTCATACATCACCTGTAAATATTGCATAATTTTAATTTTTTCATTATCAAAGAGAAAAAGTATTTTTGGATCAGTGATAGAAATTGGTAAATAAAAGGTAGGCGTCCAATGACGACTACTGTAAAAATCTTAGGCATCAAATTAAAATTTTTAGTTGCAATTTCTAAAATTCATTTTTTACATTACTGTAGATACTCTATATTACATTTTAGAAAAGTACCAATACTTGTTTTTATTTAAAATTATTGAAGTTCTTAATTTCCAAGATTATAATAATTGAAGAAACTTAAAAGTGATGAAAAGCTTTTTTAATTATTGCTATACTTAGAAATTAATAGAAAAGTGTCCTTAAGGCTGTTCTTAACTGCTTTGCAAAACAAGTGCAAAACGTTTTGACACATTTACAAATTCATTTTTTAACGGAAAGGTATAAAATTGGAAAGCCTGGCCATGGAAGAGACTTGAAATTGAACTGTTTTTTCCATTTTTTGATCCATCCATTACCTATTGCGTTATAAGCGAATTTGATCATGTGACAAGCACGTTTTTAGCCCGCTCTTGAGTGCTCTTTCTTCCTCCGCATGGAAATTTGGTTTAAAATGCCCACTTTGACACTCTTTTCTGAAAGATCTATTGCGTTTGCAAAAAAATGGGGAAAAAGCTCAATGACATAGTTTCTGAACAACACCAGCTAGTTTCATGCATTTTCGAAAAAAAAAAATAAATTAAAACTTATGTCAGAAAATTACCCTTTTGGATTTGAGAACACCCTTAATCATGTTAAATAAATTTAAAACTTGATAACTTCTTAGCAAAACAAAAACAAATTTTATACAGTGTTGATAGTCACAATTGAATCTAGTAAAAATTTTAAAAACATGTAATGCATCTATCTACATTTAAATCTTGTAACATGAAATCAAAAGGTACACTAATTATTTTCACCGGTAAAATAATACAATAAATATTTTTTTAGAAAGCTAGGCGTCAAATTTGACGACCAAGAATAATTTTGTAGTCGTCAAATGCAATAATTTGGTTGCATTTGACGACTAACGACCGCTAATTTCGAACACTGTTTTGGATGAAATTTATTTGAAAAGTATAAACCAATTTAGTGCCTTTTTAAACAGTTTTTTCTTTTAATAATTTAAAAAAATCTATCACATTAATAAAATTTTTTTATATATAAAAAAAAAATTATAAAGTTAGTGGCACGGTATCAGAATTGACATTTGGATGTCAAAGGAAATTAAAAAGAAATAAAATGCAGTTTATTTATAATCTTAAATTACTATATTCAGTTATATTTTCTTTAAATTTTTATTTCTGTTTAAATTCGATTAAATTAATTAATTTAATTATAAACAACTTACGAACAGTAAAATAACATAAAAAGCTTGCATTTGTTTTTATAGTTAAACGAATATACAAATACAAGTCGCATTTCATGCTCACTTATTTTATTTTATACTTATAAAGTAAGATGAGGTAGCTACATAGGCTTTAAAAACCAGATTTTTAGCGTCAAGTTCCTATTTCTTTCACTACAAACTTTTCTGACACAAGAAATGTGTTTTTGTCGTTTATACGTTACTTCCAAATATCACATAAAATCAATTTTTGCATCATCAAATAGAAAAAGTGTATTTTAACTAAGAAATCTGTTGATTAATTTAGTAATAATAATAAAAAATTAATAACATTTTGTTTTCTTTTTTAACTATTCTCAACACCAGTAATTTGTTTCTAAAATAATGATAATAAATAATGGCACAGCTACCACAATTGGCAAGTAAATGCCAAGAAGAAATTTAAAAGAAATAAACATGAGTTTATTTAGAATTTTATACCGTTATCTTTAATTATATTTTCTTAAAGTTTTTTTGTTAATTAAATATGATTAAATTTATTAATTCAATTATAAATAGTATAGTAACAGAAAAGTAATACCAAAAATAGTTATGAATAAGAATAAAGCATAATAAAGGCTTAATTATCTATATTTACCAAATGCTGCACACACACACACACACACACACACAAAAAAAAAAAAAAAAAAAAAAAACACTGTAATCCAAAATTTAACAATGTACTGATTTAAAACAAGCATTTTATCAGTAAAATTATAAATTTTTAGGATAATATTTAAATATTTTTTTTATTTATTTAAGAATATATATTATCTACTTCTGTATCTATTATTTGTTTGAATATTGTGTTGATTTTTAAATAAAAACTAATGTCTTTCTTCAGTATACAAAACGACTCTAATATGAATAAAAACAACTGATGAAGACCCAACGTCCAATAGAATAGACATTAGTCCAATAGTTGTCTATTTTCTAAAATATACATTAGATTATTTAAACTGTGACGTCATTTCATTGATACAACACTTAACATTAATATCAAAATACTTGTAAAAAATATAAAAAATTAGTGTTAAAACTGTCTGCTTACCTTCAATTGTCTTTCTCTTGTTGCCTGCCACTTTCAAATGATTAAAATATATATTTAGTTGCACTTTTTTTTTTATTATTTCAACATACAGATAGCAGCACTAGACTATCTAGTATAATGGACAGCAAGTATTTACAAGTTCCAACTGGAATTAAGTATTTTACATAAAAAATAAAAATGTCCAATAGAAGAAGTTAAGTAAAATCTGTGAAAATAAAATCAGTCTATAACGGAATCTTGTCTTAAATGACAAAAATTTCAGCTGAAAGAATATCAACAATAGGGTGGTCACAAGCAACATGGGAAATTTTTTTTTAAACGTTTTCTTCGGGGGGACCCTCCTAAAAGTTGCCAATTAGTTAGAAAATGAGATTGGCAAAGTTTCAACTGAAATGAATAACATTAACCCGTGCCTCATCGAGGTTGAAGTCTTGAAAATTTGCAGTTTTTGGCAAAAAATTGTCGTTTTTCTTTCTTTACGTGAAAACTATTTGTCTTAGAAACCTGATTCTTGTTTTATTTCATAGAAACAGTTGTTGCCTTAAACTTTTACTCTCATCAAAACTTATATTTAATGAATATTAGTATTTTTCAGGTCAGCTCGTGAACTATACCCTCAAACTCTGCATTTTTGAAACATAACTGAAAAATGACAAATTAATAATTTTATTACTTTTGATAATTTTTTTTGCATTATTTTCATTAATAGGCAAAAATAAATGAGCAATTTTTGCAACTTTAAAAATATTTCACGAATTATAATTGATTATTAGTTATCTAGTTCTGTGTCTAGTAAGAAAGAACTTCTCGATTTGTGTTGCAGTTGAACCTCTGAATTTCTCTTTTTATTACAAGGCTGTTTTTGTTACCTGTTATCGTTATCTATTTTTAGAATTGACGAAACATTCCGTAAAGCCCCCCCCCCCCTTTTTGACATGATGGCAGAAATGTAAGATTTTTTTAATTGGCCACTTGTCTCATCAAATCATCGACGTAAGCTACCAAGTAATCGTCAAGTTTTATGTATTTTATTTTATGATATTCGCAAAATGAAACTGAACGCCAGAGAAGCTGCTAGATTTAGAGTACATCCACCAATTAACCACAGACTTTAATTTTAAGTAGAAGTGCAATTGACTCGCTAAATAACTATTTCGTAAACAAAGAACTGAGATCATCAAAAACAGATTTAAAAATTCCGGTTTAGAGAGAACTGTTATTCACTGGGATGGAAAACTGCTTCACCATTTTTTGAATAAAGAAAATGTAGAGAGGATAGAAGTTTTAATTAGTTGTGGGGATGAAGAACAGTTTCTACGAGTTCCACAGCTTGAAAATAGTATCGGAATAATTCAGACGTGCTGGGCAACATATAACTATGATATGTTCCCGCACCATGTTGGTTAAATCAAAGTAAAATTGCGTAATTTGTTATTTCTGTTTGTATAAATATTTTTTATAAAATATAATTATGAGTGTAAAATTATAATGTTTATATATTTAAGTAAAATAAGAGTGTAAGTTCATACAAAAATTATTAAGTTGATTTTAAATATTAAATATATATTTTTAAAAAATTGTTGTATTGTAAAATGAATATATAATGTTGAATTGAGTTCGGATCTCAGACAACAACAATAGCCAGACGCCATGGTGTCGTTTTATGACAAGCCAATGGAAAGTGGTGTATAATTAGAAATCGTAAAATCATAAAAACGTTGGAATCAATTTATGGCCTCAATAAAAGTGTTGGGATAAATTTATGACTTTTCAGATCACCCAAACTTTAAGGCAGATAATAATATTAAAGTATATGTAAGGGGCCATTTGCAGACTGTTAGCTAATAGGCCTATCGAAGTATAATAAAAAATCTTCTCACATCCAATAACAGTGGACTAGACAAAAATAGTTCCACCCACTGCAGGAGCTGGTGTGCAAGAAGAATAAGGTTTAAAAAAAAAGAGAGTCTGAAAAAAGATGTAGAGGACGCAGGAGCTCTCCTGAAGCCCATGCAATGAATCCTGCAAGCCCTAGCAATGCCCAGGCGAGATGGGCATATCGGAGAGAGCCTAATCAAGCCTAATTGAGGATGTCTCCCTGATGTACATATCGGAGCGAGCCTAATCAAGCCTAATTGAGGATGTCTTCCTGATGTACTTATCGGAGTGAGCCTAAGCAAGCCAAATTGAGGATGTCTTCCTGATGTTAAAATAAAGAGGATTATTCTACAGAGGTCCGTAGCTTTGCATCCTGCCATCCCGATGTTGCCGCTCTGATACAAAGCGAATTCCGGATGACATAAGAATATGATCCCAAGCAACGCGACAACTCTGAATTTGATGAATAAAGGCCACCATCCCGTATATTAAAAAAAGGTACTATTTTAAACATTTTCTTTTACCACTTAAGATCATATGAAAAATCATAAAAAAATACTTTTCTGAAATTTTATGGTAGAGAGTAATCTGAGATCCGACAAAACCAATAATTAAATAAGATTAAGGTAATTTAAAAATGAAAGAGAATTATTCTTTTAGCAAAAAGAAACAATTATAATAATTAGAGTACATGAAAATATTGTCTTTTTTTTTTAAGATTAAATATACATAAAATAATGAGAAGCAAACAAAAGTATTGCTTTCTATTTTTTGAATTAATATTATGTTTTTCTGTATATAGTTGTGTTCAATGTAAATAAAATATTTAATCAAGTTTTAAAAAGTTTCTGTAATTATTTAATTGATAAGGTTTAAGGTGTGTCAATTTATTTTTATTGTTTTAATTTTAGTTTAATTCATAAGTGGAAGAGTTCGTCTAAATAATTCACAACGCAAACTCTTAATTTTATTCGTAATTATTCAAATTTAATAATTACATTTTGACGCGAATTATAATTTAATTTTATTAATGCTTCGCGTTGCTCTTCTACTAGAATTTAGGTAAATACGATCACTTATATTATTTGAATTTATCTAAGGTATATAAAATTATATACCAATTTGCTATGAGGTTGCTTGGATGATTTGGATCAATTAACAATTTTGGATATATATTTAATAGAAAATAAACAGGTGTAATTATCTGTCCAGCATCCCCCCCTTCATAGTAAAATGGTGCTATGACTCAGGAACGTTCATCTGAGGTCATTAGAAATAATAATAATAATAATAATAATAATAAAGGAAAATAAATTTAAGTATTATTTTAATGTCACAATTTTAAAGATATTGTAGGTATTTAAGTTTAATTGATTAAAATTTTATTAAAATTAATTTTATTATTGTGACAATAATGACACACATATAATAATTTTATATAAATAAAATGAATAATATATGTTAGCAAAAAACAAAAAGGGAATGAAAAAAATAATTCTGGGATTTATAATAGGTAAATTTAGGAATTACAATTTTTTTTTTTCTCTCTCTCTTTTCTCTTTTGGTTGGATCTCAGTTACCATTGAGAAATAATGGCATTCACATCACAGATGACACATTTGTAAAAATAATTTTTTTTTATATACTGTATAAATAATAACAATAAGAATAATAAGTAAAATTTTATAATATGACTGGTATAAAAATGATTGAAATGTCAAGAGATCATGATTTTTGAAATGGTATCACCTTGATACAAAAGAAAATTTATGAGTCGTACTACGAAGTAGTAGTACAATATTTATAAAAAAAAAATAAAATAAGATTGTTTTTCCTGTAGAAAAAGACAGATATTTTTCTGTTAAATGAAATTATGTTGTTTTTATATATACGTGTATTATAAATATTTTAGGGGTATTTATGTGTGTAAAAGAATAATCTCTCAAAACAACTCCATCTCCTAAGAAATATTTTTTGAATTTTAGTGCTGTTGTTTTTATGTATTTATGCAATTTAGAATATTTTCATACATATGTTGTAATATAGAGAAAATAGTATGAGATGCAAAATATTCTTTTAAGAGGTATAGGATCTATTTTGAATTGATATTTTGAAAAAGTATACATTGATTACTAATATTTGTTAAAAATGACTCAGACGCTGGATATAGATACACGTATTAAGTTAGTGTCACCATTTGACAATAAAAAGAACAAAAACATTATATTTTTCTTAGAGGAATTTGATAATATTTTGAATTCGAAAGTTCAAAATTTAAAAATAATTTTTTTTCTTTTAGGTAAAAAAAATTGAAACAAAATTAATAACTTGCCTTTTTAAAATTCAAAATAATAATAAGAAAGGATAGGAACATGGGAACGCCAATTTGTCTCAGGGTTACAATATTGAGCAAATGTGCAGGGCGCACCCGAAAACATACTTATAAAATTATGTAATGTGCTTCACAAAACTTCACTGGAGCAGCGAAATATTTATCTCCAGGCAAAAGTTATATATATTTTTTTTTTCGAATATGAATTAGAAAATATAAAATCTTAACAAAGCCAAATAACATTAAAACTTAATTAATTTAATAGTGAATAATATTGGAGTATTTTTCAAAAAAAAAAAAAAAAAAAAAAAAAAAAAAAAAAGAGAATTCTTTCTGTCTTCTATAAGGGTAGCCTTTGCTAATAGCCTTACAATTTAGATGACAGAATTTCAGAATTACTCTTTAAAATGAGTAGGTGTAAGCTATAGGTTCAGGGTAGTTAGAACAGCTTTATAGCATACTCATATATATATATTTTTTCTTATATAAATATATGGTTGACAAGGAATAAATTATTAGTGCACTCTATATTAGGATAGCGGTCAGCTATAAGCCTAAATATAATAAAATATACAAAAAGTGCTAAGATTTATTCCGGTAGTTCAATTACAACTTATATGCTAAAGTCTAGAATTTAGACAGCAGGGATAAGTTTTATGAACAAAAGTGTTATAAAAAATTTAAAAAAAAAAGGATTTTGGTGTAGCACACTGGTTTTTAAAAAAACATATATATGTATAACAATGGACAAGGCAAGTTATTTCAATATGATTGCACACAAAATTATAGTAAAAAAAAATACACAAATAAATAATTGAAGTAAAATTAAAATTTTCTCACCAAAGGCTTTCTGTATAGGGTGCAATTTTGGCCTACGGCTGGGTATGCACCAACACCAACAAAATTTTTGTAGAAAATTTATCAATTCATCAATATATAGTCATCACTTAGCCATAAATTTCAGGATTCTTGGCTGAAAAAGGAATCGAAGAAAAAAATAAGTATGGTATAATTACTAGATGTTATGCTCAGAAACAATAAAATTAGTAATATTATATTGTAAAAAGCAGCATTTTGAGTTTTATTTAGGAAAACTTTTGATTTTTAGGTTTTACACATTTATGGAGTGTCTAGCTCAGTGTATAGTTCCTAGATTTAATAAAAAAATAATAAATAAAAATATAAGTTCGTGTTGTTTTCAAAATAAATAACAAAAGGTATAGCAATTAGCATTTACAGTTAAAATTTATGGAATTTTCAGCAAAATTAACATTAGACAAACATAGTTTATATTATATTTAACTTGATAAGCTAATTTACTTTTATTAACGGTATTCAATTAGAATTAAAGTAGGCTTAAATTCAAGTTAAATTAATTAATAACATTGTTGTAGTGTAAAATTTTATGAAAGACTATTATATTTTTATTGTATATATAAAAATATGCAAATTTAATAATTAATAAAATGTATTAGCAAAATTATTTAATATAAATATTAAATGACATCTTGCTGAAATCAGCTAGAAATTAGATTTTTTTTTTTTAAATGAAAATTTATGTTATTTTAGAATTTAAGCAATTTTTTTTTCTCTTTACTTTCCCTTAGAATTAAATGCAATTCTAAATTTAACACATATAAATATACCGGGTGTCCCAAAAAGAACTGACTGATTTTAAAATTCAATAACTTCCAAACGGTGACAGATATTAAAAAAATTCTTGCAGGAGGGTTATGCATAAAGTCAAAAGTTTTTTTACAGTGATTTTCGATTTTAGTTGGAATTACAAACAATAGATGGCGCTGCGATCAATAGAGGCTCAATTCAGGCTCGATTTTTGGTACTTCGTGGCCCGGATAATACATTTCCATCTCCTTTTTCTGCATGGAACAACAGAAAGGACCAAAAATCGAGCCTGTATTTAGAGAATATTGCTTACAGCGCCATCTATTGTTTGTAATTCGAACTAAAATCGAAAATCGCTGTAATAAAACTTTTGACTTTATGCATAACCCTTCTGCAAGAATTTTTTTAATATCTGTCACCGATTGGAAGTTATTGAATTTTAAAATCAGTCAGTCCTTTTTGGGACACCCGGTACATAGTATTGATAAATTTGAGTGTGTGAGTTCATAAAATTTTTTTTTATATATATAATTTGGCCAATTTAACATAAGGAAACAAAATAAATAAATAAATATATTTATATATATTGGCCTTATTTTTATTAAAATATGTAGTATGGCTTAATAAATTAATTTACTTAATTTTTTTATAGTACGTACAGTAATTATTTTAAAAACTTGATCTATAAAAAAAATTGGATGTGGTTGTTTGTGAGTATACAAAGATTTTTTCTGCTGGCAGAAGTTCTTTGGTCCGGCCGGGTACTCATAGATGGCTGCATACGATGTTACGTAGTAATTATCATTTACTTTTGTTTTTTTTTTAAATTATACAAGTGTATTAAGTACATTTTTTTTTATAATTAAATAATAATTATTAATGTTGGATTAATAATAATAATTTATTATCTTTTATTTTTAAACATATCATTAAATTTTAGACAGTAGAATTCACATACGGAATGTTAATGATAAATAAAATTTTGAATAAATAAAATTTTATTTCATTCAGTAAAAAAATAAATAAATATGTAAATTTAACAATCTTTTAAGATAGAATTGTTGGCTAAATAAATAATAATTTAAGACAAAAAAATTGTTCTCTTCTTCGTCAATGGCATTTTCTGACAACACTATTTAACAGTATTAAATGAAGGTGCATTTTTAAGGTCAGCGTAATGCATATTTTGCATTTTTGAGAGGCTGTAGAAGTCATATTTCCGTGTTGTTTACATTTTAATAGTAAACAATATCATGAATCAAAATTTGTGTTTGTTAGAAAGGTCTAAAAATATACAATGTAATCAGTTAAAGAAAATTATATGCATTTTTTTTTAAAAATCCTGAAAGGCAATTTGGTTTAGATGTGAACCTGACAGCGTAAAAAGCCACCCTCGCTTCAGTTCCAGTATGAGGCAGGAGAATTCAGATGCTAGAATCGCCATTTTTCCCCTGTAAAAATAATAAAAAAAAGCAGAAGGTTTACATTAGATACGATACAAATACATACACTGTTTATGCATAGATTATGTTTAAAATTACATACAGGCATGCACAGTGAGTTAAGAAGAAAGTATATCAAGAAATTATACTAATTAATAAGGTAATTACAAGCATGAAATGGTTTTAAATACTTACTTTTTGAAGTCGTAAAATTTTGTCACAGCACAAATCACCTCGCTGAAAGGGATTAGTAGCTTGACCAACCCCTCGTTTCGAAAGAATCGGGGACGTTCAAAACTGGTTTCATTCTCTCCCCCTTCCTCTTTTTTTTTCTCTCTTTCTCGTATCGGGTAAAGTTGGAGAGCATTGCGTAATGATATATTAAAGGAGATGAAATAGCTTGTATATTTTGACATATCATACATGTTAGAAGTAACAAATAAATAAAATAATGTAACAAGTCTGTATACAATATTTTTCTGATTATAATTTGAATACACCAGATTAATTATGTGAAAAATAACATGTCATACGACAAGCATTGTATTTATTTTTATTCAGTATAAAATGTGTTTTAAATGAAACACTGTGTCATAAGGTTATATGTGAGGAAATAATATGTCAAATGTGTATGCCATTATTTTTCTTATAATTAGGTTTATTTCGGCATATTAGTTTCAGACAAAATTATAGCTTTGAATGTATTTTGGGCACTTAAACTGTAAAGTTACAAAATTAGTAAACATGTGTGTGGTAAAGAAAAAAAGGCTTCGAGAAAGACGTCAGATTTTCCGTACAGAGGTCTTCTATAAATGTGAATGTCAACAGACAACTATGCTATCATGTGTTGAACTTTCTGTTATGAAAAATAGAAGAACTTCTTATTAAATATACCAGAACCATTGATAATTGGACTTTACAAACTTTTACTTAGTTCAAAAACTGTGTAGATACACAGTCATATGGACACGGACATTCTTTTAAGCTTTACAAAAAAAAAAAAAAAAACCAGCAATCAGTTTTTATTTTTATTTTTTCTGACACCGGGAGAGATGCTGGGCAACATATAACTATGATATGTTCCCGCACCATGTTGGTTAAATCAAAGTAAAATTGCGTAATTTGTTATTTCTGTTTGTATAAATATTTTTTATCAAATATAATTATGAGTGTAAAATTATAATGTTTATATATTTAAGTAAAATAAGAGTGTAAGTTCATACAAAAATTATTAAGTTGATTTTAAATATTAAATATATATTTTTAAAAAATTGTTGTATTGTAAAATGAATGTATAATGTTGAATTGAGTTCGGATCTCAGACAACAACAATAGCCAGACGCCATGGTGTCGTTTTATGACAAGCCAATGGAAAGTGGTGTATAATTAGAAATCGTAAAATCATAAAAACGTTGGAATCAATTTATGGCCTCAATAAAAGTGTTGGGATAAATTTATGACTTTTCAGACCACCCAAACTTTAAGGCAGATAATAATATTAAAGTATATGTAAGGGGCCATTTGCAGACTGTTAGCTAATAGGCCTATCGAAGTATAATAAAAAATCTTCTCACATCCAATAACAGTGGACTAGACAAAAATAGTTCCACCCACTGCAGGAGCTGGTGTGCAAGAAGAATAAGGTTTTAAAAAAAGAGAGTCTGAAAAAAGATGTAGAGGACGCAGGAGCTCTCCTGAAGCCCATGCAATGAATCCTGCAAGCCCTAGCAATGCCCAGGCGAGATGGACATATCGGAGCGAGCCTAATCAAGCCTAATTGAAGATGTCTCCCTGATGTACATATCGGAGCGAGCCTAATCAAGCCTAATTGAGGATGTCTTCCTGATGTACTTATCGGAGTGAGCCTAAGCAAGCCAAATTGAGGATGTCTTCCTGATGTTAAAATAAAGAGGATTGTTCTACAGAGGTCCGTAGCTTTGCATCCTGCCATCCCGATGTTGCCGCTCTGATACAAAGCGAATTCCGGATGACATAAGAATATGATCCCAAGCAACGCGACAACTCTGAATTTGATGAATAAAGGCCACCATCCCGTATATTAAAAAAAGGTACTATTTTAAACATTTTCTTTTACCACTTAAGATCATATGAAAAATCATAAAAAATACTTTTCTGAAATTTTATGGTAGAGAGTAATCTGAGATCCGACAAAACCAATAATTAAATAAGATTAAGGTAATTTAAAAATGAAAGAGAATTATTCTTTTAGCAAAAAGAAACAATTATAATAATTAGAGTACATGAAAATATTGTCTTTTTTTTTTTGAAAGATTAAATATACATAAAATAATGAGAAGCAAACAAAAGTATTGCTTTCTATTTTTTGAATTAATATTATGTTTTTCTGCATATAGTTGTGTTCAATGTAAATAAAATATTTAATCAAGTTTTAAAAAGTTTCTGTAATTATTTAATTGATAAGGTTTAAGGTGTGTCAATTTATTTTTATTGTTTTAATTTTAGTTTAATTCATAAGTGGAAGAGTTCGTCTAAATAATTCACAACGCAAACTCTTAATTTTATTCGTAATTATTCAAATTTAATAATTACATTTTGACGCGAATTATAATTTAATTTTATTAATGCTTCGCGTTGCTCTTCTACTAGAATTTAGGTAAATACGATCACTTATATTATTTGAATTTATCTAAGGTATATAAAATTATATACCAATTTGCTATGAGGTTGCTTGGATGATTTGGATCAATTAACAATTTTGGATATATATTTAATAGAAAATAAACAGGTGTAATTATCTGTCCAGCAAGACGAAAGCTGTATTTTCAGCAGTTGAAGAGTGGAGGAAGTTGGTAAAATCCAGGCAATATGTTTTGATACAACTGCAGTAAACAACGGTCACCTCAGAGGAACCTGCATTCTTCTATAGCAATTGTTAAAGCAAAAGTCTTCTGTATTTACCATGTCGCCACCCTAATCTAGAAATTTTCCTAAAAGCTGGTTTTGATTGTAAAGTGGGAATAATCACTTCTCCTCAGCCAGATATTTAAAAAAACAATTCTGATTGGGTGGTTTAAATTAAACCAGAGTAAATATAAAAATGCTATTGAAGATGAAATAGTAGATGTAAATAGTTAATTCAGAAGAAATTTCAAGTTTTCTTACAGGACCTTTTAAAAATTAACAGCTCAGGGATGATTATAAAGAGTTTATGCAACTTTGTTTAATTTTTATAGGACTCCTTCCTACAAAAGACTTTTTTCGGAGCACCTGGTGCTTTTAATCATGTCAGATGCACAAGCAATTTATTCTCTCAAAATATATTGTCATAGATAATCTCTCAACAACAATTTTAGAAAAAGAATTTATTAAAGACCTTTGCTTATTTCTAATCAATATTTATGTAAAATCATGCTTCAATATTCCCACTCCCACTTTGGACCCCAATCCAAGACCTGCAAATAATAAAATCACTTGTTCACTACAGAAGAATTGATAAATAGGTTGCAGACAAAGCACTCGTTAAAATGATAAACCATCTTTGGTATCTTAACTCGGATCAAGTTGCATTTTCATTTTTAGATGATACTTTGAAAAAAAAAAGTCAACATAAGCATGGCTGTAAAATTAATGTCATTTAAAGAAGAAATGATGATGATGATAAGAATTTAAAAGCAACAAAAGTTTTCAACGAAGTGGATTATTTATTGAACAAAGAAGTGAATGTTTTTGTTTCATCTCAAACTATAAAAAATTCTAAGAGGTTTTATATTAATAAGCATTTTTTAAATACTGATCCCAATCTATGGTGTGAAAATAAACCTTATTTGAAAGCAAGAAATCAGTGAATGGTTTTAAAGTTGTCAATGACACAGCTGAAAGGGGAAGAAAATTAACCAGAGATTTCAATTCCTGTTTAACAAAAAACGAAAAATAAAAACAGTATATGCTAAAAGTTGTATGTGAATGTAGAAAAACTTTTCCAGATTCTTCAAAAGCCCCCTTATCTAAGCCATTTACCACCTTAATCCTTTCTGGCGCAGTGGTCCCATGGCGAGACTACCTAATTTTAATTCCAAACTTACTTGTTTGTAAATTTAGGTGTAGTCAATCATTTCATTATTTTACGAACAGAACTTTTCTGTACTGGAAAGGGTTAATGTGACAATTGTAAGGGATAATAATTAATTTTCTTTATTATGCTTCCTTTCTTGTAACACAACTTTAATAATAAAATGCATTTGAGCATATTTGCTCTAATTTTTATACTTTCTTTGCACCCTCCCCCCTTTTTTTTAAATTTTTTCAGTTTAAAATTCGATTTTTTTTCATTTTCTTTGGAATTTTTTTTTAATTAGTACTTTATCATGTACAAAATGAAAAACAAAAGGGGGAAAGCAGATGAAATGGAATGTTACAATGTTTTTTTCACATTTTCATAAAAATCAATTTTTAAGATTTGGGTGAAGTCTGGTCCTGAAAAATGCGCATATGTCTAAATTTATACATTTTTAGAAATAAAATGGTGTGTGGTTCTTCAAAACGAAGCATTTTATATAAAATGAGACCTGAATTATGTTTCTAGGTTTAATTGTATTTATTTTATGAAGGAAAAACAGCATTTTTTTTTGTGAAAAATCACGTTTTTTTCAAACTTTAACCTCAATGAGGCACGGGTTAATATTATCCAAATGAGCTAAAACTTTGCCATTCTCATTTTCTAGTCTATTGGCAACTTTTTGGGGGGTCCCCCGGACAAAATTCAAAAATTGATTTCTTGTGACCACCCTAATCAACAATTATATCTGCTAAGATGGAAACCTGTATAAAGTGAAATATTTTTTGGTTCCTTTTGATTCTGTTTTCAATGTTTTAATAAATCAATATTTGACAAAGCTGATTTACGTAGTTAAGAATTATGTATGTTATGATTACATATTTTAGATTTAAAAATAAATCAGCTTTTAGAAGCTTAGCAAAATTCTCTTCATGGAGAAATGGAGAGGGGTTGCCAAAATCCTTCTTTCCCCCGATCATTAAAAAAGCCAGTTTTGGCCCTGATAGAGTTAGCTGGCAGGAAACTTTCCTCAGCAGCAGCTTTTATTTTTTATGTGCATAAATGATAAATAAAACTTGTGTTAAAAAAAAAAAATGCATGAAAAGATTATATATTAAATGATAGAATGCAGTACGAATGTTGTTGATGGAAAATAATATTCACCAATTTATAATTTGTACTTTGCTAACATAAAAATACATAAGTTTCTTATAAAAGAGGTAACATTCAAAATACCTATATTTTAAAATAAATTAATAGAATTTTATTTATTATACATCTAAATAGAAGTATTTATTAGTCATTTTCAAATAAGTAGCAACTTTAAAATTATGAATATCAGAGAAAATTTTGTTTAAATGCAAAATAGTTATTTCTTGTAGTTTAGCACTGAGAAAGAAAGTGATGATTTATGAATTTCTAAATGTTTCAGGTAAAAAATAAAGTTGAATAACTGACAATTTTGATTGATGTTCCTTTTAAAAACTAATATTCCTGTATTTTTTCAAAAGAATTTGTATTAAGGAAAATGTTAGGCCTAGTAATACATGATACTTAAGTAAAAAAAAAAAAAAAAAAAAAACGCTTAATTTTTAAATAAAAAAGATATAATTTAATAAATAAGCAACCAAATATATAGTTAACATGCATCAGAGATTATTAAAAACTCTTACCCCTTTTCTATGGACTCAATAATTAAAAAATAAAGTATGTAATAGTTTTGTTTACATTAGTAATACTTCCACTTCAAGAACTGCGATACCTTGTTTACACTAAATAGATAAAAATAATGCACCCTTCAGCTTTATTATCAACTATAGATACCAAAACTTTTATAGTATTTGTAATAACACTCATGAGATGTATAAAAAAGATTAAAATTCAACCATTTTATAAATATAATATTAGAAGAAATACTTGTATTCTCTTATATTATAATGTATTGTCATAAATTCATATGTATTACAAAAACTAGTCTAGGTGGAAGCTTTGGGAAGAACTTGTGAAATCAGATATTTTTATTTTAAATTTCTGTAATTTAAAATAATCTAACACTTTACACATCGCACCTTAACAAATACATTTTATTTATTACACTGATGTTAATGCATATGTTATGTAGAATCAATAAGCTCGCATTCAAATTTTAAATACAAAAAGCACTGATTAATGTTATCAAATATGCACATACACAAAAGGAAATAATACACAGGTGGTGCTTAGAATTGTTCAATAAAAATAAACATAAATGAACAGAAAAAGCTATGCTTACCAAACTTGAAATTGCATTGTGGATCCATTAAATGAATTTTTACAGCGGATTTTTTAGTGTTTGGCTAGCAAGCATTCACCTTCAAGCAGAAGAAGAAATTTCACTTACTGCTTCAAAAGTGACACCAGCTGGCCAATTAATTCATAAACTGAATTAAAATAAAATGTTCGTATTTTCTTTAAGTCAATTTAAGTTAAGTCTTTTGCAATTTTAAGCTGCCATGTGCTTTGCGAAACAGGACGATTGTTGACAACTGCCAACTAAATTGTGACATTGATTGATTGATTATCGGAGACTACGCTCGATTATGAGTTTTTTAGCTTCGCTTTAATTGGCGGCTTTTTCTTTTGTTTAACACATAATAGACAAAAAATATTTCATATAGTACAAGTAAATATTTCAAAAAACTAATAACACAATACTGGACAGAGCTCAGCAAGCGTGATCGACAGTAAACAAGACAGGGAAGCATAGGGAAGCAAAGGGTGGAGTTTCGGACGTCACTTTACAGATTAGCCAATAGCAGAGCTCTATTTTCCTCTGTACATGAATTCCAGTATGGTATGCTTATATGCGTTAGGGTGGGTTGCAAGCAGTTTGTTAAATCCCGTCAGCCCCTGCGCGCTTCAGAGCTAATCCGCTTCTTGTCTACCTTCTCGTTATTGGTACTTCTATGGATTTCCTACCCTGACGAGGACAATAGCCATTTTTCCAAATGGTTAAAAAAAAAAAAAAAAATACATAATGAGATTACTTTTCTCAAAAATTTAAATATTTCATCACTCTATGAATTTGTTTAATGACAGGATTGAAAACTTCTGATTTTCGTTACTGTATACTGCCGCGAAATAAACGAAAATTTCAACGATTAAATTTCAGGCGATGAAAACAGAACCAAAAGCTAATCGTATTTAGTTCTCATCACGGTAACGAGAGGCGCTACTTTGCGGCATTTTTTAACATGTGAGTGTCTTCGCTTTATTATCTATCCAGCTTTGGTTATTCCTACGTTTTTACACAACTGAGGGTTCTCGGGGTAGGAGTAGGAGTGAAAACGTTCTTTCCATGCATTGTATATTATTATATGTGAACTCATGTTTTTTTTTTTTTTTTTCTAATGTAATGTCCATTAATTTTTATATATAACACGCTACAATATATTTTTTATAAAAACTGACCTGTATGTCTTACAGACAGTAAAGTTGTTTAGCAGTATACAATGTCTCATAATTGGTATATAAATGGTAAAATTATGGGCTGTACATATATAACGTGATCACTTTAGGGTGGAGGGGGGGGGGGTCTGGCACTTGATATCGGAAGATATCTCTAGGGGGAGGGGGGGGTTGTCTTTTGATATCGTTATCATTTTTGATCCAACCAAAATTTTCATTTTTTGCTAACTTTTTTTTTAACAACAAAATAGTCTAGGAAATGTTTTCTTAGTGTTATCGATTTTTATGAAAATACAGGGTTATTATTAAAACTATTAAGTAATTATAAAATCATTTTATTCCAAAATATGGATTATCCCAACGTTCGGCATTCCTATTCATCTGCGATATGTGGATATAATGCGTTGTTAGAGAAACCATGTTCGAAGTGATACTTGTTATGTTTATTAGTAAGAAAATGGAAAGAATGTTGCTTACCTGTTTCTTTTTCTTTTTTTTTTAAAGAATTTCTGCTTAGCCCCTTTCTGTCAAGGGGAATGTGCAAGAAGATAATATTATTGTTGAACGCATTGTGTAACAAAAAGCAATATTTTTAAATAGTAAGTATTCCCTTACAGTATTATTTGCTATATAGTTATCTCTTGTATAATAGTAATGTTTTATTAACTTCTCTTCATTTAAATCAGTAAAATATGCGAATAAATGTATATCATTGAAAACATATAAAAAAGAAAAGAAAGAAAGAAAAAAAAAAAAGCAATTTAACAAATTACAACGACCATTTGGAAAATGATTTTTTCAAAGACTAAAATTTAAGACATAAAAAATCGCACGGAGTTGATCATACATTACGTACGCCATGAATTAAACATTAATAGTGTTATTACACGTAAAAATTCCAAGCGACAAAAATCGCCTGCGACTCGTACGTATTATCCACCTGAAACTTACGTATTATCCAAGCCTTTCATTGGCTGTTCGGGAAAAGGCTTTTCCATCGACAGATTTCCAAGAAATCTGACGACCCATTTTAAATGAAATTTCATTCTTAAACTTCTAAACATCCCACAATATTACTTTTTACACCATCGTATAGAGAAAAAAATTTACTTTTAAATGCAATTTGTTTGAAAGCTGTATCTCAATTTATTTCTGAGTTATTATTTTTTTTTTTTTTTGTAGTTTTTATTGCTTTTTTGTCATAGTGGCAACAGAAGGTATCCATCTCTGTTGAAAGTAGAGGGAAATACAGATTACTGTATAGACCAATCAGAAAACGAATAAAATGCGGATTAAACCAATAAAAACCTTCAGATATGCTTTTGATTTCCTACCCTGACGAGGACAATAACCATTTTTCCAAATGGTTAAAATTTGTAAAAATAAAAAGAATTTTTAGACATTGATAACGATATCATTAGGGCGGGGGTGGGGTGGGAGGTCGAGGAATGATAACCTATGATATCGTAAGGGGAGCAGGGGTTCCAAAATTGCCAAAAAGTTGATAACGTTATACATGCATAGCCCTTATGAAAAATATGTTCATAGGTGTGTTTCCGATGACAATACAAAATTTTAATATTTTCGGAATTTAGTTATAGGGCAATTCCACAGAAAATTATCATTTTGTGTGTGTGGGGGGGGGGGGGATAAAATTTGCAATAGGTTTAATTTAAGGGTACGTTTGGAAAACTTGATATTTTTATATTCTATAATAAAATCCTAATAAAAAGGCATTGTAGATTACTGTTTACAAACTATTACTGTCTTTGCAAAGTCATAATGTTACGTCAGTTACACAATAAAAGTTACGTCAGTTACACGTGTAAATGCCATTTTTTTTCTTTTTTATTATTCAGAAATTAATTAAGCAAGTTACTGCTATAATTTGGCATTACTTAGTGTTGTTGAGAACATTAAATCACTTTTTTTAACGGGATAGTTTTGATATTTTTTACACTTCAATGAAGGCAGAAAAAATGCTTGTATATTTTATGTTACGTCAGTTACAGAATTTTGAAATGCAATTTTGGGGACTCGGAGAGATTGAAGTAATCTGCAGGTATTTGGGTATTAAGTCCTTGGTAGGAAATATTTTACATTGTAAAAATTTGTTCCAGCTTTATTAGTAAATTTTCTACATAGTTTTGAAAACAAAATTCGATGATCAAATGTTACGTCAGTTACGATGGAATTGCCCTATAAATGAGTACAATAACTTTAAGGCATTTTTCTGATATTCCGCCACAGGTTACACATCGCAAATGTTCTCTGTAAATAGCGCAATTGTATGGGAGTTGAAACGACAATGGATTTAATGATGCGCCAAATATGCCAATGCGCTGTGAAACTGGAACGATGAAACATTTTTAAGACTTAAAAGTAGAAAATAAATTAGAAATAAAAAATGAAGAGAAAAATACGCTTTTATCAGTTAACAGTTCAATATTAATTAATTTACTATTATACGACGAGAAATCAATTTAGAAATTCTAAAAAGATAGCTTGAATAATGTTTATTTTTTTTTTCTTGTTCCCATTCTTAAAAAATAAAGAGAGCAAAAATTATATGTTTTTAATAAATACATTTGTTTGATCCATTCATTTGCCAAACGTAGAAAACGTAGTTAATTTTTCATAATCGAGTTCGTTTCCTACACAAAATTAATGTATTGTAACGGGATTTTTTTTTTTTTTTTTTTTTTTTTTTTTGTCAAAAACTTAGGCAGTATTTCCAAGATGATCGTTGAATGCTTATAAAAGAGTGTTTTTAAAATACTACTTTTACTCTTATTACAATATATAAATACTATTCTTTTAATAAGCTCACACCGTAAATACTTCAGAACAAAGTCTAAATAAAAAAGAAACTATGAATCGTACTTTTGTTGGTTCCGAAATTCATCTAAAAAAAATAGCAGGATCGGTTAGCGCCAGAATCTGCTTGTTTAAAGAAAAACACAATATTCAGACTTCTATCTTTCATGGATCGTGATGGATTTTCTTTTATATTATCTTCCATTCCCCTTAAGAGGCTACTTCAGTCAAGTGAAAATACCCGTTCGTTAATGGTAATCCTATGCACAGATTAAATAAATTAGGTAATCTGTTACTCTATGATCCTATGGAAGAAATTTATAAAGATATCTCTGTTGCATTTTAATATTTTTAACTGATTTTTTTGCATTGGACAGCTGAGGTCGATCTCTACATCTGCCGTTTTTTACTTTTTCGATTTCGTTTATAGATTATTTTTATAAGGATGCTTCCAGTTTCGAAACCGGTTCCGAAAATGAAAGTATCCTCATCAAAAATATCTGTAAACAAAATCGAAAAAGTAAGAAACGGCCTTTGTACAGATCGATCTTAGCTAGCCAATGAAAAAAAAATCATTTAAAAATATTAAAATGCAACTGAGATATCTTTATAAATTTCTTCCATAGGATTAGCATTAGCGAACGGGTTTTTCACTTGACTGAAGTAGCCTTTTAATGGATTTTCTTTTACATTGGATTCGCATTGACACTGAAGCTCCAGTAACCTGGTGCGTAAAAGGCGGTAACCCGTGACGTCATATGCAGCATTTCTCCACATTTGGCAACATCGCTTTATTGGCAATAAAAATGAACTAATCGAAAAAGTGTTTATAAATATTGGATTAGCATATATACATATACAGTAAACTCCCGACTATCTGGCCTAGTAAAAAGTTGCAAGCACTACTAGTGGTTCCAAGCGGCCGAGACAGGCAGGTTCCCGTCCGTGGGAAAGTGCTGGCTCAAGACAGGAAGGAGCAAAATGCAATAGCAAAGAATTCCAAACATAGTAATTGCAAGGTCTTGGAACATTCTTTTGGACCATAAAGTTGGGTATAAACCCATGTGGGAAACTGAAATGGAAGATGAGAACGATAAGTTTCTTTCATTGATGAAAAATATACCGGTCTTTGACGATGTCGGTGCAGAGGATATTACAAAATGCATAGTAAACGACGAAGTTAATGAATTAACTGAGAACGATATTGTAGAAATGATGACACGGGGAGAAATAACAGAATAAAAAGAGGAGGGGGTGGCAGGGAAAATCTCATTCCACACTAGGAAGGGTTTAAGACGATTGAGACAGCACTGCAGTACATTAGTCAGTAGCAGGAAACGACGCCAGATGTACCATCTGATTGCGTAATTGGAGGGACATTGCGTCGCGGAAGAGGGCTAACAGGGAGAAGCAATCATCTATCAAGGACTTTTCCAAAAACATTCTTTTATCTTATGCATAACTTTTCATATTTGTGCAATCATGTATTAATAAACAGTAAAGATTTACTATTTTTTTTACAAATTAGACTTACGTTTTACATTAACGTTTTGCTTATTTTGAAACTGTATGAATTGTATATATAAAATTTATCTTAAAATGTGTAACATGTGTTTTTAATATCATGGCGAGGGGAGTGCAGGAAGTGAATAAATATTTATAGAACTCTGGCCTATCCGGCTTTTTTGTTATCCGGCTTACCCTTCCGCCACATTAAGCCGGATAGTCAGGAATTTACTGTATTTTAAATAAAAATGAGTGGCTGAACCTGTTTTGTTAAAGTTGAATTAGATATTTAAAAAAAACCCTATAAATTAAAATCTTGATATGTAATGCATACGGTTAACGGTCTTTACACAGGGATGCAGTTAATTATTGAAACTAATATTTTGAGTTCACTTTTCATACTTTTTCTGGAAATTTTACTGAACATTCTAAATTCTTCTATTTAAACTGTTCCTCCATGTATACAAAATATTTTGGATAGTTCCAAGACTATTAACTATTTTGACGTAATTCGATTTTCACACTTCGAAGAACAAGCTTTGAACCATTTCTGCAGTTTGAACTAAGCTTCTAACACTAGCGGGCTAGAAATTAGCTATTGGTCAACAATAAGAAGGGACAGCTTATAAACAACCTGAAAAAACTGGTAGATATTACGTAAAATGAGATCAAAGTAACGAAAACGAAAAACCGTGCTTCAAACATAGATTATGAAACATTTTCAAACACATATGCAAAACTGTAACGAAACTTCACCATTAAATAAGATGTAAGGAGATATGTGAATAAACAGTTTAGGAAATATATTATAACATATTTAAAAATCTACCTTCCATAATCAAATAAGGTAGTTTAATTACTTTTTGCAGCCCTGTTTACGATGTGTTGTTTGCATATACACTACATAGCTAAAATTTAGTTCATTTAAATATTCACTTTTAATAGTTTCCGCCAATAGACGGAAATGCTCTCAAATTGTTTTGTACAGCCCTAGCCCTGCATATTATCTAACGTCTTTTATGCACAACACGTATTAAGCTAAATTTTAATTCTGGTAAAAAACGCATAACACAAATTAAATCGCACTTACAGCAATTACGAACGATAAACGGTAATATCTCTTGTTCGATTGTGTAACCCTGTGTATTAATTTATTTATATTCCACAAACTTCTATAGTTCAGCGGGAAAATTCCATAACACAATTAAAAGCTATCCCTTAAGTCATTCATTTCTATAGTCAGTAATACTTAGTCCTGTATATGATCAACAGAAAACCATGCTTTTTCAATAAGAAATTTTTAGTGCACCTCAGTAAGGCATATAAATTTCTATATGATTGAAATAGTGTAACAACATTTGCCCCGAGATAAGTCGGGTGTAAAAGCACTGTTTCCCTATACCTTCTGACGATGAAGTGGTTAATTAAAACATAATACAATTTGTTCCCCATAGACCATTACGTAACAGAATTTTTTTGTGTCACCCTGTTAATAAATAATTAATGCTTTGCTCTCCATATTCAACAGAAAGCTTCTTTTAGTGCACTACATGAATGCATATCAACTATAACTATATTATGTTTAAAAAGATTTAGCATTATCGAAAGGCATATGAGACGATTTTTTACCACGAGCCGTAATGTAACTGAATACTTTTGACTGTCCCTGTAAATGAACTATAAATGCCACACTCTTCAATTTCAATAGCGATCGTTCTATTGTAAACGTCTATAACATACAAAAATTTCAGGGCAATCCGATTATATTTACGTGAGAGTTCGGACAGACATCGAAGTCATAAATATTTTTCAACTACGGTTGAAAGTGTTACAAACGATTTGTATAAAGTTGAGGCTGCTTATCTGCAAATTTAATAGTGAAATTGAAATTATGTAATGTAACCATCTAAACTTCTAAATACGTTTCCATTATTATAAATGATCGGATTTTAAAAATTTATGTTTTCAAAACTATTACATATATTATAACAAATACCGGTTGTCCTAAAAAGGACTGACTGATTTTAAAATTTAATAACTTGCAAACGGTGACAGATATTTAAAAAATTCTTGCAGGAGGGTTATGCATAAGGTCAAAAGTTTTTATACAGTGATTTTCGATTTTAGTTCGAATTACAAACAATAGATGACGCTGCGATCAATAGACGCTAAATTCAGGCTCGAATTTTGGTACTTTCGCGCCCACTCAATACATTTTCATTTCCTTTTTCCTCATGAAGAAGAGATAGGACTCTACTGCAATTTTTTTTAACTTCTAAGTTTCGCACATTTTCAATATACCGTCGTTGTTGAAACACCAAAAATCTTAGAATACAGTAATTTAAGAAATAGAAATCATTCATCTTTAATTAGGTGAATAAACACCAGATGCTCAATAAATTGTATCAAGGCCTATTTACATCTATTAAGTGCAATAATTCTTTTCTTTTGTTCATTATGTTTTTCCTACCACATCACTCTCTTCATATTTCTATCAGTAAAATGTAATATTGCTTCATGATGCTTTGAGTAATGCCAACTTTTTTGAAATAATAATCATTTTAGGTAGATTTCGTATGAAATACTACCTATTACATTCTCCCCTATGTTGGAATTTCTGAAAACTTTTTGCAGATATATATATATATATATATATATATATATATATCACTTTCTTCTGGACACGATAACTTCCGTAATTCTTCACCAATCTCTTCCAAACTGATACATAAAATCAAGGGGCATAAAATCTCGGTCAAGTTCGTTAATGGGCAAAATCGGACCAAGGGGATGGAAATAGGGAGTGGTTTTGTGAAAACCGAAAAAACCCCATAACTTCTTAATTTTTGTACATATCAAATCAGTTTAAAGTTTTTATTACTCCTAAAATTAGGGGCAAAAATTTATGTACCACAGAATTTTGATAAAATTAAAAATTGGCTCAAGGGACGCAAAAATAGGGTTTTTGGGAGAAAAAAATTCATAACTTCGCCAATTCTTCAAATATCAAATCCAATTAATATTATTATAAATATCCTTAATATTATCTACAACTTTTATATTCACAAGTTTTTGATAGGACCAATCCGTACCGCAAAAAATATTAAAAACGAAAACAAAAAGGGGGGTTGAAGAAGAAAAAAAATCATAACTCCGTCAATTCACAAGATATAAAATCCCCATGAAATTATCATATATCTTCTTAATATTGTCTACAACATTTATACAGAAGAGTTTTTGATAGGACCAATTCTTATAGCAAAAACGAATTAAAAATACATAGCGGTTGAAGAAAAAAAATCATCTTATTAAGGGTGTATTCAAATCCGAACTGCTTGTTTTCTTACTCATTTTTAAATTCATTTTTGCTCTCAGACGCATCCAATTGGTAGATTCTCTTATTCAGAAACTATATAATGTACCGTAATGATCGAATTTTTGATAGAGGCAGAATATATTTCAAAAAATGATGTCAAAGTGGGCATTTTGAACAGAATTTCCCGAAGCGATTGTATTAGAAACGAAAAATATTGTCCTACTGAGAAATTAATTGTTCGTAAATCAAGTTTTAATTAATTGAACGAAAAATAAAACCACAGGTCACTTATAAATCTCTTTAAAAATCACGTAAGTAAGTTTAATATTTTTTCTATTAAAAATTAATCTGAAAATGTGCCAGAAAATTTCGAGTTGTTGAGCATGGAAAAGTATTTTTTTTAATACCGCCTTAACATGATTCTGATAAAACCAGCTATTATATAAAAATGAAATAAAAACTCGTCAAAAGCGACCAGATAAAATTGTTAAAGTGGGTTTATCTCTAATCATGATTTAGTTTTTGTTGGTGAAATTAGTATACTTAACTTCGAAATCTACCTCCGCCTGTAGGCCGGGTCGACAGGGATTTTTTGTTTATATAAAACTTTAATTGCTAGATAATCTAATAAGTTAGGATATAGCAATGTGTTTCATACAATTATGTTGGATGATATCATTTTTTATATATTTTTTGCTTGAACTGCTGACCTCGATGAAAAGTTCAGTGAGTGTAGTTCTGTTGTGTCTGTAGAAGGGACAACGTGTCTCTTACAGGAAAAGATATTTCTTTATGATTAAAAAATTGTTTCCTGAAACTTAGAATAGGGTGTGGATAGCATTTATCGTTCATTTACAGGAACATGCACGAAAAAAAAAAAAAAAAAAAAAAAAAAAAATTGACTACGGTACTCCTTGAACAATAATTGGACGTACGTTTTCAATTGTAGTACGCGTTTTTTATTTTTATTATTTTTTTTTCATTTTACTTAGAGTGTATATATTGTATAAATTATATACAGGACTGTACAAAAGATCTCAAGTACATTTTCGTTTATTGGCGGAAATTTTTAAAGGGGATTTTTCATCTGTATTAAACACAAAGGCGTCGCCATTGGAATGGGGGGGGGGGAGTCTCCCCCTCCAATATTTGTGAATTTGGGAAATTTGAGGTTAGAGTTGGGAAATTCTAGATTTTTGAAAAACCTTTTTTCTTTTAAAAAAATAATAGTAAAATAAACATGATTTTTTTTATTGTTTTGGTGATTTCTTTTCTGTGAACTGTAACTGTAAACAAAAGGGCCTGATTACCAACGGGACACATTCCCACCAGTAAAAAGAAGCAGAACATTTTGCCTCATTTATGGCAGAAATTTTACATGAAAACGGCGTTTCGATAAAGCGAACATTTCTTTTAAAATTTATTGGTGTGAGTGTGCCCCGTTGGTAATCAGGCCTTGGTAAACATAGTCCAAGAGCCGACAGCACAAATGAATGGAACCTAATGATCCATGTCTGTCGGAAGTGAAGTGGTGCATAAGACAAAAATTAATACCACTAGTGGTTGACTCGTAGGTTTATCATTGTGTTTGTCCTACAAACAAAGATATGAAAACATGGAGCAGGAAAACACAATGATAAACCTACGAGTCAACCACTGGTGGCATTAAATTTTGGCTTATGTACCACTTCACTTCCGGCAGACATGGATCATTAGGTTCCCCTACTTCTACTCTTCCATAAAATAAAGGTTTTTTTCTTGTGCTTAATAACATAGGTTTTTGTGCTGCCGGCTCTTGGACTAACAAGTTAAATAATCAAAAGAAATACAAAAAGAAATAAGCCAGACTCAATTTGTCATTATATTTCTCTATTCTATGAAAATATCATACATGCAGTAGACCCTAATTTCTCTACTCCTGTCCATCAACAGTTGACTCTAATCCGTACCCTTTATTTCCTCCAAAACATTGTTCTTTACTCAACAATTTTAAAATAGTGATTCTTATTAAGAATCACTGACATTATTTTCATATGAAGAGGAATTATAATTGGTACACAATAGAAGACAAAGTATTCACAAACCTTAAACTAATGCTAGTTGACTGAAAATAAAAAAGAAAAGGGTCATTTTACGTTAGATCTCTAAAAATAAAATAAACTTTCCAATTAAAAAATATTCTACTGTCACAAACGAAAATTGGATAACAAATTATTCACGTGTCTTCTGACTGGCGCTATATCAATAGGTCGTTACCAAAGCGGTTATACAAGGTCATTAGTCGTTGCCATCAATGTCAGACATAAATCTGCAAATATCACAAATTTTCTTTTAAAACAGCATTCTATTCTAATACTAGAAAAGAAAAACACGATGTCTCTTTCCCCTTCATATTGATCTCAAATAGCATTAAAATAAGTTGAAATAGAATAACTAACTTTTAAGAAAAAAAAAAAAAAAAAAAATTTTTTTGTCTTCTTTCTATACATGAATAAACAAAATTTTCAGTTTCAGAAAGAATGAGCCCAAGCTTCCTTAACTATTCATTTTGCATATGTTTATCTTATCTTTTGATCTTTATTTTCATGCCGAATTATTCAAAGATAGGAAAATAGAAAATGAACTTGTTTTTATGTAAAATCTAAGTGATAGACGTGCATTTAAACTTTTACTAAACGAACCAATAATTAGAATTTGTATGTTTTTAGTTTTAGTATTTTTCTTTGGAAAGGAATTTTTTTTTACGCATAACAATCGTTATGACACATACTTTTGATTATTAAGATGCTACTTTGCGCACTATAATTACATATCATTTGAGTTGGACATCATAGCAGTTTTTTCAAGTTGGGAAATTTTTGAATCCCCCCCCCCCCAACAAATATCCGCAGCTACGCCCCTGATTGAACGTTTAAATGAATTAACTTTTAGCATACTATGTAGTATACATACAAATCTATAAATGATATGCAGGGTTGAAAAAAAAAGTCGGACATTTTTCAGTCTGATGATGGTACTTGCAGAAATTGGGTTTTTGAAATGCGTCATGCGTTTTTAAATTGTTTATTCAGATATCATCTTTCAGTTTAACCCTTTCCGGCGCGGTGTCCTTAAAAAAGGACACCTAATTTTAATTCCAAAACTGACAAACGGCACCAAGAATATTTAACTAAAATTTTCCTATTATAATGTACATGAAAATAAGCAATTTCGTATTTTCTAATAAATTCGTTAATAAATTGCGGTGTCAGTCCATTATTTCACCAGTTTATAAGGAAAGGGCATGTTTACAAACAAACACTTCCGTCAACCAATCTATCAACTACATTTTTGTCATAACGATCATTGCAGGAATAGTCTTGGCGACGTAAGCCAATCATATCAGAGACCTGTTAAACGTAGACCAATCAAATTCCTCTAGCTCATCTGTACAGGTAGTAGTCATAATGAATGAACAGGTTTTTCTTGCTAACCAACAGTAATACGACCAACAGTGACGTCAGCTGCAGAATTACTCCACGCCGGTAAGGGTTAATAAACTGCGAAATTTTGTTACAGTATTCTGAATGTGTTGGAAAATGTTCCATAATCTATGCTGGACATATGATTTTTCGTTCTTGTTTACGTTTGAATTAATTTTCCAAAAATAAAATAAATATTTTTATACAGTTTTTTAAACAGTGATAGTATGAAATACATTCTAAAGGAATAATACAGAACTGCAAGAATACCAATTTTTTACAATAAATTTGACAGTAGTTCATAAAAAAAGAGTAATTGAGCATCCCATTAATGGATACTGGCCTTAAAATCTTTAAAATAAACGAAATTTAGTAACTGTATATAAAAATTAAAGTAAAATTAAAAGTTTTCTATTACTATGAAAAAAAGAGACTTACGATATAAACAAAACGTAAACGGCATTACAGTGCCTCGCGATCTCGCAACAGCTTGGAAGCATAGATTAACATCCAAGATAGGACACTCCCATAGAGGATAATAGTAATGCGATTACGATAGCAGCGCCTTTAGTGACAATGGGGAAGAAACTCCCCATCCTTGTAGTATGCTTATTATTGAGTATCTACCTTATTGTGATCTTTCTTTCTTTAATGCTGCATGTTTACGTTTTCAATAGAATCTTACACCGATACATGAACATAAAATAAATATTCTATTTTATATATCTAATATCTATTCTATGTTCATGCACGAATATATGCTTTTTTTTTTTTTTTTTACATGATGAGTGAACGGTTTAAGTGCAACGAAAAACAAGGTAAAAATATCGTCTTGAATGCTATATATCAAAAGCAATGATGTAATATAAAAATATACGAAATATTGCACTCTACAAGTCCTAGAAAATTTCATAATATTCCCCTTTGGTAGGAAAATTTTTATAGCCCATGTTTTATTAATTTATGAAGTTTAACGTATTAAACAATCGTTACAATAATCTTTTAAAATTTACGCATTTTCACTTCCTTACAGATAAAATAAAAATGTAAATAACGTACAATCAATTCAATAATATTTATAATATTAGCATATAAGAAATAATAACCCAACAAACACACGACTTGCGGCCGAATGGCGTATATGTCGCGGCCAAAAGGAGTTAAGGCCATTAGTAACCAAACAATGTTGTACCGTAAATGACCGACGCTAGTTGCGGCAGCTATTGCCGAACTGCTAATGTTTCCGCGTTGAGAGAACTGTTGCATTTAATTTGCCCGGAAACTCTTAAGGGGCGGTACCGGCAAAAATGTAATGGTCCGTTATTGTCTAGAAAGTAGATGGCTAATATCACCTAACCCGAATATTTAATTAAAGAGAGAAAATGTATTTTTTCTTTATTTTTTTTAAAGTAAACTTAATTATTTTAAATGTGGCTTTTAGTAAATATATAAATACGTTGCGAGATTTATATTTAAAGCAATAAAACAAATTACACATTTTTATTTAGTTTTAAATTTACACAATTTAAATTAACACATTTTTATTTAGTATTATTTAGTTTTAAATCTGTATTATTTAGATTCTAAATTTTATCAAAATATTTTTAAAAAGAATTTTTTTTTTGGCTTTGCCCCTCCCTCCCCCCTCCCTTCCAAAAAAAAAGCCTCATTTACTGAACTGTTCTGGGGGGCCTTAAAAAATAAAATTCTGGCCAGCTTCTGGCTTGCATTCGTTAATTATGATGCCCATTGATGGTATGAATGTGGCTAGCTTCTGGCTTGCATTCGTTAATGATGCCCATTGATGGCATAAGTGTGTTTCTCTTGTGACCAACTTTTACTTAAAATAACCCTTAATGGCATAACTGTGGCAAGCTTTTATTCATGAATGCCATTAAATGTATAATTGTGGTCAGTTTGAGGTTAAATATCAGTTTTGGCTGACCGTTGATGGCGCATTTGTGGGCAACTTCTTGTACTTACGGCCAATTCTCTTGTGGCCATATTGTGTCCGGCGTGACACTTTTTTGACGGAGCCGTAACGGCCAATGATAGCGGGCCCTAATCAAACACTTGCGGCCAAGGCTAACGAACCCATCAGTGGCTCGTAAGTTCTGTGTTTATTGGGAATAATATTACAGATGGGGAAAAGTCCTTTCGACAAATGTTTAGAGTTATATAAATCTAAAAGTTAAAAATAAATAGAGGCACTGACATTACACTCAATAAAATTTTATTCGATATGAATAAATTGACACAATACCTGAATTTGATTTTTTACAATTTAATCTTATAAACCAACATATTTGCATTCTTAACAGAATTTCGAAATTCTGTAGTCTAGTAAATCTAGGGTTTTGTTTTACATTATTACTTGTAATGTATAATATAAGATGGCAACAGCCAACTCCCTTTAACTTTTGTCTATGCCATTTGGCAACATCAGTCTGTATCATCCTGAGCAGCATGTCGCTGCAGACGCTGAACCACGTTGATTTTTTATTAAACAAATTATGCTTTTCTTAATTAGTATTTACTGAAACTATTATGCATTCTCCACCTCCAAAAATACTACAGTGGCGACGAGAGAAAAAAAAAAGTCGACATGACTGAAATAAACGAGCTAATAACCGCCTTAAATACACTCGTGGGTAGGCTTAGCGTGACACCAACCGCTTCAAGTGAACCAGCCAGGGCTCAGGGCCTGCTTCAAAATCAAACTATCAACTTTGAATGTTTTGACGAAAACGTCGAATCATTTGACGACTACAAACAGAGACTGGAAAATTATTATCAACTTAAAGGATTAACGGACACAACTCCGGAGACTACAGAAGCAAAAAAGTTAGTGCTAATCAACTGCCTCGGAGCCAAGTATTACAGATTGCTTTCAAACTTAACGGCACCTGATTTGCCATCGAAAAAAACTTATGATGAACTCCTGCAACTGCTTAAAGATCATCTGTGCAAACGAATAAATATTTTGACTGAACAACGCAAGTTTTTGTGCAGAACTCAACATTCAGGTGAGTCCATTTCTAAGTACATTACTGCGTTAAAAGAACTGATAAAAACTGCTGATTTTAAATCGACCTGCGACACAACAGAGTGTTCAAAATCTGTTATTAATTTATTATTACGTGCACAGTTTATTCGTGGTCTCTATGATGCTGAGATTCGTGAAAAAATACTTCAACAATCGGAACTGTCTTTCGATCAGGCTTTAGAAATAGCTTTAGCTATTGAAGCGTCAAAAATAGAAAATAAAGAAATATACAAAAGTAGTGCTACAAACGTATTTAAAGTTTCAACTTCAAATAAAAGAAATAGTTTTCGATCCAAATCAAAAGTATCCAGCAGGGATCGATCACACAGCCGAAATCCTCGTTCAGTTAATTTGAAAGATTTAGGATTAGGTGATGTTTGTTTACATTGTGGGAAAAATAACCACCCTACAGACCAATGCCGCGTCAAAAACAGACTCAAATGTAATTATTGCTCAAAAAATGGGCACATTAGCAAAGTTTGCATTACAGAACTTATTAAAAAGAAAAAAAATTTAATCATGAAGATAACAGTGTACGCTATGTTGAGAATTCAGAAACTAGTGATTTTCAAATTGGCCAGATTATAGATATATGTTTAAATTCCTTAGAAAATGATGACAGAATTTTTGCAACCGTCCAGTTAAATGGGAAACCAAACCGCTTTGAATGTGACTCTGGAAGCCGCGTCAGTATCATGAACATAGATCAATTTCAACAACTCCACATAAATACTCCAATTTTAAACACAAACATAGTTTTTCGCAGTTATACTGGAAATATTTTCAAGCCAGTTGGATATGTTAAAATTAATGCCACGTACAATGGATATTCCAGCTTAGAGGATTTATATTTAATTGATCTGAAAAAAGAAGCCATTTTAGGTAGAAACTGGATTAGAAATTTAAAAATTAATTTAAATGACATAAATATTACAACAGTCAACCAGATACCCTTGGTGAATATCAAAGACTCTGTCGATTCTATTCTAAAAGAATATTCCGATGTATTTGAACAAAAAGTTGGAAAAATTCCAAATTATACTTGCTCCCTCAAGTTACGTGAAGGTGCCAAGCCTGTATTTATAAAACCACGCCCAGTTCCATATGCCCTGAGAGAAAAGGTGGAGACAGAACTTGATAAATTAATATCTCAGAACATTATTGAAAAAGTTGATCATTCCGAGTGGGGTACACCGCTTGTTGTTGTTCCAAAATCTGATGGGTCTGTCAGACTATGTGCTGATTACAAAGTAACCGTAAATGAACAATTACATGATGCCAGGCATCCAATCCCAAAGATTGAAGAAATTTTTAATGAACTTCGCGGTGGAACATATTTTTGTACTTTAGACATACACAAAGCATATTTACACTTACCTGTTGATGAAGAGAGTGCCAAAATCCAAACAATTTCAACACATAAAGGCACATATTTGGCTAAACGTTTATTTTTTGGTATCAAGTCAGCGCCGAATGAATTCCATTCCTTTATTGACCAATTTGTCCAAGATCTAGATGGTACCACAGCATATTTTGACGACCTAATTACTCAAGGAAAAACCCTTGAAGAATGCAAACGGCGTTTACTTCAAGTGTTACAGAAACTTAGGAAATATGATTTACACATAAATGTCAACAAATGTAATTTTTTTCAGAAAAAGGTGGAATATCTTGGACATGTAATCAGTTCTGAAGGATTAAGTAAATCCCCTGAAAAAATTAAGGCAATTCAAGATGCCCCCAGACCAAAGAATGTGGATGAACTCAGACAGTTCTTAGGATTAGTGATGTACTATTCCAAATTTATAAAAGATGTATCTACCTTATTATATCCATTGAATGAACTCCTCAGAAAAAATGTTCCATATAAGTGGACAGCTGATTGCGAAGCCGCATGGATAAAGGCTAAAGCAGAAATAGCCAGTGAACAAGTTCTGATACCCTTTACTCCTGAATTACCGGTAACATTAGCTACAGATGCCAGCCCATTTGGACTATCAGGTATACTTTCACATACCATGCCTGATGGAAGTGAACGACCTATAGCCTTTGCCTCCAGATCACTCACCGCAGCAGAGAGGAACTACAGTCAACTTGACAGGGAAGCCACAGCAGTCTTTTGGGCATGTAAGAAGTTTTATGATTATATTTTTGGAAGAAAATTTACATTGATTGTAGATAATAAACCTGTTATGACAATTCTTCATCCAGAGAAAAAACTCCCTGTTCTGGCTGCAACAAGAATGCTTCGATATGCACATTTCTTTTCAAACTTTGATTACAAAATTGTGTATCGGAAGTCATCAGACCATACAAATGTGGATTATCTGTCTCGAAGCCCTCTTCCTTTAAGTGATTATGAAGTAAATATAGTTGATGATGAATTTGCTTTTCAAGAATCTGTGATACATCAAATTTCAACAGATACCATCACAGCAACAACTATACAGCAGGAAACATCATGTGATGAAGAACTTTCAAATCTAAAAGAAAACGTCCTAAATGGTAAGATCATGGATCCAGAAATCACACTTCAAGAAGGTATTTTATTAAGAGGTCATCGTGTCATCATCCCTAAAAGACTTCAACCAGCTATTTTACAAGAACTCCATTCCACTCATGTAGGCATTGTCAAGATGAAAGCCCTTGCCAGAAATTACTGTTATTGGAAAAACATTGACACAGATATTGAAGCCTTAGTAAAAAGCTGCAAGGAATGTTGCGATATAAAGAAAAATCCTCAGAAAGCTCCAATACACAATTGGGACATACCAGCTAGAAATTTTCAACGTGTCCACATAGACTATGCTGGACCATTCATGGGACATTTCTTCTTCCTTGCTATTGATGCTAAATCCAAGTGGCCTGAAATCTATTCTGTGAAGAGAGATCCAGATTCTAATTCGACTATATGTTTCCTGAGAAAAATATTCAGCCGTCATGGATTGCCAGACATACTTGTTAGTGATAATGCAAAAATTTTCAAATCAACAGAATTTGTAAGTTTCTGCAAGCGAAATGGCATAAGGCAAAGACATAGTGCGCCTGGACACCCTGAAACGAATGGTCAAGCTGAACGATATTGCCAAATCCTCAAAACCAAACTAAAGTGCATGCGGTTTCAGCCAGGCACCCTTCAAGAGAAGCTGTGTGAACTACTATTCCGTTTCAGAGCAACACCACTTTCTTGTGGAAAGACACCTGCAGAACTACTCTATGGGAGGAATCTCAAAACTAAATTAGACCTCTTGAGGCCTGAATCATCTGAAGTCTTGAGAAACACTGCACCCAAACCCAATTTCGACAAATCATTCAAATTAGGTGCTCGAGTACAATCACGAAATTACTCTAATTCAATACTGTGGAAGTATGGAACAGTCGTCGAACGTCTTGGACGTGTCCATTACTTAATAGAATTGGATGATGGATATATTATTAAAAGACATTTCGACCAACTCCGCCAGTGCAAAGTTGACCGACAGTTTCCTGCCATGCATGTTACTCCACGGAGGAAGTTGTCTGTCACATTTAGTGACGATGCAAAACACAAAGAAACATCCAAATCAACTACCAGTGTTGCGATACAAACTGCAAATACCCCTGCTGCCAGTAGCCCTAAAGTGAGTGATCCAGTTGAATCGAGGACCAGGGATGGATCACCAGACCTAGTGAATACTGCTTCCCAAGGACTGAGGCGATCCACACGAACAAGAAAACCAGTACAGCGATTGGACTTATAAACTTGTGTACATTGTAAATTAGTTATAGGAAATCCCCCCCCCCCTTCCTTTAACTACTCCCCCATAACAAACTTTATTATTGTATTACCTTTTTATTGCCAAACTCAGTAATTTTAAATTTTCATTATTGTATCCAGATATATAAGGTAAGTCTTAATTATTGTAAGTGCTCCTAAATTAGTGTGGGAGAATTGTAATGTATAATATAAGATGGCAACAGCCAACTCCCTTTAACTTTTTTCTATGCCATTTGGCAACATCAGTCTGTATCATCCTGAGCAGCATGTCGCTGCAGACGCTGAACCACGTTGATTTTTTATTAAACAAATTATGCTTTTCTTAATTAGTATTTACTGAAACTATTATGCATTCTCCACCTCCAAAAATACTACATTACTCTAATTATTATTTTGTAAGTTAAAGGTGAATGATACAGGTACGAAACAAAAAAAACAGCTAAATAAATAAAGCATAAATACATCGTCTGCCTCTGCTTCGTTTTAGGAAAGAATAGATGTTCAAAACATAGAGCGTAAACATATTTCTTCAACATATAGGTAAATTTCGGAGACTTGTTAATTCTTCCCCCTTAACGGTAGTGACGCTAGTACTGTTGCCATCACAGATTTTGCCGTAAATCTCCCATCTTGGTCCTTAATCTATGCTTGGAAGCAGCCGTAAGATTAAGCGCAAGTGGATGCGCGCGCACCAAAGCACGAGGACTTACGCTGATGCATAGGAACGGCCATCCTACAATCGAGCGTAAGATTTAAGATAGCGAGGCACCGTAATCCCAGCACAGAAATGCCAACAAGATTGTAAAAAAAAAAAAAAAAAAAAAAAATCATAGCATACAAGGAGGAGTTATGAGGAAAAAAAATTAGTAAAAGCTAAATTTTTATGCCCTATTTCTTTATGAACCAAAATCTTTGAGGGGGGAGGGGTGTCCATTTTTGGATATTTTTAACCTGTTATCAATCAACAACAAAGCGCTTATCTTAGAAATACTTTAAACTAGTGTGATCATTTAAAGAAAGGCCAAAATCATAGCCCACATAGCATTTTTAGTTTGAAGAAAATTGCAGAAGTATTGCTTTGAAAACCTACAAAGTTGCAGCAAGCTTAGCATGACAAGACTGAAAGTTCATAACAAGACTGCAGAAAGATAACGCAAACACCGAAGTCACCACACTTTGAACTTGCAGCTAACTTGTCGTGCAAGTAAAATTCATGCTGTATCAAGTTTATTGCAAATTAACAACAAACCAGTAATCAAAAATACTGCAAACTAGTTATCTTTCCATGCCACGTTAAAGTTTACAACTGTTACACTATAAGTTTAATCCCTTCGAGGGGGTCCTTAGACCTGATCAGGTCTATTGATGCATAAGCACTGTTAAAGTGCATGCATCGTTTTTACCACCATAAACAAGATAGGGTAATATTTGTACTTTCACCTTCGAGCCATTTTTTGGTATTTGATAAGTAAAGCGTTTGAAAAAGCGGTGACAGCCGAATAAAATTTATGCAATTTCTTCGTATCTGCTGATTGTCTATTCTCTCAATAGAGGGATTTTTTGCTTTCGTCACTTTCGTGAATTAAAGACAGACTTGCCATCAGTTTCACAACAAACTACTGATGCAAGTGGGTGATGGCACACATTGCGGGAGATTTGCTGCGAATTTCTCAATTCAAATTTGTCACGGCAAGATAATATCAGAAAATATCAAATTTGCTGCTAATATTCATGCTATCTGGGAGAGTGCGTCGATAAGATTAAATATTTCACTTGTTCACAATATTACATGCATATATTTTGCAAATGCATTATTCAGGAGATGATTGTTGAATGACCGAACACCTGCAAAGGCGTCGGGCCCACGATCCGATGCTGGGGATTCACGAGAGGGAGTTACTTTATGGAGGCCTCTCAAGATCAACTGAGCAAAGCTGATCAACTGCAAAGGCAAAGACTCTTTTAAAGCAACCGATAGGAAGAAAAGCCTCTTATTGAGGATAACGGAGAATAAGGAAAGGGCATGACATGTTTACAAACAAACACTTCTGTCAACCAATCTACCACTACATTTTTATCACAGCGATCATTGCAGGAATCAACTTGGCGACGTAGACCAATCATATCGTAGATCTGTTAGAGACCAATCAAATTCTCGGGTTTCATGTGTATAGTAGGAGTTATGATGAATGAACAGGTTTTTCTTGCTAACCAACAGTAATTCGATCAACAGTGACGTCAGCTGCCCTTTCCTTATTGAGGTAATTTTCTCCTGACGACACAGACACGCCTCGCTAGGAGTTTTCGCCCAGTATGCTACTTTGGAATAAATAGTAGTTTTGAGTGGCAAGAGAGAATTATACGTATTTGATTTTTGTCTGGGAACGTTTTCAAAACACAGGCTTCTGATTGGTCAATTTTGTTTCGCTAATAGCGGAAAGTATACTTGGATCTGGCCCTTCACTATGGATGTAGCAAATGCCAACCAGCTAACCAACCATGGAATTATAAAGAGTGTGTTCAAGAAGCACGCGCGCTGCGCGCGCGATCTCAGGAGGCAGGAACATGGAGTGGGTCTACATCATGGATGTAGTGTGTTCAGGAACAGATCATGGATTTGATTAATTAAGGTGCTAATTATAAAGATAGTTTGTTGCAGAAGCAATGTGTGCTGGATGGCCGAATGGATAAGGCAGTGAACTCGAGACTAGGGGTTCTGGGTTCGAATCCTTCCGATCCCACATTGTATTGCAATTTTTTTTGTTTTGTTTTGTTTATTGGTTGTTTTATATTTTTCATAATAAATAAGATATTTTTGATGAAGATATATTTTTTACTTTTATTATACAGAGGCACGTGTATTTTTATTATAATAATAAAATACTTATTTAAATGTGAGAAAATGAGGTATTTCGAGATGAAAGTTTTACATCTGAACGTCTTTTAAATATTCAAAGTTTCGTTTCTAAGTATGTATATGTATAATGATATAAACATTAAGCAAATCCAAATGAAAAAATTATATATCGCACGTAGGATAATTCCTTGATTTTTTTTTTTCTTTCTTGAGTACTTTACGAGTGAATTTTTATCGAGACTAGGCTGGAAATCATATTTTACTTTGAACATTATAAAAATAAAATGTAATAGTTGTAGATTATTTTAACTAAAAATATCTGTACATATATTTTTAAAGAGATAAAATATATAGGTCTGCTGTCTAGTTTTGTAGTGAATAAAGTATGATTAGAATGTTTATAAATTTTCTACTGAAAGTATAAATAAGTATTTTGCTTATACTAACAGAATTTTGAATGCCATTTATTTCTCATGTTTTATGGTGTATTTTGGTCTGTTATCCACACGGTATTAAAATATGCAATCATAAAATAAGAAATATATATATTAAAACCTTCTCTGAAAAACTGTCTAACTAACAGTGCAAATTCCATTGAAATCCATCCAGTATAGTAGATTACAAACAAATCTCATATGCTGATATCACAATCTTGGTTTACTAACAGCATTTTATTTATCACGGAAGATATAAATCAACTGATAAATCATTTTTAAATAAATAAAAAGAAAATTGTTAAAAAGTTAAAATTTTTAGATCACCAGTTGAATTCTTAAATTGTATCAATCAACCTACCAAACAAAGCACAACCAATAACACATAAGCAGAAAATGCACAATCACGTGATCAAATCGCCCACACAATTTTTTTGAGCAGCTCGCGCGGAGTTTGCGTGCGGTTGGTTAACTAATTTTAAATGCCAAATGGGCTAAAGTAGATAAAGAAGGTCACGTGATGTTTTCCCGACTATTTTAAATTTTATCTGAGTGAACATAGGCATGTATTCCTGTTACGAAAACCATGTTTTGGAAGAATAAAGAAATATAGTTGTTGGTTTTACCTTTTTTGAGCTATAAAAATAATGAAATAATTGAATTATGTTAAAATTCCTTTCTTCGATAAGATCTACTCCATGGCATAAACTTCTGAGCGCGCGCGCGGCGCGAAGTGCACTTCTGAACACACTCTCAAGTTCTTTGTAATTCTATGCAACCAACCAACCTAAAAAATAAACAAATATGGCAGCGTACGCTGCCTTCAGACTTTCAAATGAATTAACTACAAAGAAATGTGTTCGGCAAATATTTTTAACTTTTACTCGAAACAAAAATTCGCGATATTTAGGTTATTATTGGAGAAAACTATCAACACCTGTATTTAGAAAGCGTCAAGAGCATTACAGGAAGACTGTTTTGAAACCCCTCGAACAGATACCTACTTTGGAAGAGCGGTTGAAAGGTAGTTTTAATATCCTGTTTATATCTGAATTAGAGATTATTATTTATTTCAAGAAATTTTGGAAATCCTGACTATTATGTTTAATGAAATTGGAACAGATGTCATATTCGCCCCATATTGGCGCGATTCTTTTCGGTTGCCAATTTGGCGAAAACATCAACAGCATAAACAACATAATCCGGGTTACCACATCAAGCCCTTGGGCGCAAGTTAAGTACCCGTTGCCTATATGATATTGGCGACAGAAAAAAATCGCGCCAATATGGGGCGAATATGACATCTGTACCATGAAATTTTATCCTTTCAGCCATCAATGCCCCTGATCCAGTTTTGGATGCTAAAATTGACATTGGTTTTGTCGCTAAAGATGCATCGAAAATTCCCTTAAAAGATAGGTTAAAGCGGCATAAGAAACTGTATGATATGAAATCTAAACCTGTGACAGAAGACGAAGTTGGTGAGTTTTATATGATTGTTCTAAAATTAAGTAAAAAAAAAAAATCACGTAGGTTAACCCAGCCAGTAGTTCATCATATAACGTCAGTGCTACGGGTTTTTTATTATATTTCCTTCCTTTTAAGTTTTAGAAGTAAACTAACATGATTGCTACAGCCCTTAATGAATGTTCTATAATAGACAAAAATGAAATCCGTTGAAATTAAATCAGCCAAATATTATAAATAAATGGGTTTTTTAATTGCCATTTTCCCATTGGTTGATCAGGCGAAAGAAATCAATCGAAATTATAAAAATTAATCTTTAAAATATCATCCTTGGGCTGTAATTAACAATAATTTTTATAAAACTATTAGTTGAAATAAGTAAGAAATGTATTATTTTAACTTACCATAATTGTTTTCAACTAATCAAAAATCAAATGTTTACACTTTCTAATGTAAAAAATTCATAAAATGGCTTCCCTTACAGCAGACAGCTGACAACAGGAACATGTGCACTTAACATTCAAACAAAAATATTATATGTAGTGCTACGCATAAAATTCTTTTCCACCTAAAATGGCACAATTTTTCAAAAATTTTATCAATTACTGGCAGCCATCCTATTATCATTACACTAAAGTTGTAACATGCTAAAAGTGAAAAAAGTAGCTACATTTAAAGGCTTGTAAATGCCGTTTAATAAACAGATCTACATGTTTTGTACACACAATAGGCAAATCTTTGAAGATTGATATTGATAATAATTTCTGCAAAAATTTGAAAATTGAACTTGATAAACAAAAATCCTGAGATCATGGGTAGAATGAAAGCATGTGATTTAATAAAAAAAAAAAAGGGGGATACTTTTCCGTTATATGGACACCATGCCAAATTGTATGCTAATGTGCCAATTATTTCAACCCTGATCGTGAGAAGGATTTTTATTGTAAACCATGCGAAATATTGTGATTTGCTATTTATGAAACGTGAATCATGTGAATGATTATTATTTAATTTTAACCTCGGAAAACTTTTTAATTTGCTATTATTCAAATTAAAAATACTTTTTTTTATAAAGTTATAATTTACTTTTACTGCTGATTCTGAGATATTTTAAGTATATATTTGTGATTTAATAAAATAGTTTGTAAAAGTCTGCAATTTTCAAATGTGATATTTTTAAAATGCTCACTTTACTATTAACAATGTTTTTTCTTTTATTTTTCAAGTGTTTCAATTCACGTGATTTTCATTTTGCACCAGCTGTTACGCTTGGCGAGAATGGTGTCCGTATAACGGAAAAGTACCAACAATGGTTATTTGTGAGAGTGAATTATTTTATCATATTTTTTTTTTTAATTTGTAAAGCATCTCATTCCAAATTCTAGGTAGCTCAAAAGGGGCTGAATCATTATGTTCTCGTTGCAATGTGCAATATAATATAAAATCTTATACCTCCCTGGATTTTGTTCTTTGTTAGTAACCCACCACAAATCATAATCGCCAAATATCCTCTGTAACTAGTATAATTGTATGGGAGTTGAGTAAAAAAATGGCTTTAATGATGTAGCAGTAAATGCTTGTCAAAATATATCAAAGCGCTGTGAAACAGTAACAATGAAACATTTTAAAGACTTAAAAGTACCTACAAAATAGATTATAAATAACAAATGAAGAGTGTAACATAAAACAAAATCCTCTTTTATCAATTACCAGTTAAATATTAATTAATTAACTGTTATATATTGTGAAATCAATTTAGAAATCCTAAAATGATAGCTAAAATAATGTTTTTTTCTTATCTTATTCTTTTCTTTAAAAAAAAAAAAAAAGAGCAAAAATTTTATATATTTTAATAAGATACATTTGCTTGTGCTTTCTACCAAGTGTAAAAAAAACCAGTGATTTTTTCTCAATCAAGTTTGTTGTCCATACCAAATTAATGTATTGTAACAGAATTTTTTGGGAAAAAAGAATGTGAATTACAGTAAAAAAATTAGACATCTTCAAAATAAACATTGAATGCTTACAAAAGAATGGTTTAAAGAAAATTATTTTTACTTTTATTAGAGGCTGTAGCTGTACATATATAACGTTATCACTTTATGAGAGAAAGTGGGGGGGGGGGGGGGGGTCTGGCACTTGATATCGAAAGAGATGGGAGGTTTGTCTTTAAGTATCATTATCATTTTTGATCCAACCAAAATTTTCTTTGTTTGGTAACTTTTTTAGTGCATCAATATAGTCTGTTATCATTTTTTAGCCTGTTATCTATTTACAGGGATGGGGAATTTCTAGAAAATCTTACCAGCCAAGGATTTATTTCACCAGCCACGTAGGGTGTCAACGATTTAAATCAGTTGATTTAAATCATGATTTTAATCAAGTGATTTTTTTAAAAAAATCATTGATTAAAATCAAAAATTTTCTAAATGTTTAAAATGACATAAAAAAGTATTCAAATCTAAGATGAACATAATTTGGAAAGTTTCTACACGTATTGTGACTTATGAATACACAAAACAAAGCTTTAAATAATTGTTTCTAAGCGTAATTCCTGAGTACTGTGAAAAATTTAAGTACAGTAAGTTTGTAAAAAGCACGGTTTTTATCTAACAAACATAAAAAGCATTTAATTTAAAAATGATATTTAAATTTAATATAACTTACAATGTCATAATTTCCTTTTAATAATCAAGTTATTCATTCTTTTATGTACAATAAACATAGCAATAGAGTGTCAATGATTTTAATCAACTGATTTAAATCAGATGATAAAATCACATATTTTCTGATTTTTTAAAATAGTGTGATAAAGCATTATAATCAGTAATGAAAATGATCACTAAATCACTTGTAAAAAATGTAATATTTGTTATAGTTAATTATAACAATATTAAAGTGTGTAAAAAGAAGTATTATACATTTAAAAAACATCTAACTAAATGTTAAATAACTTCAAAACATTATAATATTTAGTAGCTATTCAAATATTTTAATATTGTGGGGAAACAATCTGATTTAAATTTCAAAAAGACAATTTGTGTAATCTATTTATAAATTATGTGTGAGTTTGCTGTATACATTGCTAGAATTTTTGATCAATTTGATATACATATGCTTTAGAACCTGTGTAAAATTACTGGCTGCTTTATGAATTTATCAAACTATTATTTATCACCTTTTTCAGCCACTTTTTCAAAAATGTAGATTGTGTTCTTAATTAAACAGTATATTGTTTAATAATTACAAAATTTAATCTGTATCATCAGTTTAAAATTAAATGCAATTTATCAATAACTTAAAAATATAAATAGTATTTAATATTGGTTTATATAATTATTACAAAATATTAGTTCACATAATGTTGTATGCTACTAAAGAAATTTTTAATTTGCAGTTTTTTTTAAATTTCTATAATTACATAATTAAAATTTTATTAATTAAAGCAAAAAAACATAGATTATGTTAGAAATTGGAGGGTTATTCATTTTTGAAATGCTTAATTCTTGGTAGATGTTGAATATTTTAACACAGGGGAAAAAAAAAAAAATCCGATTTAAATAAAAAAAATCCGATTTTTTTGTTTATTTTAAAAAAATATGATTTTTTACACCCTACCAGCCAGTAAAATGAAACGTACAGTTGAAAATTTTTATGACAAAATTACGCAACTTAAAAATAGTTGGTTACTATTACTATAATGCATTTTCATATATTTTTTCCTATAAAATTAAGAAATATAAACAACAGATGAAAGTTTAATATAAGGTAGAACTTCATGCCATGTTTACATCGCAGTAATTAGGAAAGTTGAAAAATATAGCTAACTACTAAATAAAAAAACGTTTTTGGCATACTTCTATAGTTTACAATTTTCAAAGACTACCTAAAAAGTCACTCGCCCTGTCAGAAAATTCACTCGCCAGTGGTGAGTAAAATGATGCATTTTCCCACCCCTGTCTGTTTATATGTAAATACAAAGTTATTATTAAAATCATTTCATTGAAAATATTTAATGTCCAAACTTCTGGCATTCCTATTCTTCTGCAATATGCACATAAAATTTGTTGTTAGAGAAACCAGTTTCGAAAGGATATATGTTTACTAATAAAAAATGGGGAAAAATGTTGTCCACCTGTTTTGTTTATAAGAAATTCTGCTTACCCCCCTTCAGGGGGCAAGTGCAAGAAGACAATATTACTGTTAAATGCATTTAGTGTTGACTCTAAGCAGCTTTAGCAGGGCACAGCGCCTGGCGGCCCTTTTGATTTCTTTTTTTGTGCCCGGTGGTTCTTTTAAACCCTTCTGATGCGCCCGTCTGCCCTTTTTAACATTTCCTATGTGCCCCGTGGCAATTCAATTGATCCCGGAAAAATATTGCAAATTCTAGGGACTATAAACAAACCAGTTCAAACTAGTCGGATGTACCAATCCCAAAACTTTCTTCTATCTCATACATGTTAATACTTCAAAATTCGCTATCACACTGCCAAAATTAAATGGCAATCTATTCATCTCATGAGGATTCTAAAGATATGAAATTCCTTGCATTAGTTCTTGAGATATGACTATCGCTGAAATCGTCTAAATCCAGCAAAATGCTGCCTAGTAGCGCCACCTATTGGGTGATTAATACCAAATCCTTATCAGCAAAAACTTATGTCAACTCTGACTGAATCTGAAGTTTGTAGAAAATCGGTGCATTAGTTTTTGAGATAGAGCTATAGCGAATATCGTGAAAATTCCTGCATAGCAGCGCCACCTATTGGGTGATTAATACCAAAACCTAATTAACAACAACTTGTGTCAACATACAACTAAATCTGAAGTTAGATGAAAATTCGTCCATTAGTTCTATAGATAGAGCTATTGAGGCAATCGTGAAAAAGGCAGCACAGAAGCGCCACCAGTTGGGCGATTTGCACCAACACGTAATAAGTAGCAAGTCATATCAAGGACTAACTGAATCTGAAGTTTGATGAAAATCCGTGCGTTTGTTCTTAAGATATTGGGGCAATCGTGAGCTATTGGGGAAATCGTGTAAATCCTGCAAAATTCATCATAACAGCGCCACCTGTTGGGCGATTTACACCAAAACGTAATCAGCATCAGTTCATATCAAGGACTAACTAAATCTGAAGTTTGATCAAAATCCGTGCAATAGTTCGTGAGATAGAGCTATTGCGAAAATCGCGAAAAATGCAGCATAGCAGCGCCACCTATTGAGCGATTTACACCAAAAACTAATCAGCATCAATTTGTATTAGGGACTCACTGAATATAAATTTTTATTAAATTCCGTGCATTAGTTCTTGAGATAGAGCGCCCATAAAATTTGTGTCACATACACACAGACAGACTCACAGAGTCACAGACAGACATTTTGTAAAAACATGTTTTTTGGAATCTCTGACCCCTAAAACGTGTAAATCCGTCGAAAACCGGAATTCGAAAATTTTCATGAATCCAATACTTTCTTCTTGTAAAGATAGAAGAAAGTAAAAACAAGGTACAAGTGGTGCCCTTTTTACTTTCTTCTATCTTTACAAGAAGAAAGTATTAGATTCATGAAAATTTTCGAATTCCGATTTTCGACGGATTTACGCGTTTTAGGGGTCAGAGATTCCAAAAAACATGTTTTTACAAAATGTCTGTCTGTGACTCTGTGAGTCTGTCTGTCTTGTTTCAACAAATTCACTCGCCGAGTCTGTGTGTATGTGACACAAATTTTGTGGGCGCTCTATCTCAAGAACTAATGCACGGAATTTGATCAAACTTCAGATTTAGATAGTCCTTGATATGAATTGATGCTGATTACGTTTTGGTGTAAATCGCCCAACAGGTGGCGCTGTTATGATGAATTTGCAGGATTTACACGATTTCCCCAATAGCTCTATCTTAAGAACTAACGCACGGATTTTCATCAAACTTCAGATTCAGTTAGTCCTTGATATAACTTGCTCCTGATTATGTGTTGGTGTAAATCGCCCAACAGGTGGCGCTTCTGTGCTGCCATTTCACGATTGCCTCAATAGCTCTATCTATAGAACTAATGGACGAATTTTCATCTAACTTCAGATTTAGTTGTATGTTGACATAAGTTGTTGTTAATTAGGTTTTGGTGTTAATCACCCAATAGGTGGCGCTGCTATGCAGGAATTTTCACGATTTTCGCTATAGCTCTATCTCAAAAACTAATGCACGGATTTTCTCCAAACTTCAGATTCAGTCAGACGTTGACATAAATTGTTGCTGATTAGGATTTGGTATAAATCACCCAATAGGTGGCGCTGCTAGGCAGCATTTTTCTGGATTTAGACGATTTCAGCGATAGCCATACCTCAAGAACTAATGCACGGAATTTCATATCTTTAGAATCCTCATGAGATGCATAGATTGCCATTTAATTTTGGCAGTGTGATAGCGAATTTTGAAGTATTAACATGTATGATATAGAAGAAAGTTTTGGGATTGGTACATCCGACTAGTTTAGAATAGTGTTCCCATTTTTTTAAAAATGTACCCTTTTTACTTTCTTCTATCTTTACAAGAAGAAAGTATTGGATTCGTAAAAATTTTCGACTTCCGGTTTTCAGCGGATTTACACGTTTTAGAGGTCAGAGATTCCAAAAAACATGTTTTTACAAAATGTCTGTCTGTGAGTCTGTCTGTGTGTATGTGACACAAATTTTGTGGGCGCTCTACCTCAAGAACTAATGCACGAAATTTAATAAAAATTTATATTCAAGTAGTCCCTAATATAAATTGGTGCTGATTAGTTTTTGGTGTAAATCGCCCAACAGGCGGCGCTGCTATGCTGCATTTTTCGCGATTTCTGCACTAGCTCTATCTCAAGAACTAATGCACGGATTTTCATAAAACCTCAGATTCAATTAATCCTTGATATGAATTAGTGCTGGTAACGTTTTGGTGCAAATCGCCCAACAGATGGCGCTGCTATGCTGCATTTTGCAGCATTTACACGATTTTCGTAATAGCTCTATCTCAAGAAATAATGCACGGATTTTGATCAAACTTCAGATTTTGTTAGTCCTTGATATGAATTGATGAAGATTACGTTTTGGTGTAAATCGCCCAACAGGTGGCGCTGTTATGATGAATTTTGCAGGATTTACACGATTTCCCCAATAGCTCTATCTTAAGAACTAACGCACGGATTTTCATCAAACCTCAGATTAAGTTAGTCCTTGATATGACTTGCTACTGATTAGGTGTTGGTGTTAATCGTCCAACAGGTGGCGCTTCTCTGCTGCCTTTTCCACGATTGCCTCAATAGCTCTATCAATAGAACTAATGGACCAATTTTCATCTAACTTCAGATTTAGTTGTATGTTGACACAAATTGTTGTTAATTAGGTTTTGGTGTTAATCACCCAATAGGTGGCGCTGCTATGCAGAAATTTTCACGATTTTCGCTATTGCTCTATCTCAAAAACTAATGTACGGATTTTCTCCAAACTTCAGATTCAGTCAGACGTTAACATAAATTGTTGCTGATTAGGATTTGGTATAAATCACCCAATAGGTGGCGCTGCTAGGCAGCATTTTGCTGAATTTAGACGATTTCAGCGATAGTCATATCTCAAGAACTAATGCACGGAATTTCATATCGTTTGAATCCTCATGAGATGCATAGATTGCCATTTAATTTTGGCAGTGTGATAGCGAATTTTGAAGTATTAACATGTATGAGATAGAAGAAAGTTTTGGGATTGGTACATCCGACTAGTTTAGAATAGTGTTCCCTTTTTGAAAAATGCACTCTTTTTACTTTCTTCTATCTTTACAAGAAGAAAGTATTGGATTCGTAAAAATTTTCGACTTCCGGTTTTCGACGGATTTACTTACACGTTTTAGAGGTCAGAGATTCCAAAAAACATGTTTTTACAAAATGTCTGTCTGTGACTCTGTGAGTCTGTCTGTCTGTCTGTGTGTATGTGACACAAATTTTGTGGGCGCTCTATCTCAAGAACTAATGCACGGAATTTAATAAAAAATTATATTCAAGTAGTCCCTAATATAAATTGGGGCTGATTAGTTTTTGGTGTAAATCTCCCAACAGGTGGCGCTGCTATGCTGCATTTTTCGCGATTTCTGCACTAGCTCTATCTCAAGAACTAATGCACGGATTTTCATCAAACTTCAGATTCAGTTAATCCTTGATATGAATTGGTGCTGGTAACGTTTTGGTGCAAATCGCCCGACAGATGGCGCTGATATGCTGCATTTTGCAGCATTTACACGATTTTCGTAATAGCTCTATCTTAAGAAATAATGCACGCATTTTCATCAAACTTCAGATTCTGTTAGTGCTTGACATGAGTTGACGTTTTGCACCTTGTGGTGTAAATCGCTCAACAGGTGGCACTGCTATGCTGTATTTCTTGTGATTTCCGCAATAGCCCTATCTCAAGAACTAATGCTTGGGTTTTCAACAAACTTCAGATTCAGGTATACCTGGATATAAATTATTGCTGTTTATGTTTTGGTATAAATCGCTCAACAGGTGGCGCTGCTATGCAGCATTTTTCTTGATTTCCACAATAGCTCAATGTCCAGAACTAATGCACGGATTTTTATCAAACTTCAGATTCAGTTAGTCCTTGACATGAATTGATGTTTTGTACCTTTTGGTGTAAATCGCTCAACAGGTGGCGCTGATGTGCTGCATTTTTTGTGATTTCCACAGTAGCTCTAGCTCCAGAACTAATACACGGATTTTCATCAAACTTCAGATTCCAGTATACCTTAATATGAATTAGTGCTGTTTGTGTTTTGGTGCAAATCGCTCAACAGGTGGCTCTGCTATGCTGCATTTTTCAGAATTTCTCCTGCAGCTCTATCTCAATAACTAATGTACGAATTTTCATCAAACTTCAAATTCAGGTATACTTTTATATGAATAAATTGATGTAATTTCTTGTACTATTTAAATGATTTAATTGACGTGATTTATATAGAAGAAAGTTTTGTGATGACCACAACATACTAGTTTTAGAATAGTGTTTCCTTTTTCAAAAATTCCCTCCCAGTGGCCCTTTTTTTCTAGAGTCAACACTAGCATTATATAACAAACAGATATTATTAAATACTTTTAAATAGTATTTCTTTAAGGTGTTATTTGATGTAAAGTTATTTCACATATTAATAGTAATAATTTATTAACTTCTTCTCTTCATTTAAATCAGTAAAGTGTGCAAATAGTAAATGTATAACCATACCTGTATATTTTTGCAAACCTATAAAAATAAAAAGAATTTTTAGACACTGATAACAATATCATTAAGGAGAGGGGGTTTTAGGAAATGATATAAAGAAGGGGGTTGAGGTCCAAATTTGCAAAAAAGTTGATAACATTCTATAAGTACAACTCCTAATCATATTTGAATTGATTCTTGAAGTTTAAAGAGAAAAAACTGCTGTTTTACATTACAGTGGGTAATCGGTTTACGAACAGTAATGAACACTTTCGGGAGAGATTTTTATGTTTGAATAATGAACACCTCACAAAACAAAGCCACAAAGAAGCAATGCTCTGTTTCAGATTTGCCGAACTATATTTAATTCAGGGGTGGGGAAATACATCATTTTACTTGCCACTGGCGAGTGGATTTTCTGACAGGGTGAGTGAATTTTTAGGTAGTCTTTGAAAAACTGCAGGCTATAGAGATATGCCACAACTTTTTTTTTACTAGTTAGCTATATTTTGCAACTTTCTGTAATGTAAAATAGTACCAAATTCTATCCTATACTCAACTTTTCTCTGTTGTATATATTTTATTTATTGGGAAAAAATATGAAAATGCACTGTAGTAATAGTAATTAACTATTTTTGCAGTCGCACACATTTTGTCATAACAGTTTTCAGAAGTACGTTGCATCTTGCTGGCTGGTAAAATAAATCCTTGGCTGGTAAGATTTTTTGAAATTTACCCACCCCTGATTTAATTGCATGTATTGTTGACTTAGAGAACATTTTAATAATTGCATAATGGCTAGGGATGCACCGAATAGTGATTTTGGTTGAATACAGAATAATTGGCCAACAGGCGAACTGAATATTCGGCTAGCCGAATAGTAACTGCCAGCCCAAATACTGAATATTCGGCTTGTCGAATACTTTTATATTTCAAAGTTTAAAGGCATTAAAATGTTAAATTTTAAAACAATTTTACATAATATTTTAAACAGAAACTTTTATTCTAATAAACAAGAGCTTTTTTCAAGCAAACTTTATGCTGAAAAAAATCTGCTTTGAGTTATTTAAGAAGAGGATAGTTATAAAAATATTTTAATTTATTAATAAAATTTTAAATTTCATGGCTTCTTTTGATAATTAAAACAAATGAATATTTTCTTAAATTCTAAAACAAACATTTTAAAATCAAAGAGAGATTGTGAAAAAATTGGAAGAAAAATTGTATAGGATCATATATAATTTCTTTGTCAGGAAGAGACTAAAGTAAAAGTAAATAAACAATACAATCTATTCAAATTTTATATGGTGGCAACTTAGCAAGAATAACTGTTCTACTAGCAAGAATAACTATTCTACTCCCTTTGATTAAGCAAGGAAGTTTTTAGATGCAGAGTCAGATAATATAGTCGAACACGCGAACACCGTTCGCAGAAAATTTTCAAAGTTTGCAGACAGTTTTGATGAGGGTTTGTTTTTACAAGTTTCTTTATTTAAAAAAAGAAATTAACAGGACACCAGGTGGAGAATCGGTGTAACGCACGTTGCAGACTATTGACAAGGTCTGTAGACTATTTTTCAACTGGAGGAAAAAAAAAAAAAAAAAAAAGTTTGCTAGAAAATATTTGCCATGTGCCATAGTACAGTATTTTTTGGAAGAAGCACCGCGGCTCATACGAGTTAAAAACTTAAAAATATTGTAAGTGCGGTGCTTATGCCGGAACGGCGGGTACAATTCCTTTTTTTTTTTTTTCCCTCCTGCCAGGACCGGTAGCAGAAACAGTGCAGCACCGACGCGGGTGCTGCAGATTATGTTAGGCTTTTCAGATTAATTTAACAGATTAAAAATAAATTGTGTGTTAAAAAAATAAATGTTAAATGTTGATCATTTTTTAAATAAAGTTTATTTGGTTGGAAATTTTAGCGAATGTTTATGTGCTTGTATATAACTTTTCATTTTTGCTGTTGACGGCAATATAGGACTCGGGAGGAGCGTGGCGTTTTTTTGCAGAAAATTTTAAAGAAATTATTTGAGTTTGCAAACAGTTTTACATTTTATCTAAGTCTGTTTAGATGCATCCTAGATCGGTGTCTGGAGTGGGCAATCATTTTCAGAGATTGTAAACGTTGTTCTTAAAATCTTAGCAAGAAACATATTATTTACTGGACAATGTTCAGGAACTTGCATTTGTACATAATTAATTCTTATGAAAATCCTCGTATTTGGTTAATTTTCTTAAATAATACTTAACAGCAAATAAATAATGTCAAAACATTCTCTTTTATTTAAATATGATTGTGTTTCTAATTATTCTAAATATCTTTATAAGTTGACTGTTAAACGTAGAAGTTGTATAAGATTTTTAAAAATGTTTTAAAAGGTATTCGGTTCGGCCGAATATTTCGATATTCGGCCATACCGAATAGTTAAATATTTGGCCAAACCGAATATTCGGTAACATGCCCGAATATCGAATATTCAGTGCATCCCCAATAATGGCATAATTAATTCATGGGCTACCGTGGGGTTCGACAGGGGTGTAGTGGAGGGTATACGGGGTATACGCCATGTACCTTCTGGATTTTTTTAAGAAGCTCCGTATACCTTCTGTTTCTCAAATAAAGCATTAGCGCAACCCTACCTATGAACTTTCATGACGTCAGCGTATACCCTCTGCTTATATCGTATACTCTCTGGTTTTTTTACAACTACAACACTGTGGTTCGAGCCCTACTTTTTAGGGCCCTCAAATTAGAATGAACAAATCAGAAACATTTTTATATTTTGTACCCCTTTTCAAAGAAATATTTTTAATTGCAAATCATTTTAATTGAAATTTAGTTCAGAAATTAACAGGCTCTAGACTCCACTTGAGTTTTATCAGACCCGCAGTAAGCTTGATCTTTTAGAGAATTAAGGAGTTTTTGAACGGTGAAAGTGACAAATTGATATGCTCTAATGCTGTAGGGAATGAATGTAATCCTAAAAGATTTTACAAAGGGCATGTCATTTATATATTTTTAATATGCCACGACACAGACAAGGTCATCAACATGCGATGTGTCCATATTGAATTGAGGATGTATTTTAACCCTGTTATAAAGAGAAAATTTATATTATTTTTCATACATTGTTTAGCTTTTAAGAAAGAATTAATTGAATTACCATGCAAAATCTACGATCGGTTAACAAACACAGTTTTGGAATGGGTTAAATTCGTTAACTGATCACCCACTGTATATGAGATATCCTAGAATAGAATTACTATTTCTTAAGTTACTGAAATATTGGATTAATTAAATATAGCATAGAATATATCCTGGTGACCATTGTGCATATCGTAGAATAATAGTATTATGTAATACCAGTAGACTTGAGCGAAGCTTTCACACTGCTATCTTTGAGTTTATTTTCTGATACACTTTTTGCTTTTTAAACACTAATATAAAATAAAAATGTAATGCAGATATATGTCACACTTCATTTAATTTTTTTGTTCTATTTAATTTTTATAATCGTGCAGTATTTTATTTTTGTGGCAACACTGATTTCAGAAACCTAGCATTTCATTTATGAAAACAATGCTGATTTAATTTTTTATTCCCAGTAGCAGAAAGTTGTGGTTGTGTCTGCGACAGCAATTTAGTGGGTTGAAAATTGTCTGCGGTAGTAGCGTGTTACATTTTCTTATGTATGAAAATTATAAGTGTTAAAATAAATAGCGTTCTTACTGATTAATAACCAGTGGTGATTCTGAGTAAAAAAAAAAATCGGAAATTCACAGCAAATTTTCCGAAAGGTTACAACAGAGGGGGGGGGGAGCGAAAATCGACTATCGGCACTAGCTATGTGTTTTTCTTCGCGTGCTTTTGATGAAATTTGCGTTTTTTGCGATCTTTTGACTTAATTTGCCGTTTTTTTCGCGATCTTTTGACGAAATTTGCCGTTTTTTCGCGATCTTTTGACGAAATCTGTTGTTTTTCTCGCGATCGTTTGACGAAATTTGCCGTATTTTTCGCGATCTTTTGACGAAATCTGTTGTTTCTTCGCGATCTTATGAGGAAATTTCTCGTTTTTTTTCGCGATCTTTTGACGAAATTTGCCGTGTTTTCGCGATCTTTTGACGAAATCTGCTGTTTTTTCGAGATCTTATGAGGAAATTTCTCGTTTTTTTTTCGCGATCTTTTGAAGAATTTTGCCGTTTTTTCGCGATCCTTTGACAAAAATGAGCTTTTTTTCGCGATCCTTTACGAAATTTGCGTTTTTTCCTCGATTCTTTGACGAACTTCGTGTTTTTCCGCGATTCTGTGACAGAAATTTGAGTTTTTTCGGCGCCCCTGGGACGAAATTTACGTTTTTCCCGGGGTCTTTTGACATTCGCATTTTTTGACAGTAATCTGCGTTTTTTCGTGATCGTTTAACAGAAATTTGCATTTTTCCGCGATTGTCTGACTAAATTCGTGTTTTTTCCCTCGATCCTTTCATGAAATTAAAGTTTCTTCCGCGATTTTGTGACAGAAATTTACGTTCTTCATGCGCCCTTGGAACGGAATTCACGTTTTCCTTCGGGATTTTTGGATAAAATTCAAGTTTGTACAGCGATCTTTTGGCAGAAATTTATGTTTTTCGAGATCTTTGGATTCAATTCCGCGTTCTTTCTGCAATCCTTTGACGTAAATTTGCGTTTTTTCGCGATCGTTTACTAAATTTGCGTTTTTTCCACAATCGTTTGACTAAATTCGCATTCTTTCCGCGATCCTTTGACGAAATTCGTGTTTTTTCCGCGATCCTGTGACAAAATTTGCATTTTTACCACAATCCTGGGACGAAATTCATGTTTTTTTCGTGGCTCTTTTGACGAAATTCGCGTTTTTATAGCGACCCTTTGGCTATAAATTACCGATTTTTTATGCGAACGATTGTCGAAATTGATATTTTTCGACGACCATTTGTCGAATTCACGATATTTTTTGTCAGAATTTGTTTTGTTTTTTTCTTTAAGGAAATACTTTTTTTTCCCCCTCAAGTTGGCAAATTTATCTGCAAGGTCCAAAATAAATCTGCGACGCGCGTCGCGCACTTTCTGCTACCGGGTTTTTATTTTAAAAAAGCATGTTTTAATGAAATGTAAATGTACTATTTCAGAAGCTGGGTAAAAATTCTTTCGAATGATACATAATTCATTGTTCTGCGTTTTGTAGATACATAGAAAAAAAGGATGTTAACAACAGAAATGATATATATGATAGATAATAAAGTGTATGAAAAATACCCCTATTTTCACATTTTATGTGCATAATTAATTTTAATTTTGCAAAATCTTCTATCCTTTACAATATTTTAAATATTTTTTGCGTTCAGGATCATCAAATCTATATTATCTAATGACAATTAATTATATATCACGTATAACGGTAAGAAATAAAGTTAATATTCACTTTTTTATCACATTTAAAAACAGATCTAGAGTAAAATTTTTTCATAGAGAGAAAACATTATTTTGAATTATATACAGAGACTAAGGACCAGGGTTCGCAAAGCTGGGCCCAGTTCGAAAAAACCCAGTGGGTTTTTTTAGAATGGGCCCACTTGAAAAAGCCCACTGAAAAACCCATAAAGTGGGTTTTTTCAATTTTCAGATATAATTTAAAAATTTAAACAACATATAAATTTAATGAATTTAAGTCATTTCAGTTAATTTTGAAAAAATATTAATATCTAAAAGCCATTACTACAAATAAAAATGTATTTCAGCACATTGAAATACTTTACTAACATAGAACCTAGTAGGCAACATACATAGTACATAATTATAGGTATGTCTTTATATAAAAAATTCAAATCAACTATATTCATGGAAATAAAAAATATGTATTTTTACTTTCTTCTATCTGTACACGAAGAAAGTATTGGATTCGTGAAAAATTTCGACTTCCAGTTCATGATTGATTTATATGTTTTAAAAAGGTCCTGAAGACAATTTGATAGTTTTTAGAAAATGACTGTCTGTATGTAAAAAAAAAATTTGTGGGTGCTCTATTTCAAGAACTAATGCACAGAATTTCACAAAACTTTTACTAACACAAAACTGAGTTAGACCTTGATGTAAACTGGTGCTGATTAGTTTTTGGTGTATACTGCCCAACAGGTGGCACTGCTATGCTGCATTTATCTCAATTTTTGCAATAGCTTTATCTCAAGAACTAATGCATGGATTTTCATAAAACTTCAGATTCAGTTATAAGTTAAGTTGTTGCTTATTGAATTTTGGTGCATATCGCCCAACAGGTAGTGCTGTTATGCTGCATTTTTCGCGATTTCAGCAATAACTCTAATTTCAAGAACTAATGTGATTTGAATAAAAATTTAGATTCAGTTAAACCTTGATATAAACTGGTGCTGATTATTTTTTGGTGTATATCGCACAAGCGACGCTGTTGTGCTGCATTTATCTCACTTTTTGCAATAGCTTTATCTCAAGAACTAATAATGCATGGATTTTCATCAAACTTCAGATTCAGTTAGATGTTGACGTAAATTGTTACTGATCAGGTTTTGTTGTAAATTGAACAACAGGTGATACTTATATCTCCTTGTTAAATGCATCCAATTCAACAAATCTATATTTTACAATCCTCATGATGGGCATAAATTGCCATTTAATTTTGTCACTGTGACAGTGAATTTTGGATTACATGTATGAGATAGAAAAAACTTTTGGGATTGGCACATCCGACTAGTTTACCCCTTTTTTTCTTCCTACTTATATATTTTAAATTTTAATATTCTATTCATTATTTGATTCAAAGAAAATTAACAATTTTATATCTTCTATTATATTTAAAATTAATTTGTGAGAAACACTGGCATTTAATTAATTTAAATTCATATAATTTATACAATTTATAACTTGTAAAATAGCATTACAATTATATTGTATATAAGAGAACAATGTATTTTTTTATGTATAGTGTATATAATATATGGAAAATATAGTATACAATAATGTAATTACGCATGCAATATACTTTTGAAAAAACCCGATTTTCCCCGGGGAAAATTGGGTTTTTCATGAAAAAACCCATGTGGGTTGGGTTTTTTCAGAAAAACCCGGGTTTTTGCGAACCCTGCTAAGGACCCCAATTGGTGTAGAGCTCTGGGCAGCTGCCCCGTTTGCCCATTGCTGTGGAAGCCCTGCCTGTTTATGTTTTTTTACATATGAGAATTTTACCATTTATCAGGATGATGAAATATACTCTAGATGACCCCGCAGCTTTGCATGCAAAGTCGTTGATGTCAAGAGGTATTTAGGGGAGAGTGGTAATGAATGGGCCAATTTTTGGTTTTTAATTTTTTCTATTTTTTTTTTTTTTTTTTTGGGGGGGGGGGGGGGTCAGAATTGGCTCTTCAGTTACTTTACTTATTTTTGGTTATATAAAAAAGTCGTAAAAATTGGATTAGAAAATGTCTATAATGATTAATGAATGATAACAGAAAATAAAAATATAGAAATTTGGCCCATTCATCCCCACCCATGGGGCTAAATAGGCCATTAAAGGTAATGAATGGGCCACTTGATCTTTTATTCACCAAATATGACAAAATGAATGGTACTTGACATGACATGATCAAAGCATTTTGAAATAGTAAGCGATACACAATGCTTATCAAAGTTTATGAACATCAAATGGGATATTGTTAAATCACATAATTGTAGCAGAAAAATGACAAAATAATGAGATTATAAGAAAAAAAGAACATAAAATATACATAAAAATAATAGATAATACACATTATGATTTAACGAAATTTATATATTTCAAAATTAATATTAAACGACATGGTTGTAACAGGTTTGGAACTGCCTATTGATTGACTATTTAGTGTAAATTTCTGGTATTATTTATTCTACCCATAAGATTCAGAATATAAACAATTATTCCAGTTTTATAGCAAATGAAAAAATACCGGTAGGTGTGGTCAACAACTGGACAGTTCACCTTAATCATTTATACAATTTAACTTATGTTTCTAATAAATAACTAATATTTCTTAGGGTGAAAATGTGTAAATTATTTTTTAGACATCACTATAAACCTATTCTAACTAGACAGTAGTTTAATCTATATCCATTACAGCCAGTTATGTTTCATTTTAAGGAGAAAATCAGAAAAAAAGAAAGAAAAACCATATTTTCATGATCAGGGCAAAGGTGGACCATTCATGACCATGATATACTGGCCCATTCAGCCCCAACTATACTTCTGGAATATATTCAGGGTTTTTTTAAGTACATTAAATTCAAATAACATCTAAATACATCCTAAAATTAGTTTACAGATATGCAAAGACCTGCTAATACACATATCTGCAATGAAATAATAGATATTTTTTAGCTTATTTATGTTACTGAAAAGGGAAAAAAATTACTTTTCAATCAGATTCTTGACCATCCTACTCTAGTGGGAAAATGGCTTCTCCCAAACAATGGAAAATTTTATGAGTTTGGTAGAACAAAAAGCTTTATCTATTGGTGGCATCTAAAATAATTTTATGCAAATATTTTTTCATATTTTGTTAATGGCCCATTCCTTTGTCTCTCCCCTATGTGCTTTTTTTGTGTGTTGAATTAATTAATTAACAAATATTTTGTAAAATACCATAGAAATTGCAATTTAGAATGTTTTTAGAAAGTTTTTCGTTCATTCCGCCCTTTTTAAATTTCTAATTTTTTTAGAAACTATTCTTAGCTAGCATTTATGACTTAAAAGTAACCTGTATGCCAAATTTCAAGTTTCTAGGCCCTTCAGTTGTATCACAAATATTGTATGTTGAGAAAGTTTTTTTCAATTGTATGCTTTTTTTTTAAATTACAAAAAAAAAAAAAAAAAAAAAAAATCTGTGTGTGGAGTTGCATCTGAAAAGTAGCAGCCATTTCAAGTTTCTGTCATTAACAATTCTATAGAACATAAAAATCATAATTTAAAACATTTTTAGAATGTTTTTCGTTCATTTCACTCTTTTAAATTTCGAATTTGGAAAAGAAAATATTTCAGTGCAACAGGGTTCGTACGGTCCTTGAAAGTCCTTAAAAGTGCTTACATTTTTCAAAGGAAAGTTTTGGTGCTTAAAAGTACTTATTTTCATGCAAAATCTGAGAAAAGTCCTTAAAAGTACTTAATTTTACTCTCATATTAATTCTTAATCAAAGGTGAAACTCTTCTGCATTTCTTTTAATTTCTGATTTTAAAAAAATCTTAATCCTGCCTGGCCTCTCCTTCTTCTGAAATTTCACTTCCCCCTTCGTAATATCAAAGTTAAAAACTTCATTTTTTTAAACCTTTTTCTACTCTCAGGGATGTAAGACCTGCGCCGATTGCGCCAGATGAAGCCAAAATCGTTTTACTGCGCCAAGCTGCTACAAAACAGCTATTTTTTTTCCATTTTGCGCTAAACCTGCGCCAAAACGTCCTTAGTGCCAAGATGAAATTTAGCACGATTTCGCCGATCCGAGAAACAAAAAAAAATCCATTTTTAACCTTTTTCTAGGCCGCTAATTGCGTCAAAAAAAGCAAAAAACCGCAGTCAAAAGATCTCGAAAAACACGCGATGTTAAGTTTGTCAAATGATCATGAAAAAACGTGAATTTTGTCAAAGGATCGCTATTTTCGTCAAAAACGAACAAAACGCGGTCAAAAGATCGTAAAAACGATAATTGTGTTAAAAGATGGCGAAAAACCCCCGCAAATTTCATCAAAAGGTCGCAAAAAACATAAATTTTGTCAAAAGATCGCGCAAAACACGCAAATTTTGTCGGAAGATCGCGGAAAACCACGATTTCATTAAAAGATCGCAAAAAATTCGTCAAAAGAGATCGCGAAAAACACGCTTGTCGAAAGATCGTAAATTTCGACAATAGATCGCGAAAATCGCGCGAATTTTGCCAAAGGATCGCTAATTTCGCCAAAAAACGAACAAAACGCTATCAAAAGATCGTAAAAACGCTAATTTTATTAAAAGATGGCGAAAAAAACCCCTCAAATTTCATCAAAAGGTCGCAAAAAACACACGAATTTCGTCAAAATATCGCGAATAACACGTGAATTTCGTCAAAGGATCGCGAAAAAAAAAAACATGCCTTTTGTCAAAAGATAGCTGACTTCGTCAAAAAACAAACAAAACGGGGTCAAAAGATTGCGAAATAACGCGAATTTCGTTAAAAGATCGCGTAAAATACGCGAATTTCGTTAAAAGATCGCAAAAAATACGCGAATTTTGTCAAAAGATTGCCAAAAATACGCAAATTTCGTCAAAAGATCGCGAGAGACACGCGAATTTCGTCAAAAGATCGCGGAAAACATGCGAATTTTGTCATAGCGAAAAAAACCCCGTTAATTTTGTCCAATTACTTCTAAAAATGAACAAAACGGGGTCAAAAGATTGTGAAAAAACGCAAATTTCGTTAAAATATCTCGAAAAACTCCACAAATTTCATCAAAAGGAAACAAAAAAACCGCAAATTTTGTCAAAAGATTAAAAAAAACCACGCTAATTTCGTCAAAAAATAGCGAACTGTACACTAATTTCAACAAAGGATAGCAAAAAAATACGCGATTTTTGTCAAAAGATGGCGAAAAATACGCGTATTTTGTCAAAAGATCGCGAGAAATACGTGAATTTTGCCAAAAAATCGTGAGAAATACGCGAATTTTGCCAAAAGATCGCAAGAAATACGCAAATTTCATCAAAAAATCTCGAAAATACGCAAATTTCTTTTTTATTGGCATTAGAATTTCAATTTTCTCCCAAAATAGTTTTTATTGCTACAAAATTAATTTTTGCTGCTACAAAAATAGATTTTACTGCTACAAAATTAATTTTTGCTGCTACAAAAATAGATTTTACTGCTACAAAATGGCTTTAGTGCACTTTCATCCCTGTGCTCTATTTCTTACTTTATACTGAATAAATAATCTGTCCTAAATTTCAGTAACAATTCATTCCATCACATTTCATTAAAATTTCATCTGAATTTCGCCCTCAAAATTTTTCTTCCTCCGTTTTTCTTTGCTCCACCACAGTACTCAAAGTTTAAAAACTCTTCGAAACTGTTTAATTAAAATTTTTTTTTTTGCTTTGTCATTTTATTGCCACAATAAATAATCAATCAAGATTTCTCTTCCCACCCGAAATTGGAATTTTCCTTTTGCACCCCCCCCCCCCCTTCCGTCCACACACACTTAAAGAACACTTGGAATTTAAAGTCTTTAAAACTCCTCTTAGTTTTTCTTGTACATTTTTAGTAAGGTAAATAAATAAGTCATCTAATAAGCTCCCTCCCTCCCTAAAAATTTTTTTAAAAATGTGCTTGTCCCTTTGCCCCCTCAACTTATAAAGTTTAAAATCTTAAAAATCATTGCTTTTTTAAAAACTTTTTCTGCTCCATTAGTTAATTTATTGTAACAATAAATAATCTATCATACAGTTTTACTCCCCCCCCCCTCCACCGAAATTGACGTTTCCCTGCCCGCCCCCCCTCCTTACCAAGCATACAAAATTTAAAGTCTTTTAAACTGTTTAATTTTCATTTTTTGCGCTATTTGTAAATCTTTAGTAAGTTAATTATAAGTCTGTTAAACTACCCCCACCTCACCCCTCAATAATAAGAAAAAATTATGTTTCTCCTCTTTGTTTATCTTTACAATAAGAAAGTATTGGATTCGGGAAAATTTTCGACTCATTTACACGTTTTAGGGGTCAGATATCCTGAAAAACATGTTTTTATAAAATGAGTCTGTGAGTCTGTGACTCTGTCTGTATGTGACACAAATTTTGTGGGTGGTGTATCTCAAGAACTAATGCACAAAATGTAATAAAAATTTATATTCTGTTAATCCTCAATATAAATTAGTTTTTGATGTAAATCGCCCAACAGGTGGTGCTGCTATGCTGCATTTTTCATGATTTACGCCATAGCTATATCTCAAGAACTAAAGCACAAATTTTCATCAAACTTCAGATTCAGGTATACCTTGATAATTATAGTTGCTGATTATGGTTTGGTGTTAATTTCCCAACAGATGGCGCTGCTATGCTGCATTTTTCACGATATCTGCAATAGCTATATCGCAAGAACTAATGCACAGATTTTCATCAAACTTCAGATTCAGTTAGATGTTTACATAAGTTGTTAATGATTAGGTTTTGGTGTAAATCACCCTACAGGTGGCGCTGTTATGCTATATTTTGCAGGATTTGCACAGTTTTAACAATAGTCGTATCTCAAGAACTAATGCACGGAATTTTATATCTTTAGAATCCTCATGAGGGGCATAGACCATTTAATTTTGGCACTCTGATAATGAATTTTGTAGTATTAACATGTATGAGACAGAAGAAAGTTTTGGGATTGGCACATCCAACTAGTTTTTTCTTCTGCTGTACGTTATTTTAAAATTTTCTAAATTTCTACTGCCACATGGTGAAATCCCCCCCCCCCCCCCTTTCACGTCCATTTGAATATTTAAAACTTTTACAAAAAGGAAAGGAACCCTTTATTAAAAAATGCATGTTATAATTTATTAGTTTATTTAATTTGAAGGTCCTTAAATTTTTTTGGTTTTGGTCCTTGAAAGTCCTTAAAAGTACTTGATTTTTATTTAAAGAAATGTGTACGAACCCTGTGCAAGCATTTATGTCTTAAAAGTAACAGCCATGTCAAAGTTCAAGTTTCTATTCCTAACAATTCTATAGAAATCATTATTTAGAACATTTTCTTCTCATTTCATTCTTTTAAATTTCTTATTTTTTTTTTAAAAAACAACTTAGAAACTTAGCAAGCTTATTTATCTTTAAAAAAGTAACCATCATACCAAATTTACAGTTTCTAGCCCCTTCAATATCACAAAAGTTGTAACATTAGGATGTTTTTTCTACCTACAACTTTTTAAGTTTTGAATAATGATAAAAAAGAAGTTCTAAGTATGCATTGGTATCTTAAAAGTAATAGCTATGTCAATTTTCGAGTTTTTATCCCTAAGAATTCTATAGAAATCATAATTTAGAATGCTTTTCATTCATTTTGTTCCTTTTAATATAAAAAAAAAAAAAAATTAAACTGTTCTGTGCAAATATTTACGTCTTAGTATTAGGCACGTCAAATTTTGAGTTTCTATCTGTAAAGATTCTATAAAAATCATAATTTAGAATGTTTTCTTCTCATAAATTAAATTTCATATTTTTTAGAAACCATTCTTAGCAAGCATTTGTAACTTAAAAGTAACTGAGATGGCCATGCCAAATTTCTAGTTTCTAGTCCTTTCAGTACCATAAATAAAAATCGTAATTTAAAAATTTTTCTTCTCCTGTTCACTTTTAAATTTTGAATTTTTAAAAAACTATCGTGCCTGTTCATTTGTCTTAAAAGTAGTGGCCATGTCAAATTTCAATTTTCTATCTTTAATAATTACATAGAAATCCTACTTTAGAACACTTTTTGTGCATTGCATCCTTTTAAAATTTGAATTGTTTAGAGAATTAAAAATTAATTAATTAGAGAGCATTTACATAACAAATTTCAAGTTTCTATCCTCTTCAATATTACAAAAATCAAAATTTTAGAATGTTTTTTGATCCTGCACCCCTTCAAAGCAATAGCACTGACATAAATTATAGCCTATGTTGAAGTAGAGACTATCGCCACAAATTTGCCACTATTACTTTTGAAATTTCCAGAGATTACCTTCTACAAACAAACAAATATTGCATCTTTACGCTAAGATGTTATATATTCCCGTGGCCGCCATCTTGGATTTCTCGGTGATGTTTTGTTGGCGTTTGTTGATAAGGCAATCTTGACGAGTGACATGTTCTGGCAACCCAGTTAATCCTAATCAGCAGCATGCGAAGAAAAAACTGTGCCCGGGGCAAAGTTTCAATTTGGCGTCCCTCTCCCCCAACTTTTCTTTGTCACAGGTGTCAAAAAATTAAAAAGTGCAGAAACAGAAACAAATTTTACTGAATACATATTTTGCGTTAATTTTGAAACTTTAGGTTTAATTTTAATTCAGAAATATCAAAAAACTAAATAATATAAGAGAAAATTGCACTTATATTTTGACAAACGGGATTTGGAAAATGGGTGTAGAAAAAATGTATCTAACAGTACAGTATAACAGTTTGGAACCCTTTTATATTCCAAGAAAGAAACCCCATGCTATTTTGAGAGTACAGTAAGGAACCATTTATCCGCAAACCAGCTAACCGGAAAACCAGTTATCCGGAATGATATTTATTTCTGATAGACTGATTTCAGAATCTTTGCAGAAGAAGGTGTCATACATTGCCAGTTTGACATAGGCTTTGCTTGAAACAATTGTACAATTTGATGACAACATCTAGTATTTTTCGTCATCACATTTAGTTGTATTTTAGATGTTTTAATTTTTATGCAGAGGAAACAGAAGAATTTTTTTTCCTAAGGGATTCCCATAAATTGCCTTCTTTTAAACTCTGGCTAATTTTTTATCTTTCTTGCATTGATTTTTAATCCAACTAATCTAATAATTTAAAATGAGAAATAATGCCACAACCACGCATATTCCATAAAATTTATCAAATGGATGCTGCTTTAATGCACAACCAGTTAACCGGAAAAACCAGTTAACCGGAAAAACCAGTTATCCAGAATACATCTGACCCCAAGCATTCCGAATAAATGGTTCTGTACTGTATATGTTTTTGTCAATAAAAGAGATTAAGACAAATACCCAAAACAAGTTTTGAAAAGAAAGAAGTCCATATTCATAAATTTGTATTTCGGTGTGTGTGTGGGTGGGTTGGGGGGGGGGGGGGGTTAAAGGACAATGCAATAATTTTGAAATGAAAAATGAAACTTCCATTGGGAAAAAAATTCCCAATATGTAAATATACATTTTTTTTTTTTTTTTTTACAAAAAAGAAGAAAAAAGAGGTTTGCAGTGTAAATTTGACGCCCCCTCAAATTCCGCGCCCGGGGCGACTTCCCCCTTCGCCCCCCATTTCGCATGGCCCTGATCCTAATATGCGCATAAGTCTGCTTGGCCAAATTTACTTGGCGAAAAAAAGGTTTTCACGCCAAGAAAAAATCCAAGATGGCAGCCTTGGGAATATATAACATATGTTCCCATCTTTATAATATTCGTATAGATGTATATGTAAAATAGATGAAGAGAAGACAATAATGTGAACTCGTCAGGACTTGATTCTGTAACACCATTTATTTCTAACAGAAAACATGTATTCACCATTAAAAAAAAAGAAGAAAAATTATTGTATAATAGCATTTTCTTAAATATTTCTCTTAGTGTTTTGTTTAATTTTGCCTTTTTGGATATTCTTCAGTAATTGACCCACAGCCAACTTGATATTTTAACAAATGTGGTTCATACGAAATTCATTTTATTGTTGTAAGTTGTAAACATTGTTGTAACTGTTCGTTCTTCAAACTTCAGATTCAAATCGTGGCTATGGACCTAATTGCAGGAGATTAGCTAACATCCCATTTATATGTTTTTCTTATTTTTTTTACTGCTCACACATATTTATTTCTTGTTTTGTAATAAAACTTCTGTATTCTAGTATTTTTTATTTTATGGCAGTGTCCATATTAAATTAACAATTGCTAAATTGCTATCTTATAAATATTAAGCATTTTATGTTTATTTTGCTTCTAATTACAAAATTTGTCCTTAATATTTCAGATAATATTGAGCTTTCAGAATTACAGAAAGACTGGTTAGAAAATGAGGGAGCTTCGCATATTTTTAATGTAGCTGAACATTATGGTGTCTTCAAAGATCTTTTTGATCATGGATTTTTTACTCCTTGTGTCCCACTTGATATAACATATAGTTTTGATGAGCACTCTGGAAATCCTGTTCATATGGGCAACATTTTGCAAGCATCTGATGTAAGTTAGATTTTTTTTATGACAAATACAGTAATCGCTACTTGAATGGTGGATAATCATATGTAAAAGCCATACTGTATATTGTATTCGAAAAATAAGTCAGAAACATGTTTTAATTTAGTTAAATAATTTTTGGACTTATGAATTATTCTAAATTATTATTGCTATGTTTCTCATTGGCTATTAAAGTAGATAGGAAAATTTTTGGGAAACAAAAATTGTGTGTGATTCAGTGACATACATCACCAGTCTACAAGTACACAGAACTGTATATCCACAATACTACAGTGTTGTACGTATAGCAACCAGGGTGCTGGACAGTTTATTCGTTACATTAGTGGTATATTACACAAGGACAATTTGTGTGTTACCACACTACTGTGATCCACCAGTGTGACTTTTTTTTTAACTTTCATTCCACACTAAGGACAGTTACTATCTTGCAGCAGTGCAGACATACAGGCAGTGTGTAGCTGCGATTCAGTCTTACATGATCAACGAGTGGTTGCCAGCAATGGATCAGTCGAGAAGCGAAAGGACTTTCTTTCAACAAAGACCGTTGTCACTCAGCCCGAAGTGGTTGGAGTACGGAAAAAAAAAAAAAAAAAAAAAAATAATTTTTTTTTTTTTTTTTGCCATAAAAACAAGGGGATATACTGGAAGTAATATTACGAGGCATGTTTTTTAAGTAAGTACCGTTTTGGAATTAAAAAAAGACGTGCAAAGATATCGCAATAATTTTATTTTTACATGAAAGCCTGTACCTTCATCTACTTTTCTACATAATTTCCGTGATTATTGAGGCACTTGTCATAACGTGGCACCAGTTTTTGAATACCCTCCTCATAAAATTCTGCCGCTTGACTTTTTAACCACTGTATCACAAATGTTTTGACTTCGTTATCGTCTTGAAGACGCTGACCACCCAGGTGTTTCTTCAAGTGCAGGAACAAATGGTAGTCGCTGGGCGCCAGATCAGGGCTGTATGGAGGATGATCTAGAGTTTCCCATTTAAAAGATTTGATGAGATCTTTGGTCCGATTAGCCACATGTGGACGGGCATTGTCACGCAGCAAAACGATACCCTTACTCAACTTGCCACATCTTTTGTTCTGGATTGCACGACGCAGATTGTTCAATGTCTCACAATAAGACGCTGCATTGATTGTCTCATTACGAGGCAGAAACTCCACTAGCAATACTCCTTTTTTGTCCCAAAAAACTGTGCACATGATTTTCTGGGCAGAAATTGTTTGCTTAAACTTCACTTTTTTGGGTGATGATGAATGTCGCCATTTCATGGATTGTTGTTTCGATTCTGGTGTGACGTAGGCAACCCATGTTTTGTCACCAGTAACAATTTGGTCTAAAAAATCTTCACCTTCATTGTGGTACCGTTCAAGGAAAGTCAATGCACTGCCTAAACGTTGTGTTTTGTGCAAATCCGTCAACATTTTTGGAACCCAACGTGAACTCAATTTCCGGTAATTCAAGTTCTCGGTCACAATGCGATACAAAACACTACGAAAATATTGAGGAAAGCAGTCGCACAATGATGAAATAGTAAAGCGTCTGTTTTCTCTCACCTTTTCGTCCACTTTCTGCACCAAATCTTCATTAACGACCGAAGGACGCCCACTCCGTTCTTCATCATGCACATTTGTGCGGCCATCTTTAAATGCTCTCACCCATTTCCTTACCATTCCATCACTCATAATGTTTTGTCTGTAAACTTCACAGATCTCACGATGAATATCGATCGGTTTTACGCCTTTAGCACTAAGAAATCGTATAACAGCCCGTACTTCACAATCAGCGGGACTCACGATTGTCGGAGGCATCTTAAACACTCAGTAAACAACGTATACAATGAAGAATCAGACTGTAATGGCGTCAGTGCGTAGACAAGAGATGTAGGTAACCAGCGCGCATGCGCGGAACGCCGACCGTAGCGCTGCGGCGGCAGAATCGCAAAACGGTACTTACTTAAAAAACATGCCTCGTATATAACTGATATAAACACCCTTGATATCACTTCAGCAGGTTTTTGTTATTTTTTAATGCCATAAAAAAATACTATTATTTATAAATTTTGATTATTATTATTATTTTATAAAGTGTGTATGTATATATAAAGTGTGTTCTTATACGTATTTAGTTTGATTATTATTATTGTTATTTGATATAAATATGCTCATATATGTATTTACGTTGTAAAGCCTTAGTAAGAGAACGAGTGCACAGTTGGATTTTATCTTTGAAGGGGATCTTTTTAGATAGACACAAAGTCTCCAAGCTTAACAAAAGGTTGACATAAAATGCCAAGCAGAATTTACAACTGGACGTAAGAATATTTATTGGTCCTCATAAAGAAGTCGTAAAAGATGGACCACACGGGCGAGGAAGAGAGCCCGGGGTTCCCAGATCCCACGATCACTGACGCTTAGTGGGCGGAGTGCTTTATATCCCGAAAAAGTGGAATATCAAATCAGAGGTCTGCAAGATGACGGAAGAAGAGGGAATCAGCAAGACGGACCGATCATTTGACGAAGGGGGCTAAGGACCATCCTTCATATTGTTAATACAAGGTGATTTCGTAAGCAAAGAATTAAGTTATAAGCAGATTTGAAATAATTCTCAACAGCGATGGTTAAAAAAACAAGAGATTCGTTAGCTCTCAACAGAGATGGTTTAAATCCAGAGAATTAGAAAGATGCCTCAACTGTGATGGTTTAATAAAGAGTCGACTAAGTTTCCCAACAGTAATTTTCAGAGGCGGTTAAAAGGCGATTTTCGGAGTTCTGATGGATTATTCACAGAGATGAGATGACTACAAGAGATTTGAAATAATTCTCAACAGTGATGGTTAAACAAAGATTTATTAAGTTTTCTCAACGATAATTTTTAAAGATGACTACGAGTCTTTCGGGTCGTGTTTTCCCGTTAAGGGACGACCCTAAGATCGACAGCTCTTGGGCTTTGATATCATCATCGGTTTAATTAAATTAGTGACTTTATCTGGAGCGTGAAAAACCTCAAAGGAGCAACGGATATATGTGTGACTAATGGCTGTGAGTAAGCTTCTACTATATTGTGCAGAAGGTATGTGTTATTCAATATTTTTGTATTCCCATTATTTTAATAGCCTATGTTGTGCTAGGGATGTACAATTTATGGTAACCAAGCAATTAATTAATCTTTGTAATAATAATTTAAAAGGTAAACTTAATGCAAATGCTAATTCAATTTCATTCTTTGGAATGCTGGTGTCTTGTGACACAATTCTATTTTGTTTTTGTAAATGTGTAAATTAACTGTAAATAAACTTTTTGTTAATTGTTAAATTTTGGCCTATGTTTTTAATACAACATGAGTCCATTGTTTTACTTTAATGTAAGTTTTATTTCAGATTATAAACTTCTTTGGTATGTTATTAGTTTTGATAGGTTTTGTTTAGATATAACTGCACGGTCTACAAGCTATTTCTTCACTAAAATTACACAATGCAGTTTGGGGCAGTTTTGGAGATGTGTTTCCTCCCTCCTCAATTTAAGATAATTAGGGTTAGTCTAATTATCAGAAGTAGCCAGGACCATTATTCAATTATTACGATCATAAATGTTTGATTATAAGTTGTAATGTTTTTAAATACCCACTATAATATTTCAGGTACAGTAATTTAGGAGTAGTTAACCTACAATTGCTAGGATAATTTATGCACAATTACCCTATTTTCTTTTCCCCCACTTTCAAGATTGGGTTTACCCTTGCCCCAATCCCGTGTATGTATGGGTAGTTAAGTTGGTGTCGGTATATGGACCCAGTTCTGCCCAATATTTCTGTTTTAAAATTAGAATGTTATACCATTTATAGTCTTTGTGCAAGCTGTGCAATATTTTTCAGAATCCTACCATAAAGTACTGAAAGTAATCCCCCCCCCCCCCCTCAGCAGACAGAAAATTCTAATGATTTTAAAATGGGCTTATGATTGGAACATTTGTGAAAATGATAGGAAAATTGAAAGAGTGGTGTGGTGTATATTTGGAATTTATGAAATTTCACATTACAATTTGGAAAATAAAATCAGATCATTAACATTTTTAGTTTAAAAATTCCCGTCCATAGAAGTTAAGTAGTTACCAATAATACAAATAATAAATTAATGAAACAAATTTACATAAAATAATTAAATTAGTTATCAAGTAAATATGAACAAAATTTATAAAACTGAAACTGAATATAAATATTTATTGAATCTTAGTGCATAAAAATCGAAGAAAACAGTATCCTTCAAAAGGGACACTCCTTTCAAATATCTAGTAGCACGCATATAGGGAAATATGCCATTCTGATACAATGATATGTAAAGAGATTGAATAAAAATAAATTGCATAAGATATATTCATTTAGGAGATATAGAAACAAAAAAACTTTAGGAATTTCCTGAACAAACAGAAGGCTTGAAAGTGCCAGAAAAATAAACTTGAAGGGGAGTGCTTATAAATGGCACTTTTTCAAAAAAGGAAAAATTCACATGTATGAGGGAGGGGGGTGGGAGTTACTTTTGGTACTTTACAGTATTTTTGAATATCCCATTTAAAATTTTGTTAGGATCGGAAAATCTCCCCTTATATTTTTCCCCTAGTGAAAACTTAGTATGGATTTCAATATACACTATCAAACTGTTTATCCAGAATGGTTAAGGCCAGATGTATTCCGGATAACTGGTTGGGTATCGAAGCAACATTCATTTGATCACATTTGTAGAATATATGTGACTGTCGCATTGTTTCCAATTTCAAATTACCTATTAGGTTACTCAGATTAATTATCAGATCTAATCAAGATAAAAAAAAAATATCCAAGTTTAAAAGAAGTTTATCGGAATCCCACAGAAACAACAATTCTGTATAAAAAAAACAAAACACCTATTTCCGACTAAATAAGTTTCCATTTCAAATCCGAGATTTTGGCATCAAGTTATACTGTGCTTGTGGTAATGTATCAATCAATGCACATGTCGAACTGGCACTGTATGGCATTTTTTTCTGGGAAGATTCCAAAATCAGTCAATGTGAAATATCATTCTCTATATAACTGGTTTTCTGGATAATGAGTTCATACTGTACAGAAAAAAAAAAAAAAAAAAAAAAAAGATTGTCATTTAAAAATATCTAAAAGTATTCATTTATTTATTTTGGTTGTTGTTTAAATAATTTGTAATAATATTTTGTTTTAATATAATAATAATATTTCATTTTAATATTATTAACAATTAATTATGGTATTTTTCATTAAAATTTGCTACATTTTTAATTATTTAATTGTCATAAGCTTAGAAACTAAATGTGATAGAAACTTTGTTTAAACATCATTTTAAAGATTTTTTATGATTTTTAACTATTAGAAACAACATTGATTTAACAACATGACCAAATTTATTATTGTTTAAAATCAATTTTTAATTTTCCAACAACATAAAAATTCTCAAATTGATTTCATATTGCCCATGCACATCTTCCAAAGTTTCATGATGGATGAATCATTAATTGAAGATACAAGAAGTAAAAGTGTATATATACAGTGAAAATTGTAAATTGCAAATCAATATCTTTTTTTTCCAACCGATGACAAAGTAATGTAAAAATTACACGAGTACCACAAATTAATATTTTATGTATTAGTTAAATCTTTTCATTCTCTAAATTTATCAGAATATAAACCATAAAATTTGAAAAGTTTGATAAGATGCTCATTATAAATACAATAGATCATATTCTAGATACTTTACATTTTGTTTGCAAATAATTTGTAATATAAATAGCATGTGAAAATAAGCTGTGGAAAAATTAAATTACGTTGTCAATGCATTTTTACGTTTTGTATCTAGTATATAATGCAAAATATAGTTTTCTGATATACCTTACAAAATAAACCAAATTTTCAGTTTGTATATTAGGAAATAAATTAGATTTGATCTTTATTTGTTTGTAAGAATTTTTTAAACATTTTTTGTTTTTTTCATCTGGTAGCAGATTATATGTATGACCAGTTGATGTAAAATTTACTGTACAGATAACGTCATTTGAAGAAATCAGGAGAACATCAGGCACTGAAGGGTAAAAGAAAACAAGAATGATGTGATCTAGGCGGGTGGAGAAATGTAACTTTTATCTAATTTTCATTTGCATTTTTATCTGAAACACAATGCAACCACTATGCATCATTGTATAAAGCAATAAGATAACCAGTTAATTCTTCAAAGTCTAATTTTTATCCATTAGGAATGATTAGGTATGTTTTTGATGATAATGAAAATGAAAATTTTTGTACATGTTGAAGGATTAAAACCATGGAACTTTTTATAACCATATGCTGCTGCAACCCGGCTGAGATGTGCCAGCTGTTGTTCAGTTTTAATGTTCTCTTCCTGTGGTTACTTAAGAAAATTCCATTATCTCGGATAAGTCAAGTTCTAACAGCTCATACACTAAAGGGCAAAACTGGGAATTTTCAATACTGGCCATTAATACCAGTTTCGTAATGGCCGTATCAGACAGAGAACGATAAACAACAAACATTTCCCCCAACATTTTACGAAACATGTTCATCCAGCTTGTTGTATGTTTGGTAAACAGGTATTGTAGGGTTATAGCGTTAATGTCTATTATGTGTTGATCTGGAAGGGTTACCTGATACGTTTGTATATCTTCCTGCTACCCATTCATATAAATCCTGTCTTCCTAGTTTTGTTTCTATTGGTTCAGTTCATCCACTGCTGAGTGAATATCCAACTTTTCCCGTGCAATGTCTGAAAAGTTCAGCGAACAAGAATAGCCAGCAAAATTCTCTCCTATATCAAGGTCAAGCAACTTTTGCTGACTAAAATGTTCTGTTTGGGGAAATATTCGGCGAACGACTGGCATGTGATACAGCTATAAGTGGCCACTTTCTTTAAAGTAGAAGCCACTTTTTTACTTAAAAGTACCAAACAGTAAACTGTCGGTGAAATTTCTATTAGTATTAATCTAAAATTGAATATCTCAAATAAATATGTTAATATAAGCATATTTCAACCAGAAAAAGTAGAATCCTTAATGAAATGCAAGAAAATGTTACTCTCTCTTTGTAGGAAAGTGGCCATAGTGCTAATGTGCAATTGTCTGTGAGTGGCCATAAGGTGGCCTCTCACGGACAATTTTTTAGTAGCCACTTTTACTTATTTAGTAACCCTGTAGCCGGTGTCTAGTGCTAATTTTGCCCTTTATCACACACTTGAAATGGCATCATAATTTGATCCTGTTAAGGCCTTTGTAGGCTTGCTCTTGCTGCCTGCTTTTTAATTACTACCCCCCCCCCCCCAAAAAAAAATCTTTGTTTGAAGTTGAGTTTTTAAATGTAGAAACAATAATTAATTGATATTAATTTAGAACAACCTTTGAAAGAAAACCTGTCTAAATTAGATAACCAGTTATTTACATCTTCATTAGAAAGAATCTATTCTGGTTTTGATTTAGTTTGGTTTAAACTGTACAGTCAGTTAAGTAATGCAAAAGCAGACAAGCTTGCATTTATGTTCAATTTTTAAAATTAAAATTTTGTACTAAAAAACTTAAAATTTTCTTGATATTTGATACTCAATCCTATTGTTTGTTTTCTGGTAAGTGTAAAAAGCAAATTTAATCTTTTAAGAAAATTGTTTCGCTTTTCAGTTAGTTGATCTTCAATTTTGTCATAAGTGAAAAAAAAAAGAAAAACTTTTAGAATATAGTTTTATTAAGTTTTCGTGTTAAGTGCAAATATTTTTGTTTCTAATTTGTATCAAATTTGAAAATATTTATAATCAGCAGTAAGTTGATCATTTTGAAATATCAGATATCTGTAAAAAATCTCAGATATATATGAAAATATCGGATTGTTTTGATATTTTCAAAAACATCATGGTATTAGCAAATGCTAGTTATAGCAGAGAAATGCCATTCCGCTTCAATTCTGAAATCCTTCTTCTGATAGCAAAATTTCGTTCTATGCTGCACAACCGTTTGAAAAATAGTAAAGGTTTTTATTTCATCCAATTTTGATTAAAAAATTGTATGTTTTTTCTGAAATCTCTACAGCTATAGTGTTGTGTATCCAAATTATTCTGAGAGAGTGACAAAACTATAATTATTTAATTTTGTTATTCTGTTTATAATATACTGTAAACGGATGCATAGTGGCCTGAGATTTGTTCCAATGATATGACCAGTGCCGAAACTAGTCTTTTTTGCATCCGGGGTAAACATGGATTTTGGCCCCCTCCCCTCTTCCGCAAAGTATATTTACAAAGAGAATTTTAACCAAATTATTTTCTTCTGATGGACTGATGGCTTCCATTATTATGAAATAGCCAATTATGGTTGGTTGGTTGGTTGATTTTTAACGGCCGATTATCTACTCTGGGGATATAGGCCCGAGGGGGGGGGGGGGCCTCCATGGGGCTCTTTCTAAGGGAACCTAACCCGTATTTACGAATGGAAATCCATGGCTCGAAGAAAACCATGAAAACTCCGAACGATTAGTCTGACGGGCGTGATTGCATTCGAACCCAGCACCTCCCATCTACCAGCTTCGAGAGCAGATCCTCTCAGCCACTGGTGGGGCAACAGCCAGTTATGAATGAAGTGTTAGGTGAAGATGAAAGAGCAGTCGTAAAAAGTTAGAACTCTGATTTTCTGGTCAGAATGGAAAAAAAAATTATGGCCATTTTTTTCCTGTTCTAACCAGAAAATCAGAGTTCTAACTTTTTACAGCTGCTCTTTCATCTTCACCTAACACCTAATTTATAATGGCTGTTTCATAATTATTGTAGCCATCAGTCCATCAGAAGAAAATGATCCATTTCAAAGGTATAAGTTTGATTGAAAAAACTATTTAATACTTTGTTTAAAATTTATTAAAAAACTGATTTAAAAAAAATAATAAAATCTCAAACTTTTATTTTTAATGGAATAAAAAGTGTTTTTTTTTAAAAATAAAATCTTAAATTTTGTTTTAATATATTTTTTATCAGTACTTTTGAGTATCATAAGACTTTTAATTATTTCTTGTAGGTATCAAAAGTTCCAGATGTTAATTTTTCAAGTGGTCCTGATGATTTATGGACTCTTATTTTGACAAATCTTGATGGACACTTATTGGATACTTATTCTGAATATCTCCATTGGTTTGTGTAAGTAATTTTTATTGAACTATGATTTAATTTTTTTTTTCTCATTCTTAAGTGTCCGATATTTGAATGATTAAAATGTTCTACCATGAAAAAAATCATGACCTTATGTTGAAAAATATATACAACTGTTATTTTATAGGCATGAAAATATCCCATGGAGCTGCATGTTTCTGCTTTTTATTATTTTCAAATAACTCCCCTTTTCTTTTTTTTTTGCCTTTTTTTCTAGAATTTTGTTAAAAATTTTCAGCATGAAATGGAATTACGGAAACATGCCATTTCTACAAATTTTGGAAGGAAACTTACTTTTTTTTTTCAGCTGTCTTCCTCCTTTACAACATATTTCTCACTTCAAGAATAAAGGCGATAAACACGCCAATCTTTATATGAAGATCTCCCTATCAGAAAAAGTGCTGTAACCCTTTTGGTGATTTATTTGGCGAGAATATGAGGCAGAAGAAATGTATAATGTATCTGCTCTCACTCACTTGCTCGCCCCTCTCTACGCTTGTAACTACTTGCTCAGAACCCTCACCTCTGTCTCAATAAATAATAATATCGTAAGAACTTGCGTTATATGCATTCACAATGCGAAATGTCATATGTTTAAGTTTCATCAACATGGAATAACCAATCACTACATTATAGCGACAACACAGGTAAAATCCAAAAATATAAAGCATGTTTAGTTGCAAAAGGATATTCACAAAAATTCGGGGAGGATTATGATGAAACTTATGCACCAGCCGTGTCATATACAACAATAAGAGCATTATTAATAACAGCATTGCATCAAAATTTAAATGTAAAACATATTGATATTAACACCACGTTCTTACATGGAGAGCTTGAGGAGGAGATATATATGTGTGAATGTTAAAAAGAGAATGAAAACTTGAGTGAAAATTATGTCATATATAAAACGATACATTTCAAATGTGTTATTTAAAAGAACTTTCTTATAGAGCTGTTAAAAATCCGAGAGGCAAAGATTGTTTATTTAATTCATTTTACATTAGCTTATTTTCAAATTTTTAACTAATTTTTTTTAATCATAGACGAAAACAGCCATTCTATCTCATAACAAGTGCTGATTTCGCAAAAATCTGCAATCAAAGGTATGTGAGTGAAAACCCATTTACAGGGATATCGCCACTGTTTTTTAAAATTATAATTCAGTCTTTTTAAAGCCCATGAAATTAGCCTGCTTTTAGAATCTGTAGTGTCGGAACAGAGGTTGGTGAGTATCATAAATAAAAATTCCGAGGAAATTCTTAGTTTGGCTGAATTTACATTTCTAAAATTAAAATGCGCCAAAACATAAAATAATGTTTTTGCTTCATAAAGATGCAAAAGTAATATAAAAAATATTGTTATTTTCAAATTTTTGTCTTATTAAATAATGCTTCTTGAATCCAAACAAAGCATGGCTTTTGCTAGTTTTATAATACAGTCAAACCTCATTAACATGAATGCGCTTAACGTGAATTACTTTTATTGTTTTCACAGTCCCCTATAAAAATGAATACAAAGATTTGATACTGATAACGTGAATTACTGTTAACATGAACAAAATTTTGATTCCCCTTGAGGTTCATGTTAACAAGGTTTGACTGTATTTATAGTAATTTTTATTGCAATGTGAAATAGATGGTGAACTAAACACTCCACTTTTAACTTTATCAATCAGGTTAAAAAATTTCTAAAAGTATAGAGAGTAAATTTGCATTTTGAAGTATTTAATCTGTTTTGTCATCTTAATAAAATGTAGTAAATAAAAGTAGATATATCTAGATTAAGTTAAATAATGCTATAAAAAGTGATAAAATATCTTTATTAAGATTGATGATCATTTCATCGCACAAACAGCAACATTTTCAAAATCATTCGTGATAGAAAATATTTTCACATAATTTAAAAACAATAACATAGTAAACAATGTCACGAGACATGATGCATAATGAAAAGCATTGCAAACATAAAATAAAATAAAAATTAAATTGGCTATTTGTGAGTATGGATTAATTTTCACATAATTTAAAAACAATAACATGGTAAACAGTGTCACAAGACATCATGCATAATGAAAAACATTGCAAAACATAAAATAAAAATAAAATTAACTTGGCTATTTGCAAGTGTGGATTAATTTTTACTATTGTTAATAAAATTACATAGCATCTCTTTCCAAATTTTAGGTAAATCAAGGGACACTGAATCATTGCGAATATTCTTGTTGATAAAAATATCTGTATTGAATCCCGGATTATGGATGGTAAATAATATCTTGATGGATAAATTAACCTGCTATTTTTAAAAATCGATCTGCAAAGGTTCTTCACTGCATAATCTGGCCAAAACTGTGGTTCTCTTGTTGTATTTGATGTCTGCTATACGCTCTTTGATTCTAGTTTTAAGTTTTCTGCTTGTCATACCTATATAAAACTGCATTGTTCCATCTTCTTTGGTGAAAGGTATTTCGTATACTCCTGATAACTGGTTTTACTCAATTGGATTTATTTTCTTGCATACTATATTTTTTAATTTCATGGAAGGTTTTGCGACTATGGAGATATTGAATTTATTGGGTTTATATTTCAAACGCTCGAAGAAACCAGGAAAATATTGTAAAGTGGATAACATGTTATCCACTATGTCCACTATGATATGTTATCCACTTTACAATATTTTCCTGGTTTCATCAAACGTTTGAAATATAAACTCAATAAATTCAATATATCCCATTGCAAAACCTTCCATCAGATTAAAAGATATAGTATGCAAGAAAATAAATCCAATTGAGTCAAACCAGTTATCAGGAGTATACGAAATACCTCTCACCAATGAAGATTGGACAATGCAGTTTTATATAGGTATGAGAAGCAAAAAACTTAAGACTAGAATCAAAGAACATATAGCAGACATCAAATACAACAGGAGAACCACAGCTTTGGCCAGATTATGCAGCGAAGAACCTTTATAGATCGATTTTTAAAATAGCAGGTTAATTTATTCATCAAGATTTTATTTAACATCCATAATCTGGGAATCAATAGAGATATTTTTACGCAATTAGAATATTTGCAATGATTCAGTGTCCCTTGATTTACCTAAAATTTGGAAAGAGATGCTATGTAATTTTAGTAACAACAGTAAAAATTAATCCACGCTCGCAAATAGCCAAGTTAATTTGATTTTTGTTTTATGTTTTGCTATGTTTTTCATTATGCATGATGTCTTGTGACATTGTTTACCATGTTATTGTTTTTAAATTATGTGAAAATTAATCCACACTCGCAAATAGCCAATTTAATTTTAATTTTATTTTATGTTTGCAATGTTTTTCATTATGTATGATGTCTCGTGACATTGTTTACTATGTTAATGTTTTTAAATTATGTGAAAATATTTTCTATCATGAATGATTTTGAAAATGTCACCGTTTGTGAGATGAAACGTTCATCAATCTTAATAAAGATATTTTATCACTTTTTATAGCATTATTTAACTTAATCTGTTTATAAGTGATTATTATACATGTTGTTATAGATATATCTATTTTATCTATATATATATATTAATCATTTTTTTTTCTTTTTTAAACCTTAATGTATTTTTGTCTTTTTTGCCACTTTCACGCCTTTTAAGAACGACCGGATGGTCATGTGTGGGCTTTTCTTTCAATGAATGGCCAATTTCTTCAACATGAGACGTTTATTATAACATGGCGGACATCACGATGGACATACACTGGCACATAAAATAACACTTAAAATTATCCTATTCCTTGTATGGATTTCGTTTTGTTTCTTCATGACCGGGAGTATCCATGGCCGTTCACAGCCTTGTTTTAGATCACGTTCCTAGGTGAAGCTATCTCAGGTTCTGATCTGTTTCTCCTCTTTCGACAAAAGAGGGCGCTTCTAGAGTTGAGAGGGCGTGCACAAACATCACACCTCCCCTATTCGAAGTTTTGATTTAGTCTTTAAAGACTATTCAAAGTCTAATGGATCTTTATAAACATTTTAGTAAACACATTGTTAATAAAAATCAAAATTACAATACTTTCTTAACATAAAGATAACTAAAAAGGATAACTAAGATACTATGCAATATGAGATTATGATACTAATATTAATACGTTAAAGTTCTAGAGTAAATATTTTTAGAGTTCAAATAATCAATGTCCAATAGAGTCATATTTCAGAAAAGTTTTGAAGGTAACATATGATCACAAACAAAATAAATCAAAATGTTATGGTGAGTTTTGATTTGAAAGGCAAAGTTTTTTTTGTTTAAGTCCAGTGTGAGGCATATAGCCTACTCAAAGAGCCTGCATTAGTGTGGAGTTTTCCACGTCGATAGGATATGTGGGCTTGAAATTGCTGCAATGCCAGAGCCCACCTTTGAAGGCACGCACTTTGGGATGCACAGTCTGTCAAGAATTTCAAAGGGTTGTGGTCACCCACAACAGTCACTTGCAAGCCATATATATAATGTTTGAATTTCTTTAGAGCGAAGATTACTCCGTATGCTTCCTTCTCGATGGTGGCATAACGTTCTTGACATTTCGAAACTTCTAAATTCTGTATCGCTGCTACTTTCTCTGGATCAGGAGCATGTTTGAGTTTGTTCGGATCATCTTTAATTATCTTCGGGACATTTTCAATTTCACAAAAATCATTATATTCAGCATATATCACGCCTATAGGTGTTGTCTGACCTTTATACTCTAGGATTTCATTATCGTGCAAATGTTCTTGGCAGAAATGGCAAAACTGTATTTTCAAGTCATTTAAGTTATTGGTAACTGAACCTATTTGATTAAATGGTAAAGGTGTTTTGTTAGTGCATGATGACTTTAATTTAAAGAGGACCAGTTGGACGCCTACCATATAACATCTGTAATGGACTAACGTCCGTTGTAGCATTTGGCACCTCCCTGTAGCATTCGGCACCTCCCTGTATGCCCACTACATTAATTAGTTTTTCCCTCTCATTATCTGTTAAATGGCCTAGGTGTACATTCTGATCGCGATGATATAACCGATTGTCCTGAACAGAATAACTGTTACACTCATTTTTAGCATCCGTCCAACATTGATTTAGTGACGCATTGCTCTTCTGTTCCCATTTGAAAATTTCCAAGACGTTTGTGAAATTGTCGATATTTTTATTACAATCGTTATCAATATTCTCGTCTACATTTCCTGTTTTAATCTGCCCGGCTTCCGTAGCTACACAAGCTAAATCTAAATCTACCACGTTGGTTTCTCTCGTATGGGGCAAATTTATAGTACTACAGTCATTTATTGTGGTGTCGGGTTCGTTATATTCGCTTATCGTGCTTAATTCCTTATGAGCATTTAAAGATAACAGTAGATCATTGATTAAATTATCAACCATTGCGCATGTTATTACTATTTTTGGGAACACCCTGCAATGTAATTTATCAGCCGCTATGCTTAGTGGAATGTTTATTAACGGTGCTCTTAACTGGTGCCCAAAAACTGATTTAAGTATAATTGATCCGCATGGTACTCTAAAATGCTCTGGTACACAATCACTCTTGATAATTGAAATCTGAGTACCACTATCAATGACTCCTTGCAAAATTTTATTTTCAAATTCTAAGTCTATAAATTGAAGCGGTTCAATTAATTTTCCCTTTCCTCGCACCCGTCCTAAATCAAATACATTCCCCGGCATTACTCTGGCTGACAGAGCGTTTTCATGTTTATCTTTTTCTGATTTATCGCCCTTCCCACCTAAATAATTACAAATTGACATGTGGTGTAATTTGAAACATAGCCTACATTTAGTTTTTGCAGTACAATCTTTAATTAGGTGTTTTCGCTTCAAGCAAGAAAAACATCTGCTCTCAGCTTTCAATTTATTAATTCTTTCCTGAATTGAATATCTGTCAGAATTTTCTGTTAAATGCTGATTAACTGCATTGCAAAATAAACAAACACTCTCTTCGGCAGCCATTTGAGGCCAAATGTTTTGTTAATCTTTTGTCTAAATTCGGGCAATAAATCTGGTAAGTGCTTTGGCCTTGAATAATCAGAAGATAAATTTATAATATGATTCTGTTTTTCTCTTCCTTCTAACTCATTTCGGATAAATGATAGTAATTTATCAACACTGTAATTGGATTCCTCGGAATTTTTGACACTTTCTTTATTATACTCCAACGCTAATTGGTAGGATAATGCTTTTAGAATTATGGGAGTTAAAAGTGCATCAAAACTATTTAACTCCATTTCTAATGACTTGAGACTGTGAATCTGGGTTTGAATAGTGTCATATGATTTACGTAATGACGTAACGTCATGCGATTTTATTACCGGTCTTAAAGTTAACAATGTATTAATATGACTGGTAATAATTAAATCTTTTCTACCGAACTGTTGTTTAATTCCACAGCCTCTATGTAATTTTTATGAGATAACGCAAAACCCGATGTAGAATTATACGCACTCCCACCTAAATAACTGAATAAATAATTCATTTTTTCAATATTTGACAGGTGTTCATTGTCATGTACTGCTGTCTTAAAAGTATTCAAGAAATTCTGGAAAAGCTTAATATCTCCATAATATTTCTCAATTTTAAGTGTCGGAAATACTACGCACCTATTATTTGCGGGACATACAGGGGGGGGGGGGGGTCTTTTTTATCTTTCTGTTTTAGTTTCTTATTTATTCTGAACTTCCAGAGTGTTATTTTTCCCTGATATTCCGGTGACGTCTTCACATCCTTTTCCACTTCCGATAAATCATTGATTAATGATAAAATTTCGTTGTCCTCTTGTTTTAAATCGCTGGCTTTTTGTTCTAACATAGCTAAGTTTTCTTCAAGATCATCTAAGTTTGGCGTGTCAGACACGTAATTATCTTCAATTTTTTAAATTATGGGCGTAATCGAGTTTTTCGTTACACCTCAATCTTTTTTTAATTTAGAGATTTTGTCAGCCATATTCCAAATAATACAAATTTCCTTACCTCCGGGAAAAAAAAAGATAATCTGATAGGGTATCCACCATGCACGTTAATTTCACTTATTGGCCAAATCCCACGTTTTATCTGACACCAATGTAAGAACGACCCGATGGTCGCGTGTGGGCTTTTCTCTCAATGAATGGCCAATTTCTTCAACATGAGAAGTTTATTATAACATGGAGGACATCACGATGGACATACACTGGCACATAAAATAACACTTATAATTATCCCATTCCTTATATGGATTTCCTTTTTCTTTCTTCACGACCGGGAGTATCCACGGCCGTTCACAGCCTTTTTTTTTAGCTCACCTTCTTAGGTGAAGCTATCTCAGGTTCTGATCTGTTTCTCCTCTTTCGACAAAAGAGGGCGCTTCTAGAGTTGAGAGGGCGTGCACAAACGTCACACCCCTTATTTTAACAATTTAATTTTTAAGCTTTGTATTTCTATTTTCTATAGAATCTATAGAAAATATCTATAAAAACCTTTAAAATTATCATTATCAATTTAGAATTGCCTAAGTGGCAGATACAAATTTTTACCTACTTTTTTTATATATTTTTTAAAGTTAGCACATTTTACCATTTTTTATTTTTTATTTCATGTTTTTTGTTTTAACAAAAGTATCTTTAAAATTTGAAAAAAGCATTATTAGCCTTTATATATATATATATAAAGTCATTTTAAAGCATCAACATGTATTATATAACTTAATTTTATTATTAACTTAATTTATATGTTAATTACATAACTTATTTTGATGCTTTGAAATCGTCTTTAAAGATAATAATATATTGTAGTTATTGCTTTTATGGCTTATTCAATAATTCAATCATGTGCTTGTGTTGAGAGCAAATGTTCTACTGTTACTTTTTATCTATATTACGGATAGTGAATGGACATTTTTATGCATGCATGGCAAAATCTCACAAACAGTATCTGTTTCTAATAACATAGCAATGGGCCAAATGTTTACTTGAAAAGATAGTTATACAGGGTTTGTATAAAATGTAATGAGACGAATTGCAGAAAAAAATATGTATTGAAGATATTGGTACAAACAATTAAAATTCTTCAAAATAAGACCCTTGGGCATCAACACATTTCTGCCAATGAGTTGTCCATGTCTGGAAGTACTTTTCCGGATTATTTTTCAGGGATCATGTCAGAGCCACTTTGACCTCATTTACAGCTTCATGGCAGTGTCCTTTGAGGGCTGTTTTCACACAGGGGGACATACATTAGTCCTTCCAGTCCAGATTGGGATTGTCAGAGGCTGGGAAAGCATTGTGATTCCACCGTTTCAGGCCAGGTAGTCGGTGACTAAAAAGCAATTGAGACTTGTTACATTGGCATGATGCAGCTTCCAATTGGCAGCAATACTTGGCCTCATTTAATTGACTCTTCTGTGATCATTCAAACACTTAACTGTCGCTCTGAATTCAACACATAATTCATACATTGCACATTGTCCTTGTTTCTGGTGATGAATGAGCGTTTTGTACAGGATTCATCTTGCACTCTCTCTCGACCATCTTTGAAGCCCTTGTGTCATCTCAAAACTGCAGCTTCTGATAGGCTTTCAGTCTCAAATGTTTCTGGGTCATTACTAACGTCTCCATACTCTATTTTCTGAATTCCGCACAGATTTTAATGTAGCACTGTTCGAAAGAACACTACATTTTTAAGCTTCAATGGATCCTAGGGACAGGGATTCACCAAAACCACATTACAAACTGCATGGAAGCTTGTGGGTGACTGGCACTCGGCACATGTTGAAGCTGACTTTTGCCTCTATTGAACTCAACTGAAGCATGCATGCTGTGAAGTACAGTCACATACAAAAAAAAAAAAAAAAAAAAAAAAAAAAAATATATATATATATATATATATATATATATAGGTATCATTACTTTTTATACAAACCCTGTATCAAACACTAGTTGATAAAGTCAGTAGTATACATTGTATAGCTAAAAACAAAAAATCTTTTTTTTGTGTGTGTGCTGGAATCAATTAATGAAATTTTGTTTCTGAAATTTATTTTAGTGTTACATACTGTAGTGAGAAAATCTAACTTAAAATAATCTAAGTTGCATAGAAAAAAATGTTAGTAATTTATCAATGAGAGTTTTGCTTTTGTATATTCAGTTCAGAATGCTTTATATCTGGTTCTTATTTTGTTGTTTTTAATAATATACATTGAAAAATTAGATCCATTTTTCTTTTTATGGTAGTGTTGATGACTTATGAAATTCATTTGAAGAAACACTAAATTAGAACTCTTTTAAAGCTGCATGCATTAGAGATTTTACTCAATGTTATTTTTTAAAAACATCTTTTATAAACAAAGACATTAGAATTTTTTTTTTACTTCTTTGATTTTTTCCTAGTTTATAAATAATATGATGTAAGCAGTGATAATTGGGTTCTAATTAAAAAAAAAATATGTATGTTCAGGGCAGGATAGCGGGAGTCACTCCCAAAATTTTAAAATCCCGTCCAAAAGAATATCATGGGCAGGAGGCTCCCGTCCAAAAAAATTTCCCCCTTTTCCGGAAAATTTGCATTTTTTAACTACGGTCAACTCTCATGAATGCCTAGTCAATTTCGCAGTATTTTCGCACGACCGATTGACACATTTTGAATTTTTTTACTGCGAAAGATCGTTGAAATTTGTGATTTTTTCAAGCGACCGGTAAACAAATTTCACTATTTTTTTCCCGCTATCAATTGACAAGTTTTGCATTACTTTCTGCGAATGATTGCTGAATTCAGAGGTAATTCTGTTCTGAATTTTCCAAAAATTTAAGGCATTCGGTTCCGAAAATTATGAAAAATCGATCATCAATTCGAAAATTCGGAGATAAAAAAAATAACAGAAAAATATCGCAAATTTCGACAAATGATCGCAGAAAAAGTCAATTTCGTCAATCGTTTGCATAAAAAATCGTCAATTTCGTCGCAAAGGATCGTGGAAAAACGCGAATTTCGTCAAAGGGTCGCGATAAAAAACATGAATTTTGGCAAACGATCGTGGAAAAAAGGCGAATTTTGGCAAAATCACGAAAAAATGCAATTTCATCAAAAGATCAGTGAAAAAACGTGAATTTCGTCAGAGGATCGCGGAAAAAATGCAAATTTCATCAGAGGGTTACATAAAACGTGAATTTTGTCAAAGGATCGCGAAAAAAGCGAATTTCGTCAAAGGATCGTGGAAAAAACGTGAAATTCGGCCAAAGGTCGCAAGGAAAAAAGCGAATTTCGTCAAGGGATCGCAAAATTCACCAAAGAATCACGAGAAAATGCAAATTTCATCAAAGGATCGCGTTCAAACACAAATTTCACTTCAATGGTATTTTGTCATGTCTGTATTAATAAAATTCTTTAAATAGCACACAAAATAACAGTGGATTTTAAATATATTTTTCTCCCTCCCAAATAGCTCAACTCTCCTCCATTTATAAATGTTGGTAGGGAGACTCCCCTCCTACGAAAAATTGAATTTCAAGCCATGATGTTACTCTATTTTAAGACAAATACAAACACATGTATTAGCTACATTCATTAGTGATCGCTCCAATTGTTTTAACAGCTCTTTATGTGAGGAGTAAAAAAGAAAAAAAAACATCAGCCCCCACTATTCCCCCCCCCCCCCCTTGCCCCCAGTTATCATTTACTTAATCCTCATCGGGTGTAACTTCACCACTAAACAATTTCTTGTACTGTTTGTTTTCTAAAAATTAAGAAATATGCTTGTATTTTCGATCGAAGTCCAGATCGAAACAGTCTAATTATCATATTATTTTATTCCAGTCAAGCTTATTGATAAAGAAAACATAAGAATGGAAAATTAACTCTGTAAAAAAGAATTCAGCTTCTAAATATTAATGTTAAAATGTTGTCTGAGTGAATTGTATTTGCCAACATTATCCCATCATTGCTTTGTTAGTAGAACATTAGCAACTTAGGCCAAATGGTCCTGGGTTTAACTCCTGGCCTCAACACATTTTCACTCAGTTGAAAAAAAAAAAAAATTATTCATTCATTATATCATTTTCTTTGTCAATCAGTTTGTTTGTGATAAATTAATACAGTATAATAATGTATCCATTATTTAATATGAAGTTCCATTACTAATGGCTTTATTTGTCAAATTGGTCAGCTAGATCTCAAATTCCCCTTTCTTATGTTAAAACTATGGAGGTGGAATGCATTTGTATTTAAAATATCTCATCGGGGAAACTAATATTCTTCACTTCTCTTTTTTTGTGTACTCTTCTTAAAGGATGTCTTTTCCCCCCTTAGTTATCAAAATATTTCTATAATATATACTTAATATAATATTTTATATGTTGAAGACAACTTTTAAAAAAAGTACACAGGAAACAGAAGTAAAAAAAATATTAATTTCCCAGAGAGTTATTTAAAAACTAAGAATGCATTTTTTTTCTATATAGGTTAACATTGTCACAGGGAATTTGCGATCTGACTGACCAACACTCCTTAATGAAAATGCAAGGCTGTCTGTATGAATTGCATCAGTGTCAGGTTTCCAGGCTTACTTGTTGGTAGATCATTGACAACTTACGGCAAAAGATCCTAAATTTAACTTCTGTCCTGGACACTGTTTTAATTCAGTTCAAGGTGAAAAAGTCATATGTTTAATTATTGACTGGTTTTACTGAAGGAAAATTTGTTTTATATATAAAAAAGCTTTAAAGTCTTTTCAATGTAAAATGCTATTTTAATTTATTCATTTTTGCATCAAATACTTTGAAGACTCTCATATAGGAATTTATAAAGCTGTAAATTTATTGAAGTCTGGAGCCAACTTGCAGATTTTCAAAAATAAATAAATTCTTAATAAAATGTGACAAGTCTCATAAATGTAGAATAAAAAAAAAAAAAAAAAAAAAAAAAACCCCGTCCTACATTAAAAAAAAAAACTTCCTACATTAAAAAAAAAAAAAAAAAAAAAAATGTAATTTTATCCTAATTTTGTGTTTCAGTTAAAAAACTCTATAATTTCAAATTAAACCATTTTTATTTTTCTTACTGTTTATGCTTATTTAAACATAATACAATATTTTTAAAACTATAGTTCATAACATAATTATAATTTTTTTTACTAAAAAGAAAAAAAAAAAAAAAAAACTTTAGAAATTAGAAATAATATATAATTTTTGTAAAATGCCCTTCTATTACTGCATGGAATCTATAACAATCTATAACAATGATGATTTAAAATGTTACCAGGAAAAGTTTTTTAATTTTTCTTTTCTTTTTCACCAAATTTAATCATTTCATTTTCTATATCACATTAACACCTCTATAAAAAAAAAAAAAATTCCAAACGCTTTGTTTTAAACACTATGTTAAATTAATGTCAATAGGACTGGGCGATGTAGAAATTTCTTAAATCGATTTATCATCCATGCAACATCGCGATTTAGTGCTAAATCGCGATTTAACACCGATTTTACATTTTAGAGTATGGAAGCCTATTTTTTAATTTTTAGTAACAAAATACGATCTTTATGTGCCCCCCCCCCCCCCCCCCCCCTGTATTATTTAGTATACTTGGCTTTTAATTTGTCAAATAATTTTGAAAAGAGGTATATTTTACACATAAAAAAGCTTTGAATGTCCCAAAACACTAGTTTTTTTTTTCCATTTTAAAAATTAGTGACCTATTGTAATACATTTTATAAACTCATTCTATAAGAAATAATATAAAAGAAAATTATTTTTTTTTTTTCCGTCTGACTTGTTATGCATGCTACAATCTAAATTCCTTAAGGTGGGGGGGGGGCTTCCCCTAGCCCACTCAAATAGCACTTCATTGCTAACAGCCTACATACACTTTTTTTTTTACAGACACAGATTTAAAAAGTTACTGAGGTAAAACAGAAGCATATTAAAAGACTTCAATGATGAATTTAACTATTCCTTTCCCATGATGAGAAAAGTAGTAAAAAAAAAAAAGGGGGGGGGGAGATATGAGAAATAAGATGCAATTTTATATCTTTTTAACTTTTAGATTAAAATAAGATTTGTTTAACATGAATGCTGAGATTTATATAGTGGATGGAGAAGGATTGAAAGTGTGACCCTTGGAGCACATCACTGAAATTGCTGATTTTTTTCGTGGTTGTTGCCATCCTTTAAGATTAGTAATAAAATATAATCTTAAAATATATCTCTTTTTAATGATAACAAAATGTCAAAAAAGCAAAAAATCGCAGATCTGCAGAAAAATCTAATGAATGCCTCCGCCAGCCCTCCCTCATTCTGCCGTAAAAATAAAGTTGCTTGACTCATTACAGAACTTTATTAAAGTATTTTTAATTAATTACAAAATAATAATAAATTAAAACTAAAATATTCCCATAATACCTAAACATATGAAAATTAATTTTTCATGAAAATAATGCATAAAAATATAAACTAAAAATGGATGAATTTGGATATAAATAGTGAATCAATTTCAGCAAGATACTCAATCCATGTGACTGGCATTGAAATCGGATGTCAAATCTGATGCATGACTATTTTAAAATATTTTAATTAATTACAGAATAATAAAAGATAAAGAATATGTATTAAAATATTACCCAAACATGTGAAAAATGAATGTTTCATTAAAAGAATGCATAAAAATAAAAACTGAAATTTGATGAATTTGGATTTTAAATATGAAACTTTATTCTTTTTTTTCCAACCATAAATACTCAATCAATTTCAGGAAAAAAATATTAGTAGTAAAAGAAAAATATTTCATGTGGATCACGGCCAAATAGTGATACACAAAACAATGCATGACTATACCTTTAAAATAATTTCATTAATTACAAAATAATAGAAAATAGAAAATAAATTTTAAAATATTACTAAAACATGTAAAAAATTAATTTTTCATCATAAGAATGCATAAAAGTATAAACTGCAAGTCGATGAGTTTGGATTTTAAATATAAAACTTTATTATTATTATTTTTAATCATATAAATGCTGAATGAATTTCAGGAAAACAATCTTTTGAAACAATGCAGGGTTCTACTTTAAAACATTTTAATTAATTACAGAATATTGGAAAATAAAAATACATATTGCAATATTACTCAAATATGTGAAAACTTAATTTATCATCAAAAGATTGCATTAGCATATAAATTGAAATTCGATGAATTTGGATTTTAAGATTTAAACTTTACTTTTTCCTTTCAACTTTCCACTATATAGGTTCTTAATTTCTGAAAAATACACATTCCAATCTCGTAAACTCTGAATCTTGTTTACAAAATAAATAAATTATAATTAATATCAATTCTTACTTAAATCATCGTTTTCTTAAATTGGATCCTGCTAAATCGATTTATCACCAGCTTGCCTTGTTTTCATTAAATCGTCTTTTTCTTAAATCGGAAAGCATGGAGGCTTGCGATGTTTGCTTAAATCGGATCGTCCTAAATCGATTTAACACCAGCTTGCCTTGTTTGTCTTAAATCGGAAAGCATTGAGGCTTGCGATGTTTGCTTAAATCGGATCCTCCTAAATCGATTTAACACCAGCTTGGCATGTAAGTGGTAGATACATCAAAGTAGATAAATCGGTTTTCCGATGTTAGCTCAGAATCAGTATTTTAAATCGATTTAAAGCCAATGGCTAAATCACGATTTAAGACAATGGCTAAATCGCGATTTAAGATAATGGCTAAATCGCGATTTAAGACATTGGCTAAATCACGATTTCCGATTTTAGCTTAAATCGATTTAAGACCAATGGTTAAATCGGATTTCCGATGTAAGCTTTAAATCGATTTAAGAGTTAAATCGATTTAAGGCCCAGGCCTAAATGTCAATATTGAATTATAGTGCGCTATCGCGAGCCCTGCATACCTCTTATAAATTAGGGTAAAAAAAAAAATCATAATTTTTTTGAAAAGTAAAAAGAGAAATTGGATTTTTTTAAATTTAAATCAGATTTTTTTTATTTACATTGGATTTTTTTCCCCCCAGTGTTCAAATACTGAATTGCTACCAAGAGTTTTAGGTTTCCAAAACAATGAAACCTCTAATTGCTAACATAATCTATGCTTTTACACTTTAATTAATAAAATTATAATTATTAGTTAAGTTAGTAATTACAGAAATGATAAAAACTGCAAATCAGTAACTTCATTAGTTAGTATCATACAACAACTTTATATACATTAAAATTTTGTAATAATTTTGTAAAACTATATTAAATGCTTGAAATATTTAATATTTATTAAAATTATTAATAACTGCATTTAATATTAAATTGTTAACACTACTTAAAATTATTAAACAATTAACTCTCTAATTAGGAACATACTATACAATTTTATGCTTTACTTACTAAAATGATAATAACATGGTATTTGTTTTAGAAAGAAAAAGGGGCAGGATGCTGGTTCGAAAAAAGGGCACTATTTCATGAGGAAAACTATTAGTAATATATTTATTTAGTAATGATATAAGAAAAAAAAAAAGTATATAATTTTTTAGTATGATAAATAAAGCGTCAGTAATTTTAATAATTTTATGAATTACAAATTGAAAAATACAATTAAATGACATGTTTTAATAATGTCCTGTTTTTTCTAAAGAAATAAAGTTCTATCATTTTTGCAAAGTCTTGGGCACATGGATTTAGAAATACTGCGGAATGGGGAAGTTTTTTTGCAAGAAATATCTGGCTACAACTACAGGTGAATTTCACTATTGTTTTAAAAGGCAGGGTGCATTTCGCCAATTTCAAAAGGGTGAGGGTGCGACACTCTTAAAAAAATGGCCTAGAAGAAAGACTAAGTAATTACAGAATTAATAAAAACTGCAAATAAGTGATTTTGTTAGTTGGTAGCACACATAAGGAAACTAACAAATATTATTTGCAGCTCGTTTATCATTTGTACTTAGAAAAACTACTGTTAATCACCAAAAAGTTTTCAATGTTTCAATTTTTTTTCCTTTTAAAAAGAAAAAAAGTTTTGCTGCCTTTTCAATCCCTAGTTAATTTTTTTATTTGGTATATATGAGTTGCAAAGTAAAAAAAAAGAGAAGAAAATATTCAACCTATGCTCAAGAAGCTCTTGCTTTGCCATTTTTATACCGATTAGTTCTTTTTCTTGTATACATTCTTTTACAATAACTGTTGAGCAGATGTCATTCTTTCCTTCTTCTTTAGTTCCAATATTTACCATAAATTCATTATTACAAAAGTAGAATGAGAAAATAAGATTCTGGCAGTTTTATTATTTTACGTGTAGAAATTTTTTATACTTGCTATGCTTATTTTATATAAAAGAATGAATAATTTGATTTCTTAAAGGAATTTATGACATTGCAAATTATATTGGATTGAAATATCATTTTGAAATTAATTTGTTTTCATGTTGGATCAAAACTATGTTTCTTACAAACTTACTGTACTTAATTTTATACAATAATCAAGAATTAAGCTTAGAAACGATTATTTAAAGTTCTTTTTTTTGTTTATTCATAAGTCAAAATACCTGTAGAAACTTTCTAAATTATGTTCATCTTAGATTTAAATATTTTTTATGTCATTTTAAACATTTAGAAAATTTATGATTTTAATCAATGATTAAAAAAAAATCAATTGATTAAAATGACAATTTAATTACTGATTTAAATCAACTGATTCAAATCGTTGATACCCTATAATAAATATAAATTTAAATCAAGATATTGTACTAACCAAGGTACAATATCTTGGTTTTGAATGGAAATTAACTGTTCTATAACTATTTTGAATTACATTTGATTTTGCAAAAGTGTATTTTATTTTATGGTATATTTATGTTTCGTTGATTATTTTCAGGGGCAATATACCAGGCAACCAACTGAAATCAGGTGAAGTTATTTGTGACTACTTACAGCCATTTCCCATGAGAGGTACAGGTTATCATAGATGTGTCTTTGTCCTATATAAACAAGATAAAAAGATAGATTTTTCATCACTTAAAAAAGAATCACCTTGGTATGTTTTAGTTTTCCTAATATATATTTTTTTCTTTAATGCATATTTTGCATTATTGTTTTCAAATCATTAGTGATGTTTATAATCAACTCTTCTAGTGTGTACATTTCTTTTAAAAAGGGCAGGGCAGATTTGTTGAAAAGGGCATTTTTGTCCGGTTAAAGGGCACTTATATCAAGTAAAGGGGCACATCTTGTTGAGTGAAAGGCACTGTTATCGGATTATCATTTGTCAGTTCTGAGGAGTGGGAATTTCAACTCTAAACCTTTAATTAGTATTGTGTTAAATTTACTGAGGGCATTTCAAGGTGGGGGGAAGGGGGAAGAGGAGGCACACTCTGGATTCACTGGGATATATTATCAAGGTAAACTGAAATCATGCTGTATTTTTAAGAATATCATAAAGTAATCTGGTTGAAATAACTCAATTTTTTTAATATTCCACTTATATAAACGTACCGTTCAGGGATGATTTTGAAATGGAAAATACATTATGATTTGAAAACACAACACAATATGCAGCTGCTGCATGTTTTTTTACATTGATTTAGAACTTACAACACGTGAGTCAATCAGGGCAACAGAACTTCTGTTTTCAAAGGAAGGCGGGAGAGGAAGGGGGTGGAGAAGAGGAAAAAGCCAAATATTATGGAAAATAAAATAGAGGACACAAAGAATCTACTAGGAAACGGGGCAGGGTGCATCAGCAGTTTAAACGAAAAGGACAGGGTGCAACGCCCTTTGAAAAACACCAAATGGGAATACTAACTTTTCAATGTAAATATTTATTGCATCTCCCCTCACACTTTTTCAAACTATTCATTTTTTTCAATTAAAAAATATTTAAGTGTTAAAAATTATATTTGAAATCTTTAAAATTTTTAAATGCTACTTACTATTGATAAATCTAAAATTAAATTTCACAGCACTGTAATCTGTATAGGATCTTAGCCTAATGTATCCAACTCGACTTTTCTAGAGTGCTGTATGACGTATCAGTCCAATCATGTTTTCTATTCATTTTATCAACATCAGAGAAAAGAAATGTTGGGTGAGCCTTGCCCAAATCTGGAGGTGAATCATGGACATGTACCCCAAAGCAGAATATGCTTAAAAGTGCGACGTACGTCGCAGAACAATGAGATGTGCTGCAGAACATTTCAAGACAAATGTTACTTTTTTTTTTTTTTTTTTTTTTTTTTTGTAAAAAAAAAAAAAAAAAAAAAAGAAAAAAAAGTGCATATTGATGTGAAAGCAAAAAGAATTCGTGGGGGGGAGGGGGGGAGGGTACTACTTTCGTTGTGTTCGAATCGAATCTATTTAGGAAGAAATAAGAATGTCGCACGGCAATCAATCTTTCTCCATCCCTCCTATTTCACTTACTTTCTGAATAACTAGCGATTTCTTTCCGAACGGGAGTTTTCTTCCGCGCATGTGCAAAGAACGAAGCTGGGAAAGTTTTTCACTAAAGCTTAAAAGCTGGGAATCGCGAAATAACGTGAATTTCACCCAAGGACCACGTAAAAAATGCAAATTACGTCAAAAGATCGCGGAAAAAACGCAAATTCCATGAAAAGATCGCGGAGAAAATGCAACTTTCGACAAAGCATCGCGAAAAAGAATCACAAAATTTTTCAAAGTATCGTGGATAAAACGCAAAATTCGTGAAAAGATCGCGGAAAAAACGCAAAATTCGTGAAAAGATCGCGGAGAAAACACAACTTTCGACAAAGAATCACAAAATTCTTCAAAGTATGCAGAAAAACGCAAATTTCGTGAAAAGATCGCGGAAAAAACGCAAAATTCGTGAACAGGGTTGGGTTGATTTTTGACGGCCAATTATCTACACGAGGGATATAGGCCCGGGGGGAGTGCCCTCCGTGGGGGTCTTTCTAAGGGAACCTAATCCGTATTAACGCATGGAAGATTCACGGCTCGAAGAAAACCACGAAAACTCTGAACGATTAGGCCGACGGGCGCGATTGGGATCGAACCCAGCACCTCCCGCCTACCAGCTTCGAGAGCAGAACCTCTCGGCCACTGGTGGCCCAAAGTGGGGGTCCCCCACTTTATCCCATGGGCCCGCTTTCCCCCACCTGACCCTATGTAAAAAATAACTTTTAATTTAATTGTATTATCATATTAAGATTAAAATTTATAAATAAAGCCTATTTTTTTTAGATTAACACTTTTATTACAGCCTATTTTTAAAAATTAATCACATCTGCAGTCTAAAATTGAATCATCATACAACATTGAGCTAAGCCTAACTATACTACCACTTTCCCCCACCTCAGAAAAAAAATCATAAAAAATTGAAATAATAAAATAATTCTTACCTTGATGCATGAATCTGTTTTTAAGAAGTTCTTCTACTGAAATGTATCAAAATATACTAATTTTTTCAAGTGAGAAAGGATCAAGAACAAAGTTTATCAATGCCATGTGTTAAGAAGAAACTGCACATATATGTAAACAAGAAGATAAACAACAGTAAACTTGTTGCCAGATTTACAAATCTTAATAGAAATATTTGTCACAAACTCCAATTATGTATTAATTGAAAAAAAATAAAAATATGTACATTTATTGTGAAAAAAGTGCATTTTTTTAGATTACCACCACTTTCCCCCACCTGACCCTATTGAATTGAGGATGTATTTTAAACCTGTTATAAAGAGAAAATTTATATTATTTTTCATACATTGTTTAGCTTTTAAGAAAGAATTAATTGAATTACCATGCAGAATCTACGATCGGTTAACAAACACAGTTTTGGAATGGGTTAAATTCGTTAACCGATCACCCACTGTATATGAGATATCCTAGAATAGCAGGGGTGCCCAGAGAGGGGTTTGGTGACGCAAAATGCATCATAAAATTTATTTTTGGGGGGGAATTTAGAGAAAAAGTACATTTTGGGGGGGGGGGGGATTTTTAAAATCTTAATACTATTTCCTTTTTTTTTTTTCACTATTAAAAAAGTTTTTGATTTTTTTAATATCACTTTTAATTTCTTTTCAACATTCAATTTCCAGAAATGGTCATGTTTTTTTCATTCTTTAAATTCTAGATAAGGGCAATAAGAACCGATTTTGCATCTTAATATCTTTGAAAGTGCGGGAATAAAAAAGATACTTGGTATACAGGTGGGAAAATGTTTAACACATTCTGAAAGGCAATTAGGACCGCAAGACGTGATAAAAGGAATAGCTTTCCAGAAGCGTCTTACGTAATTTATTATATTATTTGACAGGGTCGAATCGTACAGTCCGAGTGCAAAAATACATTCTTGATGGGTATGATAAGAAATAACAACAAAATAAGCATTTCAGAGGAAGAGACAACGCTAAAATTACTTGACGATTTTCAGAAAACTAGGATTTAAGTACAGTATATTTTAGTGATGTGAGAAGAGTAGTATTGTATGTCATTAAAACAGTATAAGGTAAATAACCTGTACAGAGAAAGAGACTTCCAGCTAGTGATGGGCGAAAACGAGATGTTTTTATAGATTTTATCGATTGTATGGACATCTCGATATTTTTTGATTGTGCAAAATTTTTCTCGATGACTCCAGTTTGCCAATTGCTTTTATACCATACCCGATTTGATTTTATCAAGAATCGTCTGCCGGAAAGCTGAAATGAGTCAGGTTAATAAGGACTAGATGGCTACACCCGCTAGTGCTCCCTTTCTTTAATCAGGGCCTCTAATTTATACACAATCTTGTAATATGAAATCTCACACTGGGTCCCCGCTGCATACTGCACCGTATGGCAGGCGTGGTGTGCACACACTGCAAAATCTTATAAATAAAAAAAAATCTTGAACCGAACGAACCTCGAACCGGATCCTTTGGGGGGTCAAAGGGCGGGCACAGGAGCTGCATAATATGAATAAGTGGTCGCAGGGATTTCAAACGATATATCACATGAGGGTTATAGACAAAATTTAGAAAACTGTCCCCGGGAGGGCAAAGTGGAGGAAGGGTCATCGGAGGGGTATAACATCAATAAGTGGTCACAAGCCTTTCCAACAAAATGTCACATGAGGGGTCTTGAGCTAAATTTGTAAAAATGCACACCGGGGTGGCCAAGTGGTGGGAAAGGGGCGCGGGAGGTGCATAACAGGAGTAAGTGGTCACAGTCCTTTCCAACCAAATGTGCAATGAGGGGTCTCGAGCTAAATTTATAAAAATGCCCCTCCCACCGTGAGGGCAAAGTGGGGGGGGGGGGGGGAGGTGCATAACATGAATAAGTGGTCACAGTCCTTTCATACAATATGTCACATGAGGGGCCTCGGTTAATTTAGAAAAGTGCCACCCTGGGTGTCAAAGTGAGGAAAGGGGTACGGTAGGTGCTTAATATGAATAAGTGATTACAGGACTTTCTAATGATATATCACATGAGGGGTGTCGGCAAAAATTAGGAAAGTGCCCTTCCGGGTGTCCAAATATCGCAACCCCCAGGAATTCAGCCCCCTTTTAGAAATTTCATATATTATGATATTTTTCGGAAAACTCCTTAAAAAATTCGAATTAAAATGATGAAAACGCAAAAAAGTTCAAAAACTGGGGCCAGATTGGGAAGGGGAGAAGAAAGTCTCATAATATGAAAGAGTGATCCGAGGACTTTCCAATGATATATCACATGAAGGGCTTAAAAAAGGTTGAAAATCCTCCCCCCCCCCCCCCCCCCCCAGTTTGTTCACTCTTTCGCCCGGAATTCACGGATGACCCACTTTTAATTTTTTATATTCAATAAATAATATCTACCGGAGGACTCCATCAAAAAAAAATCTAAAATTATATTCATTGTAGAAATCACTACGGTTTTAAAAATTTGTTCGCCTCCCCCCCTGCACCCTTCTCTTTGAAATTTTTATATTTAATAAATAGTATTTAACAGAGGGTTCTAGGTATGTGACAGCTTGATAGGGCTAAAATAAGAGGAACTTTGAATATTACGGCTTCATTTCATAGCCCATTGTCATGCCTTTTTCTCTATCTCGTCTCGATAAATCTTCTCACATCTCTTCTCTGCCGAGAACGAGAAATTAGATTCTCGTTCTCGGCAACCTATGAAAAGCCACTAATCGAGAACAACATATCGAGAAGCGAAGAAAATTGATTTCTCATTCTCGGCCAACATACCAAATGTTGAAAAGCGCGAGAGGAATGATCGGGAAGTCAAAAGTCGAGATGCCGGTTAAAAATCATCGAGATGAGATTTGCGGAAAGGCCAGAGAAAGAGAGAAATGAAGCTTTCAGAGTCAACTTACCGCATTTCTGGTTTAAGTCATAGTTTCTCGAAGGAGTGCATTTGCTTATCCAATCCCTTTTTGTTATTAACCGATATGAGTTAGGAGGTATAGTGGTTTATTTATTCAGTTCTGTGTAGTCCTAATTTCAATAATTACTGTTGAATTTAGTGTCATTTTGCCCCGAATTTTCAATGTTTCTCTAACTTTAGCTCTGTCAAGCTGTCCCATACCTGGGGCCGTCAGATAAATATTATTTATCAAATATAAAAATTTCAGAAGAGGAAGGTGAGTGAATTCTGGAAGGTGCGAGAATGGACCGACGGGGGATTAATTTTCAAACTTTTACCGAACCCCTCCTGTGACATATCATCGGAAAGCCCTTTGACCACTCTTTCATATTATGAACCTTTCTCCTCTTGGAGTAAATTTCGGGAGGGGGAAGCAGTAAGGGGATGATTTTTTTAAATCGTTGCGATATCTACAAGAAATATAATTTTAAGTGTGTTTTTTTTTTATGGAGCCCTCCGGTAAATATTATTTATTTAATATAAAACTTTAAAAGTGAGGGTTGTGTGATTTCCGGGTGTATTCTGGTAAGAAAGAGTGAACTCATGGGTGAGGGGTACATTTCAAACTTTTTGGACCCATCATGTGATATGTCATTGGAAAGTTTTCGGACCACTCTTTCATATTATGAATCTTTCTTCCCTCCTCTCCAATTTGGCTTCCCGGGTGAGGCGCTTTTCGAACTTTTTTGAAATCGTAGCGTTTTTATCATTTTAGATCGGATTTTGTTACGGAACCCTCAGATGAATAATTTATAATACATTAAAATTTCAAAGAGAGGGGGGAGGGCGTATTCCGGAGCGCGCAATAGTTGGAATCCTGGGGGCACTTTTCAATCCTTTGCCGTCACCCCCTCATATGATATATCATTGGAAAGCTCTGTGGCTATTACTTCATGTACATACCTCCCGCGCCCTTCTCCCCTTTGACCCCACGGTGGGTCACTTTTCTAAATCTAGCCGAAACCCCTCATGTGATATATCGTTGGAAAGCCTTATGACCACTTATTCATATTATGCATTTATTGCCCCTCCCCTACTTTCCTCCTCAGGGGGGTCATTTAATGCATTCCAGTAGATGGTCTTCTAATAAAGGGGAAATCATAGAACTAATGTCAAATGACGTAAAAACATCAATAAAAAATATTGATACTATTTACCATCCTTTCAGTTCATGTTTTTGCCACTAGGGGTGCTTTTTATTCTAATTTCTTTGGCCAATTTGCTGCTAATTGTCGAAAAATTCTAATTATTGATATTAAACTCTTCTTACCGTTTCATACCTACTCGCGACTGTGGTATGTATGAAGCTATGTGGTATAGAAATCTATACACACAGCTTGTTATACAATTAAAATATTTATACAAAACAGAACAACCTATTATTATTCAAGAGAAAATAATAAATGGCATTTTGACAAATATTTCTTTATAAAATAAATAAAGTAAATTAATTTGTAAAAAATCTTAAGAGTATTTAGATAAAGAAAAATCATAATTTATAATAAGTATATGGATGCATATATATGTTTTTGGTATCATTTCATTTGTAAAAATTTAAGGTTTGTGAATATTGAATGTATTTCGTAATATGGCAATTAATTAAGAATTTTGTAATATTTTATATGAAAATTAATAGTGTGATAAAAATTCACATATACTTCAGACGAAAATAGGGCAATAAAACTTATAGGAAGGGCACATGGACGCCATATAAGACATGTTAATAATAAAGCCAGTCACAATTATTTATGATGCCCTTAGCACTGACAGGGCTACTATTTATTGGTACCATCGTGTGTGGCAGAAGGGGTCCGAAGCTCACAGGTGACGCCAGATCCCCGTAAACGAAGAAAACAAATTAGCTATGCATTGGAAAAATACGGAGACGCCCAGAAGAGGGGTTCAAAAGCGAACCACAGCCAAGAGATCAGGCGCACCAGTAAGAGAGAAGCACCAATCGACGAATAAAAAAATCATATGGTACTAATGAAATACGCCCATTTTTTTGTGGAGCGAGATTTTGGGAAAAAAAAAAAGAGGCACTTGGATTTTGTCTTCCACCTATGTTACTCCTCCTGAAGGAAGCTCTGGGATTAGTCTTGCGACCAAAAGGGCTAGTTTGATAAGCTGAAGTCTGCGAAATCCTGCATCACCCTGTATCGGGTATGGAAAGAAGTCTGATCTCGGAGGGCCCCAACATTTCTAATGACTATTGATGGATGGAACCCTGCGAAAACTTTTCATCATCCTGAATTGATTATGGACAGAACTCTGACCTAGGAGTGCGACACCATTTTTCTGATTGCCATTGGCAGATGAGATGGGATGCCACACCGAAAAGTTCCAGTTATCACCGTGATTGTATAAAGAGTTCCGCCAAAAAAGAGACTATATGAACTTTAATGTGCTCGGTCAAAAGTGACTTTCAAAATTTGAAAGGTGCGGACCAAATCTACCTAGTGATAAGAACTATCAGTGCTCTACAGGAAGTGTTTTCGCCCCTTTCGTCCGAGGTATATGGTGAGTTTATTACTTAATATATGGCCATTATTTTATTATATATTTATGTTGTGTGCATAGGATTTTCTGTGTCTAATATTTTATAGGCAAAATGTTAATGCAGTTATGAGTATTTGTCATTATTATGGACTAATCATAACATTAAAATATCAGCGTTGGAAATTTGTCAATAACTTGGCTAAGAAGCCCATTTATTTGTGCTGTGAGAACTTCAACCAACATTTGAATCCAAAATTCCACAAAGATATGACTCATAATTATCTTGTTATGAGATCTCATGTAACTGAGTATGCTGTCAAATTAATATGCATTTAAGAGTAATTATGTTTGATATATGGAAGTTATGTGCTTGAAAATAATAAAATTTGATTCTATATGTGCATTTCCTATCTTTTCTTTGAAGCATTATTCTTATTCTTTCTTTTCAGAGGTTTATTAAGTTTATGAGTTTTAAGAGTTTAATTTTAGAAAATATTAAATTGAATAATTAGCTATGCAACCCACTGAATCCTGAATATAAATTTTAACGTTAAATAAGTCGTTTCTGAGTATTGACGTATAATTTTATTCAAAATTTATTCTCCTCCTATTTTATTAATTAATATTACCCTCTTTTGATCTTTCACAACCACATGTAGTGCATCATTGCAATGTGCTAACTGTTGAGGCACCATAATATAATGTTAAATCAGGTTTACTTAGATACAAATATAAATATCAAAAATTGAGGCCAGCATGAAATTATTTTCTTTGTGAATGTTTTTCTGTCTTTCTTCTAACTTTGTTTATTCTATTTTCAGTAATTGCAACTATCATAAAAAAGTCTCATTTATTATTTTTTTTTTAAACTTTAATCATGCTAGAATTAGTCTTGATAAAACTGTCACAACATTTTGTTGACATCACTCAATCTGTATGACTTATTTTATTCCCAGACTCAAAGTTTCCATTTGCCTAAAAACTGTAAAGCATGGATTGGTATTGAAAAGTGCACAAGAAATTGCTAGTTTTTCTTTCTTTTTTCAACATTGAGGGTATTACATCCAATATACTGTTTTCTCCTCCTTTTTACTTTCTTCTATCTTTACAAGAAAAACGTATTGGATTTGTGAAAATTTTCGAATTCCGGTTTTCAATGGATTTACCCATTTTAGGAGTCAGAGATCCCAAAAAACATGTTTTTACAAAATGTCTGTGTCTGTATGTGGCATAAATTTTGTGGGCGCTCTATCTCAAAAACTAATGAACGGAATTTAATACAACTTTAGATTGAGTTAGTCCCTGATATAATTTGGTACTGCTTACTTTTTGCTGTAAATCGCATAACAGGTGGCACTGCTATACTGCATTTTTCATGATTATCGTAAATAGATCTCAAGAACTAATGCAACAATTTTTATCAAACTTCAGATTCAGTTAGAAGTTAACATAAGTTGTTGCTGGTTAGATTTTGGTGTAAATCACCTAACTGGTGGCGCTGCTATGCTGCATTTTTAATGAAGTATTAACATGTATGAGATAGAATAAAGTTTTGGGATTGCCACATCCGACTAGTTTAGGATATAAATTTGACTTTTTTCCTTTTCTGTGCTGTCCCTTCACCTTCCATTAATTGTTATGATTTTTGAATGATTCTTCAGTTTGTTTAAACATGTTATACAGTGTGTTCTTTCTAATCCACTATGTATTTCAGATGTAAACAAACAATTAAGTCTTTTTTTTTAAGCTAAGTAATGTCAACTTTACCTTAATAAAAGTTGGCTAATCAGATGAATTTATTAAGAAATTTTTAAGGCATTTTTGCATTCTTTTAGAAGGAAATGTTTTGTGTATCTTGTAAATAACTATTAGATTTCTATATACTGAACACATTCATTGGCTTGCATGGCTATAAATAAGAACTTTGGAGTGGTGTGCCATCCAATCAAATCGTTTCATTTTCATGCTGAAGTCAAAATATGCTGATGTGCAGGCTTGGTCAACTCACCTGCTGGATTATGAAATCGAGAGCGATTGCAGCTGCACCTGCAGTGAGTAAACTCAACTTACTGCATTGTTATTGATGGTATTAGTGTTATCTGTTTGGAAAAGGATGAAACAAGGTTGTTGTCAAAGCAATTTCGTCCATCAACCCGATTGCCTTTCAGAACATATTCAGTTTGTTTAACATTATCGCCTTCATGTTGAATTAAGAGCTGTATTAAGATTTAATCTATGACCAACTATGCTGTTTGACACCCAAAATGATGACTCTGGAATTGCTGGATTTAAATTATGTATTTCATACACACACACAAAAGAAAAACCCCAGCTGAATTACTAAAGTTTGCAAAAGCTTCTTTTTAACACTTTCCAACAAAGTTGAAAAGTGTTTATGCATTCGGTTTGTCTGTCCGTCTGTCCATGCTCTAACTCCTGTAAATATACTCTGATTTTCATGCAATTGATAAACCTTATTTAGGGTCACCAAGACATGTTTGGTATTGTATATGAAGTATGTGGGATTAATAGTTCATTTACAGGGGCACTCAAAGGAATTCCGTTACATTATAGTCAATGGGGAAAAATCGTTAGCAGTGTATTTTAATAACATTGCACTGTTTCAAATGTATTGAAATTGATGTACATCACTGAATTTCACTACAAGATTATTACTATACAGCAGGGCAATACAAGATATACAGGGCTGATCAAAAAATTCAGGTAATTTTCCGATTGTAGATGGGAACAGCTAAAACCGGGTTTTCAAATGTGTTATGCATTTCCATATGGTTGAATTAGACATAATATTTTAACTTTTTAAACTGTGCAGTTTTGTATCATTATTCTGAATGTGTTGGAAAGTGTTTCATAATCTATGCTTGACACATGATTTTTTCTTTTTTGTTTAATTTCTGTATTGGAAGATTTAGTTATTTGGATGGCTTATCTGGATGAAATCTTAAGAGTCTGAAAAATTCATTGATGCAAAAATAATTTCTCCTATGTTGAATTCAGGAGAAACATAATCTGATGCTGAAAAAGATAAAATTGCTTTTGGAGGGAGGTTAGTTCTTGTTAATAAATATTGTAGTTTAAAAAAAAAAAAAAAAAAAAAAAAAACTTTTGTTGCAGATCAAGAAATGCTGACTCTTAAAAGGCTTCAAGAGTGAACTGTGAAGCATCAAATAGAATTTTAACCCCTTCAGGGGCAGAAAAATTCTGTTTATAAAATGATGAAATAATTGTCTGGCACCAGAATTTTCAAACGCATTTTTTAGAAAATAAAAACCTGCTTTTTTGCACTTTCATTATAAAAGCAAAATTTTATTAAAATATTCTTGGTGCCATTTGTCAGTTTTGAAATTAAAATTAGGTGGTCATGCCATGTGACCACCACCCTTAATAGGGTTAAAGGAAACCAATATTACTGCAATGTTTGGTAGATTTAAAAATGAGTAGAAATTTAGTGGAACTGTTTTCTATTAATTTTGTATTATTATATCATTTGAATGTATTTTTAATATTGAATATATAGTTTTTTTTTATATAAAGAAAGTATTTTCTTTCATTCCTGTGTTATTTATTTGCAGTGGGATTACTACATCTGTAGATAAATTCCAAATATTAGAATGGCCTATAATCCTCAAAACCCTTGGTCCCGACCTGTGCGGATTAGAGGGAGTGTACTATAATTGCTTCAAATATTGTTTGCAAATTAATTAAAAAGTTAATGTCGATGGCGTACCTTTATCAGTCTGTTCGAGTTTTTGATCATTACTTAATGTTGTTAGCAGTCAACTTCCAAACTCCCCTCACTAATGCTAAGTCTATGGGTGTGTGATGCATTTGCATATTTAAAATATCTCCTCAAGAAATCAATATTTTTAACTTTTTGTATATTCTTCTTAAACGATGTCTCTTTTTTCCTTAGTTGTAAAAATATTTCTAAAATATATATACTAAATTTTATGTGAAGTATTAAAATCATTCTGACAGTTCACCAGCTTTTAACACAGAAAATATTAAATTAAATCTATAGTTTAGGTATGTTTTGAGAACTAAGAAAAAAAATAAACATCTTTTAAGAAGAGTACAATGAAAAAAAGGAGTGAAAAATATTAATTTCTAGAAGAGATATTTTAAATATATGAATGCATTCAATGCTAAACTTAACATTAAGGAGGGGAATTCGGAAATTGTCTAGCAGCCTTAACCCCTTCACAACAAGCTCTTTTACAGAATTTTATTCCGTTATCGTGATTTTTTCAAAATAGAAATTTTTGCGTAATTGAATTGGGAAAATACCCTGATTAATTATGGCAAAGTATACAATAAACAAGAAAGAAAAATCATGCATTAAGCATAGATTATGAAAAAATTTCCAACACTTCCTGAATGCTTTAACAATCTTTGTTATTTAAGGAAGTAAGGTATATAAGATTACTAAGTAAACATTTTAGAAAATGCATAAAATATTTGAAAAACTGATTTCAGCAGTTACTGTCCATAGCCAATATGCATTCCAATTCTTTTGAACAGCCCTGTATTTGATCTGTAGGTTGATATATATACTACATAATGGATAAATTTAGTTTAGCAAGAAAACGCATAACAGGTTGAAATTTCTCTTTCAGCAATTTATCGGAATAGATGAAAACATACTTGTATACTTTTGTTCAACCCTGTAGTTAACCTGTTAACCTAGTACTTTTATTACACGCCACTATTTAGCTAAAATTTAATTCAACCTAAAACACTCTTAAAACTACTGAAATCACATTTCCAGAAATTATCATTTATGCACGGCCATGCATCCATTTCTTTGCGTGACTTTGTATATCATTTTATCTATATTTTGCAAACATTTCTTAGTAAACTAAATGCAGTTCAGCGTAAAAATGCATAACTCATTTAAAAACCACTTTTAAGCAATTTGCACTCATACCGAGTAAGTATTACGAATTCTTTTGAATAGCCCTGTATATGAATTATAGCATTTATACACACCATATACTATGTTATATAGTGAAACATAAAAGCGCATAACATAATTAAAAATGCATTTCCAGCAATCATCGCTACTGTACAGTACTTTGGATACAATATAGTAATGTAGTATCAGAAATCTTTTTGTGTCCCTGTAAATGCTATGCACTTTGTATTATACATGAAATAAGTTATAGTAAACCTCAGCAACGTATATCAATTTCATTATACATGAAATAATTTAACATAATTAAAACACGCTGCAAACAATTCCCTTCACCCCTATATCATTATGTAACAGAATTATTTTGTGTGGCCCTGTAAATGAATAATAACTATTCTTTGCAACGCATATTCTGCAGAATGCATATTTTAGTCCACTTCATAAATGCATATCAATTTTCTTATGTTTGAAAGTATGTCACATCATTAAAAATCATTTTAAACGATTTCTTCCCATAGGCCGTAATGTAACGGAAAACTTTTGGCTGTCCCTGTAAATGAACTAAACATGCTACAAACTTCATTTGAAATAGGGAATGTGCTATGGTAAATGTCAGTAACATCCAAAAATTTCTGGTCAATCTGAGTATATTTACGGGAGTTAGAGCGCGGGCAGACAGCCATACGGACAGACAAACCGATGTCATAAACACTTTTCAACTTTGTTGGAAAGTATTAAAAATAACTGGTTGGAATAATCAATGATTCATCCCAACTGAATGGGTTCTGAAAAACTAAAACAATGCCATCTTTGAAAGCTATGTAAAAGTAATAAATTATCTTAATAAAATTTATTCTAATTTTAAATGAATGCTTGCATAGCCATCAATAATTAGTATGCTACAGCACACTTTTTAATTAAATTAGTTTTATTTTTAATTTAAGCTGTATTCTGGCTACGATAAGTAGGTTTGTGACTTTGTAAGAATTTGTGATTCTATGAGCGACTAAAGTAGTTAACAGACACAAATGATGAAGAAAATACATTATTTAATGAAAAACTAGATTATACTATTTCCTAGTTGCGATTGTATGTCATTTTACTTTAATTAATTTATAAATTTATTTAAATTTTTATTACCCATAGAGATGCTCATTACTCGGAATGTCTCATGTCCCCAGTAGCAGAATTTTTTGTGTCGATCTGCAGCAAATCAAAATTTGTCTACGACCTAACAATGCTGAACTAAGCTGCTGTCATAAATACTTATAGTAACACATAAAATAAACAAAAATTGCATTTTACAACGAAAATGTAATAAACACAATTAACTCTGAAAAAACAAAGTGGATTTTTTAAGCCCAGTATTTATTTTTAAGCTGGTTAATTAATCTGCAATGTCTAAAATAATCTGCAGCTCTGCTGCTGTTCTGCACACTTTTTGCTATGGGGCTCATGTTTAAAAAACAGATCTTTTTAAAACCCTGTTCAACAACACAAAACTTTCTGACTCAAATGTAAAGGCATAAAATTAGCAGGCCTGGCTATTGAAGTAATTTGAAATCTAAATGAGTTTTCCATTTTTTGATAAATAAATTACTTATGAAGTTATAAAGCAATTTTGGTCACACAATGACCAGAATTTCAGTTCAAAACACCCACTTTGACAGTATTTTTTAAAGATCTTTCATGTTTACAAAAAAACGACAAATGTGTTTTGATACATAGTTTCTGAATAACAACACCTACCAATTTCATGCATTCCTAAACAAAAATGAATTAAAAATGAGTCAGAAAGTAACCCCTCTGGATAGGAGAATGCCCTTAAGTGGCTATTTCACTCAAATGAAAATACCTGCATGCTATTGTTAATCCCATGGGAGAATTTTTCTTTAAATATCTCGTTTGCATTTCGATATTTTGTCAATCTCTACAAAAACCATTTTTTGCTTTTTCGATTTTGTTTACAAGTCTTTTTTTATTAGGATACTTTCACTTTCGAAACCTGTTTTGATGGAATGAAAGGTTTTTATTATGTTCAATTTCAACATTGAATTTAATGTTATCAATTGAAGATGTTTTATAAAATTGTTAAATTCTACAAGACTGTATTGTCAAATTATAAAAATATGATCAAGATGCTTAAGCAAAGTACGGGGGATTACTTTAAATGTAGTAAAAACTTAAGTTTTTAATGGTCGAAGAACATTTCAGCTAATAAACCTCAAGTAAGGGATCCTGTTGGGGTCCCCATGTTTCTATTTATAATGTTTATCATTTTATGTAAAATAGTTATTATGAATAATAAGATTGACTGCTTTTTAATAATACCTTTGTATTGTGGTCATATTCTGCCATCTGTTTAATATCCTCTCAAACCTTAATACACACTTTGTGCATGTCAGTTGATAGAAACAATATCAAGACTGGCAATTATATAATTATGTGGTAATTGTATGTGCTTAATTTTCTGAATGAAATCATTAGTTGATTTAATTCAGAAATTAGTAAAATATGCTTTAAGAAGGTATGCCCCTTTACTCTTTACATTAAGCAATTCTTTCACGTATTAGAAATGACTTTAGTACATTTATTATTTTCTTGTACTTTTTATGAATAATAATGGTTCAAACTATCTTTACACAAAAACTATAATATTTAATAGTATCACTGGCAGTTACCTAACTCTTTTAACAGTGTTCCCAGCGACATGGAAAATCTGGAAAGTCAGAAAATTTCAAAGTAGTCAGGAAAAGTCAGAGAAAATTTAAAATATATAGGAAAAGTCAGGGCATTTACAAATATTTTCTAAGAAGTCATGGAAAAGACTGAGAAAATGAAATTCGTCACAGGGTCTTGAGGAAAAAATCTTGAAATTCATCAAATAGGTTTGGGGAAAAAATCGCGAAATTTGAAATGAGTTGGGGGGATCTCAAAATTCATGAAACGGCAAAAAAAAAAAAAAAAAAAAAAACAGGAAATTTGAAGAAGGATTGCAGAAAAAAATCGATAATTTTGTCAAAAGATTGCAGAAATAAATAGCAAATTTCGTGTTATGCCTGTTTGCTCGTGGAATTTTTTGAGATTTGGTCAGGGAAGTTTCTAGACATGCTTTGCTGGGAACCCTGTTTAAGTTTGAAAATGTTATCCGTTTTTTTAATTTATAGGATTTATAAGCATTTTTATTGTGTCTAATTATTTCTCATTCCCTCATTTTTTTTTTTTTTTTTTTTTTTTTCCAGTGTTAGTTTGAAGGAAAGAACTTTTAAGACTTTTGACTTTTATAAACAGTTTGAAGATTTCCTAACCCCAGCAGGATTAGCTTTCTTCCAGTGCACTTGGGATGAATCATTAACTAACTTTTTTCATAATGTGCTTAGTAAGTTTGTTTTCTTCTAATAATGTGTAGTACTGCATTTTTTAAAAATTAATTAATTTTTTTAAAAGTTTGTTACATTATTTTTTAGAAAAGGATTACTATAAGAGTTATCAATCTGTATAAAATCATTATTCTATCGATAATGTTTTTTTTTTCTTTAACTTTCCAGTAGAGCTGGACAATATCAGAAATTTAATATCATAATATATCAACAAATTAATATTAATATTGGTGATATATTGCGATAAATGCCTTAAAGTGTGTGGCAGTTGAAAAAAATCCTTATTTCGAAAGATAATTTTTAGGTAGCAGCAATTTAACTACGAACAGTTGTAGAAAACAATGAATCAATTGTTTTTCACTTATCTTCTCACAGATTATCCTTTAAATAAATAAGTAAATATATTTACTTATTTATACAAAATAGAAGTATTTAAAAAAAAAAAAAGAACCAATGTTTGATATCCAGTTGCATTTATACCATAGGGTTTTTCTTTAAACATTGTAGGTTACCTATTTCTATTTTATGCATTATTCATTAATAACATTTTAACTACGTCCTTTTTCTCGTGTATAACTGAGAATATCAAAAAAAAAAAAAAAAAAAGAAAGAAATTAAAATTTTCTTAAATTTAGGACATTGTTGATTTTAATATGTTTAAAATAAGTGAAATGCAAAAATTTAAATTCATTTATTGCCACATGTCTTGCTAATATTTTTGTAATTAAATAGGTTTCAATGGATGACATATGCAGCAGAAATGTTGTTCCTCAATATTTCTCTATTGTGTCAATGCTTATTTCAAAAATGAAAAATAAAAAATAAATGTTACCATATTTATAACTTTCTACCTGTTTACTACATGAATACAACATTGAAACTTTTTTTGAAATATAAGTAATCATATGACATCTAGAAATAGTTTTATACAAATTGATTTTTTTTATTTTATTGAATAATATTCATTTAAAGCTGAAATACTGAAGAAGGTTACGTTAAATGTACTCGAAAAACATTCACTCTACCGCTAATAAAGCAGAAAAAACAAGATCATACGAATGATCAGGGGCAACATCTAGACATTAGTGGGTAAGAAATCCAACTCAAACAACCAATGAACAAGCGGAGAGGCTTTGCCAAGGTAACAAAAAGCAAAAAGGTGAAGTGTACTTATTACAAAACATATTATTAGCGTACTCTGATTGGTTGTTCTCGAGTTGAGGTTTCTAGCTGCTAAGCTGCAGTAATATTCTTGACTTCACACATATATCAAAGCTCATGATATATCAAAGCCTTGATATGTTGCAATAGGTCTAGACCAATAGCAGCAGCGGAATTAAATGCAGATGATAACAGCTTTATTCAGTAACGAACATTCAATGAAGTTTGACGTATTGGGCTATGTTAGGATATGAAGAAGCAGAGATAATCACCGGAGGGGGATATTCTAGTTTGATTAGAATAGGCAGTGAATAATTGCACTTTGGGAAGTCGTTTTCATTCATAAATATAAAAAAATTGCATTAATATTTGTACAAATATAAAATTTACACATTTCATTTGATACCAAGGAATTGAAGAATTTCCCATTTTCTTATAAAAACAAAGAATCATTCAGAAATTGAACATTTTAAGCCAATTTTTAGGACTTGACAGTTACAAGAATGCCGTCATGGGAGAGCAGTTGGCTGTTGCAACCTAGAATTCAGTTTAATACCCTATATTTTACGTAGGTTTCATGAAAGATTCTTTCCCTTTATCAAGAAATGGAAAACACTAATTAATCACATTTGTTTTGAATAAGTTCACTTGCAAATGCCCAGCATCTGTGATTGAAAATGACTTCCTGGATGTGTCAGAAATTACCTGCTTTGGATTTAAGTAGAGCTTCAAAGAGTCAGAAAGATACTCATTGTTGAGCAAGAGGTAAATTCGAAAGAATTTAATATATATTTCAGTTTTAAAATGTGCTTTAGAAATTTTCTTCGTCCAGGGAGGAGGGGGGGGGGGGGGACATAATCCCCATGACCTCCTTGGATCCACCATTGGTAGAGTCAGAACTTGGATATCAATATTGGGATATAGCGTCAGAGTCAAAGCTTGGATATTGTTATTGTGATAATTTAAAAATATAAATATTTGTCAATATATTGATAAATAATCCAGCCCTACTTTCCAGGCACATAGATAATGTAAGGCAAGTATTGTTATCATGATTAAAACCAGATTAATGAATTTTGGTCACACAGTGGTACAGACAAGCTTCCCCCACTTTCAGCTAAAGAGAGATGCAGTTTTTTATAGGAATCGTTGATTAGTCAAATTAGTTCCTGATATGAATCAATCAAAACACAAAATCAGTATTAATATTTTTACCATTATTGGAATCCACCACTTTACTGAATCAAATTCTATTCATTAGGTGTGATTCATTAAAACGGTGATTATTGTATTTAAAAATAGAGAAAATGTGTAAAAGATATCCATGAAAACTACTTGCTTTTTTTGAAAAAGGCAGTGTTTTAGGTAGATTTCGTATGAAATACTACCTATTACATTCTCCCCTATTTTGGAATTTCTGAAAAACTTTTGCAGATCTACACCGATCATGACCCCTAGATCCCAAAACCACCCTCAGTAAAAAACTTTATATATCTATGTATCTATCTATCTATATATATATATATATCACTTTCTTCTGGACACGATAACTTCCACAATTCTGCACAAATCTCTTCCAAACAGATACATAATATCAAGGGGCATAAAATCTCGGTCAAGTTCGTTAATGTGCAAAATTGGACCATGGGGATGGAAATAGGGGGGGGGGGGGTTGTGAAAACCGAAAAAACCCCATAACTTCTTAATTTTTGTACATATCAAATCAGTTTAAAGTTTTTATTACTTCTAAAAATAGGGCCAAAAATTTATGTATCAAAGATTTTTTATAAAATTTAAAATGGACTCAAGGGGTGCAAAAAATAGGGTTTTTGGGAGAGAAAAAATTCCTAACTTCGTCAATTCTCAAGATATCAAATCCAATTAATTTTATTATAAATCTCCTTAATATTATCTACAACTTTTATATTCACAAGTTTTTGATAGGGCCAATTCGTACCGCAAAAATTTTTTAAAAACAAAAACAAAAAGGGGGAGGGGGGGGGGGGTTAAAGAAGAAAAAATCCATAACTCCATCAATTCACAAGATATAAAATCCCCATGAATTTATCATATATCTTCTTAATATTGTCTTCAACATTTATATAGACAAGTTTTTGATAGGACCAATCTTACAACAAAAAAAATTAAAAGTACATAGCGGTTGAAGAAAAAAATCATCTTATTAAGGGTGTATTCAAATCCAAACTGCTTATTTTCTTACTCATTTTTAAATTCATTTTTGCTCTCAAGCGCATCCAGTTGATAGATTCTGTTATTCAGAAACTATATAATGTACCGTAGTGATCGATTTTTTGATAGAGGCAGAATATATTTCAAAAAATGATGTCAAAGCGGGTATTTTGAACAGAATTTCCCAAAGCAATTGTGTTAGAAACAAAAAATATTGCCCTACTGAAAAAATAATTGTTTATTAATCAAGTTTCAATTGATTGAAAGAAAAATAAAAACACATGTCGCTTATAAATCTTTTCAAAAATCACGTCACCAAGTTTGATATTTTTTCTATTAAGAATGAATCTGAAAATGTGCCAGAAAATGTCGAGTTTTTTTTAATACCGCCTTAATGTGATTCCGATAAAAACAGCTATTGTATAAAAATGAAATAAAAACTCGTCAAAAGCGGCCAGATAAAATTGTTAAAGTGGGTTTATATCTAATCATGATTTAGTTTTTGTTGGTGAAATTAGTATACTTAACTTTGAAATCTACCTCCGCCTGTCGACCGGGCCGACAGGGATTTTTTGTTATCTGAAGTAAGCTCTAATTTATATGAATGATCATTTCCTCGTACTACTGTACAGTAGGAAGTTTTTGAAATGCTTTTTTTCTTTGCTTCTTTACCTGAAATGAAACTGGAATTCCACAAAAATAAAAAACTTGCATACAATCCATTTTTAAGTTTTCATAAAATGAAAACTAGTTGGATGTGCCAACAAAAAAACTGTTTTATCTCATACATGTTAATACAGTAGAGCACCGATTATCCAGACTCCAATTATCCGAACAGCCTATTTCTCTTTTAAAAAATTTTTTTACCAAACGTTCAATTATCCGAACAGCCTTTCTCCCCAAAAAAATTTTAACCGAACTCCCAATTATATATTGGCTTCGAATAAAATTTTAGATAAAGAAAAAACTGATGGAAGATAGTGGATCAGAAAATGAGGAATGTAAGACAATAAAGGAGATTGAAAGAATCCTAAGCTATAAAGAAAATGAAATTAACGAGCTGTTAAATAGTGACTTATATGACCCTGGATATCAGATTTTAAAAGATGATGATATTGTGGATGAGATTAAAGATGAAAAAGAAACTGAAGAAAATGAAAACAAATGCTCTGAAAATGACCTGGGCCCATCACATAACGAAGCCTTTGAATGTATGGAAACAGCTATGAAATGGCTCGAACGGCAGAAGAGCGCTGATCCTATTCAACTAATGTATTTAACAAGAATTTGAGATATGGCAACATTAAAAAGAATGTCTTCGTTGAAGCAAGCAACAATCAACAGCTTTTTTGCTTAAATTATAATCTCTGGAATTCAGAAAATGATAAATAGAGAAAAAAAAAGTTTTTTTAATGATAAAAATCTCTCTATTCTAAAAAAAAATAACTACCGCTGTCACCACCGCCGCCGCCGCCGCCGGTTTTGAATTTTTTGTGACCGGAAGTCTTTCTTCGTTAATATTAAGAAAAATAATGCATACAAAAATATGAAAATCGGTGGTTTTATACAGAAATGTTTGATAAACACGCTGATGCAGACAGTTTTCAAATCGAAGAATTATTTTAAGAGATATTTAATGCTAAAGTTGGACAAAATCGTTTCACTAAAAAAGTTTTATAGCAGCAAAAACTATACATGGCAGTATAATCATTTTTAGATCATTTTATGCATTAGAATTTGCCGGAGTGCAGATTGCATTAATTTTTTTATTTTTATTCATTTTTTGAGGTTTTATTTCTATTTTAAATTCAAATTTTCAGCATTTCTTGAGATATTTTTTACAGATTTTAGAAAGTGATATTAATTTAAACTGTTGCCAACTGTATAAACAGCAGAAACAATAATGTTTGCTTCAAAAAAATATATAAATAAAAATATTTTTACGTGTAATAAATTAAAAATTTATTTACACGTGACTATTATAAACAGAAAAAAACATTGGAATTAGAATTAAATAATTATGTACAAAAAGCAGGAACTTATTAAAAATTACGTCATAAAACTATAATTACACGTGAATTTTAAGAGAGAAAGGAATTTGTAAAATAATAAATTTATTAACATGCATTAGAAGTCTTAAATAGGAGAAATTACGTCATATTTACGTCACATTACAGTTATTACATAAAACGAACACAAAATAATATTGCAAAACGGTTTAAATTTAGAAATTGCGCTAGACATTTATTTGATATTTTGAGCGGATACTTTTCAACTATTTTTCTTAGGAAAGCGCAAATAATATTTCATTTCTAAAACACAAGTATTTTCACGTGAATATTAAAAAGAGAAAGAATAATTTGGTCAAAATTACATCAGATTAAAAACGATTAATTTAAAATGTCTCATTTAAAAGAACTTTCTTTTCGCTTTGTTAAAAAATACCGGGAGACAAAGATTCTGTTTACTTAATTCCTTTTATACTAGCTTATTTTGAAATGTTGTTACACGTGTCTACGTCATCAAGTTATTTTTATTTCGACGTTTTATTTGTATTTTTATTAATGTTGTACTAATTTATTTGTTCATTCGTTATTTAAAATAAAAATTATGTCAATTTGTATAATTTGGCGAGTGGTTTGGCGATTTATATAATTTGGCGAAATTAGTCGACGTGATAATCAAGTAGTACCGCAGCGGATTTGGCGTTAAAATTTCCCCAATCAAAGAGACATGAATAGAAATCCGTTTATAGGGAGATCGCCACTGTTTTTTAAATTATAATTCAATCTTTCGAAATCTTTTTAAAGCCGATCATATTAGCGTGCATTTAGAGTCTGCGGTGTCTGGACGGGGGTTGGCGAGCGTAGCTCGTAGGGGGCCGACCCCCCTAGTGTAAACAAAAAAAAATTAAAAAGCCAAATAAATAAACAATTTTTAAACAAGCCAGCACTAACTGGCGCTGCCAATCCTAAACTTAGATAACGTGTGAAGGTTTTAGTATAGTGAGAAACATCCCTTAAATTGTCTGTCCATTTATCCAAACTTTAGCTTATCCGAACTAGGGTCTGTCCCCCCGTAGCAGAAATTTCTCCAAGTGTCTGCGACAGATAATTCAGGGGCAAAAAATAATCTGCAGGTAAAATATTTTTATAAATGGAGCGTTAATTAATCAAACAATCACTTACCTGTAGCGTTTTTAGGCATTTTATAAATTTTTATTAATAATAGTCTTAACTTTTTGTATTAAGTAATAAAGAGCTAAACATAATACGAAGCAAAATAAAAGTTCGATGAAAAAGAATCTGCAAAAGAGAAAAGAAAATCTGCGACGCCCGTCTCCCGTCTCGAACTTTCTGCTACCGGGGTCTGTCCCGACTTGTTCGGGTAATCGGCGCTGTACTGTACTTCAAAATTCGCTAACACAGTGCCAGAATTAAATGACAATCTATGCCCATCATGAGGATTCTAAAGATATGGGTTCATTGAATTGTATGCATTTAAAAATGACATATAAGCAGCACATTTTTCAATTAAATCAATGAATTGTGGCACCCACCCTCTGAGATGTCTACAACCAAAATGCTAAATATCTTTTGTTTTGAAATGTTGGATTGTTATGCTTATCTTGTTCATTATAAATTTTCAGAATCACAAGTTAAAATGTAAGAGAAAAAAAAAGAACTTTAATGGTATATCAGAATTTGACACTAATTCATCATTATACCAATGTCAAATAATGAAACTGTCAAATTGTGAAACAACATTTCTCATATAAATCTGCAGAACATAGATTAATTTGTCGTTCGACTTCCACCCCATCTTCACAGAGGAATGTAAAGGAATTTTCCTTTCATATATTAATATATTATCGTTACATATAATTTCCCTCTTTCTTTTTCTTTAAACAAAACAACTCTAAAATGCTGTATGGTAGCATTGTTTGTTACAATGTCTTGGGCGTTGGGTGGGAGGAGCCATGTTTGCAACTATCTTTTAAATTGTGCTGGAATATTGTTTTTGCGATTTTGTGTGGGATAATATTTTCCTTGAAAAAACAGGTCAAATATTCTATTTGTAGCTGATAAACTTTTATGTATGAATTAAAAATTTGTTTTAACAGTAAATTGTTTTAATTATAGCATAATTTTATCATGTAATTTTTGCATTTACAAATATATTAAAAAACTTGTTGTTTTCATGTTTTTATTTAACTTACTGCCATTTTTAGATATGAAAGAGCCAGTTTTTGAATACATTGAACCACCTTTGTACTATAAACCTCAAGTTCATTATCCTCATTTGGAACCCTTCAATTTGTAAGTTGTTTGTTGACTACTTGTTTAACTCTTATGATTTTTAATTTTTGCTTACTTGTTAAATGTAAGATATGTTTTAATATACTTCAGCATGAATTTGCGAGAAAAACAGTTTGAAATTAAGGAAGTAGCCTCTAGAACAGGTGTTCTCAAACTATGGTATGCGTATCAGTACTGGTACGTGAAGCTCTGTTTATTGGTACACGAATGTCTGATACTAGTATGTGAAATGAAATAAACACACGACAGCATGTGAAATCACACATTTTATAGCACGTGAAATCAAAAAGCAGTTTTCCCCCTCTCTCCCTCCTCTTTCTTGATGTGTCAGTTCACTGACTCCATGGCGTTTGCTTTCTGTTACTGCTTTGACTGCATTTTGCATGTAATTTGGATTAGAATTTTTAGATAAATGGAACTAATATTTGGTAGATATTGAGTTGACCTTTCATTCACGTTTTCTTCTGTTACTGTATGTGTTTATATTACTTATTTCAACGAACTTCGATCTCGCATTAATAAGCAGTTTACTTTCAGAAGGTCTGTAAATTTCTTATGTAGGTTATTCACTTATTAAATTTTCTTATCTGTATTTTACTACTGATATAAACATAGTATTCATACAACAAAAAACTGATGATCAAGGCGACTTCAAATGTGTATTTTTTTCCATGTTTAACAAAGCTATGCAGTAGTTTTATATTTAAATACATCTTTATTTGTCACCCAAAAATGATACACTTTATATACACTTAAAAATATTAAAGTCAATATAAGCATCAATTTAATAATGCAATCATGTAAATCAGTAGAATCTCCTCAGACAGAAGCACAAAAGACTGGAAAAATATTTCGTTTTAGACATATTCTGTTTACACAGGTTTTTCTGTATTAGCTTTAAGTTTGTCACCTGGCAGTGCATGGAAGTATGAACTTTTATTTAGTGGTACTTCGGTCTGAAAGTTTGGGAACCTCTGCTCTAGAACATCAGAAAGTCCCGGCAGAGGTTTTAAAATTTTATAATTAACTAGCTGAATTGCTTGGTATTACCCAAGCCCGTGATAATAATCTTACAGGGAAATGTCTTCTTGTTCGGATCACCGAATACAGTGAATGTTTGTGTATCATAGAGTATAGTTAGTATATAAATATTAGCGCAAGACCCAGAGGGTCTTGAGAAAATAAGTCATAAAGTTTACACTACAGTTTGCATAGCTGCCAACTCTTCCGATTTTTTCAGAATTCTTCCGAAAAATCGGCATGTTTTCCGATTTTACGCGCGTAATGCATTTCCTTCCTGTTTTCGGCCTTTTCTTACACTTTTTACACAAGTTTTGTCAAAAGATCACGGGAAAACCCGAAATTTCACCGAAGGTTCGCGGGAAAGACGCAAATTTGGTCAGAAGATTGCGTAAAAAACGAGAATTCCCCCAAAAGAACGCGTAAAAACACTAATTCCGTGAAAAGATCGCGAATTTTGTCAAAAGATTGCGTAAAAACATTATTTCCATGAAAAGATCGCGTAAAAACGCAAATACCGTTAAAAGATCGGGGGAAAAAAAACGCGCGTTTCGTAAAAAGATCGCGGAAAAACCCAAATTTCACCGATGGATCGCGGAAAAAATCCAAATTTCGCCGAACGATCGCGGGAAAGACGCGAATTTTTTCAAAAGATTGCGTAAACAACGTGTAGGGGTGATTTTCGTCCGAATTTTCCGAAAATTTAAGGCACTCATTTCCGAAAATTTTAAAAAAATCGGCCACCAATTCGAAAATTCGGACATAAAAAATATCGCGAATTTCGACATCTTCACCGAAAAAAATTAATTTTGTGAATCGTTTGCAGAAAAATCACCAATTTTGTCAAAGGATCGCATTAAAATCTCTAATTTCGTCAAAAGATCGCGAAAAAACGGCTAATTTCGTCAAAAGATCGCGAAAAAACGGCAAATTTCGTCAAAAAACGCGAAAAAAACCAGAAATTTCGTCAAAAAATCGCAAAAAAAACACAAATTTCGTCAAAAGATCGTGATAAAACACAAATTTCGGCTAAAGATCGCGAATTTCGTCCAAGGGCCGCGGAAAAAAACGCATAGCTTAGTGGCGGAAGTGTATCCCCCCCCCCTCCTGTTGTAACTTTTCAAAAATTTGCTGTGAATTGAGAATTTTTTTTTTTTTTTTTTTTTTACTCAGAATTCCCCCCCCCCCCCAAAAAAAAGGAAAATTTAGGAGTCGGAAGTTTTAAGTGTCTTTTAATGTGAAAGGTAGGATATCTATGAATATATATATATATATATATATATATATAAAGTAATTTTTAATATAGTCAAGTTATTTTATTTATTTATTTATTTATTTTTTGTCATAATATATTCAAGTTATTCTTTTTTGTCATAATATATATTGTGTAATTGCAAATTAGGAATATTTTATTCGAGTTTCTTTTTGAAATTTGTTTATTTATAAGGATTCAGCTGTTTTTTAATCCTTACTGAAAGTGTTATAAAACTTGAAAAATCTTCTGATTTCTTCTGATTTTTCGCAAAAATCTTCTGATTTCTTCTGATTTTTTGTCCAAAATCTTCTGAGTTTTACCGAAATTTAGTTGGCAAGTATGCATTTTGTAATCGGTTAAATTTCCTTTTGGGCAAGTGGCTCCTTAGCTTAGTTGGCAGCATGCTGGATTTGAGATATTTCTTTCCGAGTTCGGATCACGCTCGGACTCATTTTTCGAAACAAAAATTTTCATAAATTATTTTTGAACCGCAATGGAAAAAATACGTGTTGTTAGCAAGGGCCATGTGTTTTTAAATCTCACATTTAACGAAAGTAATTTCTTCCTCCTGCCCGTTATTTTGCTAACGAGAGCATTTTTTCTCTTCGCGCGCTTTTAGGGTTAATGTAATAATATGACGTAAGAGGGTAGAGGTATTTTATTATTCGGAGAGACATGCAGTTTCTGAGCTGGTGAAGAGTGATACTAGGATTTTTGCTGCGAAAATGCGGAGTTAAGAAAGAAAAAAGGGTTCGGTTCGGATATTGATGGTTTTGACCGATAACCCTTAAAATTGTTGCGTTAATCACCCTTGAAATATTCGCTGCGAATAAGATGTATAAAATTTAACTGCGAAAAATTGAGTTATTCAGTAGGTGAGATACCGTCTGCCCACAGGATAAAACCTAAATTAAAATCGAAGCAATTAAACTGCGCCACCCTTTTGAAAGTGAGTCCTCTTTTGCGTTTTATAGTAGATTGAGTTCTTTGAGATTTTATAGTATGATTATTTCTGAAAATGTTATTTCTATGTATATAGTGTATAATATTTGTGTGTTTGTTCTAAATTTAATTGTGTAAATATTCTATATTCTAAATTTAAGCGCATTGCGCATAGTCAAAATGTTAAGCAGTGTGTTATGTTTTTATGTTTAAGAATTGTATATACAAATGTTTCATTAAAGTTATGATTCATTAATTTGTTTTGGTTTAAATTTGAAGTTTAATGTGTATTTTTTTTTTGAGTAAGTATAGCCGCCCTGCGGGCGTGTCATCGCAGTTTAGCGGCACATTTCTATGTCATTTTTTAAGTTGAGTTTCTGACATAGAAAGTGGCGAGCCTGCCAGGATACGAATTTGATTTTTTAATATGAGAAATAATCATACTAGAGGTTAATTCCATTTACGTTAGGAATAACAATAACTGATGCCGCATATTTAGTATTTATAATATATTTTCGTTTTCATACTCATCATGCGGTGAATTTTTATTTATTATGTTAAATTATAATTATAATGTTGTGATTGTCGAGTTTAGAATTTATGAGAATTTATGAGTTATTGTTAGAATTATAGATAAGATTTGTATTTGAGATTTTGAGTATATTTTCATTTATATAAAAAATGAATGTTGATACGTTAAAGAAAAAACGTGCAACGGCACGTAGCTCTTATACTAGAACAGCTAAGGTTCTAAAGGACGAACTAGAAAAAGAGCAACCGGATAAATCCATTTTAGAGGATAAATTTGTTAAATTACAAACAATAATTAGTGAATTAAAATCTTATGACTCAGAAATGTTAGATTTAATGATAGCAGCTAAGGCTACTGATGATAATTTAGAAACGGAAGTTATAAGTTGCGAGGAATATTCCGATGAATTTATAACGCTCAGCCGCCGAATAAAAGAAAAAACGTATAATTCAGACTTTAAAATTAATATGAGCTCTAATGTTGAGAATAGTGTAAATACATGTAATGAAAAACGGTACAAATTGCCGAAAATTCAAATTAAAAAATTTGATGGTCAGCTGTTAAGTTATCTTTCGTTCTGGGGCCAATTTAAAAAAATCCACGAGGATAAGAGTCTGGATGATGTTGACAAATTTCATTATTTAGCACAATCAATGTTACCGGGGACTCGAGCTTATGAGTTAATTGAGAGTTATCCCTTGACTTCGGACAATTATCTGAAAGTCATTTCTGCGTTTGAGGAGCGTTTTGGTAATAAAGAAATTTTAACTGAGATATATGTGAGGGAATTATTAAAATTAATTATCCAAAACGTACGTTCACAAGGTAAAGATAAATTACCCCTGGTGTCATTGTTTGACAAAATTGAGTCCTATCTCAGAGCACTTGAGTCTTTAGGTGTACACCAAGACTCCAATACTGCGTGGCTATATCCTATGGTTGAATCATGTTTATCGGCTGAAATGATGAGGGTGTGGCAGAGAAGCGTTCTATTTAATAACAAGGGACCACGTCTCTCAAATCTTTTAGAATTTTTGCGAAAAGAAGTTGAAGGGGAACAGAGGGTCAAACTTGCACGGTCGGGGTATGAAATTTCTCCTCCCTCACGCGAGGAACGCCCTAGAGAAGTCAAATTAAAAAATAAAAAACCTCCCATGAGTGCTGCAAGTTTGGTAGCAACCAAGGAGCAAAAGTGCGTATTTTGCGGAAAGAATCATGAGAGCAAAGAGTGTTTTTTGGCTCGGTCTTTGTCCATAAAAGAAAAGTTAGATAAATTAAGAGAGTTAAAGTGCTGCCTACGCTGCCTTAAGCCTGGACATTTTGCTAGAGATTGTAAATTATTTATACAATGTCATGTATGCAAGCGATCTCATCCCATTATTTTATGTCCCGAGATTCAGGAAAAAAAGAGTGAGACTGTAGGCAGTGCAAAGGGGTCGACTACGGTACAAGCTACTATGTCTACACCTTCGTGTATGAAAGAAGTCCTACTTATGACATTAATGGTTGAAGTAGTGTCAGGGGGCATGAGGAAAAAAGTCAGATGTCTTTTAAATTGCGGATCTCAAAGGTCGTACGTGCTGAAATCTACAGCCGAAGCTTTAAACTTAGAAAGCCTTTCATCTGAGAATTTAGCGCATACTCTGTTTGGGGGAACAAGAACTGAGTCTAAAAATCATAAACGATATTCTATGAGATTAAGTCCTGCAGGGAGACGTACTGAATATCAATTCTCCTTTCTAGATCAGGAAAAAATTTGTGGAGGGATACCACGCGTCTCTAAAGGTCCATTATTGAGGGAATTAAAAAAGCATAGAATTTGGATTTCAGATGTGGGTGACGGTTACCCTGAAATAGAAATTTTGATAGGTAGTGATATTTATGGACAAATTCTTATGGGTGATGTAATTCAACTTAATGAGGGTTTGACAGCCATTAATACTAAATTGGGTTGGACTTTGTGCGGAGAACCAATAGGATTAAATGTTCAAAGTTTTGAGGGTGTCCAATCCATGTTAGTAACCAATCTTCATGTTCAAAACATGAAAGTTTCTGATATGTGGAGTTTGGAAACAATTGGCATTGCCGATGAAGCGCAAACGTTTTCCAAAGTGGTTGAGGATCAATTAGCTCAGGAACAATTTTTGAAGGGGCTTCATAGAAACGAAGATGGGAGATATTGCGTAAGCTTGCCTTGGGTTCAAAAATTTCCCCCTAACATTTCCTCTAATCGGCATATTGCAGAAAAAAGGCTTTTTGCCACTACTCGTAAATTGAAGAAATTAAATAACTTTGACGAATACGATAAGATATTTAAAGAATGGCTGTCGGAAGACGTAATAGAAAAAATCCCGGAATCTGAAAAGAATGAAAAGGGACATTACTTGCCACATCATCCAGTTATCAAATTAGATAGTTTAACTAGCAAAATTAGGCCCGTTTTCGATGCCTCGTGCAAATCAGATAATTCGTTGTCGCTAAATGATTGTTTGATAAAAGGTCCGAATCTCGTAGAAGAAATCCCAGCGATTTTAATGAGGTTTAGAGAAAAAGCGATTGGCGTAACTTCTGATATTAGACGAGCGTTTTTACAGATTGGCATAAAGCGGGAAGACCAAAATTATCTGAAATTTCTTTAGTGGGAAAATAACAAAATTTGTGAATTTCGTCATAAAAGGGTTGTTTTTGGGGTTACCAGTAGCCCATACCTGTTGGCAGCGGTGATCTCATTCCATCTTAAAAATATTCCTAAAGAATTCGAAGTTGTTGCCCAAAAACTTTCAAGTTCCTATTATGTTGATAACTGCGTAACCTCAGTGGATGCGAGAACAGAGCTTGAAGAATTTAAGAACCAAGCAACTGACATTATGGCAGAAGCCAAAATGGAATTACGTATGTGGACCTTTGGTCCCGAAAATGAAACGTTACCTTCACAGAACACTGATACTGTCTCTCCCGTTTTAGGTCTTCAGTGGGACCGTATAAATGATGAGTTTATAATTCCCTTCAAACATGAGCAAATCGCATCAGGCTTATCAAAAAGAAAACTTTTATCCATAATTCATTCTATATTTGATCCTCTAGGCTTCATTGTGCCGATAATGGTACCTGCAAAATTAATACTTCAAGAAGCATGGGCAACTAAGGCAAATTGGGACTTACCTTTGCCAGATGAATTAAAAACTCGGTTCTTAACGTGGTACCAAGGATTGTCTAGTATTTCCCAGCTTAGGTTTCCTCGTCGCATAGGTTATGGAAAAACAGATACTTGGTCATTACATGTCTTTTGTGACGCCAGTAGAAGCGCTTATGCCACGGTTATATTTTTAAGAAGTGAAGACGACGGAAAGGTTCATGTGAGGTTCGTGGCAGCAAAATCTCGTGTATCTCCATTGAAGAAGGTGACAATTCCGCGCCTCGAGTTACTTGCGTGTGTTTTAGGCGCACGTCTAGCCAAATACATCTCTGACGCTGTGTTCTTGGAAGAAGTTCCAATCTACTACTGGACGGATGCGACTGTAGCTCTTTGCTGGATACAGCGAGAAGAAAACTGGGGTGTATTCGTAAATAATAGAGTCAAGGAGATTCGAAATCTGTCGAAGAAAGAATGCTGGAGACACATCCCAGGAAAATTGAATCCTGCTGATATAGCCTCTCGTGGCTGCACGTCTCAGCATCTGTTGCGATGCGGTTGGTGGGAGGGGCCTGAATTTCTGAAAGCAACTCCCAAGGAATGGCCTGAATTTAAATTTTCTCCAGATGAAGAATTAATCGCATCAGAGTTAAGAAGAACAAAAATTATTGCCTTAAACGTGAAAATAGAGAGGCCTGAGTGGTACGAACGTTTTTCTAATTTTTCTAAAATAGTGAGAGTTTTCTGCTGGATGTTATGATTTGTGAATAAACTGAGAAAGAAGCCTTCTTATAATACTGATACCCTAACAGTGGAAGAAAAAGCTAAAGCTGAGATGATTCTGTGGGGTATAGAGCAGAAAAAGTATTTTCACGAGAAAGAAAATTCCGTCCATGGTCTGCTGGTGGTGCGAGGTGATGACCATGTTCTTCGAGTGAAGACTAAAATCATCGAACGAGATGATGAACTGTCCTTTTTATATCCAGTTCTTCTTCCGTCCAAACATTACCTAACTGATTGCTTGATATGGCAATATCATATACAGTATTGTCATGCGGGTGTGCAGATATTGGCTGCCAAATTAAGGCAGCAGTACTGGATCATTTTTTCAAAAAGAAATATAAAATCTTGCGTCAACCGTTGTGTCATATGCAAAAGATTCACGGCTAAAGCTTTAACTGCGCCTCCAATACAGTTACCCCTTGACAGAGTAAGGGATTCTGCGGTCTTTGAAACCACAGGAGTTGATCTGTGTGGGCCTCTACTTTTAAAGCCAAAAGGAAAAGCCTGGATCGTATTATACACTTGTGCAGTGTATAGGGCAATTCACCTTGAGCCCCTCACGGCACTCAGCACGGAATCCTTCCTGCAAGCTTTCCGAAGATTCATCGCCAGGAGAGGACGTCCGTCAACTGTGTATTCCGATAACGGAACCAACTTCAGAGGAACGGACAATGCATTGAAGAGGCTTGATTGGCAGAAAATCTCTGAAAATGAGTGTTATCCAATCAAGTGGAAGTTCAATCCCCCTACTGCAGCCTGGTGGGGGGGATGGTGGGAGCGTCTTATTCGGTCAATTAAGACTTTACTCCTGCGAATTTTAGGAAGATCCTCTGTGAATTTTGAAGAGCTTTTAACGATCCTTTGTGATGTGGAAGCCACAATAAATAGTCGTCCATTGACTTACATTTCCGATGATTCTGATGAGCTCATACCTTTGACACCCTCCATGTTTCTGCAAGACATAAAACAAATAGGAGTGCCTGATCTAGATTCCATCGATTCCAACAAACTGAATGTGCGTGTGAGCTATTGCAACACTTTGCGGCAAGAACTGAGAAATCGTTTCCGCAGAGAATATTTGGGTCAACTTGTTCAGAAGGCTAGTGATAAATGCCAAGAACTTAAAGTGGGGGACGTTGTCCTCATCGAACTTGAGAATAAAAAACGTGTGTTGTGGCCCATGGGCAAAATTGTGAAAATCTACCATAGTAGAGATGGTGCTTCCAGGGTAGTACAGGTGAAAACTAACAACGGTTGTTTGACACGACCAATTCAGAAACTATATCCACTAGAAGTTTCAACTGCTGGAGATCCTGTGCTCACCCTTGGAACGGAAAATAGATCCAAATATGGAAGGTTGCTCAAACCACGTAAGAAATAATGTGTAAGACTGTAAATAATGACTTTTATTTCATTAATTTAGTTATTGAGAACTATAATTTATCATGTCATGTCATTTTTATATTGTATTGTGTTTAATTAGTTATTATTTTGTTTTGTATGTCATTTTATTTAATCTAGTAATGCTCAGTTTAACTTTAATTTCTAATATAAAGAATTTTTGTGAGTTATAAAATAGTTGATTTTAAGAAAATCAAGGTGGGAGGATGTTAGCAAGGGCCATGTGTTTTTAAATCTCACATTTAATGAAAGTAATTTCTTCCTCCTGCCCGTTATTTTGCTAACGAGAGCATTTTTTCTCTTCGCGCGCTTTTAGGGTTAATGTAATAATATGACGTAAGAGGGTAGAGGTATTTTATTATTCGGAGAGACATGCGGTTTCTGAGCTGGTGAAGAGTGATACTAGGATTTTTGCTGCGAAAATGCGGAGTTAAGAAAGAAAAAAGGGTTCGGTTCGGATATTGATGGTTTTGACCGATAACCCTTAAAATTGTTGCGTTAATCACCCTTGAAATATTCGCTGCGAATAAGATGTATAAAATTTAACTGCGAAAAATTGAGTTATTCAGTAGGTGAGATACCGTCTGCCCACAGGATAAAACCTAAATTAAAATCGAAGCAATTAAACTGCGCCACCCTTTTGAAAGTGAGTCCTCTTTTGCGTTTTATAGTAGATTGAGTTCTTTGAGATTTTATAGTATGATTATTTCTGAAAATGTTATTTCTATGTATATAGTGTATAATATTTGTGTGTTTGTTCTAAATTTAATTGTGTAAATATTCTATATTCTAAATTTAAGCGCATTGCGCATAGTCAAAATGTTAAGCAGTGTGTTATGTTTTTATGTTTAAGAATTGTATATACAAATGTTTCATTAAAGTTATGATTCATTAATTTGTTTTGGTTTAAATTTGAAGTTTAATGTGTATTTTTTTTTTGAGTAAGTATAGCCGCCCTGCGGGCGTGTCATCGCAGTTTAGCGGCACATTTCTATGTCATTTTTTAAGTTGAGTTTCTGACACGTGTAATAATTGAAATTTATGAAAAATATTAATTGAAAGTCCTTGAATTTTTAAGAGAGAAAAGAGGTCCTTGAAAGTGCTTGAATTTGTTTAAATTTTAATGAAGGTGCTTAATTTTTTTTATTCAGATGTTCAAATAATAAAATTCTGTTCCGTAAATAATTCTGTTTGAATTTTCCGAAAATTTAAAAAAATCAGTCATCAATCCGAATATCGGCCATAAAAATATCACGAATTTCGACAAATGGTCGCCAAAAAAAAATAAATTTTGTCAATCGTTTGCAGAAATATCGCGAATTTTGTCAAAGGATCGCGGAAAAATCGCAAATTTCGTCAAAGGATCGCGGAAAAATGCAAATTTCGTCAAGGGATCGCGAAAAAACGAAGCTCATTAAAAGATAGCCAAAAAACACAAATTTCGTCAAAGGGCCGTGGAAAAAACATACAGTTAGTGCAAGGAGTGGATTTTCCCCTCCCTATCTGCTGTAACTTTTCAGAAAATTTGCTGTGAATTTCAGAAATTTTTTTTTCTACTCAGAATCACCCCTGTGTTCAAAATAAACTAAGAGTTGCAAATGTAAAAAAAAAAAGTTAATTAATCAGGTAAAAATATTTGGTCTGAGATCATTTTCCTTTCAGGAGGTCAGAGTATGAGCATTTGTACTTCGCTTTGTTCCCTTCTCCTTTCCCTCTCTAGGATTAAGTTAATTAAAGAAAATGAAAAGACTTGTACTTGTTGCTACTGATGATCGCAAGATTGGAAATTCCTCCAATATAAATCCCCTCCCAGTACCCAATGGACAATGGAGAAAAGTGCGATTTTAACATAAACTGTAAAAGAAAAAGAAGCTGAAGTTTTAGATAACAAAAAAAGAAAATGCAGTTAAAGATCTTAAATTGGGAAAAAAATAGTCTTTATTTAAAATGTAATAAATTATTCATGCTGAAATATGCAATTTTTTCTTTTTTGTGTGTGTTTAGTATACTTTTTTGAAAAATGATTTAGTGGGTGTTTTCAAATTAAGGCAAGTTATGAAAAAATTCATTTGGTTTTTGTAAAATTTAAAATTGTGTATTAATATTATAACGATACAAAATTATCAAGTGTCTACTTTTCTCTAGTGTTAGCACAAATAACTTTCAAAGTAGAATGCAAAAAGATATCATTTATTTTTCGAAGATTTTCTGATAACAATTTACATTTAAGCCTTCACTACTGTATGTTAGGCATGGAATTCGCCTGAAAACATGTGAAAATGAAAAATATTTTTTTTTCTAGATACTTTTGTAATGTGGTATTTTGTAACATTAAAATTTTCATTTCTGAAATTTCTGGAAAGGTGCTTGAAATTTGGGTAAGGTGCTTGAACTTTATCACGAAAAGAGAGTATGAACCCTGTTTATAGCATATAAGTGCATTTTTAACTGAAATTTTGCATGTTTAAATATTCAACGAAAAGTAAGTGAAAAAAAAGTAGGCCAATTTATACATCTATAGACCAGAAATTTTTTGTTATTTAAAATTGTTTACTGTCATTTATATGAATATTTTACTATCTATCACAGAGAAATAAATAAAAATATGCGATATGAATATGTGAATAAATATATTATTTTAATTTTGTTCCATTATGCAAATATTTCGAATATTTCAGGATTTTGTAAATATTGTTTTAAATTTTTAAAATTAATTTTTTTTAATTTCAAATTCTTGATTTTGAAGTTTCTACCTAATTAATAACTATTTTTAGCATTTCAGTATCTTTTTCAAGCTTATTTTTAAGCACATAGACAGTTGTTTTAACTATAAGCATAAAAATCCAAGATTTAAAAAATTCAAACGTTAAAAAGCTAGTTGTTAGAAAACGATATGTTTATACATTATTGCGATAATGGAAAAATTACAATTTAGAAAATAAAGCAGCATGTTATAATTTTATATAACATATTTTAATTTATTTCACTGTGAAAAATAATTGATTATTTATGTAAATAACAGTAAATAAATTTTAAAATTAGCGCAATTTTATGATCTATAAAAGTTTTAATTGACTTTTTTTCAGTTTTTTATTATTATTTATATATTTTACCTTTACTTTTCATTAAATATATAAACATGCAAAATTTCACAGTTAAAATTGTATGTATATGATTAAACTGCATTATAAAACATATTAAAAAAGAAAAAAAAATTAATAGCTAAAAAAATTATTACATAGACACTTATTCTAATTAAAAATCAAGAATCCCAGACTAAAATCATACTAAAAATATAAAAGTATATTTTTAATAAACCATGAAATATTTGAAGTATTTGCATGAGGAAACAAAATGAAAATAATATATTTTTTCACGTATTTTAATTGATGTCACTGTTAAAAATAGTAGATATTCATTAAAATAACTCTTAAATAATCTTAAATAACAAAAAAAAATTCTGTGTATGCCTTTTGTAAATTTCAATTATTATACATATTTTTTCAATTGTGGTTCAAAAATAATTGAGGAAAATTTTCGTTCCGAAAAATAAGTCCAAGCGTGATTCGAAACCACATACAAAGAAAAATCTCAAATCCGGCATGCTGCCAACCATGCTACAGAGCTGCTTGCCCAATACAGTAATTTATCCTATTATAAATTGTAGCATAAACTTTGCGACTTATTTTCTCTCTGCACTTTATGGCTGTCATATATTTATATACTAACTATATTCTATCGATACAGAAACATTCACTGCATTTGGTGACCTCAACCTCGGAACCTTCCCTTGTTAAATATATCTAAAATCATTGTTGAATTATTTTTTAAAAAAATTCCAAACAATCTTAATGTTCGAGGGGCCACTGCCTTTGATAGCATACACTGTTGAATTTGTATATTTTTATATTTTTGAATGAAAATCTATCCAAACAAATCTAGAATTGGGATCCTACTACCTTTGTCAGTGTACATTGGGCTTGCAGTGCATGTTTCGGTCTGTTTCAATTTTATTCCTTTAAGTGAAAAACTGGCAGAGTCTAGGCCTGTGATAATAATTTTGAATATACCCCAAATCAGTGTTGAATGAATATAAATATATACATTTAAACAAATCTTTCCAAATGAACCTGATATTTAGTGCCCATCTGCCTTCAGCAGCATACAACCTCAAATTTACATGAATTTATATTTTTTAATTAAAATCTATGCTGAGTTAATTTATGAATTTTAGATATATTAAAATTTCAATTCTAACCTCTAAATAATATTCTAAAATAATTCTTTTAAATGCTGAAATATATCTCTTTTTGTTAAAAATGTAGATTCCAAATGCATGTACAAAAACGAAAGTGTTTTGTATTCAAACAAGAAACTTATCTTCAATGACACTGATAGAGAAAAGTGGGTTTCAGGAAAGATATTTTTTGAAAGGGTTAATATTAATATTTGTATAAACTGAAAGCATCATTTTAAAAATACAACAATAAAGATAACAAACACAAGATTTTAAAATTTATTTATTTTTTCTTTGCAAACAGGAAAATGGATGCAAATTTTTAAAAATTGCAGAAAAAACTAAGTTCGACAACATGCATTTCAGAAAGGAATTTTTTTAAATGGTTAATATTCATATTTTTTAGGACCAAAGACATTGTTTTAAAGGAAAGTGTATGTTAATACGGGTTTTTTAAATCATATTTTGATTTTCAAAACTGACACAGATTTTTAAACATTGTAGAAAAAACGGAAATCATTAAATTGGCTTTCGGAAAAGAATTTCTTGAAACTTTTGTTAATAATATATATTTTTTATGCCATTTCTAAGGAAAATGTACACAGATATGGTTTAATATTTTTCTTTTTTCCTATTTTTATTCCCAAACCAATGCAGATTTTTAAACATCACAGAAAAGACAAAAATCTGGAAACTAAAGTTTTTGAAACTGTTAATATTAATATTTTAGACAGTCGAAGATGTCACTTTAAAGGAAAAAGAATGTCAATATGATTTGATAGCTTTTGATTTCCATCCCAATGCAGGATTTTAAATATCACTGAAAAAAAAAAAAATCGCAAAAGTGAGTTTCTGAAACAAATTTTCTTTGAAAGGGTTAACAGTGATATTTTGTAAAATGAATAACACCTTTTGAAAGGAAAATAAATGTAGATAGGGTCTGATATTTTCCTTTTTCTTTCTTTCTGGTCAGAAATGCAGATGCAGATTTTTAAACATGCCAGAATAAAGTGAAAACCCTGAAACAAATTGGATTGGGATTTTTTTCAAAGGATTAACATTAATATTTCCTTTTATTCAAATAGATTGTTTAAAAAAAAATATATTCTTGTCAAGTTGGTATTTTTTTATTTGATTAGTTCAGCAGATGCCCACTTCAAAAAACAAGGAATAAACAAAGTTCAGTGATGGAACAGCTGCGCCAATTGCTCCAATTGCGCCAAATCGATAATGCTGCGCATTTCTGCGCCAAAACGATCATTTTTCAACAAAATTGCCCCAACTGCGCCAATTCGATAATAATTCTTTAGCCAAATCGATCATTTTCCATCCAAATTTCGCCAAAAGATCGCGAAAAACATGCGATGTTTGTCAACTGATCACGGGAAAAAACGTGAATTTTAACAAAGGATCGCTAATTTCGTCAATAAACGATCAAAACGCGGTCAAAAGATCGCGAAAAAACTTGATTTCGTTAAAAAATCGCGAAAAACACACAAATTTTTTCGAAAGATCGCAAAACACACGAAAATTTTCTCGAAAGATTGCGAAAAACACGGGAATTAAAGACGGAGAAAAAAACCCCTCAAATTTCATTTAAAGTTCTGAAATTTCGTCAAAAGATGGCGAAAAACACGAGATTTTCGTCAAAAGATCGCGGAAAACACGAGATTTTCGTCAAAAGATCGCGGAAAACACGAGATTTTCGTCAAAGGATCGCGAATAACACGTGAATTTCGTCAAAAGATTGCGAAAAAAACGTGAATTTTGTCAAAGGAGCGCCAACTTCATCAAAAAAACGAACAAAACGCGGTCAAAAGATGGTGAAAAAAAACGCGATTTCTTTAAAAGATTGCGAATCAAACGTAAATTTCGTCAAAAAAAATCGTGAATTTCGTAAAAGGATCACGAAAAAAAAGTAAATTTTGCAAAAGGATAGCTAACTTCGTCAAAAGATCGTGAAAAAACGCTACTTTCGTTAAAATGTCGCGAAAAATAGTTTCATCATAAGGTCGCAAAAAACACGCGAATTTCGTCATAAGATCGCGAAAAACACGCGACTTTTGTGAAAGGATCGCAAAAAACTTGAATTTTGTTAAAGTAAAGCTATTTCATCAAAAAACGAACAAAACGGGGTCAAAAGTATGTTAAAAAAATCGCGTGAAAAACCGCAAATTTCATCAAAAGGTCGCAAAAAACGCCAATTTCGTCAAAAGATTGCGAACAATATGCAAATTTGGTTAAAAGATCGCAGAAAAAACGCGAATTTCATCAAAGAATACCAAAATGACATTTTGATGCTCCAACATTGTTATTTTCTGCTCCAAAATGAGCCTTTTTACTGCTCCAAAGTGGCTTTTTGCTGCACCAAAATAGTTTTTTTCTGCTTCAAAATGAACATTTTTGCTGCTCCAAAATGAGGTCCCTGCTGTTCCATCACTGAAAGTTTCTTAATTTTTAAAAAAATATTAACATACATATTTTTTAAAAACAAATTGTGCAGTTAAAAAGCTTAAAGTTTGTAGATGTGGTTTGATATCTTTTATTTTTTTCCTATTTCAAATAGTAAGCTAATGGGAAAGTAAAGCAGGGGGAAAAAAGGCCATTTTCGCCCTTTGGAACTTCTGTGCTTCACGTTCTTCGAAATGTGGTTAGAAAACTTCCATAGAATGAATGCACATGTAGTGTGTAGCATACACACTTTAAAATGTTCATTATGATTTTTAATTAATATCTTGGCTAATTATCAAAAAATGAAAATCTGACCTTCAAGTGCATTCAAAACTGCCTTGAACTATCTTCATCTAAATTTTCAGACCTGTATGTACAATAGATTTTCCTAGCCATCACATACACACAGGCAAACATTTTTCTTTTATTTTTGTAACTAGCTTAACCAGCGTTGCCCAGGTCTGTGATAATAACCTTAAATTAACCATAAATTTGTTTGATTTTATATCTTTAACTTGATTTGTCAGCATTTATATTTTTAAATGAAAAAAAATCGTGAAAAATACATTCATTTTTAGTGGTAAAAGCACTCATAAGAGAACTTTTTGGTTTACAGGATTTCACCTTTCAATACAAAATGTTATTTTTCTGAAAATTATAATAAATTTCTCAGCCTATAATTGTCCAAATGCTTAAAGATTTAGATATCTATTTATATAAAATCCAAGTCTCTGTGTGTCCCTCACAATTCCAGTAGGACCGCCTCATTGTTTTGAGTAATTGTTGAAAAATACTAATGCAGGCTTGATGACGAAATATCGCCAAATTTGGCGACAAAAATAAGTTTTCATGTATGAAGCCAACTTGGTGATAGCTAGCTAATTTGGCAAAATTCTCATTTAAAACCGCAATTTAATTTAAACTTGACGCTTTTAAGGGTTTTTTCAAAATCTATGGGTGAGAATTTAAAGTGTAATATACAAAAATGTATGTCCTTACAACTTCATCCCGATGCTACTAATAACATAACCAGCAATAGGCCACACTGTACTGTTTAAGCTCCTAAGTGCCCGATTTTAATGAGCTTTAGGTACTTTTCCAGCCTCGGTGAGATAGAGAAAATGAAATTTGGCAACATAATTTCTAGCAACTTATTCAGTATTTCATATACGCAAGTAATTTTTCAATATTTATACAGTTTATTTAATATAAAGAAGCCATTTAACTATTTTTCTTCTATACAAACAGAAGTAAATTGTATATATAAAAAAATAATAATAATATAGATATAAATAAAATGTTTATAGATTATATAAATAAACTTAAAAGTTCATTAATTTTGTTTTCATGCTGTTTATATCTTTTGTGAAAAAAATCTCACTTTTGAAGCCCAAATTATGACAAAATTAAAAAAAATACGCCTTTTTCTCATGCAGACGATAATGGCAAATCAAGTGGCAACGGTTTTCTTTTATGTTTGTTCTGTTCTTTGATTGGGAAAATAATAATGAAGTATCAGTGTAATATAGAATATGTTAAAAAACATTCAAAACAAGAAAATACTTTTTTTCGATAATTTATAGTATTTTACATTTGAAATGAATAATTAATGAATGAAATGAATTGATATGAATGAAATTTCCCTTTATACTGTCATTTGCAAATATGATAAATAAGTGAGAAGGATAAACATTTTCTACAGTCGGATTATTTCTACAGACTGTATTTAAAATAACTGTTTTTTTCTCATGGACAACTATATGTAATTATTTTAAAATGTAAAGAGAAAGGAGAGTTAAAAATGTATGTCGAAGATACTGAAGAGCAAGGTCAGCTTTTAAATAATAAAAGGGTTTTTACAAAAAACGTTGTATATCCTGAAGTTTTCAACAAATATTAATTTACAGTTCAATTGCATTTTTTATGTATTCATTATACATCGTTTTTCATAAATGTGTTTGGTTTTTAAAATGTGTTATTTTCATTTATCACTGCGTAACAAGCGAGAAAAACTCATATTCTTGCACATGTGTTGTATATAGTATATCTATGTATCACATTTTCCATCATTTTTGACGGGCTACCTTTCTAGAGTTATATAAAATGCATGTTCGCGTACCCTGTGACAAATCGATTATAAAATTATGCTGAATTGCTCCAATTGTTTTTTATTTGCTCCTATTTCTTTAATTCTGTAATTTTTTTTTTTTTTTTTTTAACACTTATAAAACTCTATTTAAAAAAATATTCTGATAATCCATTTTTAAATTTCAATATAATAGCAGTAAACTGATTAAAATTGACATGGTATCAGTCTAATTTGCATTTGTTTATTGCCGAAACGTCAGTGAAGGCTTACTGTGGAGACACGAAATGTTTTGATTTCCGTTTGTCTGTCTGTCTGTCTGTTCCGCGATAACTGCCGCAAAAAGCACCCGATCAGCTTGAAATTAATTGGGCATATTCGTGAGATACCCGGACGTAGCTGTATTGTTTTTGGTTAAATTTGGTTCATTCGTTCGGAAAATATGGAAGATTTTATTTTTCTTTATAATGCTTTTCTACGGCAAGTCAGACGATTTTCAAATTTCCATTTGTTTAAAGAAAATGGCACGTTTGATTAATGGATTTAAATGTCAAATTATGGATACTAAAATTCCAAATAAGGGTTTTAAATTATTCCTATTATATTGAAGTTTTATCAATATATCTATCACATTTTTTTATTTACGTGTATAATGTTTTGAGGACATTTATACATGTATTCCAATAATATAAAGAATTTTTAAATTAATTTTCTTGTTTTATATGATACAAATTTCTTTTTTTTTTTTCTTTTCTTCGTTGCCTAGCGACTGTTATTCGTAGCCTATCATTGCGTCAAATATGAATGAAGTTAGTAAATTACGTTAATTTTGTTGCAGGTACTATTAAAAGGCTATCACAAAAAATATTTTATTGCGCCAAATCGATGCAATTTATGCAATTAACAGTGGGCACGATAATGAATTATTTTCCAGTAGATTTATAGATCTCCAGATATGCATATTTTGGGGGGCTTTTAATATGTTATTGCTATCGCATGGATTAGGATGTTTAAACTAATGTTTAACCATGCTATAAGTAAAAAAAAGTACAGTTAAAGGCATGTAAATCCTTTTTAACACTTTCCAACATGGATGAAAAGTATTTATGACTTCAATTTTTCTATCTGTCGATTGCCGTGGTTCTCTACGTGCTATAACTCGCGTAAATATAGTCGGGATTACATGTAATTGATATATGTGATTGAGGTTTGCCAAAGTATGTTTGGTATTAAAAATGAAGAGTGTAGCATTCATAGCTTAATTACAGGGGCACTCAAAACTATTCCGTTACATTATAGTCTTTGGGAAAAATCGTCTGCGGTGTATTTTAATAATGTTACACAATTTTAAACGTAATGAAATTTATATACTTTATTAAGGTGCACTAGAACCAGGTTACTATAAAATATGTTATGTGTAGCACTTACAGCATGCTTACAGGGAACTCAAAAGTATTCAAGATATTACAATCTTTGAAGAAAATCCTTTTGTGGCGTTTTTTAATGATGTTACTCTGTTACAAAATAATAAAATTGATATGTATTTTTGAAACATTTTTGTAGTATATGAGGTGCAAAGCATATGTTTTTTTCAGGGTCACACAAAAGTGGTCGATTAAAATATGGTCTACGGGGGAAAAAAACTAACTCCTCACAGCTTATTTTAACACATTAGCGACGGGAAACGAGAATTCTCGTTTTTATTCAGAATACATCATTGGCTAAGGGAGTGACTTCTACCTTACAGAAAAGACATTTATATTGTGTTGTCCATATTTTTTATAGATTGTAAGACATTATATATTACATCCGTACATTGAAAGATATTTACTGCTGCATAAACATGAAAAACATATCTCAGAAACCAATTTCCGAGACACTTTCAGAAGAGGGATGAGCTTCTACTGTTTTTAAACCCAGATTTAATTAAATTGCCTGTCGTCAGTGTGTTAATTGTGTTGCACTAATTCAAACATTATGAAATTAAATTACATTACTGTGGTTGACTACAAGAAGCTTGAATATGATTTGTATCGTATTTATCGTTCATTTATAGGGTCACATAAAAAATTTCGGATACAGTTCTGGTCTATTAGGGATGATTGCTGAAGAGCATTTTCGATTATGGTGTGCGTTTTAACGTTAAGTAAATTTGTGCTTAATAAGTAGTGCTTAAATATTGTATAGACCATGTACAGGGATACACAAATGAATTCGTAAGTATAAACGAAAATGAGCGCGAATTGCTTCAGTGTTTTTTTTTTTTTTTTTTTTTTGAGTTATGTATTTTCCAGCCCAATTACATTTAGTATACTAACAAATGTTTGCAGAATTTAAATAGAACCATATACAGGACTCCGCAGAAACTGGATATATGGTGCACACTATGCATACTAATCCCCGGAAATGTGATATGAGCAGTTTTAAGAGGATTTTTTGTCTGCATTAAATTTAAAAGTTATAGACGACGCGTAAAAATATTCACGTAATATACAGGGCTGTAGAAAAGAATTCATGTACGTTTCCGTCTGTTGGTAGAATTTACTAAAGGACATTAACACAATTAATTGATAATTACAAATGTAAATTAAATTACGAAGGGGTTCAGGGGGGCTCTGCCCCCTGAAGAAATCTACTTTATTATCTAAAAATTACCAGAATAAGTAGCTCATGAGATTTTCAGAATACCATTACATAACAAGGGGTTTAATTTAACGCTTCTAATGTCAGAAACCTTCGAAATATTTTTTTCGTTTTATAAATGTTTATGTAATTTCAAAACTTTAAATTTCGTTTTTTGTAGAAAGATTAATATTACTCAAAGGGTGCTAAACACAATGAATTGTAGAGCTGACGTTGAGGCTCCTGATCTGCAGATTTACTAGTATAGTATTGTAGATGTATGCACAGGCTCAGGCCAAGGCCAGGCATGAAAAAGTTCCTCCTAAAGGAGGAATTCCACCTTTTAAAAAGCAAATTTGGACATTCTCTGGATTGATGTAAAAATGCAATGAAAACATTAGAAGCATATGGGGGGGGGGGGGTCTAAAAATTTAATAATTAGACATTTTGTCTACTCAAATCCTTGGAGTTTGAGTTTGTTTCTGAATTGCTGCATTATCAAATCAAAGGCAAGCTTTTATTATAAGCATCTGAAAGTTATGTAAATTAAGTTCTTTAACTAGGGAAAGGAAGTTTCCATAAGGCTCTTTTTGGAATAGAATAGTTTATTCTATTTATAAAACACTTCTCTGTAATTTGAGTGATGTATTTTTGGAAATGTATTTCTGGAGTAAAGATCAATTTGGCATGCATACATGGCAATTTACAATACAATACAATTTGGCATGTATATTTAGTATAGTGTTTTTTTTTTTTTTTTGTTTTTTGTAAGTAAAGTTTTAAACAGTCAAATCATTTAAAATAATACATTTATTTTGAAAAATTAATCTCTGTACTTCCCATAACTTCATCAGATACATTTGGATGGATTTATACTTTTAGCAAACTGTTTCCAATTTTCTTTTTTGATTTAATGAATATATTTATTGTTATTTATTTATTTTTTTCTTTTAATTCTTTCTAAGTTACAAAAAGAAAATAACAATCATATGTACAGTTATAATTCATTTTATTGTATGAATAACTGTTAAAATGTGACTAAATTATGAGTTTGGCCTTATTGTATAGATGGAAAAAAATTTCCACCTTTTTTCCCATTTCCCACTTTCATGCCTGCAAGGCCCATATCTGTCCTGGTAAAATGAAGGGAAACTTTCAAACAGGCTGCCAGAATTAGGACAATTTTTTTAATGCACTGGGCCGATGAACAAAATAAACGGGCCAGGACGCTATGAAAATTAAGCAGGCCAGTAAAAAATTAATTTGAACTACTGGCCCGATATAATATTTTAAACTATGCCGATAAAAAATGAACCATCTTCAATGGATATGACTGTCGCGAGAATAGGTATAAAGGTGTTGCGCAAGCCGATGCTAGTTTGACATCAATATAGAAATATAACATGTTCAGCACAGAGATTGACATTGGACAGTTACATTATGTTTGAGCCCTAGCTTAATTTTTTTAGCAGCTGGAACAAGACTTGTTTTCAGGAAATGCTGCGCAGGCAATTTATTTTGTAAAAATAGGAATAACGATAATGGATTTCTCTTAACAGAATCATTGGAAATGTACCTTGAGGTGGTAAGGCCCTCAAATTCCTGCTCAACAACACAAAACTTTGAGGCATTTTCTGACTCATTTTTAACTGTAAAGGCACAAAAATGATTGGCCTGACTGTTGAAGCAATTTGGAATGAAATAATGTTTTCCATTTTTGATAAGTAAATTACTTATTATAAGCAATTCTTGTCACGTGTACAAAAGGTTTTACGTTCTGTTGCGTCTAGTCATTCGATTACATAGTTCCTGAATAAGAACACCTGCCAATTTTATGCTTTTCCAAACAAAAATGAATTCAGAAATGTATCAGAAAATAGCCTCTTTGAATTTGAGGCCTTGATAAATTACAGAAAAATATTTTTCACTTTTTATTATACAGCATCAAAAGTTATCATGTTTTTAACCCTCTTTTTTCTCTTATTCTAAACTATGGTACTTCTTTTAATGTATCTTTATTTGAATGTTGAAAAGTCTAAGTAACCATTAACGTTGCCATTGTGTATTTTCTGTCTTACAAACTCATAATAATAGAAAATATATTGTAAAGTTTTCTGATAAATATGTATGCACAGAGTTGTACAATATAGACGCACGCTCGAACACTGTGTGCGGAAAATTTTTCAATAAATTCGGAACTTTGCAGAAAAAAGTTAAGAAAAATGTATTCTTTGTTTTTTGTAACTTATTTTTTTTTTTAGTACCGAAAATTTAAATATCCCCCAATTTTATGACCGATTTATATATTGTTTGACCACAATTCAAAGTTTAAAGACTCAAAACATTGTTGTGACATCACAGACCCTTTTATTTCTATTTTCTGCAGAATAAAACTTGTCGCCGATCAGTTTTCCATCAACGGCTGCAGTGACTTTTTAGACCGACGACGGCGGTTAAATCGAATAATTTCGTAGGCCTATAAGAGTGGCATTTTGTGTGGAAAATTACAATATTAAGGATTGGGCTGTTTCTAAATGCATTGACAAAATAAATGAAAAGAATTCACCCCTTCCTATCATGGATTTTGCTTTATTAATTTTTTATTTAAATAATTATTCTTTAATATTAATTAATTTTTAATTTAAATAGCAATTATTTTAAACTATGTTTTTTAATTCATACCGTCAAAATAATATAACACGTAATTTTATTAAACATTAATTTGCAGAAAAATTTTGGCCTAATATTTATGTGCACAGAAAGTTTTTGGTTTTACACAAGTCTGTGTATGCAGTATTCTTTAAAAGAATTTTAATTGTATGTCAAAAAAAGTTGGAAATTTTGTTTTCTGTAGAAATTGTCAGACTGGGCCAGTTTTTACTCATTTTTATATGGTCCAGGCTGTGAACTGTGAAAATATGAATGAGCCGGGCCGAACTTTTATTTTTTACACTTGGCCAAGATAGCTTTCATTTGGGTTGGGTCTCTAAATTCCTGCCCGTGCAGACCTCTATAGTGTTGTTGCCATTCACCAATGTACAGGTAACACTGATTTCTGTGCCACGTACGTTAGTGTAATATATCTATAGAAGTATGTCTGTCTCACTCCTTTATTTAATATCTTGTTTTCAAGTTAAATTTTTGTCAAAAAAATGTCAGTATTCTTGTTTAAACAATGGTATTTATTTGTTAGGTACCTTGATCGATACAGAGATCCTAAAGAAATTAAGAAAGAGATTCTTTTGAAACGTTTGCAAACAGTTGAGCCGTTTGAAGATGAAAAACCAATGCCCAAATATCCTGTTCTCCACAAGCCTGACGATTATCTATATTCTTGGCAGAAACAACAGTTTAGATTGCAACGACTTAGACAAGGTAGATACAGAGATCTTAGACCAGCTTCTGTATATCCTCAGGAAGATAACCAATTTCCTTATTGGACAAAAGCCTAATTGTTATTTTTAGAATAAAACTTATTATTTAATTCACAATTGTTTTCCTTTTTAATACTTCATACCAGTTTTTGCAAGTTCTTTCTGTTTATTATTATCATTTGTTTTTCTAATTATACGTTAAATAATCAAAATCATATTTGTTGCAAATTGTCACTATATTCATCAGTGGTCGATCCAGGCAAAATTTGAGGCCTATTTTTAGCCCCTTCACAAAATTATTTTTAATAAAATAGGCCTTTTTCACAAAATTCCCCTTAATAAAATAGGCCCCTTCACAAAATTCCATTTCATAAAAACATACTCTTCATTAATTATTTTTATTTTGTTAGATTTTTAAAATGTGCATTTTGTAAACAAAACAAGTTCACAAGAAAGCAAAACTTTGGCAGGAGGACTTAAAGAAATTATTATTAATTCTTTCTTCAAATTTGAATAACTAGATTTCATATTTCGTTATGAAATGTATTTGTCACAAAAATATAAAAAAAGTTACAAAATGGGCCCCAAGCAAAGAATCCTATATTTCGTTATGAAATGTATTTTTCTCAAAAATATAAAAAAAATTCACAAAATGGGCCCCAAGCAAAGAATTCTATATCTCATTATGAAATGTATTTTTCACAAAAATATAAAAAATATTCATAAAAATAACTTTTCACAAAATGAGCCTTAAGAAAAAATTCCTGCATCAACTATGCTGTCCATTTTATCTGCTAAAATCTAAATTTTAATTTATTTTTTCCACCGAAATCTGAACTTGAATTTCTTTTTTCACCAAAATCATAAATGTTGTTTTCTCAATTTGTTTTGTATTCTGTTTCGGTATTTATATTTTAATTTTGTTCACCAGTCATTCAGTGCCCATAATTTCTGTGAGTGTTATTTCTTAATTAGTTATCCCAGTCTTTTTGAACAATGAATTTTTCCTATACAATTCCCAGTTTGAGATTTTCTCATATTTTACTCTATAAGAAGAATTTTAGCTTGTGTGAGAGATTCATATTAATTGTAAATTCTTTAAATAGTTAATTAAATTACTCTTTGTTACCTGTAGTTTCATTTTTATAAGAACAGTTTTGAAGCATGAAAAAAATTCTTATCTTTTAATTCTTTTGGGAGGAAAAAAAAGTTATTTTGGTGCTTCTTTACTGTCTGTCACTGCGTGATAAATTACCAAAATATGATGTTAATCATATGGCACCAAATTGAATATTCATGTACAGTAGACTCCCTCAAATCCGCACAGCTTGAAACCAGAGGTTGTGCGGATTTTATAATTTTGCAAATTTCTGGTCATTGCTTTGTTTGCATTTTTTAAACAATAATTTGATTTTATTAATGTAATCTAAATTATAATGAATGCTTGCAATATAGTAAATATTAAAATAAGTAAAGCAATAAATTAAAATGATAAAAAATAAGAGAATTTTAAAAGATTAAATTATTAAAAGTGAAGGTCAAGTAAATAATTAATATGTATAATATGCATAATAAAGAGGATACATTCTTCTTGAATTATTTAATGAAACTTTCCTTATAGTGGTACCCCATTAATTCACATCAAAATCATAAAGTAAGGAAGTTTTATTTCAGGTTTAGTCAGTCTTACTAACCAAAAAAGCTTGATTAATACATAAATGTGTTTGGTAAAAAGATTGTGGTTACCAGTGATACAGCAATATCTTGATATTTTTTCAGAAATAAATTTATATTTCCTTCATGAAAAAAAAAAAATTGAGTTCAGTCATATTATCGACAATTACGTATTAAAATACAGTAGAAGATCTTTATAGCACAAACCTAAAAACACAAGGTTGTGCATTATATAGAATTTTGCGTTATATGGATCACATCATTAAATTTACCTTGTAAACATGGCCAAATGTGCCTGAAACATATCAAAATACATTAGAATATCTTTATACTGCATTCCTTGTTACTAAGAGTTATCCAAATTATAAATTTTTGCATAATATAGGTCAGACATTGTTCAATTTACTTTATAAACATGATCCAAATATAACTGACCAGGTCATTCCTTATATTAGACATTTAAAAAAATGTTTATTGTACTAATAGCATTTTTTTTAGTAAAAGGGTCTTAAATTAGGAGATAAAGTTCAACTAATGTATCAAATTGAGTCATCTAGAGAGTAGCAATTTTTTACGATGTGAAAATGCAGGTACTTTTTATCTGCAAAATTCATTGTTTACACCTGAGAAGTTTTGTGTTATATGGAGAATTCCATTATATAGAATTGTGTTATAAAGATCTTCTACTGTACATACGGAATTGATATAAAACTAAAAAATTCTATAATTTTGCCTCTACATCTGAACTGAAAGTTTCATCGTTAACATCTGCGATGATATGCAGATTTTAGGCATTTGTGGATTTTAGGGTTGCGGATTTGAAAGAGTCTACTGTATTAATGCAAAAATATCTGCCTCTCACCACATGGAAAATTAAGAAAAAAAAGTGGTGATTAAAGGAAATAAATTTTCTTTTTCAATTCTTTTCAGTAATTTATTTTTATATAATTATTAATGATGGTAGGATTCTGTATACAGTGTATGGTATTACTTTCAGCAAAATAATTTTTTATAAAAATTAAGTGAAATACAAAAATTAAACTTATTTCGGAAAACTAGTTTATTTCTATACCATTGCTTCATTTGAATCATTCTCCTTTTTCTTTAATTGTGAGCTTTAGATATTTAACAAATGTATCACAGATGGCATGCACAGAACCTTTTGTCATTCCTTCCCAAATTTTAGACAATCGTCATTTAAATTGATTGATTGTTAACCTTTGCATGTTCCCGATTTTACTTATTACGTAGCTTTATGTAAATTAGAAGATTGAGATCTGGAATGCCGAGGTCTTTTTTTGCTAGAGATAAAATTAGGGATGTAACAAATATTCAGCCACTATTTGGTATTCAGATCTTTTGCTGAATATTGGATTGGTCATATACTGAATACTAATTCGCCAAATAGATGTGACCCAATAAATTTAAGATTATTTTTCATTCTTAAAGTAGCAGACTCTGAATACATTTCAACAAAGTAGCAGATTCAGAATTTTAAAGTGTGCAGATTTTTTTCCCCACATCAGGTCATTTAATATTTAAATAAAAAAAAAAATAAATAAATAAAAATATTATATTGCCCAAATTCTTTAAACTTTTGTGAGCTATAAATATAATGGTTTCGAAGCCTATATAAAAAATTTTTGAAAAAATATTGATATTTAGTGGTAAAAGTACTTGTAAGAAGACTTTTTTTTTCACATTGTGTCATTTAATAGTTATAAATACATGTTCTCAGTGTCCAAACTCTTTGAAATTTTTATCAGTTATAAATTTAACGGTTTTGAAGCCTGTGTAGAAAACTGATGAAAAAAATATTGATATTTAGTTATAAAAGAGCTGCATATTTGTTTCTGCATCTGATCTTTTAATATTAAAAACAAAATACAGTGGCTTCTCACTTATACAACTCTCAGTTATATGACTCTCTCGGTTATACACCGAATTCTCTTGGTCCCGTCCACGCTTTATGAGAAATAATGCTAAACTTCTCTCAGTTATACGACTGCTTCTCTCACTTATACAACGCTTTAAATGGTTCAGGCAATTTTACATTTCTCACTCAAGAATTCATTTTTATAATCTTCAGAGTACAAATCATTCGCATTTTCATACTTTTATACTTTCACTGTTGTAAAAGTGTTTTAAAATAATGAATAACATTTCTTATCTACCGTTGTGTGTCGTTTCTTATCTACCGGCGTGCGGGAGAGTGGCTGTATGGAATTTCCTTGTACCTGCCAATGTGTAGAAAGTGATTAAAAACTTCTGTCAGAATTGAGAACGGCTGAAGAAACCTTTGAGGATATCAATAATGAAGACGTGGGCGAGAAGGATGACGAAGATGTGAGCAACATTTCTGCTGTTGTAATTTTTTCAGAAGCAAGTGCCGCTTTAATACATTAAAGAATTATGTTCATCAAAATAATTATTATCAAAATAGCTTAAAAGCTTTATTAGACTTAAAAAAAGACATTTTCTCTTTCATCATGATAGAGACAAACTAATATCACTTCATTTTTTTTTTTTTTTTTGAGAAAATCTGATCCCTAAATCTTTTAAATAAATATAGTGGTAAGTGAACTATTTTGGGAAAGTTTAAATATATTTTATGTTTTTTTTAAAAAATATATTTTATAAATTTTGTTAAAATATGTTCCTAGTATTCAAAACTTATCGTTGTAATTATAAGTAAAATAATTAATGCATATAAAGTTTGAAAGTTGTGTAGTAAGACGGTCTCTCACTTATACGACTCTCTCAGTTATGTGACTTTTTTCTGAGGTCCCCTGAAAGTCGTATAAGTGAGAGGTCACTGTAGTTCTTATCCTCCAAACACTTTGAAATTTTTATGAGTTATAAATATGTTTCAGAAACCTGCATATAGTTTTCATGAAAAAATATGGATATTTAGTTATAAAATCATGAACAAACTTCACTCATACATTGATGTTCTGAGCAAAAATTTTACAGATTTTATTTTTTAGAAAATATTTCTAACTGTCAGAATGTTTCAAGATTTTTGTACATGATGTAAAACAAGTGTATGAAGAATGCGTAAGAAGACCAACGTTTAGTTAGTTTTAGCATAAAAAAAAGTGTGTTTGGGAGACACAATTTTTTTTAAAAGGTGTTAATCATATTTTTTAAAACAAATTGCACAGTTATAGAGAAGAAAATATACAAATTAACTCGGTATTTTTAATTTTTTCCTATCTTTAATATCAATGTCAGCTTCAGATGTGAGCTTCTGTGTGAGTTTCTGTGAGCTTCAGAAAAGGGGGGGGGGGGGGACCTTAAAATTGAACTTTTAAAAAAGTTTTTTGAAAAGACTAAAATTCATATTTTCTTTATGGGGTTTGCGTGGTTTAAATGTAAAAAGTAAAAAATTTAAGAATGTTTTTAGTTTGTTCGTATTTCAAATGGTTTGACTAACATTCCTTGCAATGGCAAGATAAAAAAAAATGCCACTTGGCTTTTGTTTTCTTCTGTCTGGGAGATTTGCGGAAGAGTCTTAACTGTGCAGGTGCACACATGCTCAAAAAAATAATTCTTTTTTCGATGAACTTTCATTTTAGTTTTTAATTAATATCTTGGCTAATTATCAAAAAATTAAAAATCTGAGCCATAGATGCATTCAGTGATGTGAGAAGGGTAAATACCCAGCGAGTAGGTGTTTATTTTTTGGCTATATACCAGGCTTAACCCAAGTCTATGGTAAATACCCCAAAACTGGGTATTTTCATATTTTGTTATAAAAATCATATTTTTGAAAAATTTCTTGAAATCATAGGTTACAATGTTTGAAATATGATAGCAGCTTTCAGTTTAGCTAAAGAGAAACACCTGTGTGTTTGTGATTCAGTGTAATTACCCATATTTTCCATTTACTATGTTTTGATATTTTAAGATGCCAGTCAATTAAGCCTTTTGTTTAAACAGATGTAATTGATATAATGAGGGCCATCAAACATTTACATGCAATGTCGAATTCAAGGTAGAAAAAAAAAAAAAAATCGGATGCCATGAAATTGCGAGATTTTTTTTCTAAATATTTTTCAAACATCAAAGAAATGAAGACTTCTAAAGCTGTGACTAATAATACCAAAGAAAGGCCCTTACTAAATAATAGAAATAATTAATTCAATGTGTTTCAAAAATCTTCATCAGTCACAAAAAGGTCATCCTACGAACTCGAATGATGAGAGCAGAAGAAAGTCCTCTTTCCATTTTCGTAGTGGTAGCATGTAATCAAAATAGGATGTACATCATATCATATCATTTGTAAGCATTTGTAAGTGATTTATTACAAAAACAGAGAAATGAGTAGGAATTCTGGGATACAGTAACATGCACAAAATAACCAATAACACGTGTTAACCCTTTAAAAAGGAATAGTGAGAAAATTAAACTATGGTGAAAAACTGTTTCAAAGAACTATAAACAGTTAAAAGCATGAAAGATAATAAGTTTATATTAGAAATTATGGCAGTTAGTGAAGAAGCTAAGGAGAAAACTGTATTTTGTATTCTTACTGAAAAAAAAAAGGGGTTTTCATTTCTAAACCAGTTGTAGAGCTACCGGGTGTCCCAAAAAGGACTGACTGATTTTAAAATTCAGTAACTTGCAAACGGTGACAGATATTAAAAAAATTCTTGCAGGAGGGTTATGCATAAGGTCAAAAGTTTTATTACAGTGATTTTCAATTTTAGTTCGATTTACAAACAATAGATGGCGCTGTAAGCAATAGTCGCTAAATACAGGCTCGATTTTTGGTCCTTTATCTTGTTCCATGAATAAAAAGGAGATGGAAATGTATTATCCGGGCCACGAAGTACCAAAAATCGAGCCTGAATTTAGCGACTATTGCTTGCAGCGCCATCTATTGTTTGTAAATCGAACTAAAATTGAAAATCACTGTAATAAAACTTTTGACCTTATGCATAACCCTCCTGCAAGAATTTTTTTAATATCTGTCACCGTTTGCAAGTTATTGAATTTTAAAATCAGTCAGTCCTTTTTGGGACACCCGGTATATGAATACCCTCAAATGCCAGTAAGTAACGAAGCACTTTAATGTCGAAATTGTCTGAGAAAAAAACGGAATTAGCCGTTCCTACTGGAAGCTATGACATAATTCTGAAATTGCACCAAACTTTGAAATTTCTAATTTTGACATAACGTTTGATTTTTTTTTTTCTGTAAATTTTACCTAAGGATATCAAATGAGAAGTGGTTCATTTAAGTAGTTTAGGAATAATGAAGGTTTAAAATTTGGAATTACAATGTTAAATTCATTTGTAATTGTTGAAAAACTGATTGAAATCTGGCTAGTTTTTTTTAAAGCATAGCTCAATAACTGCATGACAGAATGAGCTGTAATTTTATATTATCATAATTGAAGCTTTAGAAACAGATTTCTGTTTTTTTAAAAAAAACATAGGTTAAAATTAATCTTTTCTTTTGAAAATTAAATTATGTATAATAATTAAAAATATGTATTTATTTCGAAAAGATTATAAATGGTAACATATTAATTTTTTAAAAATAGAAATATTTCTAAAGGCTTCAGATATGTGAATTTTAGATTTATAGCTTATTCTGGAAAGTAGTTCTGGATTTATGCTTAAAAAACTACTCGCATTCCATGATCAAACATGAATTTAACATTAGGAGGTCCAAATTTTAAATCTTGATTAATTTCGAAACTACTTAACTGAATGACTCACATTTGATATCCTAAAGTAAAAATTAACAACAAAGCCAAATGTGATGTTAAAACTAGGTGCTCATATTGAAAATTTCAGAGTTTTGTACAATTTCAGTATGAAGACGATCAATGGTTGAAAAAAAAAAAATGGAAATTTAAAGAATATATATAATTTCCAGTCAAAACACTATTTTTTTTATGAGACAATTTGGTGATTAAAATGCATGAGGATGTTCTCTCTTTTACTTATATTATTATTATTTATTTATTTTTGCCAACTCCACCTTGAAACTGACAGATTTACTTTTTATAGTTGACCTCTATTTATGAAACGGGTCATCATATGAAATTAAATAGCTCTCAACTTAAGACATATGTATTTATTTGCAGATAAAAATAGTGTGTAGTAAAGAAAAGTCTTATGAAAACGATTAGAGGATATGTTCCCTTTATTGGAGTAAGCTACATAGTACTAATACATTAGCTGAAGTAGCATTGTACATATTAAGTGTACCTATTACTTAATTTAATAAAAAGTATCTTTTCAATAGAATTATTCTCGATAAATACATTAGCTTCTTTACATTCTTCATCATAATTTAAAAAGATATTTAAATGCAAAATGTTAGTTATATGAAGTCTAAAGTTATAAACTTAGTTTCTTTTATGCTAATTTATTATAACTAATAGTAATATGAGGATTTTTCACAGCTATATTTAATTAAAGGATAAATACCCAGGTAAATAACCAAAACGGATATTTACTCTGATATATACCCTGGGTTAGAGTCTGACATCGGGTCGGGTTACCAGCTTTAACTCGTATCCGACCCGCAATTCGGGTTGGGGCTGTATTTTCTCATTGCGGTTCGGGTTGACTTCAACTTTTTTTTATTGCGGATCAGATAGGCTTTCATTGTTTTGGGTTCGGTTGACTTTTTGACTCTTGCGGGTCGGGTTCAGGTTGACCTGGTCTTTTAAAAGAATGTCCAAAATTATTTTTCACATTAAAAGTCTACATAAATCACAGATCAAACTCTCACAAAAGCAAAATGCATGCTTGTCTGTTTTGTCTAGTCATAGCATTCGTTTCTGGAAGTTAATATAAACATACTTTTTCATCTACTGGTAGTATAACGAATGCTCTGTACTGCTAAAGCATTTTTGCTGAATAGTTACAGCTCTAATGGCCTACTTCTAATGTTGGTATGACAAAAAACTGCTATGTGTTAGACAGGAAGGATCATTTAGTGTTTTGTTACACTTTTAATACGATAGAAATATAATGCAGATTCTTATTTCAAAGACTCGTGAAAGGATGACTAATACTTCTAGAGCTCCATTGAAAATGTATCATGTGAATAATTTAATTGTGATGATACAGGATGCACTACATTAGACAGGATAATTTTCAAGATAACAACTGTTGATAATGATGATAAACTAAAGGTAGAATGCCAGTTGTGTAAAATAAGGTGTACCATTATAAGTGAACTTTTGAAATCGCAACTAATTTTAAACCATATTTAAGGATAAGATTTTTAGTTTTATACCGTTACATATGATTGAAACATTTTTCTATTTTCTTTGTTTTCATTGTATCAAAGTTCGGGCATAATTTATCATACCTGGGATATTCATTTAACTGAGGATGAATTTTATTATATTAATAGTTATATTTATTGATATAGAATGTAGATTTTTATTATTCGGATTTCATATTGCATTAAAATATAATTTACTTTTAATTTATTTTGGGTTTGGGTCGGAGTGCGGGTTGAAATATGTCAGGTTGCTGAAAATTATTTTGTTGGGTTGCGGGTCGAGAAATTTTTTTTATTGGGTTGTGGGTTGACTTCAAATGCAATATTTGTGATGGGAATATTTTGTAATATATTATAATCCAATATATGGGCCGTTAACTTGAAAGGTAAATTTATTTTGAAGTTCTTTTTAGTTACAATGCGTTGTGTAATGTTTGCAATAAAACCCTCTGTTCTTTGAGGTCAGCAATTGTAAAAAAAATAGAAATAAATGAAACTTCTTACTTGGATCGTGTAGTCTGTAAAATAAATGAAGGGGAGACTTGATAACAATATAAATTAATCCTTTATTTTTATCTTGAGAAGAGAAGATAAGGCTTCCCGTTGGTCACCGTTCATAAATTAATTCAAGTTATTTAGTTAGTTTAAAAGTGCAGCATGAATCAAGAAATTATTAAGAAATAATTTAACAGGAGTTGTTAAAAATCGCAGACATCGTTTACGCAAAAGCTTTTCATCGGATTCCACATTCATCGGCGTCGGCAGACCGGAGCCGGAGCCCACGATCTTTTTTTTAAAACCAAAACTAAGTCATGACAGCTCTCCAACAAAACAGATTCTGATTCTAAATTAACGGAATTTTTAATTTATAGTAAGAATACGGGGACTTCAAAAGTTACTGAAAGAAAAGCTTTAAATCTATTAGAGAATTTAAAATATTAGCTAATGTCTTAATAAACAAATCCGAAAGAAAACATTTAAAGAACTTTATTTTAATTTGCTGTATGCTCGGCGAATAGACACACCTCCGAAATATCAACATCCATTCAATGCATATGCCGTGAGAGGCTTGCTCCGATGACGTCATCACAATCGTACAAAGTTCAAAGGAGAAGCATCCCATGCCAGGGGCAGCCGAACGTCAGCGAACTTGCCGATGTGCGGTGAAGCGAAATCGCCCGCGCAAAAATAAATATGGATTTAAGCTTAAAGAACATCGATGTATAAGGCCAATAGAAATAAAACAGTAACATAATTTAAACACTGTGAGATTTCATCTCACAATACCCCCATTTACCGAGTAAAATTTTGGCAGAGCAAGTGATGTAAAAGGTAAAATGAAATAAAAACCTTTTACAGAAACGGGATGACAAAATTTTAAATGCCAAAGACAGAGAAAAAAAATCAAAGTTAAAATATTAAAATAAAGCCAAAAGTTTAAACTGCTGCAAATAAAAATTAGTGGTGACCAAAAGGGAAGAGAGAAGAAAAAGAAATTACATCAAAAGTATACATAGTCAAAAAGTATACATAAAAAAAAATGCCAAATCTTTCCATTTATGGCAATTGCAGTATGATGTAATAAACTTATCTTCACAAATACTTAAGTACAAATGCTAAAGAAAATGAGAATTAGCATATATAAAATTCTATGTATTACTTAATTAAAAATGCTAAACAAAATCAGAATTAGCATATCTAAAATGAGCTCAATATCAAACATTTAATTAAATTGGTATACCATAGAAGAAAAGTTGCACTTTACAAGCAACAAAGATCAAAATAACTTTAGTATTTGATCACAGCCTAGGACTTACAATTTATAAAATAGAGCATTTATTTTTAATTACTCTAAACTGGCCATACATAAAAAATATCTTTAGTAACACTTTATAATACGATATTCATCATTTTTTTTTTTAAATTCAATTTAGTACTAAATATGTGACTTCAAATAACCAGCTGTATTCCACATGAACAAGTAGCCAAATCGTGCACTAAATGACCACTCACATGTAAAACACAGATAGTTAAAGTACTTGCAACAATATATATATATGAGAGAGACATGTCTAAAAGGAATTAAGTGTTATATTGCTGAAACATATACTCTTACTACTTTTCATAAAACCTGAAAATATGTATTGCAAAAGCAATATATCAACAAACACCAATACTTTTTGTATTATTTACTCATCAAAAATTTTCAAAGTATATACTATTCTTTAAAATATGAGACATCACTTAATACAATTTTTAAATATGCATAAAGATAAACTCATAAATTTATAGATAAACAGACAAACAGAGAAACCATGGTTTTAAGAATAAGTATTTGGTTGAGTGGGTGGGGATCCCCAGAAAAAAAATAAATGCTTTCATATACAATGAAAGATTAAAAAAATTGACACTATCATGGGAAATTTAAATTTTTAAGTGTACCATAATATAAATATTATAAATCATTTACATAAAATATTTCATGCAGAAAAATCAAGAGAATTATGTAAAAAATATACTATTATCCACAATCATAGAACAATATACACTGTGACTACTCATGTTTTACTCAAGATTTCAGGTGGCTTGGATCTCCATAAACAAGGCTCCTGACACCTTGTGCAAAAAGAAAAAAAATAACTATATACACTAAATAGCACAATATACCACTCCATAACTGCAAAAACAACAGCAATGTCCTTCTTTACAGATCCTTGATTCCTTAGCGTTATAAACACAATTTAAAGTTTGCATGAAAAATAAAATAAATAAATGTTATCAGAATGTTCAAAAACAAGCTGACAGTTTTGGCACACAAAAACAAGACATCAGGTATGTGTATTGATGCAAAGGTGTAAACATTTGTTTACCATGTAGAAACAGGTGCATATCTCTAGATGACATACACAAAAAGGCAACATCAACTTAACAGTTGAATAGACATTTTACAGGAACATTGGACGAGAACTTTTTTTGGGGGGGGGCGACAACATCTGTGTGCTTCACTTCTTTTGAAGCTAATCATTAACTTTCAGTAATCACTATTTTGGACACACTAAAAGGATGAATTATAGAGCACTGAAGATGATAAAATGATGTTGTATTTGGTGAAAAATCGAAGATTCACACACACATCTTGGGTAAAAAATGAGACATAAGTAGGTAGGTGATGATATCAATAAGCACTTTTTCTTTAAACTTCTTAGTAATTTTGAAGATTCACTAAGGAACACTTCTATATCAAAAGGCGCTGTTAAATAGTTACTAAGAACTGTGCTTTTCTTTTCTTTTTATGTAATCTTGTATAGGAATTGATTTGATGCTTAAAAAATTTTTAATTTCTTCATTAATAATAAATCTTCAGAATTCATTCAATTAATTACTTGTGTAAAAATATGAGGCATATGACAAAAGAAAATTTAGAGACTTTGGGTATATTCACAAATGAAAACAAAGGCACAATAAAATATCTGAAATATGGGGAATTTAAACAGAATTGATCTTGAGAATTCCTGAATCAAAATACAACTCTTGTAACTGCAGGTATTTGAAAGTAACTAATTTTATAATATTTCATAAATTTTCTTGATTTAGCAAAAAAAAAAATAGCAACACTGACTTATAGGAGCAGACAAGTCAACCAATCCACTTAGTAAGGATAAATTACATCTCACAAGAGAAAAGGCAAACCAACAACACTTCCATAATCAGGTCTTGTGACAGCTAATACTTGAGAAAGCATCTGAGATTACTCGTAAATCTTACTTAGCTTTAAAGACAAACATCGAAGATATTGAATTGAATCAGACATTGTAAGGATAAATGACTCAAACATGACATGACCCCTTTCAATAATCACTTCAGCGTTGAAAATGAAGCATAAATTTAAAAGTTATTGTTATAAAACAATGAGTTGAGCAGATAAGTATTAATACATTTATCTTCTATCATCAAACAAGGAAAATACTAGAGAAGAGGTCAGCACAAATGGATACAACACATCAGTGAATGGCCAACTTCATCAGGTAAGAAACTTGAAAATGAAGCAAAGTTTTTTTGCAGGTGAGTATTTTTTTTTTTTAACAGGTTGGAATAGAAACTCTTAGAGCAGCATATGTAGAGAGACAGTCTTTAAATATGGGAAACAGCAGTAACACACAGTTAAAATTGTTGCAGAGAACACTGACAATATGAGAACTTATTTTAAAAGCTGTATAAAACCATAAGACTTTTTTAAATAGGTGATGTAAAATAATTGCAAGAATATAATTGTAACAGGAATGAAGTAGCCCCATGCCTACTTCTTCTCAAGAGAAAAAAAATAATGCTGCTTTCATTCTTTTTCTGAGAGCAACATGAGAATCTCGTCTGTTGAAAACTGTCATAGTCTGCACATACGATGAAGTGGAAAGGTCCAATTTCAAAATTACAACTTGCCATAATAAGAATATATATATAAAAAAAGAAGCAACATGAAATTTTCAAATATAAAACTTTGTCAGCTGAGAGTGCTTTTAGAAACAACATGAGAACAATTGTATAATAAATGTGAAAATATTCTTAAATGCACACATTCTTAGTTTATAAATTACAGATTATCTTTGCACTAAGCCAAACTGTATGATTATAATAGAACATCACAGTCCAGATGGCATAAGAATAAATCTGTGAACAAATTCTTGTATTCAAATTATTGTTAAACAAAATATCTTGATTTGAAATTTGTAGAACAGAAGCATAGAAATCTCCAAGAATGTTATATAGGATATTTGCAACTACTAACTTCTGTGAAGAATTTCAGCTTCAGACTAATAAATATGATATAAGAATAAAATTTCTCCGTACCAATAATCATGATTTCAAAAATAATGCTTCTTATAAATATATATAGAATTTACAAATTTGTTGCAATTTAATAGTGCCATAAAATTTTTTTATTTAAAAACCCAAAGTCATAGCCTCTTAAAATATGAAATATGTTCTTGAGAACAATTTTATTATTTCAAACTCATTAGAATTTTTCTAAGAACAATATATAATTCATTTCAAAAAATATATATATCAAATAATCATTCTGTAAAAAAAAATTATGTTCTCTAATAATTCATTACAAATAAAAGAATATGTAGATGAAATTCTTTTCAAATAAAACTATTTAAATGGAATAATAATTATGCATCAACAAAAATATGACTATTCTTCAATAGGAAATTGATCTTAATTTAAATAATTATTTTAAAGAATATGGCAAACTTAGTAAAATATATTATATTCTTCAAGATGGAGCAGAACAAAATTCATTCTATAATTATAAAATCTAATTCTTCAAAATAGAAAAAAATCTATGCAAGAAATTTTTTGAGAACAGAAACTTCCAATACTAAAAAAATATTGTCATATGTAGTTATGCAAAAATTCTTGCATAAAATATTCCATATTTCTCAAAATTCACTAAAAGAACAAATCTTGAATTTTATTGAACACATCAAAAAATTTTCAAAAGTTATTCTGAGAACAAAAGTTCTAAAATATTACGAATTTTCTTTAAATCAATCTAAATTTTTCTTCAGAACCACCGTTTTTGCGGCAACAAATGTGATGGGAATATTTTGTAATATATTATAATCCAATATATGGGCCGTTAACTTGAAAGGTAAATTTATTTTGAAGTTCTTTTTAGTTACAATGCGTTGTGTAATGTTTGCAATAAAACCCTCTGTTCTTTGAGGTCAGCAATTGTAGAAAAAATAGAAATAAATGAAACTTCTTACTTGGATCGTGTAGTCTGTAAAATAAATGAAGAGGAGACTTGATAACAATATAAATTAATCCTTTATTTTTATCTTGAGAAGAGAAGATAAGGCTTCCCGTTGGTCACCGTTCATAAATTAATTCAAGTTATTTAGTTAGTTTAAAAGTGCAGCATGAATCAAGAAATTATTAAGAAATAATTTAACAGGAGTTGTTAAAAATCGCAGACATCGTTTACGCAAAAGCTTTTCATCGGATTCCACATTCATCGGCGTCGGCAGACCGGAGCCGGAGCCCACGATCTTTTTTTTAAAACCAAAACTAAGTCATGACAGCTCTCCAACAAAACAGATTCTGATTCTAAATTAACGGAATTTTTAATTTATAGTAAGAATACGGGGACTTCAAAAGTTACTGAAAGAAAAGCTTTAAATCTATTAGAGAATTTAAAATATTAGCTAATGTCTTAATAAACAAATCCGAAAGAAAACATTTAAAGAACTTTATTTTAATTTGCTGTATGCTCGGCGAATAGACACACCTCCGAAATATCAACATCCATTCAATGGACTTTACCCACGAATGGCAACAGCCACGCCTATGCGGGTAGATACCCTCCGAAAAGAACTGTTTATTGGACGAAGGGAAAGCAGTGTTAAAATGTTCTTCACGCGTATTGGTGTTTTTCTTCTGTTTACCCGCGGCTGACGTCAGATGGGTAAAGTCCATGCATATGCCGTGAGAGGCTTGCTCCGATGACGTCATCACAATCGTACAAAGTTCAAAGGAGAAGCATCCCATGCCAGGGGCAGCCGAACGTCAGCGAACTTGCCGATGTGCGGTGAAGCGAAATCGCCCGCGCAAAAATAAATATGGATTTAAGCTTAAAGAACATCGATGTATAAGGCCAATAGAAATAAAACAGTAACATAATTTAAACACTGTGAGATTTCATCTCACAATATTCACAACCCGACCCGTGCAGGACTCTACTCTAGGTATTTACCCTTAAAAATAAATACCTGGGTATTTTACATCAGTGGATGCATCGGGATCTGCCTTGGACTATCCTCATTTAAATTTGAAGACTTCTTATGTGTAGAAGATTTCGCTATCCATCGCTGACAGACACACACATTTTTTATTAGTACAGATAAGAAATGAAATAGAATTTTCTATAGAAGCTAATGATTTTTTAGAAAAAGGTGTCAGAGTTGGAAATTTCAGCTAGACAAAGCTGCTAGAGGAAGATCTTCATTGCATAGCAATTGATTAGAAATCAAAATATAATTCATTTATAAGAAAATGAAAATACTATTCGATATAGCATTTGGATTATAACGTTTGCAAATTTCGTGCACACATAAAAGTGGCTTTTTGAATCTGTCAGAAAGATAATTGTTCAGTAGTTTTTTACAGCCTTAAATATATTTAATACAAAATATTGTGGTAGATTCAAGGATCCTTTATATGGTCTTTCTTAGTTTCTGAGTGTATGTTCAATGCACAAGGAGTAAGTTATAGACCTTTGTGTGTTGTTCTATATGCTTGTTCAGCTGTCAAGGGTTTTATTAAATATATATTTTATTTTAATTCCATTATTTAAGACTGGGAACTGGTTTCACAAAAAGACCCATTCATACAAATTTATTGATCAAAAGGGACACAAACTCCTCACAATAAAATTTACTTGGGCAAGACCTAATTTAGGAGGATCTCATTGTGAATTATGAGGAAGAGTAAGCATTATATGTAAAGGGATCATTAATTTAGAATGTAAGAAAGTATAAATAAATTGTAAAACTGGACAGTGAAAGATGAAAAATATTCTTTATATTTTTATAGAAATAATTTACTATTCTTATAGAAAGCCAATTTGATATGTCTAAGTATAAGGGGGGGAAATATTAAAATCCAAAGTACATTTAACGGCGATAATGATTTCCTATTTTAGATAAAATGTATATGACTTACAAGTGTCTATAGTTAAATTTATGCTATTAGTAATTTAGATTTAGCAATGAGGTTAGCCATGAGATTAGCCCTGTTTTATTACCAGCATCAAAGTGTTTATAACTTTAAAGTACATCAGGCTGTTGAAACTTTTAAACATAAAATCAATTTTAATTTGATTTTAATTTTATTCCTATTATTTATTTATTTTTTTTAAGTATATTTTAAAATATTGATTTGTTTGGCTTAAAATTTGACCGAATATTCAGTATTGGGCTTTTCAGTCAAATCAATATTCATTATATCCCTAGATATAAAATCAGGCAAATTGCTGGAATACCACTGTTGAGTTTCTTTTGACGGATGCAAAGTAGCTGATTCCTGTTTAAAACAACATTTGTCTTTTTCATACAATGCTGTGCTGATGCATGAGGAAACAGATGGTTCTGTTAGACATGGTTGATAAGTGGATTTATTCTCACTTGCCCTCCTTGATAGATCAAAAGGAGAAGCTTTTCCTTTCACCCCTTTCAGTCGTTTCACCTTGTCGGTATAGGGCCAACGAGACTGAAAGATTTTTTCCTTAATCTTTTTTCTAAAATACTAGCAATCCCCGCGATTTGCTCGCGTAATAGCTGAAATATGCCAAATGATATTTGCATGACTATTTTTTATTAGAAGAACACTTTTTGGAATAATTCAAAAATTACAAATTATCCCACAGTTTGACTAAACTTGATTATAAAACTGCAATAGACAGAAATGAGATTTTGATTAATAAGAAGAACTAAAACTAATTCTAAATAAATGATAATTTAGAAAGTATTGTGAGACTTTTATGCTAATTTCATACGCTCATATCAGTATTCATTTGAAGGTTTGAATTTTTTATAAACCATCTTAACACATTTACATCTTAAAATTTACCATCATGTAAAATTTCAAGCTTCTTGTCTAACAGTCTACCACCTCTCTCTGGTGTTAGTGGCACCAACATAAAATGCCGAAACAGACTTGAAATAGAATATCTCGAAAAATGTTAAAACAGAGACTGTCACCATTAATTTGTCAACATTAACTTTGAAATCGGTTGTTATTTCTTAATATTCTATAGAAAACGGAATTTAGATGTTTTTAAAGGCTTTCTTGTTCCTGCCAACCAGATGGTAGTAACACCGGCATAAAATATAGCCCATATAGTATCCAGGGCTATAGAGATACAAGGGCTGGCTCATTCCTTTGAAGTGTGTCTCGCCGCTTTGAATCCACCCCCTCTAAGCAGGGAGTCATGTATGACGTCAGCTGGCTCCCTTTCATAAGAGAGAAGAAAAAGTTAGACGGTCATTTTCTTATATGATTAGCAGACAGAGGCGTCGCCATGGGGGGGGGGGGGTATGGGGGGGGGAGCCTCCACCCCCCAATATTTGTGAAGTTGGGAAATTTGAGCTTAGAGTTGGGAAATTCTGGATTTTTGAGACATTATGAATTTTTTATTGTTTTGGTGATTATGTTTCTGACTAAGTACTGTAACAGTAAGCAAGTTAAATTATCAAAAGAAATACAAAAAGAAATCAGCCACACTCAATCTATCATTGTATTTTTCAGATCTACAAAAATATTATACATCTACCAGACCTAAATTTCTCTTCTCCTATCCACCAACAGCTGACTATCCAGTTCCTTTATTTCCTTCAAAACTTTGTACCTTTCTCAAAAATTTCACCCTTCCTTCCTTTCCCCTCCTAAAAGAGAATCCAGCTATTTTAATCCAAAGGGATTGCAGCTGCTTTTGAAAATTGGAGATCACTTGTAGCACAACAGATAGGAATGTAGTCACCTACTTGAAACACAGGTGGGCAAGAAGATTTGATGAGTTTTCACAAATTGCACTAATTTTGCGATTTTTGGACAATATTTTACTCATTCTCGTGATTTTTTTTGCTCTGAAAATTAGTTAACCCTTTGCTGTCAAGACAAAAGCATTATATGAGCAAATGTGAATGTAAGAAGTCGTTAGTTTAGATAAATTTGCCACATTTTACCTTTATTTGTGTGCAGAAATATATATATGTCCTGTATATTTATATTTATAGGTGCTTATGAAATTTTAAACCAAAATTCCAGTGTTGTGTGTTTAAAGCTGTTCTAAAAAATGACTATAAATCTTAGCACGAAAGAATCCTTCATAATAGGAAAAAAGTTTTCGTGCAAGATTTTGGAGCATCTAAAAATCCATTCGAGGATGAAAAAGGTAAAAATGTGGATGATTTGAATTTGGAACAGAAATATGACCATGAAAGCAGTCCATCAACTGAAGAAAAAAATCGACATACAGGTTGACATAAACAGTGACAGGTTGCGCTTGAATAAAATTTTGAAGAAATAAAGATTTCCTTATAGACAAGTTCATAAACAATTATGAATATTAAATAGTGATTGAAGAAGCTGACTTCTGAAAGCACCGTGGGAAAACGGTTTCACCAAATGGAATAGATAAAAATAATAGCATAGCAATGGACATTGATACACATAAGTTTTACAGGGAAGAGTTATAAGAAATACAAGAAAATTTCGGCAATTTAGTAATGGGCTTAAATGACAATGTTTCCTATATCAGGAGAATATTGCACCAATACATTGCATATTTAAATTACAATTGTGCAAGGCAAATTTGAGTATCACTAACTTAGAAAATTTAATAATGTTACCACCTGGATATGAGAAACCGGATGTACATGACTTGCAGAGTCAAATAGAAATAAACCAAATCCCAACTCACTTAACAAACCTTTTACTCATGCCATGAAATTCAAAGACTATTTGGGTCACACTGTCAAACTATATACTCGTACCTTAACATTTACAGCAGCTTATCTTTTTGGCGTTGCATCTAATGAAAGAATCTTTAGTCAAATAAAAATTGTAAAAATATATATTGCAAGCTACAATGAGGTCTGGCAGATTTGACAGCCTAATGCTTTTAAAATATGAAAGTGAAATAGTGGATTTTATTAAACTGGACGATGTTAGGTTAGCTTCATCAGGGTTAGATTCTTTGAAGACCAAAAGAATTTATGTTAGATGAAAACAATTTGGATGTGCCAATCCTAAAACCTTATTCTATCCCATACATGTTAATACTTAAAAATGTACAATAACGATGTTAAAATTAAATAACAATTCTATGCCCATAATAATGAATTCTAAAGGTTTAATTATGTGCATTTAATTTATAATTCGTTTAATTGTGTGCATTTAAAAAGGAGATAGAAGCATCGCATTTTTCAAACAAATCATTGAATTTCGACACCCACGCTCTTAGATGTCTGCAACCAAAATTCCAAACCCAAAGAGCTCAAAAGTGATACCTTTGGACAGTATACACCCAAGCCCAATAAGGAAGTGTAGCCGAATATGAAGTTTGACTAAATTTCCGTGCATTAGTTTTGCAGATATAGCTAACGCGAAAATCGTGAAAAATACTGCACAGCAGTGCCACAGATATATACAAAAACCTAATAAGCACTAAATTATGTCAAGGTTTAACAGAATATGAAATTTGATCAAATTCTGTGCAACAGTTTTTGAGATATAACTATCGCTAAAATCATGTAAATCGTGAAAAATACAGCATAGCAGCGTCACCTTTTGGGTAATTTACACCAAAAACTAATCAGCATTAATTTTTATCAAGGTATAACTGAATCTAAAGTTCTATAAAATTCCACAAATTAGTTCTTGAGATAGAGCACCCACAAAATTTGTGTCACATTCACACAGACAGACATTTTCTAAAAACAGTCAAATTATGTTCAGGACCTTCTAAAACGTATCAAACCGTCGAAAACCAGTTGTAGAATTTTTTTACGAATTCAATACTTTCGTCTTGTGAAGACAGAAGAAAGTAAAACGCGTGTTTGTTTGTTTATTAAACAAACCAATAATTAGAATTTTTATGTTTCTAGTTTCAAAATTTTTCTTTGGAAAGGAATTTTTTATGCATAAACTTCATTATCATTATTACACACTTTGTGCATATCACTTTAGTTGAAAGTTGGAGGAATTTGTTTCAAGTTGGGAAATTTTCGAACTCTCCCCCCCGAAAAAATATCTGTAGCTACGCCCCTGTTAGCAGAACAAAGATTCTGGAAATCAAACACTGTCTTGATCTTATTTCCTGTTTCAAAGGCTACTTTTAATTTTACTTTTAAGTTATGGATATATATTTTAATATAAAAGGGTTGTAAAACCAATTTAAGAATGTCTTCTTGTGCTATGGTTACAAGTAGGAATACGTATCGAACTAAAGAGAAAAATGTTTTATTTCATCGGTTTCCATAAGATTTTGAACAAAAAAGAGAATGGTTTGGCAGATGCAGTAAATAAAAAAAAAGTGCACGCATTTACAGTGGTCATTTAATTGCAGATGATTATGTTGATGATATCTAAAACCGATTACTAGATTTGCCTATCAAGAAGAAATTAAAGAATTCTTCTGTTCTGAATATAAATATGCATTTCACAAAATCACAGGAGCAAGTAACACCTTGATTAGAAAGACGAAAAAGAGAAAAATTATGAAACATGTGCAAGACCGATTAAAGAATTTGAGCCCTGTAAAAACATGCATTGCAAATATTATCAGTGAATTTGATGCAAATGAAAACAATGACAGAAAACATTGCCAAAACTGTGAAATGCTCTTAAAAGATGTACTGAAATTAAATTTTCAGTTAGGATATACAAGATCTGAATTATCGATGTTGAAGAAAGAAAAACATCGGGCATTTCAAATTATGGCACAAAAAATAAAAAGAACTCAGCGTTATAGGAGAGAAACAATAGCTGAAAAAAAAATGAAGAGACAGTTGCGCATTCTAGAGGAAGCGAACACAAAATTAAAAACACAAACAAAATTATTTTGTTTAATTTGTAAAAATTAACATAAAATGAAACTAATAGTTTGAAAATTGGGGAATTAGTTCTGGTTCTTTATATATGAAAAATGCTTTATGTGAAAATTTTGAAAAGTTAAGGTAAATGGAATCTCACTATTCTAAAAAAACGCTGTCATTGACTCTGTAAATGATTTTCTTTTTGCGACCGGGGGTCTTTCTTCGTTAATATTAAGAAACCTACTGCATTCAAAAATATTAAAATGAGTAGTATTATAGAGAAATGTTTGATAAACACGCTGATGTAGACAGTTTTTAAATAGAATAATTATTTCAAGAGATATTTATTATTAAAGTTGGTCAAAATCGTTCCATTAAAAAACTTTTCTAGGAGTAAAAACTAGGCATAGGAATTTAATCATTTTTTTTCTAAAGATAATCCATTAGAAGCGCCCAATGTGTAGGCTGCATTTATTTTTTTTTAATTGGACTAATTTTTTGAGGGTTTATTTCCATTTTAAATTCAAATTTTCAATGTTTCGAGAGATTGTTTACATATTTTAAAAAAGGTTATTAGTTTAATTTATTGCAGCTTGTAAAAACAGAGCAAAGAATAATATTTCCTTCAAATCAAACAATTATTTGCATGTATTTATTATAAACAGAAAAAAAAACCTTTCATATTAGAATTAAATAATTCCGTATTAAAAGCATTAAAATATTGAAAATTACCCCATAAAAATTATATTTTTACGTGAATTTTAATAGAGGAAGAAATTTTTAAAATAACAAATACATTAATATGCATTAACAGCCGTAAATAGAAGATATTATGTCATATTGTAAATGGCCAAATAAGAATATTGCCAAACAGTTTAAATTAAAAAATATATTTACACCAGACATTTATTTCACATTTCTTTGATGATCTTTTAAATTATTGTTGCCAATTCTAAGGCAGCACAAATAAAGATATTTCTTTTCTAGCAACAAAAGTATTTTCACGTTAAAAAAAATTAAAATGCTTTAAAAGCAGTAAATAGAAGAGATTACGTCATATTTAAAATGACCAATATTGCAAAACAGATTAAATTAAAAAATATATTTACACCAGACATTTATTTCATATTTTGAGATGATCTTTTTAACTATCGCTGTGAGTTCAAAGACAGCGCAAACAACAAAAGAGTTTTTACGTGAATATTAAAAAGAGATTGAAAACTTTGGTGAAAATTACATCAGATTTAAAGCGATACGTTATGTCTTATATAAAACAACTTTCTTATACCGTTGTTAAAAAATACCGGGAGACAAAGACTCTGTTTACTTAATTCATTTTGAATTAGCTTATTTTCAAATGTTTAACTGATTTAATTTAATCAACGACGAAAATAACCATTGTATCTCTTAACAGCCGTGATTCGGCCTTAAAATTCCCTAATCAAAGGGAAATGAATGGAAATCCGTTTACAGAGAGATCGCCACTGGTTTTGTAATTATAATTCAATCTTCCGTAATCTTTTTTAAAGCCGGTCAGATTAGCGTGTTTTTAGGTGCGTTCGTAATTATATAAATACGTAGCACCTATAGTCGTCGTTCAGTCCGTCCGTCCGTTCGTCCGTCTGTCTGTCTGTCCGCATATAACAGAGCAAAAACTACCCAACCGAATGGTCTGAAATTTTTAATGTATGATTGTTGCAAAATTTTGTCGAGCCATTTCAAATTTTATGAAAATCGGATGCATAGTTTAATTACAGGGACAGTCAAAAGTTTTTCTTTACATTACGGCCAATGGAAAAAATTATTGCAAATGCATTTTAATGATGTTACAGCCTTCCGAATGGTCTGAAATTTTAAATATATAATTGTTTCAAAATTTTGTCAAGCCATTTGAAATTTTAGGAAAATCGGATGTATAGTTTAATGACAGGGACAGTCAAAAGTTTTCCGTTACATTACTGGGAATGGGAAAAAAATATTGCAAGTGCGTTTTAATGATGTTACAGCCTTCCGAATGGTCTGAAAATTTAAATATATAATTGTTGCAAAATTTTGTCGAGCCGTTTGAAATTTTATGAAAATCGGATGCATAGTTTAATTACAGGGACAGTCAAAAGTTTTTCTTTACATTACGGCCAATGGGAAAAAAATATTGCAAGTGCGTTTTAATGATGTTACAGCCTTCCGAATGGTCTGAAAATTTAAATATATAATTGTTGCAAAATTTTGTCGAGCCATTTCCAATTTTATGAAAATCGGATATATAGTTTAATTACAGGGACAGTCAAAAGTTTTCCGTTACATTACGGGGAATGGGAAAAAAATTATTGCAAGTGCGTTTTAATGATGTTATAGACTATGCACTTATGAAATTAAAAAATATATATATTGAGTACAATATGGGGTACAAAAAATAATTATAAAACTAGTTTAGTACGAACGCACCTCATTTGCCACGTTTGACGAGCAATTTCCGACTTGTTAGAATCTGCGGTGTCCGAACGGGGTTTGGCGAGCATAGCTCGTAGGTGGGCAGAGCTCCTTAGTAAAAAAAAAATGTAAATTTGTAGTACATAATATTTAATTTTTGCTTATTTAATGTAATTTACATTATGATATTATCTTGCAGCAAAAATAGTTTTCACTCATTGAATTTAAATTTAGTATGAAAGTCATCTACAATTCAAAGGTGAAAAATTTTATCTTTTTTTTAATGGTAGAAGTGTTACAATTAAGTTATGATTTAATATCTTTTTTTTTTTTTTTAGATGAAATTTCATAACGTACATTGGCTGCTTTGCTAATACGTAGAACAATGAAGTTTATATCTATCTGTAGAATTAAAAAAGATTGTTTACAAAGCCTAAAAATTAACAACAGCAACAACAACAACAATAATAATAATAATCAAGAAAAAATATCCTTTCTTTTAAATTAGTATTTATATATTTTTTAAATTCAATGTTTAGAAATTGATTATTGTATTTCTACCTAGAGTTTAAAATTTACATTAAAATTACTTGTATTTTACTTTTATGATACTTGATTTTCATAATGAAATTTCTATTCTTTTTTCTAAATATTGAGTACACGCCAATCTTTTCTTTAAATCCATCTGCATCCGAAAAAATATTAATCTTGAAATTTAAACATTGGCTGAATACAGCATTTTAAGTGCAAAATTAAACTGAATATTCGCTATTAGGCAAAAATCACTTTCGGTGCATCTTTGGTTTACTTATTGTGATAGTAACGATAGATAAACTAAATCTATTTAAAATGATTTTGCATTACAAAAAAAAAAAAAAAAAAAAAAATATTATCAATTTATTCCAAATACAAAAGCAATCATTTAGTCCAATTCCCTTATTAATCTTTTTAAAGATTTTACTTTTGATATTAAATTTGATGTATTCAAATACAATACGACTAAATATATTGAAAACCACGATTTCCCTTGTCCTATCCTTGGTCCTACCTCACACTATAGGACAGGGTTGGCGAACCTATGGCACGCGTGCCGTAACTGGCACGCGGGTAGGTATTTTTGGCACGCCGTTTATTGAAGTTTTAAATCAAAATTCAGTAAAATTCCTAAAATTCTGTCCCTCTTAATTCTTTTTTTATTAATACATGAGCTTCATTGAAAATAGCTTTTATTTTCTACAATAGGTACTTGTGTACTTGATATATCACTGAACTTCCCGCTTCCCGCTTAGAAATATTTGACCCTTCCCAACCCCCCATTTCCTCGATTTCGTTATAATGGCACCTATGATTCGCATAGAAAGAGAGAAATCTAGCAAATCAAATTATTCTTTGCTGTAATATTTCTGCATAATTTAACGCGTTTTGATCTGCACATGAGGCTTTATTTAACTTTTGCTATTTAACTTTTGCTAGAATTTGATAATTGATCTTTAATTTGTTAAAATGGCAAAAGTATCAATAAAACTATAAAAGCATGGCTTTTTTCATAAGTTATGGAAAAAAATAATAATTTGATTGCTAAAACATTTGAGAAATGAAATAAAAACTATAATTATATTTTTCTAAAATTATTTGTACAATGCGTATGTTGGGATTGCCCGCATGTATGTTAACTATCTATATTATAAAGGACAAACATATCTGTGCGTAACGCATACGTCATTTTGCGAATGGCAACACTTTGAAATTTTAAATAAAGTTTCGGTTTTGCAATTATATCTACGGCAAATATTTAAACTTCTAAACATCGCACATTTTAAATTTTAACACCGTCGTATAAGGAAAAACATGCTCTTTTAAATGCAATTTGTGTGAAAGATGTATCTCAATTTATTTTTGAGATATTAATTTTTTTGTAGTTTTTAATACAAATTTTGTAATCGTGGCAACTGAAGTACTCCAGTTATATTGAAAGTAAAGGGAAAATAGTCATGGTTTATTATTTTTATTGATTATATCCGTATTGATGCCATTTTCACATTACAAATAAAAGTAACTTTTTTATAATTTTTTAACAGAAAATGATGTCAAACATTAAAAAAAAGAACACGCATTATTTTTCATAAATCAGTTACATTTCAATATTTTTACATTACGCTGATACTGAGTTTGAGACGTTAGGCAAAATGATTCAGTGAGTAAAAAATATGTCATATTTAAAACAATGCGATTATTTATTTTGATAAAACTAAATATTTGACCAATACTAAATGCCAATACCATGACAACTAAAGGCAAATTTCTGATTTTTTTTTTTTTTTTTTTTTTTTTTTTCGCGAGTATTCAGATTAGAATTTAAAGTTTAGGCGAATGTTCACATGAAAAGTTGCATCGGACAAACGTGACTTTAAGTTTAGAAATACATTCATTAATAATCTATTGCGCGGTAAAATACTTTCAAATTGTGCATTTGAGTGGTGCGTATGTAAATTATGAGAATGTGAAAATAACGTACAGTTTAGATTTTATGGGGGAAATTTTTATGATGCGATAAAGCGAAATATTTTTTACTGATTTGCCATCCCGTAAAAACAAACATAAGAGCCTCAATCGATAAATTCATCATAATTACTCATCGTGATTACGTATTCTAATAAAGTTTAATTTTTCAATAATTTAAGCAGTTGAAGTTTGTGAAAATAATATTTTGGTAATTTTAGGTTAAAAATAGTATTTGTTTTAAGAATGAGACAACCAATGTGAGATGAATTTTTAATTGTAATTATTTTTGTAGGTTTATTATAAATTCGATCTGAAGTTCCTTTTTAACATTTTAGTTCGTCGAATTTCGACGGGTTCCAACTCGTATTTATAATAATCTAATAATGATATTATTTTGACACTATTATTTATTATTATTAAAATTAAATTAACTTATAATTCACTATTAAATTAATTCGCTATTTTTTTTGCGGGAATAAGACGCCGGGGGGGGGGGGGGGGCGTTGTTGGCACGTCATGTTGACTTGGATTTTTTTTTTAAATATTGGCACGCGGATCTAAAAAGGTTCGCCGACCCTGCTATAGGAGAACCATTCTGCGTCATCAGATATTACCCCCTGTCTTCACTTTTCGTGGACGATTGGGCTCCCCAGGTATCAGGGACTGTCAGCCTTGATTCGCAACCAAGAACTTCTGTAATCGGTTTATTATTTCCTGAGATTCCATAGAAATCGTAATTTAGGACTCTTTTAGAATGGTTTTCGTTCCTTCCCTTTCGCTTCACCCCTTTTTAATTTCGAATTTATTTTCGACTATTTTTAGAGGACATTTATATTTTGTAAGTAACTACCGTGCTATATTTAAAGTTTCTAGCCTCTTCAGTACCGCAGAAATCGCAATTTAAAAAAGTTTTTTGCTCCTGCAACCCTCTAGGGGTTGTGGCACCGACATAAAATGTAGCTTATGTTTGAGCAGGTTCTATCACCATCAATTTGCAACCATTATGTTAGAAATAGGTTTCGTATTTCATACGATTGCATAAAAATCGTAATTTAGAACGCTTATAGAATGCTTTTCGCTCACTTTATCCTTTTAAATTTGGAATTTTCTTTCGACAATTCATAGAAAGCATTTGCATCTTTGAAGTAATTACCACTCCAAATTTAAAATGTTAGGCCCACTCAGTAACACAAAAACGCAATTTTGAACATTTTTGGTTCTTGCAACCCCCAGTAGTATTGACAACAACGTAAAATATAGGCTATGTTGGAGCGGGGACTATCACCATTAATTTGAAACCATTACTTCTGAAAACAGGTTTATATTTCCTGAGATTGCGTTGAAATCGCTATTTAGAATGTTTTTAGAACGCTTTTCGTTCATTTTCACACCTTTTAAATTTCAAATTTTTAAGGAACTCTTCTCAGAGAGAATTTACATCTCATAAGTAATTACCATGCCAAATTTTGTCAAGTTTCTAGCCCCTTCAGTATCACAACAATCACAATTTAGAACGTTCTTTAAAAGGCCACCGCAAGGTGGTAGTGACGGCGATATGAAATATATCCTATATTGGAGCAAGGGCTGTCATCATCAATTTCCAATCGTTGCTTTTGAAATCGGTTGGGTTCCTTTCTGAGATTGCGTAGAAATCGCAATTTAGAACGTTTTACGTCCATTTTCACCCCTTTTTAAATTTCGAATTATTTATAAAATGTTCTTAGAGATCATTTATATCTTATAAGTAACTACCATGCCTAGTTTCAAGCTGCTAGCCCCTGCAGTATTACAAAAAAACGCAATTTAGATCGTTTTTTGCTCCTTCACCCCATTTGGGGTTGTGGCACCGACATGAAATACAGTCTATGTTGGAGCAAGGGCTATCACCATCGTTTTCACCCCATTATTTTTTAAATCGGTTCGGTACTTCCTGAGATTGCGTAGAAATCGCAATTTAGAAAGTTTTTTAGAACGCTTTTCGCTCATTTTCACCCCTTTTAAATTTCGATTTTTTAAGAAATGTTCTTAGAGATCATTTGTATTTTATAAATAACTGCCCTGCCTTATTTCAGGATTCTAGGCCCTTCAGTAACACAAAAATCGCAATTTAGAAAGTTTTTTGCTTCTGCAACCCCTAGGTGGTAGTGTCACGGGCATGAAATAGAGCTTATGTTGGAGCGAGGGCTGTCATCATCAATTTCAAACCATTAATTTTGAAATTGGTTGGGTACTTTCTGAGATTGCGTAGAAATCGCCATTTAGAACGTTTTATAGAACTCTTTTCGCGCATTTCACCCCTTTTAAATTTCGATTTTTTTAATAGATGTTCTTAGAGATCATTTATATCTTATAAGTAACTACCATTCGAAATTTCATGTTTCTAGGCCCCTCAGTAATCCAAAAATCGGATTTTCGAACGTTTTTTTGCTCCTGCATCCAACTTTGGGGGTAATGGCACCGACATAAAATGTGCCCTATGTTGGAGCAAGGGTTATCACCATCATTTTGACACCATTATTTTTTTAAAATCGGTTTGGTACTTCTTGAGATTACGTAAAAATTGCCATTTAGAACGTTTATAAAACCTTTTGCGAATTTTCACCCTTTTTAAATTTCGATTTTTTTTTAAGAAATGTTCTTAGAGATCATTTAAATCTAACTAGCAGCCTAACGCCCGCTACGCTGGTCAGTTTTTCTAAAGAAACCTTGAATCAAACGAAATATATCTGCAAATTTGATCATGCGTTTTAAAGCAATATGGACATTTACCTGGAATGCCCAAATAATATGAACGTTATTACGCTATTATATCTTTTGAGCCATACAAAATTTAGGCTGTTATGGGCCAACTTCTTTCGTTGATCATTTAGTGTAGTATTCGGTGAAGAACGATAGAACAATATGTAATATACTGAAAGTGTTTATGAAAAATTATCAATGCAAGTCTCATCAGAATCTGTTAATCGGACATACTGAAAAGGCTAATCGTTCATAATTTGGTTCTCCTGCTTCTAAAATATTCAGCCTTAATTCTATAATCAAGCAACCTGACGACCAAGCAACACCAAGCGAATGATATGTGCTTTATACCAAAACATTCACTGAAAAATTAACTAACCGAGCAAGTTCCATCGAAATCCACTGAGCAGGATCTTTTAAACTGGAAAACGTACCGAAACATTTCATAAAAATAATATAATTAACAGTTTAAATCCCGTGAAAATTCATTCAGCGGAACATTAAAAAAAAGCCAATCTTTCGAAATTTTGTTCATTTGATTTAGATCTTTACGCATAATTATTTAATTAAGCAACGTAGAACATTATATTTTATACTAACATCCTTTCTGTAAATTATCTAACTAACAATGTAAGCCCCATCAAAATCAATTCAGTAGAAGTAAATTTAAAAGAGGCCGGAATGAAATTTCTCTTTGCATTTTATATACATTGAGATAGTTATATATAGCTATCATAATCGCGTTAACCTGATTATATAGAACTCTCAGGGATGTAGTGGTAGGTATACGTCGCATCATTTCTGGATTTTTAAAGAAACTCTGCACAACTTCCATAACTATAGCATTCTAGTATACGTCCTTTGTCTGTAGCGTATTATCCTCCAATTTTCTTTACTATACCACAGATAACTTTTTCCGCATAGCTTCGTAATTAAACAATTTTGAACGATATGATAAATATTGAAAAGAATCCCTGAAATATTATCTAGCTAACTGTGCAACTGTCATTAAAATCAATTCAGTAAAACTTGAAATCTTTCCTAATCGAGTTCATCTAATTTTAGAACTCCCGTAACAATTACTAAGCAACTTGGAACGATGGTTTTTAGATTAAACTATTTATAAACCATATTTACTATCTAATAGTGTAAGTTCTGCAAAATTATGTTCAGTAGTATCTGAGTTATAATCAATCGGAATGAAATAGGAATTTACGCTTTACATATAGTAATAGAAGCCTTCGCCCGCTACGCTGGTCGGTTTCTCCAAGCGAAACTTTAATCAATATCGGTGTATTTGATCTTGTGTTTTATAGCAATAAATACATTTATCTCTAATGATCATCCGCGTTGCTGAAAACAACATGAAATCCATTACGGTTTTATATCTTCTAATGTCTCAGACAAAATTTGGACTGTTATGAAGAAAATCTTTAAGTTGATTATTTATAACTCAATATAAAAAAGAACGGAAGAACAATATGTAGCATATGAAAATCATACCTGAAAATTAAAAAATGCAAATCCCATCAAAATCCGTTCAGTAAAACCTTCTAATAAGACTAATTTTTCATAATCGGGTTCACCAGATAATACAACATTCAGCTATAATTCTATAGCAAAGGAATGTAGAACAATATGTGTTATATACTAAAACCTTTCCTGAAAAAATATCTAACAACAGTGCTAATTAACTCGGTAGAACCTTTTAAAAAGGCTAATATTTCAAAATAGGGTTTACTGATTAAAGAACTTTCGCACATAATTCTATAACTTAGCAACGTAGAATAATATGTGTTATATATTAAACACTTTCTTGAAAATTTATCTAACAATGCAAATCTTCTCAAAATCCATTGAAAAGAACTCAAGTTATAAGCGGTCGGACCGATATTGCCCTTTTTATTTTATATTTGAAGTTGATAGTTAAATATATCTTTCATAATCAAGTTAACGTGATTGTGGAATTTTTAGGAATGTAGCATAGACCATACGCCGTAGACCTTCTGGTGTTTTTTAGAACCTCTGCACTCCATAGCTATAACGTATATACTCTCTAATATATACTCTCTGCCTATAGATTTTATCCTACTTTTTTTTCAACTACACCACTGAGAACTTTCCTCATAATTCCATAACTAAAAATGTAGAATGACATTTCAAATATTGCAACAATCCCTAATATTACTTAACTGTGCAACTCCAATCAAAATACGTTCAGTAGAACTTTAAATAAAAGGTAATCTTTCTCATTCGGGTTCACCTAGTTTTGGAACTTTCTATTGTAATCTAATTTTCTGCAATCTGATTTGTTGCCAAGTTTGTGCTTCAGAAAAACAATAACCCAGAAGAAAACTTCGCTACGGAGAAGTACCAACCATCCACAAAAAATAATCTAACTAACAGAGTAAGTCCCATCCAAATACATCCAGCAAAACTCAAATTATAAACGGGTGGCAAAAAAGCAAATTTGCATTTTAATACATGCTTTACACTAATGTCATTGAAAAAGATGAAAAGTAAAACAATAGGAAATAATGCCATAACTTAAAACAAAGAATTTTTTTAAATTTACATACGCGAAATGTAACTACTGCTATTGGCAATTTTAAAAATGCTAATGGCGATATTTACATACGGATACGGCTGACATAAAAGTACCCATTTTTCTTTCTTATCCAGGAGAAAGTGATAAATCGCGATGGATTATTTCAATTCCAATTTCTTCCATTAAAAAAAGTAATACTTACGCATTATTCGGACCATGAGATACATCGCCAAAAATGGTTGCGGATTGCCAATCTTGTTTATCATTTGCCAATTACTTTTAAAACAGTAATTTAACATTCTTAACCCCTTGGGGACGAGCGACACGTATACGTGCCGGAAATAGGCCTAAGGATCCTCGTTTATCCTCACCAGTAAAATTTTACTGTAAAATTTGCCTTATTTAATCCGAGCATTTTCCAGATTTGAATAGGCACAAACTTCTGTTTTTTAAAACCGGTAGCAAAGTAATAAACATTTCGTAAAAGGCTCCCGTCGCGAAGGGGTTAAATACATAACCTTGTTAAAAATGGCCAATTGTTTAAAGTATATAAATAAATAAAATATATAACATAAAACTACATACTATAAACTATAATTAAAAAAATCTATAATAATAAAATAAATTTAAAACTATAATAAATAAACTATCAAATGGACAAAAACTAAAGGGTTGCTGTAATTAATGTAATAGTCGCCATGTTTGGCGCAGTTGTGTCTGACATGGCCCAGATGCAACTACCAAAAACATTTTTAAGTTGTACAAACATTGCTTTCATTTTTAAATATTTTCGTTTTATAATGTTGATTTCTCAGTGGATCGCTTCCTTGTATTTTAAATAAATCCAATACATTTTTTTTCTTTTTTTCAAGGCGTTTGTACTTATTTATTTTTTTCAAACTCATATAGCCGGTTCAATTCTTTAATCAAAAGATTTAACAAAAATATTTATATTGAATTTCTTCCGTTGCTACAGTAACGGATGTATAAGATGAATGAATATGGATGAATTATCACTTATAATGTTAGGTATTTCGAGATTTTGGCGCCAAAGACATCGCCAAATTAGAAATATATGAAATATCTCGCGAACTATTGGACTTAAAAGAATTTAGTTAGTATCATTCAATTCAGCATACAAAAATACACCAAAATATGTTATCAGTTGAAAAATAGCTATAAAATCAGATTTTTAAGGAATTTTTTAAAAGTTCGTTCGATTTTTTACCCCCCTTAGGGGTGGAATTTTAGAAAATCCTTTCTTAGCGGCACTCTACGTCATAAGAAGAATTTTTACCCCAAATTTCAAGACTTTAGGTTCAGTAGTTTGGTCTGCGCGTTGATTAATACAAAATTCAGACTTTCTTTTATCTATAGATAAGTATCTACCATGCCAAATTCCATTTATCTGGGCCCTTCACTAACACAAAAATCGCAATTTCGAACTTTTTTTGCTCCTGCACCCCCTTTAGGGGTAGTGGCACCGACATAAAATGTAGCCTATGTTTGGGCAAGGGGCAAGGGTTGTCACCGTCATTTTGACACCATTATTTTTGAAATAGGTTCGGTACTTCCTGAAATTGCGTAAAAATCGCCTTTTAGAACGTTTTTTAGAACGCTTATCGCGTATTTTCACCCCTTTTTAATTTCGATTTTTTAAAGAAATGTCCTTTGAGATCATTAGTATCTTGTAAGTAACCACCATATTCCAAATTTCATGTTTCTAGGCACTTCAGTAACACAAAAATCGCATTTTTAGAACGTTTTTTGCTCCTGCATCCCCTTTTGGCCAGTGGCACAGACATAAGATATATCCTATGTTCTAAGTTGGACAGACACCATCATTTTGATACCATTGCTTTTGGAATCGGTTCGGTAGTTCCAGAGCTTACCTCCTACAAATAAACAATTTTTACCTCTTTATAATATTAGTATAGAATAGATAGATATAGAAGTATAGATTAGTATAGATATAGATAGATTACGCTTCCAAAATTTTGCTTTGCTTTATAGGTAGTGCCAACGGGACTCGAAGATTGTTTATAGACCGGGAGACGGCAGCACAGACAATCACCTCATCGAGTTCACGGCTGAAATTCCAAATTTAGTTAAAACTCGATTCGCGTATTAAAACGCAATCGGTCTTCCAAGTCATAGCTTGGAGGAAAACACGTGAAAACCCGATTTTAGCGGTTGACTCGTAAGTTTACCATTGCGTTTTCCTGCACCCAAAAGTATGAAAACATGGAGAACTGGGAGCAGGAAAACACAATGTTAAACCTACGAGTCAACCACTAAAATCAGGTTTTCCACCACGATATGACTTGGCAGACCGATTGCGTTTTAATATGCGAATCGAGTTTTAACTAAATCTGGAATTTCAGCCGTGAACTCGATGAAATTGTCTGTATTGCCGCTTCCCGGTCTATTACCTAATAGTCTACTTTGTAAAATGTTACGCTTCCTAAATTTTACTCTCGGAAAATTATACTTATACGCCCTCAACGATATTTTAAAAAAAATTCTTCTATCTTTGAAAGCAACTGAGCTCCCAACAATTTTCTTGCAGTCGCATTTAAAACGGAAAAAGTTTATTTTCCATGTGCTTGGTCTTTATTATTTTTTTTTTCTTCCTATTTTCTGTTCTAATGCGCCATCTATCGATGTTCCTAGAACTTTTTTTTTTTTTTTTTTTTTTTTAATCCGTTTTCCCGTATTTTGCATAGTATTTCCACAAAATTTGAAGCCCTTACACTGAGTAATTCGATATATAGGGAGATCAGAGTAGGGGTGTTTTAATTGTGGCTACCCGGTATATCAATCTCATTATGTTTGGAATACCGTAACGCCAGTATAATGCACCGCAAACGATTTTCCACACAGACCGTAATGTAACACAATTACTTTTGAGTGTCTCTGTAAACCGACTATAAATGCTGCATACTTCCTATTCAATGCCGAAATTCTATCGTAAACTTCGATAACATATATCAATTTTATGGCAATCTGAGTATTGACGCGAGTTAAAGAACGAACAGATAGACAAACTAAATTCATAAACACTTTTTAACAAGGTTGGGAAGCGTTAAAATGTGGAAACGCACGTGTAAATCCCATGTGATGTGAGAATAACACCCTGAAAAATTACTAATGTAAATGGATGAGGAAAAGCTATAGAAATTCTTCAGTAAATCAACAAAAATAGATTCTAAATCTACAGCGATGTTCGTAGAATTTGCGTAAAAATCCAGTAATTCACGCAGATTCCAATTTTCTTCCTCACTTTTAATTTGATTCTCAAGGTGAAATTTGTTGACCGTTTTTCTGACTTTGAAATTAATAAAGGGTACTGTATATACAATATTAAATTGTTATTTTTTGCATTCACATCTTCAAAAAGTTTTGCTGATATCTACAATACAGAAACATAGATATTTATAGAGGTACAGAAGCAAAACTTCTAAAAGAGTATAATTAAATGGTTCTTTTTTAACATTTTCCGGTATAGTTGAAAAGTGCTTATGAATTCGCTTTGTCTGTCCGTTCATCTGTCCACGCTCAAACACGTGTAAATTGAAACGGATTTTCACGCAATTGATGTATGTTAATGATGTTTACCACTTAATGTATTGAATATGAAGTGAATAGTTCATTTACAGGGAGCACTCAAAAGACTTCTGTTACATTATGGTCAATGGTAAAAAGTCGTTTTCAGTGTATAATAAGCTTCAGTGTATATTATGCTATTTCAAATTTATTGAAATTGAAATAAATCACTGAATTTCACTACAAGGTGAATCGCTATAGAATAAGGCTTTCATAGTATTTATCGTTCATTTACAAGGACACCCAAAAGAAATTGTTTATAGTACTGTCTTTGCGCCATGATTGCTGGAAGTGAGTTTCCAACTTCGGTATGCACTTTTCAATTTAACTATGTAATTTGTTTCATGCTACTCGTTATGTAAAAATTCAATACCTTGTATACAGCGCTGCACAAAAGAATTCACGATATACCATTCTTCTTATATTAGCGGAAATTCCTGAAGGGGATGTTTCAACTGCGGTATATATTTCCCAGCTGAACTAAATTTTTGCATGCATGTAGTTTATACATACAAATCTGTATATCATATACAGGGCTGCTCAAAGAATTTGGATAATTTTCCGACTGTACATGGGATTCGCTGAAATTGGGTTTTCAAAATGCGTTATACGTTTCAAATGGTTCAATTACACAAGATATTTTAACTTATTAAACAGTGACGTTTTGTTAGATTACTCTGAATGTGTTGAAAAAAGTCATAATCTATGCTTGACGGATGATTTTTTTCTTTCTTGTTATTTTTATTTTTAACACTTTCTAACGCAAAACTTCTAAGGGGATAATTAGGTAGCTCGTTTTTATTTACGTGTTTTCGTTTTTAACACTTTCCAATAAAGTTGAAAAGTGTTTATGAGTTCCGTCTACAAATTGGTTTGTTGCTTCAAAAGAAGAAAAATTAAGCGAAGAATTGATAAGAAGATTTCAAAATCTTGTCGATTGGATTTAATTTCAAGATATCAAACATTATCTGAACCTTTTATTAGCGAATTCAAAGACAGAGTGAACTGGGATAATATTTCAGGATATCAAATACTTTCAGAGAATTTTATAAAAGAAAATTATGATTTGGTTAAGTGGTCTATCATTTCAAGATATCAACACAGAGAGTTTTATGTTAGAATTTGCAGATAAATTAGATTGGAATAAACTACCAGTATTTAAAAGATTAAGTGACACTTTTATCATAAATCACTCTGATAAATTAAACATGACTTTCATACCGAGGCATCAAAAATTAACAGAAAGTACTATGGTGGAATTATAATTAAAAGATTTCTTAGACTGGAATGAAATTTTTAAACATCAAGATTTAACAGAAGAATTTATTAATGAACACAGCGACAAAATTGATTGGTGCAATTCAAAGCTTTATGAAAAATTAACTGAAAGTTTTATCAGAAAACACAATGCAAGAATTTTAATATTGTTATTACAACATATCGTCCCTACCATGTCAAACTATCTAATGTGAAAAAATGCATTTTTCATATTTTGTGCCATTTTGTTGTATTGTGCTTGATACGTACTGATCAAAATCGTCACGCCTCTAGCTTGCTTAGAAACTTAGATAATGACTATTTCAAAGTATCCAATATGCACATTTTTCTAAAATTTACAATGTCAAACTGTCCAATATAGCATATTCAATCCTTTGCCGCAAATATTTGGATATTTTTCTTTTTCTAAGCATCGTACCACGTCAAACTATCCAATATGAAAATAGTCTTTTTAGCAGAAAGACAAAAACTGTTTTATACATGGATTGAAATTTAACGCAATTGACATATGTGTTTGACGTTTACTATAGCATATGTTTTTTATTGTTAATGGAATGTGAGAATCTTTAGTTCATTTACAGGGACACTCAAAAGAATCCCGTTACATTACGCTCAATAGAGAAAAAGATCGGTGTCTTTTAATGGTGTTACGACATTTAAAACATAATGAAAATAATATGGATTTATCAAGTATATTAAAACACGTTTTATGCAGAATATGATGTGCAACCATTTATTATTATTTACCGGTTCATACAAATGAATTTTGTTGTATAATGATTTATAGTAAAAGAAAAAAAAATGTTTGAAGCATATTTTAATAATATTAAAATATTCCAAAACAAAGTAAAATTAACATCCGTAATTGATTTATATTACAAGATGCTTACTGTTTCAAATGACATGTATGATAGTTTTTGTTAATTTACAGGGACACACAAATTTACAGGGTTACACTGCTGTCTATCAACGATAGTTGTTTGAAGTGCGTTTTCAGTTATAGTATGAGTTTTTAACTATTTGAATATTACTTGATGCGTATAAATTCTATAGATCATATACAGGGCTATACAAAAGAATTTGTAAGCATTACTTTGTATGGGAGTGAATTTCTTAAAGGAGGTTTCTAATTGAGTTATGCAATTTCGGTTTTTTATTTCTTTTTACTATACTAAAATATGTTAGTAGAAATTTCTAATATGCAGGGCTACGCAAAGAACTGAAAACATTGCTGACTACGACTTATAATTTCTGGAAGTATGTTTTTAACAATTTTTTGCCTGAATTAAATTTTACCATATTATGTAACATGTATAAAAATCTGTAGATGATATACAGGGCTATACAAGAAGGTCGAGTATATTTCCGTTTATTGGCGGAAATTGTAAAAGGCTGAATATGTAAATTGCGTTAAGCGTTTTCTAATTAAACTAAATTGTCGCATATTATCTAGATTATATACAAATCTATAGATCATTTACAGGGCTTCACAAACTGATTGGAGTAATTTTTCTGTTTATGGACGGTAATAGTTTTACAGTGAATTATTTTGTGCAGCCCATTATACGAGCTATAGCACTTTTATACAACATGCAAAAAACAGTTAAATTTAAAAGCGCATACCGAAATTCAAAAACGCACTTCAAGCAATTATTTCTCAAAGACTGTACTGTAAACCATTTCTTTTGCGTATCCCTGTGAATTAACAACAGATGCTATTTATGCATGCCCTAATCTGTCGTAATATTCTTGTAATGAAATTAAATTATTTATATCAGTTTTAATACATTCGAAATACAGCAAAGTCATTAAAATACTCTCCAAACGATTTTCCCCATATACCATAATCTAATGGAAATCATTTGAGTGCCTCTGTAAATGAACTATTAATGTTACAAACTTCATATGCAGTAATGAACATGCCATTGTAAGCACCATTAACATTTTTCAATTGCATGAAAATCCGAGTATATTTATGTGAGTTAGAGCGTGGACAGACAAACCGAATTCATAAACACTTTTCAACCTTGTTGGAAAGTGTTAAAAAGTATAATAGGTTGAAAATTTACATTCAGTAATTTCAACTAATAGACGAGCATAACTGAATTCTTTTGTACAACCCTGTATATTACCTACAGATTTTTATACATGCCACATAATAAGTTAAAAATTTAATTCAAGCTAAAAGACGCTTAAAACTACTAAATGATACTTACACAAATTATCATATATAATCGTCCATGTTTCCAGTTTTTTGCTTGGCCCTGTATGTGATTTTACTTATATTACATATACCTCTCATATACTAACTATAGTTCAGCTTTGAAATGCATAACACAATTACAAACGACGTTCAAGCAGTTCAGAATCTTACTTAGTAATGCTAACGAAGTATTTTAGGCAGTCCTGTATACAATCTACATAATTTATACATAACACGTAGTATGCGCATAGTTTTAAAATGCATACCATAATATAAAACGCATTTCCAGCAATTATCGCTAATAGACTGCACTTTAACCGAAATCTTTTGTGTTTCCCTGTAAATGAACGATAACTGTTGTGCACGTCATATTCTAACGTATGCATATAAATTTCATTATGTTTGAAATAGTGTAACATAATTAAACTAAACGACAAACGTTTCTTTCCCCATTAAGCGTAATGTAACAGGATTACTTTGAGTGTCCCTGTAAAGGACCTATAGATGCTACACGCTCCGTTTTCAGTACCGAACACGCGATAGCAAGCGCCAAAAACGTAAATAAGTTATATAGCAATCCGAGTATATTTACGAGAGTTAGAGCACGGTGAGACGACAGAAAAGTAAACCAAAAGTCATAAAACTTTTTAACGATGAAGGAAGTCTTGAAAAAAGGAATTACCCAATTATCATTCTCCACGTTCCGGAGAACATTTGCAATTATTGTATCAAAGAACCTATTATGAATTTCTTCAAATTCCTTTGTTCAAACTTTTTTTATGTGGGATTTAAAAAAATCAAAGATGTCTATTCGAAAATAGTGGTAGAAAGCGCCAAATTAGTTTCTTAGAATAAATAGCGCGAAGATTACTATTTATAATTGTATGTATTAAGTGACTGTTGTTGCTCACCCCATTATTTGAAATATTCTTGTTTTCTTATATTTTATAAATTAACAGAATGTTTAAAACTAAACTTTTTTTTCTTTATTAATTTACTGTATATTCGTTATTAAAATTATTAAAGACAATTCTTAAGAGTTTTATATTGAATATGTAAGCACCAATTTTTTTACAAATTAAATTATTGAATACGGCACATTTGCTACTACGAAACGGCGAATTTGGTTAAAGTACAAAATATTTAAAGTCTAACTATCCAAAATGGCATATTTGCTACTATGGAAGGGCGACCTGAAAAAAACTGGAAAAAAAAAATTACAAGTCAAACTATCCAATGTGGCATATTGGATAGTTTGAAGTTGAAAAAGTTCAACGAAGCTGAAAACGTACAAATAAGCATACCATATCAAACTATCCAATGTGATCGTTTGGCGAGTAAAATTATTCAAATGATTTATCTCAATAACATGCTTAAATAGGATATAAAACAGCACTCGAAAAATATAATAATTGTTTACTGCTGCTTGGCGCTGATTTTGAATCCACAATTAAAACAGTTTTTTTGCCCTCCTGAAAAGTGGCTCTTTTCACATTGGATAGTTTGACATGGTACCGGCGATATATGTTCAAAAATGTTTGCTTTTTAACGCGTGGCAATCTTTGCCACGTGATAATCTGTTTGTTCAGAGTATTAAAATAAATGGATGAGAATCTTTTATATATTTGATCTAATTAAATCAGTTTTTTAGAACTCCTGAGTTGTTTTAAATATTTCAAAATACTTCGATTTTAGATATGAGTGTCGCTGCTTATGCATTTCCCGCAATCATTATATTTAATTAAAGACTTTACAATGATAATAGGTTCATTAATGGTTGCATAATTTAATTAGCTTAAGTTTTATGTTTTTAAATATTTTTTCAAATTCTTTTATTCTATCCTTAAATCTTTGTTTGTCAATAAATTCATAATTTCTTCTATCTTCATATGGTATTTTATATACCGTAATATTATCTTCAAATCTAACCTTCTTCATAATTTATTACTCCTTCTTTTATGAAGCTTGAAAAGAGGCATTTTTAATGTATTATCTTAAAAAAGTAATTATACATTCTTTTTAATGCTTTTTCTTATATTAAAAAGTAAATAAATTTATGCATTATAATCTCTAAAGAATAAATGGGATATTTGTTAAAAATATGGGAATGTTTTAAATGATGGCAATATTTAAATTATAAAACACATGTTTTAAATTTAATAGGTGCGCTAGCCATATTGAAATGTCTTTTTAAAGATACATTACAGTTTTTCTTGAAATTTATACATATTTAAATGAATTTTTTTTTTCAAAAAATAATGTTATTTGCTTATTGTTTTTTAGTGTTTATATATTTAAAAATAAAGACATTTAATCCTTATTACAATAGCTTCGAAACTTTTTTGAGAAAAAATAATTGCAATTTTCTTCAAAATATAAGGTAAAAACTCATGTGTGTTTTAAATGAACGATAAAAAAAAAGGGTGTTTTGATATAAAAAGTTGAAGTAAATGATATTAAATGATAATGAAAAGTTAAAAAAAGTTTTATAATTTGGTGTAAGTTGAAAATTTTATATCTGCGTTAGATCGATTATATTTATACTACTTCCATGAGGAACGAGGCTTATAGCCGATGGAATGTTCATAAAAATCCAAGTAAAATTGCATTTTTCAAGAAAACGTGACGTGATAGATTTTTTTCATTATTTTTTTTTTAATTTAGCACCAAAAAATACATTAGTTCAGCTATAAATTCCCTTGTATTTTTTTCATCGCAGGCCAGTGTTATTTTAGGGATATTTAATTTAAAGTTGGTCAAAATCGTTCCATTAAAAAAAGTTTTATAGGAGCAGAAACTGTACATAGGAATTTAATCCTTTTTTCGGCCGTTAATTTGCCCAATGAAAGGGAAATCAATGGAAATCCGTTTACAGGGATATCGTCACTGGTTTTTAACACTTTCCAACAAAGTTGAAAAGTGTTTATGACTTCGATTTGTCTGGCTGTCTGGCCGTTTGACCGCGCTCTAACTCTTGTAAGTATACTCGGATTGCCCCGAAAGTTTTGGATGTTATTGACGTTTACCACAGCATGTTCCCTATTTCAAATGGAGTTTGTAGCATGTTTAGTTCATTTACAGGTACAGTCAAAAGTATTCCCTTACATTATGGCCAATAGGAAAAAATCGTTGCAAATTATTTTTATTGATGTTGCACGCTTTCAAACAAAATAAAATTGATATGCATTTATGAAGTGCACTAAAATATGCATTCTGTAGAATATGCAGTGCAAAGAATAGTTATTATTCAATTACAAAGCCACAGAAAATAATTCCGTTACATAATGGTAAAGGCGGTGGAGGGAATTGTTTGCGGCGTATTTTAATTATGTTAAACTATTTCATATATCCTGAAATTGATATACGTCGCTGAGGTTACTATAACTTATTTCATGTGTAATACGAAGTGCATTGCATTTACAGGGACACACGAAAGATTTCAGATACTATATTGTATTCGAAGTAGTGTACATTAGCGATGATTGCTGGAAATGCATTTTTAATTATGATATGCGCTTTTATGTTTCACTATATTTATGCATACTGTATAGTGTGAAAAATACTGTAATTCATATGCAGGGCTACACAAAAGAAAAAGGTTACTGGATATGAGCGCAAATTGCTTAAAGGTGGTTTTTAAATAAATTATGCATTTTTACGCGGAACTGCATTTAGTTTACTAAGAAATGTTTGTAGAATATCGATAAAATGATATACAGGGTCACGCAAAGAATTGGATACATGGCCGTCTATAAATGATAATTTCTGGAAATGTGATTTCAGTAGTTTTAAGAGCGTTTTAGTTTGAATTACATTTTAGCTAATTAGTGGCGTGTAATAAAGGTTCTAGGGAAACTACAGCGTTGTACAAAAAAATTCAAGTATGTTTCCATTTATTAGTATAAATTGCTGAAAGAAAAATTTCAACCTGTTATGCGTTTTTTTTTTTTTTTTTTTTTTTTTTTTTTTTTTTTTTTTGTTAAACTAAATTTTCCTATTGTATAGTATATATATCAATCTTCAGATCAAATACAGTGCTGTTCATAAAAGAATTGGAATACATATTTGGCTATGGATGGTGACTACTGAAACCAGTTTTTCAAACGTTTTATGCGTTTTCTAAAATGTTTACTTAGTTATCTTATTTACTTTATTTCTCTAAATAGCGAAGTTTTGTTAAAGCATTCAGGAAGTATTGGAAAGTGCTTCATAATCTACGCTTAACGCATGATTTTTCCTTCTTGTTTTAATTATAATTCAATCTTCCGTAATATTTTTAAAGCCGATCAAACTGCGTGTTTTTAGAGTATGCGGTGTCTGAACGGGAGTTGGCGAGCTTAGCTCGTAGGGTGCAGAGCCCCCTAGTAGATGAAAGTTTGTAATGGCAACAGCATACTAATATGAAAATGACTGCTTCAGCCTCCCCTCTAATTCTTGAGCTGCTACGCCGCTGGATTCATTTCGCTGATCGCTAAAGCATTTCTCAATATCATCCTTTAGAAACTACATTTCACCACGAAATATAAATTGGGCTCCAATTTAAATCGGAAAGTCTGATTTCGCATTTCACAGATAGATTTCATAAAAGCTGGATTTAGATTTATAATGACATGCTTTTTATTGGAAACAAGTGCCTAAAGGATATAATGTAGTTTATGAAGCGTAGATCTTTGATAACAACTGGATACAATTCAGTATATGTCTCACAAAGTACATGATGGGAAAATATGTTATTTTTAAGTGTAATGTTGTATTCACAGTTATTTATAGCCGTTACCGAGGAGTTTTTTTTTTTTTTTGTAAAATTTGTACTTTTCCTGCAATATTTTATTCATTGTAATAAAAGAAACCCTTTTTCCGGCATACTTTAATTTAACACATTATTATCAGCTGCAGTAACATCATAAATATGTCTCTGATAGAATTTGGTTTTCTAATTTGATAGTAAAAGAAAATTAAACAGATGTTTCGAAAAAATGTGTTTGTGTTACTACTACTACTAATAATAATAATAATAATGAAACGTGCAGAGGAAAAGCTGAATATTGTCGCGTTAATGACGGTCGATGAATGTTAGTAATTATGTACAGATATCCTTTATATATATATTAAACAAAAACATAATTTGAAGAACAAATTAAAAAAACAAAATTTATTTCCTACATTGTTTAAGCCCGAGAAAGGGACAGATATTAAGTTATTTCATTCAATTAGTTTTACATTTAATGTTAAATTTTTGTAACAAATTAGTTAAGCCAATTGAAGATTAAAAAATAAAATTAATACAATATGATACTTAAAACACCCTAAAAAATTAGATTCCGTTCAAATGAAATCGAAATAAATCTTAGACTTCTTCCATTTTTAATTGAAAATATTTGTATTGCAGATTTTGTATTATGTTTATGACAATTGTGCATAAAATGATAAGATGCATGCAAAATACAAAACTTAAAAAAAGTCTAAGATTTATTTCGATTTCATTTGAACGGAATCTAATTTTTTAGGGTGTTTTAAGTATCATATTGTATGGATTTTATTTTTATTTTCCAATCTTCAATTGGCTTAACTAATTTGTTACAAAAATTTAACATTAAATGTAGAACTAATTGAATGAAATAAATTAATATCTCTCCCTTCTCGGGCTTAAACAATGTAGGAAATAAATTTTGTTTTTTTAATTTGTTCTTCAAATTATGTTTTTGTTTAATATGTCAAGTTTTATAATAACTACTGCACTCAGACGAACGCATTTCAAAATTAATAGAGAGTATCATCATCAGGCTTTGATGTATGCGGTATTGCATCACAATGTAGGATGCAATTTACCAATGTGTAATGCAAAATGTTTCACCGCTATAGTAATGCAGGTTGCGGCAGTTTGGACAAAAAGTTCTAATCTGAACGTAAAAAATCTATAATCAAAACATAAAAAATTAACTTCACTTAAATTTAGATACCCTATTCCCCACTCAGGAACGCTATGAATGTAAATGTAAATTGTGTTGAATCCTTACTGCTAATATTTAACAATATTATAGCTGTGATACAGTAAAAAATAAAAAATAAAAGTTTTACTTAAATTTTCAAACCTTATTCTCTCTCAAGGGGTAATGTAAACGCGTCAGAAAATTATTACCTAAGTTTAACTTGGGGTATAAATAGGAAAAATCATCTCGAAAAAAAAAAAAATAGATTTTAAAATTTAAGTTATGTGATTCCCCACTAAGTTCGCTACCTGCGTAAAAATAGCTATCCATTAGAAACTTTTTACTAAAATATAAACTTGACCAAAGCAAAAACCTATTCTGAAAATATCCTTTTTATTTCCACTATGACGCCATATTCACCTTTTTAATTTTTGAAACAAAATCTAGCTCAATTTAATATTTCACGTGAAAATCTTTCAACTAAAAAGAAATAAATTATTATTACGGCTTTTGAAATTTTTGCAACAATGAAGTAAAAATGTTACATTTTCTATGAAAAATGTCCGTTGATTTTCAATGAAAAAAGCGAAAATTGGAATTATTAAGTAAAATATTTGAATAATGTAAAAATAAATTGGCCCATGTTTCTCTCTGGGTTATAATTCACCCATATGCAAAGGCATTTTACCATTCGTTTTGAAACTGACGTCAGGCAAACGTTTTTACACTTTAAATTTATAATATCATTAGAATTAGTAAAGGATAAAAATGAGTGGCATCAGGGACAAAAAGGTGGGAAGAAAAAATGAAAAAGTTATGATCTCCATAGGCTTTTCCATGTTAAATTAACATTGAGAAGTGACACTGGAAATAAATAAGTATTGCGCTGCCGCGCAATACTTAAAAAAAAAAAAGTTTTGATTTGGAAATGGTCCAATGAAAATCTGCGTAGATGTTCCCGGTAGATCGGCATCCAATTTGAATGCTTGAGCATGGCCTTTCTTCGTTAATATTAAAAAAAAACTGTTGCATACAAAAATGTGAAAATCGGTGGTATTATAGAGAAATGTTTGATAAACACGCTGATGCAGACAGTTTTCAAATCGAAGAATTATTTTAAGAGATATTTAATGCTAAAGTTGGACAAAATCGTTCCATTAAAAAAGTTTTATTGGAGCAAAAACTATACATAGGAATTTAATCATTTTTAGATCATTTTATACGTTATAAGTTCCCTGTGTGCAGATTGTATTCATTTTTTTCTATTTGACTCATTTTTTGAGGTTTTATTTCTATTTTAAATTCAAATTTTTAGCATTTCGAGAGATATTTTTTACTTATTTTAGAAAATTGTATTACTTTAAACTGTTGCTAACTGTATAAACAGCGCAAACAATAATGTTTACTTCAAATTAAAAATTTATTTACACTTGACTATTATAAACATAAAAAAATAACTTTAAAATTAGAATTAAATGATTACATGTTAAAATCAGGAAAATTACCTCATAAGAACCATATTTACACTTGAATTTTAAAAGAGAAACAAAATGTTAAAATAAAAAAATCATTATTACGAGTTAAAACTTGTAAATGGATGAAATTACGTCATATTTAAAATGGCCAAAAAATATGGCAAAACAATTTAAATAAAAAAATATATTTGCGCGAGATATTTTGAGATAATCTTTTCAACTATTATCGTGAATTTAAAGACAGCGCAAATAATATTTCCTTCTAACAACAAAAGTATTTTCACGTCAATATTAATAAGAGAAATAAAACTTTGGTGCAAATTACGTCAGATTTAAAACGATACATTAAAAATGAATTATTTAAAAGAACTATCTTATAGCGCTGTTAAAAAATACCGGGAGACAACGACACTGTTTACTTAATTCATTTTACATTAGCTTATTTTCAAATGTTTAACTATTTTTTTTTAATTAAATACGAAAACAGCCATTGTATCTCTTAACAGCAGCAGATTTGGTCTTAAAAATCCCCAATCCAAGGAAAACGAATGGAAACCCGTTTATAGAGAGATCGCTACTTTTTTTTTTTTTTTTAATTCAATCGTTTTAAAGCCGATCAAATTAGCGTGCTTTTTGGATTTTGGTGCGCCTGAACGGGGTTGGCGAGCGTAGCTTGTAGGTGGCAGAGCCCCCTAGCATTTTTAAATAAATATAAATTTAAATTTTTATTTTGAAAAACATTTTTTATTAAAATTCACAAAAATGTAGAAAATATATGTCTTTTTTAAATGCACTAAAAAGTGGAAAAGTCTTGAAAAAACCCTTAAATGCACGGAGTTTAAATTAAATTGCGGTGAGCTCGATTATGGAAGATTAATGGATTTAAATGGGAATTTTTCCATATTAGCCAGCTATCGCCAAGTTGTCTTCATATATGGCAACTTATTTTTGTCGCCAAATTTTGCGATATTTCGTCAAGTTGGCTAATATTTGGTGCTATTGTGGTAACCTTGTCATTAGCACTGTTCAACAAATACTCATTGTTGAAGCTGATGCTTACTTTGAAATTTAGAAACAATATCAATTATCTATTTGGTATATATTCAAAAACAAGACATTATACATTATTACATATATATATATATATATAATATATATATATATTTGCAGTTTAAACACATAAATTGAATTATTTTGCTTTCAATTATTTCAAAATAAATAAATAGCAATAAGTGTGCCAATCAAAACCCACATTTAAAAATTAAATTAAAGTGGATGAAAAGTTAAATGAGAACAAATTCAAGTTGTGTTGTATTTATATTTTTAGTCGGATTTGAATTATACAGTAAATATCCTATATTAAATATTTAGTGATTTGAAACCTGCGTATAATAAATAGTAAAATTAAAGTATACATGAAATTAAGTATTCTTATAAATAAATTTTTGTACTGTAAACTTTACTTATCAGAAATGGGTAATTTTCACATAAAATCCATTAAATTAAAAAACATAAAATTGTCATAATACTAAAACAACACAAATTCATGAAACAGAAAATTATTATTTAGTTTTGTATTAATTTGATATATTATGTAAGGTACAAGCAATAGATTTTTAAAAAGTGTACTGACATATGAAGAGAAAAATAAAAGAAAGAAAGAAAACACTTTCATGAATTTGAATTAAAATATCCCTAATTTATCTTTATTTTCCTCGAATGTTTAGGTAATAGCTGATAAAAAAAACATCGAGAAACCCAAAAACCTTCCACGAAAATATTTCATTTCCAAAATAATGTTGTGTGGGTTCTTAAATGTTTGTTCACATCTTTTAAACTTAAAATAATCAATTTTTATGAGATGAAAAGTATATCCTGACTAGATCGAAAAGTAAATTTATAATTATAGAACAATAATTTTATTTATTGTTATTGTTAATTAAACATTAAAATGTATATGAAAACACACAGGTTTTTTGCGAAGAAGGGGTGTGTGTATGTGTGTGTGTATATATTCATATCATCCAATATTTAAAAAAAAAAAAACTTAGAAGAAAGAGAAATAAAATACTACTTTAGTAGCAGGTTGTTTAAAATATACTAAGTTACTGAATGTATTTTATAATAGATGTATTTTAGATAAAAGTGAATTATCGTTTATTTGTTTGCGTATATAATGTTATTTTAATTCCGTTTTATAAATAAAAATGTTCGCAGGTAATATTAAATGCATATAATTTACATATATTTTTTTAAAGTTTAGCCAATCGATTTTTTTAAGGTTATTTAAACCCAGATGTGGAAGATATTTTCGGAATCCTGTCGCTTCCCCGCCCCCTTTTTTTCGTAAACAACTAGGCTGTGTGTGTCTCTCTATGGATATATCTCAATATATTATCATGGTTTTAAAAATAAAATTTTAAAAGGGAGTAAATCAAAAACTATAAACATGAAAAAAAAACTTTTTAAAACTTACTCCCCCACCCCCCTCCGGGTGGACGGGCGACTGATTATTGAATTATTTTTTGTTCGGAAAAGCGTAAAATTTACAGGTGTTCTTATTCAGGAACTAAGTAATCGAATGGCGTTTTCCTTTTACTTGCCAAAATATCCTTTAAAAATTGCTGTCAAAGTTGAAGTTTTTAAACGAAGTTCGGTACACGATAGCACGGGGAAAAGAGAAAAACTTGTCGTTACGTGACAAAAGTCGTATTTTTCTTGATAAGCAATTTATTTGTGTAAAAAAATGGAAAACGCTATTTGATTCCAAATCGCCACAATAGTTAGGCCTGTCAATTTTACAACTTTGTAGTTAAAAATACTGCCGCTGAGCCCCGCAAATTAAAGTTTGTGTATAAGGAAAAATGCGGTTTTATTCAAAACTATGTGACCGAGGATAATCGTTATAATTTTTTTGTTTGAATAAAGTTTGAATAAACTACTATTGCCCCTAGTTTTTTTTTTCATAATTTTTTCATAATTTCATTTCCTAGTTTTTCCATAATTTTAGTTTTAGTAGATTCGGAAATAGGCTAGAGGGGGGAGGGAGCATATTTTTGTATCATATTTTTGACAGTATCTAAAATTAGAACAATTATATTTCCTGGCTCTGGCTAATTTTTCACTCCAGTTGGGTTTATTGTATTTATTGTTTGTATGTCTGTATAATATTTATATATACCTTTAACTGTTGAATGCAGGCGTTATTTATGTGTGTATGTGTGTTTTAATATACCGGGTGTCCCAAAAAGGACTGACTGATTTTAAAATTCAATAACTTGCAAACGGTGACAGATATTAAAAAAATTCTTGCAGGAGGGTTATGCATAAAGTCAAAAGTTTTATTACAGTGATTTTCAATTTTAGTTCGATTTACAAACAATAGATGGCGCTGTAAGCAATAGTCGCTAAATACAGGCTCGATTTTTGGTCCTTTATCTTGTTCCATGCAGAAAAAGGAGATGGAAATGTATTATCCGGGCCACGAAGTACCAAAAATCGAGCCTGTATTTAGCGACTATTGCTTACAGCGCCATCTATTGACTGTAAATCGAACTAAAATTGAAAATCACTGTAATAAAACTTTTGACCTTATGCATAACCCTCCTGCAAGAATTTTTTTAATATCTGTCACCGTTTGCAAGTTATTGAATTTTAAAATCAGTCAGTCCTTTTTGGGACACCCGGTATATTGTAGTATGAGTGTTTTATTATAATTATCGTAGATCGATGTAATAGTAAAATCTATTCATCGTTGTCAGGTCATCCAAGGCTGTCGTATAGATGGCTGGTGACTTCCCCAGCATGGTTTATTAGTGAGAAATTGCAGACTCAGGCATCGGCCGGAGTAGCTCAGTGGTTAGAGCAGCAGTCTTGTGTACTGTGGTCCCGGGTTCGATTCCTGGCTCTGGCTAATTTTTCACTCCAGTTGGGTTTATTGTATGTATTGTTTGTATGTCTGTATAATATTTATATATACCTTTAACTGTTGAATGCAGGCGCTATTTATGTGTGTATGTGTGTTTTAATATATATTGTAGTATGAGTGTTTTATTATAATTATCGTAGATCGATGTAATAGTAAATTCTATTCATCGTTGTCCGGTCATCCAAGGCTGTCGTATAGATGGCTGGTGACTTCCCCAGCATGGTTTATTAGTGAGAAATTGCAGACTCAGGCATCGGCCGGAGTAGCTCAGTGGTTAGAGCAGCAGTCTTGTGTACTGTGGTCCCGGGTTCGATTCCTGGCTCTGGCTAATTTCTCACACCAGTTGGGTTTATTGTATTTATTGTTTGTATGTCTGTATAATATTTATATATACCTTTAACTGTTGAATGCAGGCGTTATTTATGTGTGTATGTGTGTTTTAATATATATTGTAGTATGAGTGTTTTATTATAATTATATTTTTTATTTCGGTGTTACGAGGTCTTTCCAACAATACCCAAACGATACACATACACACACGCATAAAAGAAAAAAAAATCACGTAACTAAATTAGTCTTCTTTTTTTCAGAAAAATATTTGTGAATAGCTTTTAATCTATAAATTTGTTGACACTATCAACTTATAATAGCTCCGTTTTAACTTTTTAAGTACGGAATCCTAAAAAAATCAATGAAGTTTCAAATCTAAGAATTTAAAATGTTGTAATTGGGGAGGATTTCGGATATTTTGGTGGATTCTTGTTCTTGTCAGCAGTAAATTTCACTTACCCCACACTCTCCGCGCGCGCGCGCACACACACACACGAAAAAAAAAATCCGTTTCCCGTTTTGTTTTCAGCACAGAAAATTTAAACCTTTAAAACTTGATATATAAACAAGTAATATAAAAATTTTGTTTTTTAAAGTCAATTCCTACTTAGGTCACCAAAGAAAAATTTAATATAATCCCTTAAGCTAATATTAGTTTTTGTTGCATTAAAATATCTCAATTTGTTGATTTTCTATAAGCAAGTAGGTTTACAATGGAATTCTATGGGAATTTGGCGAAATATTAGAAATATCGCCAAGTTGGCGTCACTTTTGGCGACTTATTTTGGACGCCAAATTTGGCGATATATCGCCAAGTTGGCGACAAACTTGGCGGTATTTGGCGACGGAACAGGGTCCCCCCCTATGGTAACCCCTTATTGAAAATACTTTCATTGACCTTCGATAATAAATGGCCGCCATTTTGTTTCCCATGCAAAACTAAAATTAATTAATTAAAATTTAATTAATTAATTAATATTTGAAAAAACTGTATTAACATCAATTGTCATCCAGTACAAGTTAAAAAAAAATTATTTCAACTTGATAGGATGAATAATGAGCATTTTATTAACGATTGAAAATTTGAACAAGATAAATATATAAATAAACAAATATAGGGAGAGTGTGAACTAATAGTAGGAATTGAAAAAAATAACACCTCAAAACATTCCACTCCCAGTTAAATAGAAGGTAAATTTTTAGACATGTTATTACGGGATTAAACAAGAATATTTCTATATTTTACAGTTTGGCTTAGAGGTGTGCACTGGCCCAACCCGTGGGCAGGGCTAGGTTCAATTTTTCGCAACGCTGGGGGTCGAACCGGGCCTTACTTTTTTTTAAGGCTTTGAGGCGGGCCTAGGCATTGCTTTTTTCCGACCGGGCTAGGGCCTTTCTTTTTTCTAAAAGATTGCGCCGAGATCAACTTAATTTTCCAGTACCGATCACCGACATTTTAAGTAACGGTCTCGACCCACCCCGTACGAAAATTATTGTCTCGGCCTGGTCTGATCCGTGCAAAAATCAGTAAAATTTGTCCCGGCCCAAAACTTTTTGCAAAAAATGCATATATTTTTTTAATTTCCATTATTGTACAACTAAAATTTAAAATTTATACTTTTTAAAGAATAGCAATTTCTAGGCAATAAAATTAAAATACAATAAAACTTGTGAAAAAGAACCCGCATATGACGGAATCCTGTCTTAAACTAAAAAATGTGTTGATACATGAAACTACGCAACATGAGCTACGCAAATTAAAGTTTGTGTGTAACGGGAAAATGCGATTTTCTCCAAAACTATGTGACCAAGGATAATCCCTATAATTTTCCAGTAAAGTTTGAATAAACTACTATTGCCCCTAGTGTTTTTTTCATCATTTTAGTGTTGGTAAATTCGGAAATAGGCTGGAGGGGGGGGGGGGGATGTATTTTTGTATCACATTTTCGACAGTATCTAAAATTAGAACAAATATATTTTTGATTTCGGTGTTACGAGGTCTTTCCAACAATACCCAAACGATACACATACACACACGCATAAAAGAAAAAAAAAATCAAGTAACTAAATTAGTGCCCCTTTATCTTCGAAAAATATTTGTGAATAGCTTTTAATCTATAAATTTGTTGATACGATCAACTTATAATAGCTCCGTTTTCACTTTTTAAGTACGGAATCCTAAAAAAAAATCAATGAAGAAATCTAAGAATTTAAAATGTTGTGATTGGGGAGGATTTCGGATATTTTCAAGGATTCTTGTCCTTGTTAGCAGTAAATTTCCTTTACCCCACGCTCCCCACCAGGGGCGGATCCAGAGAATCGTTTTTTTTTGGGGGGGGGGGGATCCCGAGTGACATATAATCAATGTAGTCATAATTTCTGTTGCTCAAATCATTCCTTGCAGTTAATTTTTGAATGAATATGAAATAATTAATACGATTTGAAAATATTACAGACTTTCGATTATCCGACGTCCGATTAACCGAAACACTCGGTTATCCAACACTCTTATTATATAATCCCGCCCTCTCAAAATATGTATTATTGCTACTTATTAGGTCGTAAAATTAAAAACGTTATAACAGAATTTATTTATTAAATGTCTTATTTTTTTCTTTTTCTTTTTACTCTTGTACTATGGTAATTATTTATCTTATTTTTTGTTCTTTTAGTTATAGTGAACAACATTAATAACACAAGCCTGCGATGATTGTGTTTTTTAACTTTTGGTAATTGATTTTGATGTATTTTTCAGCACTGAATACGAAAATGACCTTCATTTTTAACCATCACGTCACGATTTTCGCAAATCGTAAATTTCAAAGTTAAAAAGCAAAACTAGAAAACAGGAATTCTGCTTTTTCAGTCGTAAAAAGGTAGAACTCTGATTTTTTGGTCAGAAGGGGGGGGGGGGGGGGAATGGTCATAATAAAAAAAAAAAAAATGGAAGCCATCAGTCTATCAGAAGAAAATAACTCTGTGAAAGCGGAAACTCCGATAATCGGGGCTCTACTGTAGTTCAGTTTTAAGACTTATAACATGCGATTTTATTTTACATAAAGTGACGCCATCCACATCCGCTGAAGAATTCATCATTTGCGATCCAGTGTTAAACAACATCTACAGTAAAGTATGCTTAAGACGTCACTATCGCTGAATAATACACACACACACAAAACAAGTGGGTAAGTGTGATCACAGATCGCACAGAGGGTTTCGTTTAATATTCCTTTCAAAACACTTTATCCTTTTCAAAAATCTGTTAGTTCCACATTTCACAACCAGGGGGCGCACTTGATTCTAAACAAACCTGTATCCGAACGAAAATCCGTTTTACATACTATCCGTAGATATATTAGTCGAGGGGATTCGGCCCATAGCACCCGAGATAAGTAGGCGCAACTGGCGGAAAAAAATGGAACTAAAATATATAAGGCTATAGTAGAGAAACTCCAACTAGGTAAGAGAAACGTCACGAGATCAAGTACGCATGCTCACTGGAAGAAAAGTGGAGGCTGGAAGAAAAATCGTGCAAACCTGATTTTCCCTGCTTGGCGCGTTCTCGCCCTTTGGCTACTTTTATTATTATTATTATTATTTTAATGCGCGTTCTTGAAACGGAACAGGGTAAAAAAAAAACAAAAAAAAAAATTCTCCTTTTTTAGGACGAATCAAAATATTTATCATCGTGGATTCATTTCTGTTTTTGTCCATATTATAACAAAAGTTGCTCTAAGCAGGCCTAACAGCGCTCCTATATTTCCTATAATTCCTATAAATTTGAAAAAGTTCCTATTTTTCTTATATTTCCTATATTTTTCATATATGTGATTTTTCCGTGAATATATTTTTTTAATTTTGCCGAATTCTGCAATTTTTTTTTAATCACGAATTTTGTCAATTCTATACAAAAAAAAAAATATAATAAATAAATAAATTTCTTAGGTTTGTTACGGTACTAAAAATTTCATCATTTGATTCCGAAAATAATCTCTAATTTCATCAATCGGTTGAAGAAAAAAAAAATAGTGATCTTAGTCAATGGATCCTAGAAGAAAAATTTAAATTTTGCCAAACTGTTGTTTAAAAAAAAAAAAAAAAAAAAAAAAAATGTGGATTTTGTCAATTGATTACTGAAAAAATTGTAAATATTTTTAATATGTTGCTGATAAAAATCGCGAACTTATTTCTATCAGTGGAATAAAAATTAGCAAATTTCTTCAATAAGTCGCGTTAAAAATTCATTGATTTCGTTAGCTGCATTAAGAATTCGCTGATTTCGTCAATTTGTTGCTGCAATATATCGCGAAATTTGTCGATTGGTCATTTATAAAAATCATAAATTTGATTGAAAATCATTGAATTGAATAACTGAAATTACACATTTCTGTACTATTTTACAATACATTTTTAACGGAATAAAAAACTATCCATGCCTTATGCAAGTTTTTAATCAATAACATTTTCTAACATTTCTTCGCTTTCGGGGGTGGGGGTGGGGGGTGGTTAGGGTTTATTGTTAATTTTCTAAACCTTTTGAATTTAATAACCATCTATGTTAATTTTTGTGTGTGTGTGAATCTATTTATTTGGGCCGAAAAATACAAAATATAAACGGTGATCTTATAAAAACAGAATTCATAATCGCATTAATTATCAGTAACATTTTTAAATATTCCTCGAACTTCGGGATTTTTATAACAAATTTTTAGCGTTTATTTTTAAAACTTTATAAATTTAGCACCCTTCAACAAAAATGGATATTTTTATGAATATTCAAATTTAGTATATAATATTAATATTCAAATTTTATATATTGTCCAAAATATAAAAAAACTATGAACATATACCATTTAATAATGTATTAAAGGTGGTCTCTTTTTTTTGGGGGGGGGGGGGGAGGAGGGTGCCTTTCCAAAAATACCAATCTCTTTGGCTCATTCACGAAATCTTTTTTACACAGAAATGCATGAAATTTTTAGATATTACTATTCAAGTGCCAAACAATGGCACTGCGTTTTCCATTTTCCTAAAAATTTGTCGCACCTTCAATTACAATCCATTAGTTACTATAACGAACTTTTCATGACTGTAGTACATTGCAAATTGACAGAATGTGCAATTCTTATTGCCATTTTAGGAGAAGACTTTTCTATTTATCGAAAACCAGAAAAGCAATTCGATTTCTTACAACCGGAAAAGAATATTTGCAAATTCGTATGTATCTGCGGTTAAAAATAACCTCTTGAATGTGGTAGAAAGTAATTAGTTTGAATTTGACAACAACCCACAAAATTCCTGGGGAAAAAAGAAAAAAAAAATTGTGAAATACTTTGAAAAAAAAAAAAAATACTTGTATTCAATTTATATTGGTTGTCTCGATCCTTAATTTACATAAGGCGATTCACTAAAGAAGAATTCCCCCATTGAACAACGCGAAACTTTCTGAATCATTTTTAAACATAAAAGCACGATTCTTCAGGTACGATTATTGAAGGGATTTTCAATGTAACAGTTTTTTTTATTTTTCTGATAAATGAATTGCAACTTGAATTATAAATTATTGCTGTCTCAGAAGGCAACGTTTCCCTTTTCTGCGGTGTCGCGTCCGGAAATTCGGTCCAATTAGAATTGCAGAAATTCGGCCCAATGGTTTAATATGCCTTGCGCTTAGTTAAAATGTATTCATATATTTATGTATTTTAATATTATTTTACAATATATTAAAAAAAAATCTTTCTATATTTTCAAGAGATTTTTAGTGTTATTTTTTAAAACTATGGAAATTTAACGGCCATAAATATTTATATTTTTTCTTGGTCGGGGGGGGGGGGGGGATTTTGAGGTTAAGGTTTAGAACTTAGCTCATACATATATTTTGAGCAAAATGTAAACATTTACTTCATCCGACATTACATAAAAAACTTAATTTATTTCTTACACTGCTAAAATGCATAGGAAACAAAATGAAAAAAAAAATGTATAATCCCCCTCTAAAATGTATATTCCTTATCTCCGTGCACAATTTATTCTAAGGATGCCTAGGAAATTAATAAATAATTATATAAATTAATATATTTCACGAAGTCACACATTCAGGATATCATTGTGCGTCTTAAAATGCATTAAATTTGCAGGTAGTCATGCATGACAATTTATATTCCACTTCTTTCGAATCGAATATCGTTTTTAGTTTTCCTTACATTACATTTTTAATTATAATCGATCGCTCCACAATGACGACTGATAGCAGATATTTATTTGTCGAACTTCATTTAATTTTTTGTAACTCTTTTTTTTTTTTTTCGCGCTATTTTGTATTGTACAGTAAGAAGACCGAAGAACAAAAAATGATCTTCTAAATTTACACTTCACAAAATTTCCATCTTTAATTTCCTCTGACATCCCTTCCCTATCATTTAAAATTACATTAAGTTATTTCTAGTAATTAGATATTTTTATGTTATTAAAATTACAACAAAAATATTTTAATGTAATTTTATTCGATGTTTTTGCATTAAAATATGTTTCTTTTTAATTATTAAAATACTAGAAAGGTAGCCCGTCAAAAATGACGGAAATTTAGATATAAAGATATATACAACTCATGTGCAAGAATATGAGTTTTCTCATTTGTTCCGCAGTGATAGATGAAAATAACACATTTTAAGAACGAAACACATTTATGAAAAACTGTGTACAGTAGAAGACCACTAATCTGCACAGTTCCAAGTATTCTGCAGATTTTTGCGGTCATTTCTATTCAGTCTTTGTTTATATTTTTTTAAAAATTCATATATTGGACAATTTAGATTATTAAGCCCTAAAAATAAATAAATTACACACTTGAAGTAAGGTAAAAACTATTAAATTATCGTATACGATTTCATAAAATGGTATTATATGGTATTATATGTGTGTGCTTCACGATCTTGGTTACGACTTTGGTTAAATTGGCTGCAACTTGTCATAATTCTAATAGTGTGGGCCTCTATAACAAAAATGTAACCAGTTTTTAGTAAAATTTCTGATATAAAGTAGTTTTCAAAAACTTGTGTAAAATTGCAGGCCGTTTTCATGTTATGCCAGTCCTGGGAATAATATTTCTAACACTGAAGAGTTTCCATGTATATGTGGAATTTAGAAAAGCTTCTCCAAAAGAAAGGTCCTGAAATGACATTGTAATTCCTCTAACTTCAAAGTTTAATCGGGCCCTGATGTTGTTTACTGAAATCTAATAAATACAGTTATTTTGAATATTACAACAGAATTAAACAGCTAAACTTATTTAACTTAAACTCGCTGTTACTTCCCGATGTTATTTTTTAGTATTAAGAAAGAAAATTATTTAAATTTTTCAAATTATGCACATTTATAATTTTTTTTCGTCTTTAATAACTAAATAATGAAAAAATATGCTTGTGTTCTGATCTCATAAATACGACAATAAAATAATGTAACTAAGAGACATAGCAAAATTAAATCTTTGTGATTTCAAACCATAAACAAATGATACCGCCACCATTTTACATACTATGACGTCATTAGAATATTGTCCATTGATTGTTGGAGAACTTACTTTGTGAATGATTACCTCAATGATTTAATTAGCGCTAATTAATGATAGATTTTACGGTTCACGATGAATGAATCACTTGTGTTTGTTTAGGTTTATGGAATGAGATATTAAGCCGTGAACCCAATTTCAATTAAAGTTATCCAGAGATATATGTATTTTTAATCGAAATTAAAAACAATGCTTTAATCTCGAAATAAAATGTTTTAGTTTGTATAATTGGTTATTTCTGTTAATTATTTATTTAGGTACTTTTCCATTATAGCGTATTTTTTAAAAAAAGCTTGGCGTAATTCGGGCATCAGAAAGTGAGATATGTTGCCAAAATATACAGCTATGAAAACAAATCTAATGAACTTTTATTTTTGTTTATATATGCACTTATATACATAAAAAAATCGTTTCTAAATATATATAATATTTTTTTATATACAAATTACGGCACAGATTTCAGATATGAACCGGGATACCTATGTCGCTAAAATGGTGTTATTTTGCCGGATATTGTTTTTTATTTATTAATAAATTGTTTAGGCACAGATGTCATATTCGCCCCATATTGGCGCGATTTTTTTCCGACGCCGATTTGGCGAAAACATCAACAGCATAAGCAACAACACCCGGGTTACCATATCAAGCAAAATAACGACACTTTGGCGCCGGTTAAGTATACATTGCGTATATGACATTGGCGTCAGAAAAAAATCGCGCCAATATGGGGCGAATATGACATCTGTGCCATTGTTTATTTACTTTTATATTCTGTTTTTAAATTATATAAACTGTTTTGTTCTATAGTTATTATTCAAACTTTTATTTATTTATAGTTATTTCCTTTTCAAAATGATAGCAAATAATTTAAAAATATATAAGTAACCGGTATTCGAAAGCGAGATTTCTGCCGAATTGGCGTCAGAGAAAAATCACGCCAACCCCGATGCGTATATGACATCTGTGCAAAAAATACTTCTGTTTCTTTATAAAAATGAATAAATAGTTTTTTTTACATTAAATAAATTGTATACATATGCAAAATATTGCTTGTGAGTATGAAGCAGTAAATAGGTTGTCAGAAAATACGTTGGCAAACTTCTTTCTCGCCAAGAAACTTTTCTCCGAAGTATTGTACGTACATAAGTAATGATTGCTAGAAATGCATTTTTAATTATGATATGCGCTTTTATGTTTCACTACATTTATGCATACTATACCGTGTGTATAAATGCTACAGTTCATATGCAGGACTACACAAAAGAATTCGTAAGGGTTCCTGAGTATGAGAATAAATTGCTTAAAGGTGGTTTTTAAAGGAGTTATGCAGTTTTACGCTGAACTGCATTTAGATTACTAAGAAATGTTCGTAGAATATAGATAAAATGATATACAGGGTCACGCAAAGAATTGGATACATAACCGTCTATGGATGATAATATCTGGAAATATGATTTCAGTAGCTTTAAGATTAGCTTAAATTAAATTTTAGCTAAATAGTGGCATGTAATACCGGTACTATTGCTATGGACGGTAACTGCTGAAATCAATTTTTTAAAAAAATTATGTGTTTTCTAAAATGTTTACTTAGTTATCTTATTTACCTTATTTCCCTAAATAACGAAGTTTTGTTAAAGCATTCAGGATGTGTTGGAAAGTGTTTCATATTCTATGCTTAACGCATGATTTTTCTTTCTTCTTTAGTCTTATTTTGCATTTATTTTATTCTTAATTTTTAGTCTTATACTGCTTTATAGAAACTTTGGCACAGTTGTCATATATACCCCATATTGGAGCGATTTTTTCCGACGCCAATTTGGCGAAAACATCAACGGCATAAACAACAACATCCGGGTTACCATATCAAGCAAAATAACGACACTTTGATGACAGTTAAGTACCCGTTGTGTATATGACATCTGTGCCGAAACTTTAATATTTAATGTTTAAACTCTTCGCTCCACTCACCTTGCATATAGTATAAACTATAACACAGATAGCGCAAAATAATAGACAGTTTGATACTTTTCCACTGTAGGGGCTTTGGCATTTTTAAAAAAAAGTTTGGTGTAATTTGGGCATCAGAAAGTGAGATTTGGGTACTTTTCCGTTATGCGGATACCATTGTCGCCAAGCGTAATAGTTGGCGCAAAATGAAAGTCACGTGAATTAAGGCATTTGAAAAATAAAAGAAAAAATATTGTCGTACTAAAGTGAGCATTTAAAAAATATAACATTTGAAAATTCCGGACTTTTACGAACTATTTCATTAAATCACAAATATATACTTAAAATAATTGAACAAATAACTGTTATAGAATAAAGCAATAAAATAAAACTCTGCTGGCATAAAATTACAAATATATTTTAGCATTTTGAAACAATTGGCGCATTAGCATACATGGTACTTTTCCTTTATACGGACAGCATGCTAAAATGTATGCTAATGCGCCAATTATTTCAACCTTGATCGTAGATTTTTATTGTAAACCATGCGAAACATTGTGATTTGTTATTTATGAAACGTGAATCACGTGAATGATTATTGTTTAACCTTAACCTTGGAAAGCTTTTTAATCTGCTATTAATCGAATTAAAAATGCTTTTTTTTTTATAAAGTTGTAGTTTACCTTTACTGCTGATGCTGAGATGGATTTTATCATTTGGCAATTACCAGATGATGAGAAAGTTGTGATAAAACTGTTTCAGGAATTTGGAATTCTGCATAATAAAAGATTGTGTTCAAAAAATCATGAAATGAAATTATGGATGAGTTCTGGAAATCCGAAATTGAGTTGTAACTAACGATCATGCGAAGAAAGCGTAGAAATACGACAAAAAACTTGGTTTAAAGGATCGCGGGTGACTTTTCTTAATGCTTTGAGGTTTATATATTTATCGTGCAAAGAGTTGACATCGATTGAGTTTTGTGAGCTGCAACTTGATATGAACCACAACACAACAGTGGAATGGAATAGTTATTCGAGAGAAGTTTGTGCAAATGCTTTATGTTCTCGACCAAATAGAAAAATCGGTGGACCTAATAAAATTATAGAAGTAGATGAAAGTCATGTATTATCTATATATATATTACGCTAACGTACGTGGCACAGAAATCGCGATTATTTGTTATTGTTTAATGGCAACGCCCGAGAGACGCATCTGATTGGTTATTGTGTAAGAGTCCTTGGCAGGATTTAGGGCGATCGGGTTTGTTATTGTTTACGTTTCGCGTTTTCGGTGCAATATCTTTCGCTGCAATTATCTAGCTTCGAAATATCATTTGAAATGCCCGTAAAAAATCTCGGTGAATGCTTGAAAGTGAAGAAGAAGCCGAATCGAAATAGATTCGAAATCCAAATAGAATTGTCGAGAACGCCGTTAAGCGATCGGCAAAATAGGCTTAATAACTGTAGCATGCACGCGTTGCTACTGAAATCCAAATTACTGATTTAAACGTTCCGGGGCATGCATAACTGTGGGTGAAACGTGTAATTTATGCAAAGCACTGTATTGAAAATGCGAATTAAACAGCAGCAAGAAGTTTACAAAATGTTGTCATGACGTAAAAAGTAATTTTGTACGGACCTGCGATACGAATTTCAGGTTCGGACCCTCCCAAGAGTAAGATACAATAAAACCTGCTTAGACGAATACGACCAGTGATAAATTCCGTTTTATGCAGGTTATTAAATTGAACAACGCATAATAGCATTTTTTTTTTGGGGGGGGGGGGGGAACTGGAATTTTTTTTTTTCGTTTATTGCAGGATTCCGTTATAAACAGGCTTTACTCTATTATAAAATAAATTTGCTGGATGGTACTTTTCTTAAAAATCTATATAGTAATATTTGCTTACAATTTTATTATTCAGGGTGTCTACAGAATCTGGAAATCAGGGAATCATGGAAAAATCAGGGAGGTTTATCACTCTGGAAAAATCAGGGAACTTTGCAAAAATACTGGAAAATCAGGGAAATTTGTCTATATTGCAAAAATATTTACACTTTCACCTTGTCAACAAGACTGATTCGTCTATTTTATGTACCATATTTTTCACATGCTGATTAATCTTTCCCAATATTTTTTAAAAGATGTGCATGGTATGAGTTTTTGATATTTAACATAAATTAAGGTGATCAGATGTCCTGATTTTCTGTACATAGCACTTATATTGAAGGCAATTTACACATTTTAAAAAATTTTAAATGATACAGTAGCATAACCTGACCAGGTGCCCAGCTTAATCCAATTAGTTATGCCTTCAGATTTAAGTCTTTGAGGAAACTTTCTGGTCACCTTATAATCCATTGGCTTCTATATGATGTTGGACTAATGAAGTTGGATGCTACGAAGTTAGTTGAGTTCAGATTTATAAGACTGTCAACCAATACTTAATGAATATTAGGCAATTTTTATTTCTCTTTTTTTTTTTTTTCTTCCAAGATATGGGATATTAGCAAGCTGGATAAGTGTGTTATACGAGGAATCGGCATACATGAAAAAATACCGTATGTGTATTTGTATTGTTAATAATGGAAATCAGGGAAGTCTGATAACGATAGTCAGGGAAATCATGGAAAAATCAGGGAACTTTTTTTTAGAATTTCTGTAGACACCCTGTTATTTCTCTTTCAGCATTACACTTTATGTTGTATTTGTAATTGCTTTTTCATATAAAGATTTTAAATAAAAATTAAATTTTTGAAAATATAATTACATTTTAATTAAATTCATCAGTTAATTTAGAATAAAAAAGTTTAAAGTAAGAGACATATAAAAATTAGAAATCTTAACCTTTGACTTTACACAACTTTGGAACTGAACAAGAGTCGGGCCCTGGTAATTTGCAACGTCTACACCCGCCCCCTCTGTACGGATCTGCGATAAAAATTTCAGATTCATTTAATAATATTATTACGGTCCCGGGCAACGCCGGGCGGGTCAGCTAGTTTATACAGATTGTTGGAAAGGATATAAAACAGATGAACTGCTAAGTGTTGGTTATGATCATTTCACAGTAAATCACAAATACAATTTTGTCGACCCTAATACTGGATGTCATACTCCAAATGTTGAAAGATTATGGGGCATCGCAAAATGGCGCAACAAAAGACATCGGGAAGCTGTTCGTCATCATTTAGAGTCGTATCTCATAGATTTTATGTGGCTACGTTTTCATTCAAAAAATGAAATGTTTACTGCAATGCTGAAAGATATTTATAATTTTATGGCAGCAGTTTAATAGGATTTTTTATTTTATTACTTTATAGTATAACAGTTATTTGTTCATTTATTTTAAGTATATATTTGTGATTTAATAAAATAGTTCGTAAAAGTTTGTAATTTTCAAATGTTATATTTTTAAAATGCCCACTTTACTATCGAGAATGCTTTTTCTGGCACAGATGTCATATTCGCCCCATATTGGCGCGATTTTTTTCGGTTATCAATTTGGCGAAAACATCAACAGCATAAACAACATAATCCGGGTTACCACATCAAGAAAAATAACGATACTTTGGCGCCAGTTAAGTAGCCGTTGCGTATATGACATTGGCGTCAGAAAAAAATCGCGCCAATATGGGGCGAATATGACATCTGTACCCTTTTTCTTTTCTTTTTCAAATGTTTCAATTCACCTTATTTTCATTTTGCTCCAACTATTCCGCTTGGCGACAATGCTGTCCGTATAATGGAAAAGTACCGCATACATTTTGGCATGGTGTCCGTATAACGGAAAAATATTGAGAATTGTTGTCAAATCATATAAACAGCTATGAAAACAAACTTGATGAGTGTTTTTTTTATATGTTTATTTTATATGTATATTATTCATGTTTTTATGTACAAATTACATCTGTTTCTGTATAAAATTAGAGAAACGGCTTTTTTAATCGTATAAATAAATCGTATAAATATCGAAAAAAAAATGCATGTGTATATATAAAATGAAACAGTGGATAGGTTCCGGGAAAATGTTGCCAAATTTCTTTTTTCGCCAAGGCACTTATACTGGAAAAGTACCTAAAGCACATTAAAATCGCGCAGTTAGGAGCTCATACAGTACAGCGTCGTCTATTGGCGGTTATTTTATTAGTAACATCGGGAGGAAAATGTAGAGATGTACTTTAAATTCTCACCCATAGATTTTGAAAAAATATCTTAAAAGAGCGGAGTTTAAATTAAATTTTGGTGACCTCCTTTATGAAAGATTAATAGTTATAAATGGGAATTTCACCAAATCAGCCAGCTATTGCCAAATTGGCCAACATTTGGCGCTACTGTGGTAACCCTGCATTAGTATTTTTCAACAATTACTCATTTCAATGAGGTGGTCCTACCGGAATCGTGAGGGACACACAGAGACTTGGATTTTATATAAATAGATAGTCCTTGGGTGATATTAAATACTAAAACGTAGTTTCATTAAGGGTGTATTCCGATCCAAACTGCTAATTTTCTGATTCATTTTAAAATTCATTTTTACTCTCAAACGCATCAAACTTGGAAATTCTCTTATTTAGAAACTATATAATGTGTGGTGCTTCTTAATTTTTTGATAAATGCAGAAAATACTGTAAAAAACGCTGTCAAAGTTGGCATTTTGAACCGAATTTTCCGAAGCGGGCGATCTGGGAATGAAAAAAATGGTCATACTGAGAAAATAATTGTTTAAAAATCAAATTCTAATTAATTGAGCTTAAAATGAAATCACACGGCATGTTAAACATGTCTTCAGAAACCACCTCAGCAAGTTTCATGTTTTTACTTTTAAAAATGAGTCTGAAAATGTCTCAGAAAATTTCGAGCTGTTGAGGGTGGAAAAATATTTTTTCGAATACACCCTTAAGAAGAACCGATCTAAAAAATTATAATATTTTATTAACTGATAATAAATTATTAAAAAGAAATATATAAATAAATAAAATTAAATATTAAAACTTAGTTTTATCGACAAGAATCGATTTGAAAAAAAAAAAATCAGAGTAACTGGTAACAAATAAATAGAGAAATAAACAAAATTTTAAAAGGCGAAATAAAGAGGATCGAAACCGCCACCTTTGAGTTAGTAGATATGCGCTTTAACCACTACACCATATCATCTACGTGGATTTTACGAAACGACTCTCTATTACTCCCCACATAAGTTCATAGGAGGATTTCGCGCTTGGCGATTTTTCTTTCTTCGCCAACATCTATTTTGATTACGATGACAGCAAAGAGAGGGAAAAAAATGCTTGTGATTCGATTCCACTAAAACAAAGCAAGGATATATATACATTTTAGTCATAGAAATAAAAACATTCCAAATTATGTATATATATATTAAAATATAATCAGATAAAGAAAGAATAATGCTCATGCTGACAGAATGAAAACGAAACTTAAGGATGGAAAAAAATATTTTTTCAAGAAAATTGCGAAATTCTTGGACAAAATTGTGTTTATATCAATAATATAAACATTTCTGAACCTGAAAATTGGTGTTAAAAATCTGAACAAGCGTGAAAACATTATGAATTACATAATTTTAAAAACGCTCTATTTTCGTCTTGTGTAATGTCTATGGTAGCGCTACAGTCGATAGCCTGCGGCGGTTGAAAACAGCTTTGGACCAATCAGAATTTATTGCCATCATGTCGTTTCTCTTATCCATTGTAGGTTCTCTAGGCTATAGTGCATAATATGAAAGAATGGTCAAAGGGGTGTCGGCAAAAGTTGGAAAATTTCTCCCCGGGTTAAAAGGGCGGAAGTTAGAAAAATTGCTTAAAATACACAAGTTAGAGCCCAGAGGGCTAAATAATAAAAGACTTTTTGAAAATTTTATGATTTGTCGTGTGGTCTGACACATTCAGCTATACGTATGCAAAATTTCATGTCACCAACTTAATTCGGGGCTCTCTTAGAAAGAATTGCTTCAAATACATATGTGGTAGCTCAAAGGGTTAAACGTAAAACTTTTTCAAGATTTTATGATTTGTCGCCTGGCCTCAGGTGTTCTGCAATAAGTATGCGAAATTCCAAATCTCCAATTTAATTAAGTGCTGTTAGAAAGAATGGCTTAAAATACACAAGCTGGAGTTGAAAGGGTTAAACATAAAACTCTTTCAAAATTTATTATTTGACGTGAGATCTGAGGTGTTGAGCTATAAGTATGCAAAATTTCACGCCTCCAACCTAAATAGGGGCTCACTTAGAAAAAATTGTTTAAAATGCACATGTGGTAGCACAAAGGGTTAAATGTACGACTTTTTTAAAATTTTATGATTTGTCGTATGATGTGAAGTGTTCAGCTATAAGTATGCAAAATTTCACGTCTCCAAACTAATTAGGAGCTCACTTAGAAAGAATTGTTTAAAATACACATGCGGGACCCCAAAGGGTTAAATGTACGACTTTTTCAAAATTTTATGATTTGTCGTTGGATGTGAGGGGGTTCAGCTATAAGTATGCAAAATTTCACGCCTCCAAACTAATTAGGAGCTCACTTAGAAATAATTGTTTAAAATACACATGCGGGAGACCAAAGGGTTAAATGTACGACTTTTTCAAAATTTTATCATTTGTCGTATGATGTGAGGTGTTCAGCTATAAGTACCCAAAATTTCATGTCTCCAACATAATTAGGGGCCACTTAGAAAGAATTGTTTGAAATGCACATGTGGGACCCCAAAGGGTTAAACTTACGACATTTTCAAAATTTTATGATTTGTCGTTTGATGTGAGGTGTTCAGCTAGTATGCTAAATTTCATGTTTCCAACATAATTAGAAGCTCACTTAGAAAGAATTGTTGAAAATACACATGCGGGAGCCCAAAGGGTTAAATGTACGACTTTTTCAAAATTTTATGATTTGTCGTATGATGTGAGGTGTTCAGCTATAAGTACCCCAAATTTCATATCTCCAACATGTATAGTTTCTGAGAACGGGCTCTGTGACGGACAGACAGACGGACAGACAGACAGAGGAGCGAGACGAATAGGGTTTCGTCAGATGAACGAAACCCTAAAAAAGAGATTTCGTCATTCAAAAAACTCGTCTAAAAATCGGCCATCTAAAGATTCACAAGCCTTCATTTGTTTGTATTATCATTATAGATATTTAAAATGAAATTTAGTTTCTAAAAGCTCCCTGTTTTATCAGAAATTCATTTATATTTTTTGAAAATAGCACGTATTTTAACTTTTTTTTTTCAGTTTTTATGGGAAAAATGGCAACAAAAAGATATAATTTCTATTTTTCTTTCACTTTCTACAGAAATGGAGTTCTTCCGTTGCAAATATTAAGCAAATGGCTCTAAAAACTACAAAAAAAAAAAAAAAAAAAAAAAAAAAAAAAATTAATACTTCAAAAATAAATGGAGATGCAGTTTTCAAACAAATTGCATTATAAAGTACTTTTTTTTCGAATATGACGGTATAAACATTGAAAATGTGCGATGCTTAGAAGTTAAAAAAATTGCTATAGAGTATTTAATCGTACTGCTTTGTTTCACGGCTGGCTTCTGTAAGGTAACGTTATTTTTTGGAGGTGTCACAAAATAAGCTGGGAGAAAGAAATGGCATACCGTACCGGGGGCTAAAAATAGCGAAAATCTCTCAAAGCATTAACAAAAGAAGGTAAATTTTTTAAATACATCTGCCACAAATTTCTCAGCTTTATCAACCGCCAAAATAAAAGAGGATACCGAGATAAACCCCATAGAGAAGATTAAAAGAAAAGCGCGAAGCAGAGCATGAGCGGTTCAAAGAAACTTCCACGCATGGAATAAAATTATAAGGATTTTAAGTACACAATATTTTACATGTTTAACTGTAAAAATCCATAGTATAAGCAAAAAAATGAATAAGTTATTATGAAAAAAAGTTACGTCTATTTTATAGTAGCAGATTTTCGCAATATTTCGACTATTTAAAAATTTGCGATTTGTGAAAAATCCTGACGTGATGGCATGGTAAAAAATGAAGGTCATTTTTGGATTCAGCACTAAAAAATACATAAGAACCAATTACCGTAGCTGAAAAACATAACAATCACATTTATTTTTTAATATCAGATTTCTGAAAGAGGGTAATCTCTGAAAAAGGATCCCCTTCAGAAATTTGAAGGGCCTTAACATCCTTGAAAGTCAAAATGTGTCACCTAAGTGGTGATTATACCTCTTCACAGGCGCGAATCGCCGCCCCCCCCCCCCCCCTTGGATCAAAAAATATAAATCCATCGATTATCGCAAATTGCGACAAATGGTTGCCGAAAAAAAACGATTTGATCAATCGTTCGCAGGTCAAATGATCTCGCATATAACGCGAATTTCGTCAAAGGGTCGCAGAAAAAACGCGAATTTCGTCAAATTGTCGCAGAAAAAAACACGAATTTCATTAAAGGATCGCTGAAAAAACGCGAATTTCGTCAAAGGATCGCTGAAAAAACGCAAATTTTGTCAAAGAACCGCAGAAAAAACGCGAATTTCGCCAAAGGATTGCAGAAAAAACGCGAATTTCGCCAAATAATTGCGGAAAAAATGCTAATTTCGCCAAACAATTGCGGAAAAACGCTAATTTCGCGAATTTCGTCAACAGATCTCAGAAAAAATGCGAATTTTGTCACAGAATCGCGAAAAAAATACGCGAATTTCGTCAAAGGGACGCGGAAAAACGCACAATTAGCATCAGGAGAAGCGCATCCACGGGGGGGGGGTTCGATCGGGGAGGTCGCCCCCCCCCCCCCAATGATATAAATCCAACGCTTTTAACGGCAGTTTTCGCGGAACAACAGACAAGCAAACGAAAACCAAACACTTTTCGGGTATCAATGGTAAATCTCACTGACGTTTCGGCAATTAGTGAACAAAATAGGATTATGTCCAGTCAAAAGGCATATGGCGACATAATTTTTGACACTATTGGTTGAGGTGGGGGACGATGCCACTTCGTGTACCTTTTGTTGAATCTCTACAACATAAATTGACAACGTTATGCGGATCCCTTTAAAGTGTTGAAACTTTTTCGTTCTTTCAAAGAAGCTACAATTCTAATTTCTGTATAACAATATTTTTGAGGAGTGCTTTATTGTTTGAGAAAAGAATGGGATTGATACAATTTCCAAAGAAAGAAAGAAACAAGAAAAAGAAAGATCCTTTGAAAAATTCAAGCATCTTAATGTTTTCTGAAGACAGCCACTAATGTGTAAAAAATGTACTGTTATTGCCACCCACATTGGTAAATTTCAAGGGTATTTGATGAATGAACAAAAGAGGATTATATCCTAATCCCAGTCAGTTAAAATGCGTATGGTGTGTTGATTTCTTATAAACCAACTTGGTAAATTTGTTCTTCTTTTCTTTGCCCCGATCGAACCCTCCCCTCCCCCTTCGTGGATGCGCACCTAGGGGAATCTCTTCGCTGTACTAATTGTGCGTTTTTTCCGCGGCCCTTTGACGAAATTCGCGTTTTTTCAGCAATTCTTTGGCGAAATTTGCGTATTTTTTTCGCGATTCTTTGAAGAAATTCGCCTTTTTTCAGAGATCTGTTGATGAAATTAGCGGTTTTTGCGCGATTCTTTCGCGAAATTAGCGTTTTTCTGCAATTCTTTGTCGAAATTGGCGGTTTTTTCTGCGATCCTTTGACGAAATTCGCGTTTTTTTCTGCGATCTTTTGACGAAATTTGCGTTTTTTTCGTGGTCCTTTGATGAAATGCACGATTTTTTGACGAAAATCGCATTTTTTCCGCGCTTCTTTGACAAAATTCGTGTTTTTTCGCGATCCTTTGATGAAATTCGCGTTTTTTCTCGATCATTTGACGAAATTGGCCTTTTTTGCGCGATTTTTTGACGAAATTCGCGTTTTTTTTGCGACCTTTTGACCTGCGAACAATTCACGAAATTGATTTTTTTCGGAGACCATTTGTCGAAATTCGCGATATCGGTGGATTTTGGGGGGACGATCGCCCCGATCGCCCCCCCCCCCCCCCGTGGATCCGCGCCTGCCCCCCACACGCGCGCGCGCACACACACACACACACGAAAAAAAAAACCCGTTTCCCGTTTTGTTTTCAGCACAGAACATTGAAACCTTTAAAACTGATATCCATAAAAAATAACACCTCAAAACCTTCCACTCCCAGTTAGAGGTGTGCATCGGCCCAGCCCGTGAGCAGGGCTAGGGCCAATTTTTCTCAATGCTGGAGTCGGACTGGGCCTTACTTTTTTTTTTAAGGCTTTGGGCCGGGCCTAGGCATTGCTCTTTGCAGACCGGGCTAGGGCATTTCTTTTTTCTAAAAGATTGCGCCGAGCTTAACTTAATTTTTCAGTACCGACCCGGGACTGGCTTCATTCTTCCAAGGTTTGCAATGGGCGACGGTTTAAGTGCCGGCCTCGACCCATCCCGTAAGAAAATTATTGTCTCGGCCTGATCTGATCCGTGCAAAAATCAGTAAAATTGGTCCCGGCCCAAAACTTTTTGCGAAAAATGTATATATTTTTAAATTGCCATTATTGTACAATTAAAATTTGTTCTTTTTAAAGAATAGCAATTTCTAGGCAATAAAATTAAAATACAAAAAAACTTGTGAAAAAGAACCCGTATATGACGGAATCCTGTCTTAAACTAAAAAATGTGTTGATACATGAAAAATGAATATAATAATATGTGAGGAAAAGTAGTATATAATACATTTAAAACTGCTAAGAAGGAAACTTGTCTATAAAGTATATTTTTTATTTCCTAAGCAATTTCGTCTTAGGTGATTTTACTGTATAGTAGTTATTAGATTCTTAAGCCTCAAATACATAGAATATGGATTAACGATATTAATGTTAACTGAATCATTTACATACAAATAGTGATTCATTAAAAAAATAAATATCGCAGCACACGATGTTTCTTTAAAAATGAAGATTATAAAAATGAAAAGAAAAAAGGATAAAATAAGTATTTTTAGTCAGAACTCCTCGTACGAAACAATTTTTTATCCTATCGACGTAAAAATCCATGTTTTCTAGTTTTCAGTACCTAGATATTAACTTTTTTTTTTTTTTTTTTTTTTTTGGGGGGGGGGGGGGATCAGCCCGAACTTTTAAGTTTTCTAACGGGTCGGACCAGTAATTTTTTTTTGTACGGGATGAACTTTTAGATTTTATACCGGGGCGGGTAGTTAATTATTTTTCTACGGACCGGGCCAAACTTTTTCTATGAGCAAGCCGAACTTTTTTTCTGTGCACGGGGCCTGGAAATTTCGTCCCGTAGAGACATCTAGTTTGGCTGTTTCCAGTTACCATCCAACAAAGTGTAATATAAAAAACTTCTATATAAAATCAAAACCAAAATAATTCAAGCTTATGCTCAAATATTTTCTCCTGCGCGATAAATTTGATACGAAAAGTAGGATTGCGTCATCTTTACTACCAACCAACCAGCCTTACTTCCGCAAGTGAGTATGTCGACTCATCAATCAAGTGAATCGGAGTCGGCTCCTTAAAATGAGTGGAAATGCTCATCCCTATCGAGGAGAATTTAGCATGTAATTTCTCACTCGTTCTATAAAAAGGTGTGTTATCAATATACAAGCAACTGTTAGAAAATCACGTATTTTTCCATTAAAATAGATTCGCTTAATTTTATCGGTATGAGTTAAATATATTTATCCTGTTGTTATTTATTAATTTGAATACTTACAAATTCAATCACACTTGATTTATTTTGATGTAGTATTTAAAGTGCAGTTTGTTTTTCTCAAAAAAGCTAAACAGGCAATATCATTCAATTTGGTAAGAAAAATCTGTTTCGAAAGTATTTTCAATGGTATCTCTCTATTCTAAATAAAGTAACTATATGCTGTCATTGCCGCTGTCAATGAAATTTTTGTGACCGGGGATCTTTTTCCGTTAATAGTAAGAAAACTGTTGCATACAAAAATATGAAAATCGGTGGTATTATAAAGAAATGTTTGCTAAACACGCTGATGCCGACAGTTTTCAAATTGAATAATTATTTTAAGAGATATTTAAAGTTAAATTTGGTCAAAAACACTTATACATAGGAATTTAATCATTTTTAGATCATTTTATACATTAGAAGTTCCCGGTGTGCAGACTGGATTTTTTCTTTTAATTTGATTCATTTTTTGAGGTTTTATTTCCATTTCAAATTCAAATTTTCAGCATTTTGAGAGATACGTTTTACATACTTAGAAAAGGGTATTATTTTAAATTGTTGCCAATTTTAAAAACAGTGCAAAGAATAATATTTCCTTCAAATTAAAAATTTATTTACACGTAGCTATCATAAACAGAAAAAAAAGACTTTCAAATCAGAATTAAATGATTGCGTGTTAAAAGCAGGAAAATATTGAAAACTAGGTCATAAGAACTATATTTACACTTGAATTTTAAAAGAGAAAGAAAATTTTAAAATAAAAAATTCATTATTTTGTGTTAAAAGTCGTAAATGGAGGAAATTACGTCCTATTTAAAATGGCCAAATAATAATGCAAAACAGTTTAAACTTAAAAATATATTTGCGCGAGACATTTATTTCATATTTTGAGATAATCTTTTCAACTACTGTTGTGAATTCTAAGACGGCGCAAATAATATTTCCTTCCTAACAACTAAAGTATTTTCACGTGAATATTAATAAGAGAAATAAAATTTTGGTCAACATTACGTCAGATATAAAACGATACATTTAAAAGGATTTATTTAAAAGAACTTTCTTATACAGGGATGATAATTCTCCGTCTCACATGACTACTTACTACCACTAAATTTTAATATTATTTCTCGTCTTATTTAACGACGGGATTTCTGAGATTTAGCAAAGCAAGGAATAATGACTACTTACTACCACTAAATTTTAATGGTACTTCTCGCCTTATTTAATGACAGAATTTCTGAGATTTAATAAAGCAAGGAATACTATTAAGATTTAGTGGTGAAAATCAGCGATTCGGAACGGAGAATTCTCATCCCTGCTTATAGCGTTGTTAAAAAATACCGGGAGATAATGACTATGTTGACTTAATTCATTTTACGTTAGATTATTTTCAAAATTTTAACTACTTTTTTTTTAATCAAAGACGAAAACAGCCATTGTATCTCTTATCAGCAGCTGATTTAGTCTTAAAAATCCCCAATCAAAGAAAAACGAATGGAAACCCGTTTACAGAGATATCGCCACTATTTTTTAAATTATAATACAATCTTTTTAAAACCGATCAAATTTGCGTGCTTTTGGAATCTGGTGTTTCTGAACGGGGGGTTGGCGAGCGTAGCTCGTAAGGGGCACAGCCTCCTAGTATCTAATAAAATTTAAACTGTTAAATGTTTTGTAATTTCATGAACAAACATGTTGATAGAAAGTTCTGTAGGCACCTGAAAATAGTCTCTCATCTGCAGATTAAGAGGCTATTTCAGTCACGAGAAAAGACCCGCTCGCTAATGCTAATCCTATGAAGAAATATTTCAAGATATCTCGTTTGAATTTCAGTATTTTTAAATGTTTGTTTTAGAGTTCCGTACTTAAAAAGTAAAAACGGAACCATTATAAGATCAATCCTGTGTCTGTCTGTCACAGTCATTTTACTTATAAACTATGGAACGTGGAAAGTTCAAATTGGTTGAAGTAATAAAGGTTATTGACTCACATATTTATAGATTGTTAACCATTCACAAATATATTTAGGGAAAATGTAGAGGGGCTAATTAAGTTACCTGAAAAAAAAAAATTCTTTGTAGGGTAATTCCGGGATTTATGCCGCACATTTTTTTGAATTTGTGTATAAAGTCCCATGGTAGACATAAAATAAAAAAAAAATCATGCTGTGCTATTTAATGTTAAATGTACAACGCTTGCCGGCGACAAAAAAATTCAAAACAAATTATTAATATTTTTTAACAATTTTTTTCTAAAATATTACACTGCGGCGCGTCACCCGTACATTCAGGCTGAGACGCCGCACTTGTGCGGTAGTTATGCCGCGCTTATAATAAGAACAGAATAAAATTATAAATAAAAATATTTAAAAAAAATATTCATATCTGGACTATGATTAACGATGTAATAACAAAATGAAACTAAATGAGTACAACGAAACGTATTAGTAGATTCAAATTAATAATTGTTGCCTACTTTCACTATTAAAATCACTATTAAAATTATCGACTTATTTTTTTTTTTTTTTTTTTTTTTTTTTTTTGCATTAAATTTTAATTGTTATTTCAGCAACAACGTAACATGAATGTATTAGAAAAAGTAAAATTGTGTTTACATAATGTATTTGTTAACCCTTTCAGGACCGGTGGCTTTTACACAAATTTTATTCGGTTGGTACCACTTTTTTAAAAGAAGTTACCTTTACTTAAATAACCATGAAAATGCTCTAATTAAACAAAGCAAATATTACTTTTCTTTTTTACTGGTGCCAGAAACAAATTTTGTAGGCTCTTTATGAAGGTGCTTATATGCACCTATGGTCCCGAATGGGTTAAGAGACCTGTTTTTTCGACTACAATCTACAGAAAAAGTGTAGAAAAAGTACAGTCTTTATGTAACTACATTTAAACGAATGATGCAACGAAGCCAATTACACTTCCTCTTTTTTGAGTAGTTTTCTAAACATTCCTTGCAAAGAAAGTCTGCGTTGCGCGTAATCCAGTTTTTCATTATTATCATCTTGACTTGCATCTTCCTTGCCCTTCTTACTTTTTATTTTCCCCTTTTTCTCCTTTGGTTTTAGTAAACTTGAAAACAAGCCTAACATGGTTAGTCTGTGCAAAAAGAAAAGGAAAAGTTAATAACACTTAATCATCCGTAACAAAAGCAACTGCGGCATGTATATCGGAATAGCAGTGCAGCATGTGTCCCATTTTGCATGGTGAAGACGTCGGCGATCACAGTTACCTGCCATCGCTAAGGGGAATGGCGTAACCATACACACAGTACTCTATAGAAACGCTACACTTAGTTTTGACTTCGAAATCATGCATTCATTTAGTTATAAGTGTATGAAAAGTATTTAAACATAACGTGTTTAAAAGTTTGGACAGTGAAATCATGCACTTACGTCAAATTAAGGCTTGTACTTCGACAAGTAAACATCGAAATGGGATTCACGCTATACACTGGTTAAAATAATCTCGTTGCGCACCTATACTGTGCGTTTGACGACCATCTATCGATAATTACAAGAAATACAAGGGCTGCGGCATCTATTCCGTATGCGGCGACTCTCCCAGAGTTACCCTATATGGGGTGTGGTATCGTGTGAAAGCTTTCGTAAAGCCGAACTCAAAAATACATTTCTTTTAATTTTAGGTATTATATTTCCAGTATATCCTGGGAAATGTAATTCAAAAATATGCCCCCCCCCCCCCTCCTCTATTTCTGAACCTACTGAAGCTAAAATTATGAAAAAAATTAGTGGTAGTATAAATTAATTTAAACCTTGCAGGAAAACTACAGCGATTACCCTAGGTGATATAGTTTTTGAGAAAATCGCATTTTCCGTTACACACAAATTTCGATTTGCGGGCTTTCAGCACAGGAGTTTAGGAGCGCTGGAGGTATCTATCTTCGCAGAAGCATAAAAGAATAGTTGATAATGATTTTCCAAAAAAAAAAAAAAACTGTCGGTAATTAGCAGATATATTAACCCTTAAAGACACGGACGGTTTGGACATACATAAAGACACGGGCGGTGTCCTCTATGCGCCATCGGCTTTTAAAGCATAGACAACTTTTAATGATATATTTGTGTAATGCAATGCCCAGTTACTAATTAATATATTTATTGTACGGCACACTCTGTGCGCAGGTAATACTGGCACTTGACCGGTTATTTTTGCATCGGACAGCTAAGATCGATCTCTGCATCGGCCGTTTCTTACTTTTTCGATTTTGTTTTCAGGTATTTTTAATTAGAGCGCTTTCACTTTCGGAACCGGTTTCGAAAGTGAAAGCATCCCCATAAAGAAAATCTGTAAACAAATTCGAAAAGGTAAAAAAAAGGCCTTTGGACAGATTGACCTCAGCTATCAAATGCAAAAAAAAAAAAAAAAAAAAAAAAAAAAAAAAAAAAAAAAATTACTGAAATGCAAACGAGATATATTAACAAATTTCTTCCATGGGATTAGCATTAGCGAGTGAATCTTTTCACGTGATTAAAGTAGCCCCTTAACCCATAGTCTAAAAAAAATTATAGGATGAAAATATTGTTTTATTTTGTAAAGTTCGTTCGTTCCGAAGTCACGTGACCTGTTCTTTTACAGCAGGTAAAAATAACAATTGCAATTTTTGAAAAAATTTAAAATTATATAAAAATTATTTTCATCTCTAAAAATTATTTTCCTTTTTACTTTTTTTTTTCTCTTTATACGTTTGTAGGGGAATACAGATATTGTTATACATTTATAGTTTGCATACTTTACTAATTCATACGAAGGGAAGAAGTTATTTAATGCATGAAATTTCCTCCTTAAGCGGATTATTATATACGCATATGCCAGAACAATAGGATTGTCGAACGTTAGGGGATTACATATTTTGGAATGAAACGATTTTATACTCATTTATTGACTTTAACCCTTTGTATCACCGTGTTGCAGATCTGCAACATACCTAAAACGTCATTGTTATTTCAACAGTAAATTTCAAAAGACGATTTTGTTGATTGTTGTTATTCTATTACACTACTATTAACATAATTATTTCATTAAATCCGTAACAGATGGCGATACTGATTTTTTTTTTTTTCGCACCAAAATTTGATTTATTGCTTGATCAGCTCGCGGGATTTTTGCTGACTTAGCGTTGAAATAGAGGAGTTAAAAACGTCTGCAAACGTCTAGAAGTATATTGTTTACAAAGGTAAGTTTAAATTCTTTATTTAAAGACCATTTTCGAGTTAGTTAATTTATAATATGTAGAAGATAAACGTAAACTTTGGTTTGTTGCAGATCTGCAACAACGCGCCATGTCTTCCCTTGTAATGGATTTTTTATAAATATCGAAAGAGCATCGAAAATTTCTTCTAATGACTATTTAAGTTGCATTTCTTTCAAAAGAGCAAAATTATTGAAAAGGGGAAACATTAGTCTGTTTTTATATTATTTAATTGCTATGGGGTAAATTAGGGATCTCCCCCCTCCTCTGTAAAATTAATACCAAGTCCAAAACTAGCAAAAAAAGGAAAGTTCACATAGAAAAAAGAATTCAACAGAAAAAGCATAGAGCGCGTACTCAACATATTCCACCAAAACAAGTGCGCCTAGGGGTCATTCCATGTCAGTTCAGGCAGGCATGTAACCCACCATCACAGATTTTGATGAAACTGCGTGTGTTTGTTCCTATTATTAAGATATGATCACCAGTATTTCTTTTTATTCCTTGGCCAAATAGTTTCTGAGAAAAAAATTGTCAAAATTTTGAAAAACTGCCGTCAGTTGGCATTCTTGACTGCTCGGTTTTCAAATGTAGCATGACATAAATATGATCATATTTCAATATCTACTCTACAAATCATCTTCAAATAATTTATGCATAATATATAGGGTACGCAGTTTATGAAAAAAAAAATACTGTTACGCTTATAACATTTTAAGTGTGTCTAAAAAATTTTTTAAACTTTGAAGTCATGAATTTTTTATGAAAAATAATGCATTAACTAAAAAAGCATTATCAACAAAAGGCGGTATTTTTATTAAATTTATTTTTTGTGGGGGATATACTTAAAGGTGTCCTTTACCTGATTCTGAAATAAAAATAGTGGGATTTTGGGTGTTTTTAGTAGTATTTCCTATTTTAAAATATTTCGATGCGTATTTCAAATCAAATCAAGCACACTCCATGTCAGTTCGTGTAAGACATTTAATTGACTGTCACAAATTTCAATGAAATTGGGTACGTTTAAAGCTCATTTTAAGACGTAATCACCTTTAATTTTCTTGATCCTTAGTAAAATATTTTTTAAGATAAAAAAAATCTAAATTTTGAAATTTAAAAAAAAATGTTTTTAATGACAGATCTATATTCAAAGACTGCATAAAAAAAAGTCATTTCTATATAAAATCCCTTAATAAGTTTCAAATAATGTATATGTGACAAATAATGTAGGCAGATTATTATTTATTGTTGTTTGTCATGTCTAAACACTAAGAGTGTGTTTAATCTTGTGAATTTTTTAAATCAAGAATTTTGTGAAAAATAATGTATTAATCAAAAATTTATTATTAACCGAAGGCAGGCTATTATTACTTTTTTTAATTGTACTTAAAAATATCTTTTAATAATTATAAAATAAAAATAGTGAAAATATGAGCGATTTTAACAAAATTTTCATAAAATGTGAATGTTTAATGATAAATATTGAAGCTTTTCATGCTAAGATGTACTATAATGACTACGATATCGTGTATTGCTATTGTTGCTTAAATATAATACATACAATAATAAAATAACAAATATTATTTACAGCAATAAAAATTAAGTTAAATAGTACCAGTTCTTTTACCAACACTACACTGCTCAACAGCCGACTTAAAATCAACAGCCCACTCTTATTGAAAAATACTTTCAACTGTTCAAATAATAAATAAACTACATTTAAAATTCTTAATAACAACTTATTATCTGAAGACGATAATAATAACTGAACAACATATTGAATTTATAAATCAGCTTTTAATTGAAAATTCATGAAATGGTCGCTTTAAATGTTGTTGTTCATCGAGTCAATCAAAATAAATTATAAAAAAAAAAAAAAAAAATAGTGAACTTAATATGCTGACTGCAATGACACTTCTAACAAAACTAATTAATTCATTACCATCTGAAATCAAACTCGAAAGATCAAAAAGAAAAAATCAGCTGCAGTGTGAATGTGACATACTCAGTTGTTGATGAGATAGGAATGTATTTGTGACATTTTCACCTGTACTTCAATAAAATATAAACATGTACGCTTTTTTCATTCATCCAAATTAAGTAAAACAATTATAAAATATTGTTGTCATTACACCGTATGTTAAATTTTTCGTTACATACTATTACATAAGTTCTTTACTTTTAGATATTATTGACATATCGTAAAATTTACCATATGTATTCTCTATAAGTGTATAAACAATATATATGCTTTATTAAACATAAATGAATAATTTTTAAATAATTTGTTTGAGAACAGGGATATATATATACATACATATATATGTTGAAAATCCATCTTTCAGCAATATTGTGATGAAATAAATCAAATTACATATCATTAGAAAGTGAATAAAGTTACAAAAGTGCAACTCATTAAGTTTTATGTAATTTTTTAGATATAGTTATTTGAAAGATATAAATATAATGGATTATGCATTTTTGCATATATTTAAAGCGCAATGTGTCAAAATTTTCTTCAAAAGAGTGAAATTTGATTTTTTTCAATATTAGCAGCTCAATGCTAAATTTTCAATATTAGCAGCCAAATATGAGTTTAAAGATTAGGAGTGTCATTTTGAAAGTTTCTATTGGGCGGTGAGGAGCTAGTGATTTTTCTCTTTTTTGGAAAGGGATGGATAATTGATCTTCGCCGTAGAAGTTTTACTAAAAAACAATATTGTTTATTTTTTCCTTGAGAAACGAACATAAAAGATAATTTGAAAAATAAAATAAATGTATAAATAAAAATATTTCCAGGGATGATACATTGGATACATTTTACATCTGAAAATGTTGATAATTTTAAATATGATTTAAATACTACTAAAACCAACCAAAATCCCACTATTTTTATTTCAGATACAGTTATAATGTAGTATTATGTACAACTTAAAACTAAAAAAATTTAGTCATAGAAACTCCGCCTCTGATTGATAAAGCTTTTTTAATAATTTCATTATTTTTTGTAAAATATTTTTGATTTCAAAGATTATACAATTTTTTAGACACATTTAAATATTTTTTAATATTACAGCAATATATTTTTCGTAATCTACATACTTTATTTACCTCGCTTAAATTATTTGAAGAAGATTTCTTTATTAGTTATTGAAATATGATTTTATACATAAAATGAGGCCTTTGAAAATTGAACAATCATTAATGGCAACTCGTGGCAATTTTCCAATACTTTGATAATGTTTCCTCATACTTTCACTATTTTTATTTTATAACCATTTAAAAGAAATTTTTACGTTACAATTAAAAAAAAAGCAATAACACCCTACCTTTGGTTAATAATAAATTTTTGATTAACACATTATTTTTGACAACATTCTTGATTTTAAAAATTCACAAGATAAAAGACACTCTTAGTGTTTAAATATGACAAAAAAATAAGAAATAATAATCAGCCTACATTATTTGTCACATATACATTATTTGAAACGCATTTAGTGATTTTATATTGAAATGACTTTTTTTTTTTTTTTATGCAGTCTTTGAATATAGAACTGTCATTAAAAAAAATTAAAACAATTTTTCAAAATTTTGATATTTTTTTATCTTAAAAAATATTTTACTTAGGATCAAGAAAATTAAAGGTGATTACGTCTTAAAATGAGCTATAAACAAGCCCAGTTTCATTGAAATTTGTGACAGTGATTAAATTACTTAGGGGAACTGACATGGAATGACTCTGCTTGATTTGATTTGAAATGCACCTCAAAATATTTTTAAATAGGAAATACTACTAAAAATACCCAAAATCCCATTATTTTTATTTCAGAATCAGGTACAGGACACCTTTAAGTATATCTCCCACAAAAAATAAATTTAATAAAAATACCGCCTTTTGTTGATAATGCTTTTTTAGTTAATGCATTATTTTTCATAAAAAATTCACGACTTCAAAGTTTAAACATTTTTTTAGACACACTTATAATGTTATAAGCGTAACAATATTTTTTTTTCATAAACTGCGTAGCCTAAATATCATGCATAAATTATTTGAAGAGGATTTGTAGAGTAGATATTGAAATATGATTATATATATGACATGCTACATTTGAAAACCGAGCAGTCAAGAATGCCAACTGACGGCAGTTTTTTAAAATTTTGACAATTTTTTTCTCAGAAACTATTTCACCAAGGAGCAAAAAAAATTAATGGTGATCATATCTTAATAGTAAAAACAAACACGCGCAGTTTCATTAAAATCTGTGATGGTGGGTTACATATTGATATTTTACTGCCTCATTTGATGTGGAATGCCCCCCAGACGAAATTGGGCACTGGCCATATTGGGCAGAAAAATGAATACGTTGTAAATATACCGATTGTAAAGGCTTTACTCAAACTGTTTGTGAGAAATGTGGTGTGGGACTTCGGTACAACAAAACTAACAACAGTTTCAAAAATTTTCATGTAAATAAAAATTTTAAATATGTTCAGTTTTTGTGCCACTTGGCCAAGATGTTGCAGATATGCAACAAACCCATTTTTACAAATAAAATTTTATTTTTCTGTTCTGGATTTTTTTATTATTTTTTCCACGCTTAAAATGATGCATTTTAAAATCTGTAAGAATTTTTCAAATCGGAGTTGTTGAGTTACAAAGGGTTAATAATAACTTTGTATTTTCATAAAAATAGATAACAGGCTAAAAAAACCGTTATTTTGATGTAAAGAAAAAAATTAAAAAAAGTCCTTCCGGCCAGTGCCGGGAGGAAGAGGTAGCTTTCATAATCCTTATTTTAAAAAAGCCAACTTATATCATGCAAACACACGAAGCTCAATTTAGTGGAAACCGAATATAGGAGATTCAAAACTAATTTTTATCAATATAATGAATGAGAATTTCGCGAAATTAGTCAGCTTTATCCAAGCTGCTTTTCTTTAAAGTAACTTATATTTGGCTGCCAAATTCGGCAATTTCTTAAAGTGCCTGTCATTTTAACACAACATGGTGGATGAGGCTAAGCAGTGAACTTGGTCGAGACCTTAGTAATTGCTGTGCACATGCTCACTCACATCGGAATCGGTTAATATATAGGAGTGCTGTCGCATGCAAAAAATCAGATTTTTCAAAATGTCACCTACAATAGAAATTGAAACTGCTATATCTGAGCCATTTTTTAAGGTAAAGACAAACAAAAAATGCTCCTGAATCCTTATATCAAGATCAAATACTTAAGAAAGAAACCTTTTTCAATTTCTAATTTTTTTGCACCTCACTTTAAATATATATATATTTTTTAATTTAATGGCCGCCATTTTGAAACAAGATGGCTGATGAATCTGGCCAGCGAACTTGGTCGAGGTGTTGATGTATACTATTCACATGCCTTCTTACATCGAAATAGGCGAATACGTGTGTTATCGCGTGACAAATACAAGATCGTTTCAAAATGTTAGCCATGCTAGAAATTCAAAGTGCTATAAATCAACCATTTTTTAAGATATCAACAAAAGAACAAATTTTCAGAAACAAAAACTGCTCCGGAATCTTTGTATCAAGGCCAAACACATAAAAAAAATCTTTTTCATTTTCCAATTTTTTAATACCTTATTTTGAATTTTAAATTTAATTTTTTTTAAATGGCAACCCTTTTGAAACAAGATGGCGAATGAAGCTGGCCAACGAACTCGGTCGAGACATTGGTATGTACTATGTACAGACCAAGTTACATCCAAATAGGTTCATAAATACGCCTGTTATCGCGTGACAAAAATCAGGTCGTTTCAAAATGTCAGCCACAAGAGAAATTCAAAATGCTATTACTCAGCCATTTTTTTTTAGATATAGACGAAAGAAAACCTGTTCAGGAATCTTTGTATTAAGGTCAAACACATACAAAAAAAAAATCTTTTTCATTTTCCAATTTTTTGGTATCTCATTTAAATTTTTTTATTTTTTAATTTTTTTAAATGGCCGCCATTTTGAAACAAGATGGCGGATGAAGCTGGCCAACGAACTCGGTCGAGATATTTGTATGTACTATGTACACACCAAGGTACATCCAAGTCGGTTCATAAATACGCCTGTTATTACGTGAGAAAAATCAGGACGTTTCAAAATGTCAGCCACGCTAGAAATTCAAAATGCTATAACTCAGCCATTTCTTAAGATATAGACAAAACAAAAACTGCTCCCGAATCTTTTTATCAAGGTCAAACACATAAGAAGAAAATATTTTTTCAATTTTCAATTTTTGGTACCACATTTCAAATTTAAATTTTTCTTAAAAATTTAAATGGCCGCCATTTTTAAACAAAATGGCGGGTGAAGCTGGCCAACGAACCCGGTCGAGACATTGGTATGTACTATGTATAAACGAAGTTACATCCAAATCGGTTCATAAATACGCCTTTTATTGCGTGACAAAATTCAGGACGTTTCAAAATGTCAGACACGCTAGAAATTCAAAATGCTATAACTCAGCCATTTTTTAAGATATAGACGAAACAAAAACTGCTCCGAAATCTTTGTATAAAGGTCAAATACATAAGAAAAAAATATTTTTCCATTTTCAATTTTTTGGTACCACATTTCAAATTTTAAATTAAAAAAAAAATTAAATGGCCGCCATTTTGAAACAAAATGGCGGATGAAGCTGGCCAACGAACTCGGTCGAGAGATCGGTATGTACTATGTACACACCGAATTACATCCAAATCGGTTCATAAATACGCCTTTTATCGCGTGACAAAATTCAGGACGTTTCAAAATGTCAGCCACGCTAGAAATTCAAAATGCTATAACTCAGCCGTTTTTTAAGATATAGACGAAACAAAAACTGCTCCGGAATCTTTGTATAAAGGTCAAATACATAAGAAAAAAATATTTTTCCATTTTTAAATTTTTGGTACCACATTTCAAGTTTTAATTTTTTTAAAAATTTTAAATGGCCGCCATTTTGAAACAAAACGGCGGATGAAGCTGGCCAACGAACTCGGTCGAGACATTGGTATGTACTATGTACACACCGAATTACATCGAAATCGGTTCATAATTACGGGAGTTACAGTGTGACATAGGTCATATATATATATATATATATATCAATTTTGAACGGAGGGTGGTTTCGGGGTCTGGGGGTCATGATCGATGAAAATATACCAAAATTTTTTGAAATCGCCTTCCTCCGAACGGCTGCAATAGGTAGCTTTTTTGTAAAGAAAGCTACCTAAAAGAAGAAAAGAAATGTTTGACTCGATCAAAAAAGATAACGATATCAAAAGACATCCCCCCCCCCCCCCCTAGAGATATCAAGTGCCAGACGCCCTTCCCCCCTAAAGAAATAATGTTATATGTACAGCCCCTTTTCTTTTTTCAAAGAGAGCAATTTCGGGTATACCACGGCCGTCGCCAGTTTGCATTGATTTTATAACATTATTTTGCAGAAATAATATTCTAAAAAAAACAATTCAAGAAGTTTGCTATTTTTAAAAAGCTTAATTTTTTGATGCATTACTTTTAATAAATTAACCTTTATTCACAATCAAAGTGGGAAACACATTTGGTCATATTAAAAGAAGACACGACGGGGAGGCCACGCCCACTTACCTTAATTTTTTTACTCATTTATTATATGTAAGTAAATTTTATCCAAGTGTTTATACAGTGAAACTTCCACTTAACGAAGCGTCATCATTACACTTAAGTACTTCGTTATGAAGAAAATTCGTTAAATAGAAATCAACTTACAGTCATAAAATTAGTATAATAAAATTCGCATTAATAAAATGAAAAATACACATAAAATGGCAATATAGGAAAAATGTAAGTTAATTCGGACAGTAAAATATTTTTATGTAATATATTCATATGAGAAAAATTTAATTAGAGTATTTTCTAAAAAAAGCACACAATAAAGAGAGTAAACAAAAACTTAAGCGCAGCGTACTTTTCCTCTTTCGTCAGTATACCAAATCCTTAACTATAAAAAATAAACGGTCAAGTGCGAGCATTACTCGCGCACAGAGGGTTCCGTAGAATAAATATATGAATTTGTAATTGTATTATATATATATACTAGAAAGGTAGCCCGTCAAAAATGACGGAAATTTTGATATAAAGATATATACAACCCATGTGCAAGAATATGAGTTTTCTCGCTTGTTCCGCAGTGATAGATGAAAATAACACTTTTTAACGAATAATTTAAGAACGAAACACATTTATGAAAAACTGTGTACAGTAGAAGACCACTAATCTGCACAGTTTGGTTCCAAGTGTTATGCAGATTTGAGGCTCTATTCAATCTTTGTTTACATTTTTTAAAATTCATATACTGGACAATTTAGATTGTTAAGCCTTAAAAATAAATCAATTACACACTTGAAGTAAGGTAAAAACTAATAAATTATCGTATACGATTTCATGAAATTGTATTATATGGTATTATATGTGTGTGCTTCACGATCTTTGTTATGACGTTGGCGAAATTGGCTGCAACATGTCATAATCCTAATAGTGTGGGCCGCTATAACAAAAAAGCAACCAGTTTTTAGTAAAATTTCTGATATAAAGTAGTTTTTAAAAACTTGTCTAAAATTGCAGGCCGTTCTCATGTTACGTCAGTCCTACAAATAATATTTCTAACACTGAAGAGTTTCCATTTATATGTGGAATTTAGAAAAGCTTCTCCTAAAGAAAGGTCCTGAAATGACATTGTAATTCCTCTAACTTCAAAGTTTAATCGGGCCCTGATGTTGTTTACTGAAATCTAATAAATATAATTATTTTGAATATTACAGCAGAATTAAACAGTTAAACTTATTTAACTTAAACCCGCTGTTACTTCCCGATGTTATTTTTTACTATTAAGAAAGAAAATTATTTAAATTTTTCAAATCATGCATTTATAATTTTTTTCCGTCTTTAATAACTAAATAATGAAAAAATGTGCTTTTGTTCTTAGCTCATAAATATGATAATAAAACAATGTAACTAAGAGACATTGCAAAGTTAAATCTTTGTGATTTCAAACCAAAAACAAACGATACCACCACCATTTTACCTACTATGACGTCATTGAGAATATTGTCCATTGATTGTTGGAGAACTTACTTTGTCAATGATTACCTCAATTATTTAATATTTTTTACGGTTCACGATGAACGAATCACTTGTGTTTGTTTAGGTTTATGGAATGAGATATTAAGCTGTGTACCTAATTTCAACTAAAGTTATCCAAGGATATATGTATTTTTAATCGAAATTAAAAACAATGCTTTGATCTCGAAATAAAAAGTTTTAGTTTGTATGATTGGTTATTTCTGTTAATTATTTATTTAGGTATCCATTATAGCGCATTTTTAAAAAAAGCTTGGCGCAATTCGGGCATTAGAAAGTGAGATATGTTGCCAAAATATATAAACAGCTATGAAAACAAATCTAATAAACTTTTATTTTTGTTTATATATGCACTAATATACATAAAAAAAATCGTTTCTAAGTATATATAATATTTTTTAATATACAAATTACGGCACAGATTTCAGATATGAACCGGGATACCTAACTGGCGCCAAAATGGTGTTATTTTGCCTGCTATAGTAACCCGGCTATTGTTTTTTATTTATTAATAAATTGTTTATTTACTTTTATTTTCTGTTTTTAATTATATAAACTGTTTTGCTCTATAGTTATTATTCAAACTTTTATTTATTTATAGTTATTTCCTTTTCAAAATGATAGCAAATAATTTAAAAATATATAAGTAACTGGTATTCGAAAGCGAGATTTCTGCCAAATTTGCGTCAGAGAAAAATCACGCCAACCCCGATGTGTATATGACATCTGTGCAAAAATTACTTCTGTTTCTTTATAAAAATGGGTAAATAGCTTTTTTTATATTAAATAAATTGTATACACATGGAAAAAATTGATTGTGAGTATGAAGCAGTAAGTAGGTTGTCAGAAAATACGTTGGCAAACTTCTTTCTCGCCAAGAAACTTTTCTCCGAAGTATTTATACATAAGCAATGATTGCTAGAGACGCATTTTTAATTATGATATGTGCTTTTATGTTTCACTACATTTATGCATACTATACTATGTGTATAAATGCTACAGTTCATATGCAGGGCTACACAAAAGAATTCGTAAGGGTTACTGAGTATGAGAGTAAATTGCTTAAAGGTGGTTCTTAAAGGAGTTATGCATTTTTACGCTGAACTGCATTTAGTTTACTAAGAAATGTTTGTAGAATATAGATAAAATGATATACAGGGTCACGCAAAGAATTGGATACATAACCGTCTATGGAGGATAATATCTGGAAATGTGATTTCAGTAGTTTTAAGAGTAGTTTAAATTAAATTTTAGCTAAACAGTGGCATGTAATAACGATACTATTGGCAATGAACGGTAACTGCTGAAATCAATAGTTAAAATTGTTTATGCGTTTTCTAAAATGTTTATTTATTTATCTTATTTACCTTATTTCCCCAAATAATGAAGTTTTGTTAAAGCATTCAGGATGTGTTGGAAAGTGTTTCATATTCTATGCTTAACGCATGATTTTTCTTTCTTCTTTAGTCTTATTTTGCATTTATTTTATTCTTAATTTTTTAGTCTTATACTGGTTTATAGAAACTTTGGCACAGTTGTGTTATATGCCCCATATTGGAGCGATTTTTTTCCGACACCAATTTGGCGAAAACATCAACAGCATAAACAACAACATCCGGGTTACCGTATCAAGCAAAATAACTACACTTTGGCGCCAGTTAAGTACCCGTTGTTTATATGACATTGGAGTCAGAAAAAATCGCGCCAATATCACATCTGTGCCGAAATTTTAATATTTAATGTTTGAACTCTTCGCTCCACCCCCCTCCCCTTGCATATAGTACAAACTATAACACAGATAGCGCAAAATAATAGACAGTTTGGTACTTTTCCACTGTAGGGGCTTTGGCGCTTTTTTTTTTTTTAAACTTGGTGTAATTTGGGCATCAGAAAGTGAGATTTGGGTACTTTTCCGTTATACGGATACCATTGTCGCCAAGCGTAATAGTTGGCGCAAAATGAAAATCACGTGAATTGAAGCATTTGAAAAATAAAAGAAAAAACATTGACGATACTAAAGTGAGCATTTAAAAAATATAACATTTGAAAATTCCAGACTTTTACGAAGCATTTCATTAAATAACAAATATATACTTAAAATAAATGAAGAAATAACTGTTATAAAATAAAGCAATAAAATAAAACCCATATTAAATTGCTGGCATAAAATTACAAATATCTTTTAGTATTTTGAAATAATTGGCGCATTAGCATACATTTTGGCATGGTGTCCGTATAACGGAAAAATATCAAGATTTGTTGTCAAATAATATAAGCAGCCATGAAAACAAACTTGATGAGCTTTTTTTTTTGTTTTATATGTTTATTTTATATGCATATTATTGATGTTTTTATGCACAAATTGCATCTGTTTCTGTATAAAATTAGAGAAACGGCTTTTTTATGTTAAATAAATCGTATAAATATAAAAAAAAAAATGCGTGTGCATATAAAATGAAACAGTGGATAGGTTCCCGGAAAATATGTAGCCAAATTTCCTTTTTCGCCAAGGCACCTATACTGGAAAAGTACCTAAAGCACATTAAAATCTCGCAGTTAGGTTGGTTGTATTTTTGTCGGCCAATTATCTGCACGTGGGATATAGGCCCTAAGGGGGGAGTGCCTTCCGTGGAGGTCTTTCTAAGGGAACCTAACCCGTATTAACGCTTGGAGAACCAAGGTTCGAAGAAAACCACGAAAACTCCGAACGATTAGGCCGACGGGCGGGATTGGGGATCGAACCCAGCATCTCCCGTCTACCAGCTTCGAGAGCAGAACCTCTCGGCCACTGGTGGGGCCTCGCAGTTAGGAGCTCACACAGTACAGCGTCGTCTGTTGGCGGTTATTTTATTAGTAGCATCGGGAGGAAGATGTAAAGATGTACTTTAAATTCTGACTCATAGATTTTGAAAAAATATCTTAAAAGAACGGAGTTTAAATTAAATTTTGGTGACCTCCTTTATGAAAGATTAATGGTTTTAAATGGGAATTTCGCCAAATTAGCCAGCTATCACCAAGTTGGCTAACATTTGGCGCTACTGTGGTAACCCCGCATTAGTATTTTTCAACAATTACTCATTTCAATGAGGCGGTCCTACCGGAATCGTGAGGGACACACAGAGACTTGGATTTTATATATATATATATATATATATATATATATAAAGTTGCTAAAAGAATACTAAGAGTTTTTAAAAAACTATATAACGTAGGGTTGGGTATAACTGTATATATTAGAAAAGTGTAATCGGGTATACCATGAAAGTTCAAAGAAATATATGAAACAATATCAAATATATTAAAATAGCAATTAAAGCCTTTGTGCAGGAATATTAAAAAGCAGTAGACCAACGTTTAAAATGCACAAATAATGCGTGAAAAGCAGCAAACAGCTGTTTCGAATCTACAGCGAGATTCTTCTTCAGTGCAAGATAGGGAAAAAAGAACAGCGTGCTAGAAAAAGCAAGGCTGAGCAATTCCCAAAACCCCGGAGTAATTAGGCTATCACCCCTTAATTACTCAACCTGAAGAAGTTCATAGTGTTAATTGAAAAAATTCAAACTAAAAATTTGTGATCGTTTAAAACGGTCCTGGCTAGCTTATGGGATAATTGATACATAATTATCCAAAGAAAGGGGAGAGAACATATCTCCAAAAACATCCCCAATTGCGTTGTGTACTTTTTCGTGAAATAAGTAGCGTTTAGACCCAGTAATTAACCCAATTACATTTATAAAATTCACGCATCTAATGAACATTAAGTTTTCGAATTAAACCTGAAACAGAAGCTAATATTAAATTGAATTAACAGACTCATGGTGTATGAAAGATATAAACCAAAGCTTAACAATTAACAGTATTTTTATTTACACAAAAATATTTACAAGTTAAGAATATTGTGTCATACGACACACATGATTTAGATAATAAAACAAAACCCATCATATTAATTTTCTTTTAATTTAAACTTATTCATTATTTAAATACTTAAATCCTTGCGTACCAATTGATACAATATATTCCCTCATCATAAAAATTCACAATAAAAATATGGGAACAAATATAATAATAACTCATACCTCTTTCATAAAAAAAATCGCTGACATCACTCTAGAACAGTCACAGATGAATACATCAGGATGTACGAAACACTTAAATCCTTTGGGCAATAACAAGTCTCTAAGATTGACGTTGAATTAAGTACCCTAGCACGGGTAAATGAAATCCGGTGAAAATCAGATTACGATAAATGTATGAGAGCATAATATGAGCTGTCTGTAAGCAGCGCTCCAATTCATACTTCAGTCCTTAACGACTTAGAGAGAGGCATAAACATTTTATGCTACTAGGAGAACTGAACTCCATGAAAGTGAGTCACTTTGCTCCTGACGAAAACTTAAGAAGAGGTGATCATTATGAAAACTTAAGGAGAACTCATCATCTCGAGAGCTTAAGAAGAAGTAGTGATGCTCGCGAGAGCTCTAGGAGAAGTCATTATTACATGAGAGCTCAAGAAGGGATGATGCTTACATTACGAACTCTAGACGCAGAATAGAATATATTATATCTTTCTCTCTCTTACGTAAGAGACACAGTTGTCACAATGGGGGGCCGGACCTGAAGCTTCTCGTTCAATCCGTGGACAGCAGCGTGGTTGAGCAATAGAAGAACCGTGGTTGAGCAATGGAAGAACGTTTGAGCTCCTGATTTTTAACATAACCTTCATGCTCTTTTAAACGAAATCTAAGAGCACGTTTAGTCTTTCCAATATGAGAAAGGCCACACTGGCAAGAGATTTGGTAAATACGCCAGTTATCTAGGCGATCAACGGGGTGTTTGAGATTTGAAAAAGTGATTTTATTGACAGGAGAAAAAATAACATTAAAATCAAACCTTCTTAAGATTTAAGCAACTTGCTGACTGATTTTAGGAAAAAATGGTAACACAACTGAAGTATTAGAGTTTGAATTAGAATGCTTTTCAGAATGGACGGGTTTCGTCAATTTCTTATAAATAGAATCAATAATATTAGAGGAATAACCACGATCAACAGCAATAGCTTTGAGGTAATTAAGTTCAGCACTAAGTAACTGAGGAGTGGAACAAATATTGGTAGCCCGAAAAACAAAAGTATTGAAAGCAGCGAATTTCTGGTTAGGGGGATGAGAAGAATGCATGTGAGGTGGGAGGCTGACAACAAAAGGTTTACGAAAGACGGTAGTCTGAAAGCCATTTTCACAACGAATAACAAGGAAATCGAGGAAAGAAAAACAGTTATTGGTTTCAATTTCAGAGGTAAATTGAATGCAGGGATCAATGGAATTCATAATAGAGAGAATATGATTAATATCCGAATTTATTTCAACCAGGACATAAACATCATCAACATAACGGACATAGAACGGAAATTTTAAAATTTCAAAAAGTTTGACCTCAAAATAGTCCATATAAATATCGCATAAAATTGGACTAAGAAGATTACCCATAGCCAAACCATCAATCATGCGGAAGAAATTACCATTGAAAACAAAAGTATTTTGCGACAAGCAAGTACGAGTGAGAAGGATAAGTTCCTCGATTTCAAAATAAGAGAAATGGAATTCACAAAGCCTCTTTTTGAGGCAATCTAAAGCCCCCTCAACCGAAACGTTTGTAAATAATGATTTAACATCAAAAGAAACCATCATGTGACCCTGCGGCTTAAAATTATAAAAATTTTTAACAAAATCAAGGGAATTCTTAACAGTGAAACAGTTACTGCTCAAAAGTGGGAAAAAAACAGAAACTAAATATTTGGCAAGTTCATAAGAAGCTGTACCGATACTACAGACAATAGGTCTAAAAGGAATGTCAGGTTTATGGACCTTAGGTAAAGCATAAAACCTGGCACAACGCGCAATAGATGGAATAAGAGACTTCTTAAAGTTAGCAGGAATAATGGAAGAAGACTTGATGGCAGACTTAATAGAGTTAATTTCACTAGTGGAAGGGTCTTTGCGGATGTCCACATAAGGACCATCTTTTATTAATTTATGGGATTTTTCCAAATACGAAGATTTGTCGAGAAGAACAATCTGACCACCTTTGTCAGCCTTAGTAATGATTAAGTTTGGATCAGAACGTAAATTTTTCAGACATTGTTTAACTGGATTTTTAAGATTAGGCTTATAAACATTAGAATTGAAATCAACAGTATCGGCAATGAGATGCCTGATGGACTCTTTAGCCGCTTAAACCGCTCATTAGCTGTTTGCTGCTTTTCACGCATTATTTGTGCATTTTAAACGTTGGTTTACTGCTTTTTAAAATATCAAATATAGCTATTCGTATAACTCTTTTTTTAATATTATCCTAATCTGTTTATGATGAACTTAATTCGGTACTGACAATAAAGGAAGCGCGTAGTTAAACTTCATTTGGCATTTCTTGAAACTAAATTCAGCGTAGTAATAACCTTTATTTCTACAGTGTATCTAAAACAAAACCTTTGTTCAAAGTTTAAATTTGGCATTGTGCTAAGCGCGCTTCGAATTGAGGTCTCAAAGTTGCAACGCCGCCTTGGTCAGTGCCGCGTTTTTCCAGATAGGTGTTTAATTAACTTTTAAAGTCACTCGAGGCGTATTGAGAGATACAATCAATGCAAACTATCGCGAATCTCACAGTATTTATGCGATTCATTCTAATTAAATATTTCGAGGGCGATGCCCTTAAAAAACGGACACCTAATTTTAATTCCAAAACAGACAAATGGCACCAAGAATATTTAATTAAAATTTTCCTTTTATCATGTACGTGAAAATAAGCAAGTTCGCATTTTCTAATAAATTCGTTTATAAATTCTGGTGTCAGTTCATTATTTCATAAGTTTATAAGTAGAATTACACCGTGCCGGAAAGGATTAAGTGGTCGCAGGACTCTTAAAGCTTCAAAATTTAAGAAATTTTAATTTTTTTAGATGTTAAACTCCTATCTTTTCTGAATATTTTGATATAATTGTTTCCTTGAAATTCCCATTAGAACAGAAGTTTTGGCTTTTAGAATTATACCCGCTCAATAGCTGAAGCGGCGTTTACGAAACTTTAAAGTCATTATTTTCCAAATGGCGTTTTTGGGTATAACGCGCAGGGTACCTCAAAAACTTCTGAATATTTTTTCATGAAATTTTCAAAACATATATTCCATGTTATTCTGTATAAACTGAATCTAAAATTTTCTTTTTATTGTTCAAAAAAATATTTTTTTAGGTGATTTTACTGTTGAAATTTTCAAAATTTTGTACTAGCTAAATGCAGCATTGCATTAAAAATATAAAAATGCTTTAAATACAAATTTATTTAAGTTCACGGAAATTATTACAATCTGAAGTATAAGTAAGCACCAAAATTTTCATTCTAGTTGCAATATTTATTTTGTAATCCTGCGCGTAAACTGTTATGCCAATTTTTTGTTCGACAAATGTCTAACAGTTTCGAGCCCCCTATAAATACTAATTCTGTATCTTGCAATTTTTTAAATACATGAAACGAAAGAACATACTTATATCTTTCAGTCCAATTAAAATTGTGTTTTAAAATCATATACATTTTAAGACATTAAATGTTACAAATGGTCTTTTTTTTCATTTTTTCCACGTTTTAGAGTCCCGAGACCCCTTAAATTAGTATGTTTTTAACAATTTGACGTTTATTACTTTTATACTGTTACTGGACATTACATTACACATATATATCATTAAAAGTCGTTAACTAGGCATAGAGTACGAAGCCCTGTCCTTGTGTATGTCCAAACTGACCGTACCTTTAAGGGTTAATATCTCAGCTAATTACCGATGATTTTTTTCGAAAATCATTATCAACAATGCTTTTATTCTTCTGCAACGATAGGTATATTCAGCGATGCTCAACAATTTTTCTGAATGCCATAAATCGAAATTTGTGTATAACAGAAAAATGCTAATTACTCAAAAACTATGTAACCTAAGGTAATCGCTATAATTTTCCGGCAAGGTTTATATTAACGTCTACTACCTCTAATTTTTTCATAATTTTAGTTTCAGTAGATTCGGGATTAGATGGGGGGAACATATTTTTGTGCTACATTTTCAACAATATCTTTGAAAATATAATACCTAAAATTAAAAGGAATGTATTTTTGAGTTCAGCGTTACAAAAGATTTCACAGGATACCCCACATGATATACAAAGAAAAGATTCTTTTTTTCAAGTAGCATAATTAGCCCCTCTACTTTTTTACTAAATATATTTATGAATGTTTATTAATCTGTAAATATGTGGGTCAATGGTCTTTATTACTTCCCCGAATTTGAACTTCCCACGTTCCACAGTTTACGATTAAAATGGCTGTGACAGACAGACAGACGGACAGACACAGGAGTGATCTTATAATGGTTCCGTTTTTACTTTTTAAGTACGGAACACTAAAAATTAATATTACTTTGTACAGGTTTCTTATAAAAAATACACTATTCATAAACATTTTTGCATTTTTGTAAGTATCTGAACAGTTCATCTGTAAACTTTTCATAAAACTGGAATCCCCTTCTTAATGTATCGAAGGCTTTTAGCATTTCTTCTTTTGAAGGTCTTTCAATTTCTTCTTCATTATCGTCTTCATCGCTCACTGTAGTTTCTTCACTAAATTTTATTGCACTTTGCAGTATATGACATCGTCAGTAGAATATTCAGTTGTCTTATGTGGTTCAGTTGTGATAAGTTGAACAAACTTCGTTATATAGAATATATTTTTCGTAGTATGGAGATTAATTTACAGGTTAATGGTATTCAAAGTCAAGGTTCAGCAGAAAATTTCGCTAAGTAGAAAACTTCGCTAAATAGGGACTTCGTAAAAGGGAAGTTCCACTGTATATACAGTAAACCCTCGATTTAACGGACCTCGGTTCAACGGACTTCGGATTCAACGGACTAATTTAAAAAAATAAATAAATAAATAAATTAAAATTAAAAATTAAACAAAAATTAAAGTAAAACAAGTGGGTAAGTGTGATCGCAGATCGCACAGAGGGTTTCGTTTAATATCCCTTTTAAAACACTTTATCCTTAAATTAACAAATCAAAATCGTTAATTTAAAATTATTCCCCTCTCCCTAACTTGAAATTCAACGCCCGTATTTCAAATTTTTATATTTGACAAACATCAAATATTTATTTATCACTATTATTTACTGGAAGCCTCCATGATAAAACAGCTTCTAAAACTATGAAACACGCTTCGAAAAAAAAAAGTATTACTGCCCCCCTCCCCCTCCCCTACTTGAGAATCAACACGCAACCCTCTTTTAAGCTTTTATGTGTAAAAAATCAAGCAATGAACAACGACAAAGCATTTCTTTTCACTATTTTTAAAAAGCGATTTCTCGGTAAAATAAAAAAAATATTTATTATATCTGTGGCGACACAATGTCTCGTGGTCAAATGAACGAAACCTTAAAAAAAGGGAAAGAACACGAAACGCCGAAAGCGCGCGCTTTGATTCTCACTGCAGCGTGGTTTTCGTTCTAAGCATGCGCAATGATGCTGGTGACCTATGCGGCTATGTGATATGCTTTTCGTTCTATGCATGCATAAAAGTTGCATATGTGTTAATTCGTTTGTATTTCATTACCAATATTGTATTATTAAAAGTAATGTATTGTGTTTATATATACATATACAGTAGTACTTATGTATATACAATATATATTTATGTATATACATATATTGTATATATACAATACATGTATATACACTGTATATATTATGTAATTTGCTCTGTAATAATATATGTAATTACAAGTACGTAATAATATATATAGGTACTATATTTATAACAAAATAATATTATAAATAGTACTTTGCGATTTAACGGACACATCTTAGTCCCAATTAGTCCGTTAAATCGAGGGTTTACTTTAATTCATGTGTTTGATAAAACTGTGCAAGAACTTCACACAAGTTAGAACTGTCTAAGTTTTATAGCTCTCCGAAAAATTGTACTTTTCAGCTAAAATCTTCATTAACTCCTAAAGTACCCGAGCGATTTCGATTAAAAAAATTTTTGGTGGTACTGTATAAATTTACAGGGTTCGTACACATCAAGAGATTCAGGGGATTTTAGGAGTTGAGTACCAGAAATTTCCTAAAGTACTGGTCGCTATATCTGAAGATAGAATTTTCTTTTTCATTAAATAAGGCAAATATTTCCTTACGAAATTTCTTCTGCATTATTTTTATAACTCATAGGTTCACATTGGGCAATGTTATATATAAAAAAATTATAGTAATTTTACAATATTCAGGAATAGCTATCAACATTCGTAAAAACAATATCATTATTTGGACATATCAAGATATCTATGGACATTCAGTAAATCTAATCTGGTGTCGATCTAGGCAAAATTTTGGGCCTGTTTAGGGCCCTTTCACAAAAATCTATTTAATAAAATAGGCCCCTTCACAAAAATAAATTCAATAAAATGGGCCTCTTCGCAAAAATGAACTTAATAAACAAGGCCCTTCACAGAATTCCTTTTAATAAAATAGGCCCCTTCGTAAAATTCTTTTTCATAAAAGCTGTTTTAAAACGTGTAATTTGTAAATAAAACCAGATCACGAAAAATAAACTTTAGGAAGGTGATTTAAAGAAGTTTTTGTTAATGAATTCTTGATTCGAATTTGAGTAACTGGATTACAACTTTCGTTACAAAATGTTATTTTTCACAAAAATATCTTCACAAAATGGGCTCCAACAATAAAAACCTGCATCGACCCCTGCTAATGAAGTTTGTAATTTTAACCGAACTGAACCAATGCCTCCAAGGTATGGGAGAAAGCCTTGACACGTGTCAAGAAAACGTCACACAAAGCAGGCAAAACAAACAAAAAAATTCGAACAACTTGCATCGATTTCGTTGGCTTATAGAATTATTAGTTCTTATTTTCTAATAATAATGAATAATTCCGCGAGATAAAGAAAACGAAACATGCAAGTTGTTCGAATTTTTTTCTTTGATTCCCCTGCTTTGTGTGACATTTTCGTGACGCGTGTCAAGGCTTTACTGAACAGACAGTTCTGGTTCTGAAAGACTGAAAAGATTTTAAAGGAGCATGTGATGGGGCGTTTGCAGTGAAATTTGCCCAGTAAGTAAATGCTTATATAAAACTTTTCTGTAGAAATCAAGAATTATTAGGATGAGCGAAGCGAATCCTCTATTAGTCTACACAAATTACATTTTGTCGTACACTTTACAAAAAATCTATTCAGTATTTTGACTTGAGCATAAAAAATAAATTATGATCTGTAGATTTGCAAAATATTATTTTCTTTTATTACAGAATAACCTTGAAAAATTTATTATTTTAATTAATTTATTTTACATGTTTTTCCATCGCATTTTTGCAAATAAAAAAATCCCTGCCGGTCCGGCCTACAGGCGGAGGTAGATTTCGAAGTTAAGTATATTAATTGCACAACCAAAAACTAAATCATGATTAGATATAAATCCACTTTAACAGTTTTATCTGGCCGCTTTTCACGAGTTTTTATTTCATTTTTACATAATAGCTGGTTTTATCAGAATCATGTTAAGGCGGTAATAAAAAAAAGAACTTTTTCATGCTCAACATTTCGAAATTTTCTGCCACATTTTCAAATTCATTTTTAATAGAAAAAATACGAAACTTGCTGACGTGATTTTTGAAAAGATTTATAAGCGACATGTGTTTTTATTTTTCTTTCAATTAATTGAAACTTGATTAATAAACAATTATTTTCTCAGTAGGGCAATATTTTTTGTTTCTAACACAGTCGCTTCGGGAAACTCTGTTCAAAATGCCCACTTTGACATCATTTTTTTGAAATATATTCTGCCTCTATCAAAAAATCGATCATTACGGTACATTATATAGTTTCTGAAGAAGAGAATCTATCAATTGGATGCGTTTGAGAGCAAAAATGAATTTAAAAATGAGTAAGAAAATAAGCAGTTTGGATTTGAATACACCCTTAATAAGATGATTTTTTTCTTCAACCGCTATGTATTTTTAATTTGATTTTGCTGTAAGAATTGGTCCTATCAAAAACTTGTCTATATAAATGTTGAAGACAATATTAAGAAGATATATGATAAATTCATGGGGATTTTATATCTTGTGAATTGACGGAGTTATGGAAATTTTTCTTCTTCACCCCCCTTTTTTTGTTTTCGTTTTTATTTTTTTTTGCGGTACGAATTGGTCCTATCAAAAACTTGTGAATATAAAAGTTGTAGATAATATTAAGGAGATGTATAATAAAATTAATTGGATTTGATATCTTGAGAATTGACGAAGTTAGGAATTTTTTTCTCCCAAAAACCCTATTTTTTGCGCCCCTTGAGCCCATTTTTAATCTTATCAAAAATCTGTGATACATAAATTTTTGGTCCTATTTTTAGAAGGAATAAAAACTTTAAACTGATTTGATATGTACAAAAATTAAGAAGCTATGGGGGTTTTTCGGTTTTCACAAAACCCCTCCTTATTTCCATCCCTTGGTCCGATTTTGCCCATTAACGAACTTGACCAAGATTTTATGCCCCTTGATTTTATGTATTAGTTTGGAAGAGATTTGTGCAGAATTGTGGAAGTTATCGTATCCAGAAGAAAGTGATATATATATATATATATATATATACATAAAGTTTTTTTTACTGAGTGTGGTTTTGGGTTCTAGGGGTCATGATCGGTGTAGATCTGCAAAATTTTTTCAGAAATTCCAACATAGGAAGACGTCAATAGGTAGTATTTCATACGAAATTTACCTAAAATGAAACACGTATATTTCCAGAAGAAAAAATAAATCATGGAGTAGTTATAGATAGAATCACTATTCATTAAATAGTTTCATGATTTTTTTTATGAAATTTTTAAAATACCTTTTTTTTATGAAAATTAATAGCATATTTTTAATGAATTAAAATTTTTGAAAATTCAATTATTTATATTCAATTATAAAAGTATTTTTCAGTAGTAAGAATTCAAATACACAATTTATTCTGATTATGTGAAATCATTTACGCAGACGATACTAACGCGTTTCAAAATAATTATATTATGATTTTTTTTTTTTCGTAAAGAGGCAACAAAAGAATTGTAAATAAATAAAATTAATTGTTAAATTCGTTATATCATAAATAGAATCCGAGGAAATTCTTAGTTATTTGGCTGAGTTACTTTCAAATATTTCTTATTAAATAATGCTTCGCGAATCCAAACAAAGCATGGCTTTTGCTAGTTTACCATGTATATATCTACCCTATATATATAAAATTCTAATGAAATGAATTTACGAAACGACTGATTAAACAACTGATTATGTTTCACAGCTATTTCTCCTAAAATACGGAACGGCGATGAAATCAACACAAATTATGCCTATAGATCCGCGGATGTCAAAAGTGGTATTAGAATTTTTAAATCCGATTTAGTTTTCGAGATATTAATTTGTTTCCAATTTTAATGACATTTATGCAATGATGGGAACCAAATTACTCCCTTTTTGTAGAAAAAAGATAAAAAAGGGAAAATTTAGGGATTATTAGATTTCTTTTTCGTTATTTTCAAACTCAAATTGAAATCATCCTTTATTTCAATCGCAAGTGAAAACAATATTTTGATTAAATTATGTTTTTCAGGAAAATTTGAAAAATGTAACTAATTAAATAATAATAAATAAATAAATAAATAAATAATAATTTCTTATTTATTTTAATCGAATTTTAATCATTTCAAGAGATATTTTTTTCATATTTTAGAAAAGGTTATTATTTTAAATTGTTCCCAATTGCAAAAACAACGCAAATAGTTGTATTTCCGTAGGATTAAAAAGTTATTTACATGTGACTATTAAAAACAGAAAAAACCTTTCATATGAGAATTAAATGATTATGTGTTAAAAGCAGGAAAATATTGAAAATTACCTCATAAAAATTACATTTACATGCGAATATTAAAAGAGAAACAAAGCTTAAAAATAATAAATACATTAATATGCGTTAAAAGCAGTAAACTTGAGAAATTACGTTCGAATTAAAATGTCGAAATAATAATACTGCCAGACAATTAAAAATTAAAATATATCTATGCGAGACATTTATTCCATATTTCGAGATGATCTTTTTAAACAATGTTGCCAATTCTAAGACACCGATAATAATATTTCCTTTCTAAAAACAAAAGTATTTTCATGTGAATGTTAAAAAGAGAAAGAAAACTGTTGAAAATTAGGTCAGATTTAAAATGATATATTTAAAATTTCTGTATTGCATTATGTTAATAATTTTATAACATTGTTAAATAATACCCGGAGGCAAAGGCTCTGTTTATTTAATTCATTTTATTTTAGCTTATTTTCAAATGTTTGAAAGATCTTATTTAATCAAACACGAAAACAGCCATTGGATGTCTTAACAGCAGTTGATTCGGCCTTAAAATTTTCCAATTAAAGGTAAATGAATGGAAACCAGTTTACAGGGAGATCACCACTGGGTTTTTAATTATAATTATATCTTCTCTATTCTTTTTAAAGCCGAACAAATCAGCGTGTTTGTAGAATCTGCTGTGTCTGAACGGGGGTTCGCGAACGTAGCTTGCAAGGGGCAGAGCCCCCCTAGTATATATATAAAGTCCTAATGAAACGGTTTTCTGAAACGAATTTATGAAATGAATTTATGAAACAACTAATTCGGGTATTGAAATAATATTTGTCCAAATTTTGAACGCCAAGCGGTTAAAATTTCCTCCTTGGTTTTCATTTCAATTTCAATGAGAAAATGATATCAATAATGAGAAAATGAGATCATTTACCTATCTCTCTCTCAGCCACAGCAATGGAAAATTTTGGTTGCCGCTAATGCGATTACAATTTAAAACAAATTAATATGTCAATAATGTTTCCTTTTTAACAAGTGTTATTGACTTTGGTTTGTCTGTCCGCGCTTTAACTCTCGTAAATATACTCGCCCTGAAATTTTTGGATGTTATTAACGTTTAGCCTAGCACGAATCCTATTTCAAATGAAATTTGTAGCATGTTTAGTTAGTTTACAGGGACAGTCAAAAGTATAACATTACATTACGGCCAATGGGAAAAAGTCGTTTCAAATGATTTTAACCCATTAAAGCCGGTTGGCAAGAAAACTCGCCAGGTAAAACGAACAAATTTTTTAAATATGAATACCAGTATTTTAGTTTGGAAATTTTCATATTATTTAATCTCAAATTTTGAGCGATTAAATAAATCCAAATTACAAGTTGGCAAAAACTGGTGTGGAAGAATTAAAAGAAGTGTAAAGGAGTCTCGTCGTTAATGGGTTAAAAATGTTACACCCTTTCAAACATAATAAAATTGATATGCATTTAGGAAGTGCAATAAAATATGCATTCTGTAGAATATGCGATGCAACAAATAGTTACTATTTATTTACAGGGCCACACAAAAGAATTCCATTATATAATGGTATAGGGGGAAATTGTTTGTGGCGTATTTTAATTATGCAATTTCATATATAATGAATTTGATATACATCGCTGAGGCTTACTGTAAGTTATTTCATCTATAAGACGAAGTGCATAGCATTTACAGGGACACACAAAAGGTTTCAGACAAGTATATTCTATTCGAAGAACATTCGATGGCATATTAGCGATGATGGCAGAAAATGCATTTTTAATTATGATATGCGCTTTTAAGTTTCACTATATTTATGCATATTATATGGTGTGTATAAATACTATAGATGATATACAGGGCTACACAAAAGAGTTCGTAAATTTTACTGAGTATGAGCGTAAATTGCTGAAAGGTGGTTTTTAAATGTGTTATGCATTTTTACGCTGAACTGCATTTAGTTTACTAAGAAATGTTCGTAGAATATAGATAAAATGATATACAGGGTCACGCAAAGAATTGGATACATGACCGTCTATAGATGATAAATTCTGGAAATGTGATTTCAGTAGTTTTAACGACCAACGATTGAGAAATTAAAGGTCGGTGATAGATAACATATTGCACAACGCATATGTATATCTACCCTATACAGGGTGTCCCAGAAGTAATGGGACAAACTTTAAGGGGAGGTAGGGGGCATCACAATGATTCAGATTTGCATAGCAACCCAGGGTCGGAAACGCTTTCCTGTCGCGGTAGTGACGACACAAAACACAAGAAAGAAAGGACACGAACAGGGAGGAAAACATGTTTATTATTCTTAGTATTGCAAAAATACCGTGACAGTGCTGGAAAGTGTTGGGAACTTGTTGCACGTATTGTGTCAGCTGCTGGAGAAGTCCGGGGCATTCCCAGTATTTTCGAGAACATTAGATCTTACGTCATCAAGTGATTTTTATTTCGACTTTTTATTTGTATATTTATTAATGTTATATTAATTTATTTGTTCTTTCGTTATTTAAAATAAAAATTATGTCAATTTGTATAATTTGGCGAGTGTTTTGGCGATTTATATAATTTGGGTATATAATTTTCCATACGCCGGAGATGCGCTTCCATGCATCCCGACCCGGGGTCGTAATTTCGAACACCTACTTTGATGACGATCGTTGTCCCTTTAATGTTCTTTCTTCTTAGTTTTTTGATGTACTAAGGATAATAAACATGTTCTCTTATTCGTATCATGTCTTTCTTCTGTTTTGTGTCGTCACTACTGCGCCAGGAAAACGTTTCCGACCTTGGGTTGCTATGCAAATCTGAATCCTTGTGATGTCCCCTACCTCCCCTTAAAGTTTGTCCCATTACTTCTGGGACACCCTGTATATATAAAATCCTAATGAAATGAATTTATGAAACGGATATATGAAACGAATTTATGAAACGGATATATGAATCGACTGATTAAACAACTGATTATGTTTCAAGCGATTTTTCCTAAAATATGGAATACTTTGCGATGAAATTAACACCAAAAATCAGCATTGATCCGCAGATCTCAAAACTGGTACTAGAATTTTTAAATTCGAATTAGTTTTCGAAATATTAATTTTTTTCTAATTTTATATACATTTTTCTAATGATTGTAACTCAAATTTTAATCAAACAGATATTTTTTTTTTCATATTTCAGAAAAGGTTGACATGGTAACCCGGCTATTGTTGTTTATTTGATAATAAATGTTTATTTACTTTTATTTCTTTTTATAAATTATATAAATTATTTTGTTCTATTATTATTAATTATTTTTTTATATTTTCTTTAGAAAATAATAGAAAATAATTAAAAAATACGGTACTACTTAGTTATTCCGTCGACCAATTTCGCCAAATTATATAAATCGCCAAAACACTCGCCAAATTATACAAATTGACATAATTTTTATTTTAAATAACGAAAGAACAAATAAATTAATATAACATTAATAAATATACAAATAAAAAGTCTCAATAAAAATCCCTTGATGACGTAAACATGTGTAACTTGCTTAAAGTGAAGTGAATGTGACATTTACGATCAACCATTATTGGCATTTAATCTTATAGTTGGGCGATAGATTTTTAGTCGATGGGATAACTAAGTAATACCAAAAATGCATATGTATCTGGTATTTGAAAACGAGGTTTTCGCCAAATTTTCGTAAAAAAAAAAAAAAAAAAAAAAAAAAAAATCACGCCAAACCTGCTGTGTGTATCAAGGTTCTAAATTACGAGGCCAACATGAGTAGCAATGAGCAGGTGCCAAACAACAGGATATAACGTTAAATAACCGGCAAAACAAAGTATACACGAACAAGCAGTAGGCACTGCAGATAGGATGACGATCGAGTCAACGGTGTCAGGTTTATTGCCGCTTTGCGGCGATTAGGCGGTCTTTCGCCCCGATGCCAGGTACTAAACCCGTTAAGCTGGGGCAACCGGGCAGGTAGGGGCCTGTTCATCGGTTAGAAAGAAAGAAAGACATCTGGCCAAATATTACCACTCGAAGAAAAAAATGCTAACTGGCGAGTTGAAAAAAAGCTATTGGCGAGATTTGCATCCGGCTAGCGTAACAGTACCAAGAATTCTTTGCAACCATGGCAAATTTTATGTAGTTTTATTCGATAAAAAGTTTTTGATTTTTTAATCAAAATGGAAAACTTACGGTCCCATATTGGCGCGATTTTTTTCTGACGTCAATGTCATATACGGAACGGGCACTTGACTGGCGCCAAAGTATCATTATTTTATTATTTTGCTTGATATGGTAAGCCGGATGTTGTTGTTTATCCTGTTGATGCGTTCCCCAAATTGGCGTCGTTGAAAAATCGCGCCAATATGGGACGGATATGACATCTGTGCCAAACTTTCATATGAACGGCGTGGATGGCCACCCAGGGAAACCCAGCAAATGCTTTTGTTCATATGAACGGCGAAGGGATCAGACCGTATTTGTTTACGGCAGTTGATGACTTGAACTATTATATTATAATATAGATGAAATGATGGCGATAGAATAATATTTGGCGAATTATCACCTGTGCCTGGCTAACATTAAAGTACCAAAATGGCACCTAGAGTATAAAAAGCGAAGTGGTCCGCCCGGAACTGTTGATGACAGTCACATGACTTAGGCTATTGTTATAGAGATTGTTTTAAAATACAGGGAGACAAAGACTCTGTATACTTAATTCATTTATTTTAGCTTCCTTTCAAATGTTTAACTGATCCTCTTTAATCAAAAACGAAAACAACCATTGGATGTCTTAACAGCAACTGATTCGCCCTTAAATTTTTGCAATCAAAGGGAATTGAATGGAAACCCGTTTACAGGGAGATCTGCACAGCTTTTTTCAGTATAATTCAATCTTCTCTAATATTTTTAAAACCCATCATATTAGCGTGTTTTTAGATTCTGCGGTGTCTGAGCGGGGGTTGGTGAGCGTAGCTTGCAGGGGGCAGAGCCCCCTTGTATATATATATTAATTTCGGGAGCCAGCCTCCCCTTGGATATGCCACTGCTGGATTAGAAACGTGAAATTTCGTAAAACGTAAAACTATTTACTTTAATACCATATAAAATTTCGTGACAATTCGTGTCTTATTAAGTAAAATAAAAGACATGAAAATAGACAGACAGCAAATAGACAAGCATAATTTTATTAAATACTGATGATATTGAAACGAAATTTCCTGCAAATTAAGACGTTTTCACTTAAAAAAAGAAAAAAAAAAAGGAAGGAAAGGGAGAATTAATTCAAATGTTATGAGTGGACACATATAGGGTAAGTTGGGGTAAATAGGTGCTGCGGTAATTTGGTGTCTCATTTTCAAATATTATTATCATAATCTTATTTTATGGTATGAATTAGGGTACTACACGGGTCGGGTTGTGCCTGACCCAAACCCGCAAATTTCATTTTAAGCAACCCGCAGCACGAACCGAAACTGACAAAAAAAATTTTCCTCGACCCGCATCCCGACCCGAACCCGCAAAAATATTTTTTGGCAACCCGCAACTAGTCCCGAACCCGAGGTATTTCAACCCGCACCCGACCCAAGCCCGCAATATTTCAACCCGCAACCCGACCCGAACCCACAGTGAAAGAAAAGTAATTCATGTTTTAATGTCATTATGAAAAAAATTCTACAATTGTATCTTTAATATTTCAAATGAAAATCAAATTTTCAAAGTAATTGCTTAAAAGGCGCAAAGGCCAACATAGTGAAAAAGATTCCAAGCCGGGACTCGAACCCGGGCCATCAGTATAGCGCACTGACGTTCTACCGACTAAACCACTTGGAACGATACACAGCTTGGAAAATTTCTCACTATTATCTGTTGGCAAGGCTACAAACGCAGCACAAGATGGAATATTTATCGTGAGCCACCGACCTGGGGCTAACACGAAACATAATTAAATCCAGCATTGATAGAAACTATATTAATACATGGAAATTATTCCAGAGAGAAACATTCGCCTTGGATACAATATTTCAAATGAAAATCAAATTTTCAAAGTAATTGCTTAAAAGGCGCAAAGGCCAACATAGTGAAAAAGATTCCAAGGCGAATGTTTCTCTCTGGAATAATTTCCATGTATTAATATAGTTTCTATCGATGCTGGATTTAATTATGTTTCGTGTTAGCCACAGGTCGGTGGCTCACGATAAATATTCCATCTTGTGCTGCGTTTGTAGCCTTGCCAACAGATAATAGTGAGAAATTTTCCAAGCTGTGTATCGTTCCAAGTGGTTTAGTCGGTAGAACGTCAGTGCGCTATACTGATGGCCCGGGTTCGAGTCCCGGCTTGGAATCTTTTTCACTATGTTGGCCTTTGCGCCTTTCAAGCAATTACTTTGAAAATTTGATTTTCATTTGAAATATTGTATCCAAGGCGAATGTTTCTCTCTGGAATAATTTCCATGTATTAATATAGTTTCTATCGATGCTGGATTTAATTATGTTTCGTGTTAGCCCCAGATCGGTGGCTCACGATAAATATTCCATCTTGTGCTGCGTTTGTAGCCTTGCCAACAGATAATAGTGAGAAATTTTCCAAGCTGTGTATCGTTCCAAGTGGTTTAGTCGGTAGAACGTCAGTGCGCTATACTGATGGCCCGGGTTCGAGTCCGGCTTGGAATCTTTTTCACTATGTTGGCCTTTGCGCCTTTCAAGCAATTACTTTGAAAATTTGATTTTCATTTGAAATATTGTATTCAAGGCGAATGTTTCTCTCTGGAATAATTTCCATGTATTAATATAGTTTCTATCGATGCTGGATTTAATTATGTTTCGTGTTAGGCCCAGGTCGGTGGCTCACGATAAATATTCCATCTTGTGCTGCGTTTGTAGCCTTGCCAACAGATAATAGTGAGAAATTTTCCAAGCTGTGTATCGTTCCAAGTGGTTTAGTCGGTAGAACGTCATTGCGCTATACTGATGGCCCGGGTGCGAGTCCCGGCTTGGAATCTTTTTCACTATGTTGGCCTTTGCGCCTTTTAAGCAACTACTTTGAAAATTTGATTTCATTTGAAATATTGTATCCAAGGCGAATGTTTCTCTCTGGAATAATTTCCATGTATTAATATGTATCTCTAATACCAGTTTGGTATTTTTCATAGAAGAATTAACAAATCTATATTCTTTAATATTCAAATATAGTAAAACCTCTGAATAGTAGTCACCTCGGCATCGTTGAATAAAGTCAAGCATCAGGTCTGGTTAACCCGAATTTTGTTTTTTTCGGCTCGGAATTAATCTAAATTTCTTTCTGCATGTCGGGTTTACACTAGAAAAATTCTTGCGGGCCATATACAAGTTTTTTGCTGCTCATATTGTTGGGGTTTTCACAAAAAGTTTAAGCACAAATATGTTTCAGATGAAAAGTAATACGTATTTAATTAGAGCCCTGCACGGGTAGGGTTGTTCCCGAGCCGTGCCCCGTATACGACTCAACTAAATGAATATCACAGGTATGATAAATTATACCGAACTTTGATACAATGAAAACAAAGAAAGTAGAAAAATAATGTTTCAATCTATATGTAACGGTATAAAAATAAAAATCTAATCTTTAAATGTGCTTTAAAATTTGTTGCGGTTTCAAAAGTTCCACTTATAACAGTACACCTTGTGTTTGTATTACACAATTAGCATTCTGCCTTATCGTACTTTAAAAATACAGTGCGCTGCAAAACGCTAAATGATTCTTCCTGTCTATCACACACTAGATTTTTGTCATAACGACGCCAGAAGTATCAAGGCTAGAAAATTATAATTGTAAGTATTCAGCAAAAATGCTTTAGCAATGCAGATGGCATTCGTTATAATCCTTATCGTACCATTAGTTGAAAAAGTATGTTTATATTAACTTCCAGAAACTAATTCTAAAGACTAGACGCATTTTGCTTTCATGAAACTTTGATCTGCGGTTTAATAGACTTTTAACGTGAAAAAATATTTTGGAGATTTTTTTAAAAAATCGGTCAACCCGAACCCGACCCACAACAAAAAAAGTTGAAGTCAACCAGTCACGCAACCGGAAAATATCGCGCCAACCCGACCCGAACCGCGGTTCGGACCGGGTACGGGTCTGCATTCAATACATCCCTGCTATGTAAGTAGCACATTTTCAGGAAAAAAAACTTTTGGAATCTACCAAAAACTGTGTAAAATGGTCTTCTTCCGAAGTTTCAATACCTCTCTACTTACATGAAGCCACAGGAGAAGCGAGATGATGTACAGTCCTGTAATAAACAATTAAATTTAAAAAATCAAAAAACCCGACTGCGTAAAAAGCGAACTAATTAATTATTTCTCATCAATCTGAAACTATTTTTTTTTCAATTCCTACTATTAGCTCACACTCTCCCTATATATATCTTGTTCAAATTTTCGATCGTTAATAAAATACTTATTATTCATCTAATCAAGCTCAAATAAATTTTTTAAAACTTGCAGTGGATGACACTTGATGTTAATCCAGTTTTTTTCAAATATTAATTCATTAATTAAATTAAATTAATTAATTTTCAATAATCGAGAGAGCCCTCTTCTTGATCAAGGTATTTTAAGACCGAGAGAGCCCTCTTCTTGATCAAGGCATTTTAAGCGCCACTCAAGATAAAAGAAGAATGAGACAAAAAAAGAAAAAAACTCTCTTATTGACCTAAGTAGGAATTGACTTAAAATGTTTTTTTTTTATATTACTGGTTTATATTACTTACCTATTTTTTTATTTACTTGTATTGATGACTTTTAAGTTGTGTTTAATTGTCAGTTCCTATCTATAAACACTATTTTGACGAGGTCTACAGATGTCTATAATGGTTAGAGTTGCAGTAAAGCTAGAGATCCTACCTACACAACTTCCAGGTTATATAATATTTTAACGGAGCTTGTGACTGTAAAATAGTCAATGAAACATCGTCTTCATTTTGAAAGACCTATCCATTGATATGCCCCTCAATAGGGTGCGTAAAATTTTTTTCGTCTCTACAGCCATTTCGCATTTTACGACCGCCATTTTGAATTTATAAAAACAAAACCTAACCTATAACCATTGGGCTGTTGAGATGAATTGATAGAGACCTCATTCATTAAAATCCATCCAGCCGTTGGGATGTTTCGAGGGTATAAAGAAATCCACTTACACAGATACGCGTGAAACACACAACCCTTCTTTTCAGTCGGGTAAAAAAAAAAAGTAAACACCCCTAATAACTCCGCAACAAATTATTGTAGAAGAAAGTTACTGGTACCAAACGATTGGAAATAAAGTCTACTTTTAAATAATGCATATAAAATTTGCTTAAAGGGCCATTTACATATCAAAACGTACCCAAACTTTATTTTTTTACCCAAGTCTGACACAATAAATAGATTCTGCACCCTTCAATTAGCCTAAATCCAAAATTTTATGAAATTCATGTGATTAGTTTCCGAGAAATTAATTATTTTAAAATGAGCCTATTTTAGGGGTTGTATCCAAATTGAAGTTCGGTACTCGATTGTTTAAATTTTACAGAATGACTATGTCACGTCTATTAATGTATTATTCCTTGTCAATATGACCATTTCACTCGCTTAATATGTATCGACTATTGCCAGCTGAAATGTTTGATTAAAATGAGTGAAATATATATATTTTTTCAAATTATGCTTTTCGGCTCATCATAGACGACCCCTTAAACCATCATTTTGACGTTTTTTGCTCATAATTCGAAAACTACTTGGAAGATAAATTTGAAATTGAGAATTTGTATGAAGCAGGACATAATAAACATAAATCTATAAAAAAAATTGTAGGTTGCAATTCATATTTTTTTCGAATATTAATTTCATAATTCATACTATAAAATTTTTAAAATTACAAATACAATGTATTTATATTTGTGTTTTTAGTATTATAACTATAACAAAAAATTATCACATTAGGATTATAATTTCAGGAGATATTAATAAAAATATGAAAAATGTAATTTAACATTAGAAGCTCTAAATTTTGAATGTTTATATTTCAAAAACTCATCATCCAAATGACTTGAAATTTCATTTCTATGTATAGTTTAAACTGAAGATTTAAAATATAATGTCAGAATTGGGTGTTGCCATTGAAAAAAAACAAAGTTTGATATGGTTTTTATTTGTATATGGTCCGTAAGCAAATTTTATATACATAATTTAAAAGTAGACTTTATTTCCAATTGTTTGGTACCTGTAATTTTTTTCTATTATAAGTAGTTGCAGAATTAGTAGGGGGTGTTCACTTTTTTTCTTCCACGACTGTGCGTACGAACAAAAAATGTTTTACTAACATGTTGAAAGCACACTCTATTAAGTATTGCCATTTTTCTTTCTGAGTCTGAAAATAATCCAGAAAAAAAAATAATAATACTATTGATGCAAGCACCAAATTGCCCCACGTAAAGAAACAAGTTGGAAATTGCACGTCAAACGTGGCAAATGAGGTGCGTTCGTACTATAACTTGTTTTATAAATATTTTTTCAACCGCATATCGTACTGAATGTATATTTTAGTGCACTTTATAAGTGCATATCAATTTCATACTGTTCGAAAGTCTGTAACATCATTAAAATGCACTTAAAATAATTTTTCCCATTGGCCGTAATGAAACGGAAAATTTTTGACTGCGCCTGTCATTAAACTATACATCGGGTTTTCATAAAATTTGAAATGACTCGATAAAATTTTGCAGCAATTATATATTTAAAATTTTATACCATTCGGTTGGGTAGTTTTTGCTCTGTTATATGCGGAGGACAGACGGACGGACAGACAGACAGACGGACTGAACGACGACCATAGGTGCTACGTATTTATATAACTAGTAAATCTGCAGATCAGGAGCCTCAACGTCATCTTTGCAAGTCATTGTTTTTTAACACTCATTGCGTAATATTCATCTTCCTACAAATCGCTTTTTAAAGTTTTCAAATTACATAAATATTTATAAGAATACAAAATACTTCGTAAAGTTTCAGAAATTAAATGTGTTAAACAAGTGGTTATACACTGATGTTCTGAAGTTCTGATGAGCTGCTAATTCTGGTAACTTTTTAAATCAAAAATTGCATTTCTTCAGGGGGGCTGTGCCCCCCTGAACCCTCCGTAGTTTATTTAAGTTTACATTCGTAATTTTTTATTGATTGTGCGGATGGTTATAGTATATCATAGATTTTTTTTTTTTTTTACGCTGTGATTTATAAGGATAAGCATAAGTTTTTTTTTTTTATAAATTAATAACTTTAAAATTTAAAATAAAATCCTCATGTTAACCGTACGCAAACAATAAATCTTGAAGTGACGCCAAAAAATGTAACCTTAAAATCCGCTACATTCGACCGAAACACAACGGCGTGCTTAAAAAAAGAAAGAAAGAAAAGAAAAATATTTTTAGTAATACAGTTTTTAATTCATAATACGATGAAATGCTACTTTAGAATGATTAAATATAAGCAGATCATTTTCATTTTACAGAAAAAAGGTTCGGATGAAGTCAAAGAATTCGGTCCCTGTTCCACGTGCTTGTTTTGTTTGGGCCAAATAATGGCATTTAAATCTGCGCGATAACGCACATCATATTGCAAACTGTTTTTACGGCATACTGCATCTCCATCTATCTCTTTCCTCCGTAAATAATAGTTCATTTTATTTTAGCCAAGGTCTTTTTATTCCAACATCTTTTTTTTTTTTTTTTTTTTTTTTTTTTTTTTGATAAATGACGTCTAATTCATCTGCTATTCGTACTTACTCAAAACCTTTCATCTTGTTATATTAAGAAATACTTGAGAGTTTTCTTTTTATTCCCAATATGTCGCCATATTAATTTTTTTATTCTTAATTTTTTTTTTTCATTTTCCTGTTTCACGTCAAAATCTTTCAATTGAAAATTGTTTAAGAGAAAATATTATTCAGGGTTTTGATTTTCTTGGCAACGATTAAAGAAACATTGATAAATTTTATGAAAAAATGTCACATTATTCTCTATGAAAATAATGAACTTTTGTATTTTTAAGCAAAATATTTGAATAAAATAAATAAAATATTGCCTATTTTTATTTCTGGGGCTAAAATTTATCTATATGCAAAAATACAAATGCATTAATTCACCCGTTTTGACGTTGGCTTTACTGAAACATTATAGACGCATTTATACTAATATTATTAAGACCAAATTCGTTGCTAGGCAACTGATGAAAGAAAAGGTAAAAAATGAAATATGTATTATGTCAAATTTATAAAACAAAATGCTTTATATTATTGGAAAACATGCATAAAGTTCCCCCAAAAATTATAAATCTAATTTAAAAAATCTCGCAAATATATTGACATAATTTCAAACTAATTGGAATAATTTAATAATCTTATTTAAAAATTTCAGCATCCAAAATTTACCATTTAAATCCATTTTTTATATGAGCCATTTCTTTCAACAAATGAAAATTTGAAAATCGTCTGACTTGCCATAGACAAGCATTACAGAGCAAAATAAAATGTTCTATATTTCCCGAACGAATGAACCAAATTTAACCAAAAACTATCCAGCTAAGTCCGAGTACCTCATCAACATGCCCAATTAATTTCAAGCCGATCGGATGCTTTTTGCGGCAGTTATCGCGGAACAGACAGACAGACAGACAGACAGACAAACGGAAATCAAAACTTTTCGTGTCTCCACAGTAAGCCTTCACTGACGTTTCGGCAATTACGAACGCACCTAAAAAGCAGGATAAGTTGGTGCCGCTGTATTTTACTTACTAGTAAATCTGCAGATCAGGAGCCTCAACGCCAGCTCTACAATTCATTGTGTTTAGCACCCTTTGAGTAATATTAATCTTTCTACAAAAAACGAAATTTAAAGTTTTGAAATTACATAAACATTTATAAAACGAAAAAATATTTCGAAGGTTTCTGACATTAGAAGCGTTAAATTAAACCCCTTGTTATGTAATGGTATTCTGAAAATCTCATGAGCTACTTATTCTGGTAATTTTTAGATAATAAAGTAGATTTCTTCAGGGGGGCTCTGCCCCCCTGAACCCCTTCGTAGTGTAATTTAATTTACATTTGTAATTATCAATTAATTGTGTTAATGTCCTTTAGTAAATTCTACCAATAGACGGAAACGTACATGAATTCTTTTCTACAGCCCTGTATATTACGTGAAGATTTTTACGCGTCGTCTATAACATTTAAATTTAATGCAGACAAAAACCCCTCTTAAAACTGTTCATATCACATTTCCGGGGATTAGTATGCATAGTGTGCACATTATATCCAGTTTCTGCGGAGTCCTGTATATGGTTCTATTTAAATTCTGCAAACATTTGTTAGTATACTAAATGCCATTGGCCTGGGAAATACATAACTCAAATTTAAAAAAAAAACACACTGAAGCAATTCGCGCTCATTTTCATTTATACTTACGAATTCATTTGTGTGTCCCTGTACATGGTCTATACAATATTTAAGCACTACTTATTAGGCACAAATTTACTTAACGTTAAAACGCACACCATAATCGAAAATGCTCTTCAGCAATCATCCCTAATAGACGAGAACTGTATCCGAAATTTTTTATGTGACCCTATAAATGAACGATAAATACGATACAAATCATATTCAAGCTTCTTGTAGTCAACCACAGTAATGTAATTTAATTTCATAATGTTTGAATTAGTGCAACACAAATTAACACACTTACGACAGGCAATTTAATTAAATCTGGTTTTAAAAACAGTAGAAGCTCCTCCCTCTTCTGAAAGTGTCTCGGAAATTGGTTTCTGAGATATGTTTTTCATGTTTATGCAGCAGTAAATATCTTTCAATGTACGGATGTAATATAGAATGTCTTACAATCTATAAAAAATATGGACAACACAATATAAATGTATTTTCTGTAAGGTAGAAGTCACTCCCTTAGCCAATGATGTATTCTGAATAAAAACGAGAATTCTCGTTTCCCGTCGCTAATGTGTTAAAATAAGCTGTGAAGAGTTTTTTTTCCCCCGTAGACCACATTTTAATCGACCACTTTTGTGTGACCCTGAAAAAAACATATGCTTTGCACCCCATATACTACAAAAATGTTTCAAAAATACATATCAATTTTATTATTTTGTAACAGAGTAACATCATTAAAAAACGCCACAAAAGGATTTTCTTCGAAGATTGTAATATTTTGAATACTTTTGAGTTCCTTGTACGCATGCTGTAAGTGCTACACATAACATATTTTATAGTAACCAGGTTCTAGTGCACCTTAATAAAGTATATAAATTTCATTACGTTTAAAATTGTGTAACATTATTAAAATACACCGCAGACGATTTTTCCCAAAGACTATAATGTAACGGAATAGTTTTGAGTGCCCCTGTAATTAAGCTATGAATGCTACACTCTTCATTTTTAATACCAAACATACTTTGGCAAACCTCAATAACGTATATCAATTACATGTAATCCCGACTATATTTACGCGAGTTAGAGCACGTTGAGAAACACGGCAGGCGACAGATAGAAAAACTGAAGTCATAAATACTTTTCATCCATGTTGGAAAGTGTTAAAAAGGATTTACATGCCTTTAACTGTACTTTTTTTTCACTTATAGCATGGTTAAACATTAGTTTAAACATCCTAATCCATGCGATAGCAATAACATATTAAAAGCCCCCAAAATATGCATATCTGGAGATCTATAAATCTACTGGAAAATAATTCATTATCGTGCCCACGGTTAATTGCATAAATTGCATCGATTTGGCGCGATAAAATATTTTTTGCGATAGCCTTTTAATTGTACCTGCAACAAAATTAACGTAATTTACTAGCTTCATTCATATTTGACGCAATGATAGGCTACGAATAACAGTCGCTAGGCAACGAAGAAAAGGAAAAAAAAAGAAATATGTATCATGTAAAACAAGAAAATTAATTTAAAAATTCTTTATATTATTGGAATACATGTATAAATGTCCTCAAAACATTATACACGTAAATAAAAAAAATCTGATAGATATATTGATAAAACTTCAATATAATAGGAATAATTTAAAACCCTTATTTGGAATTTTAGTATCCATAATTTGACATTTAAATCCAATAATCAAACGTGCCATTTTCTTTCAACAAATGGAAATTTGAAAATCGTCTGACTTGCCGTAGAAAAGCATTATAAAGAAAAATAAAATCTTCCATATTTTCCGAACGAATGAACCAAATTTAACCAAAAACTATACAGCTACGTCCGGGTATCTCACGAATATGCCCAATTAATTTCAAGCTGATCGGGTGCTTTTTGCGGCAGTTATCGCGGAACAGACAGACAGACGGACAGACAGACAGACAGACAGACAGACAAACGGAAATAAAAACTTTTCGTGTCTCCACAGTAAGCCTTCACTGACGTTTCGGCAATAAATTGATTTATTTTTACTGCAGTTTTAGTATGCTTGCTGATTGTCACTATCATTTTTGTGGGAACATGTGGATAATCATACGACAATATTAATATTGACATTTTGGAAAGGTAAAAGCACCAGTACCTGTGTTTTTACGGTTACATGGTTTGGAGGTAGATAGCTTCTGAGACTACCGAGACTAAAATGAAGATGTATGAACTTAGGAATTAGCCTGACCTGAGACTTAACTTGTGATTAAGAATGCTTACGCTGTGACATATCCTTTTTAACTCCCGTAAATATACTCGGATTTTCATGAAATTGATAAGGGCTATTTAGGGTTACCAAAACATGTTTGGTATTGTATACTAAGAATGTAGGATTAATAGCTCATTTACAGGGGCACTCAAAAGTATTCCATTATATTATGGTATATGGAGAAAAATCATTTTCAGAGTATTTTAAGGACGTTACGCTATTTCAAATGTATTGTAACTGATATAAATCACTGAATTTAACTACAATCACGTTAGAACAGGGCATTCATGGCATTTTTTATTCATTTACAGGGACACACAAAAGAAATCGGTTACAGTACTGTCTTTGAGTAATAATTGCTGAAGTGTACGGTTTAAAATTTGGTTTGGGCTTTTAAATTTAATTAATTTTTTGTATGTCACTCATCTATACTTCTATACTAATATTATAAAGAAGTAAAAATTGTTTGTTTGTTAGAGGTAATCTCTGGAGCTACCGAACCGATTTCAAAAGTAATGGTATGAAAATGATGGTGTTAGTCCAACTTAGAACATAGGCTATATTTTATGTCGGTGTCACTACTCCAAAGAGGTGCAGGAGCAAAAAACGTTCTAAAAATGCGATTTTTGCGTTACTGAACGGCCTAGAAATATGAAATTTGGAATATTAGTTACTTACAAGATATAAATGATGTCTAAGAACAGTTCTTAAACAATTCGAAATTTAAAAGGAGTGAAAATGCACAAAAAGCGTTCCAAAAAACTTTCTAAATGGTAGTTTCTACACAATCTCAGGAAATACCAAACCGATTTAAAAAATATTGGTGTCAAAATGATGGTGAGAACGCTTGCTCCAAGATAGGATATATTTTATGTCGGTGCCACTACCCCAAAGGGGGTGCAGGAGCAAAAAGCGTTCTAAAAATGCGATTTAGGTGTTACTGAAGGGCCTAAAAATATGAAATTTGAAATATTAGTTACTTATTAGATATAAAGTATTTCTAAGAACACTTCTTAAACAATTATGAAAATGCGCGAAAAGCGTTCTAAAAGGCGTTCTAAATGGTGATTTCTACACAATCTCCGGAAATACCAAACCGATTTAAAAAATAATGGTGTCAAAATGACGGTGACAACCTTTGCTCCAACGTAGGCTATGTTTTATGTCGGTGCCACTACCCGAAAGGGGGTGCAGGAGCAAAAAACGCTCTAAAAATGCGATTTTTGTGTTACTAAAGGGCCTAGAAATATGAAATTTGAAATATTAGCTACTTATTAGATATAAAGTATTTCTAAGAACACTTCTTAAACAATTCGAAATTAAAAAGGGGTGAAAATGCGCGAAAAGCGTTCAAAAAAACGTTCTACATGGTGATTTCTACACAATCTCAGGAAATACTAAACCGATTAAGAAAATGATGGCGTCAAAATGATGGTGACAACCCTTGCTCCAACATAGACTATGTTTTATGTCGGTGCCACAACCCCAAAGGGGGTGCAGGAGAAAAACGTTCTAAATTGCGGTGTTTGCGTAACGGAAGGGCCTAGAATCGTGAAATTTGGAATGGTAGTTAGTTATAAGATATCAATGATCTCTAAGGGCATTTCCTAAAAAAATCGGAATTTAAAAGGGTGTCAAAATGAGCAAAAAGCGCTTTAAGAAACGTTCTAAATTGCTATTTCTATGCAATCTCAGGAAGTACTGAACTGATTTATAATATAATGATGCAAAAATGATGGTGACAGATCTTGCTCCAAGATAGGCTATATTTTATATCTGTTTCCACTACCCCAGAGGAGATGCAGGAGCAAAATGCGCGAAAAGCGTTCTAAAAACGTTCTAAATGCCAATTTGTCAACAATATCTCAGTAGGAATCAAACTGATTTCAAAAGTAATGGTAGGAAATTGATGCTGACAGCTTCTGCTCTAACATAGACGCTATTTTATGTCGGTATCACTATCACCTAGACGGTGCAGGATTAAATAAGCGTTCTAAATTTCGATTTTTGTGATCGGTAGGGGCTAGCAACTTAAAATTAGGCAAGGAACATATTTATTAGATATAAATGATCTTTAAGAACAGTTTCGAAAAAATTGGAAATTTAAAAAGAAGTGAACATGCGCGAAAAGCGTTTTTAAAACGTTCTAAATTGCGATTTCTACTTAATCTCAGGAAATACCAAAGCTAATTCAAAAGTAATGGTTGCAAATCAATAGTGACAGTCCCTGCTATAACATAGGTTATATTTTATGTTGCTGTCACCGAGGGTTGCAAAAGCAAAACATGTTCTAATTTGCGTTTTTTGCACAACTGAGGGGTCTAACACTTTGAAGTAGGGCATGGTATTTACTTACAAGATGCAACTGCTTTCTAAGAACAGTCGAAAGAAAATTCCAAATTTAAAAAGATGAAGGGAGCGAAAACCGTTATAAATTACAATTTTTATACAATCTTATCAAATACCAAACCGATTAAAAAAATAATGATGACAAATTGTTGGTGATAGAACCTGCTCAAACATAAGCTATATTTTATGGCTGTGCGGCTACCACCAGAGGGTTGCAGGAGCTAAAAACTTTCTAAATTGCGATTTCTGTGATGCTGAAAGGCTAGAAACTTTAAAAATGGCATGGTAGTTACTTAAAAATATGAATGCTCTCGAAGGACGGACGAAAATAAATTCGAATTATAAAGGGGTGAAACGAAGGGGAGGTGCGAAAAGCGTTCTAAAAAAATTCCTAAATTACGATTTCTATGCAATTTCAGGGAATATGAACCGATTATAAAAGTAATAGTTGCGAATCAATGGTAACAGTCTCCAATCCTACACAGGCTATATTTTATGCCGATGATTCTACCACCTGGGATTCACAGGAAAGACAAACGTTCTAAAAAAGGCCTTTAAAAGCTTTCTAAATTACGTTTCTGTAGAATATTAGGATATAAACCGATTTCAAAATTAATGTTGGCAAATTAATGATGGCAGTTCCTATTTCAACATAGCCCTTTATGTTGAGAGAGGAGGAAGGACTTGGAATTTGACATGATAGTTAATTTTAAGATGTAAGAAGATGGTTTCTAAAAAATTCAAAACTTCAAATGAATTCTGAAATGAGCGTATTAATTGAGCATAAAAGTTTCAAAATATTTTCTAAATTATCATTTATTTAGTTTTATTTAGTTTTATTATTTTAAGTCTCATTTTTGCCTAATGCTGTGTAATAATGATGTTTAATCAAACTGTGTTTTAAATAGTAATTTTTGAATTATTCCTAAAAGTAATAAGTACCTTTTAATAAAAAAACCTTTTAATAAAATAAAATATTACCTTTTAATAAAATAAAAATTTAATTAGTACCTTTTAATAAAAAATAGACATGTAAATATCACTTGGCATATTTCAAATATTACGCGAGCAAAGCCGCGGGGTTTGCTAGTCAGATATAAATTCTATACCTGATATACAGGGCTGCACAACAGTATTCACGTACCATTCTCCTTATTAGAGGAAATTGCTGAAGAGAAATTTTCAACTGAAGTATCTATATCTTTTAAGTGAACTAAATTTTGGCATGCATGTAGTTAATAGATACATATCTATATATCCTATATAGGGCTGCTCAAAAAATTCGATAAATTTTCCGACTGTAGATGAGAACTGCAGATATTGGGTTTTCAAAACGTGTTATGCGTTTCCATAGGGTTGAATCAGATTTAATATTTTAATTTTTTAAAGGGTGCAGTTTTGTTACATTATTCTGAGTGTGTTGGAAAGTTTTTCATAATCTATGCTTGACGCATGATTTTTTCTTTCTTGTTTAAATTAAAAAACTATTGGAAAAGTTATTATTATTATTATTATTTTTTGTATATAAGCCTGTTTTTCGGAAAACTGTGCAATGTCTAAAATATGATTATTTTCATTCGAAAATGTTTTACTCTAGCCTATATCGTTGAGTGGGGCACATTTTGTCGCATTTTGTAATTTTTAACGTGTGTAGATACAACAATATTTATAGCTATTTTTTAAGAAATAGTTTGAAAAAAGTTTTTTTTTAATTATTATTATTCAGAAGGTATGTTATCTAAAATTTAACAACATTCATTCTAAAAGATTTCCTTCTATATTGTTGAGCTGGATTATTGTACTAAAATCTTTTAATAATCAATTATGCTTTGCATAGTTGCAAACTTCCTTTCAGTAATTTCTGACAATAAACGTAAATGCACTCGGGATGTTTTGTGCTGTCCTGTATATGATCCATAGAATTTAATGCACGGCAAATGATAGTGAAAAAAATAGTTTAATTTAAAATATCTTAACCACAACATAAAACGCACTTCTAACAATTATTGTTAATAGACGGTACTGTAACCGAATTCTTTATGTGTGTCCCTATAAATGAAAGATGCTATGCACAACATATACTACAGTAAGCCTCTTCTTCAGCACCTCAGTGATATATGTGAATTTCAATACGTTTTAAATACTGTAACATCATTAGAAAACACCGCCAAAGAATTTCCCCATAGACCGTAATGTAAATGGAATTCTTTTGAGTGACCTTTTAAATAAAATATAAATGTTACACACATTATTTTCAATATCGAATTTACTATGTATATTAAACCTCATTAACGTATATAAGTTTCATGGCAATCGGATTATATTTACTAAACTTAGAGCATGCATATACAGAATACAGACAGCCAAACCTAATTCATAAACATTTTTCAATTATGTTGGAAAGTATTAATAAATTGATTGGCAATCCGAGAATATTTACACAATTCAGAACACTGACAAACAAATAGACAGACGGCACACAAACAGACAAAGCTAATTTATACACATTTTTCAAAAATGTTGGAAAGTATTGATAAATTGCATGGCAATCCAAAAATATTTACGCGATTCAGAACACGGTCTGACAGACAGACAGGCAGCACACAGATAGACAAACCCAATTCATAAACACTTTTCAACAATATTGGAAAGTATTTATAAATTGCATGGCAATCCGAAAATATTTACGCGATTCAGAACACGGTCAGACAGACAAACAAACCCAATTGATAAACACGTTTGAACAATGTTGGAAAGTATTAATAAATTGCATGGCAATCCGAAAATATTTACGCGATTCAGAACATGGACAGACAGACGACAAACCCAATTCATAAACACTTTTCAACACTGTTGGAAAGTATTAATAAATTGCATGGCAATCCGAAAATATTTATGCGATTCAGAACATGGACAGACAGACGACAAACCCAATTCATAAACACTTTTCAACAATGTTGGAAAGTATTAATAAATTGCATGGCAATCCGAAAATATTTACGCGATTTAGAACACGGTCAGAGAGACAAACAAATCTAATTAATAAACACGTTTCAACAATGTTGGAAAGTTTTAATAAATTGCATGGCAATCCGAAAATATTTACGCGATTCAGAACACGGTCAGAGAGACAGACAAACCCAATTCATAAACACTTTTCAACAATGTTGGAAAGTATTTTTAAATTGCATGGCAATCCGAAAATATTTACGCGATTCAGTACATGGACAGACAGTCAGACAGCACACAAACAGACAAACCGAATTCATAAACACTTTTCAATAATGTTGGAAATTATTTATAAATTGCATGGCAGTCCGAAAATATTTACGCGATTCAGAACACGGTCAGACAGACAAACAAATCTAATTCATAAACACGTTTCAACAATGTTGGAAAGTATTAATAAATTGCATGGTAATCCGAAAATATTTACGCGACTCAGAGCACGGTCAGAGAGACAGACAATCCATATTCATAAACACTTTTCAACAATGTTGGAAAGTATTTATAAATTGCATGGCAATCCGAGAATATTTACGCGATTCAGTACATGGACAGACAGTCAGACAGCACACAAACAGACAAACAAATCTAATTCATAAACACGTTTCAACAATGTTGGAAAGTATTAATAAATTGCATGGCAATCCGAGAACATTTACGCGATTCACAACACGGACAGACAGACAAACAAATCCAATTCATAAACACTTTTCAACAATGTTGGAAAGTTTTAATAAATTGCGTGGCAATCCGAGAATATTTACGAGATTCAGTACATGGACAGACAGACAAACAAGCCCAAATCATAAACACTTTTCAACAATGTTGAAAGTATTAATAAATTGCACGGCAATCCGAGAACATTTACGCGATTCAGAACACGGACAGACAGACAAACAAATCCAATTCATAAACACTTTTCAACAATGTTGGAAAGTATTAATAAATTGCATGGCAATCCGAGAATATTTACGCGATTCAGAACATGGACAGACAGACAGACAAGCCCAAATCATAAACACTTTTCAACAATGTTGGAAAGTATTAATAAATTGCATGGCAATCCGAGAACATTTACGCGATTGAGAACACGGACAGACAGACAAACAAATCCAATTCATAAACACTTTTCAACAATGCTGGAAAGTATTAATAAATTGCATGGCGATGCGAAAATATTTACGCGATTCAGAAAACGGTCAGAGAGACAGACAAACCCAATTCATAAACACTTTTCAACAATGTTGGAAAGTATTAATAAATTGCATGGCAATCCGAAAATATTTGCGCGATTCAGAACACGGTCAGATAGATAAACAAATCCAGTTGATAAACACGTTTCAACAATGTTGGAAAGTATTAATAAACTGCATGGCAATCCGAAAATATTTACGCGATTCATAACACGGTCAGAGAGACAGACAAACCCAATTCATAAACACTTTTCAACAATGTTCGAAAGTATTTATAAATTGCATGGCAATCCGAGAATATTTACGCAATTCAGAGCATGGACAGACAGACAGACAAGCCCAAATCATAAACACTTTTCAACAATGTTGGAAAGTATTAATAAATTACATGGCAATCCGAAAATATTTGCGCGATTCAGAACACGGTCAGGCAGACAAACAAACCCAATTCATAAACACTTTTCAACAATGTTGGAAAGTATTAATAAATTGCATGGCAATGCGAAAATATTTACGCGATTCAGAACACGGTCAGAGAGACAGACAAACCCAATTCATAAACACTTTTCAACAATGTTGGAAAGTATTAATAAATTGCATGGCAATCCAAAACATTTACGCGATTCAGAACACGGTCAGACAGACAAACAAATCCAATTGATAAACACGTTTGAATAATGTTGGAAAGTATTAATAAATTGCATGGCAATCCGAAAATATTTACACGATTCAGAACACGGTCAGAGAGACAGACAAACCCAATTCATATACACTTTTTAACAATGTTGGAAAGTATTTATAAATTGCATGGCAATCCGAGAATATTTACGCAATTCAGAACATGGAAAGACAGACAGACAAGCCCAAATCATAAACACTTTTCAACAATGTTGGAAAGTATTAATAAATTGCATGGCAATCCGAGAACATTTACGCGATTCACAACACGGATAGACAGACAAACAAATCCAATTCATAAACACTTTTCAACAATGTTGGAAAGTTTTAATAAATTGCGTGGCAATCCGAGAATATTTACGTGATTCAGAACACGGACAGACAGACAAACAAATCCAATTCATAAACACTTTTTAACAATGTTGGAAAGTATTTATAAATTGCATGGCAATCCGAGAATATTTACGAGATTCAGAACATGGACAGACAGACAGACAAGCCCAAATCATAAACACTTTTCAACAATGTTGGAAAGTATTAATAAATTGCATGGCAATCCGAGAACATTTACGCGATTCAGAACACGGACAGACAGACAAACAAATCCAATTCATAAACACTTTTCAACAATGTTGGAAAGTATTAATAAATTGCATGGCAATCCGAAAATATTTGCGCGATTCAGAACACGGTCAGATAGATAAACAAATCCAGTTGATAAACACGTTTCAACAATGCTGGAAAGTATTAATAAACTGCATGGCAATCCGAAAATATTTACACGATTCAGAACACGGTCAGAGAGACAGACAAACCCAATTCATAAACACTTTTTAACAATGTTGGAAAGTATTTATAAATTGCATGGCAATCCGAGAATATTTACGCAATTCAGAACATGGACAGACAGACAGACAAGCCCAAATCATAAACACTTTTCAACAATGTTGGAAAGTATTAATAAATTGTATGGCAATCCGAGAACATTTACGCGATTCAGAACACGGACAGACAGACAAACAAATCCAATTCATAAACACTTTTCAACAATGTTGGAAAGTTTTAATAAATTGCGTGGCAATCCGAGAATATTTACGAGATTCAGTACATGGACAGACAGACAAACAAGCCCAAATCATAAACACTTTTCAACAGTGTTGGAAAGTATTAATAAATTGCATGGCAATCCGAGAACATTTACGCGATTCAGAACACGGACAGACAGACAAACAAATCCAATTCATAAACACTTTTCAACAATGTTGGAAAGTATTAATAAATTGCATGGCAATCCGAGAATATTTACGAGATTCAGTACATGGACAGACAGACAAACAAGCCGAAATCATAAACACTTTTCAACAATGTTGGAAAGTATTAATAAATTGCATGGCAATCCGAGAACCTTTACGCGATTCAGAACACGGACAGACAGACAAACAAATCCAATTCATAAACACTTTTAAACAATGTTGGAAAGTATTAATAAATTGCATGGCAATCCGAGAATATTTACGAGATTCAGTACATGGACAGACAGACAAACAAGCCCAAATCATAAACACTTTTCAACAATGTTGGAAAGTATTAATAAATTGCATGGCAATCCGAGAACATTTACGCGATTCAGAACACGGACAGACAGACAAACAAATCCAATTCATAAACACTTTTCAACAATGTTGGAAAGTATTAATAAATTGCATGGCAATCCGAGAATATTTACGAGATTCAGTTCATGGACAGACAGACAAACAAGCCCAAATCATAAACACTTTTCAACAATGTTGGAAAGTATTAATAAATTGCATGGCAATCCGAGAACCTTTACGCGATTCAGAACACGGACAGACAGACAAACAAATCCAATTCATAAACACTTTTCAACAATGTTGGAAAGTATTAATAAATTGCATGGCAATCCGAGAATATTTACGAGATTCAGTACATGGACAGACAGACAAACAAGCCCAAATCATAAACACTTTTCAACAATGTTGGAAAGTATTAATAAATTGCATGGCAATCCGAGAACATTTACGCGATTCAGAACACGGACAGACAGACAAACAAATCCAATTCATAAACACTTTTCAACAATGTTGGAAAGTATTAATAAATTGCATGGCAATCCGAGAACCTTTACGCGATTCAGAACACGGACAGACAAACAAATCCAATTCATAAACACTTTTCAACAATGTTGGAAAGTATTAATAAATTGCATGGCAATCCGAGAATATTTACGAGATTCAGTACATGGACAGACAGACAAACAAGCCCAAATCATAAACACTTTTCAACAATGTTGGAAAGTATTAATAAATTGCATGGCAATCCGAAAATATTTGCGCGATTCAGAACACGGTCAGATAGATAAACAAATCCAGTTGATAAACACGTTTCAACAATGTTGGAAACTATTAATAAACTGCATGGCAATCCGAAAATATTTACACGATTCAGAACACGGTCAGAGAGACAGACAAACCCAATTCATAAACACTTTTTAACAATGTTGGAAAGTATTTATAAATTGCATGGCAATCCGAGAATATTTACGCAATTCAGAACATGGACAGACAGATAGACAAGCCCAAATCATAAACACTTTTCAACAATGTTGGAAAGTATTAATAAATTGTATGGCAATCCGAGAACATTTACGCGATTCAGAACACGGACAGACAGACAAACAAATCCAATTCATAAACACTTTTCAACAATGTTGGAAAGTTTTAATAAATTGCGTGGCAATCCGAGAATATTTACGAGATTCAGTACATGGACAGACAGACAAACAAGCCCAAATCATAAACACTTTTCAACAATGTTCGAAAGTATTAATAAATTGCATGGCAATCCGAGAACCTTTACGCGATTCAGAACACGGACAGACAGACAAACAAATCCAATTCATAAACACCTTTCAACAATGTTGGAAAGTATTAATAAATTGCATGGCAATCCGAGAATATTTACGAGATTCAGTACATGGACAGACAGACAAACAAGCCCAAATCATAAACAATTTTCAACAATGTTGGAAAGTATTAATAAATTGCATGGCAATCCGAGAACATTTACGCGATTCAGAACACGGACAGACAGACAAACAAATCCAATTCATAAACACTTTTCAACAATGTTGGAAAGTATTAATAAATTGCATGGCAATCCGAGAATATTTACGAGATTCAGTTCATGGACAGACAGACAAACAAGCCCAAATCATAAACACTTTTCAACAATGTTGGAAAGTATTAATAAATTGCATGGCAATCCGAGAACCTTTACGCGATTCAGAACACGGACAGACAGACAAACAAATCCAATTCATAAACACTTTTCAACAATGTTGGAAAGTATTAATAAATTGCATGGCAATCCGAGAATATTTACGAGATTCAGTACATGGACAGACAGACAAACAAGCCCAAATCATAAACACTTTTCAACAATGTTGGAAAGTATTAATAAATTGCATGGCAATCCGAGAACATTTACGCGATTCAGAACACGGACAGACAGACAAACAAATCCAATTCATAAACACTTTTCAACAATGTTGGAAAGTATTAATAAATTGCATGGCAATCCGAGAATATTTACGCGATTCAGAACATGGACAGACAGACAAACAAGCCGAAATCATAAACACTTTTCAACAATGTTGGAAAGTATTAATAAATTGCATGGCAATCCGAGAACCTTTACGCGATTCAGAACACGGACAGACAGACAAACAAATCCAATTCATAAACACTTTTCAACAATGTTGGAAAGTATTAATAAATTGCATGGCAATCCGAGAATATTTACGAGATTCAGTACATGGACAGACAGACAAACAAGCCCAAATCATAAACACTTTTCAACAATGTTGGAAAGTATTAATAAATTGCATGGCAATCCGAGAACATTTACGCGATTCAGAACACGGACAGACAGACAAACAAATCCAATTCATAAACACTTTTCAACAATGTTGGAAAGTATTAATAAATTGCATGGCAATCCGAGAATATTTACGAGATTCAGTTCATGGACAGACAGACAAACAAGCCCAAATCATAAACACTTTTCAACAATGTTGGAAAGTATTAATAAATTGCATGGCAATCCGAGAACATTTGCGCGATTCAGAACACGGACAGACAGACAAACAAATCCAATTCATAAACACTTTTCAACAATGTTGGAAAGTATTAATAAATTGCATGGCAATCCGAGAATATTTACGAGATTCAGTTCATGGACAGACAGACAAACAAGCCCAAATCATAAACACTTTTCAACAATGTTGGAAAGTATTAATAAATTGCATGGCAATCCGAGAACATTTACGCGATTCAGAACACGGACAGACAGACAAACAAATCCAATTCATAAACACTTTTCAACAATGTTGGAAAGTATTAATAAATTGCATGGCAATCCGAGAATATTTACGCGATTCAGAACATGGACAGACAGACAAACAAGCCGAAATCATAAACACTTTTCAACAATGTTGGAAAGTATTAATAAATTGCATGGCAATCCGAGAACCTTTACGCGATTCAGAACACGGACAGACAGACAAACAAATCCAATTCATAAACACTTTTCAACAATGTTGGAAAGTATTAATAAATTGCATGGCAATCCGAGAATATTTACGAGATTCAGTACATGGACAGACAGACAAACAAGCCCAAATCATAAACACTTTTCAACAATGTTGGAAAGTATTAATAAATTGCATGGCAATCCGAAAATATTTGCGCGATTCAGAACACGGTCAGATAGATAAACAAATCCAGTTGATAAACACGTTTCAACAATGTTGGAAACTATTAATAAACTGCATGGCAATCCGAAAATATTTACACGATTCAGAACACGGTCAGAGAGACAGACAAACCCAATTCATAAACACTTTTTAACAATGTTGGAAAGTATTTATAAATTGCATGGCAATCCGAGAATATTTACGCAATTCAGAACATGGACAGACAGAGAGACAAGCCCAAATCATAAACACTTTTCAACAATGTTGGAAAGTATTAATAAATTGTATGGCAATCCGAGAACATTTACGCGATTCAGAACACGGACAGACAGACAAACAAATCCAATTCATAAACACTTTTCAACAATGTTGGAAAGTTTTAATAAATTGCGTGGCAATCCGAGAATATTTACGAGATTCAGTACATGGACAGACAGACAAACAAGCCCAAATCATAAACACTTTTCAACAGTGTTGGAAAGTATTAATAAATTGCATGGCAATCCGAGAACATTTACGCGATTCAGAACACGGACAGACAGACAAACAAATCCAATTCATAAACACTTTTCAACAATGTTGGAAAGTATTAATAAATTGCATGGCAATCCGAGAATATTTACGAGATTCAGTACATGGACAGACAGACAAACAAGCCGAAATCATAAACACTTTTCAACAATGTTGGAAAGTATTAATAAATTGCATGGCAATCCGAGAACCTTTACGCGATTCAGAACACGGACAGACAGACAAACAAATCCAATTCATAAACACTTTTCAACAATGTTGGAAAGTATTAATAAATTGCATGGCAATCCGAGAATATTTACGAGATTCAGTACATGGACAGACAGACAAACAAGCCCAAATCATAAACACTTTTCAACAATGTTGGAAAGTATTAATAAATTGCATGGCAATCCGAGAACATTTACGCGATTCAGAACACGGACAGACAGACAAACAAATCCAATTCATAAACACTTTTCAACAATGTTGGAAAGTATTAATAAATTGCATGGCAATCCGAGAATATTTACGAGATTCAGTTCATGGACAGACAGACAAACAAGCCCAAATCATAAACACTTTTCAACAATGTTGGAAAGTATTAATAAATTGCATGGCAATCCGAGAACCTTTACGCGATTCAGAACACGGACAGACAGACAAACAAATCCAATTCATAAACACTTTTCAACAATGTTGGAAAGTATTAATAAATTGCATGGCAATCCGAGAATATTTACGAGATTCAGTACATGGACAGACAGACAAACAAGCCCAAATCATAAACACTTTTCAACAATGTTGGAAAGTATTAATAAATTGCATGGCAATCCGAGAACATTTACGCGATTCAGAACACGGACAGACAGACAAACAAATCCAATTCATAAACACTTTTCAACAATGTTGGAAAGTATTAATAAATTGCATGGCAATCCGAGAATATTTACGCGATTCAGAACATGGACAGACAGACAAACAAGCCGAAATCATAAACACTTTTCAACAATGTTGGAAAGTATTAATAAATTGCATGGCAATCCGAGAACCTTTACGCGATTCAGAACACGGACAGACAGACAAACAAATCCAATTCATAAACACTTTTCAACAATGTTGGAAAGTATTAATAAATTGCATGGCAATCCGAGAATATTTACGAGATTCAGTACATGGACAGACAGACAAACAAGCCCAAATCATAAACACTTTTCAACAATGTTGGAAAGTATTAATAAATTGCATGGCAATCCGAGAACATTTACGCGATTCAGAACACGGACAGACAGACAAACAAATCCAATTCATAAACACTTTTCAACAATGTTGGAAAGTATTAATAAATTGCATGGCAATCCGAGAATATTTACGAGATTCAGTTCATGGACAGACAGACAAACAAGCCCAAATCATAAACACTTTTCAACAATGTTGGAAAGTATTAATAAATTGCATGGCAATCCGAGAACATTTGCGCGATTCAGAACACGGACAGACAGACAAACAAATCCAATTCATAAACACTTTTCAACAATGTTGGAAAGTATTAATAAATTGCATGGCAATCCGAGAATATTTACGAGATTCAGTACATGGACAGACAGACAAACAAGCCCAAATCATAAACACTTTTCAACAATGTTGGAAAGTATTAATAAATTGCATGGCAATCCGAGAACATTTACGCGATTCAGAACACGGTCAGGTAGATAAACAAATCCAGTTGATAAACACGTTTCAACAATGTTGGAAACTATTAATAAACTGCATGGCAATCCGAAAATATTTACGCGATTCATAACACGGTCAGAGAGACAGACAAACCCAATTCATAAACACTTTTCAACAATGTTGGAAAGTATTTATAAATTGCATGGCAATCCGAGAATATTTACGCAATTCAGAACATGGACAGACAGACAGACAAGCCCAAATCATAAACACTTTTCAACAATGTTGGAAAGTATTAATAAATTACATGGCAATCCGAAAATATTTGCGCGATTCAGAACACGGTCAGGCAGACAAACAAACCCAATTCATAAACACTTTTCAACAATGTTGGAAAGTATTAATAAATTGCATGGCAATGCGAAAATATTTACGCGATTCAGAACACTGTCAGAGAGACAGACAAACCCAATTCATAAACACTTTTCAACAATGTTGGAAAGTATTAATAAATTGCATGGCAATCCAAAATATTTGCGCGATTCAGAACACGGTCAGACAGACAAACAAATCCAATTGATAAACACGTTTGAACAATGTTGGAAAGTATTAATAAATTGCATGGCAATCCGAGAATATTTACGAGATTCAGTACATGGACAGACAGACAAACAAGCCCAAATCATAAACACTTTTCAACAATGTTGGAAAGTATTAATAAATTGCATGGCAATCCGAGAACATTTACGCGATTCAGAACACGGACAGACAGACAAACAAATCCAATTCATAAACACTTTTCAACAATGTTGGAAAGTATTAATAAATTGCATGGCAATCCGAGAATATTTACGAGATTCAGTACATGGACAGACAGACAAACAAGCCCAAATCATAAACACTTTTCAACAATGTTGGAAAGTATTAATAAATTGCATGGCAATCCGAGAACATTTACGCGATTCAGAACACGGACAGACAGACAAACAAATCCAATTCATAAACACTTTTCAACAATGTTGGAAAGTATTAATAAATTGCATGGCAATGCGAAAATATTTACGCGATTCAGAACACTGTCAGAGAGACAGGCAAACCCAATTCATAAACAGTTTTCAACAATGTTGGAAAGTATTAATAAATTGCATGGCAATCCAAAATATTTGCGCGATTCAGAACACGGTCAGACAGACAAACAAATCCAATTGATAAACACGTTTGAACAATGTTGGAAAGTATTAATAAATTGCATGGCAATCCGAAAATATTTACGCGATTCAGAACATGGACAGACAGACGACAAACCCAATTCACAAACACTTTTCAACACTGTTGGAAAGTATTAATAAATTGCATGGCAATCCGAAAATATTTATGCGATTCAGAACATGGACAGACAGACGACAAACCCAATTCATAAACACTTTTCAACAATGTTGGAAAGTATTAATAAATTGCATGGCAATCCGAAAATATTTACGCGACTCAGAGCACGGTCAGAGAGACAGACAATCCATATTCATAAACACTTTTCAACAATGTTGGAAAGTATTTATAAATTGCATGGCAATCCGAGAATATTTACGCGATTCAGTACATGGACAGACAGACAAACAAATCTAATTCATAAACACGTTTCAACAATGTTGGAAAGTATTAATAAATTGCATGGCAATCCGAGAACATTTACGCGATTCACAACACGGACAGACAGACAAACAAATCCAATTCATAAACACTTTTCAACAATGTTGGAAAGTTTAATAAATTGCATGGCAATCCGAGAATATTTACGCGATTCAGTACATGGACAGACAGTCAGACAGCACACAAACAGACAAACCGAATTCATAAACACTTTTCAATAATGTTGGAAAGTATTTATAAATTGCATGGCAGTCCGAAAATATTTACGCGATTCAGAACACGGTCAGACAGACAAACAAATCTAATTCATAAACACGTTTCAACAATGTTGGAAAGTATTAATAAATTGCATGGTAATCCGAAAATATTTACGCGACTCAGAGCACGGTCAGAGAGACAGACAATCCATATTCATAAACACTTTTCAACAATGTTGGAAAGTATTTATAAATTGCATGGCAATCCGAGAATATTTACGCGATTCAGTACATGGACAGACAGACAAACAAATCTAATTCATGAACACGTTTCAACAATGTTGGAAAGTATTAATAAATTGCATGGCAATCCGAGAACATTTACGCGATTCACAACACGGACAGACAGACAAACAAATCCAATTCATAAACACTTTTCAACAATGTTGGAAAGTTTTAATAAATTGCATGGCAATCCGAGAATATTTACGCGATTCAGAACATGGACAGACAGACAGACAAGCCCAAATCATAAACACTTTTCAACAATGTTGGAAAGTATTAATAAATTGCATGGCAATCCGAGAACATTTACGCGATTCAGAACACGGACAGACAGACAAACAAATCCAATTCATAAACACTTTTCAACAATGCTGGAAAGTATTAATAAATTGCATGGCATTGCGAAAATATTTACGCGATTCAGAAAACGGTCAGAGAGACAGACAAACCCAATTCATAAACACTTTTCAACAATGTTGGAAAGTATTAATAAATTGCATGGCAATCCGAAAATATTTGCGCGATTCAGAACACGGTCAGATAGATAAACAAATCCAGTTGATAAACACGTTTCAACAATGTTGGAAAGTATTAATAAACTGCATGGCAATCCGAGAACCTTTACGCGATTCAGAACACGGACAGACAGACAAACAAATCCAATTCATAAACACTTTTCAACAATGTTGGAAAGTATTAATAAATTGCATGGCAATCCGAGAACATTTACGCGATTCAGAACACGGACAGACAGACAAACAAATCCAATTCATAAACACTTTTCAACAATGTTGGAAAGTATTAATAAATTGCATGGCAATCCGAGAATATTTACGAGATTCAGTTCATGGACAGACAGACAAACAAGCCCAAATCATAAACACTTTTCAACAATGTTGGAAAGTATTAATAAATTGCATGGCAATCCGAGAACATTTGCGCGATTCAGAACACGGACAGACAGACAAACAAATCCAATTCATAAACACTTTTCAACAATGTTGGAAAGTTTTAATAAATTGCGTGGCAATCCGAGAATATTTACGAGATTCAGTACATGGACAGACAGACAGACAAGCCCAAATCATAAACACTTTTCAACAATGTTGGAAAGTATTAACAAATTGCATGGCAATCCGAGAACATTTACGCGATTCAGAACACGACAGACAGACAAACAAATCCAATTCATAAACACTTTTCAACAATGTTGGAAAGTATTAATAAATTGCATGGCAATCCGAGAATATTTACGAGATTCAGTACATGGACAGACAGACAAACAAGCCCAAATCATAAACACTTTTCAACAATGTTGGAAAGTATTAATAAATTGCATGGCAATCCGAGAACATTTACGCGATTCAGAACACGGTCAGGTAGATAAACAAATCCAGTTGATAAACACGTTTCAACAATGTTGGAAACTATTAATAAACTGCATGGCAATCCGAAAATATTTACGCGATTCATAACACGGTCAGAGAGACAGACAAACCCAATTCATAAACACTTTTCAACAATGTTGGAAAGTATTTATAAATTGCATGGCAATCCGAGAATATTTACGCGATTCAGAACATGGACAGACAGACAAACAAGCCCAAATCATAAACACTTTTCAACAATGTTGGAAAGTATTAATAAATTGCATGGCAATCCGAGAACATTTACGCGATTCAGAACACGGACAGACAGACAAACAAATCCAATTCATAAACACTTTTCAACAATGTTGGAAAGTATTAATAAATTGCATGGCAATCCGAGAATATTTACGAGATTCAGTTCATGGACAGACAGACAAACAAGCCCAAATCATAAACACTTTTCAACAATGTTGGAAAGTATTAATAAATTGCATGGCAATCCGAGAACATTTGCGCGATTCAGAACACGGACAGACAGACAAACAAATCCAATTCATAAACACTTTTCAACAATGTTGGAAAGTTTTAATAAATTGCGTGGCAATCCGAGAATATTTACGAGATTCAGTACATGGACAGACAGACAGACAAGCCCAAATCATAAACACTTTTCAACAATGTTGGAAAGTATTAACAAATTGCATGGCAATCCGAGAACATTTACGCGATTCAGAACACGACAGACAGACAAACAAATCCAATTCATAAACACTTTTCAATAATGTTGGAAAGTATTTATAAATTGCATGGCAATCCGAGAATATTTACGAGATTCAGTACATGGACAGACAGACAAACAAGCCCAAATCATAAACACTTTTCAACAATGTTGGAAAGTATTAATAAATTGCATGGCAATCCGAGAACATTTACGCGATTCAGAACACGGTCAGGTAGATAAACAAATCCAGTTGATAAACACGTTTCAACAATGTTGGAAACTATTAATAAACTGCATGGCAATCCGAAAATATTTACGCGATTCATAACACGGTCAGAGAGACAGACAAACCCAATTCATAAACAATTTTCAACAATGTTGGAAAGTATTTATAAATTGCATGGCAATCCGAGAATATTTACGCAATTCAGAACATGGACAGACAGACAGACAAGCCCAAATCATAAACACTTTTCAACAATGTTGGAAAGTATTAATAAATTACATGGCAATCCGAAAATATTTGCGCGATTCAGAACACGGTCAGGCAGACAAACAAACCCAATTCATAAACACTTTTCAACAATGTTGGAAAGTATTAATAAATTGCATGGCAATGCGAAAATATTTACGCGATTCAGAACACTGTCAGAGAGACAGACAAACCCAATTCATAAACACTTTTCAACAATGTTGGAAAGTATTAATAAATTGCATGGCAATCCAAAATATTTGCGCGATTCAGAACACGGTCAGACAGACAAACAAATCCAATTGATAAACACGTTTGAACAATGTTGGAAAGTATTAATAAATTGCATGGCAATCCGAGAATATTTACGAGATTCAGTACATGGACAGACAGACAAACAAGCCCAATTCATAAACACTTTTCAACAATGTTGGAAAGTATTAATAAATTGCATGGCAATCCGAGAACATTTACGCGATTCAGAACACGGACAGACAGACAAACAAATCCAATTCATAAACACTTTTCAACAATGTTGGAAAGTATTAATAAATTGCATGGCAATCCGTGAATATTTACGAGATTCAGTACATGGACAGACAGAAAAACAAGCCCAAATCATAAACACTTTTCAACAATGTTGGAAAGTATTAATAAATTGCATGGCAATCCGAGAACATTTACGCGATTCAGAACACGGACAGACAGACAAACAAATCCAATTCATAAACACTTTTCAACAATGTTGGAAAGTATTAATAAATTGCATGGCAATGCGAAAATATTTACGCGATTCAGAACACTGTCAGAGAGACAGGCAAACCCAATTCATAAACACTTTTCAACAATGTTGGAAAGTATTAATAAATTGCATGGCAATCCAAAATATTTGCGCGATTCAGAACACGGTCAGACAGACAAACAAATCCAATTGATAAACACGTTTGAACAATGTTGGAAAGTATTAATAAATTGCATGGCAATCCGAAAATATTTACGCGATTCAGAACATGGACAGACAGACGACAAACCCAATTCACAAACACTTTTCAACACTGTTGGAAAGTATTAATAAATTGCATGGCAATCCGAAAATATTTATGCGATTCAGAACATGGACAGACAGACGACAAACCCAATTCATAAACACTTTTCAACAATGTTGGAAAGTATTAATAAATTGCATGGCAATCCGAAAATATTTACGCGATTTAGAACACGGTCAGAGAGACAAACAAATCTAATTAATAAACACGTTTCAACAATGTTGGAAAGTTTTAATAAATTGCATGGCAATCCGAAAATATTTACGCGATTCAGAACACGGTCAGAGAGACAGACAAACCCAATTCATAAACACTTTTCAACAATGTTGGAAAGTATTTTTAAATTGCATGGCAATCCGAAAATATTTACGCGATTCAGTACATGGACAGACAGTCAGACAGCACACAAACAGACAAACCGAATTCATAAACACTTTTCAATAATGTTGGAAAGTATTTATAAATTGCATGGCAGTCCGAAAATATTTACGCGATTCAGAACACGGTCAGACAGACAAACAAATCTAATTCATAAACACGTTTCAACAATGTTGGAAAGTATTAATAAATTGCATGGTAATCCGAAAATATTTACGCGACTCAGAGCACGGTCAGAGAGACAGACAATCCATATTCATAAACACTTTTCAACAATGTTGGAAAGTATTTATAAATTGCATGGCAATCCGAGAATATTTACGCGATTCAGTACATGGACAGACAGTCAGACAGCACACAAACAGACAAACCGAATTCATAAACACTTTTCAATAATGTTGGAAAGTATTTATAAATTGCATGGCAGTCCGAAAATATTTACGCGATTCAGAACACGGTCAGACAGACAAACAAATCTAATTCATAAACACGTTTCAACAATGTTGGAAAGTATTAATAAATTGCATGGCAATCCGAGAACATTTACGCGATTCACAACACGGACAGACAGACAAACAAATCCAATTCATAAACACTTTTCAACAATGTTGGAAAGTTTTAATAAATTGCGTGGCAATCCGAGAACATTTACGCGATTCAGAACACGGACAGACAGACAAACAAATCCAATTCATAAACACTTTTCAACAATGCTGGAAAGTATTAATAAATTGCATGGCAATGCGAAAATATTTACGCGATTCAGAAAACGGTCAGAGAGACAGACAAACCCAATTCATAAACACTTTTCAACAATGTTGGAAAGTATTAATAAATTGCATGGCAATCCGAAAATATTTGCGCGATTCAGAACACGGTCAGATAGATAAACAAATCCAGTTGATAAACACGTTTCAACAATGTTGGAAAGTATTAATAAACTGCATGGCAATCCGAAAATATTTACGCGATTCATAACACGGTCAGAGAGACAGACAAACCCAATTCATAAACACTTTTCAACAATGTTGGAAAGTATTTATAAATTGCATGGCAATCCGAGAATATTTACGCAATTCAGAACATGGACAGACAGACAGACAAGCCCAAATCATAAACACTTTTCAACAATGTTGGAAAGTATTAATAAATTACATGGCAATCCGAAAATATTTGCGCGATTCAGAACACGGTCAGGCAGACAAACAAACCCAATTCATAAACACTTTTCAACAATGTTGGAAAGTATTAATAAATTGCATGGCAATGCGAAAATATTTACGCGATTCAGAACACGGTCAGAGAGACAGACAAACCCAATTCATAAACACTTTTCAACAATGTTGGAAAGTATTAATAAATTGCATGGCAATCCAAAATATTTACGCGATTCAGAACACGGTCAGACAGACAAACAAATCCAATTGATAAACACGTCTGAATAATGTTGGAAAGTATTAATAAATTGCATGGCAATCCGAAAATATTTACACGATTCAGAACACGGTCAGAGAGACAGACAAACCCAATTCATATACACTTTTTAACAATGTTGGAAAGTATTTATAAATTGCATGGCAATCAGAGAATATTTACGCAATTCAGAACATGGAAAGACAGACAGACATGCCCAAATCATAAACACTTTTCAACAATGTTGGAAAGTATTAATAAATTGCATGGCAATCCGAGAACCTTTACGCGATTCAGAACACGGACAGACAGACAAACAAATCCAATTCATAAACACTTTTCAACAATGTTGGAAAGTATTAATAAATTGCATGGCAATCCGAGAATATTTACGAGATTCAGTACATGGACAGACAGACAAACAAGCCCAAATCATAAACACTTTTCAACAATGTTGGAAAGTATTAATAAATTGCATGGCAATCCGAGAACATTTACGCGATTCAGAACACGGACAGACAGACAAACAAATCCAATTCATAAACACTTTTCAACAATGTTGGAAAGTATTAATAAATTGCATGGCAATCCGAGAATATTTACGCGATTCAGAACATGGACAGACAGACAAACAAGCCGAAATCATAAACACTTATCAACAATGTTGGAAAGTATTAATAAATTGCATGGCAATCCGAGAACCTTTACGCGATTCAGAACACGGACAGACAGACAAACAAATCCAATTCATAAACACTTTTCAACAATGTTGGAAAGTATTAATAAATTGCATGGCAATCCGAGAATATTTACGAGATTCAGTACATGGACAGACAGACAAACAAGCCCAAATCATAAACACTTTTCAACAATGTTGGAAAGTATTAATAAATTGCATGGCAATCCGAGAACATTTACGCGATTCAGAACACGGACAGACAGACAAACAAATCCAATTCATAAACACTTTTCAACAATGTTGGAAAGTATTAATAAATTGCATGGCAATCCGAGAATATTTACGAGATTCAGTTCATGGACAGACAGACAAACAAGCCCAAATCATAAACACTTTTCAACAATGTTGGAAAGTATTAATAAATTGCATGGCAATCCGAGAACATTTGCGCGATTCAGAACACGGACAGACAGACAAACAAATCCAATTCATAAACACTTTTCAACAATGTTGGAAAGTTTTAATAAATTGCGTGGCAATCCGAGAATATTTACGAGATTCAGTACATGGACAGACAGACAGACAAGCCCAAATCATAAACACTTTTCAACAATGTTGGAAAGTATTAACAAATTGCATGGCAATCCGAGAACATTTACGCGATTCAGAACACGACAGACAGACAAACAAATCCAATTCATAAACACTTTTCAACAATGTTGGAAAGTATTAATAAATTGCATGGCAATCCGAGAATATTTACGAGATTCAGTACATGGACAGACAGACAAACAAGCCCAAATCATAAACACTTTTCAACAATGTTGGAAAGTATTAATAAATTGCATGGCAATCCGAGAACATTTGCGCGATTCAGAACACGGTCAGGTAGATAAACAAATCCAGTTGATAAACACGTTTCAACAATGTTGGAAACTATTAATAAACTGCATGGCAATCCGAAAATATTTACGCGATTCATAACACGGTCAGAGAGACAGATAAACCCAATTCATAAACACTTTTCAACAATGTTGGAAAGTATTTATAAATTGCATGGCAATCCGAGAATATTTACGCAATTCAGAACATGGACAGACAGACAGACAAGCCCAAATCATAAACACTTTTCAACAATGTTGGAAAGTATTAATAAATTACATGGCAATCCGAAAATATTTGCGCAATTCAGAACACGGTCAGGCAGACAAACAAACCCAATTCATAAACACTTTTCAACAATGTTGGAAAGTATTAATAAATTGCATGGCAATGCGAAAATATTTACGCGATTCAGAACACTGTCAGAGAGACAGACAAACCCAATTCATAAACACTTTTCAACAATGTTGGAATGTATTAATAAATTGCATGGCAATCCAAAATATTTGCGCGATTCAGAACACGGTCAGACAGACAAACAAATCCAATTGATAAACACGTTTGAACAATGTTGGAAAGTATTAATAAATTGCATGGCAATCCGAGAATATTTACGAGATTCAGTACATGGACAGACAGACAAACAAGCCCAATTCATAAACACTTTTCAACAATGTTGGAAAGTATTAATAAATTGCATGGCAATCCGAGAACATTTACGCGATTCAGAACACGGACAGACAGACAAACAAATCCAATTCATAAACACTTTTCAACAATGTTGGAAAGTATTAATAAATTGCATGGCAATCCGTGAATATTTACGAGATTCAGTACATGGACAGACAGAAAAACAAGCCCAAATCATAAACACTTTTCAACAATGTTGGAAAGTATTAATAAATTGCATGGCAATCCGAGAACATTTACGCGATTCAGAACACGGACAGACAGACAAACAAATCCAATTCATAAACACTTTTCAACAATGTTGGAAAGTATTAATAAATTGCATGGCAATGCGAAAATATTTACGCGATTCAGAACACTGTCAGAGAGACAGGCAAACCCAATTCATAAACACTTTTCAACAATGTTGGAAAGTATTAATAAATTGCATGGCAATCCAAAATATTTGCGCGATTCAGAACACGGTCAGACAGACAAACAAATCCAATTGATAAACACGTTTGAACAATGTTGGAAAGTATTAATAAATTGCATGGCAATCCGAAAATATTTACGCGATTCAGAACATGGACAGACAGACGACAAACCCAATTCACAAACACTTTTCAACACTGTTGGAAAGTATTAATAAATTGCATGGCAATCCGAAAATATTTATGCGATTCAGAACATGGACAGACAGACGACAAACCCAATTCATAAACACTTTTCAACAATGTTGGAAAGTATTAATAAATTGCATGGCAATCCGAAAATATTTACGCGATTTAGAACACGGTCAGAGAGACAAACAAATCTAATTAATAAACACGTTTCAACAATGTTGGAAAGTTTTAATAAATTGCATGGCAATCCGAAAATATTTACGCGATTCAGAACACGGTCAGAGAGACAGACAAACCCAATTCATAAACACTTTTCAACAATGTTGGAAAGTATTTTTAAATTGCATGGCAATCCGAAAATATTTACGCGATTCAGTACATGGACAGACAGTCAGACAGCACACAAACAGACAAACCGAATTCATAAACACTTTTCAATAATGTTGGAAAGTATTTATAAATTGCATGGCAGTCCGAAAATATTTACGCGATTCAGAACACGGTCAGACAGACAAACAAATCTAATTCATAAACACGTTTCAACAATGTTGGAAAGTATTAATAAATTGCATGGTAATCCGAAAATATTTACGCGACTCAGAGCACGGTCAGAGAGACAGACAATCCATATTCATAAACACTTTTCAACAATGTTGGAAAGTATTTATAAATTGCATGGCAATCCGAGAATATTTACGCGATTCAGTACATGGACAGACAGTCAGACAGCACACAAACAGACAAACCGAATTCATAAACACTTTTCAATAATGTTGGAAAGTATTTATAAATTGCATGGCAGTCCGAAAATATTTACGCGATTCAGAACACGGTCAGACAGACAAACAAATCTAATTCATAAACACGTTTCAACAATGTTGGAAAGTATTAATAAATTGCATGGCAATCCGAGAACATTTACGCGATTCACAACACGGACAGACAGACAAACAAATCCAATTCATAAACACTTTTCAACAATGTTGGAAAGTTTTAATAAATTGCGTGGCAATCCGAGAACATTTACGCGATTCAGAACACGGACAGACAGACAAACAAATCCAATTCATAAACACTTTTCAACAATGCTGGAAAGTATTAATAAATTGCATGGCAATGCGAAAATATTTACGCGATTCAGAAAACGGTCAGAGAGACAGACAAACCCAATTCATAAACACTTTTCAACAATGTTGGAAAGTATTAATAAATTGCATGGCAATCCGAAAATATTTGCGCGATTCAGAACACGGTCAGATAGATAAACAAATCCAGTTGATAAACACGTTTCAACAATGTTGGAAAGTATTAATAAACTGCATGGCAATCCGAAAATATTTACGCGATTCATAACACGGTCAGAGAGACAGACAAACCCAATTCATAAACACTTTTCAACAATGTTGGAAAGTATTTATAAATTGCATGGCAATCCGAGAATATTTACGCAATTCAGAACATGGACAGACAGACAGACAAGCCCAAATCATAAACACTTTTCAACAATGTTGGAAAGTATTAATAAATTACATGGCAATCCGAAAATATTTGCGCGATTCAGAACACGGTCAGGCAGACAAACAAACCCAATTCATAAACACTTTTCAACAATGTTGGAAAGTATTAATAAATTGCATGGCAATGCGAAAATATTTACGCGATTCAGAACACGGTCAGAGAGACAGACAAACCCAATTCATAAACACTTTTCAACAATGTTGGAAAGTATTAATAAATTGCATGGCAATCCAAAATATTTACGCGATTCAGAACACGGTCAGACAGACAAACAAATCCAATTGATAAACACGTCTGAATAATGTTGGAAAGTATTAATAAATTGCATGGCAATCCGAAAATATTTACACGATTCAGAACACGGTCAGAGAGACAGACAAACCCAATTCATATACACTTTTTAACAATGTTGGAAAGTATTTATAAATTGCATGGCAATCAGAGAATATTTACGCAATTCAGAACATGGAAAGACAGACAGACATGCCCAAATCATAAACACTTTTCAACAATGTTGGAAAGTATTAATAAATTGCATGGCAATCCGAGAACCTTTACGCGATTCAGAACACGGACAGACAGACAAACAAATCCAATTCATAAACACTTTTCAACAATGTTGGAAAGTATTAATAAATTGCATGGCAATCCGAGAATATTTACGAGATTCAGTACATGGACAGACAGACAAACAAGCCCAAATCATAAACACTTTTCAACAATGTTGGAAAGTATTAATAAATTGCATGGCAATCCGAGAACATTTACGCGATTCAGAACACGGACAGACAGACAAACAAATCCAATTCATAAACACTTTTCAACAATGTTGGAAAGTATTAATAAATTGCATGGCAATCCGAGAATATTTACGCGATTCAGAACATGGACAGACAGACAAACAAGCCGAAATCATAAACACTTATCAACAATGTTGGAAAGTATTAATAAATTGCATGGCAATCCGAGAACCTTTACGCGATTCAGAACACGGACAGACAGACAAACAAATCCAATTCATAAACACTTTTCAACAATGTTGGAAAGTATTAATAAATTGCATGGCAATCCGAGAATATTTACGAGATTCAGTACATGGACAGACAGACAAACAAGCCCAAATCATAAACACTTTTCAACAATGTTGGAAAGTATTAATAAATTGCATGGCAATCCGAGAACATTTACGCGATTCAGAACACGGACAGACAGACAAACAAATCCAATTCATAAACACTTTTCAACAATGTTGGAAAGTATTAATAAATTGCATGGCAATCCGAGAATATTTACGAGATTCAGTTCATGGACAGACAGACAAACAAGCCCAAATCATAAACACTTTTCAACAATGTTGGAAAGTATTAATAAATTGCATGGCAATCCGAGAACATTTGCGCGATTCAGAACACGGACAGACAGACAAACAAATCCAATTCATAAACACTTTTCAACAATGTTGGAAAGTTTTAATAAATTGCGTGGCAATCCGAGAATATTTACGAGATTCAGTACATGGACAGACAGACAGACAAGCCCAAATCATAAACACTTTTCAACAATGTTGGAAAGTATTAACAAATTGCATGGCAATCCGAGAACATTTACGCGATTCAGAACACGACAGACAGACAAACAAATCCAATTCATAAACACTTTTCAACAATGTTGGAAAGTATTAATAAATTGCATGGCAATCCGAGAATATTTACGAGATTCAGTACATGGACAGACAGACAAACAAGCCCAAATCATAAACACTTTTCAACAATGTTGGAAAGTATTAATAAATTGCATGGCAATCCGAGAACATTTGCGCGATTCAGAACACGGTCAGGTAGATAAACAAATCCAGTTGATAAACACGTTTCAACAATGTTGGAAACTATTAATAAACTGCATGGCAATCCGAAAATATTTACGCGATTCATAACACGGTCAGAGAGACAGATAAACCCAATTCATAAACACTTTTCAACAATGTTGGAAAGTATTTATAAATTGCATGGCAATCCGAGAATATTTACGCAATTCAGAACATGGACAGACAGACAGACAAGCCCAAATCATAAACACTTTTCAACAATGTTGGAAAGTATTAATAAATTACATGGCAATCCGAAAATATTTGCGCAATTCAGAACACGGTCAGGCAGACAAACAAACCCAATTCATAAACACTTTTCAACAATGTTGGAAAGTATTAATAAATTGCATGGCAATGCGAAAATATTTACGCGATTCAGAACACTGTCAGAGAGACAGACAAACCCAATTCATAAACACTTTTCAACAATGTTGGAATGTATTAATAAATTGCATGGCAATCCAAAATATTTGCGCGATTCAGAACACGGTCAGACAGACAAACAAATCCAATTGATAAACACGTTTGAACAATGTTGGAAAGTATTAATAAATTGCATGGCAATCCGAGAATATTTACGAGATTCAGTACATGGACAGACAGACAAACAAGCCCAAATCATAAACACTTTTCAACAATGTTGGAATGTATTAATAAATTGCATGGCAATCCAAAATATTTGCGCGATTCAGAACACGGTCAGACAGACAAACAAATCCAATTGATAAACACGTTTGAACAATGTTGGAAAGTATTAATAAATTGCATGGCAATCCGAGAATATTTACGAGATTCAGTACATGGACAGACAGACAAACAAGCCCAAATCATAAACACTTTTCAACAATGTTGGAAAGTATTAATAAATTGCATGGCAATGCGAAAATATTTACGCGATTCAGAACACTGTCAGAGAGACAGGCAAACCCAATTCATAAACACTTTTCAACAATGTTGGAAAGTATTAATAAATTGCATGGCAATCCAAAATATTTGCGCGATTCAGAACACGGTCAGACAGACAAACAAATCCAATTGATAAACACGTTTGAACAATGTTGGAAAGTATTAATAATATGCATGGCAATCCGAAAATATTTACGCGATTCAGAACATGGACAGACAGACGACAAACCCAATTCACAAACACTTTTCAACACTGTTGGAAAGTATTAATAAATTGCATGGCAATCCGAAAATATTTATGCGATTCAGAACATGGACAGACAGACGACAAACCCAATTCATAAACACTTTTCAACAATGTTGGAAAGTATTAATAAATTGCATGGCAATCCGAAAATATTTACGCGATTTAGAACACGGTCAGAGAGACAAACAAATCTAATTAATAAACACGTTTCAACAATGTTGGAAAGTTTTAATAAATTGCATGGCAATCCGAAAATATTTACGCGATTCAGAACACGGTCAGAGAGACAGACAAACCCAATTCATAAACACTTTTCAACAATGTTGGAAAGTATTTTTAAATTGCATGGCAATCCGAAAATATTTACGCGATTCAGTACATGGACAGACAGTCAGACAGCACACAAACAGACAAACCGAATTCATAAACACTTTTCAATAATGTTGGAAAGTATTTATAAATTGCATGGCAGTCCGAAAATATTTACGCGATTCAGAACACGGTCAGACAGACAAACAAATCTAATTCATAAACACGTTTCAACAATGTTGGAAAGTATTAATAAATTGCATGGTAATCCGAAAATATTTACGCGACTCAGAGCACGGTCAGAGAGACAGACAATCCATATTCATAAACACTTTTCAACAATGTTGGAAAGTATTTATAAATTGCATGGCAATCCGAGAATATTTACGCGATTCAGTACATGGACAGACAGTCAGACAGCACACAAACAGACAAACCGAATTCATAAACACTTTTCAATAATGTTGGAAAGTATTTATAAATTGCATGGCAGTCCGAAAATATTTACGCGATTCAGAACACGGTCAGACAGACAAACAAATCTAATTCATAAACACGTTTCAACAATGTTGGAAAGTATTAATAAATTGCATGGCAATCCGAGAACATTTACGCGATTCACAACACGGACAGACAGACAAACAAATCCAATTCATAAACACTTTTCAACAATGTTGGAAAGTTTTAATAAATTGCGTGGCAATCCGAGAATATTTACGAGATTCAGTACATGGACAGACAGACAAACAAGCCCAAATCATAAACACTTTTCAACATTGTTGAAAGTATTAATAAATTGCATGGCAATCCGAGAACATTTACGCGATTCAGAACACGGACAGACAGACAAACAAATCCAATTCATAAACACTTTTCAACAATGTTGGAAAGTATTAATAAATTGCATGGCAATCCGAGAATATTTACGCGATTCAGAACATGGACAGACAGACAGACAAGCCCAAATCATAAACACTTTTCAACAATGTTGGAAAGTATTAATAAATTGCATGGCAATCCGAGAACATTTACGCGATTCAGAACACGGACAGACAGACAAACAAATCCAATTCATAAACACTTTTCAACAATGCTGGAAAGTATTAATAAATTGCATGGCAATGCGAAAATATTTACGCGATTCAGAAAACGGTCAGAGAGACAGACAAACCCAATTCATAAACACTTTTCAACAATGTTGGAAAGTATTAATAAATTGCATGGCAATCCGAAAATATTTGCGCGATTCAGAACACGGTCAGATAGATAAACAAATCCAGTTGATAAACACGTTTCAACAATGTTGGAAAGTATTAATAAACTGCATGGCAATCCGAAAATATTTACGCGATTCATAACACGGTCAGAGAGACAGACAAACCCAATTCATAAACACTTTTCAACAATGTTGGAAAGTATTTATAAATTGCATGGCAATCCGAGAATATTTACGCAATTCAGAACATGGACAGACAGACAGACAAGCCCAAATCATAAACACTTTTCAACAATGTTGGAAAGTATTAATAAATTACATGGCAATCCGAAAATATTTGCGCGATTCAGAACACGGTCAGGCAGACAAACAAACCCAATTCATAAACACTTTTCAACAATGTTGGAAAGTATTAATAAATTGCATGGCAATGCGAAAATATTTACGCGATTCAGAACACGGTCAGAGAGACAGACAAACCCAATTCATAAACACTTTTCAACAATGTTGGAAAGTATTAATAAATTGCATGGCAATCCAAAATATTTACGCGATTCAGAACACGGTCAGACAGACAAACAAATCCAATTGATAAACACGTCTGAATAATGTTGGAAAGTATTAATAAATTGCATGGCAATCCGAAAATATTTACACGATTCAGAACACGGTCAGAGAGACAGACAAACCCAATTCATATACACTTTTTAACAATGTTGGAAAGTATTTATAAATTGCATGGCAATCAGAGAATATTTACGCAATTCAGAACATGGAAAGACAGACAGACAAGCCCAAATCATAAACACTTTTCAACAATGTTGGAAAGTATTAATAAATTGCATGGCAATCCGAGAATATTTACGAGATTCAGTACATGGACAGACAGACAAACAAGCCCAAATCATAAACACTTTTCAACAATGTTGGAAAGTATTAATAAATTGCATGGCAATCCGAGAACATTTACGCGATTCAGAACACGGACAGACAGACAAACAAATCCAATTCATAAACACTTTTCAACAATGTTGGAAAGTATTAATAAATTGCATGGCAATCCGAGAATATTTACGCGATTCAGAACATGGACAGACAGACAAACAAGCCGAAATCATAAACACTTATCAACAATGTTGGAAAGTATTAATAAATTGCATGGCAATCCGAGAACCTTTACGCGATTCAGAACACGGACAGACAGACAAACAAATCCAATTCATAAACACTTTTCAACAATGTTGGAAAGTATTAATAAATTGCATGGCAATCCGAGAATATTTACGAGATTCAGTACATGGACAGACAGACAAACAAGCCCAAATCATAAACACTTTTCAACAATGTTGGAAAGTATTAATAAATTGCATGGCAATCCGAGAATATTTACGAGATTCAGTACATGGACAGACAGACAAACAAGCCCAAATCATAAACACTTTTCAACAATGTTGGAAAGTATTAATAAATTGCATGGCAATCCGAGAACATTTACGCGATTCAGAACACGGACAGACAGACAAACAAATCCAATTCATAAACACTTTTCAACAATGTTGGAAAGTATTAATAAATTGCATGGCAATCCGAGAATATTTACGCGATTCAGAACATGGACAGACAGACAAACAAGCCGAAATCATAAACACTTATCAACAATGTTGGAAAGTATTAATAAATTGCATGGCAATCCGAGAACCTTTACGCGATTCAGAACACGGACAGACAGACAAACAAATCCAATTCATAAACACTTTTCAACAATGTTGGAAAGTATTAATAAATTGCATGGCAATCCGAGAATATTTACGAGATTCAGTACATGGACAGACAGACAAACAAGCCCAAATCATAAACACTTTTCAACAATGTTGGAAAGTATTAATAAATTGCATGGCAATCCGAGAACATTTACGCGATTCAGAACACGGACAGACAGACAAACAAATCCAATTCATAAACACTTTTCAACAATGTTGAAAAGTATTAATAAATTGCATGGCAATCCGAGAATATTTACGAGATTCAGTTCATGGACAGACAGACAAACAAGCCCAAATCATAAACACTTTTCAACAATGTTGGAAAGTAATAATAAATTGCATGGCAATCCGAGAACATTTGCGCGATTCAGAACACGGACAGACAGACAAACAAATCCAATTCATAAACACTTTTCAACAATGTTGGAAAGTTTTAATAAATTGCGTGGCAATCCGAGAATATTTACGAGATTCAGTACATGGACAGACAGACAGACAAGCCCAAATCATAAACACTTTTCAACAATGTTGGAAAGTATTAACAAATTGCATGGCAATCCGAGAACATTTACGCGATTCAGAACACGACAGACAGACAAACAAATCCAATTCATAAACACTTTTCAACAATGTTGGAAAGTATTAATAAATTGCATGGCAATCCGAGAATATTTACGAGATTCAGTACATGGACAGACAGACAAACAAGCCCAAATCATAAACACTTTTCAACAATGTTGGAAAGTATTAATAAATTGCATGGCAATCCGAAAATATTTACACGATTCAGAACACGGTCAGAGAGACAGACAAACCCAATTCATATACACTTTTTAACAATGTTGGAAAGTATTTATAAATTGCATGGCAATCAGAGAATATTTACGCAATTCAGAACATGGAAAGACAGACAGACAAGCCCAAATCATAAACACTTTTCAACAATGTTGGAAAGTATTAATAAATTGCATGGCAATCCGAGAATATTTACGAGATTCAGTACATGGACAGACAGACAAACAAGCCCAAATCATAAACACTTTTCAACAATGTTGGAAAGTATTAATAAATTGCATGGCAATCCGAGAACATTTACGCGATTCAGAACACGGACAGACAGACAAACAAATCCAATTCATAAACACTTTTCAACAATGTTGGAAAGTATTAATAAATTGCATGGCAATCCGAGAATATTTACGCGATTCAGAACATGGACAGACAGACAAACAAGCCGAAATCATAAACACTTATCAACAATGTTGGAAAGTATTAATAAATTGCATGGCAATCCGAGAACCTTTACGCGATTCAGAACACGGACAGACAGACAAACAAATCCAATTCATAAACACTTTTCAACAATGTTGGAAAGTATTAATAAATTGCATGGCAATCCGAGAATATTTACGAGATTCAGTACATGGACAGACAGACAAACAAGCCCAAATCATAAACACTTTTCAACAATGTTGGAAAGTATTAATAAATTGCATGGCAATCCGAGAATATTTACGAGATTCAGTACATGGACAGACAGACAAACAAGCCCAAATCATAAACACTTTTCAACAATGTTGGAAAGTATTAATAAATTGCATGGCAATCCGAGAACATTTACGCGATTCAGAACACGGACAGACAGACAAACAAATCCAATTCATAAACACTTTTCAACAATGTTGGAAAGTATTAATAAATTGCATGGCAATCCGAGAATATTTACGCGATTCAGAACATGGACAGACAGACAAACAAGCCGAAATCATAAACACTTATCAACAATGTTGGAAAGTATTAATAAATTGCATGGCAATCCGAGAACCTTTACGCGATTCAGAACACGGACAGACAGACAAACAAATCCAATTCATAAACACTTTTCAACAATGTTGGAAAGTATTAATAAATTGCATGGCAATCCGAGAATATTTACGAGATTCAGTACATGGACAGACAGACAAACAAGCCCAAATCATAAACACTTTTCAACAATGTTGGAAAGTATTAATAAATTGCATGGCAATCCGAGAACATTTACGCGATTCAGAACACGGACAGACAGACAAACAAATCCAATTCATAAACACTTTTCAACAATGTTGAAAAGTATTAATAAATTGCATGGCAATCCGAGAATATTTACGAGATTCAGTTCATGGACAGACAGACAAACAAGCCCAAATCATAAACACTTTTCAACAATGTTGGAAAGTATTAATAAATTGCATGGCAATCCGAGAACATTTGCGCGATTCAGAACACGGACAGACAGACAAACAAATCCAATTCATAAACACTTTTCAACAATGTTGGAAAGTTTTAATAAATTGCGTGGCAATCCGAGAATATTTACGAGATTCAGTACATGGACAGACAGACAGACAAGCCCAAATCATAAACACTTTTCAACAATGTTGGAAAGTATTAACAAATTGCATGGCAATCCGAGAACATTTACGCGATTCAGAACACGACAGACAGACAAACAAATCCAATTCATAAACACTTTTCAACAATGTTGGAAAGTATTAATAAATTGCATGGCAATCCGAGAATATTTACGAGATTCAGTACATGGACAGACAGACAAACAAGCCCAAATCATAAACACTTTTCAACAATGTTGGAAAGTATTAATAAATTGCATGGCAATCCGAGAACATTTACGCGATTCAGAACACGGTCAGGTAGATAAACAAATCCAGTTGATAAACACGTTTCAACAATGTTGGAAACTATTAATAAACTGCATGGCAATCCGAAAATATTTACGCGATTCATAACACGGTCAGAGAGACAGACAAACCCAATTCATAAACACTTTTCAACAATGTTGGAAAGTATTTATAAATTGCATGGCAATCCGAGAATATTTACGCAATTCAGAACATGGACAGACAGACAGACAAGCCCAAATCATAAACACTTTTCAACAATGTTGGAAAGTATTAATAAATTACATGGCAATCCGAAAATATTTGCGCAATTCAGAACACGGTCAGGCAGACAAACAAACCCAATTCATAAACACTTTTCAACAATGTTGGAAAGTATTAATAAATTGCATGGCAATGCGAAAATATTTACGCGATTCAGAACACTGTCAGAGAGACAGACAAACCCAATTCATAAACACTTTTCAACAATGTTGGAAAGTATTAATAAATTGCATGGCAATCCAAAATATTTGCGCGATTCAGAACACGGTCAGACAGACAAACAAATCCAATTGATAAACACGTTTGAACAATGTTGGAAAGTATTAATAAATTGCATGGCAATCCGAGAATATTTACGAGATTCAGTACATGGACAGACAGACAAACAAGCCCAAATCATAAACACTTTTCAACAATGTTGGAAAGTATTAATAAATTGCATGGCAATCCGAGAACATTTACGCGATTCAGAACACGGACAGACAGACAAACAAATCCAATTCATAAACACTTTTCAACAATGTTGGAAAGTATTAATAAATTGCATGGCAATCCGAGAATATTTACGAGATTCAGTACATGGACAGACAGACAAACAAGCCCAAATCATAAACACTTTTCAACAATGTTGGAAAGTATTAATAAATTGCATGGCAATCCGAGAACATTTACGCGATTCAGAACACGGACAGACAGACAAACAAATCCAATTCATAAACACTTTTCAACAATGTTGGAAAGTATTAATAAATTGCATGGCAATGCGAAAATATTTACGCGATTCAGAACACTGTCAGAGAGACAGACAAACCCAATTCATAAACACTTTTCAACAATGTTGGAAAGTATTAATAAATTGCATGGCAATCCAAAATATTTGCGCGATTCAGAACATGGACAGACAGACGACAAACCCAATTCACAAACACTTTTCAACACTGTTGGAAAGTATTAATAAATTGCAATGCAATCCGAAAATATTTATGCGATTCAGAACATGGACAGACAGACGACAAACCCAATTCATAAACACTTTTCAACAATGTTGGAATGTATTAATAAATTGCATGGCAATCCGAAAATATTTACGCGATTTAGAACACGGTCAGAGAGACAAACAAATCTAATTAATAAACACGTTTCAACAATGTTGGAAAGTTTTAATAAATTGCATGGCAATCCGAAAATATTTACGCGATTCAGAACACGGTCAGAGAGACAGACAAACCCAATTCATAAACACTTTTCAACAATGTTGGAAAGTATTTTTAAATTGCATGGCAATCCGAAAATATTTACGCGATTCAGTACATGGACAGACAGTCAGACAGCACACAAACAGACAAACCGAATTCATAAACACTTTTCAATAATGTTGGAAAGTATTTATAAATTGCATGGCAGTCCGAAAATATTTACGCGATTCAGAACACGGTCAGACAGACAAACAAATCTAATTCATAAACACGTTTCAACAATGTTGGAAAGTATTAATAAATTGCATGGTAATCCGAAAATATTTACGCGACTCAGAGCACGGTCAGAGAGACAGACAATCCATATTCATAAACACTTTTCAACAATGTTGGAAAGTATTTATAAATTGCATGGCAATCCGAGAATATTTACGCGATTCAGTACATGGACAGACAGTCAGACAGCACACAAACAGACAAACCGAATTCATAAACACTTTTCAATAATGTTGGAAAGTATTTATAAATTGCATGGCAGTCCGAAAATATTTACGCGATTCAGAACACGGTCAGACAGACAAACAAATCTAATTCATAAACACGTTTCAACAATGTTGGAAAGTATTAATAAATTGCATGGCAATCCGAGAACATTTAGGCGATTCACAACACGGACAGACAGACAAACAAATCCAATTCATAAACACTTTTCAACAATGTTGGAAAGTTTTAATAAATTGCGTGGCAATCCGAGAATATTTACGAGATTCAGTACATGGACAGACAGACAAACAAGCCCAAATCATAAACACTTTTCAACAATGTTGAAAGTATTAATAAATTGCATGGCAATCCGAGAACATTTACGCGATTCAGAACACGGACAGACAGACAAACAAATCCAATTCATAAACACTTTTCAACAATGTTGGAAAGTATTAATAAATTGCATGGCAATCCGAGAATATTTACGCGATTCAGAACATGGACAGACAGACAGACAAGCCCAAATCATAAACACTTTTCAACAATGTTGGAAAGTATTAATAAATTGCATGGCAATCCGAGAACATTTACGCGATTCAGAACACGGACAGACAGACAAACAAATCCAATTCATAAACACTTTTCAACAATGCTGGAAAGTATTAATAAATTGCATGGCAATGCGAAAATATTTACGCGATTCAGAAAACGGTCAGAGAGACAGACAAACCCAATTCATAAACACTTTTCAACAATGTTGGAAAGTATTAATAAATTGCATGGCAATCCGAAAATATTTGCGCGATTCAGAACACGGTCAGATAGATAAACAAATCCAGTTGATAAACACGTTTCAACAATGTTGGAAAGTATTAATAAACTGCATGGCAATCCGAAAATATTTACGCGATTCATAACACGGTCAGAGAGACAGACAAACCCAATTCATAAACACTTTTCAACAATGTTGGAAAGTATTTATAAATTGCATGGCAATCCGAGAATATTTACGCAATTCAGAACATGGACAGACAGACAGACAAGCCCAAATCATAAACACTTTTCAACAATGTTGGAAAGTATTAATAAATTACATGGCAATCCGAAAATATTTGCGCGATTCAGAACACGGTCAGGCAGACAAGCAAACCCAATTCATAAACACTTTTCAACAATGTTGGAAAGTATTAATAAATTGCATGGCAATGCGAAAATATTTACGCGATTCAGAACACGGTCAGAGAGACAGACAAACCGAATTCATAAACACTTTTCAATAATGTTGGAAAGTATTTATAAATTGCATGGCAGTCCGAAAATATTTACGCGATTCAGAACACGGTCAGACAGACAAACAAATCTAATTCATAAACACGTTTCAACAATGTTGGAAAGTATTAATAAATTGCATGGTAATCCGAAAATATTTACGCGACTCAGAGCACGGTCAGAGAGACAGACAATCCATATTCATAAACACTTTTCAACAATGTTGAAAAGTATTTATAAATTGCATGGCAATCCGAGAATATTTACGCGATTCAGTACATGGACAGACAGTCAGACAGCACACAAACAGACAAACCGAATTCATAAACACTTTTCAATAATGTTGGAAAGTATTTATAAATTGCATGGCAGTCCGAAAATATTTACGCGATTCAGAACACGGTCAGACAGACAAACAAATCTAATTCATAAACACGTTTCAACAATGTTGGAAAGTATTAATAAATTGCATGGCAATCCGAGAACATTTAGGCGATTCACAACACGGACAGACAGACAAACAAATCCAATTCATAAACACTTTTCAACAATGTTGGAAAGTTTTAATAAATTGCGTGGCAATCCGAGAATATTTACGAGATTCAGTACAAGGACAGACAGACAAACATGCCCAAATCATAAACACTTTTCAACAATGTTGGAAAGTATTAATAAATTACATGGCAATCCGAAAATATTTGCGCGATTCAGAACACGGTCAGGCAGACAAACAAACCCAATTCATAAACACTTTTCAACAATTTTGGAAAGTATTAATAAATTGCATGGCAATGCGAAAATATTTACGCGATTCAGAACACGGTCAGAGAGACAGACAAACCGAATTCATAAACACTTTTCAATAATGTTGGAAAGTATTTATAAATTGCATGGCAGTCCGAAAATATTTACGCGATTCAGAACACGGTCAGACAGACAAACAAATCTAATTCATAAACACGTTTCAACAATGTTGGAAAGTATTAATAAATTGCATGGTAATCCGAAAATATTTACGCGACTCAGAGCACGGTCAGAGAGACAGACAATCCATATTCATAAACACTTTTCAACAATGTTGGAAAGTATTTATAAATTGCATGGCAATCCGAGAATATTTACGCGATTCAGTACATGGACAGACAGTCAGACAGCACACAAACAGACAAACCGAATTCATAAACACTTTTCAATAATGTTGGAAAGTATTTATAAATTGCATGGCAGTCCGAAAATATTTACGCGATTCAGAACACGGTCAGACAGACAAACAAATCTAATTCATAAACACGTTTCAACAATGTTGGAAAGTATTAATAAATTGCATGGCAATCCGAGAACATTTAGGCGATTCACAACACGGACAGACAGACAAACAAATCCAATTCATAAACACTTTTCAACAATGTTGAAAGTATTAATAAATTGCATGGCAATCCGAGAACATTTACGCGATTCAGAACACGGACAGACAGACAAACAAATCCAATTCATAAACACTTTTCAACAATGTTGGAAAGTATTAATAAATTGCATGGCAATCCGAGAATATTTACGCGATTCAGAACATGGACAGACAGACAGACAAGCCCAAATCATAAACACTTTTCAACAATGTTGGAAAGTATTAATAAATTGCATGGCAATCCGAGAACATTTACGCGATTCAGAACACGGACAGACAGACAAACAAATCCAATTCATAAACACTTTTCAACAATGCTGGAAAGTATTAATAAATTGCATGGCAATCCGAGAACATTTACGCGATTCAGAACACGGACAGACAGACAAACAAATCCAATTCATAAACACTTTTCAACAATGTTGGAAAGTATTAATAAATTGCATGGCAATGCGAAAATATTTACGCGATTCAGAACACTGTCAGAGAGACAGACAAACCCAATTCATAAACACTTTTCAACAATGTTGGAAAGTATTAATAAATTGCATGGCAATCCAAAATATTTGCGCGATTCAGAACATGGACAGACAGACGACAAACCCAATTCACAAACACTTTTCAACACTGTTGGAAAGTATTAATAAATTGCAATGCAATCCGAAAATATTTATGCGATTCAGAACATGGACAGACAGACGACAAACCCAATTCATAAACACTTTTCAACAATGTTGGAATGTATTAATAAATTGCATGGCAATCCGAAAATATTTACGCGATTTAGAACACGGTCAGAGAGACAAACAAATCTAATTAATAAACACGTTTCAACAATGTTGGAAAGTTTTAATAAATTGCATGGCAATCCGAAAATATTTACGCGATTCAGAACACGGTCAGAGAGACAGACAAACCCAATTCATAAACACTTTTCAACAATGTTGGAAAGTATTTTTAAATTGCATGGCAATCCGAAAATATTTACGCGATTCAGTACATGGACAGACAGTCAGACAGCACACAAACAGACAAACCGAATTCATAAACACTTTTCAATAATGTTGGAAAGTATTTATAAATTGCATGGCAGTCCGAAAATATTTACGCGATTCAGAACACGGTCAGACAGACAAACAAATCTAATTCATAAACACGTTTCAACAATGTTGGAAAGTATTAATAAATTGCATGGTAATCCGAAAATATTTACGCGACTCAGAGCACGGTCAGAGAGACAGACAATCCATATTCATAAACACTTTTCAACAATGTTGGAAAGTATTTATAAATTGCATGGCAATCCGAGAATATTTACGCGATTCAGTACATGGACAGACAGTCAGACAGCACACAAACAGACAAACCGAATTCATAAACACTTTTCAATAATGTTGGAAAGTATTTATAAATTGCATGGCAGTCCGAAAATATTTACGCGATTCAGAACACGGTCAGACAGACAAACAAATCTAATTCATAAACACGTTTCAACAATGTTGGAAAGTATTAATAAATTGCATGGCAATCCGAGAACATTTAGGCGATTCACAACACGGACAGACAGACAAACAAATCCAATTCATAAACACTTTTCAACAATGTTGGAAAGTATTAATAAATTGCATGGCAATCCGAGAATATTTACGCGATTCAGAACATGGACAGACAGACAGACAAGCCCAAATCATAAACACTTTTCAACAATGTTGGAAAGTATTAATAAATTGCATGGCAATCCGAGAACATTTACGCGATTCAGAACACGGACAGACAGACAAACAAATCCAATTCATAAACACTTTTCAACAATGCTGGAAAGTATTAATAAATTGCATGGCAATGCGAAAATATTTACGCGATTCAGAAAACGGTCAGAGAGACAGACAAACCCAATTCATAAACACTTTTCAACAATGTTGGAAAGTATTAATAAATTGCATGGCAATCCGAAAATATTTGCGCGATTCAGAACACGGTCAGATAGATAAACAAATCCAGTTGATAAACACGTTTCAACAATGTTGGAAAGTATTAATAAACTGCATGGCAATCCGAAAATATTTACGCGATTCATAACACGGTCAGAGAGACAGACAAACCCAATTCATAAACACTTTTCAACAATGTTGGAAAGTATTTATAAATTGCATGGCAATCCGAGAATATTTACGCAATTCAGAACATGGACAGACAGACAGACAAGCCCAAATCATAAACACTTTTCAACAATGTTGGAAAGTATTAATAAATTACATGGCAATCCGAAAATATTTGCGCGATTCAGAACACGGTCAGGCAGACAAACAAACCCAATTCATAAACACTTTTCAACAATGTTGGAAAGTATTAATAAATTGCATGGCAATGCGAAAATATTTACGCGATTCAGAACACGGTCAGAGAGACAGACAAACCGAATTCATAAACACTTTTCAATAATGTTGGAAAGTATTTATAAATTGCATGGCAGTCCGAAAATATTTACGCGATTCAGAACACGGTCAGACAGACAAACAAATCTAATTCATAAACACGTTTCAACAATGTTGGAAAGTATTAATAAATTGCATGGTAATCCGAAAATATTTACGCGACTCAGAGCACGGTCAGAGAGACAGACAATCCATATTCATAAACACTTTTCAACAATGTTGAAAAGTATTTATAAATTGCATGGCAATCCGAGAATATTTACGCGATTCAGTACATGGACAGACAGTCAGACAGCACACAAACAGACAAACCGAATTCATAAACACTTTTCAATAATGTTGGAAAGTATTTATAAATTGCATGGCAGTCCGAAAATATTTACGCGATTCAGAACACGGTCAGACAGACAAACAAATCTAATTCATAAACACGTTTCAACAATGTTGGAAAGTATTAATAAATTGCATGGCAATCCGAGAACATTTAGGCGATTCACAACACGGACAGACAGACAAACAAATCCAATTCATAAACACTTTTCAACAATGTTGGAAAGTTTTAATAAATTGCGTGGCAATCCGAGAATATTTACGAGATTCAGTACAAGGACAGACAGACAAACATGCCCAAATCATAAACACTTTTCAACAATGTTGGAAAGTATTAATAAATTACATGGCAATCCGAAAATATTTGCGCGATTCAGAACACGGTCAGGCAGACAAACAAACCCAATTCATAAACACTTTTCAACAATTTTGGAAAGTATTAATAAATTGCATGGCAATGCGAAAATATTTACGCGATTCAGAACACGGTCAGAGAGACAGACAAACCGAATTCATAAACACTTTTCAATAATGTTGGAAAGTATTTATAAATTGCATGGCAGTCCGAAAATATTTACGCGATTCAGAACACGGTCAGACAGACAAACAAATCTAATTCATAAACACGTTTCAACAATGTTGGAAAGTATTAATAAATTGCATGGTAATCCGAAAATATTTACGCGACTCAGAGCACGGTCAGAGAGACAGACAATCCATATTCATAAACACTTTTCAACAATGTTGGAAAGTATTTATAAATTGCATGGCAATCCGAGAATATTTACGCGATTCAGTACATGGACAGACAGTCAGACAGCACACAAACAGACAAACCGAATTCATAAACACTTTTCAATAATGTTGGAAAGTATTTATAAATTGCATGGCAGTCCGAAAATATTTACGCGATTCAGAACACGGTCAGACAGACAAACAAATCTAATTCATAAACACGTTTCAACAATGTTGGAAAGTATTAATAAATTGCATGGCAATCCGAGAATATTTACGCGATTCAGAACATGGACAGACAGACAGACAAGCCCAAATCATAAACACTTTTCAACAATGTTGGAAAGTATTAATAAACTGCATGGCAATCCGAGAATATTTACGCGATTCAGAACATGGACAGACAGACAGACAAGCCCAAATCATAAACACTTTTCAACAATGTTGGAAAGTATTAATAAATTGCATGGCAATCCGAGAACATTTACGCGATTCAGAACACGGACAGACAGACAAACAAATCCAATTCATAAACACTTTTCAACAATGCTGGAAAGTATTAATAAATTGCATGGCAATGCGAAAATATTTACGCGATTCAGAAAACGGTCAGAGAGACAGACAAACCCAATTCATAAACACTTTTCAACAATGTTGGAAAGTATTAATAAATTGCATGGCAATCCGAAAATATTTGCGCGATTCAGAACACGGTCAGATAGATAAACAAATCCAGTTGATAAACACGTTTCAACAATGTTGGAAAGTATTAATAAACTGCATGGCAATCCGAAAATATTTACGCGATTCATAACACGGTCAGAGAGACAGACAAACCCAATTCATAAACACTTTTCAACAATGTTGGAAAGTATTTATAAATTGCATGGCAATCCGAGAATATTTACGCAATTCAGAACATGGACAGACAGACAGACAAGCCCAAATCATAAACACTTTTCAACAATGTTGGAAAGTATTAATAAATTACATGGCAATCCGAAAATATTTGCGCGATTCAGAACACGGTCAGGCAGACAAACAAACCCAATTCATAAACACTTTTCAACAATGTTGGTAAGTATTAATAAATTGCATGGCAATGCGAAAATATTTACGCGATTCAGAACACGGTCAGAGAGACAGACAAACCCAATTCATAAACACTTTTCAACAATGTTGGAAAGTATTAATAAATTGCATGGCAATTCAAAATATTTACGCGATTCAGAACACGGTCAGACAGACAAACAAATCCAATTGATAAACACGTTTGAATAATGTTGGAAAGTATTAATAAATTGCATGGCAATCCGAAAATATTTACACGATTCAGAACACGGTCAGAGAGACAGACAAACCCAATTCATATACACTTTTTAACAATGTTGGAAAGTATTTATAAATTGCATGGCAATCAGAGAATATTTACGCAATTCAGAACATGGAAAGACAGACAGACAAGCCCAAATCATAAACACTTTTCAACAATGTTGGAAAGTATTAATAAATTGCATGGCAATCCGAGAACATTTACGTGATTCACAACACGGATAGACAGACAAACAAATCCAATTCATAAACACTTTTCAACAATGTTGGAAAGTTTTAATAAATTGCGTGGCAATCCGAGAATATTTACGTGATTCAGAACACGGACAGACAGACAAACAAATCCAATTCATAAACACTTTTTAACAATGTTGGAAAGTATTTATAAATTGCATGGCAATCCGAGAATATTTACGAGATTCAGAACATGGACAGACAGACAGACAAGCCCAAATCATAAACACTTTTCAACAATGTTGGAAAGTATTAATAAATTGCATGGCAATCCGAGAACATTTACGCGATTCAGAACACGGACAGACAGACAAACAAATCCAATTCATAAACACTTTTCAACAATGTTGGAAAGTATTAATAAATTGCATGGCAATCCGAAAATATTTGCGCGATTCAGAACACGGTCAGATAGATAAACAAATCCAGTTGATAAACACGTTTCAACAATGTTGGAAACTATTAATAAACTGCATGGCAATCCGAAAATATTTACACGATTCAGAACACGGTCAGAGAGACAGACAAACCCAATTCATAAACACTTTTTAACAATGTTGGAAAGTATTTATAAATTGCATGGCAATCCGAGAATATTTACGCAATTCAGAACATGGACAGACAGACAGAGAAGCCCAAATCATAAACACTTTTCAACAATGTTGGAAAGTATTAATAAATTGTATGGCAATCCGAGAACATTTACGCGATTCAGAACACGGACAGACAGACAAACAAATCCAATTCATAAACACTTTTCAACAATGTTGGAAAGTTTTAATAAATTGCGTGGCAATCCGAGAATATTTACGAGATTCAGTACATGGACAGACAGACAAACAAGCCCAAATCATAAACACTTTTCAACAGTGTTGGAAAGTATTAATAAATTGCATGGCAATCCGAGAACATTTACGCGATTCAGAACACGGACAGACAGACAAACAAATCCAATTCATAAACACTTTTCAACAATGTTGGAAAGTATTAATAAATTGCATGGCAATCCGAGAATATTTACGAGATTCAGTACATGGACAGACAGACAAATAAGCCGAAATCATAAACACTTTTCAACAATGTTGGAAAGTATTAATAAATTGCATGGCAATCCGAGAACCTTTACGCGATTCAGAACACGGACAGACAGACAAACAAATCCAATTCATAAACACTTTTCAACAATGTTGGAAAGTATTAATAAATTGCATGGCAATCCGAGAATATTTACGAGATTCAGTACATGGACAGACAGACAAACAAGCCCAAATCATAAACACTTTTCAACAATGTTGGAAAGTATTAATAAATTGCATGGCAATCCGAGAACATTTACGCGATTCAGAACACGGACAGACAGACAAACAAATCCAATTCATAAACACTTTTCAACAATGTTGGAAAGTATTAATAAATTGCATGGCAATCCGAGAATATTTACGAGATTCAGTACATGGACAGACAGACAAACAAGCCCAAATCATAAACACTTTTCAACAATGTTGGAAAGTATTAATAAATTGCATGGCAATCCGAGAACATTTACGCGATTCAGAACACGGACAGACAGACAAACAAATCCAATTCATAAACACTTTTCAACAATGTTGGAAAGTATTAATAAATTGCATAGCAATCCGAGAATATTTACGCGATTCAGAACATGGACAGACAGACAAACAAGCCGAAATCATAAACACTTTTCAACAATGTTGGAAAGTATTAATAAATTGCATGGCAATCCGAGAACCTTTACGCGATTCAGAACACGGACAGACAGACAAACAAATCCAATTCATAAACACTTTTCAACAATGTTGGAAAGTATTAATAAATTGCATGGCAATCCGAGAATATTTACGAGATTCAGTACATGGACAGACAGACAAACAAGCCCAAATCATAAACACTTTTCAACAATGTTGGAAAGTATTAATAAATTGCATGGCAATCCGAGAACATTTACGCGATTCAGAACACGGACAGACAGACAAACAAATCCAATTCATAAACACTTTTCAACAATGTTGGAAAGTATTAATAAATTGCATGGCAATCCGAGAATATTTACGAGATTCAGTTCATGGACAGACAGACAAACAAGCCCAAATCATAAACACTTTTCAACAATGTTGGAAAGTATTAATAAATTGCATGGCAATCCGAGAATATTTACGCGATTCAGAACATGGACAGACAGACAGACAAGCCCAAATCATAAACACTTTTCAACAATGTTGGAAAGTATTAATAAATTGCATGGCAATCCGAGAACATTTACGCGATTCAGAACACGGACAGACAGACAAACAAATCCAATTCATAAACACTTTTCAACAATGCTGGAAAGTATTAATAAATTGCATGGCAATCCGAGAACATTTACGCGATTCAGAACACGGACAGACAGACAAACAAATCCAATTCATAAACACTTTTCAACAATGTTGGAAAGTATTAATAAATTGCATGGCAATGCGAAAATATTTACGCGATTCAGAACACTGTCAGAGAGACAGACAAACCCAATTCATAAACACTTTTCAACAATGTTGGAAAGTATTAATAAATTGCATGGCAATCCAAAATATTTGCGCGATTCAGAACATGGACAGACAGACGACAAACCCAATTCACAAACACTTTTCAACACTGTTGGAAAGTATTAATAAATTGCAATGCAATCCGAAAATATTTATGCGATTCAGAACATGGACAGACAGACGACAAACCCAATTCATAAACACTTTTCAACAATGTTGGAATGTATTAATAAATTGCATGGCAATCCGAAAATATTTACGCGATTTAGAACACGGTCAGAGAGACAAACAAATCTAATTAATAAACACGTTTCAACAATGTTGGAAAGTTTTAATAAATTGCATGGCAATCCGAAAATATTTACGCGATTCAGAACACGGTCAGAGAGACAGACAAACCCAATTCATAAACACTTTTCAACAATGTTGGAAAGTATTTTTAAATTGCATGGCAATCCGAAAATATTTACGCGATTCAGTACATGGACAGACAGTCAGACAGCACACAAACAGACAAACCGAATTCATAAACACTTTTCAATAATGTTGGAAAGTATTTATAAATTGCATGGCAGTCCGAAAATATTTACGCGATTCAGAACACGGTCAGACAGACAAACAAATCTAATTCATAAACACGTTTCAACAATGTTGGAAAGTATTAATAAATTGCATGGTAATCCGAAAATATTTACGCGACTCAGAGCACGGTCAGAGAGACAGACAATCCATATTCATAAACACTTTTCAACAATGTTGGAAAGTATTTATAAATTGCATGGCAATCCGAGAATATTTACGCGATTCAGTACATGGACAGACAGTCAGACAGCACACAAACAGACAAACCGAATTCATAAACACTTTTCAATAATGTTGGAAAGTATTTATAAATTGCATGGCAGTCCGAAAATATTTACGCGATTCAGAACACGGTCAGACAGACAAACAAATCTAATTCATAAACACGTTTCAACAATGTTGGAAAGTATTAATAAATTGCATGGCAATCCGAGAACATTTAGGCGATTCACAACACGGACAGACAGACAAACAAATCCAATTCATAAACACTTTTCAACAATGTTGGAAAGTTTTAATAAATTGCGTGGCAATCCGAGAATATTTACGAGATTCAGTACATGGACAGACAGACAAACAAGCCCAAATCATAAACACTTTTCAACAATGTTGAAAGTATTAATAAATTGCATGGCAATCCGAGAACATTTACGCGATTCAGAACACGGACAGACAGACAAACAAATCCAATTCATAAACACTTTTCAACAATGTTGGAAAGTATTAATAAATTGCATGGCAATCCGAGAATATTTACGCGATTCAGAACATGGACAGACAGACAGACAAGCCCAAATCATAAACACTTTTCAACAATGTTGGAAAGTATTAATAAATTGCATGGCAATCCGAGAACATTTACGCGATTCAGAACACGGACAGACAGACAAACAAATCCAATTCATAAACACTTTTCAACAATGCTGGAAAGTATTAATAAATTGCATGGCAATGCGAAAATATTTACGCGATTCAGAAAACGGTCAGAGAGACAGACAAACCCAATTCATAAACACTTTTCAACAATGTTGGAAAGTATTAATAAATTGCATGGCAATCCGAAAATATTTGCGCGATTCAGAACACGGTCAGATAGATAAACAAATCCAGTTGATAAACACGTTTCAACAATGTTGGAAAGTATTAATAAACTGCATGGCAATCCGAAAATATTTACGCGATTCATAACACGGTCAGAGAGACAGACAAACCCAATTCTTAAACACTTTTCAACAATGTTGGAAAGTATTTATAAATTGCATGGCAATCCGAGAATATTTACGCAATTCAGAACATGGACAGACAGACAGACAAGCCCAAATCATAAACACTTTTCAACAATGTTGGAAAGTATTAATAAATTACATGGCAATCCGAAAATATTTGCGCGATTCAGAACACGGTCAGGCAGACAAACAAACCCAATTCATAAACACTTTTCAACAATGTTGGAAAGTATTAATAAATTGCATGGCAATGCGAAAATATTTACGCGATTCAGAACACGGTCAGAGAGACAGACAAACCGAATTCATAAACACTTTTCAATAATGTTGGAAAGTATTTATAAATTGCATGGCAGTCCGAAAATATTTACGCGATTCAGAACACGGTCAGACAGACAAACAAATCTAATTCATAAACACGTTTCAACAATGTTGGAAAGTATTAATAAATTGCATGGTAATCCGAAAATATTTACGCGACTCAGAGCACGGTCAGAGAGACAGACAATCCATATTCATAAACACTTTTCAACAATGTTGAAAAGTATTTATAAATTGCATGGCAATCCGAGAATATTTACGCGATTCAGTACATGGACAGACAGTCAGACAGCACACAAACAGACAAACCGAATTCATAAACACTTTTCAATAATGTTGGAAAGTATTTATAAATTGCATGGCAGTCCGAAAATATTTACGCGATTCAGAACACGGTCAGACAGACAAACAAATCTAATTCATAAACACGTTTCAACAATGTTGGAAAGTATTAATAAATTGCATGGCAATCCGAGAACATTTAGGCGATTCACAACACGGACAGACAGACAAACAAATCCAATTCATAAACACTTTTCAACAATGTTGGAAAGTTTTAATAAATTGCGTGGCAATCCGAGAATATTTACGAGATTCAGTACAAGGACAGACAGACAAACATGCCCAAATCATAAACACTTTTCAACAATGTTGGAAAGTATTAATAAATTACATGGCAATCCGAAAATATTTGCGCGATTCAGAACACGGTCAGGCAGACAAACAAACCCAATTCATAAACACTTTTCAACAATTTTGGAAAGTATTAATAAATTGCATGGCAATGCGAAAATATTTACGCGATTCAGAACACGGTCAGAGAGACAGACAAACCGAATTCATAAACACTTTTCAATAATGTTGGAAAGTATTTATAAATTGCATGGCAGTCCGAAAATATTTACGCGATTCAGAACACGGTCAGACAGACAAACAAATCTAATTCATAAACACGTTTCAACAATGTTGGAAAGTATTAATAAATTGCATGGTAATCCGAAAATATTTACGCGACTCAGAGCACGGTCAGAGAGACAGACAATCCATATTCATAAACACTTTTCAACAATGTTGGAAAGTATTTATAAATTGCATGGCAATCCGAGAATATTTACGCGATTCAGTACATGGACAGACAGTCAGACAGCACACAAACAGACAAACCGAATTCATAAACACTTTTCAATAATGTTGGAAAGTATTTATAAATTGCATGGCAGTCCGAAAATATTTACGCGATTCAGAACACGGTCAGACAGACAAACAAATCTAATTCATAAACACGTTTCAACAATGTTGGAAAGTATTAATAAATTGCATGGCAATCCGAGAACATTTAGGCGATTCACAACACGGACAGACAGACAAACAAATCCAATTCATAAACACTTTTCAACAATGTTGAAAGTATTAATAAATTGCATGGCAATCCGAGAACATTTACGCGATTCAGAACACGGACAGACAGACAAAAAAATCCAATTCATAAACACTTTTCAACAATGTTGGAAAGTATTAATAAATTGCATGGCAATCCGAGAATATTTACGCGATTCAGAACATGGACAGACAGACAGACAAGCCCAAATCATAAACACTTTTCAACAATGTTGGAAAGTATTAATAAATTGCATGGCAATCCGAGAACATTTACGCGATTCAGAACACGGACAGACAGACAAACAAATCCAATTCATAAACACTTTTCAACAATGCTGGAAAGTATTAATAAATTGCATGGCAATGCGAAAATATTTACGCGATTCAGAAAACGGTCAGAGAGACAGACAAACCCAATTCATAAACACTTTTCAACAATGTTGGAAAGTATTAATAAATTGCATGGCAATCCGAAAATATTTGCGCGATTCAGAACACGGTCAGATAGATAAACAAATCCAGTTGATAAACACGTTTCAACAATGTTGGAAAGTATTAATAAACTGCATGGCAATCCGAAAATATTTACGCGATTCATAACACGGTCAGAGAGACAGACAAACCCAATTCATAAACACTTTTCAACAATGTTGGAAAGTATTTATAAATTGCATGGCAATCCGAGAATATTTACGCAATTCAGAACATGGACAGACAGACAGACAAGCCCAAATCATAAACACTTTTCAACAATGTTGGAAAGTATTAATAAATTACATGGCAATCCGAAAATATTTGCGCGATTCAGAACACGGTCAGGCAGACAAACAAACCCAATTCATAAACACTTTTCAACAATGTTGGTAAGTATTAATAAATTGCATGGCAATGCGAAAATATTTACGCGATTCAGAACACGGTCAGAGAGACAGACAAACCCAATTCATAAACACTTTTCAACAATGTTGGAAAGTATTAATAAATTGCATGGCAATTCAAAATATTTACGCGATTCAGAACACGGTCAGACAGACAAACAAATCCAATTGATAAACACGTTTGAATAATGTTGGAAAGTATTAATAAATTGCATGGCAATCCGAAAATATTTACACGATTCAGAACACGGTCAGAGAGACAGACAAACCCAATTCATATACACTTTTTAACAATGTTGGAAAGTATTTATAAATTGCATGGCAATCAGAGAATATTTACGCAATTCAGAACATGGAAAGACAGACAGACAAGCCCAAATCATAAACACTTTTCAACAATGTTGGAAAGTATTAATAAATTGCATGGCAATCCGAGAACATTTACGTGATTCACAACACGGATAGACAGACAAACAAATCCAATTCATAAACACTTTTCAACAATGTTGGAAAGTTTTAATAAATTGCGTGGCAATCCGAGAATATTTACGTGATTCAGAACACGGACAGACAGACAAACAAATCCAATTCATAAACACTTTTTAACAATGTTGGAAAGTATTTATAAATTGCATGGCAATCCGAGAATATTTACGAGATTCAGAACATGGACAGACAGACAGACAAGCCCAAATCATAAACACTTTTCAACAATGTTGGAAAGTATTAATAAATTGCATGGCAATCCGAGAACATTTACGCGATTCAGAACACGGACAGACAGACAAACAAATCCAATTCATAAACACTTTTCAACAATGTTGGAAAGTATTAATAAATTGCATGGCAATCCGAAAATATTTGCGCGATTCAGAACACGGTCAGATAGATAAACAAATCCAGTTGATAAACACGTTTCAACAATGTTGGAAACTATTAATAAACTGCATGGCAATCCGAAAATATTTACACGATTCAGAACACGGTCAGAGAGACAGACAAACCCAATTCATAAACACTTTTTAACAATGTTGGAAAGTATTTATAAATTGCATGGCAATCCGAGAATATTTACGCAATTCAGAACATGGACAGACAGACAGAGAAGCCCAAATCATAAACACTTTTCAACAATGTTGGAAAGTATTAATAAATTGTATGGCAATCCGAGAACATTTACGCGATTCAGAACACGGACAGACAGACAAACAAATCCAATTCATAAACACTTTTCAACAATGTTGGAAAGTTTTAATAAATTGCGTGGCAATCCGAGAATATTTACGAGATTCAGTACATGGACAGACAGACAAACAAGCCCAAATCATAAACACTTTTCAACAGTGTTGGAAAGTATTAATAAATTGCATGGCAATCCGAGAACATTTACGCGATTCAGAACACGGACAGACAGACAAACAAATCCAATTCATAAACACTTTTCAACAATGTTGGAAAGTATTAATAAATTGCATGGCAATCCGAGAATATTTACGAGATTCAGTACATGGACAGACAGACAAATAAGCCGAAATCATAAACACTTTTCAACAATGTTGGAAAGTATTAATAAATTGCATGGCAATCCGAGAACCTTTACGCGATTCAGAACACGGACAGACAGACAAACAAATCCAATTCATAAACACTTTTCAACAATGTTGGAAAGTATTAATAAATTGCATGGCAATCCGAGAATATTTACGAGATTCAGTACATGGACAGACAGACAAACAAGCCCAAATCATAAACACTTTTCAACAATGTTGGAAAGTATTAATAAATTGCATGGCAATCCGAGAACATTTACGCGATTCAGAACACGGACAGACAGACAAACAAATCCAATTCATAAACACTTTTCAACAATGTTGGAAAGTATTAATAAATTGCATGGCAATCCGAGAATATTTACGAGATTCAGTACATGGACAGACAGACAAACAAGCCCAAATCATAAACACTTTTCAACAATGTTGGAAAGTATTAATAAATTGCATGGCAATCCGAGAACATTTACGCGATTCAGAACACGGACAGACAGACAAACAAATCCAATTCATAAACACTTTTCAACAATGTTGGAAAGTATTAATAAATTGCATAGCAATCCGAGAATATTTACGCGATTCAGAACATGGACAGACAGACAAACAAGCCGAAATCATAAACACTTTTCAACAATGTTGGAAAGTATTAATAAATTGCATGGCAATCCGAGAACCTTTACGCGATTCAGAACACGGACAGACAGACAAACAAATCCAATTCATAAACACTTTTCAACAATGTTGGAAAGTATTAATAAATTGCATGGCAATCCGAGAATATTTACGAGATTCAGTACATGGACAGACAGACAAACAAGCCCAAATCATAAACACTTTTCAACAATGTTGGAAAGTATTAATAAATTGCATGGCAATCCGAGAACATTTACGCGATTCAGAACACGGACAGACAGACAAACAAATCCAATTCATAAACACTTTTCAACAATGTTGGAAAGTATTAATAAATTGCATGGCAATCCGAGAATATTTACGAGATTCAGTTCATGGACAGACAGACAAACAAGCCCAAATCATAAACACTTTTCAACAATGTTGGAAAGTATTAATAAATTGCATGGCAATCCGAGAACATTTGCGCGATTCAGAACACGGACAGACAGACAAACAAATCCAATTCATAAACACTTTTCAACAATGTTGGAAAGTTTTAATAAATTGCGTGGCAATCCGAGAATATTTACGAGATTCAGTACATGGACAGACAGACAGACAAGCCCAAATCATAAACACTTTTCAACAATGTTGGAAAGTATTAACAAATTGCATGGCAATCCGAGAACATTTACGCGATTCAGAACACGACAGACAGACAAACAAATCCAATTCATAAACACTTTTCAACAATGTTGGAAAGTATTAATAAATTTCATGGCAATCCGAGAATATTTACGAGATTCAGTACATGGACAGACAGACAAACAAGCCCAAATCATAAACACTTTTCAACAATGTTGGAAAGTATTAATAAATTGCATGGCAATCCGAGAACATTTACGCGATTCAGAACACGGTCAGGTAGATAAACAAATCCAGTTGATAAACACGTTTCAACAATGTTGGAAACTATTAATAAACTGCATGGCAATCCGAAAATATTTACGCGATTCATAACACGGTCAGAGAGACAGACAAACCCAATTCATAAACACTTTTCAACAGTGTTGGAAAGTATTAATAAATTGCATGGCAATCCGAGAACATTTACGCGATTCAGAACACGGACAGACAGACAAACAAATCCAATTCATAAACACTTTTCAACAATGTTGGAAAGTATTAATAAATTGCATGGCAATCCGAGAATATTTACGAGATTCAGTACATGGACAGACAGACAAATAAGCCGAAATCATAAACACTTTTCAACAATGTTGGAAAGTATTAATAAATTGCATGGCAATCCGAGAACCTTTACGCGATTCAGAACACGGACAGACAGACAAACAAATCCAATTCATAAACACTTTTCAACAATGTTGGAAAGTATTAATAAATTGCATGGCAATCCGAGAATATTTACGAGATTCAGTACATGGACAGACAGACAAACAAGCCCAAATCATAAACACTTTTCAACAATGTTGGAAAGTATTAATAAATTGCATGGCAATCCGAGAACATTTACGCGATTCAGAACACGGACAGACAGACAAACAAATCCAATTCATAAACACTTTTCAACAATGTTGGAAAGTATTAATAAATTGCATGGCAATCCGAGAATATTTACGAGATTCAGTACATGGACAGACAGACAAACAAGCCCAAATCATAAACACTTTTCAACAATGTTGGAAAGTATTAATAAATTGCATGGCAATCCGAGAACATTTACGCGATTCAGAACACGGACAGACAGACAAACAAATCCAATTCATAAACACTTTTCAACAATGTTGGAAAGTATTAATAAATTGCATAGCAATCCGAGAATATTTACGCGATTCAGAACATGGACAGACAGACAAACAAGCCGAAATCATAAACACTTTTCAACAATGTTGGAAAGTATTAATAAATTGCATGGCAATCCGAGAACCTTTACGCGATTCAGAACACGGACAGACAGACAAACAAATCCAATTCATAAACACTTTTCAACAATGTTGGAAAGTATTAATAAATTGCATGGCAATCCGAGAATATTTACGAGATTCAGTACATGGACAGACAGACAAACAAGCCCAAATCATAAACACTTTTCAACAATGTTGGAAAGTATTAATAAATTGCATGGCAATCCGAGAACATTTACGCGATTCAGAACACGGACAGACAGACAAACAAATCCAATTCATAAACACTTTTCAACAATGTTGGAAAGTATTAATAAATTGCATGGCAATCCGAGAATATTTACGAGATTCAGTTCATGGACAGACAGACAAACAAGCCCAAATCATAAACACTTTTCAACAATGTTGGAAAGTATTAATAAATTGCATGGCAATCCGAGAACATTTGCGCGATTCAGAACACGGACAGACAGACAAACAAATCCAATTCATAAACACTTTTCAACAATGTTGGAAAGTTTTAATAAATTGCGTGGCAATCCGAGAATATTTACGAGATTCAGTACATGGACAGACAGACAGACAAGCCCAAATCATAAACACTTTTCAACAATGTTGGAAAGTATTAACAAATTGCATGGCAATCCGAGAACATTTACGCGATTCAGAACACGACAGACAGACAAACAAATCCAATTCATAAACACTTTTCAACAATGTTGGAAAGTATTAATAAATTTCATGGCAATCCGAGAATATTTACGAGATTCAGTACATGGACAGACAGACAAACAAGCCCAAATCATAAACACTTTTCAACAATGTTGGAAAGTATTAATAAATTGCATGGCAATCCGAGAACATTTACGCGATTCAGAACACGGTCAGGTAGATAAACAAATCCAGTTGATAAACACGTTTCAACAATGTTGGAAACTATTAATAAACTGCATGGCAATCCGAAAATATTTACGCGATTCATAACACGGTCAGAGAGACAGACAAACCCAATTCATAAACACTTTTCAACAGTGTTGGAAAGTATTAATAAATTGCATGGCAATCCGAGAACATTTACGCGATTCAGAACACGGACAGACAGACAAACAAATCCAATTCATAAACACTTTTCAACAATGTTGGAAAGTATTAATAAATTGCATGGCAATCAAAGAATATTTACGAGATTCAGTACATGGACAGACAGACAAATAAGCCGAAATCATAAACACTTTTCAACAATGTTGGAAAGTATTAATAAATTGCATGGCAATCCGAGAACCTTTACGCGATTCAGAACACGGACAGACAGACAAACAAATCCAATTCATAAACACTTTTCAACAATGTTGGAAAGTATTAATAAATTGCATGGCAATCCGAGAATATTTACGAGATTCAGTACATGGACAGACAGACAAACAAGCCCAAATCATAAACACTTTTCAACAATGTTGGAAAGTATTAATAAATTGCATGGCAATCCGAGAACATTTACGCGATTCAGAACACGGACAGACAGACAAACAAATCCAATTCATAAACACTTTTCAACAATGTTGGAAAGTATTAATAAATTGCATGGCAATCCGAGAATATTTACGAGATTCAGTTCATGGACAGACAGACAAACAAGCCCAAATCATGAACACTTTTCAACAATGTTGGAAAGTATTAATAAAACTTCATGGCAATCCGAGAACCTTTACGCGATTCAGAACACGGACAGACAGACAAACAAATCCAATTCATAAACACTTTTCAACAATGTTGGAAAGTATTAATAAATTGCATGGCAATCCGAGAATATTTACGAGATTCAGTACATGGACAGACAGACAAACAAGCCCAAATCATAAACACTTTTCAACAATGTTGGAAAGTATTAATAAATTGCATGGCAATCCGAGAACATTTACGCGATTCAGAACACGGACAGACAGACAAACAAATACAATTCATAAGCACTTTTCAACAATGTTGGAAAGTATTAATAAATTGCATGGCAATCCGAGAATATTTACGCGATTCAGAACATGGACAGACAGACAAACAAGCCGAAATCATAAACACTTTTCAACAATGTTGGAAAGTATTAATAAATTGCATGGCAATCCGAGAACCTTTACGCGATTCAGAACACGGACAGACAGACAAACAAATCCAATTCATAAACACTTTTCAACAATGTTGGAAAGTATTAATAAATTGCATGGCAATCCGAGAATATTTACGAGATTCAGTACATGGACAGACAGACAAACAAGCCCAAATCATAAACACTTTTCAACAATGTTGGAAAGTATTAATAAATTGCATGGCAATCCGAGAACATTTACGCGATTCAGAACACGGACAGACAGACAAACAAATCCAATTCATAAACACTTTTCAACAATGTTGGAAAGTATTAATAAATTGCATGGCAATCAGAGAATATTTACGAGATTCAGTTCATGGACAGACAGACAAACAAGCCCAAATCATAAACACTTTTCAACAATGTTGGAAAGTATTAATAAATTGCATGGCAATCCGAGAACATTTGCGCGATTCAGAACACGGACAGACAGACAAACAAATCCAATTCATAAACACTTTTCAACAATGTTGGAAAGTTTTAATAAATTGCGTGGCAATCCGAGAATATTTACGAGATTCAGTACATGGACAGACAGACAGACAAGCCCAAATCATAAACACTTTTCAACAATGTTGGAAAGTATTAACAAATTGCATGGCAATCCGAGAACATTTACGCGATTCAGAACACGACAGACAGACAAACAAATCCAATTCATAAACACTTTTCAACAATGTTGGAAAGTATTAATAAATTTCATGGCAATCCGAGAATATTTACGAGATTCAGTACATGGACAGACAGACAAACAAGCCCAAATCATAAACACTTTTCAACAATGTTGGAAAGTATTAATAAATTGCATGGCAATCCGAGAACATTTACGCGATTCAGAACACGGTCAGGTAGATAAACAAATCCAGTTGATAAACACGTTTCAACAATTTTGGAAACTATTAATAAACTGCATGGCAATCCGAAAATATTTACGCGATTCATAACACGGTCAGAGAGACAGACAAACCCAATTCATAAACACTTTTCGACAATGTTGGAAAGTATTAATAAATTGCATGGCAATCCGAGAACATTTACGCGATTCAGAACACGGACAGACAGACAAACAAATCCAATTCATAAACACTTTTCAACAATGTTGGAAAGTATTAATAAATTGCATGGCAATCCGAGAATGTTTACGAGATTCAGTACATGGACAGACAGACAAACAAGCCCAAATCATAAACACTTTTCAACAATGTTGGAAAGTATTAATAAATTACATGGCAATCCGAAAATATTTGCGCGATTCAGAACACGGTCAGGCAGACAAACAAACCCAATTCATAAACACTTTTCAAAAATGTTGGAAAGTATTAATAAATTGCATGGCAATGCGAAAATATTTACGCGATTCAGAACACTGTCAGAGAGACAGACAAACCCAATTCATAAACACTTTTCAACAATGTTGGAAAGTATTAATAAATTGCATGGCAATCCAAAATATTTGCGCGATTCAGAACACGGTCAGACAGACAAACAAGCCCAAATCATAAACACTTTTCAACAATGTTGGAAAGTATTAATAAATTGCATGGCAATCCGAGAACATTTACGCGATTCAGAACACGGACAGACAGACAAACAAATCCAATTCATAAACACTTTTCAACAATGTTGGAAAGTATTAATAAATTGCATGGCAATCCGAGAATATTTACGAGATTCAGTACATGGACAGACAGACAAACAAGCCCAAATCATAAACACTTTTCAACAATGTTGGAAAGTATTAATAAATTGCATGGCAATCCGAGAACATTTACGCGATTCAGAACACGGACAGACAGACAAACAAATCCAATTCATAAACACTTTTCAACAATGTTGGAAAGTATTAATAAATTGCATGGCAATGCGAAAATATTTACGCGATTCAGAACACTGTCAGAGAGACAGACAAACCCAATTCATAAACACTTTTCAACAATGTTGGAAAGTATTAATAAATTGCATGGCAATCCAAAATATTTGCGCGATTCAGAACACGGTCAGACAGACAAACAAATCCAATTGATAAACACGTTTGAACAATGTTGGAAAGTATTAATAAATTGCATGGCGATCCGAGAATATTTACGAGATTCAGAACACTGTCAGAGAGACAGACAAACCCAATTCATAAACACTTTTCAACAATGTTGGAAAGTATTAATAAATTGCATGGCAATCCGAGAACATTTACGCGATTCAGAACACGGACAGACAGACACACAAATCCAATTCATAAACACTTTTCAACAATGTTGGAAAGTATTAATAAATTGCATGGCAATCCGAGAATATTTACGAGATTCAGTACATGGACAGACAGACAAACAAGCCCAAATCATAAACACTTTTCAACAATGTTGGAAAGTATTAATAAATTGCATGGCAATCCGAGAACATTTACGCGATTCAGAACACGGACAGACAGACAAACAAATCCAATTCATAAACACTTTTCAACAATGTTGGAAAGTTTTAATAAATTGCATGGCAATCCGAGAATATTTACGAGATTCAGTTCATGGACAGACAGACAAACAAGCCCAAATCATGAACACTTTTCAACAATGTTGGAAAATATTAATAAATTGCATGGCAATCCGAGAACCTTTACGCGATTCAGAACACGGACAGACAGACAAACAAATCCAATTCATAAACACTTTTCAACAATGTTGGAAAGTATTAATAAATTGCATGGCAATCCGAGAATATTTACGAGATTCAGTACATGGACAGACAGACAAACAAGCCCAAATCATAAACACTTTTCAACAATGTTGGAAAGTATTAATAAATTGCATGGCAATCCGAGAACATTTACGCGATTCAGAACACGGACAGACAGACAAACAAATCCAATTCATAAACACTTTTCAACAATGTTGGAAAGTATTAATAAATTGCATGGCAATCCGAGAATATTTACGCGATTCAGAACATGGACAGACAGACAAACAAGCCGAAATCATAAACACTTTTCAACAATGTTGGAAAGTATTAATAAATTGCATGGCAATCCGAGAACCTTTACGCGATTCAGAACACGGACAGACAGACAAACAAATCCAATTCATAAACACTTTTCAACAATGTTGGAAAGTATTAATAAATTGCATGGCAATCCGAGAATATTTACGAGATTCAGTACATGGACAGACAGACAAACAAGCCCAAATCATAAACACTTTTCAACAATGTTGGAAAGTATTAATAAATTGCATGGAAATCCGAGAACATTTACGCGATTCAGAACACGGACAGACAGACAAACAAATCCAATTCATAAACACTTTTCAACAATGTTGGAAAGTATTAATAAATTGCATGGCAATCCGAGAATATTTACGAGATTCAGTTCATGGACAGACAGACAAACAAGCCCAAATCATAAACACTTTTCAACAATGTTGGAAAGTATTAATAAATTGCATGGCAATCCGAGAACATTTGCGCGATTCAGAACACGGACAGACAGACAAACAAATCCAATTCATAAACACTTTTCAACAATGTTGGAAAGTTTTAATAAATTGCGTGGCAATCCGAGAATATTTACGAGATTCAGTACATGGACAGACAGACAGACAAGCCCAAATCATAAACACTTTTCAACAATGTTGGAAAGTATTAACAAATTGCATGGCAATCCGAGAACATTTACGCGATTCAGAACACGACAGACAGACAAACAAATCCAATTCATAAACACTTTTCAACAATGTTGGAAAGTATTAATAAATTGCATGGCAATCCGAGAATATTTACGAGATTCAGTACATGGACAGACAGACAAACAAGCCCAAATCATAAACACTTTTCAACAATGTTGGAAAGTATTAATAAATTGCATGGCAATCCGAGAACATTTACGCGATTCAGAACACCGTCAGGTAGATAAACAAATCCAGTTGATAAACACGTTTCAACAATGTTGGAAACTGTTAATAAACTGCATGGCAATCCGAAAATATTTACGCGATTCATAACACGGTCAGAGAGACAGACAAACCCAATTCATAAACACTTTTCAACAATGTTGGAAAGTATTAATAAATTGCATGGCAATCCGAGAACATTTACGCGATTCAGAACACGGACAGACAGACAAACAAATCCAATTCATAAACACTTTTCAACAATGTTGGAAAGTATTAATAAATTGCATGGCAATCCGAGAATGTTTACGAGATTCAGTACATGGACAGACAGACAAACAAGCCCAAATCATAAACACTTTTCAACAATGTTGGAAAGTATTAATAAATTACATGGCAATCCGAAAATATTTGCGCGATTCAGAACACGGTCAGGCAGACAAACAAACCCAATTCATAAACACTTTTCAAAAATGTTGGAAAGTATTAATAAATTGCATGGCAATGCGAAAATATTTACGCGATTCAGAACACTGTCAGAGAGACAGACAAACCCAATTCATAAACACTTTTCAACAATGTTGGAAAGTATTAATAAATTGCATGGCAATCCAAAATATTTGCGCGATTCAGAACACGGTCAGACAGACAAACAAGCCCAAATCATAAACACTTTTCAACAATGTTGGAAAGTATTAATAAATTGCATGGCAATCCGAGAACATTTACGCGATTCAGAACACGGACAGACAGACAAACAAATCCAATTCATAAACACTTTTCAACAATGTTGGAAAGTATTAATAAATTGCATGGCAATCCGAGAATATTTACGAGATTCAGTACATGGACAGACAGACAAACAAGCCCAAATCATAAACACTTTTCAACAATGTTGGAAAGTATTAATAAATTGCATGGCAATCCGAGAACATTTACGCGATTCAGAACACGGACAGACAGACAAACAAATCCAATTCATAAACACTTTTCAACAATGTTGGAAAGTATTAATAAATTGCATGGCAATGCGAAAATATTTACGCGATTCAGAACACTGTCAGAGAGACAGACAAACCCAATTCATAAACACTTTTCAACAATGTTGGAAAGTATTAATAAATTGCATGGCAATCCAAAATATTTGCGCGATTCAGAACACGGTCAGACAGACAAACAAATCCAATTGATAAACACGTTTGAACAATGTTGGAAAGTATTAATAAATTGCATGGCAATCCGAGAATATTTACGAGATTCAGAACACTGTCAGAGAGACAGACAAACCCAATTCATAAACACTTTTCAACAATGTTGGAAAGTATTAATAAATTGCATGGCAATCCGAGAACATTTACGCGATTCAGAACACGGACAGACAGACAAACAAATCCAATTCATAAACACTTTTCAACAATGTTGGAAAGTTTTAATAAATTGCGTGGCAATCCGAGAATATTTACGAGATTCAGTACATGGACAGACAGTCAGACAGCACACAAACAGACAAATCCAATTCATAAACACTTTTCAACGATGTTGGAAATTGTAAAAAGAGAATAATTTCATTTGATTCAGAAAAAAAAAAAGCAGAAAGCAATAATGAATAATAATAATTTAATATAAATTCTTATCAAAGTTAAGATACTTTCTCGAGACCTATTCAAAAATATTGTAAAGTATTGATACAAATTACTTTTATAATAAGTTGGACTATTCAAATAACGCTCTTTCACAAACATTTTCGAAAGTTTTCGTTGTAGCTCTAGAAAAATCTGTTGTATTTATAGGATATCATTATTATTTTATTTATGCAATTCATTCAACGACATATTCAAATTACATTCCAGTTCTGTCTTAATCTGGGCTTTATTTAAACAGGGCGAAAACTAACAAAAGAGCAAAATGACAGGTGAAATTCATAAACACTTCAACTAAGCTAGAAAGTGTCAAAGAAATCCAAAAGTAGGTTTCACTTTTAAAGAATTTCAGCATAAAATAAAATGCTATATTGTAATTCTTGATACGGAAACGGAAAAGCTGTGAATAAAGAAAAAGAAAACTTAGAGAAGAAATGTATAATAATACTATGTAGAAAGTTCTATTATTTGTCACGGACATTTCCATAAGAATTTTTAAAATGATATAATGATAAAATATTCCAAAGCATTATTTTAAATTTAATTTATGTTAGGAATTTTTTATTTAAGTTTTTGATTTATTTCAAGTGAGTTTTACGTTTTTTAAGTTTTTATTTCACCAGGGAGGCTTAGTCAAAGAATTTATAACTGAACTTACTACGTTAGAAGTTTTTTGGCTAAGCTTCCCTTGTAGGGCCGGCGCAACATCGCACGTTTCCCTGGCAAAGCAGTCAGCGGGAACATCGTATTCTGGAATACTGAACTAATAAATATCTATATCATTAGCTGACCAACCCGACGTTTCCCGGGCCATTGATGAACGACCCTTAAATGAACCTCAAATTTGATTTTTTATCATACGCACAAATTGTGGTTTTTAGCTCACAGGCTATCAAAGCCTGAGAGCTAATTAATGTGCCCGCCGGTTCTGTATGTATGTGCGTACGTACGTACGAATGTACGTAATGCGATAACTCTTGATAGAAACATCCGATTTGCTTCAAAAATTTTTTCTAGGTTCATTGTGATAAGGCGCTTCCCTGATTAGTTTTGGGAGTTTATTGCTTAAGGATAAAGGGGGGTTAGTCCACCCCCCTTAATTCAGATAAATGGGTTTTTCATGCAGAATGATTCGATTTGCTCCGAATTTGGTATACCGGTTTATTATGTTAAGGAACTTCACTGATTAGTTTTGGGGGTTCATTGGTAAAGGGGGAAAGGGGACTAATCCACCCCTCTTAATTTAGATAAACGGGTTCTTGCCGCTAGAAGCGCAATCTATGTGGTTTGTTTTGAAACTTGTGAGTTGGGTTCGAGACGCCGATCCGAGGTGCATTGTAAATATCGGCTCTCGATCAATTTATTGTCTTGTGAATTAAAATTTAGTTAGTAATACAGTCCGCTAGTTTTATTTTATTGTGAGTTGTGTGCAGTGATGATTTGTGATTGAGTTATTATCGGGTACACCTATTTTTGGTCCGTCGAGCCGGAGTAAAAAACAAGCATTTATTTAATCGAGTATAAAGTGGTTTCGATTCAACGAGTATATGTGTACCGAAACGAATTAAGTGTTTTCTTTTTTATGAGAATTTGTGCATTTCCTTTTAATCTTATAAGTTATAATATTGCTTTAATAGTGTGGTGTTAAAAAATATATACTTTATTACGAAGAGTTTAAGTCAAGCAATTGTTTTGATTCAAGAACAAAAATAATAATGTTCTTTCAGTGCAGAGTGCGCAATCATAAATGATCATTTAATGCAGAGAATAAACGGAGTTATTTCGAAATGCTGATTTTGAGAAAATAAATAAAAGAAATAAATGAAACCAAAACATTATCCTGCATTTCAGCAGTTTGGAAAAAGTGATTCGCTTTTATTTTGGAGGTATGTGAGATTATTTATTTATTTATTGTGAACTATATTTATTAAAATGTTCAAAAGCGCGAAAAAGGAAGACTACCAGAAAATAGCTTTTGAGTTAAGAATTGATATTTCTGATATAAAATTAACTAATTATGATTTAATGAATTTAATAAAGGAAAGTGAAAAATATAAAGCAGATTCTAAATTGGTAGAAGAAATGGCCAATAATATTATAGAGGAGAGAAAAAATGAGGAAGCGAAGGTACTAGAACTTGAAAAATTAAAAATTGAACGTACAAAATTAGAGCTTGAGTTGGCCAAGGCCCGTGCAGAAACCAAAAGTAAAAAAATAAATGATTTCGAGTAGGGAGAAAGGATAGAATCTTTAGACTCTCTTATTAAAAGTATAAGAACACTTACAATCAAAATTCCTTCTAGACCGGAAGGTTGGGGGTATTTTTTCTCGTCTTTAGAAAGGGCCTTCATTTCAAAAAATGTCCCAGAAAAATATAAATCGGAAATTCTTCTAAATCTGTTAGTGGAAAGGGCAACAAATGTTATTACGTACATTAAGGGTGGGGAATTAGAAGATTATTCAAAGGTGAAAGCTATAGTACTTAGAGAATTTGAGCCAACTCCCCAAATTTGTTTAGAACATTTTAGAAAAGCACAACGTCAACCCAATGAAACGTATGTACAATTTGCATCCCGATTAACAACGAGTTGGGATTATTACTTAAAATTGAGAAATGTGACAGATTTTGAAACTTTAAAAAAGTTAGTGATTTCTGATAAAATTTGTCAGACGCTTGATAAGGATATTACGTGTTTTAGAAATGTTAGACAAGGAGATTCTTGGTTTCACCCAATTGAGTTATCTCGGGAGATAGATTTATATTACACATCAAAGGGAAAACCTGTGGTTGATAATTCTAGGTCGAATAATAAAAATAATTATTCCAGGCCAGTTCCTAAAGTTTTTCTAACTGATGTAAAAAATTCTAAATGTATTTTGTCATGTAATGAAAATCATCCTTTGCATAAATGTCCTGTTTATAAAAATATGTCAGTGAGTGATAGAGTTGAGCTGGTAAAGGCAAAAAATCTTTGTTTTAACTGTCTTATGAATCATAAAGTAGTCAATTGTAAATCTAAATTCTCGTGTATTATTTGTAGGAAAAGGCACAATGTCACTTAGCATTTTCCTCGCGAACAAAAAATAAATAAAGTTGAAAACCAAGAGGTAATTTCACAGGAAATGAGTCATATAAACAAAGGAGGTAATAAATCTAATTTAGATGTTCGGCTCCAGTATTTCAGCCTTTCCCAGCTAATAATAAAAACAGTTTATTTTCAACGACATGTAATTTGGCTAATGAGTTGAAAGCTGTGTTACTTAGCACATTTGTTTGTTTAATAAGAGATTAATTAGGTAATTTTCATGAAGTACGAGGTTTATTAGACGTTGGAGCAAACTCTAACTTTATGAGTAAAAGGTTAGTAGATAAACTTAATTTGAAAAGGGAAAAGACTAACATTTCTATTTCAGACATAAAAAAATTATCGTTGAATGTTAGATCTAGGGTTAACACAACTGTTTCAAATAGAGATAAGGATTTTCATTTAAAATTAGACTTTTTAGTCGTTCCGAAAATTACAGAATTTACGCCGTCTAGGCCGCTTGAGACTTCTATCCCAACATCAAATTAGCCGATGAAAAATTTAATGTCCCAGGCCCGATTGATTTGCTTTTAGGTGTAGAAAATTTCTATGAATTTTTAAGACCAGGTCAAATTTATCCGCAAACATTAAATACTAAAATTGTGTTACAAAACAGTGTATTCGGGTATATTGTCAGTGGAAGCCTTCCGGCTAGGGGTGAAAGTAATATACATTGTGGGTTAATTACAGATAATTTGGAATTAGAAAAAATAATTAGAGAGTTTTGGGAACTAGAAAACATAGAGAGAGAGTATGAGATTTCTAAAACTAAGGAAGCAGAAATTTGTGAAGAACATTTTCTGAAAAATTATTCTAGAACTGAAAATGGACAATATATGGTGAAAATGTCGCTAAATGAAAATCCATCTTGTCTTGGCGAATCAAAACAAAAGGCAATGAATATTTTAAATTCATTATGGAAGCGCTTAGTTAGAGAACCTAAAGTTAATGATCTTTATAAAGCATTTATGGAAGAATATCTAAGTATGGCTCACATGGAAGAAGTGATAGAATCTGAAGTGCCAGAAGTCACTTATTATATTCCACATCATTGCGTATTCCGTACAGAATCAAGTAGTACACCATTACGAGTCGTGTATAATGCCAGTTCCTTAACTTCTACAGGGAAATCATTAAACAGTTTGCAGTTTAACGGAGGAACAATCCAAGATGAGTTATTTTCTATAGTGTTGCGATTTCGAAAGCATCAGTTTGTTTTTGTAGCAGATATTAAAAAAATGTATCGTATGATATTAATACATCCGAGTCAAAGAAACTTATTACGAATAGTATTTAAACCTGAGGTGAATGAGCCAGTAAAAGTGTACAGGTTATGTACTGTGACTTATGGCACAACTAGTGCTCCTTTTTTAGCTACAGGAACCTTAATGCAATTATCGAGAGACGAAGGAAATGAATTTCCTTTAGCTGCGAATGTGTTGTTGCAGGATGTGTACTTGGATGACATCCTAACAGGATCAGATGATTTAGACACAGCTAAGGAGATTCAGCAACAACTGATATCTTTGTTAAGTAGAGAAGGCATGGATCTCCATAAATGGGCAGTAAATAATTTTGCTCTTTTGTGTAATAATTCAGAATCTGAATACTCTTTTTCTAATGAGACAAAAACTTTGGGAATATTGTGGAAGCCTCAATCAGATTGTTTTGGGTTTAACTTAATTATCGAGCAAAGCGAATTATACACTAAACGATCAGTCTTGTCACAAATTGCTAGAATATTTGACCCTTTGGGTTTGATAGGTCCAATAATTACAAGGGCCAAGGTGTTTCTGCAAAAATTATGGTTGCTGAAAATAGATTGGTGTGATTATCTCCCAATGAAAGAAAATAAAGAGTGGAATGACTTTCTTACTTCCTTAAGGAGCGTAAATCTGATCAGTATCCCTAGATGCATTCTTATTGATCAGTCTATTTGTGTAGAACTACATGGATTTTCCGATGCATCTGAAATTGCTTATGGAGGGGTCATTTACGTGAAATCTACTAATTCTTGTGGTGATTCTGCTGTTAAGCTACTCACTAGTAAATCCAGAGTAGCTCCTCTAAAGCATATCACTATCCCGCGTCTTGAACTTTCTGCTGCAGTCCTACTATCTAAGTTAATGAAGAAGGTGTTAAGTGCCTTAAAACTAGAAGTTTCTAAAACTTATTTTTGGACAGATAGCACTATTGTACTTGCATGGTTAAAAAGGGAATCCAATGATCTTAAGACATTCGTAGGCAACAGGATATCGATTATACAAAGTTTAACTTCGGTTGAACAGTGGCATTATGTACCTTCTAAGCAAAATCCTGCAGACCTTATTTCTAGAGGTATAGATCCCATCAAGATTCAACAGTGTGATCTGTGGTGGTTCGGTCCAGCATTCCTACAACAGCCTGAGGTGGTCGAGTGTCCTAATAGCAATCCTGCTGAAACCAATGAGCTGTTTTTGCGTGAATTGAAATCACCATCAGTGACTCAAGTATGTGCCTTAGTTAACACTCTTGAACCTTTAGACATCATTAATAACTGTTCTTCGTTCATCAAACTACAAAGAGTAGTAGCATGGTGTAAAAGATTCATATATAACTGTAGAAACCTTTTATATACACTATTTTCCTACAGCTGGAACTTTATCTAGCAGTGAACTCTCTCAGTCCTTATTGTGAATTGTAAAGAACATTCAAAGGACTTCATTCGTGAAAGAAATCCAGTCTTTAGAAAGGGGTACTGCTATCCCTAACAATAGCAAACTGACAAACTTGTGTCCATTTTTAGACAGTGATGGCTGTATTCGTGTTGGTGGTAGACTTAAAAACAGTAACTTATCCGATCACCAAAAATTTCCTATGATTATCCCTGCAAAACATAATTTTACATTTTGTGTTATTAATTATTTTCATGTTTTATATTTTCATGTAGGTTCAGAAACCACAATGTCTCTCATCCGAACTAAATTTTGCATTTTAGCTGGCAGAAATGTAGTTAGAAAAATCATTTTTAATTGTATTATTTGTAAGAAAATTAATTCTAAAATTTCGCAGCAACAGATGGCTGATTTGCCAGCAGCAAGAGTAACGGTATCCAGTGTATTTACGCGTACTGGATTAGACTACTGCGGTCCTTTTGAGATAAAAAATTCAACAGGTAGGAGTAAACAGGTAAAAAAGGTTTTTATTTGTATTTTTATTTCTATTTTTGTGTGTTTTACTACAAAGGCCTTGCACTTTGAAATTGTCCATGATTTAACAATAGCAGCGTTTTTAGCAGCACTTAAACGCTTTATTGCGAGACGAGGCAAACCTTCTGATATCTTTAGTGATAATGGCCGAAATTTTGTCGGTGCCAATAAAGAATTAAGAGCAATTCTCAGGAGGAAATTCAAAATTATTTAGCTAATGAAGGAATTAAGTGGCATTTTAATCCCCTTTCAACCCCTCACTTTGGAGGTTTATGGGAGGCAAGTGTTACATCACTTAAATATCATTTAAAGCGTGTTGTAGGTAAAACTATTTTAAGTTATGAGGAACTCTTGACTCTTATTATTCAAATCGAAGCTGTTCTTAATTCTCGTCCACTCTGCCCTCTTTCAAATGATCCAAATGATGTTGAAGCTTTGACACCTGCTCATTTTCTTATTGGCTTATCTGTAATGGCCTTACCTGAACCGAATTATACTGAAATCCCTATGAATAGGTTGAGCAGGTGGCAATTAGTTCAGAAATTGACACAACATCTTTGGAAAAAATGGCCATCAGAATATTTAAATAAGCTCTTAAATAGACCCAAATGGCATAAAGGAAAGGTAGAGATAAAAGAGGGAGATTTAGTTTTAGTAAAAAATCCTGATAATTATAGCCCTTTAAAATGGCATTTGGCAAGAATTGCTAAAATCCATCCAGGCCAAGATGGTATAGTTAGAGTTATAACTTTAAGGGATAAAAATGGCACATATAAAAGGCCAGTGGCTAAAATTGTTGTTTTGCCTCATGTGAATGAAACCAAATTAACTACTTGAATTCATACATTTTATTTTAATTAAGCAAAATTTTTGTAGTGTAGTGTATTATTATATTTTTGTGTTTATATTTGTAAATTTATCATTTCATTTAGTGTATATGCTGAGAAAAAATTTGTATTATTGAGATTGTATTCTAAATTGATATCGTATTTATAGTATTGAATGTTTGAAACATTCAAGGGCCGGCGGTATGTTGCCGCTAGAAGCGCCGTCTATGTGGTTTGTTTTGAAACTTGTGAGTTGGGTTCGAGACGCCGATCCGAGGTGTAGTGTAAATATCGGCTCTCGATCAATTTATTGTCTTGTGAATTAAAATTTAATTAGTAATACAGTCCGCTAGTTTTATTTTATTGTGAGTTGTGTGCAGTGATGATTTGTGATTGAGTTATTGGCGGGTACACGGGTTTTTCATGCATAATTATTCGATTTGCTCCAAATTTGGTATACCGGTTTATTATGTTAAGGAGCTTCCCTGATTCATTTTGGGGATTCATTGGTTAAGGATAAAGGGGGGCTAGTCCACCCCTTAATTTAGATAAATGGGGTTTTTTTTGCAGAATTATTCAATTTGCTCCAAATTTGGTATACCTGCTTATTATGTTTAGGAGCTTCCCTGATTAAATTTGGAGGTTCACTGGTTGAGTTTAAAGGAGAAAACGGGGGCTAATTCACCTTCACTTATTTTTTTGAGGGTCATTATTCTTTAAAATAAGAGTATAATATACAATTAGTGTGAATAGCCTGTGAGCTCAATCAGTTTAGCTGGGCACTTTTCTTTTTTATTTCCTTTTCTACCCAACTACTCAATACAGCACATTGTTTCTTGCAAACATCTGTATTTTTTTGTCATATAGTCTACAGGGTTCGTACGCATAAGGAATTAAAAAAAAAAATGTGCTCATTTTAGTACCAGGATTTTTTAAAAGTATTATTTGCCTTATTTAATACAAAACATTCCTAACTTCAGATATATCGACCAATACGTTACGAAATTCCTTGTACTAAAATGTCTAAAACTTTTTTGAATTCCTTATGCGTAGGAATTCTAAGCCTACTACGTCTGCGATCATGTATCAATCATCTAAACTAGGGGTGCACAACCTGTAGCCCGCGGGCCACCAAGTCCATCACTACTATTATGCAGAAAAATTTTACTAATTATTTGACAGAAACTTCGCTATTAAATAATTAAAATTTACTTTTAAATTTTTTGTGGTGGCAAACAATTTTCTGGCAAAAAGGTTGTGTAGCACTAATCAAACAATTCACTAGCCGCAAGATCCATCCACAAGTTCAATATCCTTCAATTGTTTTGAGCAGAGTATAACACTTTATCAGCATTCTCAAGTGTAAGGGAAATTTCATAGATCTAGGTCAGGGTTGGCGAACATATCGCACGCGTGCCAGAGTTGGCACGCAAGCTAATTTTTATGGCACGGGAAAAATTTTAATTTGGCAGTTGTTATAGATATAAAATCCATTTTCTATTTCTGTTACAACTAATAAAATTTTGTTCCATACGAACAGTTTATCACAAATAATGCAATTATTTTTTGCATGAATTAACACATCATAATAATTTTCTTTTCCTGTGATGCTATGCAGTGTTTTCGACAAGTATTTTGCTTTTCTATATGAATTTTAAAAAATCTGTAATTTTCAAGTGAATTTCGTTTGACAAGCACTGCAGTAAACTGGCGAAAGGATTCCATTTATGTATGTATATTTGTAAAAATAACAAAATATGAACTAGATGTAAAGCATTTTCAACTGAACATACGACAGCAAAAATCTCATCAATACATTCTTAGTACATTAATGCAATTTGAAAAATTAAAATCGAGATGTTGCATTAATTAGCGATGTTGCCAAAGTTAAAAATTAATGAAATAAAAACTCGTATCCCCCCCCCCCCTTTTTATTACAGTATATACCGTATAAATGAATCCTATTTACGAATTAAAAAAAATTCATTTATTTAATGGCTGATTCCAGTATACAGAATAATCGCAATTTGATTTTTAATATTTTTAATTTATCAATTATTAATGCATGAAAGCAACGTATTTTATAACCAGTGTTTCGTATAAACATCACACGCTTCCAAATTATTTTTGTATACGTTTGGCACGTTACATTGTTTATGGATATTGTTTGTGAATTTTCGGCACGCACGCATGAAAAGGTTCGCCGACCCTGATCTAGGGTAATTCTAAAAAAATTAGTGATTTTTGGACGATTCACTTATATCCGAGAAATTTTTGAACTAGTGGCAATACTTTCCAAAATTTTTGGGAAAAGCGTATTTTTACAGTTATTTGAGATTATTTTGCAGAGAATTAGGTTGGAAGGATTCAGAGAGCAACTTACGAAACAAAAAGAGCTAATTTAATTCAATATTTACCGGCAGTCGCAAAAGCCACCAACCAAGTGGCCACACAAACAGTTTGTAACAATCTCCACAATTGGCCTTTCGTTCGTGCATGTAAGATAGAGCTTGTACTTTGTTTTTATGCGTAGAAAATATAAATTTTAATTTATAATAATAATTTTAAAAAATTGTAATTATTGCTTGTGTTAATGTGAAAATTTTCATTTCCAATTATTATTATTATTGTTATTATAATCATTATTTTTATTAGATTTGAGAGAGACGATAATTCAGGTTTATAACCTGATATAAAATTTAATGCAATGACTTTATTTTTTAATGCAATGTTTATAAAAAGCTGTATTTTTAATTAATTTAAGAAAATTTTAAATTCATAACTGTTTTTGCAGTTTTAAGCAATAAAACATTATGATTAAACAAAATAAACACAAAAACAAAATTGAAAAGAATAAAAATAAGATATAAGATGACTTGTTTTTTCATTGTTACATGAAATATTGATGAATTAAGGTTTGCTTATCCCTAGATATGTTTCCTGCGATTCTTTTTTCAATATTATACAATGTATTGTAATCAATATCGTTGTTTCAAAAATGGATGTTAGATAATTTCTGATCATTTCAATGCAATGCAATGCTTCCGTTTTAGTCGGATTGAAAAAGCCGTGTAACCACAAGAAAGTGCCGCCTGACCAGAAAAAAAAAAGAACGCGAGTAGACTGATACGTCTATCTGGAGCTTAAGTGGGCCATTCATAGTGTGTGGCTTTATTTATTCAGATAAAGGATTGAAGTAAAATTTCTCATTTATCTCAATGGGTATTTTCGACAGTTATTTCTTACCGCTTAATTCCCGTGCTTATAAGATGGATTATGAAAAATGGACAATTTTCCTAAACCGTCGGGATATCCGGAGTTGAAAATCATTCAAAATGTAAAATCCGGAGTTTATTTACATTAAAATCATATACAGAAAATCGGGACTTTGAAAACCTGACGTGATAAGCGGAGTGACGTGAAAACCGGCTGTCGGGAAAACGACGTCCAACTGTATAATCAAGATAAGTCAATATGATGAAATTATCAATTGAGACTCTTATGCTACGTATTGCGGAACGAAAAATCAACAACACTTGTTTCACTCTGACACAATTATAGAATTTTTTTTCTGGATGAAATCTAAACTTTGCGTCATTTTCACTATCTCAAAATTTTCATACGCACCAATCATATCCGTATTTACTATTTTAAAAATATTTTTACATAAAATAGGTTATTACCTACTAAATAATTTTCCAAAGTCACGTTTATCAGCTAATACTTTGCATGAAACATTCGCATTCTTGACTTGAAGTTCTAATCTCAGTATCGGCGAGTAAAAAATACAAAAATGTACGCCTTTTTAGATGCATTTGTTGTAAAATATTTAGTTTTATCATAGAAAATGTAACTTTTCTTTTAAATATGATGCCATTTTTTTCTTATATTTCTCTCATTTCATTCAAGCATTTCGCATCTCATTAGTATCAACGGAACGAAAAAATATCGAAAAACTAGAAAACAGGAATCTGCTTTTTCAGAATTTAGTGTCGCCCCCGATGAAAAAAAAATATATGTATACACTATATGGCCAAAGGTGACTGGTCATTTGCGATTTTAGACATTTTGTTAAATATCTAGAAAAATACACGAGGAACTAACCTGAAACTGCAGGTGCGTAAACAGCATAGTATAGGTCATATATTTCCGCGAAGATATTTTCCCGAAACCCCACAGGGATACGTCAACAAATTGAAAAAGAACGAATATCTTTTGGATGAACCTGTAAAAACTAATGTAGCAAAAGCGTTCAAATTCGAGATTATTAATATGCAGCTTATTTTAATATACTGTGTTCATTTTTATCAGGATGCATATATACTCGTAGAGAAATTAAGGTTTTTATAAAAATAGTCCCAAATCTCGCCAAGTTTTTGCTTATAATTTGCAGAGTTCTTAATATAGAAAAAAGTTCTTTTCAGAAAATATGACAAACAACATTGTACACAATACTCTGCAATCAGAATTAAAAAATAATAAAAATTGGATGAAAAATGAGCAGATTTACTAAAAATGTTTCACTGCGCATGCGCGAATGCAATCAAAATATAATGTGCATAATGTATTAGCTAAGTATATAGAGCAACTTTTGTGAAAGTCTCAAAATCATAGCTTGAAAATTCTGAAAATTATCGTCGATAGAATAAGCTCGAAATCCATTGTTCCCAAAAAGAAGCAAAAAGATGAGGGGTTGTATCAAATGTCTGTTGATTAGTGCTAAGATAGCGTATACAATATTGCACGTACTACTATATTTGGATACAACCCCTCACTTTTTTGCTTCCTTTTGGGAACAACGGATTTCGAGCTTATTCTATCGACGATAATTTTCAGAATTTTCACGATATGATTTTGAAACTTTCACAAAAGTTGCTGTATATACTTAGCTAATACATTATGCACATTATATTTTGATTGCTTTCGCGCATGCGCAGTGAAGCATCTTTTAGTAAACCCGCTCATTTTTCATTCAATTATTATTATTTTTTTAATTCTGATTGCAGAGTATTGTGTACAGTGTTGTTTGTCATATTATCTGAAAAGAACTTTTATTTATATTAAGAACTCTGTAAGTTATAAGCAAAAAACGTGGCGAAATTTGGGACTGTTTTTATAAAAACCTTAATTACGAGTATACATGCTATCCTCATAAAAATGAACACAGTGTATTACAATAAGCCACTTATTTATAATCTCGAGTTTAAACGCTTTTGCTGCATTAGTTTTTACAGGGTTATCCAAAAAATATTCGTTCCTTTTCAATCTCTTGACGGTCTCCTATCGGGTTTCAGGAAAAAATTTTCGCGGAAATATATGACCTATACTATACTGTTTACACACCCGCAGTTTTAGGTTAATTCCTCATGTATTTTTCGAGATATTTAACAAAACGTCTAAAATCGCAAGTGACCGGTCACCTTTGGCCATATAGTATATATGAATAATACAAAACATATTTCAATTTTAAGACTTAAAGCACACGCTTTTATTTTATGTAAAACGACATCATTCGCATCCGCTTAAGAATTCCACATTTACGATCCACTCTTAAACATCTACAGTATTAGTTTAGTATATGTATAGGACGTCACTATCGTGAAATAATACACAAATGCAGCAAAAGGATGCCGTCATTAAAGAAACTCGAAAAGAAAAAGGGGGCTATCTACTGGTTCATAGGCCTTCATTTATTTGTAATATTAATATAGATACTTAAAATTAAATACAGTTTATAATAGCTCCATGTTTTAACAGAAATCATTCGTTTATTTTTTTTTCCAAAATAGCACGTATTTTAATTACATTTCCTTTCGGTTGTTATAAAAAAATGGCAACAAAAATATATAATTAAAATTTTGCAACTATTTTTCCTTTACTTTCTACAGAAATGGAGTAAGTACTTCCGTTGACAATATTAAGTAAATAGCTCAAAAAACTGCAAAAAAGAAATTAATATTTCAAAAATAATTGGAGATGCAGTTTTCAAACAAATTGTATTTAAAAGAACTTTTTTCCCCAATACGACGGTATAAAAATTGAAAATGTGCTATGTTTAGAAGTTTAAAAAATTGCTATAGAGTATTTAATCATACTGCTTTGTTTTATGGCTGGCCTCTGTAAGGTAGCGTTATTTTTTGGAAACGACACAAAATAAGCTGTGAGAAAGAAATAGCATACCGTACCGGGGGCTAATAACAGTTTTATAAGGTAAATGCACATTTAAAGCGTGATGTCATTAATCAATTTTTTAAAAGTTATTTTTCATTGTAATGAGAAAATGGCGTCAATAAGGATATAATCAATAAAAACAAACTTCGTTTTCTTTTTTCTCTGCAACAATGGAAGCAATCCGACTGCCACCATTTTAAAAGGATTAATTATTATTTTTTTAAATAAAATATAAAAATGGAAATAAATTAAAAAATAGCTAGTACGGGTACATCTGAAAATGAACAGCGTTCATTAAAAAAAAAAAAAATATTTATCAAAATTGGTTCAGTAGATAGCTCAGTGCTGATGACTAAAAAACAGCCTTTTGTCTTTTAATTATACGTGGGGATCGTACCCGGGCTTCCCGGGTTACAGAATATAGGTGAAAGCATTTTTTTTAATTGAAAACAAATAGTTTTTTTTTATATGCAATCATTTTTTTAGATTACCCACTTACATTAAAAAAGCATTTTTCATATGAAAAATACGAATTATACAATCAAATAATTTTTTGAAATTTATCAAAAGCGATATTTTCTTATTAGCCGCATGCTAAGAGTTATTTGACCAAGATTTTGCTACTTATGGCATCCTTCTATATTCTGACAATTTCAGAGTTTACACATGTCTGTTAAATTTGTGTTTTCATTTATATTACATTATTTATTTATTCTTAGGGAAGTTTTTTTTTAATGGCTATTAGCAGTAAGAAAATGATGAACTCTTTATTTTGTTTTAAGGGCAAACGGATTAATCTTTCGTAATCGAGCTCCGCGCGATATAGATAAATTAAAAAAATATTTCATGCTTTAAAATTGTTTTTAAAACCATAGACAAACTGTAAACTGAGATGAACTTTGCAAACGAATTCCATTTGAAAAAAAAAAAAAAAAAAAAAAAATCCGATTTGGTGATCTAAACATTTAAATTGTACGACTACAAATATGTTAGATTTGTGTGTTTTTTTTTAATGTTATTCTTTTATTTGTTTATAAAAGAAGTATTAATTTCATTAATTTGTTTTTCACAAATACGTTAGATTGCGGTGTTTTTTAATGTTATTCTTTTATTTGTTTATAAAGGAAGTATTAATTTCATTATGCAAAAATAGTCAGAAACAAATGCTGAACAATAGTTGTTGCTAAAATAATGCTTAAAAATTATTTTTAAAAACATAATACATCAGTCAATTAAGATACAGTTTTTACACAAATTGCACTTGAAAGTAAATTTTTTCCCTATGCGACGAAAATAGAAAATGTACGATGGTCAGAAGATTAAAAAATTGCAGTAGCGAAAATTTCAAGACCGAAATTTTATCGTGAAGTGTTGCCATTTGCAAAATGAAGTCAGCGTTACGCACAGATACGTTTGTACTTTATAATATAGATAGATACGTAATCGGTAAAATATAAAAAAGATCAGTTATTAGGATGTGGTTATCAATTGAGGCTCTTATACTAGGTATTCCGGAATGAAAAACAACAACTTTTCTCACTTTGAAAACTCACTTTTTCAAAATTTGCATACGCACTTCTCATATCTATATTCATGATTTAAAAAAAATTATATTTTGTTTGATCATTTTAAAATCCTTTTAACTCCAAACTTGAAGTCACGATTGTCAGCAACATCTTTTATGTGAATAGACGCACTCTTTACTTGCGATTCTAATCTCAATTCTGTAGAGTAAAAATTTCCGCAATTTATGTTTTTTAGACGCATATGTGTTAAAATGATTAGTTTTATCAAAGAAAATGATCGTTTTCTTTTAAACATGACTTTGTTTTCACTTAAATAAGCATTTCGCCTAGTGTCTGAAACTTAGTATCAGTACACATGCAGGAAAAAAAAAATACATATATAGAAAATTTATGAGGAAAAATGCTTCTTTTCAAATGCAGTATGTCATTTTCCGCTATTATTCCCCTAATATAATATCATGGCTCCTAATGAAATTTTGTGCCACTAAACCCTATACAACAATTTTTATCAACAATTTTGAATTTTTATCAGAAAATGGCATGAATAAAGATAAGATACCTCATAATTTCTCTCTTGTCTGCAATAATGAAAGCTATTTAATTTTCACCATTTTGAAGAAATTTCATAAAATGCTTTTAAAATTAAGATATAAAAAAGCGGATACTTAAAGAAAAAAAAACAGATAGTGCGATCACATCTACAAATGAACAGCTTTCAGTTAAAAAATATATATATATATATTAGTAAAATTGGTTCAGCAAAAAGATCAGGGAAGATGACTAAAAAACACACTTGTGTTTTAAATACTCGTATATAGATTATATAAAAGGTATGACAATTTTTAAACCTCGAATTATTTGTTTGCTTATCTAACTCACTGAACCATCCAGGCGAGAATCATCAATTTCTGTAATATAAATCGCTATTATTTGCATGTCACCTCTCTTTTATAAAGACACTCTAAATTTTTGTAAAACATTGCGTTTTACAGTGTGTGATTTTGATTACATTATTTTCAAAAGTGAAGCATTTTCGCCTGTGAAGAATTTCAAAGCAGCTGGGCTGTGAAAATGACGCTCTTCTACAAAACATAATTCAGTTTTAAGAATTAAAATACACGCTTTTTTATAAAATGACGTCATTTGCATCCGCTAAAGCAATCCACTATTACAATCCAATCTTAAGCTTCATCTATAGAAAAGTATGCATATGATGTCATTATCGCGGGATAACAGATAATATTCTTGACATAGCTCGTATTTTAATTTAAACTTTTTTTCTCAGGTTTTATGAGAAAATGGCAACAAAAAGATACAGTAATCTCCTATTTTTGACTATTTTCAGTTTACTTTCAATAGAAATGGTGTACTTTAGTTTCCAAGATTAGAAAAATGGTATTAAAAACTACAAAAAAAATAATATCTCAAAAATAAATTGAGATACAGCTTTCAAACAAATTGCATTTATAAGGGCATTTTTTTTTCTCTTACGACGGTGTAAAAATTTTAAATGTGCGATGATTAGAAGTTCAAAAATTTGCAGTAGAGAAAATTGCAAAACCGAAATTTTATTTCAAATTTCAAAGTGTTGCCATTCGCAAAATGACGTATGCGTTACGCACAGATATGTTTGTCCTTTATAATATAGAAGATAGATAATTATAATGAAATATCAACTATACGATACAGTTTATCAATAAAATTAAAATAATAAATATTACTATTAGATAGCAAAATATGCCGAAAATACTTTTCATAAAATAGTAATACGAAATGCATTCTTTTACACCAAAAATAAAAATATTGTTATACGTTTTTGAGACTATAGGTCAATCTGGAGATGAGAGATTATTTTCAGGTGTGCACAGAAATTTCTCATCTGTTATCAACACGTTTGTTCAAGCAATCACAAAGGATTTAACACCTTAACTGTTTCCCTTTTTTTGACACAATTAGGGGGCTCTGCCCCTACGAGCTACGCTCGCCAACCCGCGTTCAGACACCCCAGATTCTAAAAGCATGTTAATTTCATCGGCCTTAAAAAGATTGAATTATAATTTAAAAAGAAACAGTGACGGTCTCCCTGTAAACGGGTTTTTATTCATTTTCCCTTGATTGGAGATTTTTAAGACGAAATCAGCCGCTGCTAAGAGATACAATGTCTGTTTTCGTCTTTGATTAAAAACCAGAAAGAAAAATCGTGCGTACGGCATAGATTATGAAACACTTTCCAACACTCCCTGAAAGCTTTAACAAAACTTCGTTATTTAGGGAAATAAGGTAAGACGGGGTCCCATCTCCCGGTCCCAGGCCCTTGCAGGCCCATCTGTCTACGCAGGGAACCACCCGCGAGACAAGCCCCGCAGCGCGTCCCGAAGGTCTCCGCCAGACAAGTCCCGGCAAAGTGGAACCCCACGCAAACTCCGGTCAGGCCGACGCGCTGCCCAACGCACGCCACGCCGGCTATTCCCAAGTTAACGAACAATCGCTACGATAGTCCTCACCACCCAGCTAGAAAAACCAAGTGGTCCCTAAACTTGGTTACTCGAGCCGGTATACCCCGCAAGCCCTTCAGGAACCAGACGCCTATAAAGACGCTGGGCCCACGAACTGAACCGAGGCTTCCCGACCCGAATTTAATTTACGGAAGACCTCCAAGATCAGATACCATTTTCCGGCAGAGACATTTATGTGGGCCAGCCGATAGGAAAGTTATTGAAGGGCCCCTAGCTTGAAAACCAGGGAGGACGGGGAAAGTCCCTCCGGCCGTAAAGCGACCCAGCTCCTGGCTTTTCGCCCAAGCCACCCGGCTCGACCGACGGAACCCCTCGCGGATCACGCCGGGAACCAGTTGGCCCAGACTAGGTGCCGTTAGCGACCCCAGGCGGGAACGGAAAGCTCCACCTAGACGGAATAGACTCCGCCTCGCTAGGGGGTTGGACGGAACGGAGTCCCGCCAGCCTCCACCGACTCGACCCCGTCCGAAGACAGAGAAGCCAGTGGAGGCCGACAGAAGCCCGCCCGCCACTACCTTACCTCACGGCCGTCGAGGGTACCCAGGCCCGAAGGACCCTGACCCCGTGCAGCGACCGACCGCTACCTTTGTTAGTGCGTTCGAAAGTTAGGTGGAGACACCTCTAGGTCCTCATCACCAGGCGAGGATGGCCGCCCAGGGAAACCCAGCAAATGCTTTTGAGTTTTAGTGCAGTCCCTGGGGGAAGACACTTGAACCAAACCGTCCCGCTTTCCGATGCCGAAAATTTATTTTCATTTAACATTATGTACATTTCCAATCACAATTGGTTACCCAATTTTTCTGGGCGAACCGGGTCTTTACACTTTTAATACTTAAAAAAACAATAATGAAGTAATAAAATATAAATGATGTATGACAATAAATGCACCAATATTTAAACATCCAAAGATAATAAGCCATGTGAACATGCACAGATGGCACCCAGATCCACAACAAAACACAATAATGAAATAATAAAATATAAATGATGAATGATGTATGACAATAAATACACCAATATTTAAACATCCAAGGATAATAAGCCATGTGAACATCCACAGATGGCACCCAGATCCACAACAAAACACAATAATGAAATAATAAAATATAAATGATGAATGATGTATGACAATAAATGCACCAATATTTAAACATCCAAAGATACATAAGCCATGTGAACATCCGCAGATGGCACCCAGATCCACAACGAAACACAATAATGAAATGATAAAATATAAATGATGAATGATGTATGACAATAAATGCACCAATATTTAAACATTCAAAGATACCTAAGCCATGTGAACATCCGCAGATGGCACCCAGATCCACAACGCCAGGGAAAGAAACACACATATGAATTGGGTTACACTTAATTGCAATTATGCCCTAATAAATACAGTTTTCAAAAAACCATAGGACTCAATACAATTTTAATTAGAATGAGGTTCCTGCCTGGTACATCAGAGAGCAGTCCTCCCCTCAGGAGGGGAGTGGATTAGAGAAAAAGTGTTCGTTATTTTCTAGGAACTTCATGCATTCGCAAATCCGATTTAGTAGTAGCGGCCTATCCAACAGGTAGACCAGCCAATCTTTTAGTGACATGTTTTGCGGCTTTTTAACATGATAGTGTGACGTGAGTGTGCAGTCTAAGGAAAACTCTGGTACCGCATAGACACGGAGGACCTGGATCGGACCAAGAGTTCCTCTGAGGCACGATGAGCCGCCGCGTTACGGCGAGCCTCCGGCCCGTTTCCCTGCGGGAATAGCGTTCGATGGTGGACCTGCCGGCCGACCCCCTCCCAAGGGTCACGGCACGACATGGAGCAACCAGAGCCCTACTGGCCTCCCCACGCGACCGCTCCTTGGTCAACGGGGGCACCGCCAAACCCTACCACCCTAAGGGTCGGCTCCCAACTGCTTCAGCTGAGGTCCTCGGAGGGATGAGCCATCCAAGTCATAAACTAACCTGGGCGATGTCCGAAACCCTCGGCCTTCGGTTGCTCCGGGAGTCCCTGCATGGCGTTCCCGCGAGCCCCGTCGTCACTAGAGAGCACCGAGGACTTTCCACTACAAAGCCTCACTCCTACCTCAGGCTCCCTCTTAGTCAATAGGTGGATGGGGTCCTATCGCCTTAGCTAGTCTTTTCCCGGCGATACCGTCCGGCCCTTAGACCGGCACCGGGATCGACCTATGGAACGTCGCTACCCGGCTTGCCCAGAGAACCCGGGTGCCGGAGGTCCGTACCTTTGCTACCCACCGAAGCGGGCTACGGCCCTATGCACAACGTCCGTTAACCGTGGCCACCGGACTCAACGCCTGTCGGAGATGAGCCTCTCGAGGAGGTGGCGATTCGTCCCCATCCGGCCCCCTCGCATTCGTACACAACGAACTCTGCCGAGCTTCCGGTCACCTCCCCCACTCAAGGGGTCGGGTTGGAACCACCCGGAGGGGCGGCCACAGGGAAATAAGGTAAATAAGATAACTAACTAAACATTTAAAAAACCGATTTCAGCAGTTACCATTGTAACGCCAAATAAAACTAACTTAAAGAATTACTCTTAACTAAAACGAAAAGAACCTGGAGTTCATTTTCTACAGTTTTATTGACGGCACATGGACACACACACAACAAGCACACATTAGTCTTATACACATAATCAAAAAAAATTTCCTTACCGGAGCGGATCACTCCATCAGCAGAGTCGAAAAAATGACCTCTTTCGGTCGCGTCCAAAAGACATCTCCTTCCACGGGGCCCTTTTCCGAGAGAGTCCAGTCTATCTCTTAGCCAACCCACGTTGAGTCATTTTAATCAAAAAGTTTTAGTTCTGATAGATTTCTACGCAGCCTTTTCAAGATATTTACCTCATTAAATCTGTTTGCATGTTCCATCTGGATTCTGTGAAACATTGACATTTGAATTTTATAGTTAGGCATCTGGAGGTCCCAATTAAGAATGTTTATTTCGCTATGGCCATCTGGTCTCTGAGTGATCTCAGATAAAACGTCACACCATTCATAGCCAAATATTTATTCCAATTCTTCCGAACAGCCCTGTATTTGATCTGTATTCTGATATATTTATTATATAATAGAAATTTTAATTTAGCAAGAAAACGCATAACAGGTTGAAATTTCTCTTTCAGCAATTTATACTAATAGATGGAAACATACTTGAATGCTTTTGTTCCGCCCTGTTGTTTACCTAGTACCTTTATTACACGCCACTATTTAGATAAACTTTAATTCAAACTAAATCACTCTTAAAACTACTGAAACCGCATTTCCAGAATTTATCATCTATAGGTGGCCATATATCTAATTCTTTGCGTGGCCCTGTGTATCATTTTATCTATATTCTACAAACCTTTCATATAAAACTACATGCAGTTCAGCATAACACATTTTAAACGCACCTTTCAGCAATTTACGGTCATACACAGTAACCTTTACGAATTCTTTTGCGTAGCCTTGTATATACTATAACATTTACACACACCATATAGTATGCATAAATATAGTGAAACTTAAAAGCGCATATCATAATTAAAAATGCATTCCCTGCCATCGCTGCTAATATACAGTACTTCGGATAGAAAATACTTGTCTGAAATGTTTTGTATGTTCCTGTAAATACTATGCACTTCGTATTATGCATGAAATAACTTAAATAAGCCTCACCGACGTATATCAATTTTATTATATATGAATTTGTATAATTAAAATACGCCGCAAGTAATTTCCCCCTATACCATTTGTAATGGAATTCTTTTGTGTAGCCCTGTAAATGAATAGTAACTATTTGTTGCACCGCATATGCTACAGAATATTCTGCATATTTTAGTGCACTTCGTAAATGCATATATTTTTTATTATGCTTGAAAGGGTGTAATATCTTTAAAATTCATTTGAAATGATTTTTTCCCATTGGCCGTAATGTAACGGAATACTTTTGACTGTCCCTATAAATGAACTAAACATGCTACAAACTTCATTTGAAATAGGGTTCGTGCTAGGCTAAACGTCAATAACCAAAAGTTTCAGTGCGCTGTACGCGAGCGCGTACGAGAGTTAGAGCGCGAACAGACAAACCGAAATCGATAACACTTTTCAACTGTGTTGGAAAGTGTTAAAAATTTGTTAAAAATTTGAAAGTAAGCTAATGTAAAATGAATTAAGTACGCAGAGTCTTTGTCTCTCGGTACTTTTTAACAACGCTATGAGAAAGTTCTTTTAAATGTACCGTTTTAAATCTGACGTAATTTTCACCAAAGTTTCCTTTCTCTTTTTAATATTCACATGAAAATACTTTTGTTGTTAGAAAGGAAATATTATTTGCGCTGTCTTAGAATTCACGATAATAGTTGAAAAGATTACCTCAAAATATGAAATAAATGTCTCGTGCAAATATATTTTTTAATTTAAAGTGTTTTGCCAACCTTTATTTATTTGACCTTTTTAAATATGACGTAATTTCCTTCATTTGTGACTTTTAACGCATAATAATAAATTTAGTATTTAAAAAATTTCTTTCCCTTTTAAAATTCGCGTGTAACTGTAGTTTTTATGATGTAATTTTCAATATTTTCCCGATTTTTAACACGTAATCACTTAATTCTAATTTGAAAGTTTTTTCCGTTTATAATAGCCACGTGTAAATAAATTTTTTATTTGAAGGAAATATTATTCTTTGCGCTGTTTTTAAAATTGGCAACAGTTTAAAATAATTGCCCTTTTCTAAAATGTGTAAAAAATATCTCTGGAAATACTGAAAACTTGAATTTAAAATGGAAATAAATCCTCAAAAAATGAGTCAAATTAAAAAGATAATTGCAGTCTGCACATCGGGAACTTCCAATGTATAAAATGATCTAACAATGTTTAAATTCCTATGTATAGTTTTCTCCTATCAAACTTTTTTAATGGAACGATTTTGACCATCTTTAACATTAAATATCTCTTAATATAATTAATTATTCGATTTAAAAACTGTCTGCATCAGCGTGTTTATCAAACATGTCTCTATAATACCACTGATTTTCATATTTTTTGTATGAAAGTTTTCTTAATATTGACGAAGAAAGACCCCCGGTCATAAAAAATATGGATGCCGATCTAGTAGGAGTATACCCGGATGATCTACGCAGATTTTCATTGGTCCATTTCCAAATCAAAACTTTTTTTTATATAGAAGGATCTCTCTATTCTAAAAAAAAGTAACTACCGCTGTCACCGCCGCCGCCGGTTTTGATATTTTTGTGACCGGAGGCCTTTCTTCGTTAATATTAACAAAAATAATGCATACAAAAATATGAAAATCGACGGTTTTATACAGAAATGTTTGATAAACACGCTGATGCAGACAGTTTTCAAATCGAAGAATTATTTTAAGAGTTATTTAATGCTAAAGTTGGACAAAATCGTTCCACTAAAAAAGTTTTATAGCAGCAAAAACTATACATGGCAGTGTAATCATTTTTAGATCATTTTATGCGTTAGAATTTGCCGGAGTGCAGATTGAATGAATTTTTTTATTTTGACTCATTTTTTCAGGTTTTATTTCTATTTTAAATTCAAATTTTCAGCATTTCTAGGGATATTTTTTACAGATTTCAGAAAATTGTACTAATTTAAACTGTTGCCAACTGTATAAAAAGCGCAAGCACTAATGTTTGCTTCAAATTACAAATTTATTTACACGTGACTATTATAAACAGGAAAAAAACTTTCAAATTAGAATTAAATAATTACGTATAAAAAGCAGGAACTTATTAAAAATTACGTCATAAAAAGTATACACGTGAATTTTAAAAGAGAAAGGATATTGTAAAATAATAAATTTATTAACATGCGTTAGAAGTCTTAGGAGAAATTAAGTCATATTTACTTCACATTATAGTTATTACATAAAATGAACACAAAATAATATTGCAAAAAAGTTTAAATTTAGAAATTGCGCTAGACATTTATTTGATATTTTGAGAATTAATTTAAAATGTCTCATTTAAAAGAACTTTCTTTTCGCTTTGTTAAAAAATACCAGGAGACAAAGACTCTCTTTACTTAATTCCTTTTATATTAGCTTATTTTGAAATGTTGTTACACGTGTATACCTCATCAAGTTATTTTTATTTCGACGTTTTATTTGTGTTTTTATTAATGTTGTACGAATTTATTTGTTCTTTCGTTATTTAAAATAAAAATTATATCAATTTGTATAATTTGGCGAGAGGTTTGGCGATTTATATAATTTGGCGAAATTGGTCGACAGGATAATCAAGTAGTACCGCAGCGGATTTGGCGTTAAAATTCCCCAATCAAAGAGAAATTAATAGAAATTCGTTTATAGGGAGATCGCCACTGTTTTTTAAATTATAATTCAATCTTTCGAAATCTTTTTAAAGCCGATCAAATTAGCGTGCATTTAGAGTCTGCGGTGTCTGGACGGGGGTTGGCGAGCGTAGCTCGTAGGGGGCCGAGCCCCCTAGTTAATTAAAAAAAAAAGGACCCGGCCAACACCTTCTTGATATTCTTATGAGTCAAGTAGGTGTTGCCCGGCCCCACTTTTTTTTTTTTTACTAAAATATGTGGCTTTCTACAGTCCATAAAGGTATGCCATTTAACAAACCAAAGATTACAGTTAAAATTAAGTGGTATCCAAAAGCTTTTAGTATCGAAGATAGCTAACGCTTTTTGCCCGTGCGGCACTCGGGTAAAACAGTTAAGGGGTTAAAAGTGGAATTTCCATTAAATCTTCCGTTTATAATACTTTCAAAACAGATTTTCCTTATTAAATTGAGGGATATTCTATATTTAGATCTTTTGAAAAAGAAAAAACTGTTATAACTACACTTTGAACACATCAAAACAAATCACATATAGGACTGAGACTGAAAATTTGTGTTAGTTTTGCAGGCCCATATTATCGCATGAGCAAATCGGGATTTTGCCTAGGGGCCCCAGACCTCAAGTGGCCCCCAAATCCATATATTAATTTATAAAATATTTAGTTTTTTTTTTTCAATTCCTACTATTAATTCACACTCTCCCTATATTTATTTATATATATATTTATTTATTTATTTACATATTTATATATCTTGTTCAAATTTTCAATTGTAATAAAATACTCATTATTCATTCTATCAAGTAGAAATAAATTTTTTAAAACTTGTACTGGATGACAATTGATGTTAATACAGCTTTTTCAAATATTAATTAATTAATTAAATTTTAATTAATTAATTTTAGTTTTGCATGGGAAACAAAATGTCGGCCATTGGTTATTGAAGATCAATGAAAGTATTTTCAATAAGGGGTTACCATAGGGGGGGGGGGGGCTGGTCTGTCGCCAAATACCGCCAAGTTTGTTTCCTACGTGGCGATATATCGCCAAATTTGGCGGCCAAAATGAGTCGCCAAAAGGGACGCCAACTTGGCGATATCTCTAATATTTCGCCAAATTCCCATAGAGTTCCATTGTAAACCTACTTGCAACAATTTGTTGATAGAAAATCAACAAATTGTGATATTTTAATGCAACAAAAACTAATATTAGCTTAAAGGATTATGGTGGCGCCGAAATTCATCTGACAAATAAATTTTCAAAATCCAAGTGAGATGGGAGAGCAATTAGATTAAATAGTTTATTAAATAAAACTGAAATAGTATGTAAATTCTATTCATCATTAGAAGTTAATAATTGTTCCATAATAGTAATTCTCCGTATTTAACAGAGCCAATACAAAAAAAAATGTTCTCTGCTTGGTTGCAGAGTCAGGACTTCCATTATACACTCTGTATTAAACAGAGCCATGATTTAACAATTGGCATCTCTGATTACAGAGTCAGGACATGTTACATGTTCTCTGCTTGGTTACAGAGTCAAGACTGACCATTTTAAAAATGATACATATTATATAAAATAAACATCAAAATAAAAATTATAATATGCAGTTATAAATCTTCTAAATAGCTATAATATTCATTTAAATGACATCCAAGTAATTATAAAACTAATAAATCACCATCAATTCAAAATTATTATAAAGTAAATAAATCTATATTACATGACCTTGAAATCATAATGTTACTCATAAATATTGATTCAGGGTTATAAACAATTTAGATAAACAGATTAGATTTTTTCTGTCAAAAGAAATCAGTTTTATAATTATGTTTCCCAATATAAAGATAAACAGAGTTAAATTATAAACAAATAAATTTGAGGTCACTTACGCCGAAACATCCTCCGCCTCCATGAACGAAGTTCATCAAACAATTATAACTTACCAAATTTCCACTATCACATACTAAATAATCAAATATTAAATACAAAATTAAAATATTACCTTAAATGTCAAGTATAACTAAAATGAAATGCAATTAAATCCTACTACTTCTAAAAAAAAACAGTTTCTGGAACAACTAAAAATAGAAAAAGACATTAATATACAAAATAGTTCAGAAAGTTACAAAAATTAGACATAGAAAAAAATAATAATAAAGTTATTTAAAATAAAGTAAAATTCTATTATATTAAATGTCCATCGGTAGAGGAGACAATTTTGTGATAGGGCGTTTCAGTTCACCAGTAGAAGTCTTTAATTTGACAACACGAACAATATTATCATCACCAGGAAATAGTTCAATTATTCTGCCCAATTTCCACCTTAATGGGGACTGGTTTTCTTAATTTATCAACACCAAGTCATTTATTTTTAAGTTCGGGTTGCTTCTAAACCACTTTGTACGTTGCTGCAATTGTGAGAGATAGTCTGACGACCACCTTTTCCAAAAACTTTGAAAAATCTTTTGTAGCAATTTCCAACGTTCCAAAGGAGTTACATAGGTAGAGGAGATATCAGGCTCAGGTAAGGAGGTCAAGGGTGCTCCTATAATAAAATGTCCTGGCGTCAGAACCGTAAAGTCATTTGGATCAGAAGACTCAGCCAAAAGCGGTCTTGAATTTAAGCATGACTCAAATTGTGCAATTAAGGTAAAAAATTCTTCATAAGTTAAAATCTGATCACCAATTGTTCTCTTCAAATGATTTTTCATTTGTTTTATTCCCGCTTCCCAAAGGCCTCCAAAGTGAGGGGCGGAAGGTGGGTTGAATTTCCATACTATCATTTCGCCAGTAAGATACTTGTGCAATTTTTCATCAGAAGCAATTTGAGACATCATTCTCTTTATTTCGCGGTCTGCCCCTACAAAATTTGTACCTCTGTCAGAAAATATTTCTAGAGGTTTTCCACGTCGAGCCACGAATCTTTTCAATGAGGCTAGAAAGGTTTCAGTTGTAAGATCAGTGACTAATTCAAGATGGATAGCTTTTGTTACGAAACAAACATACAGACAAACATAATGTTTAAAGGGTTTCACACCACGTCCCTTACGAGGTTTGATCAAAAAGGGGCCGGCTAAGTCGGCTCCTACTCTTGAAAATACTCGAGCTTGTGTCACGCGTGCTGATGGCAGATTTCCCATCAACTGAGATGAAAGGTGTGATGAATTTCTGAAACATTTCATACATTTCCTTATTTCTCTTTTCGCAGCTTCTTTAGCATTAATTAATCCAAAATTTATGTCGAATTGCTGAAATTGTCAATTGAGTCCCGCTATGAAGATGTTTCTCATGAAAATACTTTATTATCAAGTCTGTAACATGATGCCTTTTAGGGAGAATGATTTGATGTTTTTGATATTCAGACAAGTTTGCATTTTTTAGCCTACCTCCAACACGAAGAATATCATTTTCGTCAAGAAATGGATGTAAAGGAAGGAGTTTGCTTTTAGAATTTAGGATCTTTCTGGATTTTAGAATTTTCAGTTCGTCTCCGAATTCATGGTTTTGAATTAATTTCACAATAGCATTTGTTGCCCTTTCAAGTTCTGGAACAGTCAAAAAACCATAGACTCGTTCAGATGGGCATGTACTATTTTTGATGAATCTGAGGCACCAAGCCGTAATTCGTTTTAATTTAGACCAGGATGAAAATTTAAATAAAAGCTCAAATTCTGGAATATTTTGGGATATGGAGCAAACAAGCGTTTTACGTTGTTCTTGCAAGACCTCTTCATCAGGTAGATTAGGTTGAGTTTCAGGGGGAAATACTGATAACGATTCTTCCTTCAGCCAGCTAGGACCATGTAACCATACCTCGTTATTAATCAATTCAGATGCAGAACAACCACGAGAGAGAACATCTGCAGGATTTTCCTTTCCTTTACAAAATTTCCATTGTACAGGAGCAACAAGTTCCTGAATTTCGCGTACGCGGTTTTCCACAAAGGGCTTCCAGTTGTTAGCACTTCCTTTAATCCAGTGCAAGGTAATTTGGGAGTCACTTAGACAAAATATATTTTCATTCACAATTTTAAATATTTCCTTTAAATAATTCGCTAATCTTGCAGCCGTAAGTGCTCCAAGAAGTTCGAGGCGCGGCAATGTAATTTTCTTGAGAGGCGCTACTCTCGACTTTGCTATTACAAATGAAGTTTCACAAGAAGAAGAATCACGTAGATAAGCCACTGACACATACCCCTTTAAACTAGCATCAGAAAATATGAAAAGTTGAGCGGTTTCAGGATTTAATTTTGGGATAGTTACAAAATATTTTCTAAGAATTTCAAAATTTACCAAGTCTTTTATTTCATTATGCCATTTTCTGAATTTTCCACTTAAAGAATCTGGTAATGTAGAATCCCAGTCAATTCCATGTTCCCAGAGTTCTTGCATTAAAAATTTAATTCTTATCACGAAAGGGGAAATGAGTCCAATAGGATCATAAATTTTTGCCACAGTTTGTAAAACAATACGTTTGGTAATAATTTTATGGTCAAATTCTACCAAAAGTGGTTGTATGTCTATTTTCAAGGTGTCACTTTCTGTTATCCATATAATTCCCAATACCTTCGAAAGATTTTGTTCAAGAGTGTCTTCCTCAAAGTTTATTCCATGTTCCTGCCATAAAAATTTTAAATCGGAAGAATTGGTTTTAAATTTTCTGAGTTTCATATTGGCCTCACTCAATATCTTCTCTGCACCGTTTGATAAAACAAAAGCTTCGTTTACTGAATCAGCTCCATGAAACAGGTCATCAATGTATAAGGAAGTATCCAGCATATTAACTATTTTTCCAAACAAATCTTTATACCCCTCAATGTGATGTTTGATGGTTGCAGAAAGGAAAAAGGGTGAAGTTGTTACACCAAAAGTTACACGGGTCATGCGAAAAACCTTCAAAATGGGATTGTTACTAGTGATATTGTCAAACCACAGGAACCTCAAAAAATTTCTATCTTCTTCTTGTATCTGGATTTGCAAGAATGCTTTTTCTATATCTGCCGAGAAAGCAATTTTGTGGAGACGGAATTTTAAAATAATGTCCAATATGTTAGGATTTAAATTGGGCCCAGGAAATAAGCACTCGTTTAACGATTTTGCCCCCTTATCTTTGGATGACGCATCAAAAACAATTCTTACTTTAGTTGTCGATTTATCTTCCCTTATTACTGGTCTGTGAGGCATGTAATACGTGTTTATTTCATCTTTATTAAACTCACATTCTTCAATTATACCCAAACCACATTGTTCATTTAATATTTTCTCATATTCCTTAAGTAACCATTCATTTTTGCACAATTTTGATTTTAATCCCCAAAGTCTATGTTTAGCTACATAGAAATTGGATTCCAATTCATTTTTATTTACTTTCCACAAAAGTTTAGTTTCATATCTTCCATTTACAAAATTTAAATTATCATTAAATAAATCAAGAGCATCTAAATCCTTTTGTGAAAATAATTCATTTTTACTATCACAAATACCCAAAGACTCTAGTTTCCAAAACTTTTGCAAATCAAAATTTTCTATTTCATTAACAGATACAAGATGAGCATTAACTGTTTCGTTACCTTTAGAGTTTATTTTTCCCACTATTGTGTACCCAAAAAGTGTATTAGCTACATATAAATGGTCATTAATTTCTTCAACGACACCTCTCTGAACATTCCAGAAATAATCAGCTCCAAGTAAAATTTGTACTTCGCATTCCTCGGGCGTAGGGTCGGCTAACCTCCATTTTTTACTTTCAATGTATTTTATAACTAGAGGGTCAGAATTGGGAACCTTCAATGTTGTTGCACTTATCAAATCGGTAGCTAACACCTCAACATCTATAAAACGATGATAATTCATTTTACTTCGCAATTTAATTTTAAAAACATCATATTCTTCTTCGCGACCTTGATCCATGCCAAAAGCGAATACAGTTAAATGTTCTTTTCTTAAAACAGGCAAATTTAATTCACGAGCTAATGCTTTTCTTATGAAGCTTTTTTCGCTTGCAGAATCAAGTAATAATCGAACTACCTTTGATTTAGAATTACCTTGAGCAGTTGCACAACATGTTTGCAATAAAACAGCATGCTTAGAATTTCTAAAATTACAATGAGAATTAGATACAACTGTTTGATTTTGATTTTCATTAATTTCTGGTTTCAAACTTTTCTTAAAGCAAAATAATTTGTTATGTTCAGTGCTTTTACAATTTAGACATGGCTTTAATTTTATGCGGCATTGCGAAGATAAATGCGATTTCAAAAAGCATTTGTAACATCTACCCTCCTTACGTAACATTAATCTTTTCTTATCATCAGCTAAATTTTTACACTCGGAAGATAAATGATCATTACCTTTACAAAATACACAAAAAACTTTAATATTGGCATTTAAGGTATTAGCATGTTGATATTTATTTGATGTTTTCTTTTCACGAAATTCAGTTTTATTTTTATGTACAAAAGAAGAGGATGCATCATTTTTAGAACTTGTCATTGACAAAGCCTTTTCTCTACATTCTATTTCACATTTCAGAAAGGCAATTAGATCGGTTACATCTGACTCTTTGCTAGTATCACGTTTTCTATGATATTCAATCACTAATTCATGGGGCAATAGCTTTAGCAAAATAGGATTTAGCAATTGTCCATAAGAACTGGATGTTACCCCCAAATTTCTTAAACTTCTAATATTAACTTCGCACATGTCATGCAATCTTCTTAATGCATTTAAATTTGAACAATTTTTAACTGGTTCCATATATAATAAATTAGTCATGTGTTTATTAATAATAACATCAACCTTACCAAAACGGTCCTTTAATAAATCAATACAAGTATCATAATTTTGTTCTGTCAAAGGAAACCCTTCTACCACATTATAGGCCTGATTACATAACAAGGATTTTAGATAAGTGAATTTTTCTATCTTAGATAGTGATTTATTCTGGTGTATCGATGTTTCAAAACAGTTAAAAAATTCGACCCATTCTTCGATTTCACCAGAAAATTTTGGAACATTTAATTTAGGCAATTTCATGGCAGAACTCGTTTCTGTTCCACTAGCAGAACCATTCAATGAATTTACATGACTAGTTGCTATCATAGAAACATTATCCTTTTTACATTTTCTTAATCTATTTTTAATTTTAAATTTAGCACTGATCAATTGGTCAGTGTACTTTTCACTATTAGCAATGTCCTTTTCATATTCTTTTAAGTCGGATATTTGAGCTTCAATATCACGATTCAAACTTTGGAAAGCCGTTTCTTTTAAGAGGAATATTTCTTGAAGCTCTAATAATTCATCGGTTTCCGTATTATCAATGTCATCATTTAATAATGTTTCTAATTTTGTAATTAATTTCGTGAAACTCGTTCGTTTAACAGAACGTTTTGCTTTCAGCTTTTCAAGATTTTCCATTTTAAATAAAGAATAATTCTTATTTTAAAACATAAACCATTCATAGAAAATGAAAAAAATATTTTCTTACCTGTTAATTCCAGGTAATGTAGATGGCATGTCGTAATCCAAATGGCACAATAATAATTCCACACTAATCACAGATTGAAAGATAAATCACACACTAATCACATGTTGAAAGATAAATCACAGTTGTTAATCACAAATCTCTTTCACAATACCTCACTATTCTTTCCAAAAAATGTTTCGCGGGTTATGAGGCACCAAAAATAAATGGTGGCGCCGAAATTCATCTGACAAATAAATTTTCAAAATCCAAGTGAGATGGGAGAGCAATTAGATTAAATAGTTTATTAAATAAAACTGAAATAGTATGTAAATTCTATTCATCATTAGAAGTTAATAATTGTTCCATAATAGTAATTCTCCGTATTTAACAGAGCCAATACAAAAAAAAAAAATGTTCTCTGCTTGGTTGCAGAGTCAGGACTTCCATTATACACTCTGTATTAAACAGAGCCATGATTTAACAATTGGCATCTCTGATTACAGAGTCAGGACATGTTACATGTTCTCTGCTTGGTTACAGAGTCAAGACTGACCATTTTAAAAATGATACATATTATATAAAATAAACATCAAAATAAAAATTATAATATGCAGTTATAAATCTTCTAAATAGCTATAATATTCATTTAAATGACATCCAAGTAATTATAAAACTAATAAATCACCATCAATTCAAAATTATTATAAAGTAAATAAATCTATATTACATGACCTTGAAATCATAATGTTACTCATAAATATTGATTCCGGGTTATAAACAATTTAGATAAACAGATTAGATTTTTTCTGTCAAAAGAAATCAGTTTTATAATTATGTTTCACAATATAAAGATAAACAGAGTTAAATTATAAACAAATAAATTTGAGGTCACTTACGCCGAAACAGATTATATTAAATTTTTCTTTGACGACCTAAGTAGGAATTGACTTTACAAACAAAATTTTTATATTACTTGTTTTTTCTTCCCCCCAATCCGAACTCTAAAAATTTTCAAACACAAAATACAAAATCCATCTTTAAAAGATTCTACTAAACTTTCTGAACAAGTAATATAAAAATTTTGTTTTTAAAGTCAATTCCTACTTCATCAAAGAAAAATTTAATATAATCCCTTAAGCTAATATTAGTTTTTGTTGCATTAAAATATCTCAATTTGTTGATTTTCTATAACCAAGTAGGTTTACAATGGAATTCTATGGGAATTTAGCGAAATATTAGACATATCGCCAAGTTGGCGTCACTTTTGGCGACTTATTTTAGCCGCCAAATTTGGCGATATATCGCCAAGTTGGCGACAAACTTGGCGGTATTTGGCGACAGAACAGGGTCCCCCCCCTATGGTAACCCCTTATTGAAAATACTTTCATTGACCTTCGATAACCAATGGCCGCCATTTTGTTTCCCATGCAAAACTAAAATTAATTAATTAAAAAATAATTAATATTTGAAAAAACTGTATTAACATCAATTGTCATCCAGTACAAGTTCAAAAAAAATTATTTCAACTTGATAGGATGAATAATGAGTATCTATATTATAAAGGACAAACATATCTGTGCGTAACGCATACGTCATTCTGGGAATGGCAACACTTTGAAATTTGAAATGAAATTTCGCTTTTGCAATTTTCGCTACTGCAAATTTTTAAACTTCTAAACATCCCACATTTTAAATGTTTACACCGTCGTATGCAGAGAAAAATGCACTTTTAAATGCAATTTGTTTGAAAGCTGTATCTCAATTTATTTCTGAGATATTAATTTTTTTATAGTTTTTAATACCAATTTTCTAATCGTGGCAACTGAAGTACTTCATTTCTATTAAAAGTGGATTAGTTATTTTTATTGATTATATTCTTACTGATGCCATTTTCTCATTGCAATTAAAAATATCATTTTTAAAAATTTGAACAGCAAATGACGTTATGCTTTAAAAAAGACACAATTTCCCTATGATGCTCTTATATTTCACTATTTTTTCATTTTGCTGATATTGAGTTTGAGACAATAGGCAAAATATTTCAGCGACTGAAAATGATGTCATATTTAAAAGTAAACGATAATTTTATTTGATAAAACGAGATATTTCCCCTTGAATACGGCTAAAAGTTATAAATTTCTGGAATTTTTACGCGCAGGTACAGATATTATACTAAGACCTAAAATCGCGATTTTACAAACCATCACGCGTAGCGCGATTGAGTACAATATCGAATGGTGATTGGCAGAAAGATGGTTACGGAGTTTCTGGGGGAGGAGTTAAATGTATCAATTCAATGAGGAACTTTGTTTATAACTAGTAATATAAACTAGTAATACTATAAAAGTTTAACGTTGTGCTTTTTTTTAAGTTTTTTTTTTTTTTTTTTTTTTTTTTTTTTTTTTTTTTTTAAGACTGTTTGGATCTTTATCGAATTAGTTAAGTTAATAAATAATATTTATTAACTTATAATAAAGATTTCTTATTATCAGTTGCTTCGTAATTTTTTATTGTGAATTAGTTAATTAAATTATAATTACAATTAAGTTAAATAAAATTTAATTAATTTTTTATTACATAAAATAAAATTTTATTTTAAGTAAATTTGTAAATTCATATAAGCTATTTTCAGTAATTAAATAAACGTTTATTAAAGTACTGTAACTCCTAAACTTACATTAAAAATACTTTTATGTTGGAACTTTAGTAACAGATAGATATGAAATTAACAGAATCAATTTATTAGTTTTACCAAAAGTAGTAACCTTAAGGTTTTAAGTTGTGTCCTTATTAATGTGTTGTTTTGATCTTTATTGAATTAGTTAAGTTAATAAACAGTATTTATTAAATGATAATAAAAATTAATTATCAGTTGCTTTGTAATTTTTAATTGTCAATTAGATAATTAAATTATAATTACAATTAAGTTAAATAAATTTGTTATTACATACAATAAAATTTAATTTTAAATAAATTTCAATAATTATTTTTTTTAATTCATATAAGCTATTTTTTTAATAATTAAATGAACACTTATTAAAATGTTATAACTTTAAAACTTACATTAAATTACTTTTATGTTGAAACTTTAATAACAGATAAATATCAAATTAAAAGAATTAATCTTTTAAAAGTAAGCATTAGACTTCAAAATTTATATTTATTATATAGTATTCAAAAATTACTGATTCATCTGTAGTTATTAAGTAGTGGGGAATTACCATTAACTAAAGATTTTTTTTTAAAATAAGTTTACTTAAATATATAATTAATATTGATATTTTAATATATATAACTATTTTAATTACTTTTTTATTTAAATATATAATTAATATTAACTCCTTGGGGACGAGCCACCGGTATCCGTGCCCCGTAAGGTGCTCAGAATCAGGGATTATTCTCACCAGTAAAATTTTATTGTAAATTTTGCCTTATCGAATCTGAGCATTTTCCCTATTCAATCAGGCAAAAATTTCTGTTTTTAAAAACCGGTGAATAATTTATTTAGCCAACTGAATTATTTAATTTCAGGTTTTATTTAGTTTAATTTTTTCTGTGAATACATGGGAAGTTTGTAAGTTTTTTTTGTTGTTGTTGTGAAACTAAAAAATAATTTAAATATATTTAAAAAAATACATTCACATGATAAAATTTGAATTTTAAGCTCTTTTAATTTAAAGAGATGGTTGAATAAACCTTTGTTTGAGCCCCTCTTCCCCCCCCCCCCCACACACACAAAGATAAAAGTATAAAACTGCAATTTGTTTGCATGTCAATTTATGCAACAGTACAAAAAGATATAAGCAGCTTGGTAAATTTAAAGAATTTATAATCCCGATTTAAGAAATAACTTTCGATGTCTAAAAAATGAAAAATTGCAAATTTTTTTCTAATATTTATAAAAAAAAAAAAAAAAAAAAATATCTGAATATGCCTCTTGTAGTGCAGATATACATATTTAAATGCGAAAATATACATTACAGGAGATATCTCAATTTCAATATGATACTTCGATTCTAATTATGATAATACAATAAACATTTTTTTTTTTTTTTTTTTTTTGTGCTTTACTTAATTATTCTTGTGAAATACTAGCTTAATATGTTGATTTCAGTTTCATTCTTTAGCTATTCAAAATATGAGTTGCTTCTACTGAAAAAGTAATTATTTAAATTTTATTTAACAATCAGAAATATTAGTTTACAGATATTAACGAATATAATAATTTATAAACAAAATTGCTAGAAGAATATTAATGTTTATTTTTTAAGTTTATGTTAGGTTTTGCTATACATCACTAAATTATGTAAAACATATAGTCCCCTCCCCCTTTAAAAAATTACAAAAGATGAGATGATAGAAATTAATTATTTTTCATTCACCTTTTCAGTTAAAATGTTAGTTTTCTTTTTCTTAAAAAAAATTAATAAATACAATAAAATAATACAAGAATTGTTGTACTTGATTACTTATTCGATCTGCTTCATATTAAATGATACTTGTATATATGGATTGTTTTCTTTTAAATGAATAAGATAGTAAATCGTGTTGTACACATTTTTTTGTTCTAATCATCATTAAAAATAAAGCAAATATGAATATGCGAGCTCTGACGATTTTAGATCAACGAAGTGAAAGCTATCCTCTTCCAGCGAATTAAGCCCCTCCTACAGCGAAGCGACCGACCAATCATTATTCGATATCGCTCTCAATCGCTTTACGCGTGATGGTTTGTAAAATCGCCCTCAAATCACGAGTGGGAATTTTAACATGGAAAGTTGTAATAGTTGACAAACGTGACTTCAAGCTTGAAAAAATATTTATTAATAACCTATTGCGCGTTAAAATGTTTTTAAATGGTTAATATGGATGTGAAACGTGGAAAATGACTTGATTCGGTTTAGAAGTAAAGGTAGAAAATTCTATGATTATGTCAAGGTGAAATCATTTATGCGGATTTTTCATTCCGTAACCAAGCATCAATTAATAACTTAATAAAAATTACTTATCTTGATTATATGTTACTGATTACGTATATGAATAAAGTTTAATTTTTCAATAATTTTAACAGTTGAAGTTTATGAAAAAAGTATTTTGTTAATCTTAGGTTAAAATATGTCTTTGGAGAGTTAAATTAACAAGTGTAAGATGGATTTTTTATTCTAATTATTTTTTGTCGATGTATTATAAATTTGATGCAACACTTCCGTTGTAAACATTTTCTTTCGTCGAATTTCGACGGGTTCCACCTTGTTTTATTAACGATTGAAAATTTGAACAAGATAAATATATAAATAAACAAATATAGGGAGAGTGTGAAATAATAGTAGGAATTGAAAAACAAATTTCCTTTTGAACTCACAGAGCTCGATGCTTTCGCAAAGCTAACCTCAACGCCTATTAAATAAGAAATAATAGACTGTATTAGCAATGAAATCATATCATATTTAAACTTTAGTGGTTGAAAATAATCAGTTCTAATTGTTATGAAATAAATTTTATTCTGTTTCAAAGTTTTTTCTTTTAACTTTGAGTTAAATATAAAACACAAATCCAAAATTGCCATATTTTTAGATTTATTTAAAATACACTTCCTACTTGTGAAGTAGAATGTATTTTTATTTGACATTATGTTGTGTGTAGTGCAACTTAAAAGATATAAAAGAAAGTAACTTGGTTAACTCATATTTATATTAAGATGACGATCGTTTCGTCGCACCAACGCGATATTTTCAGAATCATACACGATAGAAAATATTTTCACATAATTTAAAAATAATAAACATAGTAAATAATGTCACGAGACATGATGCAAAATGAAATATTGCAAACATAAAATAAATTAAAATTAAATTAGTTATTTGTGAACATGGATTAGTTTTCATATAATTTAACAAAACAATAACATGGTAAGTAATGTCACGAGACAACATGCATAATGAAAAATACTGCAAAACATAAAACCAAAATATAAAATTATCTAGGCTATTTGCGAGCGTGGATTAATTTTTACTATTGGTACTAAAATTATATAGCATCTCTTTCCAAATTTTAGGTAAATCTAGGGACACTGAATCATTGCAAATATTCTTGTAATGATTCTGAAAATGTCACTGTTGGTGCGACGAAACGATCGTCATCTTAATAAATGATATTTTATCACTTTATAGCATTATTTTACTTAATCTGTTTATAAGTGATCATTATACATGTTTTTATATCATATTTATATGTTAGAGTATTTGACACTCTTACTCTTCCACAAGTTGAAGTTATTAAATTCATCTTAAAGTAATATAACGGGTTGCTAATGTTATATAAAACAGTTTTGTTCGGTACTAAGAAAAAAAGAGAATTTTTATTAATTAAGGTACTTAATTTAGAATTGACGGAGCTAAAAATTTTCTTCTATTTAAAAAGCATGGAGCGAAAATATTTTTTATGCATTACACATATGACTGACCATCAGTTCTATTTGAATAATGTTGTAACTATTTGAATGGGACCCCTTAATTTATCTTTGCCCAAGGCCCCAAGTAGTCATGATCGGGGCCTGAGTATTGCTCTCATTCAGCGATTCCGAACCTGAGGTACGTGGTGGGCCTCCTGGAGGTATATGAAAAAAGTCCTTCCGGCCAGTGCCGGGAGGAAGAGGTAGCTTTCATAATCCTTATTTAAAAAAAGCCAACTCATATCATTCAAACACACGAAGCTCAATTTAGTGGAAACCGAATATAGGAGATTCAATACTAATTTTTATCAATATAATGAATGAGAATTTCGCGAAATTAGTCAGCTTTATCCAAGCTGCTTTTCTTTAAAGTAACTTATATTTGGCTGCCAAATTCGGCGATTTCTTAAAGTGCCTGCCATTTTAAGACAACATGGTGGATGAGGCTAACCAGTGAACTTGGTCGAGACCTTAGTAATTGCTGTGCACATGCTCACTCACATCGGAATCGGTTAATATATAGGAGTGCTGTCGCATGCAAAAAATCAGATTTTTCAAGAATGTTACCCACAATAGAAATTGAAACTGCTATATCTGAGCCATTTTTTAAGGTAAAGACAAACAAAAAATGCTCCTGAATCCTTATATGAAGGTCAAATACTTAAGAAAGAAACCTTTTTCAATTTCTAATTTTTTTGCACCTCACTTTAAATATATATATATTTCTTAATTTAATGGCCGCCATTTTGAAACAAGATGGCTGATGAATCTGGCCAGCGAACTTGGTCGAGGTGTTGATGTATACTATCCACTTGCCTTCTTACATCGAAATAGGCGAATACGTGTGTTATCGCGTGACAAATACAAGATCGTTTCAAAATGTTAGCCATGCTAGAAATTCAAAGTGCTATAAATCATCCATTTTTTAAGATATAAACAAAAGAACAAATTTTCAGAAACAAAAACTGCTCCGGAATCTTTGTATCAAGGCCAAACACATAAAAAAATCTTTTTCATTTTCCAATTTTTTAATACCTCATTTTGAATTTTAAATTGAATTTTTTTTAAATGGCAACCCTTTTGAAACAAGATGGCGAATGAAGCTGGCCAACGAACTCGGTCGAGACATTGGTATGTACTATGTACAGACCAAGTTACATCCAAATAGGTTCATAAATACGCCTGTTATCGCGTGACAAAAATCAGGTCGTTTTAAAATGTCAGCCACAAGAGAAATTCAAAATGCTATTACTCAGCCATTTTTTTTAGATATAGACGAAAGAAAAACTGTTCCGGAATCTTTGTATTAAGGTCAAACACATACAAAAAAAAATCTTTTTCATTTTCCAATTTTTTGGTATCTCATTTAATTTTTTTTTATTTTTTAATTTCTTTAAATGGCCACCATTTTGAAACAAGATGGTGGATGAAGCTGGCCAACGAACTCGGTCGAGATATTTGTATGTACTATGTACACACCAAGGTACATCTAAGTCGGTTCATAAATACGCCTGTTATTACGTGAGAAAAATCAGGACGTTTCAAAATGTCAGCTACGCTAGAAATTCAAAATGCTATAACTCAGCCATTTCTTAAGATATAGACGAAACAAAAACTGCTCCCGAATCCTTTTATCAAGGTCAAACACATAAGAAGAAAATATTTTTTCAATTTTCAATTTTTTGGTACCACATTTCAAATTTAAATTTTTCTTAAAAATTTAAATGGCCGCCATTTTTAAACAAGATGGCGGATGAAGCTGGGCAACGAACCCGGTCGAGACATTGGTATGTACTATGTATAAACGAAGTTACATCCAAATCGGTTCATAAATACGCCTTTTATCGCGTGACAAAGTTCAGGACGTTTCAAAATGTCAACCACGCTAGAAATTCAAAATGCTATAACTCAGCCATTTTTTAAGATATAGACGAAACAAAAACTGCTCCGAAATCTTTGTATAAAGGTCAAATACATAAGAAAAAAATATTTTTCCATTTTCAAATTTTTGGTACCACATTTGAAATTTTAAATTTTTAAAAATTTTTTAAATGGCCGCCATTTTGAAACAAAATGGCGGATGAAGCTGGCCAACGAACTCGGTCGAGAGATTGGTATGTACTATGTACACACCGAATTACATCCAAATCGGTTCATAAATACGCCTTTTATCGCGTGACAAAATTCAGGACGTTTCAAAATGTCAGCCACGCTAGAAATTCAAAATGCTATAACTCAGCCATTTTTTAAGATATAGACGAAACAAAAACTGCTCCGAAATCTTTTTATAAAGGTCAAATACATAAGAAAAAAATATTTTTCCATTTTCAATTTTTTGGTACCACATTTCAAATTTTAAATTTTTAAAAAAATTTTAAATGGCCGCCATTTTGAAACAAAATGGCGGATGAAGCTGGCCAACGAACTCGGTCGAGACATTGGTATGTACTATGTACACACCGAATTACATCGAAATCGGTTCATAATTACGGGAGTTACAGTGTGACATAGGTCAGATATATATATATATATATATATATATATATATATATATATATATATATATCAATTTTGAACGGAGGGTGGTTTCGGGGTCTGGGGGTCATGATCGATGAAAATATACCAAAATTTTTTGAAATCGCTTTCCTCCGAACGGCTGCAATAGGTAGCTTTTTTGTAAAGAAAGCTACCTAATAATAACGGAAATAGAGTAGTTTCAAAAATGGTTTAATTGAAAAAAGAAAAAGAAAATTGATAGTTTTAGATTACAAAGTTAGTCTCATGTGTAAATCCAATATGTTACACTGAAAATGAGGGTTAAGATCCACTATACCTAATAATTCACTGTATTGATAATGCAATGTCAGTAGCTCCGCCCACTTCTACGAATATTGCAGGGCTCGACCGTTCCTAAAATTTTCGCACTTTGCTACCAGTAAATTAAAACGATAATCTTTGTTGCATAATTCTATTATAGATGTTAAAGGAAACTACCGGGAAGAATTCTTATTTAAAATACTGGTAACAAAATGCGAAAATTTTAGGAACGGTGCGAGCCCTGATATTGCATTAGTACTTACATATTCCCTCTTCGTCCCGAAAATTTAAATTACTAGGAGGCTCTGCCCCATACGAGCTACACTCGCCGACACCCGTTCAGATACCACGCTAATTTGATCGGCTTTAAAAAGATTGAATTATAATTAAAAAAACAGTGGCGATTTCTCTGTAAACAGGTTTCCATTCGTTATCCTTTGGTAGGGGATTGACTGTTTTCTTCTTTGATTAAAAAAAATTACTTAAAAATATGAAAATAAGCTAATGTAAAATGAATTAAGTAAACAGAGTCATTGTCTCCCGGTATTTTTTAACATGTTTAAAAGAAAGTTCTTTTAAATAAGTCATTTTAAATGTATCGTTTTAAATCTGAAGTAATTTTTACCAAAGTTTTCTTTTCTCTCATTATTCACGTGAAAATACTTTTGTTGTGAGAAAGGAAATATTGTTGAAAAGATTATCTCAAAATATGACATAAATGTCTTGCGCAAATGTGTTTTTAAATTTAAACTGTTTTGCATTATTATATGGCCATTTTGAATATGACGCAATTTCCTCCATTTACGACTTTTAAAGCAGAATAATGACTTTTTTATTTTAAAATTTTCTTTCTCTTTTAAAATTCAAGTGTAAATATAGTTCTTATGACGTAATTTTTAAAATTTTCCAGCAGACCTCAATAACATGTAGTCATTTAATTCTAATTTGTAAGTTTTTTTTCTGTTTATAATAGGCACGCGTAAATAAATTTTTAATTTGAAGGAAATATTATTCTTTGCACTGTTCATAAAATTGGCAACAATTTAAAATAACACCCTTTACTAAAACATGTAAAAAATATCTCTCGAAATGCTGAAACATTTGAATTTAAAATGGAAATAAAACCTCAAAAAATGAATCAAATAAAAAAATAAATGCAGTCTGCACACTGGGAACTTCTAACGTATAAAATTATCTTAAAATGATTAAATTCCCATGTATAGTTTTTGCTCCTATAAAATTTTTTTAATGGAACGATTTTGACCAACTTTAACATTAAATATCTCTTTAAGTAAGTCTTCGATTTGAAAACTGTATGCGTCAGTGTGTTTATCAAACATTTCTCTATAATACTACCGGTTTTCATATTTTTGCATGCATTACTTTTAAAAATATTAACGAAGAAAGACCTTCGGTCACAAAAAAAAAAAAAAAAATTCAAAAACAGCGGCGATGACAGCGTGAGTTACTTTTTTTTTAGAATTAGAGAGAATCATTATGCAATATTCTTGAATACCACTTTCTTTTTTTTTCGGTTTTGAGTAATAATTGCAGAACGCCTAAATTACGTCAAAGGTTCTGATTTTAATGTTTTCCGTTAAAACGTGTTGAAAAGCTGGTTGTTATTTTTGTTTTCTAATAGGCGGAGTTATATCACTAACATATATTGATAGAAAAGTCTATCTTAATTTAATGAGCATTCAATTTGAAGTGTTTATTTATTATTTGAGTTATTCTTTTAATGTTAATTTATGTTCTTTTTAATTAAATTTCTTTTAATGCTACATTGATTTTTCTTAATGTTTGTCTAATATTATAAAAAGAAATATGAAGTTTAAAATGCAAGATTAAAAAAAATAAAATGTTAGATATGTCATAGTAATTTATATCGATCTGTTATATTCTTGTGGATTTATTGTGATAAGAAGATTACTTATGAAAAAAAAAGCATGTATGCAAAGCGATATAACAAGTAAGCGTCCTATCTTAAATGGGAGAGGTAACCACAAGATTAAAGGCGAGGTCACATCAATCAAGGTCGCACGCCACGTAGCGGACGAGGTTAAACTTCAGGAAGATACCTAACTATTTTCTTACTTTACACCACTAAAATTGTAAAGTTTTTTCACATTGATTAATAGCTGGAACGTCCCTGACAGCGCGAAGAAAGCTCCGTTGTGTCAAGTGCATCTGGACGCCCCTCTCGCTACGCCATTATTTTGCAATAAATGTGGTAAACAATTTTCAGTTCCATGAGTGACTAAAGATTTAGAAAATATGCGCAGATGGTAGATATCCTGTAGTATATGAAGTTACGCTAAAACCCCGCGTATGTGGATTATCACCCCGTCCACAAGATAGCGCAATTGTGTTAATTTACGCCCAATTCCAGTATTAAGTTTATACGCTTACTTATATCGCTTTGCATGTATGCGTTATCTAGTCAAGTTGAGGGGGAAGCGGGGCGTGCTTATGAGAAATGGGCGTACTCCGAAATGAAAAGACTAAGAAAGGGGTACATGAAAGAAAAAAGATTGGGAAGCGCTGCCCTAAATCATTCAACGACAACAAGATACAAATATTCAACTCCACCCGGAAATATTAAGTAGTTTTTTTTTAAATGAATAAAATAATACGTTGGTGAGCACAGCTTCATATTTTGCAATTAAAATAGCGAGAGAGCACCTGTACGGTTCTAAGTTCTCCTCGCAGAATTTCAAACCTGAGACTTTCAGAACCTCAATTAAATCTTCTAGAACTAGAACCTCGGAGACAATTCTTTTTCTATACCTGAATTTTAAATGTAACAATTTATTTAATTTCAAAGATTACAGTCATTCAGAGCAGCTTTGATCCGCATTTTCTTTATTTTCAGATGCCCCGCTCTTATTTTAAGAATATTGTTGCAACTGGTGGCAGAAAAGAGTAGAAATGATCCTAAATTATTGTATGACTATCAGAAATTAAGGAATAATAATGATATAAACAATAAAAAATATATTAAAGGCTATATGTGCTTTAATAAAAAATATATTTTTAACCTGGTTCAAAGTTATCCAGCCATGTAGGGTAACTTTGCACCACATTATAAATATCATACAAAATAAGACATTATAAAAAAAATGAATATTTAGCAAAAAAGAATTGTTTATTGTTCACATAAAATATAAAAATGCAGTGAAAAACAATTTTTAATGTTTTAACTCAATAATATAGCCATAGTAGTAGTACATACTAGTACTAGTATTAATCAAAGAAGAATAAAAAATGTCGAGTGCAGGGGTGCCAGTTTAGCATCCATACTTATTCAGAAATTTAGTGTCCATACCTGAAATAAAGAATAGTATTTTATGCTTTATTTAATAAAACAGCTTTAACGATCACAGAACGTAAAAATTCTTCTTTGGAAATTTCCGGTATGAATTTAAAATGTCGGATTAAAATTTGAGACTAAACTGGCATCCCTGGCAGTGTTGCCATATGGGCTACTTTTTACTTTCTTCTATCTTCAATAGAAGAAAGTATTGTAATCGAAATATTTTTCGACTTCCGGTTTTCGACGGATTTGCATGTTTTAGGGGGTCAGAGATTCCAAAAAACATGTTTATAGAAAATGTCTGTCTGTCTGTGTGTCCGTCTGTCCGTCCGTCCGTCTGTCCGTCTGTCTGTCGCCATTGTACCATCAAAAAGTGTATGAAGTTATGTATAGAATTAAACCAAAATTTTATTATAAGTTCTTGGCTATGGCAAGCAGGTCCTCCCGGAATTTGGAAAAAATTCGCCGGTAGAGGGCGCTGATATAACAATTTTTGTGCGATTTTGAATATTGTACCATCCAAAAGTGTATGGAGTTATGCATAGAATTGAACCAAATTTTTAGTTTAAGTTTTTGGATATGACAAGCAGGTCCTCCCTGAATTTGGAAAAAATTCGCCGGTAGGGGGCGCTGTAAATGCGTTTTTTGTGCAATTTTGAATATTGTACCATCGAAAAGTGTATGAAGTTATGCATAGAATTGAACCAAATTTTTATTTTAAGTTTTTGGCTATGGCAAGCAGGTCCTCCCTGAATTTAGAAAAAATTCGCCGGTAGGGGCGCTGTAATAGCGATTTTTGTGCGATTTTGAATATTGTACCGTCCAAAAGTGTATGAAGTTATGCATAGAATTAAACCAAATTTTTATTTTAAGTTTTTGGCTATGGCAAGCAGGTCCTCCCTGAATTTGGAAAAAATTCGCCGGTAGGGGACGCTGTAATAGCGATTTTTGTGCGATTTTGAATATTGTACCGTCCAAAAGTGTATGAAGTTATGCATAGAATTAAACCAAATTTTTATTTTAAGTTTTTGGATATGGCAAGCAGGTCCTCCATGAATTTGCAAAAAATTCGCCGTTAGGGGGCGCTGTAATAGCGATTTTTGTGCGATTTTGAATATTGCACCATCGAAAAGTGTATGAAGTTATGCATAGAATCGAACCAAAGAAATTTTAAGTTCTTGGCTATGGCAAGGAGGTCCTCCCTTAATTTGTAAAAAAATCGCTCGTAGAGGGCGCTGTAATAGCGATTTTTGTACAATTTTTGTGCCATTTTGAATATCGTACCGCCGAAAAGTGTATGAAGTTATGCACAGAATTGAACCAAATTTTATGTGTTTATTTTTGGTCATGTCACGAAGGTCCTCCCTGAATTTGGAAAAATTCTGCCGGAAGGGGGCACTATAATTGCGATGTCTGTACCATTTTCATTATTGTACCATCGAAAAGTGTATGAAGTTATCCATATAATTGAACCAAATTTTTGTGCATGTTTCTGGCTACGGCAAACAAGTCCTCCCTGAACATGAAAAAATTCCGAAAGAAGGGGGCGCTATAATTTCGATCTCTGTGCCATTTTCATTATTGTACCATTGAACAGCGTATAAAATTATGCATACAATTGAACCAAAATGTTTGTGCTTGTTTTTGGCTTTGGCCAACAGGTTCTCCTTGAATTTGGAAATATTGCGCGGTAAAGGGGCTCCGTGCTAGCGATATTTGTATATTTTTCTTGATTTTTTGTAGTTTTATTGTGCATCGGCGGCTAATGCAGCGGCGGGAACTCGCTTCCTGCTATGCCGGCTATTCGCAAACAGCTGATAACAACAGAATAAGGAAAAATTAATAATTATAACAAATATCATGATATAGATTAACTCGGTTTTAGTCCGTTTAATTGACTTGAGCAGAAATTTAAGATGAAAATCAAAGTTGGTATAGTATTGAACTAATAATATTGAAGTATTAACATGTGTAACTAGGTTTTGAAATATTAAGATGTATAAGATAGAAGAAAGTTTTGGGATTGGCACATCCAACTAGTTTTTAATTCAGATTTTTGATTGGTACCACTTTTTTACTTTCTTCTATCTTCAATAGAAGAAAGTATTGTAATCGAAATTTTTTTCGACTTCCGGTTTTCGACGGATTTACATGTTTTAGGGGTCAGAGATCCCAAAAAACATGTTTATAGAAAATGTCTGTCTGTCCGTGTGTCCGTGTGTCTGTCGCCATTGTACCATCAAAAAGTGTATGAAGTTATGCATAGAATTGAAGCAAATTTTAATGTTAAGTTTTTGGCTATGGCAAGCAGATCCTCCCTGAATTTGGAAAAAATTCGCCGGTGGGGGCGCTGATATAGCAATTTTTGTGCGATTTTGAATATTGTACCATCCAAAAGTATATGAAGTTATGCATAGAATTGAACCAAATTTTTATTTGAAGTTTTTGGATATGGCAGGTAGGTCCTCCCTGAATTTGGAAAAAATTCGCCGGTACGGGGCACTGTAACAGCGATTTTTGTGCGATTTTGAATATTGTACCATCCAAAAGTATATGAAGTTATGCATAGAATTGAAACAAATTTTTATTTTAAGTTTCTGGATATGGCAGGTAGGTCCTCCCTGAATTTGGAAAAAATTCGCCGGTAGAGGGCGCTTTAACAGCGATTTTGAATATTGTACCATCGAAAAGTGTATGAAGTTATGCATAGAATTGAACCAAATTTTTATTTTAAGTTTTTGGCTATGGCAGGTAGGTCTTCCCTGAATTTGGGAATAATTCTCCGGTAGGGGGCGCTGTCACAGCGATTTTTGTGCGATTTTGAATATTGTACTATCCAAAAGTGTATGAAGTTATGCATAGAATTGAACCAAATTTTTATTTTAAGTTTTTGGCCTTTGCAGGCAGATCCTCCCTGAATTTGGAAAACATTCGCCGGTAGGGGATGCTGTAACAGAGATTTTGAATATTGTACCATCCAAAAGTGTATGAAGTTATGCATTGAATTGAACCAAATTTTTATTTTAAGTTTATGGCTATGACAAGCAGCACCTCCCTGAATTTGGAAAAAAATTGCCACAAGGGGTGCTGTAATAGCGATTTTGCATATTGTACCATCGAAAACTGTATGAAGTTATGCATAGAATTGAACCAAATTTTTATTTTAAGTTCTTGGCTATGGCAAGCAGGTCCTTCCTTAATTTGGAAAAAAAATTGCTGGTAGGGGGCGCTGTAATAGCGATTTTCGTGCAATTTTGAATATTATACCATCGAAAAGTGTATGAAGTTATGCAGAGAATTGAGCCAAATTTTTTGTGTTTCTTTTTGTTCATGGCATGAAGGTCCTCCCTGAATTTGGAAAAATTCCGCTGGAAGGGTGCGCTATAATTACGATGTCTGTACCATTTTCTTTATTGTACAATCGAAAATTGTATAAAATATGCATACAATTGAACCAAATTTTTTGTGCATGTTTTTGGCTTTGGCCAACAGGTCCTCCTTGAATTTGGAAATATCGCGCGGTAATGGGGCTCTGTGATGGCGATTTTTGTATACTTTTCTGGATTTTTTGTAGTTCTATTGTCCATCGGCGGCTCGTGCAAAAGCGGGAACTCACTTCCTGCTAAGCCGGCTATTCACAAACATCTGATAACAACAGAATAAGGAAAAACTTTTAATTTTAACAAATATCATGATATAGATTAACTCGTTTTTAGTTCATTTAATTGACTGAAGCAGAAATTTAAGATGAAAATCAAAGTTGGTATAGTAATGAACTAATAATATTGAAGTATTAACATGTGTAACTAGTTTTTGAAATATTAAGATGTATAAGATAGAAGAAAGTTTTGGGATTGGCACATCCTACTAGTTGAAATGGTAAAAAGCGTCTTATTTAATGACATTTTAATTAAGGCGAAAACAAAGGTAATTTTACCGTTTCAAAAAAGTGGTGGCAATCAAGAAATCTGAATTAAAAAAAAGTAGCCCACTGGCAACACTGATCCCTGGTCGAATGTATGGGATGTCAATTTGAGTATCTCAGCCCCAAATAACGTCTTTAAATGAATTGATGTATTTTACACACATTTTTGAAAATATTTACATGCTATATTCAGTGCACACTTTCGGCATTCATATATTATATACGTACACGTATGGGGGATTTTTGACAAGAAAATGGTATTTTCGTATTACCATAAGATATGATTTTTATTTTTGCAATTTTTTAAATCATTATTTTACATAGTTTTTATGAACAGAAAATTATACAGTATTTATGGTTAAACAAAAAACCTATGCCTAACTTTGAGTCGGGTCAAAGTTATACTGAAAATAAGGTAAAATGTTAGTGCCTTCCAATTTTACATTTTACTGACTATTAGGAAATACATAATCGCAAAATAATAACCCATTTATAACATTTAGATAATAATATGTCAGATAAATGAGTGTGTATATTGTTACTTGTTATAAAAATTTAATTGGATCATAACAACTTCAATACAGCATTCAAAATTAACTTGAAAACAGTACTTCACAATAACAGTTGGATGATGCAATTAACCTTTTACACGCCAATGTTCCATAAATGGAACATCAATTTCAAAATTCTGCGAAAAATATAATTTTATTCGCATTGCTCTATAAAAATTATCATTTAAAAAGAATGTGTGGATTGATTTTTTGGCGTTGATATTGCGTTAATAAAATAAATAGTGTGTAGGGGAGAAAATCACAATTTCGGTCCTTTTTTAGACTTTTCATCGGACAGAATTCGAAAATTCATATAAAATTCAAATTTTAACAAATTTTTTTATAACTCAGTGAGAGTAATTAAAAATGATCATTTTATCCGTAGAACATAAGTTCTAACAAATAAAAAATATTTTTATTCTTTCTTTTAGGTAACAAATCTGCATGTTCCAGAAGTGGAACATTGGCGTGTAAAAGTTTCTTTTTTAACATGAAAAAGTTCTTTGATTACAGTGCATATAAGTATTGATAAAAAGTTTCCGAGTACGAGAATTTTAGTAAGTGTCAATGAAAGATGATTACGACTTTGATCTACTTTATATTTCCTTGCACACCTTCTCTTCCCCCCCCCCCATCATTCACGCACGTTCTCCGGTCTGAAGTAGATTGCTCATAGCTGCTGCTGAAAAACACGTGTATTTGTTGATAGTCAGACGTTGTTTATGACTCAATTTGAGAGCCAAGTTAGGATTAGAGAGGTCACACAGATGAGATATCTCATTCAAAACCATTTTGTACATCAGAAGACGCACTTGAATACTTTTATGAATTATCGGATGATTCTGATGAAGAATGCATTGATATTTGTAAACTACCCCCAAAACAAAGTGGATGTTTAATAGATGAGGAAAATATAAATGAGAATATTTTTCAGCCTGTTCTGCCAGCAGATGTTTATGGTGAAATTGAAATAGCTCTAAAAAAGTAGATGACATTGAAATTTCTAATGAAGACGGATTTGATCCTGAAGTACCTTCAACATCAAAGAGAAGACTGAATTTGAAGCGAAAAATTATGTAGAAAGAGAAAAGTATCCAACATCGCTGCGAAAAAAAATGCAAAATTAAAAAAAAAATCTAAAAACTAAAAGCATTGCAAATATTTCTGAAATGTTTCCTGAGTTGGTTACTTTATCTCTAGTTGAACTATTTCATAAGTTCTTTGTAATAGAATATCTACTGCGTGTTGCAAATAGGACAACATTTTATGCATTTCAAAAAGGAGAAGTTATAGCTGTAGATGAAAATAATATAGATCAATATTTTGGATTATTGTTGTTTAGTGGATGTCACCAAGTACTCGGAGAAGATTTATATTGGAGCACGCAAGAAGATTTATTGGTCCTAATTGATTCTAAGCAATGCCTAGAAATAACTTTAGAAAGCTAAAAAAAAACTCTTGTTACAGATAATAGAACCTTGAAATTAGGAGATTATTTATTTCTCTTTGCATTTTTTACACTTTCATTTATATGATTATTGTGCTGTGAATTTTAGTATAGGCATTATTATTACTTTCCAGAGATGAAACAGTGTAGCAGCAGAGAATCAATTGACAGCGCAAAATTTTATTAGTATTCTTCATCTAACTTCAGGACAGAATTTCTGAGATTTTTGAAGGCGAAAAATACTATAAAAATTTAGTGCTGACAATCGTTCAACTGCTGCGCCACTGTTCCATCACTGATTTTTTATGCTATTTTTATATATTTTTTACTATTCTGATAAATAATTGTAATTTTTTTATACAGTAATTCCAGCTCATAATCTAAATAATATATATACTTTTAATTTAGCGGCGAAGCGTTTTCTGTGAAAACTTCCTACCGCTTTTTGACAATTTTTGCTGGAATCTTAAACAGAATGAAGGCTCGACGGGCGAAGCCCGAGTATTTTTTTGCTTAACCTGTGTTATTCCTGAACAACTTTTATAACTAGTTATTAAAAATAATGGGCGTAGAAATAGAGATTTTAATTTAAATATCGTTAATCACATTTTATAAAAACATGTGAAAAAACTAAGTGTTTCCCGCCAATGTTCCACTTCTGGAACATGTTATAAATCCTATACAATTTTTTTTTTTGAAAAAAAGAATTACTCATAGTGTTTATGTTTGAGTTTTAATGTGATTTTTACCAATAAATAGTTTGTGTTATCTTTCAATCATAGTGCGGCGTTTAAAAGGAATTGTGTATAATATTGCCAATTTATGTTCTAAACTAAAAAGTAGAAAGCCCAGTTTGCCAACAGAGTGTGGCACTGGAGTTTATCCAGCCTTTTGAAGTCAAATACATTGAAAATTTGGCGGTGGTACAAAGTTACATCTCATGGATCAAAGTTACCCTGAATGACTGGAATGTAATTTTTAATGTTAAGAGTTATTGGTTATTACTCCTTCCGTCCCAAATTAGTTGCGACATTCAGGCCGAAAGTTTTGTCGCAAAATAGTTGCTACATTTCAAGTGGGTGCAGTCGTAAATAACTTCCGATGCAGTTTAGTGGATCGACATCATTTTGTAAGGATTCTACCACCAGTGTACCATAACGATCATTTTCTTCCTAAAGAATTAACGATTCATTAGCTAGAAGATAGTTTTATGCGATTACTGGTGGAAGAATACTTTCAAAATGGAGCGCGGCTTAAGAGCGTGCGAACCCTAGATTTTTTAAAGTAATTTGTTACTTATTTAACCCATTAATTCTTGCTTCCGTTATATTCACGAGCTGTATCTTTTACTCAAATTGTTTGATTCCCACCAGTTTTATAAAATAGTGAAATTGGCTATATTTTAGTATCGTTTTTCCTGTCATTAAATAAGGTGAATATTTCTTTTTCATAAAAGTGGTGCCAATAAGCAATTTGAATTTTTCAACAGTAATTTAATTCGAGCGTTAAGGGGTTAAGGAAAGACGGAGGGAATGTTTGGTTAATTACATAAAAAGATAATTTTTTTCAGACATATGCAAAAATCCGGTTTTACCCCACTGGTTGGATTAAACCGGGTATCCATTTAAAACTCCTGGAGAACTCATTTTCTTCAAAGAAATTCTTGTTTAATATAGTAAAAAAATACATTTTTGTTATATTTAGCAAAATGAAATTGCACATGTGTTCTTCCATGTGTCAAAAATAAATCTGTTGCGAATTTTCTACTTTGTACATACCTAACCTACTTATTTTATGCAGGAAGACTTAGAGTTCTCTTAACTGCAAAAATCACAAACACATTTATTATCATATTCTTTTTCATACTAAATGCTTCGTGTGCCCCAACCGTGGCATTTCTAATATTACATCCAACTTTCTTTGGATTTAGAATTGGAGTAAAGTTCATTGCAAAACATTCAGGCTTCATTATAGACCGGGAGTAGCCGGCAGCACAGATAATCACCTCACCGAGTTCACAGATGAAATTCTAGGATTAGTTAAATCTTGATTCGCATATTAAAACGTAATCGGTCTGCCAAGTCATATCTTGGTGGAAAACACCCGTAAAACCGATTTTGGCGGCTAACTCGTAGGTTTACCATTGTGTTTTCCTGCTACCAGTCCTCCATGTTTTCATATCTTTTGGTGCTGGAGAACACAATGGTAAACCTAAGAGTCAGCCGCTAAAATCGGGTTTTCAGGTGTTTTCCACCAAGATATGACTTGGCAGACCGATTGCGTTTTAATATGTGAATCAATTTTAACTAATCCTAGAATTTCATTCGTGAACTCAATGAGGTGATTGTCTGTGCTGCGGCTACCGGTCTGTTATCTTCTTCATCTTCTGAGGATGTCTCATCAACCTTTTTTGGTTTCTTTTCTTGTTAGCCCCCGGTGGTACGGTATGCTATTTCTTTCTCCCAGCTCATTTTGTGTCATCTTCAAAAAATAACGTTACCTTACAGAAGCCAGCAGTAAAACAAAGCAGTACGTTTAACTACTCTATAGCAAGCTTCTAAGCTTTTATAGCTTCTAAGCATCGCACATTTTTCATTTTTATACCGTCGTTTTGGGAAAAAAAGTACTTTTAAATGCAATTTGTTTGAAAACTGTATCTCCATTTATTTTTGAAATATTAATTTTTTTGTAGTTTTTGGAGCCATTTGCTTAATATTGGCAACGGAAGTACTTCATTTCTGTAGAAAGTAAAAGAAAAACAGTTGTAAATTATTAATTATATATTTTTGTTGCCATTTTTTCATAATAATCGAAAGAAAATGTGTAATTAAAATACGTGCTATTTTGAAAAAATGTAAACGAATGATTTCTGTTAAAAGATGGAGCTATTATAAACTATATTTAATTTGAAGTATCTATATTAATGTTACAAACAAACGAAGGCCTATGAATCATTAGACAGCCGTTTTTTTTTTTTGGGGGGGGGGGGTGTCGAGTTTCTTTAATGACGGCATCTTTTTGTTGCATCTGTGTATTATTTAGCGATAGTGACGTCCTATGCCTGCTAGATGTTTAAGAGTGGATCGTAAATGTGAAATTCTTAAGCGGATACGCATGACGTCATTTTACATCAAATAAAAGCGTGTGGTGTAAGTCTTAAAATTGAAATCTGTTTTGTACTATTTATATATACATATATATATTTTTTTCATCGGGGGCGACAGTAAATTCTGAAAAAGCAGAATTCTTGTTTTTTAGTTGATTCTTAATTTCCTTTTTCTTTTTAAGAATCTCCCTTTTTAGTTTTGCAGGCTGTTTATTTCTTTCTCCTTATTATCAGTTTGCAGCTCTAATTTATAGCGCTAAATAGTTAAAATAACGGTGTTCCTTTTCGTTTGCCAGCTTTGGGGAAATCGGAAACTGAGTGATGAGCAGCCTTAAGGTTTCTAAAAATAATTTGAAATTTAAAAGTTGGAAATGAGTGGAAAGCGTTCTAAATTACGATTTCTATGGAATTGTTAATAGTCCAGGCAATAGGGAATTTTACCTAGCAAAATTAATGGTAGTTCTGAAAATGGGCGTACTATATGTTTTTTGGGTGGCTGAATCCGAATTTTTAACTTCCCATCAAAATTTCCCCCGGCAACCCCCCCCCCCCAAATTTTGATAAAATGCCCCCCCCCCCTAAAAGGTTTTTATTAAAAAGATCAATTTTTTTATTGTTTTAGGGGAAAAGTATCTAGAACTTCAGAAAGTAGACAAAATTTGCAACAAATTAGATATATGACATTATGACTTAGGATGAAGGGGAAGGTGGGATCTGCCTCGAAACATGCGTTCGGTGCTGCGTGGACTAAGTTGCGCAATTCCACTTAACCACTCACACGTTTACATTCGCCCTCCCATCTTCCCTCCAAACTTTCCTTATAAGGTTTACTTTAAGTTTTTTGGGTCGCTGAATCCGAATTTTTAACTTACCCCCAAAATAGTTGTTATTAACTTAAATTTCTTATTGTTTCAGGGGAAAAGCATCACGAAATTCCAGAAACTAGACAAAATTTGCAACAAATAGGATATATGGCATTAAGCCGTAGGAGAAACGGGGAGAGAGGGGGCTGCCTTGGAACATTCCCCCCGCGCTTCTCTCAAAAACCAAATTTTTTCCAAAAATCATTTTTTTGGGGGGTTGCCGGGTGAAATTTTGGTGGGAAGTTACAAATCCGGATTCAACGACCCAAAAAACATAAAGTGAGTCGAAATCCAGAACTAGTATTAATTTTTCCAGGTAAAATCCCCTGTTGTCTGGTCTTCATAACTTAGTGCACGTAGCGCCGCAGTGCATGTTCAGAGGCAGCCCGCCCCCTCCCCGTTCATCCTACGTCATAATGTCATGTATCCTATTTGTTGCAAATTTTGTCTAGTTTCTGAATTTCGTAATGCTTTTTCCCGAAAACAATAAGAAATTTAAGTTAAAAACAACTTTTTGGGGGGGGGTTTCGGGGGGGGAATTTTGGGGGGAAGTTAAAAATTCGGATTCAGCTACCCAAAAAACTTAAAGTAAACCTTATAGAGAAAGTTCGGAGGGGAGATGGGAGGGCGAATGTAAACGTGTGAGTGGTTAAGTGGAATTGCGCAACTTAGTTCACGCAGCACCGCGCGCATGTTCCGAGGCAGACCCTCCCTTCCCCTTCATCTTAAGTCATAATGTCATGTATCTAATTTGTTGCAAATTTTGTCTAATTTCTGAATTTCTAGATACTTTTTCCCTAAAACAATAAAAAAATTGATTTTTTTAATAAAAACCTTTTTTTGGAGGGGGGGGGGGGGGCTTTTACCAAAATTTGGGGGGTTGCCGGGGGAAATTTTGGTGGGAAGTTACAAATTCGGATTCAGCGACCCAAAAAACATAAAGTAAGCCTTTTTCCAGAACTACCATGAATTTTGCTAGGTAGAGCCCCTATACGGTCTTTATTGCCTGGACTATAAGGATAGAAACTTGAAATTTGATATGGTTGTTAATTTTGAGACGCAAGTGCCTCCTCACAGAACAGTTTTTTTTTTAATAATTCGACATTTAAAAGGGTCAAATGTGCCAAAATTATTCTAAAGACGTTCTAATTTACAATTAGTATGGAATTATTAAAGATAGAAACTTGAAATTTAGACGCAAATGCACGCACAGATTTTTTTTTTGTTTTCTTTACTTCGAGATTTAAAAGGGTGCAGGGAGAAAGAACGTTCTGAATTTACTTTTTTGTGATACTGAAGGGACTAGAAACTTAAAATTCGGCATACCGATTACTTTTAAGATAGAAATGTTCGCTAAAAACGGATTTCAAATCGAAATTTAACCCTTAAAGGGGTCCGCGATACAAATTTTTTCGAATTTTCTAAAAAACTTCTATTGCATTAAAAGTTTATTTGCTTTTTTTTTCTGCTTAAAATGGCATTTAAATCACGTTTCTATCTTAATAGAACAGGGAATATTACTTATTTTCGTTTTGGTTCGTTTTCAAAATCCAGCTTTCAAGCAACGGTTGTCATGGAAATTCCTTCTTTTGAGAATGCGTTTTTCTTCATGATGGGTTTTTTCACCATTTCTTGTATTTAAATTGTTATATGTCAAGAACGATAAATGGTTCAAATTTGGAACATGTCTTTTTCAATTGTTTTACTTTAATTTTGATTCAGCAAATTTGAAAAAAAAAAATATTTACTTTTGAAAATATGATTTTTTTAAAAACAGTTACTCATTAAAAAAAAAATACTTTAAACATTTAAAAAAAAAATAATAATACTTTTAAAAATGCTGAATCAAAATCAAAATTTGAAAATGAATCGAAATTCTACAAATAATAATTCGAGTTATAATGATTTTAAATTACTCCACTTTTTTAATACATTTTAAGTTAAATATATATATATATAATAAATAATGCATGATTTTTCATTTTGTTTCGAAAAAATGCGTATGATTCTAGGAAAGATTTATTACACAGGAAAAATAATGAAAAAAAGTCAGAAATATATTTTTCGTATAATACATTAATTTTTTCTTATGTTGTACATTTGCAACGCAAGCAAAAACTACTGTTATAACTAAAATAGGGCAAAATTACTTATTATTTTAATAAGGTATGAATCTAGGTAACTTCCAGAAATTTTAAGATTAAGATTTTTAATTTTATTTAATAGGGTATTTTTGTAGTTTTTACAGGATTAATATTTCTATACAAATATAGTGGTTGCTAAGAGCTTAATTTATTTATTAAAAGTTATATAAAAAGTGACGCAAGTAGATAATATTTGCCGGTTCTGCATCAGCGGTGGGAGCGGTGTGACCTTGAACGACCTCTGTGCACCTGTGAAGGTCATGTGGCGTGCTCTTGGAGGAGGGGTCAAGGTCATGTGACGTACTGTTGGAGGCGGGGTCAAGGTGATGCGGCACGACGGTGGGGGTGATGTGTCATCTTATAGTATGAGGGGTTATTTTGAGTTTAATTATTTTACTAATGATAATTAATTTTAATTGGGGGACTTTAACTTTTTTCGGGGTAATTTTTGAAGATTGAATTTTTGGGAGATTGATTTTTTTTTCTTACCGTACTACAGTATGAGGGGTAATTTTAAGTTTTTTTCTTTTTTTACTAATGATAATTAATTTTAATTGGGGGACTTTAACTTTTTTCAGGGTAATTTTTTCAGGGTAATTTTTGAAGATTGAAATTTTTAGAGATTCATTTTTTTTTCTCACCGTACTACTGTACTTAGGGATAATTTTACATTTGAAAAATACATTAACGATAATTAATTAAGAAATTTTAATTGGGGGACTTAAATTTTATGGAGTAATTTTTTGAAATTTTTGGGACATTGATTTTTTTTTTTTTTCGTCGTACGAGGGGTTATTTTAAGTTTGATATTTTTTCAGTAATGATAATTAATTAAGAAATTTTAATTGGGGGACTTTAACTTTTTTGGGGAGTATTTTTGAAGATTGAATTTTTCATGGACATTGAATTTTTTCGTCGTACTGCAGTATGAGGGGTTATTTTGAGTTTGATTTTTTTTACTAATGATAATTAATTAAGAAATTTTAATTGGGGGACTTTAACTTTTTTCGGGGTAATTTTTGAATTTTTAGGGGTCATTGATTTTTCTTTTCGTCGCACGAGGGGTTTTTTGAGTTTGATTTTTTTCATTAATGATAATTAATTAAGAAATTTTAATTGAGACACTTTAACTTTTTGGGGGTAATTTTTGAATTTTCATGGACATTGATTTATTTCGCTGTTGTTTAGTACGAGGGGATATTTTGAGTTGGATATTTTTTTACTAATGATAATTAAGAAATTTTAATTGGGGGACTTTAACTTTTTGGGGATAATTTTTGAGATAGAATTTTTTGCGAGATAGATTTTTCTTTTCGTCGTACTCCAGTACGAGGGGTCATTTGTACTTTTAAAAATTAATTTAGAAGTTTTAATTGGGAGACTTTAATTTTAGGGAATAATTTCTGAGATAGATTTTTTTTTCTGACATATATTTTTTAGCGCACTTGAGTTTTCGGTGTTATTTTTAGGGGCATAATTTTTGTGTTAGAGTTTTTACTGGCAACGATTTTTAATTTGGGAACTTTCAAATATTTTTTTCGCGATTTTCCTTTAGCAATCGAATTTTAAACATTCATTAAACATTTTAATTGGGAGACTTTATCTTTTAACGCAAATTTTTAGATAAAAATGGAATTTTCAACATAAATTGGATGAGAGGACTTTACGCGATTCAATTTAGTGACGTATGCGCTTGACTATTGAGTATTAATTAAAATTTTGAATGATTGTGAATTTTGTTATTTAGTGTTAGAATTTTTGTCTGCAAATTTTTAAATAGTACTGCCCCATCCGTGGCTGAGAGGTTCTGCTCACGAAGCTAATAGACCTGAAGTGTTGGGTTCAATCCCATTCGCGCCCGTCGGCCTAATCGTTCGGAGTTTTGTTTGAGCCATGAATTTGCATGCGTAAATATGGGTTAGGTTACCTTAGAAAGACCTCCACGAAGGGCACCCCCCCCCCCCCCTCGGGCCTAGTGTAGATAATCGTCCGTCAAAATCAACCCACCTTTTAAATAGTGTTAATAAATTTTAGAATTTTTTTTTCTTCTGAATACGTGTTAGATCGGTGGTTATGTTTTCGCGGATTTAATCATAAATAGAAATTGTTAGGATATTTTTAAAGATATCAGTTTTCGATTTGTTATGCAATTTTTAGGCATGTATTGCTTAATTTATATGAAAATATATTTTGAAAAAAACAAAAAAAAAACACGAAATGCCATTCATAAAGATATTAGGAAATGTATACCCCCTACCCCTAAATGAATATCTATATATTTGTAAAATATGGGGTTACCTATTTAATGGTGTGTTTGAATTTGTCCCATCAAATTTTATTGACGCATGTTTTCTATTTTTAAACAGTGCCATTATAAATTATCTAGATCTATTTTTTAAAACTAGAAAATCGATTTTTTAAACAAAGCGCTTTTTAAACATATATAATTTTTGAATGTTTCTATTAAAGTACTTTGAATTTTTAATAAGATTTTGGAAAAAAACGCATTTTTTACAAATTTTCGCTAATATTACACTTTTTAAAATAAAACTATTAAATACCTAAATTTACCAAAAATTTAACACACTTACTTTACTTAAAATGACTTTCAGAGTCTAAAAAACGCGTGTTTCTGTAGGAAAATGTCTACTATACTGAACCGTGGTCATCGTGCGTTATCTTTGGGAACACTGAGATGTGAATCACTTTATCTAGATAAGGGGTTTTCCTTTTTATCGTGATAGGATATTAGATTTTAATTTCGATTGACTAATGGTAGGGTACAAATTACGATTTTCAAATAATTAATTTAAGATTTTTATTATCTCACTGATTGCGAATTTAATGAATGAATAATTAATATTACGTCACACAAAACGAATTTTTTGAATAATTAAGATTTAATATTGCGTCACAATTTTTGAATGATTTTATTAATATAAAATTTTTATCCAATTGGGAGTCATTTTTTTCCCTTATCGATTGATTTTAAATAAAATTGGAATATTTATTAATACTATATTAACAATTTAATGCATGTGCGACATTTCTTTTGGATAAAATTAAAACTCTTTTCTAATGAAACCTTTAAAAACGGATACTTTTTAAATTGATTCATTAACCGTGAGAATACTTCAAACACGTCATTGATGAGTCATCACACATAAGTAAATTTTCACTCGTAAACATGAAAGTTTTAATAAATATATTGAGGTTTTTGAAAAGTGACACTCATTTCGTGCAGTGGACTTTGAATTTTTAGTCTAGTTCTAATTTCGACCTAGTTCAAATTTTGTTAAGTTAACACGTTACGAAATATAGGGGAGCTTTATACTATGCATTAATATAACTATGATTTTTGCTTAATTTTTTACAAGGATAAAATTTTTATCATCGGAAAAACACATCTTTAAGAGATTTAAAATAAATATTTGTAAATATATATATAATTTAATATCATTAAATATTTAGTATCTTCACACATAATTAACACATGTTAATTAAGTACGATTAAATTTAAAAGAAATCACAATTTTCATTAAATTAAAAAGAAATTGTACATTTAACTTTTAATCTAGCAAATATTAAAACATGAAAGAAATGATTGCGCTTTTAGATCATATAACTTTAATCATAAAAATTTGAATACTTATCACTTTTAAATGAAAATGATAAACCTTTATTTAAAATTTTTCAGTTTATAATTAGAGACATACAATTAACTAGAAACTTAAGTATAAAAACAGAAATGAATATCTAGCAATAAGGTTAACATTTTTAATAAAAAATTAATATTTTAGGTTAATTTTAAACGTGCTAGTATTTTTAGACTAGCGAAATATCCCTTTTTTAGAAAATACTTTTCTGGTTTAATTTTCATTTATTTTTTAAATATAACTTTTAAAAAATATTCTCAACTGTAAAAACTGGGGATTTGCTTTTGACAATTTTATTTGAATTTAAGATTTGTTTTACATTTAGAAGTATATCTTATCAAAATAAATTGGAAATATTTAGATTTGTTTATTATTAATAATTTGAAAAATAAAACATTTAAAAGTAAATTTACTTACTTTTGTTTATGTTTCATAAAAATCCAAAAGGGTTGAAAAAGAGTAGCAACACTTCACATAAGTTTTGTGATACTAAATGGAGTAAATTTTGAACATCAATATCTTATCTGTTTGGGTATTTCCATGAATACATGATTCATGAGATAAGCAGAATGTCATGTTCAAATATGAATCTAAGAACAGTGTTAATGAATTTACTTTATTCATATCGTATATACTTTAGCTATAATTAATATAATGTGTAATTAATAAGGGATTTAATTAATATGATGCGTTTTTAAATAAAATCTAAATATAATTGTATCTTTTTTAGTCTTATTTAATAGAAGAGGAATGCTTTTCAAATTTATTAAGAAACATGTAAGTTATTATTAGCTTGGAAATTGCAACTGAATTAAAAATTGACTTTTAACATAGAATTAGTCTTTTGCGAAATTTTCAATGAAAATATTTCTCACTTAAAAGTTTACTTCTCACATTAAAAAAGTCATATACTTGGAATTTTTACCGGGAAAATTTTCTCACATGGAAAAAGGCTTTAGTGATTGTATTAGAATAAAAACTTATCATATTAAAATTTTTAATAAGTAAATTATTATTATTAAATCTATGTCACCCACCACTCACTTTATTTACAAATAAATATTTTTCACTTTTTAATGGAAACAAAAATGGTAGGTAAAGCTTTCGTTTAATATTTTTAAATTAATATGAGTCTTTTTTTTTTTTTTTTTTTTTTTTTTCAGTGCGACACCTTCAAATTTAAAACCTTTTGAGAGCTTTTATAGGGAGAACGTAAACAAATCGAAGTCTCACATTTCAACAATAAAGGATTTATACTAAGTACACTACAAACTTATTTCTAAAAAGGAAAGACATAACCTTATTTCAGTTTTTCGTTAAGCATATTTTTAATTCACAAGCAGGCTTCACACATATTATTTAGCACACAAGTTACTTCAGCGAAAAATCCCTTTTCCTTATCTAAATGATTCATAGGGATTCATACCTCCCTCATGAATACGTTATACAAACGATGTATTAGTTTAATGAATATAAATTTTAACTGAATCCTTTAAACTTTATTTGATAACATTCGATCATTTTTATATTTCAAAACGAAGAAAAATTATTGAATATCACCTAACAAGCATATACTTTTACACTAACATGTTATAAAAACACTTCTCAATATTCAAATTTTATGATATTTCGACATCTCTCGCCAAGCTTTTTAAGAATGAAAGACTATTTCGTTAGAATATTTAGCTTTTTGTATACAATTTTAGCAATAAATACATAATGCACTCAACTTTACTTTGTCATTAAACATTAAATTAATCCATCGCATACCAATTCAAACGTAGGATTTTTTTATTTAGGGTAGATAAGTATACGTGTATATATATATATATATATATATATATACATGTGCGATATATGTATATATATATATACATGTATATATATATACGTGTGCATATATATATATACATACACGAAAAACTGAAATAAGGTTATGTCTTTCCTTTTTAGAAATAAGTTTGTAGTGTACTTAGTATAAATCCTTTATTGTTGAAATGTGAGACTTCGATTTGTTTACGTTCTCCCTATAAAAGCTCTCAAAAGGTTTTAAATTTGAAGGAGTCGCACTGAAAAAAAAAAAAAAAAAAGACTCATATTAATTTAAAAATATTAAACGAAAGCTTTACCTACCATTTTTGTTTCCATTAAAAAGTGAAAAATATTTATTTGTAAATAAAGTGAGTGGTGGGTGACATAGATTTAATAATAATAATTTACTTATTAAAAATTTTAATATGATAAGTCTTTATTCTAATACAATCACTAAAGCCTTTTTCCATGTGAGAAAATTTTCCCGGTAAAAATTCCAAGTATATGACTTTTTTAATGTGAGAAGTAAACTTTTAAGTGAGAAATATTTTCATTGAAAATTTAGCAAAAGACTAATTCTATGTTAAAAGTCAATTTTTAATTCAGTTGCAATTTCCAAGCTAATAATAACTTACATGTTTCTTAATAAATTTGAAAAGCATTCCTCTTCTATTAAATAAGACTAAAAAAGATACAATTATATTTAGATTTTATTTAAAAACGCATCATATTAATTAAATCCCTTATTAATTACACATTATATTAATTATAGCTAAAGTATATACGATATGAATAAAGTAAATTCATTAACACTGTTCTTAGATTCATATTTGAACATGACATTCTGCTTATCTCATGAATCATGTATTCATGGAAATACCCAAACAGATAAGATATTGATGTTCAAAATTTACTCCATTTAGTATCACAAAACTTATGTGAAGTGTTGCTACTCTTTTTCAACCCTTTTGGATTTTTATGAAACATAAACAAAAGTAAGTAAATTTACTTTTAAATGTTTTATTTTTCAAATTATTAATAATAAACAAATCTAAATATTTCCAATTTATTTTGATAAGATATACTTCTAAATGTAAAACAAATCTTAAATTCAAATAAAATTGTCAAAAGCAAATCCCCAGTTTTTACAGTTGAGAATATTTTTTAAAAGTTATATTTAAAAAATAAATGAAAATTAAACCAGAAAAGTATTTTCTAAAAAAAGGGATATTTCGCTAGTCTAAAAATACTAGCACGTTTAAAATTAACCTAAAATATTAATTTTTTATTAAAAATGTTAACCTTATTGCTAGATATTCATTTCTGTTTTTATACTTAAGTTTCTAGTTAATTGTATGTCTCTAATTATAAACTGAAAAATTTTAAATAAAGGTTTATCATTTTCATTTAAAAGTGATAAGTATTCAAATTTTTATGATTAAAGTTATATGATCTAAAAGCGCAATCATTTCTTTCATGTTTTAATATTTGCTAGATTAAAAGTTAAATGTACAATTTCTTTTTAATTTAATGAAAATTGTGATTTCTTTTAAATTTAATCGTACTTAATTAACATGTGTTAATTATGTGTGAAGATACTAAATATTTAATGATATTAAATTATATATATATTTACAAATATTTATTTTAAATCTCTTAAAGATGTGTTTTTCCGATGATAAAAATTTTATCCTTGTAAAAAATTAAGCAAAAATCATAGTTATATTAATGCATAGTATAAAGCTCCCCTATATTTCGTAACGTGTTAACTTAACAAAATTTGAACTAGGTCGAAATTAGAACTAGACTAAAAATTCAAAGTCCACTGCACGAAATGAGTGTCACTTTTCAAAAACCTCAATATATTTATTAAAACTTTCATGTTTACGAGTGAAAATTTACTTATGTGTGATGACTCATCAATGACGTGTTTGAAGTATTCTCACGGTTAATGAATCAATTTAAAAAGTATCCGTTTTTAAAGGTTTCATTAGAAAAGAGTTTTAATTTTATCCAAAAGAAATGTCGCACATGCATTAAATTGTTAATATAGTATTAATAAATATTCCAATTTTATTTAAAATCAATCGATAAGGGAAAAAAATGACTCCCAATTGGATAAAAATTTTATATTAATAAAATCATTCAAAAATTGTGACGCAATATTAAATCTTAATTATTCAAAAAATTCGTTTTGTGTGACGTAATATTAATTATTCATTCATTAAATTCGCAATCAGTGAGATAATAAAAATCTTAAATTAATTATTTGAAAATCGTAATTTGTACCCTACCATTAGTCAATCGAAATTAAAATCTAATATCCTATCACGATAAAAAGGAAAACCCCTTATCTAGATAAAGTGATTCACTTCTGAGTGTTCCCAAAGATAACGCACGATGACCACGGTTCAGTATAGTAGACATTTTCCTACAGAAACACGCGTTTTTTAGACTCTGAAAGTCATTTTAAGTAAAGTAAGTGTGTTAAATTTTTGGTAAATTTAGGTATTTAATAGTTTTATTTTAAAAAGTGTAATATTAGCGAAAATTTGTAAAAAATGCGTTTTTTTCCAAAATCTTATTAAAAATTCAAAGTATTTTAATAGAAACATTCAAAAATTATATATGTTTAAAAAGCGCTTTGTTTAAAAAATCGATTTTCTAGTTTTAAAAAATAGATCTAGATAATTTATAATGGCACTGTTTAAAAATAGAAAACATGCGTCAATAAAATTTGATGGGACAAATTCAAACACACCATTAAATAGGTAACCCCATATTTTACAAATATATAGATATTCATTTAGGGGTAGGGGGTATACATTTCCTAATATCTTTATGAATGGCATTTCATGTTTTTTTTTTGTTTTTTTCAAAATATATTTTCATATAAATTAAGCAATACATGCCTAAAAATTGCATAACAAATCGAAAACTGATATCCTTAAAAATATCCTAACAATTTCTATTTATGATTAAATCCGCGAAAACATAACCACCGATCTAACACGTATTCAGAAAAAAAAAAATTCTAAAATTTATTAACACTATTTAAAAGGTGGGTTGATTTTGACGGGCGATTATCTACACTAGGCGTGAGGGGGGAGTGCCCTTCGTGGAGGTCTTTCTAAGGTAACCTAACCCATATTTACGCATGCAAATTCATGGCTCAAACAAAACTCCGAACGATTAGGCCGACGGGCGCGAATGGGATCGAACCCAACACTTCAGGTCTATTAGCTTCGTGAGCAGAACCTCTCAGCCACGTATGGGGCAGTACTATTTAAAAATTTGCAGACAAAAATTCTAACACTAAATAACAAAATTCACAATCATTCAAAATTTTAATTAATACTCAATAGTCAAGCGCATACGTCACTAAATTGAATCGCGTAAAGTCCTCTCATCCAATTTATGTTGAAAATTCCATTTTTATCTAAAAATTTGCGTTAAAAGATAAAGTCTCCCAATTAAAATGTTTAATGAATGTTTAAAATTCGATTGCTAAAGGAAAATCGCGAAAAAAATATTTGAAAGTTCCCAAATTAAAAATCGTTGCCAGTAAAAACTCTAACACAAAAATTATGCCCCTAAAAATAACACCGAAAACTCAAGTGCGCTAAAAAATATATGTCAGAAAAAAAAATCTATCTCAGAAATTATTCCCTAAAATTAACCCCCTCACTGACAAGCCCGTGTTAATACGTTCACTACGCTCCAGGTTTCACTGCAATACACGCAATATTTAAAGTAATATAATTCTATTGATTTAATGTATTTTTAATACATTGAACAATGATTAATACTTCCAAGGATTGCATTCATATTCGTTAAGTTTTTTTTTAAAATAAAATGTTGAATGAATAGTCTTTTTTTTTAGCATTTAAAGAAAATGCAGAGAAAACAACATTACAATTTTATCCTTTTCCAAGACAGTCAGAGTCTCCCAATTAAAACTTCTAAATTAATTTTTAAAAGTACAAATGACCCCTCGTACTGGAGTACGACGAAAAGAAAAATCTATCTCCCAAAAAATTCTATCTCAAAAATTATCCCCAAAAAGTTAAAGTCCCCCAATTAAAATTTCTTAATTATCATTAGTAAAAAAAATATCCAACTCAAAATATCCCCTCGTACTAAACAACAGCGAAATAAATCAATGTCCATGAAAATTCAAAAATTACCCCCAAAAAGTTAAAGTGTCTCAATTAAAATTTCTTAATTAATTATCATTAATGAAAAAAATCAAACTCAAAAAACCCCTCGTGCGACGAAAGGAAAAATCAATGACCCCTAAAAATTCAAAAATTACCCCGAAAAAAGTTAAAGTCCCCCAATTAAAATTTCTTAATTAATTATCATTAGTAAAAAAAATCAAACTCAAAATAACCCCTCATACTGCAGTACGACGAAAAAATTCAATGTCCATGAAAAATTCAATCTTCAAAAATACTCCTCAAAAAAGTTAAAGTCCCCCAATTAAAATTTCTTAATTAATTATCATTAATGAAAAAATATCAAACTTAAAATAACCCCTCGTACGACGAAAAAAAAAAAAAATCAATGTCCCAAAAATTTCAAAAAATTACTCCAAAAAATTTAAGTCCCCCAATTAAAATTTCTTAATTAATTATCGTTAATGTATTTTTCAAATGTAAAATTATCCCTAAGTACTGTAGTACGGTGAGAAAAAAAATGAATCTCTAAAAATTTCAATCTTCAAAAATTACCCTGAAAAAAGTTAAAGTCCCCCAATTAAAATTAATTATCATTAGTAAAAAAAAAAAAAAACTTAAAATTACCCCTCATACTGTAGTACGGTAAGAAAAAAAAATCAATCTCCCAAAAATTCAATCTTCAAAAATTACCCCGAAAAAAGTTAAAGTCCCCCAATTAAAATTAATTATCATTAGTAAAATAATTAAACTCAAAATAACCCCTCATACTATAAGATGACACATCACCCCCACCGTCGTGCCGCATCACCTTGACCCCGCCTCCAACAGTACGTCACATGACCTTGACCCCTCCTCCAAGAGCACGCCACATGACCTTCACAGGTGCACAGAGGTCGTTCAAGGTCACACCGCTCCCACCGCTGATGCAGAACCGGCAAATATTATCTACTGACGCAGCATGCATCACTACGTATTTAAGGGTTAAAAGCATGAAATGAACGAGAACCATTCTAAATTACGATTGCTATTGATTTTTAAATAATATTTGGGGGCTGTACATATATGATGTTATCACATTAGGGGAGGAGGGGGGAATCTAGCACTTGATGTCATAAGACATCTGTGGGAGAGGGAGGGGGATTTTTCTATTGATTTCGTTATCATTTAAGATCCAAACAAAATTTTTACATCAGTATAGTCTGTTGTCTTTTTTTTTTTTTTAACTTATTTAATTTTTGTGAAAATACAAAGTTATTATTAAAATCATTAAATGATTATAAAATCATTTTTTTCCAAAATATGGGATATCACAACGTTCGCTATTCCTGTTCTTCTGCTATATATAATTCATTATTAGAGAAACTAGGTTCGAAACGATATTTGCTATGTTTACTAAGTAAAAAATGGGCAAGAATGTTCTCCACCTGTTTTCGTTATAAGAAGTTCTGTTTACTCCCGTGGCGGGGGAAGTGTTAGAAAACAGTATTGCTGTTAAATGCATAAATGAATTAGTAAAATGAAGCAGAAATTTAAAATGAAAATCAGATTTGCATCATTGAAGCATAGCATTGCATTATTATTATTATTAACATGTAACAACTTTTCGAAATATTAACATGAATAAGGAAGAAGAAAGTTTTGGGATTGGGACTTCCGACTAGTTATTATAAAAATTATAGATCTACAGTGGCCGAAATTTTTGCCCGCACTATCCCGTTTATGTTTTTGCAATTCATGTCCCCGGCCGACCTGAGCCAAAATAATTCTTAGCTAATATTATTCTACAATTAAAATTCATTTAACAGAACTGCATACATATTTATGCATTATTACATAGTCTAATTTATCTAAATTTACAGCAAGTTTCAGATTATATTCTCGGAATTAATGAAATACAGAATTACAACATTAAAAAATCAATTTAAAAAAATGTACTGTTCTGGAAAAATCAATTTGGTGGTGTTATTTATGACGGCCGATTATCTGCACGAGGGATATAGGAGTGCCGTCCGTGGTAGAGATAAGCACGGGCCGGGCTCGGCCGATTTTCCTTCACTGCACTTGGGCCGGGCCGGGACTGCTCTCCACTCATGTTGGGCCGGGCCCGGGCCATACTTTTCCTGAAGGCTCGGGCCTATTTTTTCTGTACAGAGCCGGTACTGGTTGCATTCCTAGTCTTCACAGCCCAAAATTTTCAGTCCTAGTTTTGACCCAGCCCCTATGTAAATCATTGTCTCAGCGTGGCCTGGTCTATTCAAAGGTCAGTTAAATTAGGCCCGGCACAAAAATTTTTGCGAAAAATGCATAAAATTTTAAATCGCCATTATTGTACGCTTAAACATTAAAATTTATTCTCTTTAAAGAATTGTAGATTTCTACGCATATTAACCCTTAAATGCCGGGTGTTGCTTTTCGGCAACATACCCAATTTCGGCTCTAAAATGCTATTACAATAATATTGAAGCTATAATGCCTAATGTTGCCAATAAAATACATTCTGAAAATATTATAAAACCGATTTTCAACATGTAGATGGCAACACTTGTGCTGTTTAAGAATAAAGATAGATTTATTTTTTCAATTGTTGCAACTTGTTCTTTTTGTTTTGTTTAGAAGCTTGCGAAATACCCTATTTTGTTCTGCAGTGAGCAAGTAAAATTTAATTTCTTATGACAGATCCTAAAATTCTTGTGTGTTTAATATTATAGAATTTTCTCAAGGAAAAGTATTTTTTCAATTAAAAACCAATATTGCCGATTAGTAACACATTGTTTTTTAGCCGTAAACCATACTTTAAACAAAATATGATTTTTTAAAGTAGTTTTCCCATGATTTATTAAAAAAAGGAAAGCCAAAAAACATTATTACAATGATTTTTGAAAAATCAGGCATTTAAGAGTTAAAATATAGTAAAACGTGTGAAAAGGAACCTGCCTATGACGGAACCCTGTTTAAACTGGAAAACGTGTTGGTCCATGCAAAATTAATATACTAATAGGTACGAAAAGAATATATGATACATTTGCACTTGCTAAGAAGGGAACTTGTCTATAACGCATTTTTTTTCTTTTCTATGCAATTCCGTCTTAGAAGATTTTACTATATAGCATTTTTCAGATTTTTAATGGAATATGGATTAACAATATTAATGATAACTGAAACATTTACATACAAGAAATAGGGATTCATTAAAAAAATAAATATTGCAGCCTGCGGCACTTCTATAAAAATGATTATAAACATGAAAAAAAAAGGTTAAGATAAATATTTTTAGTCAGAATTCCTCGTACGAGACAAATTTTAAACCAAATCGACGAAAAATCAATCTTTTATAGAAATTCACTCAGGCCGGGCCGGGCCGAATTTTTTTCTATGAGTCGGGCCGGGCCTGGAAATTTCGGCCCGTGCAAATCTCTACTCCGTGGGGGTCTTGCTAAGGGAACCTAACCCGTATTTACGCAAGGTTTCGCAAGTTTCGATGAAAACCACGAAAACTCCGAACGGTTAGGCCGACAGGCGCGATTGGGTTCGAACCCAGCACCTCCCGTCTACCAGCTTCGAGAGCAGAACCTCCCAGCCACTGGTGGGGTAAAAATCAATTTGAAAAATGAAAAAAAATCCTAATTTTCAAGCACTTTGAAGAACAAAAAATAGTTCTTTGAAAATATTTTTCTTAAATTTAGTTTACCGACATAAATTTCTAAAGATTCCGTTAACAAATATACAATATCAATCACTATTATTTTTACGTAAAAAATATCCGGCACGCAGTAGGATAGGTCCCGATTAGAATGAAGTCCAGTTTGGGTCCATAGAGCTATGAAGATTAATCTTCATAGCTCCATGGTTGGGCCCAGGAAGAGTCTGCAGGAAAAAATGCAAGCTCGTTGGTTGGTTTGTTGATTGGCGAGCAGCTTGGGACTTTTACTAATGTAAGACCGTTTCAGGTCCGGCTTGAATGTTATGTATGTTTATCGGCAAGAATCCGTGCAAACCTTTAAACTAAATCGAAATGAATATCTGCGTTCTTGTCAGGGCCGTGCGAAGCGGGGGCCGAAGGGGGATATCGCCCCGGCGCGGAACTTGAGGGGGCGCCAAATTTATACAACAAACCTCGTCTTTTTCTTCTTTTTTGTAAAAAAAAGACATGTATACTTACTAACATGTAATATTGCTAATTTTTTTTCTCAGTGAAAGTATGGATATTTTTCGTTTCAAAGTTATTGCACTCTCCTTTACCTCCCACTGAAATACAAATTTATGAATAAGGACTTCTTTCTTTTCAGAACTTGTTTCAAGTTTTTGTCTTTGTCTCTTTTGTTCACTCTCTCTGTTCTGAGTCTGTGCTTGTGACGAAAACATATACTATCAAAATAGCATGAGGTTTCTTTCTTGGAATATAAAAGGGTTCAAAACTGTTATACTGTACTGTTATATACATTTTTTCTACACTTATTTTCCAGATCTCCTTTTCCAAACTATAAGTGCAATTTTCTTTTATGTTACTTAGTTTTTGAAATTTCTGAATTAAAATTAAACCTAAAGTTTCAAAATATGCGCGCAATATGTATTCAATAGACTTTGTTTCTGTTTCTGCACTTTTCAATTTTGTGACACCTGTCACAAAGAAAAATTGGGAAGGAGGGGGGGAGGGGGGCGCCAAATTGAAACTTTGCCCCGTGCAAACTTTTCTCTTCGCACGCTGCTGGTTCTTGTTCATATGCATATGCATGCCCATGTGAGTTTTCTTTCTTTCTTTTTTTTCTTTTTTTTTTTTTTTTTTTAAGTTGATTGCGTTGTGAAAAGGAGAGGGGATTAATTAATTTAACTCATTAAAGCAGGTTGGTAAGAAAACTTGTCATGCAAGGCGAACAAAATTTTTAAATTTCAATACGAGTATTTTAGTTTGGAATTTTTCACATTATCTAATCTCAGATTTAGAGCGATTAAATAATTAAAAATTACAAAGTCGAAAAAACTGGTGTAGAAGAATTAAAAGAAGTGTAAAGGAGGCTCATCGTTAATGTGTTAATAGAATGACCAGACCTCTCAAAAGTTCTTGCACCCGGCTCAAAGACGGATCCAGCCCTCCATTTAGAACGGGGGGGGGGGGTCACGGCTCCTTTTTTAAGGAGGGGTGTCACATCTCTTAATAAGCAATTTTTATATTGAAAGCTGTTCCCATATCTAAAATGGCTACTTTTCTGATACTTTTCAGAGGTCCTTTTCATTCGTAAATACGAAAGAAATTGCATTAATGTTCGTAAAAATATAAAATTAACACATTTTATTCAGATACCAAGAAATTGAAGAACTCCCCACTTTCTTAATTTTAAAGAATCATTCAAGGAATTGAGCAAATTTTTATTTTAAGCAAATTTTTGAAGGAAAATTTTAGGCAATTTTTAAGCAAATTTTTAGGATTTGACAGTTACAAAAATGGCTCATGAGAAGCAATTGGCTGTTGCGGACTGAAATTCAGTTTTAAACCCCACATTTTACGGTGTTTTCTCAAAAGATTCTTCGCCTTTATCGACAAGTGGAGAACGCTAATCAATCACATTTGTTGGGAATAAGCGCACATGCAAATGTCTTGCATCTAAGGTTAAATATGACTTCATGGATGATGGATGTGTCGAGAATCACCTACTTTGGATTTAAGTAGAGGTTTAAAGAGTCAGAAAGATTATCATTGTTGAGCAAGGGATGCATGTGAAAGAATAAAGAATTTAATACATATATTTCATTTTTAAAATGTTCTTTAGAAATGGCCCCCTTGGATACGCCACTGAAGGACGAATGATTGGAAGTAAACATATAGTAATCTCCGTTTCTAATACATCTAACTACAGGAGTAAACAGCTGCGTGGGAAGAAAATGTGTCCGCGTGGCCTAACGGATAAGGCGTCTGACTTCGAATCAGAAGATTGCAGGTTCGAATCCTGTCGCGGACGTTAGAAAATTTTATGGATTTCGTTTTAAATTTTTTAAGTATGCATGTATTTGATAAAGAAAAATGAATTTCTGTGATCTCATATCTTATTTTTTTTCATGTTTTATGAACAATTAATGCATAAGCATATCTATATGCATAAATTTCCACATATTTTTCATAGATAGACCCCTACGAGAGAAAAATTGATAAATATAATTCTGAAAATGTTCGATTTTATATTTCATTCGAGTTTACGATTAAAAAATTTCTTTCACATCGGTATTGAGAATTGCATTTTTTTTTTCTTTTTCTTTTCTTTTTTTTTTTTTTTTTAAAGGAAATATCATTTTTTGAGGTGTGAGAAATGCAGACGTTTGTTAAATTGAAAGGCATATATGTGTTTGATATTTAATGCTTTAATGCGCTGTTTGGTGTATGTTTGAGAATCGGTGGTTGAATAAGTAAATTTAAAGTTATGCATAAAAAATTTCTTATAAGAAAGTATGATTCTGTGGCCATCACAAACCATTTTTAACACTTTCCAACATAGTTGAACAGTGTTTAAGAATTGGGTTTGCCTGTGCTCTAAGGCAGATCACACATTGAACAGACAAGCGACAAAAAAGCGTAAGTCAAGAGACATTTCACCTTGTTAACGAAGAAGAAACCGGTTTGAACGCTACAATTTCTCTCCTGTCTCACGCTTTTGTCTGCTTCTCTGTCCAGTGTGTGATCTGCCTATTCGCGTAAATATAATCCGTTTGCCATGAAATTGATATATCTTATTGGGTATGACTTTGGCATATTCGGTACTGATAACGAAGCGCGTAGCATTTACGGTTCATTTACACTTCACAGGGACACTCAAAAGAATTCCGTTACCTTACGGTCTATGGGGAAAAATCGTTTGCGATGTTTTTTAATGATATTACACTCTTTTAAACATACTGAAATGGATATATATCTCTGAATTGTACTACAAGGTTCTTACTATAGATCGTGGTGAGCATAGAATTTATCATTCATTTACAGGGCACTCAAAAGAATTACAGAAGAAAATAAAAGTTATGGAACTACTGAAGCCTAGGAAAAATAATTGCTGGAATTGTGTTTTCATTTGTGGTATACTTTTTTAAATATAATTATTTTTTAAATATTACTTGGCGTGTATAAATTCTATAGATCCCATATAGGACTGCACAAAAGTTTAAAAAAAAACATTCGTTTATTGACGGAAAAATTTCACCTGTGCTATGCGTTTAGCTGAACTAACTTTTAGCATGCTATGTAGTATACATACATACGACTATCTATAGATCATATGGGTCAATATCTGAAAATTGGACAATTTGCGTCCACTGCTAATAATATTCCATTAATTATACTAAAACTAAAAACTGAAAAATGTAATATATTGTAATATTTGTTATAACAATTGCCAATGCTAAATGGACATATGATGATGTATAAATAATTAATTTTAAGTTTTAAACAAACGAAATCATCATTTCAGTCCCTGTCCCCAGGTACAAATATCCAATATTAAATGTATGCTGTAAAAATTTTTATAAATATTTTTAACTTTTGCTATTATATATTTATACCTATATATATACAGTCGGACCTCTATTTAACGAACCTCTATTTTGCGAATTTCTCTATTTTGCGAACTTTTTCTCTGAACCAAGAACATTTTGCGAATTTCTTCGTAAAATAACCTCCAAATAGCGAAGTGCATTCTCTATTTAACGAAATTTTTCTTGTGATCAAGATTTTTTTTTTCTCCCCATTTCTCAAAATATTTCTGGACATTTCAAACTGATTCTTTCTTTAAACACATTTTATGATGTTCAATAGCCTTGAACTGGTTTTACCAGGCGCCTTTTTTGTCAGCAGTGAGAATTCGGTAAGTACGGAGGACGAAGACGATAATCCCTTAGAGTAACTTAAAAAACTGTGGATATAGGGAGAAAAAAAGAAGAAATTTACCATGATGTGCTGATTGATGATTGTATTTGACTTAATTCTGAAATTGAGTCCTCGGAAGCACTATCCGAATTGGATATTTTCGACAGTGTGAAAAATAAAAACAATACAGCAATGAATTGCGATGAAGACGAATATGATGATGATGAAAATGATCATTATATAGGAATTAACAAAACTTCGTATTATGAAATGCTAAAATCATTTGAAACAATCCAACGCGGATTATAGTTAGAAGAAAATGCGCATGTTTTTTGGCGCATTGCAAAGATGCGAGACGTATTATGAGAGAAAGCACTTTTAAAAATAAAATACTCAGGCAAAATTAACAGAGATTAAAAAATAAATAAATTTAAGGACGCATATATTAATGTATGTTTAAAATTATTTACTATAATAATAATAAATACGATAATGTCATTAAAATTCGTTAATTTTAATATAAAACTATTTACTTTAAACATAAAATACAGTGCATTCCCGGACAATATTTTGTTTTCCTTGCAGATTTCAAAGACTTAAACACATAGAAAAAATGAATTGATGATGGATATTGACTGGTAAAATAAATAAAACAAATCGATATAATTTATTTAAAAAAATGTGATTAATTACTTTTAGTAAAAATATTTAGTGTTTATGAATTTAAAATCTGTTTTATGTAGTTTAAAGTATTTAAAAAGGTCAATCTCTATTTAACGAATTTTCCATATAACGAACTTTTTTCCGGGATTTAGCGACTTCGTTAAATAGAGGTTCGACTGTATACAGTATGGGAAAATATAATGCTCCTTTACTCGTATAGACTATATGGTAAAATACTGTAGTAAATATATTTGTCCCTGAGGTTGACCATCATTTCACTCCCTCTAACCACACATTTAGGTTAACAGATACTAGGTGGCGCTGGCAGAATTATTTCCATTGCAACAGCAACTACAGTTCAACTATCCACCATGGATGAAGGTAAGTTGTTCTTCTCATTGCTTCATTTTTAGAAATATTTAGTTTTTGTTCTGAAAAGGGATGAGTATTTTTTATAGCATCATTCAAGTCCCCCTATTTAATTTTTTATCTATAAAAAAAAAGCTTATTGCAACTTTATTTATATAACATACAAATGTCAAATGGCATATTTAATCATTTACAAGTGTTCAAAATGATTCAATAAAATGGCTGTGCAGCTTTTAAGACAAAATCATCACCTCAGTCCTAGTTATTAGACACTGATTACGGTGTTAACAGACACTTTCTTCCATAAAAGTTTATCCTACGCATAAAATATACATCCTTGATCTCAAAACACTACATCATTGAAGTGACAAAACATGTATCATAGTATATAATTGAAGAGCTAAGTGGAAGAATATGTTAAGTAACAAAAATTACATTTCAAGAAATTTGAGGTGAAAGTTTTTGCTGTAAATTTTAGCGATTTATTTTCTGTTTGATACCATGTGTTTAAAATATTAACAGGTATGGTACTAAACTCTCTCAAAAAAATTATTCATATTTAATTTTCAAATATTAAAAATTATTAATATTATTGACATTATAAAATATTAAAATATTTAATATTAATGAATAATGTCTTAAATCTTCAAGACTAAATGCCCCGCCAGTGGCCGAGAGGTTCTGCTCTCGAAGCTGGTAGACGGGAGGTGCTGGGTTCGATCCCAATCGCGCCCGTCGGCCTAATCGTTCGGAGTTTTCGTGGTTTTCTTCGAGCCGTGGATCTTCCATGCGTTAATACGGATTAGGTTCCCTTAGAAAGACCCCCACAGAGGGCACTCCCCCCGGGCCTATATCCCTCGTGTAGATAATTGGCCGTCAAAAATCAACCCAACCCAACCCTTCAAGACTAAATAGAATCTTAGTATTTTAGCTTCACCATGTGATAGGATACCTCATAACGCTTTCATCCAAAAGATTAAAAAAAAATTTAGAAAATGTAGCATAACATGTTCGTCCACTCAGCTCTTCAATTGTATTTGGAAATTGGTACGTTAATTCAAATAAATAAATAAATAAATAAAATAAATAAATAAATAAAACTAGATAAAAAAAATGCAATTTAACAAATTACAACGGCCATTTGGAAAATGATTTTTTCAAAGACTAAAATTTAAGACATAAAAAATAGCACGGAGTTGATCCTACATTACGTACGCCATGAATTAAATATTAATAGTGTTATTACACGTAAAAATTGCAAGCGACAGAAATCGCCTGCGACTCGTACTTATTACCCATCTGAAACTTATGTATTATCCAAGCATTTCATTGGCTGTTCGGGAAAAGGCTTTTCCATCGTCAGATTTCCAAGAATTCTGACGGCCAATTTTAAATGAAATTTCATTTTTAAACTTCTAAACATCCCACAATATTACTTTTTCGCCGTCGTATACAGAAAAAAATGTACTTTTAAATGCAATTTGTTTGAAAGCTGTATCTCAATTTGTTTCTGAGTTATTAATTTTTTTTGTAGTTTTTATTAATTTTTCGGGTTTCGTTCATCTGACGAAACCCTATTCGTCTCGCTCCTCTGTCTGTCTGTCTGTCCGTCCGTCACAGAGCCCGTTCTCAGAAACTATACATGCTGGAGACTTGAAATTTTGCATACTTATAGCTGAACACCACACATCATACGACAAATCATAAAATTTTGAAAAAGTCGTACATTTAACCCTATGGGCTCCCACATGTGTATTTTAAACAATTCTTTCTAAGTGAGCCCCTATTTAGGTTGGAGGCGTGAAATTTTGCATACTTATAGCTGAACACCATCATGCGACAAACCATAAAATTTTGAAAAAGTCGTATATTTAACCCTTTGGGCTCCCACATGCGTATTTTAAGCAATTCTTTCTAACTGAGCCCCTTATTAAATTGGAGATTTGAAATTTTGCATATTTATAGCAGAACACCTGAGGCCAGGCGACAAATAATAAAATCTTGAAAAAGTCTTACATTTAACCCTTTGAGCTACCACATATGTATTTTAAGCAATTCTTTCTAAGAGAGCCCCTAATTAAGTTGGAGACATGAATTTTTGCATACGTATAACTGAATACCTCAGACCACACGACAAATCGTAAAATTTTCAAAAAGTCTTATATTATTTACTCCTTTGGGTTCTAACTTGTGTATTTTAAGCAATTATTCTAACCTCCGCCCTTTTCACGTGGGGAGCACTTTTCCAACTTTTGCCAACACATAGGCGTAACCAGGGGGGGTGCCCTGGGTGCTCGGGCACCCCCCCCCCCCGCTTGCGCAGACTCAAGCACAATTATTTAAAAAAAATCGAAATCTACAAAAGAAAAAAGAAGTGAAAGCAGAGTTCAGTTAGTTTAACAAATTAGTTCATTCACAAAACTAACAGCCTAAGTTTTGAACTGTGATAAAAAAAAAAAAAAAAAAGAATTCCACGTTCTTTTTTTTAAATTATGTTCTTTATCTTTTTTAAAACTAGAATATTTACAACAATCTGTATTAGTCATATTAAGTCAAAAAAGAAGTTTTATAATCCCACTTTGACGTCTTTTTTTTTTTTTGTTGGAGATTTTTTTTTTAACACCGTTCTTACTATTGCATGTTTCTGCAAGTTCATGAGAAATTAAAGCAAGTTTTCTTGACGAGGATAGAAACATAAATTATTTGTCTCTTTGCGCAGTCTGAAGTCTAGAAAGAAGCAAAAAAATTTGAAAGGGAATGCAGATGTGAAACAGTAGTTGCAAAATGCGATTAGCCGAGGGAAAGTTGGGCGTGCACAGACCCTGCCTCCTTTGAAAATGAGAAATAATAGCACAGAACATTAAAATTAATCTGGAGTTGATTGGTTGGTTGAATTTCGTGTTTCGCGACCATATTTTGACATTCATAAAAGGAATATGGTTGCGTCAATCTTTAAAGTCAATATAGTCATTTTTTTCCTCTGAAAATTTTTATACGATTTTTGGAGTTTCTTCTCGTTTTGCAGAGTTCTTTTGAAACTAGGAAAAGGACCCGGTTTTAATCTTTTAGCCCAGTGCAGTAAATTTTGACAAAATTCGCGATTTTATTCTGCGATCATTTCATGATATTTACAATTTTTCCCAAAATCATTTGCCGAAATTCACGTCTTTCTACGCGATCTTTTGTCGAAAAGCGCACTTTTCACCACGAATATTTGACAAAATTCGTGTTTTTCACCGCGAACCTTTGACGAAATTCGCATTTTTTACCGCGATATTTTGACGAAATTGGGATTTCTTTAGCACGATCCTTCGATGAAATTCGTGTTTTATTTACACGATCTTTTGACGATATTCGCATTTTCTTTCTGCGATCCTTTAACGAAATTCTCGTTTTCACCGGGATCCTTTGACGAATTGTTTTTGGCGACCTATTCACGAAACTTATTTTTTTACAGGGGTCATTTGTCGAAATTCGCGATAGTTTTGCGCGACCGATCGGGAAAATTCTCGATATCTTTACGTACCATGTATCAAAATCTTCTACTCTTTTCCGCGACTTTTTGACGAAATTTGCAACATTTATTCGTCAATCATTTATCGTAATTCGTGATTTTTTTGCGCAATCTTTGACAAAATTTGCGATTTCTTTTTGCACTCTTTTATCGAAATTCACGATATTTTTCACGATCGTTTGAAGAAATTCCCAAATTTTTTCCGGGACCGAGTCACGAATTGATTTTGAGAAGTTCCACAAAAGAAATAAAAATAGCGGACTTCAAAAAATTTTTTTGAACTCACTTAAGATTCACAAATCTGTGAAAGAATTTTGAGGGCGGATTTACTACTCAGCATTTTTTATTATGCGAGACTTTTCCTTTTCTGTGCACAAATAGCGCGAACTCGCACGCTATTTCAAACCCTGCCCGTCAAAGAAAACTTCATTACTAGTGGCGTTTCGCTGGTTGCTTTTTTAGAATAAAAGAAATCTAGGATTTGAAGGGGGGGGGGGGGGAGAGACAGCCTTCGGCAACGTACCCTCGACCAAGCTACGATCACTTCCGTCTCGAAACAAACGAATCCTGAATTATCGCGATTTTTTTTTTTGTTTGTTTGTTTCGAGCCAAATTAAATTTTCAGCTTTCTTATAAGAACTGGTTTGACATTCTTCCATTTCGAATTTAATCACGGCAATTGCAAAAATTACCAGAGTTCGTTTTCTGTTTTTAAAAAAAAGTCTAATAATCACCTCAAAGTGCAAAAAAAACCCGCTAAAAATCGCATTAAAAATTCGGAAAAGATTAAAAAACAACAGGGAACGAAATTAACTAATTGGCTAAAATATTTAAACCTGATTCCTTTTAGGAACGCGAAAAAAACCCCTCTAAAAATAGCATTAAAAAATTGTTACAAATTGAAAAATCGCTGTAAGAATCTCGAAAAAACTTTATTGAAAAGAAGACAAAGTTTACTGGATAAAATATATAAATCGGATTGTTTTTAACTAATCTGAAAAAATTCGCATAAAAAATTAATTGAAAAAATTCCAGAAATTGTCTTCGATATGCATGATTTCAGGCAAACAGGTACTTTCCTGTCAAATCTTGCGGCTGTGAGGACTGCATTGTTTTTTCAGAGTTCAGCGCACGCGCGTACACACACACCCAGTGACAGACAAGCACCTATCTTTATTATTACAGTCGCATCATGATAATATAATTTTTACCGCCTAGAAAAAAATTTAGTGTATACAGTAGACGCTCGATATTGCGAACCTCTTTTTTACGAATTCTTTGTTTTTACGAACTGATGTACTAGTCTCGACCAGCACCCTATTGAACTAATGTTATTCCCATTTACGAACTTTCGATTTTACGAACGCATTATAGTATGAGTCCACTCGAGTTCGTAAAATCGATCGTCTACTGTATTATCATGATCTGCTGTACCTAATACATTGGACACATTCTGAGGTAAAAAGATGAATTATTAATGAATATTGTAATTATTTATAATAGTATAATAATTATTTATATGCACTTTCCTCCAAAATTTCTTGGGTCCCCCCACTCCCGGTGATCCCTAAGAAGTCATGGAGTCACATTCTGAAAAACTTCCGTGAGTATGTACTGGTGTACAGCATGTATTATCTGAGATTTAATTTCATTCATAAGGCTTTGACCTAGATAATGTTAGGTCTCATGCAATGCCCCTGTGCCTATAGAAGTTTCCAGCATAATTAAAGGCCTTTTTTAATCTTTATAAGAAGTTAGAGTTGCAAAAGGTTTTACACTTGTGACCACACTTAGTCACTGTCTTATTTCACTGCTGCAAGGAGATTTACATATCTTTTTTTTAACCATTAGATTTAGTTTTGATATTTTGATCCCTTTCTCACGCAAACAAAAATCGCATTTGAACCCTTTTTAAAAGAAATACCATACAATTATAAATTCTAAGAGGAAAACCTGTCTAAAACGGAAATTCGACCGGTTTCTTGGGGTTCCGTTTTAGCAGGTTTTACTTTATAAGATATTGTTTGTATCCAACATATTCAGGTTAAAAAGTCTGGGCACCCCCCCCGTTCAAAAGGCTGGTTACGCCTATGCAACACCCCTTTGACCATTCTTTCATATTATGCACCATAGCCTTACATATTTTAGTTCCACTTTTTACCGCCATGGGCGTCTACTTATCTCGGGTGCTATGGGCCCAATCCCCTCGACTAATATATCTACGGATAGTATGTAAAACGGAGTTTCATTCGGATAGAGGTTTGCTTAGAATAGAGTGCGTCCCTGGTTGCGAAATGTGGAACTAACAGATTTTTCAAAAGGATAAAGTGTTTTGAAAGGAATATTAAACGAAACCCTTTGTGCGATATGTGATCACACTTGCCCACTTGTTTGTCATAGTGGCAACACTCTGTTGTCCATCTCTGTTGAAAGTTAAGGGAAATACAGATTACTGTATGGACCAATCAGAAAACGAATAAAATGATGGTTAAACCAATAAAAACCTTCAGATATGCTTTTGATTTCCTACCCTGACGAGGACAATAACCATTTTTCCAAATGCTCAAATAATAATAATAATAATAATAATAATAAATAAATAAATAAAAATTCTGGAGTGAAATTGTCCAGTTTTCAGATATTGACCCATATACAGGCCTGCACAAAAAAATCGTATATTTTCCCTGACTATTGATGGTAATAGCAGAAATTAGGCTTTCAAATGCTTTATGCGTTTTCCAAAATGTTCATTTATTAACTGTGAAGTTTTGTTATAGTATTCTGAATGTGTTGGAAAGTGTTTCATAATCTATGCTGTATGCATGATTTTTCATTCTTGTTTTTATATTACTCTAATATATTGATTTAAATAACACTGTTAACACACCAACAATTACGAAGTTGCGTCCATTAATAAAAATAATAATAATTAGAATTTACAGTGATCAGTGAATAAAAAAAGGCGTGGTTCCACCGCATTTCCTACTGGTATTAAAATACAAAACTGGTTATACGTACATATACCTTTTTAACACTTTCGAGCATAGTTGAAAAGTGTTTATGAATTCGATTTGTCTGTCCATGCTCTAACTCGAATAAATATAGTCCGATTGCCGTGAAATTGATATATGTTTTTGGTGTTTACTATGGCATGTTCGGCATTGTAAATGAAGTGTGTAGCCTTTCCGGTTCATTTACAGGGCCACTCAAAAGAATTCCGTTATATTACAGTCTATGGGGAAAAATCGTCTGTCGTGTATTTTAATGATATTACAGTATTTTAAACATATTGAAATTGATATACATGACTGAGGTGTACTACGAGGTTCTTACTATAGAATGTGGTGTGGATAGAACTTATCGTTCATTTAAAGGGACACACAAAATAATTTGGTTATAGAAGGAAATGAGCAATAATTTGTGGTATGCATTGTTAAATTTAACTATTCTTTAAATATTACTTGATGTTTATTAGTTCTATACATGATATAGAAGGCCTCACAAAAGTTCTCAACAAGATCCGTTCATTGGCGGAAATTCCTGAATGTATAGACGCAGATTCACTGTCGCCAATCGCCACTTGGCGACTAAATTTTTTGCTTTAGCGACAAATTTTCGGCTTCTAAGTCGCCATCCTTTGTCAAATTTCGCCTTTTTTCCGGCAATCTTTAGACGAAAATCGCATTTTCCCCCGTGATCCTTTGACGAAATTCAGGTTTTATAGCGATCGTTTTATGAATCTCGCGGTTTTTTCGCGGTGCTTTGACGAAATTTGCGATCCTTTGATAAAATTCTTTTTCCTACAATTTGTTGACGAAATTCGCATTGTTTCTGCGATCCTTTGACAAAATTAGCGTTTTTTCTGCGATACTTTGATACAATTAGTGTGTTTTTTTCCGTTATCCTTTGACGACGTTCACGTTTTTTTTACGAAAATTGACGAAATTCGCATTCTCCCCGATATATTTTGACGAAATACGTGTTTATTCGGAATTCTTTGACGGAATTCGCATTTCTTTCCTGATCCTTTGACGAAATTTGTAGGGTTTTTTTACGATCCTTTGAGGATGTTCGCTCTCTGAATTTTCCCCCATATAAATGCTATTGCTTTTATGGGTTTCTTTCACAATGTGGTCTCTGGATTATTTTGGTTTTGGAGCCACTGGCTCTTTAAAAATTTTGGGAATCTGCACCTATACCTGAATGAGAATTTCCAACTGTGCTATGCGTTTAACTGAACTAACTTTTAGCATACTATGTAGTATACATACACATCTGTAGATCATATACAGGTCTGCACAAAACGAAATCCTGTATTTTAAGGACTATTAATGGTAATATCAGAAATCGGGTTTTCAAGTGCGTTATGCGTTTTCCAAATTGTTCATTTAGACATCATCTTTCACCTTAGTAAAGTTTTGTTATAATATTCTGAATGTGTTAGAAAGTTTTTCATAATCTATACTGTAAGCATGATTTTTCGTTGTTGTTTTAATTAATATCTTTAAATATTAAATTTGGCCCAATATATAGTGTGATATTTTGGATCGCTATAATGATCATCGCAAAAATATAGCATAGCAACGCTTCCTGTTGAGTGAACACAGTCAAAACTGAAACAACATAATTTTTACTTTCTTCTATCTTTACAAGAAGAAAGTATTAGATTCGTGAAAGATTTAGACTTCCGGTTTTCGATGGATTTATACGTGTTAGAAGGTCCTGAACACGATCTGATGGTTTTTAGAAAATGTCTGTCTGTCACTCTGTGAATCTGTCTGTCTTTGACAAAAATTTTGTGGGCGCTCTATCTCAAGAACTAATGCGCGGAATTTCACAAAACTTTAGATTCAGTTAGACATTGATATAAACTGGTTCTGATTAGTTTTTTCTGTATATCACCCAAAAAGGTGGCGCTGCTGTGCTCTTTTTTTCACGATTTCCGCAATAGCTCAATCTCAAGAACTAATGCACGAATTTTCGTTGATACAAGATGTTGCTGATTAGGTTTTCATTTCAATTACTCAATAGATGGCGATGCTATACTGTATTTTTCACGATATTCGCAGTAGCTCTATATAAAAAACTAATGTACGGATTTTCATAAATTTTCATGATGGGCATAGATTGCCATTTAATTTTGGCACCGTGCTATCGAATTTTGAAGTATTAACATGTATGAAATCGAAGAAAGTTTTGGGATTGGCACATCCAACTAGTTAATAAATGTCTTACATATGAAATCTGGTGAAATTCTATCCCTTAGAATCCGAGATATAGCTATAGCTATAAACAGAAACCGTTAAAATACCGCAGAGAAGCTCTACCCGTTGAGCAAGATGCATTCAAACGTAACAGGTACCAACTGATGTCAGAGTCTAACTGAATACCAAGTTTGATGAAATTTTATCCATAAATGCTGAAATATAGCTATAATCGATATCGTAAAAAATACAACCTGGTAGCGCCACCTGGTGTGCTATATACACCTAAACCTACTCAGTATCTATACTTATGACAAAATCTACTGAATATGATTTGATGAAATTCCATCACATCGATACCGAAATTTAGCTGTCACGCAAATTGTGAAAACACAGCATAGCAGCGCTATCTGTTGAGCAAGATGCAACCAAATCTAATCATCATCTATTCATGTCTAGATCGAAAAGAATATGCAATTTTATGAAATTCAGTACATTAGTTCTGGAGATATAGCTATCACGGAAATCTCGAAAGGTACATCATTGCAGTATTACCTGCTGAATAGGGTGGAGCGAAAATTTTTTTTTCTTCAAATCAAAATTGGCCGGGGTGGGAAAGGTGCTCTATCAGATCCTCATTCTGAATATAAAATATTTTTGAAAAATATTAATATTAAATACTGCCCCAAGGTCATTGAATATTGAGAAAAAACGTAAAAGTGCTCGCCTGTGGAAAAAAAAAATTCTTTTCCTAATCAAAATGGGGCGGTGTGGGAAAGTTGCTCTATCATATCCTCATTCTGAATAAAAAATATCTTTTAAAAATATTAATATTAAATACTGCCCCAAGGTCATTGAATATTGAGAAAAAACGTAAAAATTGTGCATTTTCCCATTTTCCCCCTCAAATATTCAAATTATTTTATAAACTTAATTTAAAAGGATGATCATCGAATTATTATTATAATTATTATATATTTATAGTAAAATTATGTAATATTTATATAAAATTCACTATTATTGTACTAATTCAACGACTATACTTTTTTAAAATATATGAAATTTGGGTAATTGTAATTGTTTTACAAATTTTACTTAACCTGTGTAAGAAAATATAATTTGAAATTATTCTTAAAGAACTATAGTAATAAGGTAAAAATAATTTACTGTTTAATTTATAAGCAGTGAAGTTACCATTTTATAGTAGTCCATACTGCTTTTTAGTTTCAAAAACTGGCATTTTTTTCCGAGACTCCAGACGTTTCAATGAATCCATGGTGTCTCAAAGGACCACAAACAGCAGAAGAAGCCTCCACAACAAGTCTCACACATATTTCAGTGGCTTGATTGTGTCAAGGGAATAGAATAAATCTTAGGTAAGATGTCTTCATCTATTGCCTTTGGATTTAGGATACACTTTGTAAGAATGTTATGATCTAAGAACTTAGTTAATGGTGGTTATGTCACGGTCACTTCAGTCTAATTTATGAAATCGATATAGTCTTTGGTCTCTCAGGTAACTTGATCGTTTGTTTTCGTGAAACTTTTATTATTCTGCATAGCATTATTATTCTCATTCATACTATATAAGTGTGGCACTGCGCAGAATAATAAAATCTCGAAAGTCAAAAAATTCTTTACATACGTGATCTCAGGTAACTTGAACGTACCTAAAGAATGTCTTCACTTTCAAGATTTTATTATTATGCGTAGTGCCAACACATTTACATACTATGTAAGAGCTTTGGCACTACGCAGAACAATAAAATCTCGAAAGTCAAGAAATTCTTTACATACGGATAAATTTGGAAGCCAAAGTCTATATAGATTCTATAAATTGGGCTGAAGTGACCGTGATACAACCACCCACTCACAAGTTTACATTCGACCACACATCTCCCCTCCGAACTTTCTCTATAAGGTTTACTTTAAGTTTTTTGGGTCGCTGAATCCGAATTTTTAACTTCCCCCCAAAATTTCCCCCCCTAAATAGTTGTTTTTAACTTAAATTCTTACAAATTGTATCCTAAATCCAAAGGCAATAGATGAAGACATCTTACCTAAGATTAAACTAATCCCTTGTCACAATCAAGCCACTGAAAGATGTGTGAAACTTGTTACGGAGGCTTCTTCTGCTGTTTGTGGTCCTTTGAGACGCGTTGAGTTCATTAAAACTTGTCTGGAGTCTCGGAAAAAAAAGGCAGTTTTTAAAACCAAAAAACAGTATGGACTACTATAAAATGGTAACTTCGTTGCTTGTAAATTGCAATAGTAAATTGCAATAGTAAATTATTTTTATCTTATTACTATAGTTCATTAAGAATAATTTCAAATTATATTTTTTTACACAGGTTAAGTAAAAAATATAAAACAATTACAATTACCCAAATTTCATATATTAAAAAAAGTATAGTCGTTGAATAAGCATAATAAAAGCGAATTTGGTATAAATATTACATAATTTTACTATACATTTATAATAACAATAATGATAATTCGATGATCATCCTTTTAAATTAAATTAATAAAATAGTTCGTATATTTGAGGAAAAAAATGGGAAAATGCACAACTTTTATGTTTTTTCTCAATATTCAATGACCTTGGGGCAGTATTTAATATTAATATTTTTCAAAGATATTTTTTATTCAGAATTAGGATATGATAGAGCAACTTTATCCCACCGCCTCATTTTGATTTGAAAAAAAAAATATTTTCCATAGCCGAGCGCTTTTACGTTTTTCTCAATATTCAATGACATTGGGGCAGTATTTAATATTAATATTTTTCAAAGATATTTTATATTCAGAATAAGGATCTGATAGAGCAACTTTACCACACCGGCCAATTTTGATTTGAAGAAATTTTTTTTTCCCCATAGGCGAGCGCTCCACCCTACTGCTGAACGATATATACCCAAACCTAATAAGCTCCATTTGAAATTGTAGCAGAGTATAAAGTTTTATGGAAAAATTATAATTCATTATTTCTTAAGATAGACAAAAATTTGTCACACACAGACAGCCAGGCAGACATTTTCCAAAAACAGTCAAATCGTGATCATGACATCTCAAAATGTATAAACTCCTCGTAACGTATAAAGTTCTAAATAAACGGAGGTAAAAAAAAATTGTGATCCCAATACTTGCTTCCTATATACACAGAAGAAACTAAAAACAAGAAATTAAAATCATACGTCAGGCACAGATTATTAACCCCCTCGTTGCATAAGTAATTCTTCGCGATGAGCGTCTTTTACAAAATCTTTAATCTTTTATCACCGGTTCTTTAAAGCAGAAATTTTTGACCATCGTAATCGGGGAAAATGTCCTGATTAAATCAGACAAAGTTTTCTATAAAAAATAACTGGTGGGAATAACCAAATAGTATTAATTAGACGGGAAAATGCATGCCCGAGAATATCTCGGGTTGCTCAGCGAGAGATTTAAACACTTTCCAACACATTCAGAATAATGTAACAAAACTGAACCGTTTAATAAAGATATTAGGACTAATTCAACCATTTGGAAACGCATGACACATTTGAAATCTCAATTTCGGCAAATCCCAACTACAGTCGGAACATTATCTGAATTGTTTGAGCAGCTTTGTATATGACATATATATCTGCATCTATTAACTACATGCATGCAAAAATTTAGTTCAGTTCGGATTTAAATACCTCATTTGAAAATTCACCTTCAGCAATTTCTGTTAATAATGAGAATGGTATGTGAATTTTTTTGTGTAGCCTTGTATACGAGGTATAAAGTTTATACATAACGGGTAACATGCAAGAAATTTTTTTAATTTAACCCTTAAATGCCGGGTGTTGCTTTTCGGCAACATACCCAATTTAGGCTCTAAAATACCATTAGAATAATATTAAAGCTATAATGCCTAATGTTGCCAATAAAATACATTCTGAAAATATTATTAAATCGATTTTCAACATGTAGATGGCAACACTTGTGCTGTTTAAGAATAAAGATAGATTTATTTTTGCAATTGGTGCTACTTGTTCTTTTTGATTTGTTTGGAAGCTTGCGAAATACCCTATTTTGTTCTGCAGTGAGCAAGTAAAATTTATTTTTTATTATAGTTCCTAAAATTCTTGTGTGTTTAATAAAATAGAATTTTATCAAGGAAAATTATTTTTTCAATTAAAGACCAGTATTGCCGATTAGTAACAAACTGTTTTTTAGCCGTAAACCGTACTTAAAACAAAATATTATTTTTTTAAGTATTTTTCCCATGATTTATTTAAAAAATGCAAGCCGAAAAACATTATTACAACGATTTTTGAAAAATCAGGCATTTAAGGGTTAAAAGCGCATACCGAAACTGAAAACGCGCTTCCAGCAATTTTTTCTCAAAGATAGTACTGTAACCGATTTCTTTTGCGTGTCCCTATAAATGGATTACAAATTCTATGAATGGCCTATTCGGTAGTAACCATGTTGTAGTGAAATTCAGTGATTTATATCAATTTCAATACCCTTGGAATAGCGTAATGTCAATAAAACACTCTGCTAACGATTTTTTCCCCACTGACCATAATGCAACAGAATTCTTTGAGTACCCCTGTAAATGAACTATTAATGCTACCTACCTCCTATTTAATACCGAATATTCCATTGTAGGCATGATTAACACATATCGATTACATAAAAAACCGAGTCTGTTTACGCGAGTTAGAGCGTGTACAGACAGACGGACAGACAAACCGAATTCATAAACACTTTTCAACTTTCTCGAAAAGTGTTAAAAAATCATGTTTTGGAATCAGTTTTCAAAATCAATTTGAATTTCAGCTAAACGAATAAATGTGTCCCCAGAGTTTCAAATTTTTTGAACATATATTATAGATAGAGAAACCGCTTTGCAATTTGAGACTTTATTTCAAGAATGTATAAATTTAGCATTCATAATAAAGTTTCTTTCAATGAACTGTTTCCAAAAGGAATTCCTATTAACATCTTCATTTAAATACTTCCGTGACATGCATTCTTGGTAAATTCCTGCCTTTTCATTTCACAGAAAATTGAAATAGCTTCTTGAAATTTCTCTCAGTTGTGTATAAAGCTCCTGAATTTAAATGTTATTCAACGTGATCTATTAGATGGTTATACTTTACCTATTTTAAGAAGTACTAATAAACCTTACCTTAACCCTATCGGGTTTGTCGTGCTGATAATAATACATGTCTACGATGATAATACACAGAGCTCGGTGGTGTTACAATTTTTCTCAAAACCTGTTTTATTACACTCTTTTTAACACTTTCCAACAAAGTTGAAAAGTGTTCATGAATTCGGTTTGTCTGTCCATCCGTCTGTCTGTCTGTCCGCGCTCTAACTTGCGTAAATATACTCGGACTTTTATGCAGTTGGTATATGGGGCATTCTCACAATCTTTTGACTGTCGGGAATAAAAATCTAGTGAAATTAAACTTGCTACAATAACATTTTAATCTGATAGACGAATGCTTTAATGATTCAAAATAAAGAAAAAATGGTCTGCAGCGAAATTTTTTTTTATTTAACTGAGGTTTAAGTTAAACTTGCGAGTTTAATTTTCCTTACCATTTTACCACTATAACTTACTATTTTCTTCTAAAAGTGATAGTAGAAAAAAAAAAAAGCTTTAAAAATGGATTTCGGTTAACGGGAGTTTCGGTTAAAAGAGTTTCGGATAAAAGAGGCTCTACTCTCTCTCTATATATGTAATGGAAAGAAATAAAATTGTTATGTCTGATTTGTGTCATCTATTTCTGTGTATAAATAAGGATCATTCGAGGCGACAGTCAAAGTTCCTCTAGGATTCAAAGCAATTTCCACTTCGGTGGACTTCAAAATGTTAAAGAATTATTGTCAAATGCCAATGTCAACGAATTCTTTTTTGTGTCTCTGTAAACGTACGATAAAGAATATGAAAACCATATTCTATAGTAAGCATCTTATCGTGAACTTCTATGATGTATATAAATTTCAATATATTTGGAATAGTGTAACATCATTAAAATACACTGCAAACGTTATTTCCCAGTTGACTATAATGCAACGGAATTATCTTGAGTGCCCATGTAAATGAAATATTAATGCTACACATTTCATTTTCAATTCCGAATTTCCATGGTAAACTTCAATAATATTTATCAATTACAAGGCAATCCTAGTATATTTACACGAGTTACAGAGCGGACAGACCGAAAAACCTAATTCATAAACACTTTTCAAATTTGTTCTAAAGTGTTAAAACCAGGTTGAGTTAAATAAAAGAAAGAAAAATCATGCGTGAAGCATAGATTATGACACACTTTGCAAGACATTCAGAATAATGTACTATGTTTTAAAAAAAAACGGACTAAAATACGGAAATACTACTGGCAATCGAGGCGCCAGTACTATTTCCGTATTTTAACGGAAGTTTTCCCCCGTAAATTAAAAAAAAAAAAAACGGAATTTTTTCTTTAATTTACCGGGAAAAGTTCCGTTAAAATTACGGAAATAGTACTGGCATCTCGATTTCCAGTAGTATTTCCGTATTTTAGTCCTTTTTTTTTTTTTTTTTTTTTTTCTTTTTACATTGTAATAAAACTTTACCGTTTAATAAGTTGAAATAGGAGGTCTAATTGAACCAGTTGGAAACACATAACACATTTGAAGTCACAATTTCAGGAATTCCAGTCTACAGTCGGAAAATTATCCCAATTTTTTGAGCAGCCCTGTATACGATATATAGATTTGTATCTATTAACTACATGCATGCAAAAATTTAGTTCAGTTGGGTAATACATATCTCAGTTGAAAATTCCCCTTCAGCAATTTCCGCTAATGAGGAGAATGGTACGTGAATTCTTTCAACAGCTCTGTTTACGAGGTATAGAATTTATACACAACATTGCAAAAAATGCAACATGCAAAAAATTTGTTCAATTTAAAAGCGAATACAGAAATTTAAAACGCACTTCCAGCGATTATTGCTCAAAGATATTACTGTAACCGATTCCTTTTATGTGTCCTTGTAAATGAACGACAAGTGTTATGAATGCCCTATTCGATAGTAATCATCTTGTAGTGAAATTCAGTGATTTATATAAAGTCACTAAAATAATCTGCAAACAATTTTTCCCCATTGACAGAATGTAACGGAATTCTTTTGAGTGCCCCTGTAAATGAACTATTAATGCTACATACTTCCTATTCAATACCGCCAATGTAAAGATCAATAACATATGGGGCATTCTCACAATCTTTTGACTTTCATGTCCCTGAATAATAATTTTTATTTTAGTACATATTCTTGGGGTTTCTCTTATCTCATATTCTGGAGAACATCTCATTGCATGACTGTGTAACAATATTAACGAGATAAATAAGTTTTGGACGATGTTGGGGGTCCAAATATACCAAGAAATTCCTATACCGTCCCATGTCCTTGATGCTGATTTTTAAGTTTGGAGCTGTCTGTATAAAATTGTTTCAATAAAAATAATTCGATGTAATTTTTCTGAAACTGCGACAATTGTTTTATATAAATATGTAGCAAAAAATTAACCTGCACACATTTTTAGGTTGATATTATTTTTTGAACTCTGTCCCTGGGTTTTAGATTCCTTACCATCCGTCTTGCTAAACTTTTACAGAAAATCACTTCAGATGCAGCCACAGAATTTTTTTCAAGTTTTTTTTTTCTCATGCAGAAATATGCTAGAGAAATAACGTCTAAAATTCTTTGACAGGAAATTTACTGCAGAATTTAAATCAGCATTTAAATATCAATTTCAAGCTTCGTGGTTTTAGGGGTAGTCTCACCGTCCCCAAGGTTTATTCCTACATTCCTTGTGTGCTAAAAAGCTTTTCTTTTTTTCTGCTGTCACATTTCTTGTGTGCAAATCCATTTTGAAAGGTTTTTTTTTATTAACTACCTTATTCCATGTGTGCAAGCGGTACTTTCCAAACTACGAGTACATATAATATTTTCGATCCCCTTTCTTTGAATTTAACTTGAATTCCCGTAAGCTGCGGAGTGGAACGAAGAAAACGAAAAAATTAGCAATTCTGAAGCCTTTAAATTTTTTGCAAAAGGTTTGGCATGGCTGGAGCAGCAAAAAGACTGTGATACTGGTGAACTAATATCATTAAAAAACTCCGTGATAGAGCTTACAAACAAAAGATTTCTGATAATTTTCCAGCTCTAGATGGGAATTGTTTAAGTTTTGTTTTCAATCTTTTTCTAATCTGTTTATTTAGACATCATGCTTCACAATATAAACGGTGAAGTTTTGATAAAGCGATTCTAGGAGAGATGGCCAGTCTAAATTTTTTCAAAACTTGATCATAGATTGCAACATAAACTTTATTCGTATGAAATAGTTCAACGAGTTTATTTATTGCGACGTGCAGTTGTGTTTTTCGATTATAAAAAGTAAGTGTAATTTTAATGTTATTTAATTTAGTAGTTGAATATTTCTTTTTGACTTAGGTATCTGAATGTTTGGCAGTACGTACGTTATATATATTTTTTACTATATGGACTTTTAAGGCACGTATATAATCTAATCTTTACTTCTAAAACTAAAACAAAGACGTACAATGGCTATTGATGTTTTAAATTGGGCGACCATCAGTCTTTCAATTTCACTAGAGATGGCCACATGAAATCGAGGAGAGATGGCCACCATTAATCAATATTTCAAAATTATACCGAGTGATAATTTTAACTAAATATAATTAAATTTAAAATAAATATATAACGTTTATGTTTATAAATATATTAATTGATATAATTATTTAAATTTTAACAAATATAAATATTTTAATAATAATAATAATAATAATATAATAAGACCTGAAAATACTGAAATAAGTCGGAAATTTTCATAACAGAAACTGATAAAATTGATAAATAAACTAAATTAACGTAATAATACTAAAATTAACGCGAAAAAAAAAAAAAAAAACATGACATTTCCAGTAGCGAAGAAAACGAAATATATTTAGATTATCAGATTCTATCGATTCCGAGTAAATAATTTTGGATTAGGATCACTGTATTGGTTGTGCAAAACAATATAATATCACATCCAATAAATGAGAAACTTTAAAAGTTGATTTTCAACTTTTCGACACCGACTTCCGATATCGGTTTGTGTCTTTGTGGCCCTTCCGGTTTGGTGGATGACAGAATGTCTGGGATCCAGATAGATTTTTCTTTCTTAGCGAAACGAGATCGACCAATCAGAAGATTGCATTTTTGCAAACAGCGAAAAGTTCGCAAAACTGCAGGCTTCTGATTGGTCAATCTCGTTTCACTACCAGCGAAAACTTTATCTGGATCTCGGCTCTTGTCAAGCTAAGTTTTCGCACTTTGAAAGATCTCGTATCTCTGTAAGAGTAACAGTATGAAAGATGAATGCTTATAATTGGGCGACTGCTTCGAAAAGGATTTGAATTTTAAAGTTTTTTTTTTTTTTAATGTTCTAATCATCAGACTTTTATGAAATTGGAATGGGACCAAATGGGTGACTTACACTTTGAAACAACAACAACAAAAAAAAATTATCAAAATCGGTTCATATTTAAGAAAGTTATTCGTGAATATGGCCAAAACATACATACAGGTCGAATTGATAACCTCGTTCTTTTCGAAGTCGGTTAAAAAGGATGTCTGGATACAATGCATAAGGCACCTGAAGTGATTCCATGAAGCGTGTACAAATTATCAAGATCTTTGCCAAACATGTGGTAAGATTTTATGAAAATTAAAGTATAGAAATCATACTTCGAATTTTGTTTATTCGAGTTTTATTCATTCATTTTCCATCATATAACTGCATCTTTACAAATTGCTATATGTTTTCATGATTAACTATATGAAATGTGTTATTTTTTATTTATTTAACGTCACTTTTTCTTTCTTGTATTGGATGGCCATCTCTCCTCGGCTTTAAGGAGAGATGGCCATCTGCCATTTTAATTTCAATGTTGTTTAACACTTTTTGTTTTCTATATTTAATTATTTTTTGCATAAAATAATATGAGTATATGAATAAGAATTTTAAATATGCATAAATATTTCTTGTATTTGCATGCTAAGAATTTTTATTTCCATCTTTAAAAACTATGGCCATCTATCCTAGACTTACCCTACATTATTTTGAATATGTTGGAAAGTGTTTCATAATCTATACTTGGCGAATGATTTTTCTTTCTTGTTGCATATACAAATGGTGCTTTGTAATCGATTTTTAATTCGATAGGCCAGATTTGTAAAAATTACGTTCGCAGGTGTTTTTCCGATGGACAACATACAACATTTTAATGTTTTTACAACTTAATTATAAATTAATACATTAATTTAAGGATTTTGCAACTAGCTTGCGAAGGTCATAAGTCGTCAATTAGTCTCTGTAATGCGTACAATTGTATTGGAGTTTTAAAAAACTATGGGTTTTAATAATGCTCTAAAAAACGCTTGCCAAGATAGGCCATATCGCTCTGAAACTGCAATAGTGAAACATTTTAAAATCTAAAAAGTAGGAAATAAATTATTAATAAAAAATGAAGAGTGTAATAATAATAATAAAAATAATTTAAAAAAACGTTTTTTTCAATTAGTAGTTTAGTGTTATTTAATTTGCGATTATACATTTAGAAATCCATTTAGAAATCCTAAAAAAGATTGTTTAAATAAGGTTTCCTCTTTCCTTTCATGTTGAAAAGAAACAGAGAAAAATTTATAGATATTTTTAATAAATTCACTTGCTTGCACACACCTAAAAAATGCAGTGAAATTTTCATAACCGAGTTCGGTGATCACACTAAATGAATGTAGTGTAAGGGCATTTTTAGGAAGAAGCATGAATTGCAGTAAAAAAATTAAACGTGATTTTCAAGATGAACATCGAATGTACATAAAAGAGTGTATTTTAAGTTGTAAGTTGTACTTTTACACTTATTTTCTACAAAAGAAGAAATCATCTACCGACCAATTGACATCCAAAAAATCACTCCATCCTCCATCGAAACTATTTTTTGTTTCTTTCATTCAACCAAGGAGTTTAAACATAAACAAATTTAAGTTAATTGCATTTACTGGGTGTTCCTAAAATGGTTACACGGCATTTCGGTTCAGCCGTTTCGGTCCCTAGCCAATTCGGTCCCTTGCCATTTCGGTGCCCACCACCTTATAACTCTGACTCTAAATGTTGTAGGCCCGCTAAACGCTGTATGGTTCAACGTCATTTGGGACCTTTATCATTATTATTTTTTTTTTTTTACTTTTAAATAATTATTACTTGCATTTTTTTAACAGTCTTCCCACCGCTTGAAGCAGATTTTTGTGAACAAATTTGATTGAAACTGGGGCTATTTATTTTCAACAAAATAATTATTTTTAATTTTATGTAATAAGGTTACTAATATATTAATTAATTTAATTTTAATTTTTTAACTGACATAACTAAGCTTTTATGCATTTGCCGGTTTTTTTTTCTAAATTACCCCTTTCCTCCGTCTTTCCCAGAAAATAAGTTTATTAGATTTTTATTTCAGTTTTATCATATATATTAAACGAGCAAGCGATTTTCCCGATTACGGATGATATCGTAAACTACTGGATCGATTTTCAGGAAACTTGCCTCCTATACTAAATCGAGCACGAGAAAAAGATCTAGCTAGGTCCCGAATTCAAGAAAATTCGTTTTTACAGGGTAAAACAAGATCTTAGCTGAAATTTTTGCTTACTATAAATCGAAAAATTCTCATGCAATTTACACGAAACGTGTTTTCTATACTAATTCGAGGACGAGAAACACATCTAGCTAGGTTTCGAATTCGAAAAAATTCGCTTTGATCGATTAAAACAAACTCAGCACTGAAAATGTTGCTATACATCGAAAACGGCTCTAACGATTTTCACAAAACTTGAAGCATATACTAAACCGAGCACGAGAAAAAGATCTAGCTAGGTCCCGAATTCAAGAAAATTCGTTCTTATAGGGTAAAACAAGATCTTAGCCGAAACTTCTGCTTGCTATAATTCGAAACATTCTCATGCAATTGACATGAAACGTGTTTTCTACACTAATTCGAGCACGAGAAACACATCTAGCTAGATTTCAAATTCGAGAAATTTTTTTTTATCGATTAAAACAAACTCAGCACTGAAAATGTTGCTATATATCGAAAACGGCTTTAACGATTTTCATAAAATTTGACGCCTATTCTAATTCGAGTTCAAGAAATCGATTTAGCTAAGTCGTTAATTCGAGAAAAATCGTTTTCTGTTGTTAAAAGAAGCTCATTACTCAAAAAAATGGTATTAATCGAAAAAAATTCTGACGATTTTTATGAAATATACTTTATTCTAATATGAGAAAACCTTCCAACTAAGTCTCGACTTAGATAGAAAAAAAAATGTAATTTTAAGCAATTTTTTTATATTTAATCATCCGTAATTGGAATCCTCGCCAAGAGAATGAAAGGTAATCTCGAAAGTGGCACTAAAAGATTGCGTTCTACACTTAATCGAGCACTAGATAACGGCTTATGTAATTCAAAAATACGGTAAAATTTGTTGTAACTGGCTAGAACAAAAAAAAAAAAAAAATGATTGATTATAATTATTGATTATGATTATATTTCGTGAATTTAAATATTTTCATAAACATTAGTAATATTCCTTGATAAATAACTGTGCTTATACTTTTGCTAAGTTTAAAACAGCTGCCATATTGTTATAAACATCTGTATAGTTTGTTGCCATGGCGATATACCCTGGCGCAAAATTAGCAACAATTTTAAAAGCAAGATCATTTTTCTGTGTCAATCTTTCCACATAGCTCATTTTTGTCGCCAAACATTGACTTAGACAACGTATCTTGTTAATAATCATTTAATTTATAAAACATGGAGTATAGCATTCAGGATATATTTGATAATCGCATGCATATAAAATAATTTATTTTCGTATATGACAATCCAAATTTCCGGCTATATGCAAAGTTTTCTTTTCTTTTCTTTTTTTTACTTTAAAATATATTATTTACCTACTCAAATAAATGCTTCGGAATGAAAAATGTAAATTTTATATTTCTTCACCCCACGGAATAAATGGCATTATATTTAAAAGAAAACAATTAATTTTCTATTTAAAAGTGAAATATCTCAACTTTTGCCCATCTATGACATCATTTTCTCTTACTTTTAGTTTTTGACCGTGCTTAGACTAGCAGCCGTAAATTCAAACGTTAACTCCATGACTTATTGATATTCTACTAATATTTAGTAACTATCACTTTTCTATGTTTACTGAAAAAAGTAAATATTTCTAATACTGTGAAGTTAGAACTAAAGTATTCATTTTTCTTTAAATTTAGTTTGTATAATTGCAAATTTATTATGTCTGAAGGACGGCCTAAAAAAAAAAAAAAAAACGAGAATTTGTGGTGGGTCGCTCGTATAATATAATCACTCACTTAAAAACACTTTACTACCTTTATTCGTAGAACATTGATAAACGTCGATTCTGACACTCTTCGTATTCGAACACACAAAAACGCAATGTAAACATTTTCGTCTGCGCTGCTATGACAACGGCTCTGGCCAGCTGCCATTCCGAACGAAGAATTTTCTCCCTTGCCTTTCTGCGGCTGCCACAGAGTATCCCCCCAGTGACGTAGGGTACCGAAGAAACGATATACAAGTGTATACTATTTTTTTTTTTTTTTTTTTTTTTTTGACTATCTGTGTCAGAATCCACGCTTGTGGAGAAAAACTACAAGGATATTTACATGATATAAAATTGCAATATATAACAAAATATAGGCATAATGTGTAGTATGCAAAATGAACAATTTATCAACAATTTCAGTAAGTAATATAAGATGCCAGTTTTTTAGGAAAATGGACATGTCTGCCCGAACGTGTGACAGTTTTTGTTTGGTCAGGGTTACTGTCCGCTTTAAGAGAGAGTTTTAATTTAGAGTTCTCTGGAACAGTTTTCGTGGACAAGTCTGAAGTAGAAATCAAATGAGCTGGCTTCACTCGATCTATTGATACCGTAGACTTACGACCATTAAGCTCGATTGTTATAGTTTTCTCAGTTCTACTTAGAACTTTGTGAGGACCAGTATATGGTTGACACAATGGAGGTTGTACATGATCCACTCTTAGAAAGATGTGTGAACAAGATGTCAAGGAAGGGTGTATATAGAACTTCTCTTGGCAGTGAGATGATGTAGCAACTGGACTTAACTGCCGCATGGTGTTTCGTAGTTGCGTGACGAAGTTATCGTTGAAAGGTCGGATCTTGTATTCATCCAGCATATCACAGGGCAATCTCAACGTAGTGCCGTAGACAAGCTCAGCGCAAGAAGCTTGTATATCTTCCTTCACTGCTGTGCGAATGCCTAGTAAAACTATCGGTAATATTTCAGTCCACCTACTGGTTTCGTGAGCTTTGATGGATGACTTTAAATGTCGATGAAATCTTTCGATAATGCCATTCGATATCGGATGATATGCCGTTGTGCGGATCTTCTGTGTTCCCATCATTTTTGTGAATTCATCAAATATTGCTGATCGCATTTGTGGGCCTTGATCCGTGGTTATGAGCGAAGGGCAACCAAATCTTGATATCCAATGCTTTAATATGGCACTACAAATTGTTTTAGCTTGTGTATCAGATATAGGTACGGCTTCTGGCCATCTGCTAAATCGGTCAATCATCGTTAAAAGATAGCTGAAACCGTCAGATGGAGGCAAGGGACCTACGATATCTATATGTATTTGGGAAAAACGTGCATCAGGAAGAGAGAACGTGCCAAGAGGTGCTTTGGTGTGCCTCTGTATTTTTGATCTTTGACACTTCTCACAGCCACGAACCCAGTTTTTGATATCTCGTTTCATATTTGGCCATACGTATCTGGAACAAATTAGTTTTGTGGTAGCTGCTATGCCTGGATGGGCTAGGTTGTGCAAATGTTCATATATCAGCCGACGAAAGAAACTAGGAACTAAGGGTCGAGGCGTACCTGTTGAAGTATCACATAGTAGGCTACAATCAGAAATGAGGCAAGGTTTCAATTCCAATTTGAGCAATGTACTATTATGCAGGTTCTGTAGCTCTGAATCATTTTCCTGAGCTTTTGCGAATTCCTCAAAATTTAAGATTGGAGATTTTGAAATAGAATCAATTTCAATTCTTGAGAGGCAATCTGCAACAATGTTTTCGGAACCTGGTACATGTCTAATGTCAGTGGAATATTGGGAAATGTAATCTAAATGGCGTGATTGCCGCGGCGAACATTTATGGGGATTTTGCTTAAATGCATAAATTAGCGGTTTTTGATCAGTATAAATTTGAAAAATTCTCCCCTCTAGCATGTGCCGAAATTTTTTTATTGCCGAATAAATAGAAAATAATTCCCGGTCATATGTTGACCAATTCCGCTGACTGTTGTTTAATTTCATGGAAAAAAATGCTAAAGGTTCATAACGTTCCTGATAAAACTGCATAAGGGTGCCGCCGATCGCGACATCTGAGGCGTCAACCCATATACTCAACTGAGCGCCTGGAATAGGGTGCCGTAAAAGAGCAGCCTGAGATATTGCATTTTTGGCAGCTACGAAAGCTTTTTCAGCATCTTCGTTCCAATTAAGGGGTTCTGTTTTAGGAACACGGGAACGAGATTTCTTTTTGTTTGTATGGCCTTCTAACAATTTCACTAAAGGCGCAAGTATGTGTGCAGCTTGATATATGAAAGACCTATAAAAATTAAACATACCCAAAAATCTTCGAAGTTGAGATAAGGTTGTGGGCTGCGGAAAATCGATTATGCATTTAACTTTATCTGGAAGTGGTTGAATACCATGTTCAGATATTCGAAATCCTAAGAAATCAATGGTAGGTTTACCAAATGTGCACTTGGATACATTTATGCACAAACCATATTCTGCTAATTTGGAAAATAGTGCTTTTAAATGATGATAATGCTCCTCGGCATTTTTAGAGGCTATGAGTATATCATCGACGAAAGCATAGACGCCTGGTAAATCACGTATTACCTCATCTATGAATCTCTGAAATGTTGCAGACGCATTGCATAAGCCAAATTGCATGCGTGTGCTTTCGAACAATCCAAAAGGTGTGCATATCGCTGTTTTGGGAATATCATCAGGATTGATTGGTATTTGATGATATGCTTTGATGAGGTCAAGTCGACTAAAAATTTTAGTGTCACGTAAATTAGCAGTAAAATCAGCTATACATGGTATCGGGTATCTGTCTTTTTTGGTTTGCGCATTCAAGGCACGATAATCACCTACAGGTCTCCATTCCAAAGTTCCCTTTTTTGGAACCATGTGCAAAGGTGATGCATAGTTGCTACGTGAAGGTCTTAAATGTCCGAGTTGTATCATATTTTGAAATTCTGTTTTAGCAATTTTCAGGCGATCCGGAGCCAACCTGCGGGGTTTTGCCACAACTGGAGGTCCTTTTGTTGAAATAAAATGCATTGTGTTGTGTTTGACAGGCTGATTGGGATCTGGTAATTTTGTAATAGATGGGAATTGTTTAAGAAGTTCATTATATATATTATCAATATTGATTGTTTTTACTGAATGAATTAATGCACATTTCATGTGACCTGTTGTTTCAAATTTTGTTTTTAAATCTCTTAGACATTTGTGGCGGAGATCTGGAACCAATTCGAAATTATGGAGAAAATCTGCTCCCAAAATTGGTGTACTAACATTTGCCACTAGAAAAGTCCAATTAAATTTTCGTCTTAACTTAAAATCTAGAGAAAGGGTTTGTTGACCATAAACATTTATAGGGGAAGAATTAGCAGCCAAAAGCGTTTGCACGGGTGGATTCCGTTTTTGTACATTGTTGGCAGGAAGGATTGACACGTCCGAACCGGTGTCGACCAGAAAAGAAACATTTGTAGTCCGGTCTCTAATGAACAGGCGACGTGACTGTTGAGGCAAAGAATAAGTCGCCTCTACTCTTTGCTGGTTTCGTTTCCCGCCCAAGAACACGGCTTTATGCACTTTTCTTCCCTACATTTTTTTCCAAATCGTCTATGATACCAACAGATACTTGAATCCCGATTATCACTATTACTTCGCCCTCGAGGTTTACTCCAGTTTCTGCGGTATGGGGACCGACCACGTGAAACAGCAAGCTGATCGATGCGCTTATTTAATTTTTCGATTTCTTTCAATAATTTACCCTCTATCGCCTGTTCATTCGAGCAGGACACGGCAATTGCAGAAGCTGGGGAAGGGGTAACTTCTGAAATACGATCTGAAATTTCCGCTGCTTTATCAAGGGTTAATTCAGAAACAGCCGCTAAAATTGTCTGAACAGAATTTGGTAATCGTTGCAAAAACAATTCTAACATTAAATTGTCTGGAACATTTAGGGATTCCGCGCGACGTTTCATACTACGTAATAAATCTGAAGGTTTCCGATTTCCTAGTTCTTCTCCAGACAAGAGCTGTCGTATCTCTTGCTGGGATGATTCACCTGAGCGCGCAATTAATTCCTTTTTTAAGACACCATAAGGGTCAGTATCATCTGGTTGCATTAAAATATCACGAATGATTGATGCAACATCGGGTGGAAGATGCGAAACTATATAATTATATTTTGTAACAGATTCTGATATTGCTTTGGGGGTAGCTAAAGCAAATGTGCTTTCGCACATCACAAACCATAGCGCAGGATCTGATCTGTTATATAATGGAATTTGAACAGCATCGACACTAGACATGATTTATGGTAATAAATATATAAAATAGTACAATCAAACCAAAATAAATTCGCGAGTTAAATTTTTCTAATAAAATAACAGAAAAAATATCAGGAAAATGACTCAGAAGAACTTATCTGCTTTCCATCGAGCCGCTGTAGAACGATGTATTCTTTGAAAGATGAAGATGATCGGATAACATTCCAACTCATCTAGGAAGGCTGATGCTCTATATAAGAACAGTCCATGGTCACCATTGTGGTGGGTCGCTCGTATAATATAATCACTCACTTAAAAAACACTTTACTACCTTTATTCGTAGAACATTGATAAACGTCGATTCTGACACTCTTCGTATTCGAACACACAAAAACGCAATGTAAACATTTTCGTCTGCGCTGCTATGACAACGGCTCTGGCCAGCTGCCATTCCGAACGAAGAATTTTCTCCCTTGCCTTTCTGCGGCTGCCACAAATTCAACTTTAACGAAAGAATGCCGAGTCCGATTAGAAATACGGAAATTGAAAATGATATTTCAACGTCTAGACCAATGCATGCTGCTAAAGAAAGAAGCCGACAAAAGATCGCAGATATGATGTATTGTCTTAATGAATCTGGATCCCAAGAATTAGATCAATTGTGTACATTAAAAAGACGGAAAAGTGTTGGCAAAACAAACGAAAGCCGCATTCAACCCATACGTTAAATGCAACATTGTTCCATTCAGCACATAGCAAATGAAATAAATAATCGACAAGATCAATATTTATAAGAACACAGACGCCTTAACATAAGACGCCTGCAAATTTTAGTAAAGAAACGAATGCGAACATGGAATTGCGTGTGCAGTTAACAAAGAAGCAACATACCAAAAATGGGGTTCTTTTAACATTGAATGTATTCATTGCGAAGCAATTCATTTTCCAGAAGAGCGTGTGTCTAATCAAATTAACCAGGACTCATTTGGCGACTGCTGCTCACATGGACGAATTAAGTTTGACTTCCCCATTTTTCCAAATGAATTGGTGCGTCTCTTTTTAAAATGCCATCCATTTGCTGAAAATTTCCACACAAAAAATTCGCAATTTAAATTCATGCTTTGCTTTGGCTTCATTTAAGGCACATGATGATCGAACAATTAACAGCCATGGTATTTACAGCTTTGTCGCCGGAGGACAAGTTTATCATAAGATGAATAAGGCAGCTCATCCAACACAAAACAGTGAAGGCGAATTCGAACGACCGCAATATTGTCAAATGTACTTTTTAAGTTCAGAAGATGCTGTTAACGAAAGACTCGAATATCCTCTCAACCATGGAATCAGACGAAATTTAATGGAACTTCTAGAGCATATTATTCGGTCTCAAAGTATGTTTGCACAATCATTTATGATGATGCGACAAGTTGAAGAAGAAGTGAATCGACATGCTAAAGCAGACGGAATAAAAGCTCCATATGTCAAACTTCTGTTTACAATGCAATAAAATGCTGATTACAGAAGATTCAATGTCCCTATAACCAATGATGTATGCGCCGTGCTTACACTCAACGCCGATCAAAGCTTTCCAGATAACGAAATGGTGGTACATCAACGTGGAAAAAAAATGTCAATTTGCGTAATATTGATAAACGGATAGAAACATTCACGTATCCTCTATTTTATCCCAAAGGAACATTTGGTTATTCTGTGGATCTACAATTGCAAATACCTTATACAAGTCGTCAGCATCTTACTCGACTAGAATTAGCACAATATAGAATTGCTTTTCGACTTGAACTTACTAAATACCTTCCTCCAGAAACAGCTATTATAGGTGCAGATTTGCGCAAAATACATTTCAACGCTTTGCATTTTAGTGGTCGGCTTTTCCAACAATACCTCGTTGATACATACATCAGAGTAGAGCGCTATCGCATCCAATGGATCAAGGCTAATCAAAAGAAATTCTTGCTGAGCAATATTCTGGCGTTACCCACATTATTAAGGCACTCGCTGAAAAGAAAAATGTTGCTGGTGAAAAGATAATACTGCCATCTTCATTCATTGGATCGAAGCGATACTATGTTGAACAGTTCGAAGATGCGATGGCCATTGTCTACAGATATTGATCGCCAGATTTCTTTATCACTGTGACATCAACTCCTGAATGGCCAGAAATTAAAGAGGTATCAAGAGTTGTCTTGGAAAATGGAATAACACATGAGCAACCTGCTCAAGATAGACCTGATCTCGTCGCTAGAGTTTGTAAAACTAAATTCGATGACATTATTGAAAAATTGGACAAAAAACAAGTATTTGAAAAGGTTGCTGCTTACGTTTATACAATAGAATTCCAGAAACGTGGCCTCCCACATATGCATCTGCTGCTGATTATGGCTCCTGAAGATAGAATCCGTAACCCAGAGGAACTTGATGACCTGATTTCAGCGGAAATTCCCATTAATAATGATCCTGAATTACGAAATCTGGTGCTAAAATGGATGATTCACAATCCGTGTGGGAAACTAAACCCAAATGCTTAAAACCCGTATGATTAATAAAAATGGATGCATGAAATGTCGCTTCAACTATCCTAACATGTCTATCGAAATCACTTCTTTAGCGGACGATCAAAAACCAAATTATCGACGTAGATATAATCCACAATTGGATCAACATAGTTTAGAATTTTTGCACGAGCATGCTGTTTATCGAAAGGATATAAATGGTTGCAAAATAACAAGAGATAACCGTCACGTAGCTCCATACAAGGCTTATCTGTTGAAGAGATACAAGTGCCATATAAACGTTGAATATGTAGGAAATATTCGTGCTGTAAAATATTTCTACAAATATATCTACAAAGGGCATGATTGTGCAACAATAAAGATCGTTGAAAACCAAAGAAAACTTATGTACAATGAAGTAGACACCTATATTGAAGGTCTATGAATCACTCCACCAGAAGCATGTTGGTGATTATTTGGCAACGAGATTCAAAAGAAAAGCCATTCTGTTCAACCGCTTAGATATCCATTTACCAAGTCAATTTCGAATTGCAAACATTGATCTAACACAAGGAGATTTAGCAGATACGGGTCAGAAAGGTTCAACATTAAAGGCATATTTCCGGCATAATAGAGGCCTAAAACAAATAGAAGAAAATAATCTTCTGAACGGAAATTCTCAGGAAGTTATATATCACTACTATTGGCAAATTCCTGAATACTTCAAATGGGATGGAAAATCCAGCGAATGGATTCAGAGAAGTCGCCGTTTACGCATTATTGGTCGAATACATAATGTAAATTTCATCTCCCAGCCAGAACTCTACCACTTACGAATGTTGCTGTACCATGTTAAGAATGCAACACGCTTCGAAGATATGCTAACAGTTGATGGCATTACATATGCATCATATAAACAAGTTTGCTTAGTTCGTGGACTAACTTACGATGACCAACAATGGATTGAAAGTCTGCGAGAATCTGCAATGTCGAAGATGCCTAAAGTCATGAGAACGCTGTTTACACAGATTCTCATATTTGGATCTCCTGAAAATCCAAGACGCCTATGGGAAATGTTTAAGAAAGATTTGGCTGAAGACCTTCATCCGAGAAACAGGACGGATGGTTAATTCTGTCGAAGAAGCGCTTAAACGTGCTTATCGAATTATCGTATTCAAGTTAAATACAGAAGCTACTGAAGGTAGGAATTTCCTATACTGGGTTCATAAACTTGGTATGGACGATATTGAGGGATACGAGAACGTGCTAAATGAAGAAACTATGAACACCAATGAGTCTATTTCTATTGGAGAACATATGTATCAACTTCTTAAAGGGAGACAAATTGAAATTGTTGATACCATAACGATTTATTCAGTAAACGATTCAACCCCTCGATCAAAATGTTTCTTTATTGATGGACCTGGAGGCATTGTAAAGACTTTTGTATACAAAACTCTTTATTACATCCTTTCAGGACAAAAGCATAAAGTAAAGTGCATGGCATTCACTGGGATTGCTTCTATTCTGCTACCTGTTGGAACTACTTCACACAAGACTTTTGGACTTAAAGCTCCATTGATATCGGATTCAATTTCCACCATCAAAGTTAGATCCGCTAAAGCAGTCGAACTCAGCAAAGTTGATGTATTTTTGATGGATGAAGCTCCTGCTGCCAAAATACGGGCTTCACAACATAGATCAATTGCTGCGCTCTATTGGAAATCCAATTTTGCCATTTGGTGGAAAGCTTATGGTTCTAAGAGGGGACTTCTGTCAATGTCTACCCGTCCAACTGCGAACAAACAGAAGTGAAATATTGTATTTATTAATAAAAAAAGTGAGCTGTGGAACCACTTCAATTCAATTTCATTAACAGATAACACGCGCGTTGATCCGGAACAAAGAGAATTTGCCAAATATGTTTTGAAACTTGGAAATGGGGAGCTACCTGAGAACGCAATGGTTGAAATCGAACTTACCGTAGATATACTTTCAAATGGTCATCTCATTGATGAAGTCTTTGGAAACTGCTTAAAGAAAGGAAGTTATGTAGAAATGAAGGATCGAGCTATCCTTGCGCCATTAAATAAAGATGTCAGCAAGATTAACGCCGAAATTATTGAAAAGCTTCCTGGAGAGTATAAAATCTACCACAGCTACGATTCCGTCAAAGATCAACCTGAAGGAGCAGTCCAGTTTACGACGGAATTTCTCAATTCCATCGAAATAGCTGATTTGCCACCTCATCAGTTAAAGCTTAAAAATAACACAATAATCATACTATTGCGCAATTTAGATGTTTCAGAAGGCCTTTGCAATGGAACAAGGCTAATGGACTTTACCCATGTGACGTCAGCCGCGGGTAAACAGAAGAAAAACACCAATAGGCGTGAAGAACATTTTATCACTGCTTCCCCTTCGTCCAAGAAACAGTTCTTTTCGGAGGGTATCTACCCGCATAGGCGTGGCTGTTGCCATTCGTGGGTAAAGCCCATTGTTAAAGATCTTTGCAATAACATAATCGAAGCAAAAATAATCATAGGAGAATATTCAGGTATCGAAGTACATATTCCGCGAATAACTCTCGATTCAAGCAGAGGTCAACTTGGATGCACGATGCAAAAGCATCAATTTCCTGTGAGGCCAGCATTTCCAATAACTATACATAAAGCTCAAGATCAGACCTTCGAATTTGTTGACGTCGACTTACGGACACCTGTTTGTATGCATGAATGTTCTACGTTGCTTTTTCCAGGGTAAAGAGGCAAAACAACTTAAAGGTACTTCTACCTACAGAAAATCCTCATCACACTCATAATGTTGTATGGAAAGAAGTATTGAATACACCAACAAACAATCAATTTAGTATTTAAAAGACTGCAGAAATGTGTAACAAATCGTTTACTAGAAAGTACTAAGAAAGGGATATAGATCTGTAAATAAATAAAAAGCTCAAAAAACGAATATTTAGTATGTGTTATTATGAATTTTAGAAAGTAGAAATGACATGTTCATGTAGAAATAAATACGCTTAAATCATAAATAAATAACATTTTTTCAATGCAATATGATCGCAGAATAAAAAAGTCCTTCCGGCCAGTGCCGGGAGGAAGAGGTAGCTTTCATAATCCTTATTTTAAAAAAGCCAACTTATATCATGCAAACACACGAAGCTCAATTTAGTGGAAACCGAATATAGGAGATTCAATACTAATTTTTATCAATATAATGAATGAGAATTTCGCGAAATTAGTCAGCTTTATCCAAGCTGCTTTTCTTTAAAGTAACTTATATTTGGCTGCCAAATTCGGCGATTTCTTAAAGTGCCTGTCATTTTAAGACAACATGGTGGATGAGGATAAGCAGTGAACTTGGTCGAGACCTTAGTAATTGCTGTGCACATGCTCACTCACATCGGAATCGGTTAATATACAGGAATGCTGTCGCATGCAAAAAATCAGATTTTTCAAAATGTCACCCACAATAGAAATTGAAACTGCTATATCTGAGCCATTTTTTAAGGTAAAGACAAACAAAAAATGCTCCTGAATCCTTATATCAAGATCAAATACTTAAGAAAGAAACCTTTTTAAATTTCTAATTTTTTTGCACCTCACTTTAAATATATATATATATATATTTTAATTTAATGGCCGCCATTTTGAAACAAGATGGCTGATGAATCTGGCCAGCGAACTTGGTCGAGGTGTTGATGTATACTATCCACATGCCTTCTTACATCGAAATAGGCGAATACGTGTGTTATCGCGTGACAAATACAAGATCGTTTCAAAATGTTAGCCATGCTAGAAATTCAAAATGCTATAAATCAACCATTTTTTAAGATATCAACAAAAGAACAAATTTTCAGAAACAAAAACTGCTCCGGAATCTTTGTATCAAAGCCAAACACATAAAAAAAATCTTTTTCATTTTCCAATTTTTTAATACCTCATTTTGAATTTTAAATTTAATTTTTTTTAATGGCAACCCTTTTGAAATAAGATGGCGAATGAAGCTGGCCAACGAACTCGGTCGAGACATTGGTATGTACTATGTACAGACCAAGTTACATCCAAATAGGTTCATAAATACGCCTGTTATCGCGTGACAAAAATCAGGTCGTTTTAAAATGTCAGCCATAAGAGAAATTCAAAATGCTATTACTCAGCCATTTTTTTTAGATATAGACGAAAGAAAAACTGTTCCGGAATCTTTGTATTAAGGTCAAACACATACAAAAAAAAATGTTTTTCATTTTCCAATTTTTTGGTATCTCATTTAAATTTTTTTATTTTTTAATTTTTTAAATGGCGGCCATTTTGAAACAAGATGGCGGATGAAGCTGGCCAACGAACTCGGTCGAGATATTTGTATGTACTATGTACGCACCAAGGTACATCCAAGTCGGTTCATAAATACGCCTGTTATTACGTGAGAAAAATCAGGACGTTTCAAAATGTCAGCCACGCTAGAAATTCAAAATGCTATAACTCAGCCATTTCTTAAGGTATAGACCAAAGAAAAACTGCTCCCGAATCTTTTTATCAAGGTCAAGCACATAAGAAGAAAATATTTTTTCAATTTTCAATTTTTGGTACCACATTTCAAATTTAAATTTTTCTTAAAAATTTAAATGGCCGCCATTTTTAAACAAGATGGCGGGTGAAGCTGGCCAACGAACCCGGTCGAGACATTGGTATGTACTATGTATAAACGAAGTTACATCCAAATCGGTTCATAAATACGCCTTTTATCGCGTGACAAAATTCAGGACGTTTCAAAATGTCAGCCACGCTAGAAATTCAAAATGCTATAACTCAGCCATTTTTTAAGATATAGACGAAACAAAAACTGCTCCGAAATCTTTGTATAAAGGTCAAATACATAAGAAAAAAATATTTTTCCATCTTCAATTTTTTGGTACCACATTTCAAATTTTAAATTTTTAAAAAATTTTTGAATGGCCGCCATTTTGAAACAAAATGGCGGATGAAGCTGGCCAACGAACTCGGTCAAGAGATTGGTATGTACTATGTACACACCGAATTACATCCAAATCGGTTCATAAATACGCCTTTTATCGCGTGACAAATTTCAGGAGGTTTCAAAAAGTCAGCCACGCTAGAAATTCAAAATGCTATAACTCAGCCATTTTTTAAGATATAGACGAAACAAAAACTGCTCCGGAATCTTTGTATAAAGGTCAAATACATAAGAAAAAAAAAATTTTCCATTTTTAATTTTTTGGTACCACATTTCAAGTTTTAAATTTTTTTAAAAATTTTAAATGGCCGCCATTTTGAAACAAAACGGCGGATGAAGCTGGCCAACGAACTCGGTCGAGACATTGGTATGTACTATGTACACACCGAATTACATCGAAATCGGTTCATAATTACGGGGGTTACAGTGTGACATAGGTCAGATATATATATATATATATATATATATATATATATATATATATATATATATATATATATATCAATTTTGAACGGAGGGTGGTTTCGGGGTCTGGGGGTCATGATCGATGAAAATATACCAAAATTTTTCGAAATCGCTTTCCTCCGAACGGCTGCAATAGGTAGCTTTTTTGTAAAGAAAGCTACCTAAAATCACCGAGTGACGATCGGTGTACCAGGTTACTTTTTAATTATATTAATAGTTTTTAATTTCAGTAACTTTAAATTAAAAATAAATAAACAGTTAAAGGATAAATTTCAGTTTATTGCTACTATAAAATATAATGATAAACTGAATATGTAATACATTATGTATTGACTTTATTTTAAAGTAAAAATTTGTAATTTATATTAATAATGTTATTAATTTAATAAATAAAAAATATATTTGCATTTACCCTGTAATAACTATTATATAGTTCATGTAATAGTTTTTAAACAATTAATTGATAAATTAGTTATATAAACAATTAATAATTGAAATAATTTTGAATTGTTATTAATAAATATATTTAATAAAAACAATTAAATTTTTGAGAATTTTTTTATTTAAAAATATAACTGCTTTCAACAATTGCAAGAGACCGAATGGCAAGGGTCCGAAATGACTAGGGACACTGCCATCGAAATACTCAAGGCCAGAGGACACGAGTGTGACGTCATCACTACTCGACCGACTTATCACTAGTGATGGAATTCCCACCGGAAAATTTTGAATAGCAATTTTCTTTTATTTTATTTGTGGAATAGCTATAATCTTATAAGACAATAATAACTATTTAAACTTACTGGTGAGAATTCGGAATCCGTAAATAAACATTCAGCCTGATGCGAAATGCTACAGTGTTGCCGCATCTGGCTGATTTTTTATTATTCCAAATTCTCACCAGTAACTTTAAATAGTTATTGTTTTATAAGATAATAGATATTACAAATAAAATATAAAAGAAAAGAAAATTGCTATTCAAAAATTTCCGGTGTGAATTCCAATAGTAGTGAGAAGTCGGCCAATTAGTGATGACGTCACACTCGTGTCCTCTGTCCTTGAGTATTTCGATGGCAGCGCTAGGGATCGAAAGGGCGGGACCGAAATGTCCTGCTTCCCGCCAAAATGGTCCATTCAGAAAATGAATTTTTTAAAAATGGAAACAGATGTAAATGCATCGTTTACTGCAATGTACTTGAGTAAACAGCGAATTTTGAGAAATAGTATGATATTTAAGTAATATTATTTAATATAAAAATTAAATAATATAAATTTTCAATTAAACCTGTCATTTTTATGAAACATGGTAACTGTACAATTGCCTGTATTTAAAAGTAAAATTAATTACTTATAATATTTCTTCATAATATTTAATACATTAAAGACTGACGTTGCGTTTTCGCAACATTATATTTGTGATTTTTTATTTTTTTTTTATACCAATAAAAGAGAAAGAAAAGTTAACACATTTCAGCGATTCATAAAGTAAAAGTAAGTGTTTAACAAAAAGTGGTTTGAACTGAATAAAATTCCTGTAAAACATGCTGGTCCTTAATGGGTTAAATAAGAAACATTGCTTCTGCACTAATTATTTATGGTAGGTAAAATTTGTTACAAAGCTGTAAAAAGGAATGACTAAGCAATAATAACGACATTTTTTTTTTTTAGAATTTATTTTAATTCGTAAATCTGAAATATTTTTGCATAAGTTCGTCAAGATGATGTCATTTTCAATTAAGATAGTTAAAATGATGTCATTTGTATTACAGCAGCTCCAAAGTTATAAGTCAATAAACCAAATCTTGAACACAAGATATTTTTTGACAAATCAAATCTAAAAAATTTAACCTTTATTTGGAAAAAGTACCTGTATTTTAATTATGATTTTATACTTAATTAGTTTACTACTATATATATATATAAATAATGAAAATGAAAATTTCGTTCTGACTGCTTATAACTTGAGCTCTACTGAATGGGTTTTTGTGAGTTTTGCATTGTTAATTTTTCAGGAAAGGTTTTTCAGTATTATAACATATCGTTCTAGATCGCTTAGTCATATAAATAATATGGCCCCATCTTCAATAAGACGTAATCACCATGACAACCTAGAATCATTACCTATCATGGGATATCATTGAATTAATTACGTATGATAAGATTTACTAGAATGTGGAAAACTTTTATTTATGTCTTTTTAAGTTTTGATTCGATATTCATAAAATTCGAAATGACTCGACAAAATTCTGCAACCGTTATACATATTAAATTTCAAATCATTCGGTTGAGTAGTTTTTGCGCTGTTATATGAGGACAGACGGACGGATCAGACGACGACTATAGACGCTACGTATTTATGTAATTACGAACGCACCTAAAAAGATCTCACTCATTTCAAAAGCAACCCATCAGATTGCCACTCAGCTAGCACAATATAATTACAATGAAAATAAATTCATTTCAATATTGTCACAATGAATACTAATGCTATGGGAGTGAGTGTACTATTTATACAAAGCAGACAAAGAAACTATTGAAATGAATATCCAAAGCAGAAAATGGATGTATTTTTAGAACGCGTCCCTAGAAAATAAATCTAACACCGAACAATTTTCAAAAGACACCAGAATTTGCAAACAAGATATCTAAATTTATTTTTGCCAAAAACATGAGAACATTGGGACACTGTTGCCTTGAAATACGTTGAAAGCTCATTCTTTACTACTAAAGGAAGCTTTTTTATCCCTGATTGGCTTCTATTTTCCCTATTTTTCGTCGAGTGATACATGTGACAGATAAACACATTTGTAACGTAGCAACAACAATCTTGTTAAGAAAAGGGAATAAAGCTATTGCTTTGCAGACGATTTTATGAGAGAAATACTCCAGATTGAAGAAGCTTCAGTGCCCGGAATGAGTTCTTTAACTGTGTTGAGAAATTTCGAAATTTCCTTATTTTAGATGAAGTTGTTATTTTCGTAGATGATAAGGTTTCTAAATTCTTACTAAGTTTACTAATTTTATATAATGACAGCTTGCATGCATTCAGAAATAAAAGTAATTTTACTTAATTTTTCTTAATTGTTAATGAAATCAAGATTTAGTTAATGAACTGAATTACTTTTTCACTGCATTTTAATGACTGATATCTTTATATTAAGCAGGGCACTGACGTACAACGCTCAAGAAATTAAGATAATTTTAGTATGTTTTGTAAAAAAATTAACAAGTCATTTTAAATCTGAAATCACCATTCGATCAGACAAACTTCAAACAACAAATTCATAAAAATAAAATTAATATAAACACCAGGAAATTCAGAACAAAAGTCCTTTCTGACTTTCCCTTGGTAAGGGTGCTTATGAAAAAACAAATAAAAGTTTATTTTTTAAAATCAAACGTAGAAATCAAACCCTTTATTTTCACAAAAAATATTATTATTATTATTATTTATTTTTAAAATTTAAAATGAAATTAAAAAAAAAAAGGAATCCTTTTAGAAGAAGCGTTTGTCAAAAATAAAAAAAATAAAAAAATAATGAAATTATAAAATTGAAAATTTAATGGTTTACCAGATAAGTATACATGTCTTGTGTAGTTTCATTTCATATTCAAGTCAACTGCTTGATTATTAACTTTCTTACAATGAACATTAGTTTAAAAAAATACCATTTTAAGAAAAATGCATTTAAAAGTTTTGGAAGAGGTATTAGCCTTTCAGCAGACGACGCAAACTAAAGTCTGTAGAAAAACATTTTATTTTCAAATGATGACCCAGCAAGGCCGCGTTCAAAACAGAAAAAAGGGGATTTTTTTGCACTAAAAAATGATTTTTTGAAGCATTTGATTTTCATCAGCATTTCCCCTTAACTCTTTATATCCCAAATTATGAATTCGTGAAAATTTCATCTTCTAAAGCATTTTTTGTGAATTTTTAAAAGTACATTAGAAGATTTACACAATCATTTAATACATTTTAGAAGGATTTTGCCAATTAAAATTAAATTAATTAAATTTGAATTTATAGAGATTTTATGCAATATTTATAACTCCACTCACATCTTTTATTTAAAATATTTTTTAAGTATTTTATAGAATTAGTAAATGTACAAATATAATGTTCTTACAATAGAAATATAGAAATATTTCCTAACTGAAAATTTTCCCCCACAATCTTTCAACGCCAAGAAAGCTGAAAAGATGCAAATGAAAAAGAAATCATGCTTTTAAAAATATTTTTGTCGTGCAACCAATAATAATTTTGGAACAAGATAAAGTAAAGTATCTATAACTCATTCTAAACTGTATTATTACTAATCGATGTATTAAATTAATTTTATAGCAAGTTACTTTAATGGTACTTTAACCCTTTACCTACTGACGGTACTTATAAGTACCATTAAAATAATTTGTTATAAAATTCATGTAATACATCGGTTAGTTGTAACGCAGTTTAGAATATGCTATAGATACATTTCTTTATCTTGTTCCAAAAGCATTTTATTGGTTACACAAAACAAAAATATTTTTTAGGGGATGATTTCCTTTGCCTTTGCATCTTTTCAGCTTTCTTGGCGATGGTGGAGGGGGGGGGGGTGGATTTTTCAATTCGGAAATATTTCTATATTTCCATTGTAAGAACATTCTCTTTGTACATTTCCTAACTCTACAAAATACTAAGAAAAATATTTAAAATAAAAGATTTGAGTGGGGTTATAAATATTGCACAACATCCCTATAAATTGAAATTTAATGAATCCTTCTAAATTCTTCCATCCTTCTAAAATCCTTCTAAAATTTATTAAAAGATTATGTAAATATTCTAATGTAGTTTAAACAATTCACGAAAAATGCTTTAGAGGATAAAATTTTCACGAATTCATAATGCAGTAGATAAAGGGTTAAAGTACCGTCGGGGCATAAAGGGTTAAAGAACATTAGAAGGCGAAATATTTAAAAATATAATTTAAATCATAAATGAATCCGAATTCCATCAGTTAAGGATTAATGGAAATAAACGGTCAAGTGCGAGTGATACTCGCGCTCAGAGGGTTCCGTACAATAAATGTATGAATTATTCACTGTATTATGAAAAAACTTCGTTGCTAAAAGAATATTAAGACTTTATAAAAAACTATATACAACGTAGGGTTAGGTATAGCTGTATATACTAGATAAGTATGAATGGGTATGCCATAAAAGTGCAAAGAGATATGGAGCCTAAATAATATCAGATGTTTGCTATTCTGTGTAACTCTTTTTTTAATCTTTTCCTAATCTGTTTCTGATTAACTTAATTCGGTACTGACAATAAAAGTAGTGCATTATTTAAACTTAATTTGGCATTTCATAAAACTAAATTCAGCGTAGTGACAATACTTTCTTTTTTATAGTGTAGCTAAAATAAAAAACTTGTTCAAAGTTTAAACTTGGCATCCTGCAAACCGCGCTTCGAAAGAAGGTTGCAAAGTTGCAATGCCTCCTTGGTCAGTGTCTCGTTTTTCCAGATGTGTTTTTAATTAAATTTTAAAGGCACGGGAGGCGTATTGAGAGATCCACTCAATGCAAATTAGTCGTGAATCCCACAGTATTTATGTGATTAATTCTAATTAAATTATTCTGTTTTTAACAATTTGACATTTATTGCTTTTGTACATTACACGAATATATCATTAAAAAGTCCTTCCGGCCAGTGCCGGGAGGAATGAGGTAGCTTTCATATTCCTTATTTTAAAAAAGCCAACATATATTATTCAAACACACGAAGCTCAATTTAGTGGAAATCGAATATAGGAGATTCAATACTAATTTTTATCAATACTAAATCATTATGAATGAGAATTTCGCGAAATTAGTCCGCTTTATCCAAGCTGCTTTTATTTAAAGTAACTTATATTTGGCTGCCAAATTCGGCGATTTCTTAAAGTGCCTGCCATTTTAAGACAACATGGTGGATGAGGTTAACCAGTGAACTTGGTCGAGACCTTAGCAATTGCTGTGCACATGCTCACTCACATCGGAATCGATTGATATACACGAGTGCTTTCGCAGGCAAAAAATAAGATTTTTCAAAATGTCACCCACATTAGATATTGAAATTGCTATATCTGAGCCATTTTTTTTAAGATAAAGACAAACAAAAAATGTTCCTGAATCCTTATATCAAGGTCAAATACTTAAGAAAGAAACCTTTTTCAATTTCTAATTTTTTTGCACCTCACTTTAAATATAATTTTTTTTAATTTAATGACCGCCATTTTGAAACGAGATGGCTGATGAATCTGGCCAGCGAACTTGGTCGAGATATTGATGTCTACTCTGCACATGCCTTCTTACATCGAAATAGGCGATACGTGTGTTATCGCGTGACAAATACAAGATCGTTTCAAAATGTTAGCCATGCTAGAAATTCAAAGTGCTATAATTCAACCATTTTTTTTTAAGATATAAACAAAAGAACAAATTTTCAGAAACAAAAACTGATCCGGAATCTTTGTATCAAGGCCAAACACATAAAATATCTTTTTTTCATTTTCCAATTTTTTAATACCTCATTTTAAATTTAATTTTTTTTTAAAATGGCAACCCTTTTGAAACAAGATGGCGAATGAAGCTGGCCAACGAACTCGGTCGAGACATTGGTATGTACTATGTGCAGACCAAGTTACATCCAAATCGGTTCATAAATACGCCTGATATCGCGTGACAAAAATCAGGTCGTTTTAAAATGTCAGCCACAATAGAAATTCAAAATGCTATAACTCAGCCATTTTTTTTTAGATATAGACGAAACAAAAACTGTTCCGGAATCTTTGTATTAAGGTCAAACACATGCGAAAAAAACCTTTTTCATTTTCCAATTTTTTGGTATCTCATTTTAAATTTAAAATTTTTAAATTTTTTTTAAATGGCCGCCATTTTGAAACAAGATTGCGGATGAAGCTGGACAACGAACTCGGTCGAGATATTTGTATGTACTATGTACACACCAAGGTACATCCAAATCGGTTCATAAATACGCCCGTTTTCACGTGACAAAAATCAAGACGTTTCAAAATGTCAGCCACGCTAGAAATTCAAAATGCTATAACTCAGCCATTTTTTAAGATATAGACAAAATAAAAACTGCTCCCGAATCTTTTTATCAAGGTCAAACACATAAGAAAAAAATATTTTTTCAATTTTCAGTTTTTTGGTACCACATTTCAAATTTAAATTTTTCTTAAAAATTTAAATGGCCGCCATTTTTAAACAAGATATCGGATGAAGCTGGCCAACGAACTCGGTCGAGACATTGGTATGTACTATGTATAAACGAAGTTACATCCAAATCGGTTCATAAATACGCCTTTTATCCCGTGACAAAATTCAGGACGTTTCAAAATGTCAACCACGCTAGAAATTCAAAATGCTATAACTCAGCCATTTTTTAAGATATAGACGAAACAAAAACTGCTCCGGAATCTTTGTATAAAGGTCAAATACATAGAAAAAAATATTTTTCCATTTTCAATTTTTTGGTACCACATTTCAAATTTTAAATTTTTTAAATGGCCGCCATTTTGAAACAAAATGGCGGATGAAGCTGGACAACGAACTCGGTCGAGATATTGGTATATACTATGTACACACCGAATTATATCCAAATCGGTTCATAAATACGAGAGTTACAGTGTGACAAAGGTCAGATATATATATATATATATATATATATAACCATTAATTAAACATAACCTACCACCATCAAAAACCGTTATATTGTGAATTAAAGCTGTAAGTATAAAATAAAGTGCCAAATAATTTATTATAAGAATTATTATGGAAGAAAAAAGAAGAAAGTGGACACCGACAAATAATGGAAAAGCTTATATATTGAATTACGTTTTCAAGGGCACAGAATTCAATGATATAAGCAAGATGGATGTTTTCTGTGAGAAAAAAAAGCTAAAGCTAAAAAAATTTTTTTCTCTGTGCCCGAACAACCATTATAATCAAGTGAATAGATTCAAAATGAAAACAGAATAGAATCAAATAATATGAAATGGAAAATTCAATAAAACCAATTTAAATATCTATAGCATATAAAATAGAAATATTACACAACATACCGATTAATATTTCAGATTTTTTCAATATATCCACTCGCACATGGCTACCATAATAACGTAAAGATTAAGGTGAATAAAACAGTTAAGAAATCACAGTAATTGATACCAAAAGATGCAGTTAATACATTTTGAAATACCGTGATAAATACAATTAATATAATATAAAATAAATAGAAAGTGATTACATTATTTAAAATAACTAAAATACACTTTTAAATTACTTAATTACTATTTAACAATATCGTCAAAATTTAGCGAAAAAAAAAACCACCTGGTGTAAGAAATTACTACTGAAAAGAAACTGCAAAAGACAAAATTTATAACTTATCATCAAAAGACAAATTTTGGTGCTGCCATCTAGTAGTATTTTTATTATTCAAATCTCACAAGATGAACAAATGAAAGCCTATGAATGTAAAAAAAAATATACCAACTGCAAAACCAAACAAAGGGGCCGTTCAAATATTACGTAAGCACCTAAGGGGGGGGAGGGGGTTAGCGATTTGCTTATTTTTGCTGACAAGGGGGGAGGGGGAGTTTGAATGATGCTTACGTAAGACATTTTCAAAATTTCCTAACTTGTAAAAAAAAAAAAAAAACTACTAAAAATTTCAAATTGAAAAAAAGAAATAGCAAAAGAATACTTAACTTGAAGTTCTGATGTCAGCTATTTTGACCGCACAAGGAAAACATAAACAATCTCTTTTATCTAGAGGTGACTGTTCATATTTGATGCATGAGCAGGGCTTAATTTCTAACAAAAAAAGTACCGGAGCCGAGCCCTACTATTCTGCGGTACCGGTACTAACAGCCATACCGTCCCCCTCCCCTCCTGCCACTGCAATCTGCATATTTATATTTCATACATTATTTGCCAAAATGTAAAGTATTTTTTCTATAGAAAAATAAAATATTTAAATGTATCTATCAGCATATACTTAGTTGTGAACTATTCCACTTTTTAACTATCACTCCTTCCGAATAGAATTCTTTGCCTAATTTTAACACGTTCACGCCGGCGCGGTGGGTCACACTCGACTGTCTCAGAGTTGTCAAGTCTCCGGCTTTTTGCACACCATTATTATTTTAGAGAAAATTTTGTTCCTTTAAATCGCCCAATTGTTCTAATTAAATAAAACTATTTTCTGTATTAAAATACTGGTATCCAAACAGCAGGATACTTTGCAGCTCTAAGACAGTCGAGTGTGACCCACCGCGCCTGCGTGAACGTGTTAATGTTGTTAATTGCAGAATTCTGTGATTAAATGTGGTAAGGATTATGATTCGGAAATAGTGTTAACACCAAAAAGGAATAGTTCGCAGGTATGCATTTTTATGAAAAAATGAATTAAATTTACAGAGATTTATATTTATATGCTGAAGAATGGAACAACGTTTTTCAATTTCCTATAAAAGGTGCATATCTTAAACTACAATCGATTCCTTCCATATAACGATCTTTTGTGGTGAGCCCCTGAAAATCAGATTAAATTAAAAATTTAACCCGTTATTGGAAAGATTCGGTGCTTTTACAGAAAAAAGGGAAACCCTGCTCGACTGCTTTCTAGCCAAGACCACAAACTGATATAAAAATTGAATCCGTTTCATCTCCATCTCCTACGTGTACGACACATTACGTCACATATAATTGTTTTGGTAAAAAAGAATGCAAAACTTGGAGATGGGAAGGAATGAAAGGGTAATTTAGGCTTCGTTTTTTCGGAAGCGTTGCTACACTGGGCTTCGGAGCCCTGTATTTATGAGCTCCTCTGAATTCTGACCAATATTTAAATATTTACTAAGAACGGAGAAGTACCGGAGCTGAGCTCCGGTGCAAATTAAGCCCTGTGCATGAGGGCTTATTATCTCTGAGAACTTACTACTATTTCCAATTGTGAGAATAGAATAGAATTGAATAGACGGATGCGATATGTTGTATTGTGACAATATGAGTCTTCCGGGAAAGCTTCCAAAACGTAAGTAAAATTCAATCTTTTTTGTTTCCACCCCTCCTCTGTCAAGTGGTTGAACTCCATAACCATAATGACCGACTGCTCTACTGTCTGGTGTCTCTTGAGTTTTGAAAACCTCTCAGTACTGTAGTGTAGTGGTGTTTAAAATACATATTTAAAATAAATAAAATCAAAAATATGTCTTCATTTCGAGAAATCTTGTGTAAAAAACTTTTTGAAAGTTTCAAAAAGTCTGCATCAGATAAACCTTTGAAGGATATCCAATGTAAAACTAATGATGTGTGGCGGCAGTACAAAAAGTCTTCTAAAACTGACAAAGAGTTAGAGGTATTGGTACTAAAAAGAATTGAGGATGAACTGCGTAAGGCAACCAAAAGGAAATCAGTCTTTCTTGATTATTTTACAAAGGTAATTATAATCAATTTATTCTTAAAATTTTAAATATATTTTATCATAACTTTTAGTTTACATGATTACTTGTAAAAATTGGAAAAAGATAGATAAGATAAAATGACCGTGTAGCCTTGGCGAAACATGGTCAGAATGGGAATAAATAAAGACCAAAGAAATCTCAAAAAATGAGTTATTACTTTTTAAATATGGCGTAGCCAAGCTAAACCTTATTTTTTCTTTTCAAATAGCTCGAAAATTAATGTTTCCAGGAGGGAAAAAAATTAAAAAATATGTAAGTTTTGTAGCAGATAATCTTCTAACTGTTTTCAAATTTTGTACCTTACTAAAAATGAAATGTAATCCAATTGAATTGAAACCAGTGTATCTCAAATTCAAAAACAGATAAATAAGGTTTCCAATGATCTAAAAAAAGAAAAACAATCCTTAAAAAGGGAACGACAAAATGATCGAACCACCAAACGAACAAAGCTTGAAGAAATCTGCCATGATAATCCAGACATTAAAAAAAAATTAGCTTTGAGGGAATCATTAGGAAGACCAAGTTTAAATGTAGATCAACCATTATTGCTTAAGGCAATAGCAGACATAGCTATTATTGGAAGCGCTGCAGATGCAAAAAGAAGAAGCGAGTCAATACGAAGTGTCAAAACTCTCGATAACTTGACTGTAGAACTGAAAAAGGTTGGTTTTGCAATAAGCATGAGTGGAACATATATTCGTTTGCTTCCAAAAAATTCCTCAACCATCGAGGGTCGAAGACATGTCACCACAGTGCCGATAAAACTTTCTTGGATTCAGACTGATTATTACCGATCTCACATTGATACCCAATTTGCAGTAACATCCATCCGCTATTTAGAAACTTTAGCTTCAATTCTTGGACCCATGCAAGTGTTTCTTCTTTCACAGGATGACATAGTGCGTGTACCTTTGGGAATTACAGCAGCCAATAAACAGTCCCCGATACTGATGCATATGGAGTATCGTGTATCCTTACCCGACCACGAGTGGGTCATCGCTGAACGCCACAAACTTATCCCATCTACTTACTCTGGCATTGTGATTGCTCCTGGCATGGCAGGTCGAAGTAAAGCCATAGGTTTTTCTGGTCCAACGTAAGAAGTGAGAAACACAGTTCTTCCACAGCAAATACTCATGTTCAGGATTTTGAAACTATTAATACTCAAAGACTTTGAAAAATTAGTGAAAACAGAAGAGGGTTTCTTCAAACCTGTAACCATAGTTACGGTTGATGGAGCTCCAGACGAGAATCCCCGCTACCAGAAAGTTATATCGTTTGCTATTAACCATTTCAAAAAGCATGATTTGGATGGCAATTTCATTGCGTGCAATGCTCCTGGAAGAAGTGCATATAACTGAGTAGAAAGGCGAATGACACCACTCAGTCGAGAACTGTCTGGTCTTATACACCCTTATGACCATTATGGTTCCCATCTCGATGGGAACAGTAGCACTGTTGATGAAAAAATAGAGCAAAATAACTTTGCATATGCTGGTAAAACTCTCGCAGATATCTGGAACTCATTAAACATTGACGGTTATCCTATTACTGCCACATATGTTGATTCAGGCGAACCAGACTCTTGGTTATGACTTGGATTGGTATTCGAAGCACTTACAAGAAAATCAATACTTGCTGCAAATTATAAAATGCAAAGAAAAGAATTGTTGCTCTCCTGCACGTAGTGGATTATTTCGTATATTAAAAGGACGATTCTTTCCTCCTCCAATTAAAATGATACAATCGTCAAATGACATCATTACAAGTGAGGAGGGGGAATTTATAGATTTAAGTCTCCGTCTGGCCTTAAATCTCAATATTACAGCAAAGAGATTTTTAAAGATGCTGTATGATTATTTTTGCCTTTCCATAAAATTACAATTATCCCCAGGAAGTTGTGGCCAATATCATGCATCTCAGAAGTCAGCAAACAGACAAAAGAAAATTCAGCACAGTGAAAAAAGCGAGAAGGCCTGCCTTATACGACCATTGAAAATTGCTGCTCGTCGAGCAAATGAACTTATGTGCTTCGTAAAATTCGTGAAAGATACAGAAGATGTCGAGTGTATCAAGGAAGATTAAGTTGATCAAGATTGCATCCGAAAAGAAAGCGATGAAGATAATCAAGTAAAACTGGAAACCAATATCATAACAGATCGAAAAATGGCTTGAGCAGCCGTGGTCAGCATCGGAATAGATATGGGCATATTCAAATTTAAATTTTTCAAATGGCTAAGTTCTTCTAAAATTGTGATCTAAGAAATTTTCTTAAATAGAATTGTAAGGAAATAAAACAAGCATTTATTATTGTTATTTTTAAGTCGAGTAGAATTTTTTTAAATTTGTATTGTGTCCTAATTTTTTTTAAGTGGAGGGGGGGGGGGGGGTTGCAATTTTCTTACGTAATTATTTAGGGGGGGTTTCCGATTTGCTTATTTTTGCTGACAAGGGGGGAGGGGGGGTCAAAAATTGTCAAAAACATGCTTACGTAATATTTGAACAGCCCCAAATCCTTATATAGATAATTATAAACATAATATAAACCTCACTATATCATTATGCACAAAAAAAAAAAAAAAAAAACTATTGTTAATAAAATTTAAAAAAAAAGCATTCAAAATATTCTATTTTCTTACTCATTAAAACTACACTAAGAATTTAATAATTCTATAACATTGATAATATATAGCATATAGCTATATGCTATAAAATAAATTCAATAATAATTAATATAAATATATATTAAAAATAATATAAAAATCGTTAATAATAACTATTAAATATAAGATATTTATAAAATGAACAGGAAATAAAAAACATATGGAAGTATATAGAAGATTATCAGATACTTAAATTCCCATTACCTAAAAATCTCAAATATAGTGTGTGGATTATTTTCATACAGCCATAAAAATCCAAAAAGTATCAATGTGGGACATTCAAACACATTAAACCGATAATAAATTTTGTAACACAAAGTGAAAATAGATCAATATTAAAAAGAATAGAGGAATAATAATAAAAATAATTACCCAATTTTAATACATACAGTATAACTTTAGTTATATTAAATATACTTATATTCATATTAATCACTATAAAAATGGCATACTATTAGTAATTAATATGATATTGTCCTGAGTAAATTAAAATTTAATAACAAATTATTGTAAATTAGATAAAATTTTAATTAAGCTAAATATATAAGAAAGTCACCAATTACATATAAAATATCAAATTATATATATGGATATATATATATATATGAACGGAGGGTGGTTTCGGGGTCTGGGGGTCATGATTTATGAAAATATACCAAAATTTTTTGAAATCGGTTTCCTTCGAACGGCTGCAATAGGTAGCTTTTTGTAATGAAAGTTACCTAAAATTGTTATCGGACTTTAAAAGCCGATGGTACATAGAGTACGCCGCTCCTGTTATTATGTATGTCCAAACCGTTCGTGTCTTTAAGGGTTAATATCTCGGCTAATTACCGACGATTTTTTTTCGAAAATCATTATCAACAATGCTTTTATATTTTTCCTACGATAGGTACCACCAGCCCTCCTCAACACCTTTGCTGAATGCTTGCAAATCGAAATTTGTGTGTAACGGAAAAATGCGCTTTTCTCAAAAATTAAGAGACCTAGGGTAATCTCTATAATTTTCCTGCAAGGTTTAAATTAACGTTTACTACCTCTAAATTTTTCCTAATTTTAGTTTCAGTAGATTCGGAAATAGATGGGGGGGGGGGGGCATATTTTTGCGCTACATTTTCGACGGTATCTCTTAAAATACAGCACCTAAAATTAAAAGAAATGTATTTTTGAGGTCAGCGTTACGAATGCTTTCACACGGTACCCCACGCAATATTCAAAGAAAAGATTTTTTTTTTCAAGTAACATAATTAGACCCTCTACATTTTTCCTAAATATATTTGTGAATGTTTAATAATCTGTAAATATGTGGGTTAGTAGTTTTTATTACCTCCCTAAATTTGAACTTTCTACATTCCATAGTATACGAGTAAAATGGCTGTGATAGACGGATAGACAGACACAGGAGTGATCTTATAATGGTTCCGTTTTCACTTTTTAAGTACGAAACCCTAAAAATGATTGTTTGCCGTTTTCCCCTAAACAACATGCGCATTAAATGGCTAAAAATCTAGAAATACTAAATTTGGAAATCTAGAATTCTAGAAATACTAGAATTTCCCGCCTACAACCTAGCATTTTCTTAATTTTTATTGCCCAAAACCCGCGGGCTGTTAAGAAAAATCACATATGACAGTTTATATATATATAAAAAGATTTGATAGTTTAAGAATACGGTGGATATTTACGGTGGATAAGATTTCGGGGAATAAAAAGCGGGAAGCTAAGAAGAGATATTGACTCACGATACCCCTATCGGCCGCAGACTTCTTTTTGACAGTTTTAGAAGATTAAAATAAATTTTTAATTACTTTAAGGCTAATGTCAGACGAACGTCTTTTTGCACGCTTTTTTCCTTACATATTATCCCAACACAATGTTAGCGGCATTGTGTAGGGATAATGCGTGAGGAAAAAAGCGTGCAAAAAGACGTCCGTCTGACATTAGCCTAATAATTCCCCAAAACATTTTATTTAAATTAGCTTCATTGATATATAAATAACGACGAAGATTCAGTTTAACTTTTACATTTTCTTTTATTTGTACTTTTCTGAGATTTATGTAGTATTTTTATACGAAGTGGAGTTTTTCAAAATTCGAAAAAAGACCGTTTCTTCCAAAGGATCGTACCATATTCACTCTTTTAAGTTGATTATGTTGAAACCGAGATAATTTAGGTATTTAGGAGTTTCGTAAAAAATTTGAGACCTTTTAAAGACAAAAATTTCGCACCAGGCACCTAACAGAGTTTTTACCATGCTGCAATACACTTTTAACTAATAGTGTAATTACACCACCAGTTAAAAGTGTATTGTATTTTTTTTTCGTCTGGACTATTGAAATTTTCCATTTAAGGTAGGTTTCCGCTGTATACAGGTTTTATTTTTTCAGGTCTTACCGTTTTTATGAAATATTAAATTAATCAGTCTGAAGAAAATTTTTTTATTTTAATTTCTTTAAAACTGCAAGCTACATTTCAATAAAAAAGGAGAAAAAAATGTGTGTTTTGACGGAAGATTTTTTTTTAACCCTGTTATCAGGAAGTAGGGTCCTGCATGGGGTCGGGTTCCCCGATTTTAGAAGAATCCGACCCGATTATGCTTGATACTAATTTTTTTGACGCTAGTTTTAATACTTTCGGGAGGGTTTGCATTGACCAAACATTTCAAAAGAAAGTCCTGAATACTGTTTTAATAAAAGAGCTATATATTTTAATGTTAATGAGCGTATTAACATTAAATTAACGTAAAAGATAAAATTTATACTAGAGATACAATTGTAGGCTAAAATATTGATAAATTTTATTTCCCTTTGTATTCAAGTTTGTATGTTTCGGGTGGACAATTTTTTTTTCTTTCGCCTGTTAGGATCAGATTTCGTGTTGAATTTAAGCACAATATTCCGGTTCCTGTTCGGGTCCTGTTGTACCCGACATGTGCTAACTATATCAGTAAGAACAAATACGGATGCGAAAATATCCTTGAGAAATAACAGTGTTAAAAGTCTAGTTAAACAGATTTCGTTCACCTCAGAGGAAGCAGGGGATTTGAATACGAAATGTTTCGTAAAATAATAGTCGTCATATTTAAACATATATTTTCTTCATTAAGTAAGGGAAGCATTTCATCATGAAAAATCTGGTATTTAAATCCCATGAGGCGTTCAAACTCTGTTAGAGTGCCATTTTCACAAAGGCTGTAAGATCTTTTTACTTTCTTCTATCTTTACAAGAAGAAAGTATTGGATTCATGAAAATTTTCGAATTCCGGTTTTCGACGGATTTACACGTTTTAGGGGTCAGAGATTCCAAAAAACATGTTTTTACAAAATGTCTGTCTGTGACTCTGTGAGTCTGTCTGTCTGTCTGTGTGTATGTGACACAAATTTTGTGGGCGCTCTATCTCAAGAACTAATGCACGGAATTTAACAAAAATTCATATTCAGTTAGTCCCTGATACAAATTGATGCTGATTAGTTTTTGGTGCAAATCGCTCAACAGGTGGCGCTGCTATGCTGCCTTTTTTACGATTTCCGCAATGGCTCTATCTCAAGAACTAATGCACGGATTTTCATGAAACTTCAGATTCAGTTAGTCCTTGACATGAATAGACAATTTAGAGATTTTGGTGCAAATCGCTCAACAGGTGGCGCTGCTATGCTGCCTTTTTTACGATTTCCGAAATGGCTCTATCTCAAGAACTAATGCACGGATTTTCATGAAACTTCAGAGTCAGTTAGTCCTTGATATGAATTGATGCTGATTACGTGTTGGTGTAAATCGCTCAACAGGTGGCGCTGCTATGCTGAATTTTTTACGATTTCCGCAATGGCTTTATCTCAAGAACTAATGTACGGATTTTCATAAAACTTCAGATTGAGTTAGTCCTTGACATGAATAGACATTTTATATATTTTGGTGCAAATCGCTCAAAAGGTGGCGCTGCTATGCTGCCTTTTTTACGATTTCCGCAATGTCTCTATCTCAAGAACTAATGCACGGATTTTCATGAAACTTCAGATTCAGTTAGTCCTTGACATGAATAGACAATTTAGAGATTTTGGTGCAAATCGCTCAACAGGTGGCGCTGCTATGCTGCCTTTTTTACGATTTCCGAAATGGCTCTATCTCAAGAACTAATGCACGGATTTTCATGAAACTTCAGATTCAGTTAGTCCTTGACATGAATAGACATTTTATATATTTTGGTGCAAATCGCTCAACAGGTGGCGCTGCTATGCTGAATTTTTTACGATTTCCGCAATGGCTTTATCTCAAGAACTAATGCACGGATTTTCATGAAACTTCAGATTCAGTTAGTCCTTGACATGAATAGACATTTTATATATTTTGGTGCAAATCGCTCAACAGGTGGCGCTGCTATGCTGCCTTTTTTACGATTTCCGAAATGGCTCTATCTCAAGAACTAATGCACGGATTTTCATGAAACTTCAGAGTCAGTTAGTCCTTGATATGACTTGATGCTGATTACGTGTTGGTGTAAATCGTTCAACAGGTGGCGCTGCTATGCTGGATTTTTTACGATTTCCGCAATGGCTCTATCTCAAGAACTAATGCACGGATTTTCATGAAACTTCACATTCAGTTAGTCCTTGACATGAATAGACATTTTATATATTTTGGTGTAAATCGCTCAACAGGTGGCGCTTCTATTGGGCATTTTTTGCAATTTCCGCAATAGCTCTATCTCAAGAACTAATGCTTGGATTTTCAACAAACTTCAGATTCAGGTATACCATGATATGAATTAGTGCTGTTTATGTTTTGGTGTAAATCGCGCAACAGGTGGCGCTGCTATGCTGCATTTTTCAGAATTTCCGCCACATCTGTATCTCAATAACTAATGCATGAATTTTCATCAAACTTCAGATTCAGGTATACCTTGATATCAATTAGTGCTGTTTATGTTTTGGTGTAAATCGCTCAACAGGTGGCGCTGCTATACTACATTTTTCAGAATTTCCGCTATAGCTCTATACAAGAACTAATGCACGAATTTTCACCAAACTTCAAATTCAGATATATTGTGATATGAATTGGTACTATTTAAACGATTTAATTGACGTGACTTATATAGAAGAAAGTTTTGTGATGGCCACAACATACTAGTTTTATTTTTATATAAAAGAAAAAAATCCATAAGAACACGGAATTGTGCTGGTAAAATACTGCATTTTTACACTACTTTCTTCTATCTTTACAAGAAGAAAGTATTGGATTCGTGCAAATTTTCGACTTTCGGTTTTCGATGGATTTATGCGTTTTAGGGGTCAGAGATTCCGAAAAACATGTTTTTACAAAATGTCTGTCTTTGAGTCTGTGTGTCTGTATGTGACACAAATTTTGTGGTCCCACTATCAAAAGAACTAAAGCACGAAATTTAATAAAAATTTATTTTCAGTTATTCCCTGTTATAAATTGGTGCTGATTAGTTTTTGGTGTAAATTGCTCAACAATTGGCGCTGCTATGCAGCATTTTTTACGATTTCCTCAGTAGCTTAATCTCCAGAACTAATGCACGGGTTTTCTTCAAACTTAAGATTCAGTTAGTCCTTGACATGAATTGACGTTTTATACATTTGGGTGTAAATCGCTCAACAGGTGGCGCTGCAATGCTGCATTTTTCGCGATTTCCGCAATAGCTCAATCTCCAGAACTAATGCATGGATTTTCATCAAACTTCAGATTCAGTTAGTCCTTGACATGAATTGACGTTTTATACATTCGGGTGTAAATCACTCTAGAGGTGGCGCTGCTATGCTGCATTTTTTGCGATTTTCCCAATAGTTCTATCTCAAGAACTAATGCTTGGATTTTCGACAAATTTCAGATTCGGGTATACCCTGATATGAGTTAGTGCTGTTTATGTTTTGGTACAAATCGCTGGACAGGTGGCGCTGCTATGCTGCATTTTTCAGAATTTCCATTATAGCTCTATCTCATGAACTGATGCACGAATTTTCATCAAACTTCAGATTCAGGTATACCTTGATATCAATCAGTGCTGTTTATGTGATTTATATAGAAGAAAGTTTTGTGATGGCCACAACAAACTAGTTTACAATAGACTAATAATAATTGCTTGCAGCACTAGTAAAAAATGAGAATTTAAACAGACTATTTAATATTGTTATTTGTCAAACAGTCTTAAATCGAAATTAGCCTACCTTCTGACACATTCATCAATTTCATCGGGGGAGGAGGGGGGGGGGGGATCCACAAAAATGCGGGAATTATGCTAACAAAGTATATATGTTTTTTACAGTAAACAAATTTAATATGTTCACACTCTTCTTACTAAATAAAACTAGTCGGTAGTCAGATGTGCCAATCCCAAAACTTTCATCTATCTCATATATGTTAACACTTGAAAATTCGCTTCTACAGTGCCAAAATTAAATGGCCCAAAATTCTATGCCCATCATAAGGACTCTAAAGACATGAAATTCCGCGCATTAGTTCTTGAGATATGATTATCACTAAAATCGTGTAAATCCTGCAAAATTCAGCGTAGTAGCTCCACCTGTTGGATAATTTACACTAAAACCTAATCAGCAACAACTTATGTAAACTTGTAACCAACCGAATCTAAAATTTGATGAAAATCCGTGCATTAGTTTTTGAGATAGAGCTATCTAGAAAATCATGAAAAATTCAGCATAGCAGCGCCGCCTACTGGGCGATTAACACCAAAATCTTATTAGCATAAACATGTGTTAACGTCTTACTGAATCTGAAGTTAGATGAAAATTCGTTCATTAGTTCTTGAGATTTAGCAATTGCGGAAATCGTGAAAAATACAGCATAGCATCGCCACCTGCCGGGAGATTTACATCAAAACATAATCAGAATCAATATTTCTCAAGGTGTTCTTGAATCTGAAGTTTGATGAAAATTTGTGCATTAATTCTTGAGATAGAGCTATTGCGGAAATCTTGAGAAATGCAGCATAGCAGCGCCATCTGTTTGCCGATTTACACTAAAATGTAATCAGCCCCAATTCATATCAAAGACTAACTGAATCTGAAGTTTTTATGAAAATTCGTGCATTAGTTCTTCAGGTACAGCTATTGCGTAAATCGTGAAAAATGCAGCATAGCAGCGCCACTTGTTGGACGATTTACACCAAAGAGTAATCAACACCAATTTATATTAGGGACTAACTGAATATAAATTTTTATTAAAATCCGTGGAATAGTTGTTGAGATAGAGCGCCCACAATATTTGTGTCACAGACAGGCAGTTAGAGACTCACAGACAGACATTTTGTAAAAAGATGTTTTTCGCTATCTCTGACCCCTAAAACGTGTAAATCCGCCAAAAACCGCAAGTCGAAAATTTTCACGAATCCCATACTTTCGTCTTGTACAGATAGAAGAAAGTAAAAATATATATATATATTTATGGTTAATCTAAAATTAAAATATATCTAGAAAAGACTTTTCTAAAAATAGAATTTTTGATTGACACATCAAGATGAAATCTGCGTGTCCTTCAAATAATTCTTATTAAAAAAATCTGTTCATTATATCTTTAGTTTCTTCTTGGATGTTTTCTGACGTACGTAAAGTAATTTATTATGAATCTATTCTCTTTTTGAAAAGATTGCACGATACGCTGTAATTCAATTATAAAGAAATTTACAAACATAAGTTCTTAACATTTTCTCTTTATCCGGATGTACGGAAAAAAAGTCGTCATGAATTCTGAAATTCTCCCTCATTTCTTATTTGTGGGTTGTGTAGATCTTGAAATCTCATAGATACACTAGATTAATTTTCACACAATTATTCTATTTGGTAAATAAATCATATGAATTGTAAATTTTCCAGCTGGGCGAAAAATGTCCAGGCCAGGATTCGAACCAAGGATTTCTTGGCTGAAGCTGCCAGTATTAATGTAGTTTTAATGATGAACCGTTCTTAAGGGGTCTCAGGACTCTTAAAGCTTTAAAATTTTCGAAATTTTAATTTTTTTAGACGTTAAACTCCTATCTTTTCTGAACATTTTGGTATAACTGTTTCCTTGAAATTCCCATTAGAACAGAAGTTATGGGTTTTAGAATTATATCCGCCCAATAGCTGAAGCGGCGTTTCCTAAACTTTGAAATCATTTTTCTCCAAATGACGTTCTTGGACATAACGACAGCCGACAGAAGAAAAACCCGCCATAGAAGGGAAAAAAAGTCTTGTGACGTGATCAAAATCGCTTATAATTCAATAGGTAACTTTTGTATCAAAAAATGGAAAACTCATTTCGTATCCAAATCGCTTCCATAGTCAGGACTGCTAATTTTATACCTACACGTTTAAAAATGAGTCCGTCATTGTGTTAGAAAGTTTCGCGCTTGTTAAGCAGTGAATTTGAGAACAGGCTTAGCGTGCAAATTGCTTGTTTTAACCAGGGTCCTCGTTTTAGCCATGCTCGTGTTAAATGAGTTCGGCTGTATATTGCTCGTATTTACCTTGATTCCCCCTTTGTAGTTCATAAAAAGCGTGCAAATATTAATGTAGTTTTAATGATGACCCATTCTTAACGTCAAATTGCTCGTTTTAATCGGGTACTTGTTTTAGCCATGCTCGTGTTAAACGAGTTCGGCTGTACATTATTCGTATTAACCATGATTCCCCCTTTGTAGTTTTTAAAAAGCGTGCAGATATTAAAGTAGTTTTAATGATGAACCATTCTTAATGTGCAAATTGCTCGTTTTAACCGTGCTTTCGTTTGAGACATGCTCGTATAAAACGGGTTTAACTGTAAATCAATATTCTCCACATGGATCTTTTCTATCTTAACCGAAGTCATAGAAATGTTATCGCTTACCAGGAAATTACTAAAAATTATTATTTAACTGTACATAGGATAATTACTTTCGTTTACCGAATACGCTCAAGGTGAATATTTATCGCCATTGTTAACCCCCTCACATTTTATCGGATTGCATTAGATGTTGCAATTAGCAGATTACGAAGGGCCGGAAGGCAACAAACATGTTTCTCTTCCTTTTTTCCTCTTTACAACTTATCAGTTATACATCTCGCTGAAGAAGCCAGTTTTATATTGCTTGCTAATAAAGCAGGAAATATTGAAGCAGATTGAATAGCCATATCTACGTAATATAAATTTGGAATTAAAACTGAATCGACAGTTTTTGGATTCATTTTAAATTACTAGTTATACATAGCATTTTTTTTTTTCTAAAAATAAATCGAAAAGCTTAGTTCTTAACCAACAAAGTTGGAATATCGATAAAAACAATTCTAGTGATATTGAATATTCCCATTTTCAAGTTCATGACTTAATGGCATTACGATAAAGATATGAAATATTTGCCCTATATATATATAAAATCCTAATGAAACGAATTTATGAAACGGATATATGAAACGACTGAAATGTAACGAATTTATGAAACGATTCTATGAAACGACTGATTAAACAACTGATTATGTTTCACGGCGATTTCTCCTAAAATATGGAATACTTTGCGATGAAATGAACACCAAAAATCGGTATTGATCCGCAGATCTCAAAACTGGTATTAGAATTTTGAAATTCGAAATATTATTTTTTTTTTCTAATTTTAAATACTTTTTTCTAATGATGGCAACTCAAATTTTAATCATAACAGATTTTTTTTTTTTTATATTTTAGCAAAGGTTATTATTTTAAACTAATTTGGCGACCAGTTTGGCCTCCCTTAAATGTATGCTAAGAACAATGCCTTATTTTTATTTTTATTTATTTTATTTTTATTTATTTATTTATTTTATTATTATTTTATTTAATACAAAACTTTCATTTAAAATTGAAAAGTTTAAAATTAATGGCTTTCACTTCTTTCTTTCTTTTTTTTTTTTTTTTTTTTTTTTAAACGAAACGAAAAGAAAAAATATTAGGCGCAGATGTCATATACGCACCGGTATACCAAAATGGCGTTATTTTGCCTGACATGGTAACCCGGCTATTGTTGCTTATTTATTAATAAATGTTTATTTACATTTATTTTATTTTTATTTAAAAAAAATGTTCTAAATAGTTTTGTTCTACAGTTATTAATTCATTTCTTTTATTTATTGTTATTTCATTTAAAAAATAATAGAAATTAATTCAAAAATACGTATGTAACTGGTATTCGAAAACGAAGTTTTCGCCAAATTGTCGTAAAAAAAAAATCACGCCAAACCCGATTAAATAATGGAACAAACCCTGACATTTAATTTCAAATTCAAAGCAATGTTTTAATGGTACTACTTAGTTATCCTGCCGACCAATTTCGCCAAATTATATAAATCGCCAAACCACTCACCAAATTATAAAAATTGACGTAATTTTTATTTTAAATAACGAAAGAACAAATAAATTTGTAAAAGATTAATAAAAATACAAATAAAACGTCGAATTAAAAAACACTTGATGACGTAATAAACATGTGTAATGTGTTTAATGTCAGTGAATGTGACATTTACAATAAGCCATATTGGCATTTGATCTTATAGTCTGGCGATAGATTTTTGGTCGATGCGATAACCCAGTAGTACCGTTTTAATTTACCACTCGAAAAATAAAAAAATGCTATCTGGAGAGTTAAAAAAAAAGCTATTGGCGAGATTCGCACCCGGCTAACATAAAAGTACCAAGAATTCTTTGCGATCATGGCAACTTTTATGTAGTTTTACTCGAAAAAATAACTTTGATTCTTTAATCAAAACGGAAACCTTTCTTATGAAAAGCGAAGGGTTGCAATTGTTTGTGGCAGTTACATGGCTTGGACTATTATAATATAAGTGAAATGATGGCGATAGAATAATATTTGGCGACTTATCGCCTATAGTGGCTAACATTAAAGTACCAAAATGGCCGCCTGGAAAATAAAAATATTATAAATATTATAAAAGCGAAGTGATCCTCCCGGAACTGTTGATAATAGTCACATGACTTAGGCTATTATTATAGAGATTGTTTTCAATTCTAAAAACAGAGGAAAGAATAATATTTCCTAACAATTAAACATTTATTTACACGTGACTATTAAAAACAGAAAATAAACACTCTTTAAAATTACTATTAAATGAGTAAGTGTTAAAAGCAGGAAAATATTGGAAATTATGTCTTGAAAATTGTATTTACACGTGAATATTAAAAGAGAAAAAAAACTTTAAAATAATGAATACATTAATATGCGTTTAACCCTTTCATGGGCAAGGTACTTCTATTCGTAAAATGTTGAAATTAGTGAATGGTATCAGAATTTACAAACAAATTTCGAAATACGAAAATGCTTTTGTTCACTTACTTGATCACCCGACCGGAGCACCAACCAAAGAATGGCATAGGATGTAACACTCCGGTGGAAAATCCCCACAACAATCACCGATGTCGGACATCGGAAAGCACCCAAAATAACAAGGAAAAGGCACATATTCTGACGAACTTACATAGTAAATCGTAAATTTACAAAACAATTGATGTTGCTTTCATCATAATAATAAAAATAAAACACAATAGTGAAGTGACTTAAATGTATAACAAAAGTTAAGACTATAAATCTTTGTTCAAGATTATGAAGTGTAAATGTTCATTAAAGTTCACTGTTCACTAATGTTCAAATGAGTTCAGTGTTCGAAAGAAAAATGTTCATAAAAGTTTTATATAAGAAAAACTAACTTGAAGAAAGATCACCATAATGTTCAGACCTCAAGAGAAAATCATCGCCAACAAAAATGTCAGACAAAGGACAGTTACTATAAAAGGCACAATGTTGAGCCTTTGATGTAGTGTCAGAAAACCACGTAATGTCCGTAGCGAACCACTGATGAGTATTAACAGTATGATAGCAGTAAATAGCTACAAGTGTAAAAATTATCAAAATTTATACCCAATAAATGAGTATTCCCTATTAAGTGCGTTGTACATCGCACACTTACTTAGCACACTTTGTTCACTTACTTAATAAAAAGAAAATTTTCGTTCTAATATTCTGGTGCAAATGTGGCATTTAAGAATTAAAATTAAGTGGTCCAAAAATGAACCACCGCCCTTGAAGGGGTTAAAGCAGTAAATTGTATTATGTCAATCGTTTTATAACGCTTTTAAAAAATACCGGGAGGGAAAGACTCTGTTTTTACTTAATTCATTTTATTTTAGCTTTCTTTCAAATGTTTAACTGGTCTTCTTTAATCAAACACGAAAACAACCCTTGGATGTCAGTAGCAGAAAAATGACAGTTCTGCCTCAGCCGGTGGAGCGTGGAGCCTCAGCCGGTGGAGCGTGGAGCCTAAGCCGGTGGAGCGTGGAGCCTAAGCCGGTGGAGCGTGGAGCCTCAGCCGGTGGAGCGTGGAGCCAAATCCTTCTGTTAGAGTACGATGTGAAAATCGTGTGTTGAAAAAGTAGGTTGGGTGTACTATAGGAGAGTGGTTTTTGAGCGGAAGTGTGTTGTAGAAGGGGTTAAATTTTTGAGGGGGCTTAATTTTTGGAGGGGCTTATTGTTAAATATCGTACTATAGTACGGTGTAGCAAAGAGTGAATCTTGCGTGTTGAGATGGTGAGTCCTGCATGTTGAGATGGTATGTTAGAGAAGAAGAGCCCCCCCTGCCCCCCCCCCCCCCCTAATTTTTTTTTTTTTTTTTTTTTTTTTTTTTTTAATAGTGTCGCTCTCTTTCGATGAGAAAATTTTTACGTGTTGTATCATATTTAATTTTTTGTTTGTTTTGAACTTTGACAAAATGGTAGGTTAGTTTTGATGAGATTAAACTGGACTTGTGTTATTAGATGATGGTGCTTTTTTTTAATTTAATTTGTATTCTTATTGAAAGGTTTTTATGAACAACTCTGTTTTTTGTAAAAACTTTAGAGAATCTTCGAAAAAATGAGAAATGTTATGCTTTGCATTATTGAAAAAACAGTAAAAAATTAGTAACCACATCTAGTTTTAAGTCATTTGATGGAGATCTGATTGCAGTGGAAAGGATTAAACACAATTTAATTTTGCATCGTCCTGTATACGTTGGGTCTGTCATATTAGTATTGTTTTCCTTACGGGTTTCGAACCCTGAAACTCCCCATTATTCGAATTTCTGTAATGAGAATTTAGATGGAAACTTGAAAAATTTCATTTAGAACTGAAAATTGTTAATTAATATTATCCTCTTGTTGCAAGTTCATACATCTCTTTACCTATTCGCCTGGTTAAGAACCTACAATCTTCCCATTATTAGATTATTTCTATAACCATTGGGCTGGGTGGGCCCCATTGGTTTTTCACTTGAATTTGCTTTCTTTCAGTTTTGTATCGACTTCTTTTAAACATTCAATTTTTATATATTATGTACTTCGAGAAATTAATTCATTTTCTTAGATTTAATAATGCCTTCTTCAACTTCGGGAAAGTATAGTAATTTGAACGAAAAGATAATTTATAAACAGGATTTTAGGAAAGTAATGAAATTTTAAGATAATGATATTTTTTTTTCAATCTGGATTTTCTCGTGCAGTTAATGAACTCTTTCATTTTCACTCACTCAGAATGTTTCTTTTTTCTTATACTGTAACACAATTTATGTATTTTAGTTTAAAAATATTTGCCTTTGGATGGATTCGAACCATCAACCTATTCATTAACGGTGAATTGCGCTTACCAATTGCGCCACAAAGGCATTAAAAGGATATAAAATTAAACCAAAACAAGTTTATTCCTAAGCTTTTAAAAACTAACCAGTTCTTCAATTTTCAAAGATTTGTGGTCATATCTATTTGTGTGCTTGTTGTTTCGATCATACATAAACAGGATGTACTGTTTCTAATCTGGATATAATGATAAAGCGTATTTCCGTACTATGTGAAAAACAAGATAATAGTTCTTTTATTCCATTGTATTAGGAAAACAAATTTTCTTAATGGGTCACTATTTTAATTAACTAACAATAAAGAAATGAACCAGATTTTTTTTATAACACTCGCATTTCAGTAGGATTCACAAAAAAGTTAATCATTTAATGATAAAAACAGGTTAATTCAAAAAGAAATGAATTTATAAAATGATTCATTTTGTACACTTGCTTATTAAATGAACACAAAAGTTTATGTATTAAATAGTTATCGCGTGATCTTCTTTTTTCTGATGCGCCACCTACATTGATTTAAGTGTAGTTGGTTTTCCTTTCACGTCATTATTCTGTTTTCTACTGTTTTGAATACATGTGCTGTATTTTTCGTCCTCGCACAGTTAAAACAGTTTTTAAATGAATATGCATGTTATTAATGATACACAATCGCCTCTTGTCATCAATTCGGATAAGATGAGTGAACAGGAGATAAAAGATGTGCCCGTTTCGATTAGTAAAAGTATTCCTTCTTCATCACAAATGTTTAAATTGCCTTATATTTGTGGAAAATGTCAAGCAGAATTTTACGAGAAACATGAGTTGTTAAAACATATGAACATTCATTTAGAAAAAAAACTTTTTATGTGCGACGTATGTGGAATGTTGTTTTTTCGAAAGAGTTCTTTAATGGAACATATGATAATTCATCGCATGACATCTACCATGTACCAATGTGAAACATGTGGTAAATCTTTTTCAAGAAAGAGTGTGTTAATCAGACACGCAAAGTTTCATTTAGAAAAAAAGCCTTTGAGTTGTGACAAGTGTAAGAAAACATTCGTTCAACAATGTGATTTACGAAAGCATTTGTTAATTCACATTAAAGACGGAAAATTTCATAAATGTGAACAATGCGAAGAAACGTTTTCGAGAAAGATGGACTTAAGGAATCATCTTAAAATTCACATCATTCCGAAGAAAAGTGAGCTTTCCAAACAATTCAAATGTGATGATTGTGACCAAGTTTTTTCTGATAAATTCGACTTAGTTGAACACAGAAAAATTCATCTTTCACCCATCCAACTTAAATTGGAACAGCGTAATGGATTGATTAAGCAATTAGAAGAATCAACACTTCAATTAAGAACTTTGCAAAATGAAATATCTTCTTCAAATATCGAATTTTCATTGATTTGAAATAGACATATGTTTTCATTATACATATGCAATCATTTTTGTAACTAACGAAAAATAAAAATTTTCTGAATTGGAAAAACGTGTATGTTTTCATTTTAACAAGATGTCTTAGTATTTTATTGCTCCCACTACAAATGATCTCGATTTTTTTTTTTCTAAGTGAATGAAACTCTAATAATATTTTGGAAATACATTTTTTATTTTTAAGTTTACTTCATTTAACTCATTCTATTAATTTGAAACCAATGCAAAATTAAAGTATATTTTAATAAAGTTAAAATAATAAAGTTCTAATAATAAAGCTTTAGTAATATTAATGAGTAGCATTACTAATAATTGTAAATAAATTTAATCATCTACTAATTAATTTAATCAACTATCAACATTTTTGAGGGGATATATTAAAGGAAGTATGTATCCACTCATTATTTTATTCAATTTCATATGAGTATGACTACATCGTAATAAAAACTATTTTAAACAATCAACTTCTATTATTTTTGTTTAGAGGGATTGGAAAATGAAGTTATTTAAATTATTGTTATCTTTATTACATATTTTTTAAAGTTTAATTAACAAATAATTAATTTAATTAATTTGAGTATAATTATCATTTTGGTATAATTATCATTTGATTATATTTATCCACTCATTATTTTAATCCATTTCATATAAGTTTAATTATCCACACACTATTTATTTTAATCAATTTCATGAGAAAAAATATAATGAACTTGCATTTCATTTTCCATGTGTTGCCATTCACAAGTTTAAAAAATAAGTATCATAACGAAATATTCATGCTAGCATTAATCATGCTTTTCGGTTTAATCATCAATTTGAAAAATTTACTTGATACCGATTTTTAACTGAAACCGTCACTGATTTGAATTCATATAAATATAATTATTCACAATTTTAATCAATTTCATTTGAGTCTAATTAATTTAATTTGAGTATAATTATCCACTCATTATTTTAATCTATTTCATATAAGTATAATTATAACTTCCACTATATATTTTAATTAATTTCATATGAATAAAATTATTATTTGTACTGAACTTGTGATTCACTCATCGTGTGTTGCCATTCTCAAGTTTGAAAAATATCTAACATGATGAAATATTCATACTAGCAATAGTCATGCTTTTCGACTCAGTCGGCGATTTGAAAATTTAGTCGCTCACGGTTTTTTAATTAATACGATTGTTTCTAACTGAAACCGTCACTGATTTGAACTTATGTTAATAATCGTTTCGAAATCATCTCAATCAGTTTACTGTTGACTTTTGATCAGACTATACCAAATACTGTTTGCTATTTAAAATGGCTTGTGAATTAAATATGCTGAAAAGATCTCCTCTAGAAATGAATTGCGTAGCAAAGTATCAACGTTTAGAATCATCTTTGGATACTGATATGAAGGAATTAAATCTCCCAAGTTTAGAATTTTGTAATTCAAACGAGAACTGTTCAACATTACCCTCAAACAAGGATTTACATGCTGCAGATCAAAAGATCGATATGGATTCGACGACCCCAATATTCACTCATAATGATGACGACGCAACTTCTACTATGAGTTTTTTGGACACTATTTTTAATGACGTAGATTTTAAAAACTTGGAATCCTTCATTTCCCCAAGTACCTCAATTTCATCATCACAAGAACCAACAAATGCTGTTTTGAATACAATACAAGATCCCCTTATGAAAGACATTCCCAAAAGCAAACCACGCAATTTTAGCGTGATTGAAATCAAGTTGAGTGAATGTGTTTATTTAATTTTAAAACATCGCATCAAACGATTTTATGTGTATATCGGGGAGTTTAAACGCAATGTGATTAGAAATGAAGAAATGATGATGAAAAATAGACTTTTGATGGACATTAATACGTGGTATGAATTTCAATCGAAACTTTTTGCTTTTAATTTGAAATATAAATCCTCATCATTTATTGCTAATAATACTCTGTTGGTAATGAATCACAATAATAGCACTATGCGAATTAAAAACTTGATGAATTTTTCACATTTTAACTTAAACGATTGCCAATTATTAAATTTGAAGGATAAAGTTCATCATTTTAACAAGAAGCTTTTGCAACACATGTATACAAATTATCTACCACGTTTAATTAAGCAAAAATGTACACTAGGTGACGTAACCATCGAAAATGAATCTGCTTTATTTTCAAAGCTCATCAAGTGTATTGAGAGTAATGTAGTGACTATTTTAAACCAAATTTATGAGTGCGTAGGATGTATTTTTGAACACGAAAGCATGAGTCTTCATACATGTTTCACATTTAATAATCGCGAAAAGTTTAATCAACTAGGGGACACGGTATTAATGTTAGTGAATTTCGATTATGTTGTTTCTATGTTTTTAAACGAAACTGAATGTGTTAGTAAAAACTTTTTATGTAACATCAATGTAGAAAGTATACAATATGTATTGTTTAAATAATAAATTTTGTTGTTTTTGTTTGTTAAATGTATATGTTTATTCATTTAGTCTATCTTTTAATTATGACATATTGGAAAAAAAGAAATTAACAATTACCTAATCAAAATGTATATATACAAGTTTTTATTTTTTGAATTTAAAATGAATTCCAAGTTATTAATATTTTTAATAATGAAAATAAAAGTTTTCTACTTTTGCAATTTAATAAAATTATATTTACAAGTTAAAAAAAAATATTTTTGAAATAAATTTCAAATCTAGTGGAAATATATTTTTCAAGTTTTATAATTTTAGAATAAAGTTTTCACTTCAATAATTAAAAATATATTTTGAAATAAATTTTTTCAATTCAAGTTAAATTTTAAATTTTACAATTTCAGATATAAAAAAGTTTTCAATTAATCAAAAAAAAATTTTTTTAAATTAAACTATTCGTTGTAAAAATTTTTTATCCATGCTTTTATGTTTGCATACTACATATAGATAAGTAGTATGTTTTATGTAAGAACAATTATTTAATAGTTCAAAATTATTTACAAGTTAGAAAAATATACTATGTAAGAACAAATATTTTATTAGTTCAATTATATATTTACAAGTTAGAAAAAAAAATTACTAGTTTTCAATTTAAAATAAGTTTTCTAAAAATTACAAAAATATTTTATCAGTTTTAAAAAATTATATAATTTTTTTTATTATTTTTTTACGTTTTACAATTTAAGAAATAAAGTTATAAAAGTTTTTAAAAATTTTCATTAGTTAAAATTTTTTGTTTGTTCAATTCATTGTATAAATATTTTATGTTTTCTAAAAATTACAAAAATATTTTATCTGTTTTAAAAAATTATAAAAAAAAAAGTTTAAAGTTTTACAATTTAAGAAATAAAATTATAAAAGTTTTTAAAAATTTTCATTAGTTAAAATTTTTCGTTCATTGTATAAATTTTTTAAACATGCTTACATACTACACATAAATATGTAGCATGTTCACAATGTAATATATTGTATACTATGTAACATAGTATATACTATGTTTCATATAAGAACAAAGATTTTTCTAGCTCAAAATTATTTACAAGTGTAGAAAAATTTTAACTAATGAAAATTTTTAAAAAATTTTATAATTTTATTTCTTAAATTGTAAAACTTTAAACTTTTTTTTTTATAATTTTTTAAAACTGATAAAATATTTTTGTAATTTTTAGAAAACATAAAATATTTATACAATGAATTGAACAAACAAAAACTTTTAACTAATGAAAATTTTTAAAAACTTTTATAACTTTATTTCTTAAATTGTAAAACGTAAAAAAATAATAAAAAAAATTATATAATTTTTTAAAACTGATAAAATATTTTTGTAATTTTTAGAAAACTTATTTTAAATTGAAAACTAGCAATTTTTTTTTTCTAACTTGTAAATATATAATTGAACTAATAAAATATTTGTTCTTACATAGTATATTTTTCTAACTTGTAAATAATTTTGAACTATTAAATAATTGTTCTTACATAAAACATACTACTTATCTATATGTAGTATGCAAACATAAAAGCATGGATAAAAAATTTTTACAACGAACAGTTTAATTAAAAAAAAATTTTTTTTGATTAATTGAAAACTTTTTTATATCTGAAATTGTAAAAATTTAAAATTTAACTTGAATTGAAAAAATTTATTTCAAAATATATTTTTAATTATTGAAGTGAAAACTTTATTCTAAAATTATAAAACTTGAAAAATATATTTCCACTAGATTTGAAATTTATTTCAAAAATATTTTTTTTTTAACTTGTAAATATAATTTTATTAAATTGCAAAAGTAGAAAACTTTTATTTTCATTATTAAAAATATTAATAACTTGGAATTCATTTTAAATTCAAAAAATAAAAACTTGTATATATACATTTTGATTAGGTAATTGTTAATTTCTTTTTTTCCAATATGTCATAATTAAAAGATAGACTAAATGAATAAACATATACATTTAACAAACAAAAACAACAAAATTTATTATTTAAACAATACATATTGTATACTTTCTACATTGATGTTACATAAAAAGTTTTTACTAACACATTCAGTTTCGTTTAAAAACATAGAAACAACATAATCGAAATTCACTAACATTAATACCGTGTCCCCTAGTTGATTAAACTTTTCGCGATTATTAAATGTGAAACATGTATGAAGACTCATGCTTTCGTGTTCAAAAATACATCCTACGCACTCATAAATTTGGTTTAAAATAGTCACTACATTACTCTCAATACATTTGATGAGCTTTGAAAATAAAGCAGATTCATTTTCGATGGTTACGTCACCTAGTGTACATTTTTGCTTAATTAAACGTGGTAGATAATTTGTATACATGTGTTGCAAAAGCTTCTTGTTAAAATGATGAACTTTATCCTTCAAATTTAATAATTGGCAATCGTTTAAGTCAAAATGTGAAAAATTCATCAAGTTTTTAATTCGCATAGTGCTATTATTGTGATTCATTACCAACAGAGTATTATTAGCAATAAATGATGAGGATTTGTATTTCAAATTAAAAACAAAAAGTTTCGATTGAAATTCATACCACGTATTAATGTCCATCAAAAGTCTATTTTTCATCATCATTTCTTCATTTCTAATCACATTGCGTTTAAACTCCCCGATATACACATAAAATCGTTTGATGCGATGTTTTAAAATTAAATAAACACATTCACTCAACTTGATTTCAATCACGCTAAAATTGCGTGGTTTGCTTTTGGGAATGTCTTTCATAAAGGGATCTTGTATTGTATTCAAAACAGCATTTGTTGGTTCTTGTGATGATGAAATTGAGGTACTTGGGGAAATGAAGGATTCCAAGTTTTTAAAATCTACGTCATTAAAAATAGTGTCCAAAAAACTCATAGTAGAAGTTGCGTCGTCATCATTATGAGTGAATATTGGGGTCGTCGAATCCATATCGAACTTGGGTTCTGCAGCATGTAAATCCTTGTTTGAGGGTAATGTTGAACAGTTCTCGTTTGAATTACAAAATTCTAAACTTGGGAGATTTAATTCCTTCATATCAGTATCCAAAGATGATTCTAAACGTTGATACTTTGCTACGCAATTCATTTCTAGAGGAGATCTTTTCAGCATATTTAATTCACAAGCCATTTTAAATAGCAAACAGTATTTGGTATAGTCTGATCAAAAGTCAACAGTAAACTGATTGAGATGATTTCGAAACGATTATTAACATAAGTTCAAATCAGTGACGGTTTCAGTTAGAAACAATCGTATTAATTAAAAAACCGTGAGCGACTAAATTTTCAAATCGCCGACTGAGTCGAAAAGCATGACTATTGCTAGTATGAATATTTCATCATGTTAGATATTTTTCAAACTTGAGAATGGCAACACACGATGAGTGAATCACAAGTTCAGTACAAATAATAATTTTATTCATATGAAATTAATTAAAATATATAGTGGAAGTTATAATTATACTTATATGAAATAGATTAAAATAATGAGTGGATAATTATACTCAAATTAAATTAATTAGACTCAAATGAAATTGATTAAAATTGTGAATAATTATATTTATATGAATTCAAATCAGTGACGGTTTCAGTTAAAAATCGGTATCAAGTAAATTTTTCAAATTGATGATTAAACCGAAAAGCATGATTAATGCTAGCATGAATATTTCGTTATGATACTTATTTTTTAAACTTGTGAATGGCAACACATGGAAAATGAAATGCAAGTTTAGTATATTTTTTCTCATGAAATTGATTAAAATAAATAGTGTGTGGATAATTAAACTTATATGAAATGGATTAAAATAATGAGTGGATAAATATAATCAAATGATAATTATACCAAAATGATAATTATACTCAAATTAATTAAATTAATTATTTGTTAATTAAACTTTAAAAAATATATAATAAAGATAACAATAATTTAAATAACTTCATTTTCCAATCCCTCTAAACAAAAGTAATAGAAGTTGATTGTTTAAAATAGTTTTTATTACGATGTAGTCATACTCATATGAAATTGAATAAAATAATGAGTGGATACATACTTCCTTTAATATATCCCCTCAAAAATGTTGATAGTTGATTAAATTAATTAGTAGATGATTAAATTTATTTACAATTATTAGTAATGCTACTCATTAATATTACTAAAACTTTATTATTAGAACTTTATTATTTTAACTTTATTAAAATATACTTTAATTTTGCATTGGTTTCAAATTAATAGAATGAGTTAAATGAAGAAAACTTAAAAATAAAAAATGTATTTCCAAAATATTATTAGAGTTTCATTCACTTAGAAAAAAAAAATCGAGATCATTTGTAGTGGGAGCAATAAAATACTAAGACATCTTGTTAAAATGAAAACATACACGTTTTTCCAATTCAGAAAATTTTTATTTTTCGTTAGTTACAAAAATGATTGCATATGTATAATGAAAACATATGTCTATTTCAAATCAATGAAAATTCGATATTTGAAGAAGATATTTCATTTTGCAAAGTTCTTAATTGAAGTGTTAAGTCTTCTAATTGCTTAATCAATCCATTACGCTGTTCCAATTTAAGTTGGATGGGTGCAAGATGAATTTTTCTGTGTTCAACTAAGTCGAATTTATCAGAAAAAACTTGGTCACAATCATCACATTTGAATTGTTTGGAAAGCTCACTTTTCTTCGGAATGATGTGAATTTTAAGATGATTCCTTAAGTCCATCTTTCTCGAAAACGTTTCTTCGCATTGTTCACATTTATGAAATTTTCCGTCTTTAATGTGAATTAACAAATGCTTTCGTAAATCACATTGTTGAACGAATGTTTTCTTACACTTGTCACAACTCAAAGGCTTTTTTTCTAAATGAAACTTTGCGTGTCTGATTAACACACTCTTTCTTGAAAAAGATTTACCACATGTTTCACATTGGTACATGGTAGATGTCATGCGATGAATTATCATATGTTCCATTAAAGAACTCTTTCGAAAAAACAACATTCCACATACGTCGCACATAAAAAGTTTTTTTTTAAAATGAATGTTCATATGTTTTAAAAACTCATGTTTCTCGTAAAATTCTGCTTTACATTTTCCACAAATATAAGGCAATTTAAACATTTGTGATGAAGAAGGAATACTTTTACTAATCGAAACGGGCACATCTTTTATCTCCTGTTCACTCATCTTATCCGAATTGATGACAACAGGCGATTGTGTATCATTAACAACATGCATATTCATTTAAAAACTGTTTTAACTGTGCGAGGACGAAAAATACAGCACATATATTCAAAACAGTAGAAAACAGAATAATGACGTGGAAGGAAAACCAACTACACTTAAATCAATGTAGGTGGCGCATCAGAAAAAAGAAGATCACGCGATAACTATTTAATACATAAACTTTTGTGTTCATTTAATAAGCAAGTGTACAAAATGAATCATTTTATAAATTCATTTCTTTTTGAATTAACCTGTTTTTATCATTAAATGATTAACTTTTTTGTGAATCCTACTGAAATGCGAGTGTTATAAAAAAAATCTGGTTCATTTCTTTATTGTTAGTTAATTAAAATAGTGACCCATTAAGAAAATTTGTTTTCCTAATACAATGGAATAAAAGAACTATTATCTTGTTTTTCACATAGTACGGAAATACGCTTTATCATTATATCCAGATTAGAAACAGTACATCCTGTTTATGTATGATCGAAACAACAAGCACACAAATAGATATGACCACAAATCTTTGAAAATTGAAGAACTGGTTAGTTTTTAAAAGCTTAGGAATAAACTTGTTTTGGTTTAATTTTATATCCTTTTAATGCCTTTGTGGCGCAATTGGTAAGCGCAATTCACCGTTAATGAATAGGTTGATGGTTCGAATCCATCCAAAGGCAAATATTTTTAAACTAAAATACATAAATTGTGTTACAGTATAAGAAAAAAGAAACATTCTGAGTGAGTGAAAATGAAAGAGTTCATTAACTGCACGAGAAAATCCAGATTGAAAAAAAAATATCATTATCTTAAAATTTCATTACTTTCCTAAAATCCTGTTTATAAATTATCTTTTCGTTCAAATTACTATACTTTCCCGAAGTTGAAGAAGGCATTATTAAATCTAAGAAAATGAATTAATTTCTCGAAGTACATAATATATAAAAATTGAATGTTTAAAAGAAGTCGATACAAAACTGAAAGAAAGCAAATTCAAGTGAAAAACCAATGGGGCCCACCCAGCCCAATGGTTATAGAAATAATCTAATAATGGGAAGATTGTAGGTTCTTAACCAGGCGAATAGGTAAAGAGATGTATGAACTTGCAACAAGAGGATAATACTAATTAACAATTTTCAGTTCTAAATGAAATTTTTCAAGTTTCCATCTAAATTCTCATTACAGAAATTCGAATAATGGGGAGTTTCAGGGTTCGAAACCCGTAAGGAAAACAATACTAATATGACAGACCCAACGTATACAGGACGATGCAAAATTAAATTGTGTTTAATCCTTTCCACTGCAATCAGATCTCCATCAAATGAATTAAAACTAGATGTGGTTACTAATTTTTTACTGTTTTTTCAATAATGCAAAGCATAACATTTCTCATTTTTTCGAAGATTCTCTAAAGTTTTTACAAAAAACAGAGTTGTTCATAAAAACCTTTCAATAAGAATACAAATTAAATTTTAAAAAAAGCACCATCATCTAATAACACAAGTCCAGTTTAATCTCATCAAAACTAACCTACCATTTTGTCAAAGTTCAAAACAAACAAAAAATTAAATATGATACAACACGTAAAAATTTTCTCATCGAAAGAGAGCGACACTATTAAAAAAAAAAAAAAAAAAAAAAAAAAAAAAAATATTAGGGGGGGGGGCAGGGGGGGGGGGCTCTTCTACTCTAACATACCATCTCAACATGCAGGACTCACCATCTAAACACGCAAGATTCACTCTTTGCTACACCGTACTATAGTACGATATTTAACAATAAGCCCCTCCAAAAATTAAGCCCCCTCAAAAATTTAACCCCTTCTACAACACACTTCCGCTCAAAAACCACTCTCCTATAGTACACCCAACCTACTTTTTCAACACACGATTTTCACATCGTACTCTAACAGAAGGATTTGGCTCCACGCTCCACCGGCTGAGGCTCCACGCTCCACCGGCTGAGGCAGAACTGTCATTTTTCTACTACTACTGATGTCTTAACAGCATCTGACTCGGACTTAAATTTTCGCAATCAAAGAGAATTGAATGGAAACCCGTTTACATGGAGATCGCTATAGGTTTTTTCATTATAATACAATCTTCTCTAATCTTACCGATCAAATTAGCGTGCTTTTAGATTCTGCGGCGTTTGAACGAGGGTTAGCGAGCGTAGCTTGCAGGGGGCAGAGCCCCCTAGTTATATATATAGTATCTCTTTATTCTAAAAAAAAGTAACCAACGCTGTCATCGTCGCCACGTGGTAAAGGAAATTTTTTTTGACCGGAGATCTTTCTTCGCTAAGAAAATTACCGAATACAAAAATATGAAAATGGTTAGTAATATCGAAAAATATTTGATAAACACGCTGAAGTAGACAGTTTTTTTAATCAAAGAATTATTCTAAGATATATTTAATGTTAAAGTTGGTCAAAATCGTTCCATTAAAAAAGTTTTATAGGAGCAAAAACTATACATAGCAATTTAATCATTTTTTCTAAGGATATATATCACAAGCTCCAGGTGTGCTGACTTCATTTATTTTTTTTATTTGATTAATTTTTTGAGGATTTATTTCCATTTCAAATACGTGCCTAAATTCGTAATAAGTTGTCTTTTCCCAGCCAAGGATAAAGCGGTAGAATTTTAATTCTGTTTCATAGGCGACTGCGGAAAGACTAGGGAGGGGTAAAATTTAGGAACAGACGAACCTTTGATCCGCAGCTTAGGGTAGGTTTTTATTTGACAATATACACATAAAATACGCTAAACTCGGCATTTTTAGTCAAAATCCTCTTGCAAGATAATCTCTCTATTCTAAAAAAAAAGTAACTAATGCTGTCACCGCTGAAGTAAATGAATTATTTGTGACCTAGGATCTTTCTTTGCTAATATTAAGAAAAATACTGCACACAAAAATATTAAAATATGTAGTATTATAGAGATATGTTTGATAAACACTCTGAAGTAGACCGTTTTTAAATAGAAAAATTATTTTAAGAGCTATTTAACGTTAAAGTCGGTCAAAATCTTTCGATTAAAAAAGTTTTATAAGAGCAAAAACTATACATAGGAATTTAACAATTTTTTCTTACGGGCTTCACAAGCTAGCTGTGTACAGACTGAGCTTATTTTTTTTTTAATTTGGCTAATTTTTAGAGGTTTTTTTTTCAATTTTTTAGTCAAATAATTCATCCTTTCAAGAGATATTTTTTTAACATTTAGAAAATCTCATTTTTTTTTTTTTATATTGATGTCAATATGTAGCAACAGCTCAAAGAGTTGTATTTCCTCTCAAATACAAAATGTATTTTCGTGTGATTATTAAAAGCAGAAAGGAAACAAAATTTAGATATGAAGTATATATCACTGGAATGTCAGATTCATCTCGGATTAAATCGAAATAAAAACAAGTAATATTTGCTAAAAATGTGCATTTAAGGATGACACAATATGTATCAGTTGTTATAACCATTTTTTTAAAATTAAAAACTCTAACAGATTTTTTTTTACATTTAATATGTATTTTATAGATTGTCCACTAGCAACACTAAAAAGCATTTTAATATAAAAATATTAATAATGTATTGAAACAGAGAATTGAAATTTATTAAAAGCGATACTTTCGTATTAGGTGCATGCCATTAGGAGTTAATAGCCGAAGAAATCGCCAAAGATTTCGCTACTTAAAGCAGTCTTTTTTTTATTTTGATCATCTCAGTGGTTAAAGCACGTAGATCGGTTACATGTCTATTAAATTTTACGTTCTATTTATATTATTTTATTTATTTGTTCGTGGAGTTTTAATTTCGCTATGAAACATTAGCTGGAAAAAAGGTTGGACATTTGATATGGTTTTAAGTGCAAACGGATTAATCTTTCGTAATTGGGCTACACGCGATAGAAAGATATTTTTAAAAAATCATGCTTGTAATTTAAAAACCATAAAAATTCAATCAATTAAAATGCAATTTTCAAACAAATTGCATTTAAAATAACTTATTTTTCCGTATTCGACGGTATAAAAATTGAATTTAGCGTTGTTCAGAAGATTAAAAAATTGCAGTGACAAAGAAATTTATTGGCCAAGTGTTGCCATCATCGAAATGACGTCATCATTAGTCACTAACACAGTTACTCCCTTTGCTTTATAATACAGATTTCATATTTTCCCACTCTTTAAAAAGATCATTAGTCTCACGAATTAAATTGTTGATATGAAACATTACAGTATTACGTATGAAGTAACTGTTATCACCAAAGAAAAACTAACTCCCTTTCATAATGATTCTGTAATTTCCTCTCGAATTCACGAACTCATGAAACCTGATTAATTACAAATTACAAGTCTATTGTGTATATCTCACTCTTTGATGTACGCAAGTAGAATTACTCAGAATGTTGCAACTGGGTTACGAAGGATAGAAAACAACAAACAAGACCTCCACAACTCCTTTTTGAAGTGCTTCAATAAATGAGAAATTGACGTCACAACCACCAAAATTCCCCACCTTTTCTTTGCTCACGCACATAATCTATATAAGTAATTTAAGTCTCGAAAAGGTTAGTATGGAATTGTAAGTAGTTTCCTTATAGTCGTCTTCTTCTTTCCGCTCGGTGTTTGCCTGTTTTACGATGTCACCCGCTGTTCGCATATTTGCAGACAGATGATGTCCATTTTTGTTTTTCCACAAATGCTAAAACGATTTGTCGACATTTTGTATCCTTTGCTTGGAAACAGTGTTTCCCAAACGTTTTTTAACACTATGAATTGGGTTTGTCTGGCTGTGCTCTAACTGTCGTAAATATGCTCGGATTGCGATGTAATTAACCTTTTGAACTCCGGCGTCTCTTACACAAATTTTGTTCGGTCGGCATCATTTTTAAAAAGAAGTTTCCTTCAAGTATACAATTTCAAAAATGCTCTAATTAAATAAAGTATATTTTATTTTCCTTTATTACAGGGGCGAAAAATAAATTTTGCAAACAAAGATGATGTCGCCACTGAGGCGACAACGGAGGGCATGGAGTTAATATATCAGGGGTGGCGAACCTATGGCATGCGTGCCGAACATGGCACATAAGAAAACTTCTCTGGCACGCGAAAAAAGTTATAGATAATATTCAGTTTATGGAGAACAATCCATTTTATGTTTGTTTGTTTGTTTGTTTTTTAACAAAAAGTACAGTTTTGTGTAACAGGTATATAAACTACTTTAAAATAATCCTTTTTTTTTTTTCTTTTTGTATGATCTAAGATATTACAAATTTCAATGAAAGAGCCCTGTAGTGTCATTTTCTCGCCAAACCTTTTAACATGCAGAGTTTTACAAATCATTTTGTTTCTTTATCAAATTTCAAGGGTTTTATTTTTGAGAATTGAATATTAAGGGATAGTTTGTATATTAATATACCTAATTCACATGCTTTCTACTTTAGATTAGGTTTTATTTTATTTAGGTTTGGGGTTTTAAGTTAATTTAGGTTTTATTATAATTGGGTTTTAATTTTGAAAATTGAATTTTAATTGTCAGTGCAAATATCATAATTATGTATCTATTGAACCTGCTTCTACCTGAAGAACTAAAAACGATCTGATACCGGATGTCCCAAAAAGGACTGTCTGATTTTAAAATTCAATAACTTCCAAACGGTGACAGATATTAAAAAAATTCTTGCAGGAGGGTAATGCATAAAGTCAAAAGTTTTTTTACAGTGATTTTCGATTTTAGTTCGAATTACAAACAATAGATGGCGCTGCGATCAATAGAGGCTAAATTCAGGCTCGATTTTTGGTACTTCGTGGCCCGGATAATACATTTCCATCACCCTTTTCTGCATAGAACAACAGAAAGGACCAAAAATCGAGCCTGTATTTAGCGACTATTGTTTACAGCGCCATCTATTGTTTGTAATTCGAACTAAAATCGAAAATCACTGTAATAAAACTTTTGACTTTATGCATAACCCTCCTGCAAGAATTTTTTTAATATCTGTCACCGTTTGTAAGTTATTGAAATCAGTCAGTCCTTTTTGGGACACCCGGTATGTAAGTATACAACAAAAGAAAATCTCATTTATAGATTATTGATACAAAATTCGATATGACATGGCTATATTGTTGAGTATATACAGCATAATAAAAAGTTAAGAATCGAATTTAGAATAAGTGTAAAAATATTTAAGTAAAAATTCTATAAATATTAATTATTAATTGTGTATACGTTAAAATGTTTCTGGCACGTTAGAATGTTGATACATAATAATTTTGAAATTTTTGGTACGCATACTCAAAAAGGTTCGCCATCCCTGTAATATATGTTATTGTTGCTTACTATGGCATGCTCGGTATTGAAAATGAAGTATGTAGCACTTGCGGTTCATTTACAGGGACACTCAAAACAATTCCGTTACTTTACGGTCCATGGGGGAAAATCGTATGCTGTATATTTTAATGATATTAAACTATTTTAAAAATATTGAAATTGATATATATCACTGAAGTGTACTACATGGCACTTCCAGTAGAATCTGGTGTGTATATAATTTATCGTTCATTGGGACATACAAATGTATTTGGCTACAGTACTGTTAATGAGCAATGATTGTCCGGACTGCATTTTCAGTTGTGGTACGGGTTTTAAAATTTAATTATTATTATTATTATTATAGTATATTATTTGGTGCGTATGAATTTCATAGATCCTATACAGGGCTTCGAAAAAGATTTCAATTACATTTCCATTTAACGACGGAAATTGCTGAATGGGAATTATCTACCGTGGTATGAGTTTAATTGAATTAACTCAGGTACCATAGGTGCCATTTCATACCATAGGTAGTATACATACAAATCTATAGATCCTATACAGGACCGCTCAAAAAAAATCGAATATTTATCCAACTATTGATGGTAATTGAAGAAATTAGGTTTTCGAATACGTTATGAATATTCTAAATTATTTATTTAGGTATCTCTTTCCCCTAGACTCAGTAAAGTTTTCTTACAGTACTTTGAATGTGTTGGAAAGTGTTTCTTAACCTATGCTGGACGCTTTTTTTTTCATTCTTCTTTTCTTTCGAGCGGCCAGGTTCATTTTATATCTTTCCTTCGCAGTTAGTATTACCAGTTATAGTGTTACAAAACGCAGGACAGGGAGACAAAAAAATTGGTACAGCGGCTTCTAAATCGGGACATACAAATACTGTAAACACTACGATAACGGAACCGTTCTATAACGAAAGCCTGTCTTAAACGTAAAAGTTTCATTGTTCCAATGGTAAGAATACCATACTTGCTAAGACGAAAGCCTGTTAAAAATGGAATTTTCCTTCTGCGCCTTTCGATTGCATCTTAGCCTGTTTCATTATACAGAATAAACACAATCTTATGCAGTTAAACCTGTGAAAGTGGGATCGCTACACTGTAAAAAAAGACAAATGTTTCTTAATCTATGAAAACATACTATAATCACGATCGAAAATATACAATAACCTCTTCCGTATCTCCCAAGAATCCGAAAATCGTTCCCTTATCTTTAGAAACCCCAAAAAATACTTTTTTTCGAAATTTAACTGAGAATTTATAAAAAATAATTTTTTATTAGCTGCCCGTAAATTTCAGGAACGTTTCCGAGTAGTTTTTACAATGCATTAATCAGTTCTTTCTACCTGGAAAATCGGTTTTTCGGATGTTAACAGATCTCAAGTAAATATTTTCATTAGAAAGAGCACCGAAAACTGGTAATAACTCACAATTAAAATAATAAAACTTTGTAAAAATCATTATAAAATCGAAACAATGCATAGGGCGCGTTCCGAGCCCTTAACAGTCTGTCATCAGCTACTGTAAACACGTGCCCGTAAGGGGACAAGGTTACAAATGAACAGAAAGGAAAAGGAGGAGATATTACAAAGAGTGCGACAGATGGCGCTAGCAGTAAAGTAAAAACCAATCAGAGAGGATCGCATGCGAAGTGGAAAGTGTTGCCACAATGATAAAAAATATTTACAAAAAATAAAAGAAAATAAACAAAATTAAAATAAATAAAGAAGTAAATACAAAAATAAATAATAATAATAATAATAATAATTATGATAATGATAATAATAATATTAAAATACAGAAAAACGATTAATAATAATAATAAAAGAAAGGGAGAGACACAGAAGAAAGTTGTTTTGATTTTATGGTGATTTTTACAAAATTTTGTTATTTTAATTAAATATTTTCATGTTTAGCAAACATGCTTCACAGGCAAACATACAAAATCAACAGCATTAACATTAATATTAAAATTCCCATTATTTTATTTTGTTAGAATTGTATGTGCAAATTCAGGTAATGCTACTGAAAATGTTTACTTGAGAACGGATAGCATCCAAAAAACCGATTTTCCGGGTAGAGAGAACTGATTAATGTATTATAAAAGCTATTCGGAAACGTTTCCAAAAATGACGGGCAGCTAATACAAAATTATTATTATAAATTATTCTTTAAATATCGAAAATAAATTGTTTTCTGAGTTTTTTAAGGGGGTAGGATACCTTTAAACCTGCAAAATTTTCGAAAATTTTTTATACATATTTTGATTCCGTAATCATTTCTGACAAGTTGCAAAAAACCACATAAAAATATTCCCATTAGTTTACTAATTATGGCTGTTTTATTAAGACTAAATATTAAGACTACATAGGATAATTAAACTTTGCATTGCGTTTATTCAAAACGATGAATTTTGATACTGCGCGCGGTGTTACTAAAAAAATATGCATGGCAATCAAAAAAACTTTTCACCACATATTCATTACTGTATTATCTACAACTTAAAACCAGAAAAAGGTAAGATTTTATTTTATTTTTTGTTTTTAGGTAGATTTCGTAAGAAATACTACCTATTGCAGTCGTTACCATGGTGCGACTTTTGAAAAATTCCTTCATAACTTTTCGTTATATGACCCCAGGAACCCAAAACCACCCCCACCTAAAAAATTAATATATATATATATATATATATATATATATATATATGTATGTATGTATGTATGTACTAAATTTTGCCCGCATGATAAAAGTCGCAATTATGCACGGATCATCTTCAAACTCGCCAACAACTTTGAGATGGCTAATATCTCGGCGGGGATTGAAAATGGGCAAAATCGGCCCAAGGGAATGGAAATGGGGAGGGTTCAAAATTTTGAATACCGTCTTAACATGATTCTGATAAAACCAGCTCTTACCCAACAATGACAGGAAAAAATAAATATGTTTCGTTATAGCAGTTGCCAACAATTAAAAAAAAAAGCAATAAAATTCTCACCACAACAATTACTTTTCTATTACAAGGTTTCACGTGAAAAATTAAATTAAATAAATAGTTTGAGGAATTTAAAACAAATTGAATATTACGTCATAAGTTTTCTAGAGTAAGATTTCCGAATGAAAACTGAAAATGGATTAAATAGTTTGACGAATTAAAAACAAAAACAAAATATTGCGTCATATTGGAAATAAAATGGGCCTCAGCAGGTGAATATGTAACGTCATGTGAGTTTGAAGAAACGTATTAAAACATGATAAAAACCCGACTATGGAAATATTAACTTATTTTAACACTTTGAGGTTCTCTGAATTTGCTGTATCCATTTTTAAACCTATTCCATATACATGCGTGTGTGATTTCATGTAGTATATTAGAGTTTTCCCAAAATGTTTAGCTCCCTAGAGGCCATTCTTAGTGAAGTAACTGGGCTTATCTCTCATCTTGATTTAAGTTTTGTTGGCGAATTTAGCACTTAACTTCGAAATCTACCTCCGCCTGTAGGCCCGAGCCGGCAGGATTTTTTTTACTTTGAAAATATTTTTTAAACAGGGAAATTTTTTTAATTTATTGTTAATTTTTTAATTTAGTCAATATTTTTTACAAATATTCTGATTTTAGTATGAAGGTAACAGTATTATGTATTTATTTTCACCAAAATTTACTCTTTATATGAATATTTTCAGATTTTATCATGCACGCAAGATTTTTTTCTCTCATTATCATATATTTTTAAACTTATCATTTCAATATTTATTTATGAATTTACAAGTATATATATATATATATTTAAATATAAATATAAATATGAGCTTTATATTTAAATGAAGTTTGATTTTTATTTTTGACTTATTACACAAGTTTTGAAGCTTAGAACATAATGGTATTTTTTCATTTTTCGACATGTTCAAAGGTATCCTACCCCCTTAAAGACAAAGGGATACTTTTCGGATTCTTGGGTGACTCCGAAGAGGTAATTGTATATTTTCGTTCGTGATTATAGTACATTTTCGTAGATTAAGAAAAAATTGTCTTTTCTTTACAGTGTAAGGAATGAAATAAAATTCCAACTTAGCAGAGATAATTCCTATAATAATTTGCAGATATAATTCCTATCTTAGAGCCAATGAAATGTTTACTTTTAAAACAGAACTTCGTTATAAACAGTTTACGGAACAAAATATAGTAAAACTTGTTTAAACAGAATAGCTACGAACCGCAAAAAATTCAGTTTTAGACAGTTTGCGTCTAAGGCAGGTAGATTTATAAGGTTCTTCTTTGAAAGTATTGTAAATTTTTCTGTTATAGATAGGTTCTGCCTTCACAGATTTTAATATAGTAACCCCTTAACCGCCAACGAAATTTTACGCGATCTCCAGTGCCTTACTTAAATCGCATATTTCTGCTATTAAAGAAGGAGTTTATTAGTTTTCTGAAGTAGCAGTAAGAAAATGCACGTTATAGTGAAAGAAAACGGCCCAGGTGGCGAAAATCGTCTCGCTATGTCATTGGAATTCGCCATCTCTATAATACATGCATGCATTTTCTGCAGGAGTATATATACGGCTGTGGCGCTTAAGGCTGCTCGTCACTCAGTTTCCGAATTCCCCTCGGTAATGTTAAGTCTATGGGCGTGTCATGCGTTCTTATATTTAAAATATCTACTCCGGATATTAATATTTTTACTTTCTTCTATCTTCAGTAGAAGAAAGCATTAATCGAAATTTTTTTGACTTCCGGTTTTCGACGGATTTACACGTTTTAGGGGTCAGAGATCCTAAAAATCATGTTTATGCAAAATGTTGTCTGTCTGTCTGTCCGTGTGTCGCCATTGTACCATCGAAAAGTGTATGAAGTTATGCATAGAATTGAACTAATTTTTTTGCGTATATATTTGGCTGTGGCAAGCAGGTCCTCCTTCAATCTAGAAATATTCTGCCGGAAGGGGACGCTGTAATAGCAATTTTTGTGCCATTTTCATTATTGTACCATCGAAAAGTGTATGAAATTAGGCATAGAAACTAACTACATTTTTGGTGTATATTTTCGCCTATGGCCAGTAGGTCCTCCCTGAATTTGAAAAATTCTGCTCGAAGGTGGCGCTGTAATAACGACGTCTGTGTCATTTTCATTATTGTACTATCGAAAAGTGTATGAAATTATGCATAGAAATGAACCAAATTTTTTGTGTATGTTTTTGGCTAGGGCCAGCAGATCCTCCTTTAGTTTGGAAATATTCCGCCGGAAGGGGGCGCTGTAATAGCGATATCTGTGCCATTTTCATTATTGTACCATCAATTAGTGCATGGAGTTATGCATAGAATTGAACCAAATTTTTTATGTATTAAAACTACTAGCTGTGTAAACTACTGGCTGTGGCCAGTAGTTTCTCCTTGCATTTGAAAATATTTTGCCTGGAGGGGTTGCTGTAATAGCGATTTTTATGCCATTTTCTTTAGTTTGTCATCGAAAAGTGTAGGAACTTATAAAAAGAACTGAACAAAACGTTTTGTGTATGTGTTTGACTGTGGCCAGCAGGTCCTCCTTTAATATGGATATGTTCCGCTGGAAAGGGGCGCTGTGATAGCGAATTTTGCATAATTTCCTCGGTTTTTCGTAGTTTTGTTGTCCATCGGTGGCTCATGCAGCGACGGGAACTCGCGTCCTGCTAAGCCAGCTTTTCACAAACAGCTGATGTACAACAGAATAACGAAAAGTTATTGATTTTAATGTATATCATGATCGAGATGAACTCATTTTTACTACGCTTCATTGACTGAAGCAGAAATTTAAGATGAAAATCAAAGTTGGTATAGTATTGAACTAATAATATTGCAGTATTAACATCTTTAACTATTTTTTGAAATATTGAGGTGTATGAGATAGAAGAAAGTTTTGGGATTGGCACATCTAACTAGTTTATTTCAGTTTTCTGTGTGCTCTTCTTAAGGCTGTTCTTAACTGCTCTGCACAAGAAGCACAAAACGTTTTGACACATTTACAAATTCATTTTTTAACGGAAAGGTATGAAATTGAAATGCCTGGCCATGGAAGCTATTTTGACTGTTTTTTCCATTTTTTGATTAATCGATTACCTATTGAGTTAGAAGCGAATTTGATCACGTGACAAAAACGTTTTTCGCCCGCTCTTGAGTGTTCTTTCATCCTTCGCGCGGAAATTCAGTTCAAAACGCCCACTTTGACACTATTTTCTGAAAGATCTGTTGCGTTTGCAAAAAAAATGGAGAAAACAGCTCAATTACATAGTTTCTGAACAACAACGCCAGCTAGTTTCATGCATTTTCGAACAAAAATAAATTAGAACTTATGTCAGAAAGTTGTTCTTTTGGATTTGAGAACACCCTTAAAGGATGTCTCTTTTTAGCTCACAGGCTATCAAAGCCTGAGAGCTAATGTGCCCGCCCGTTCTGTATGTATGTATGTATGTATGTACGTACGTACGTACGTACGTAACGCGATAACTCTTGATAGAAACATCCGATTTGCTTCAAAAAATTTTTCTAGGTTCATTGTGATAAGGCGCTTCCTTGATTAGTTTTGGGAGTTCATTGGTTAAGGATAAAGGGGGAAAGGGGGGTTAGTCCACCCCCCTTAATTCAGATAAATGGGGTTTTCATGCAGAATGATTCGATTTGCTCCGAATTTAGTATACCGGTTTATTATGTTAAGGAACTTCCCTGATTAGTTTTGGGGGTTCATTGGTTAAGGATAAAGGTGGAAAGGGGCTAGTCCACCCCCCTTAATTTAGATAAACGGGTTTTTCATGCAGAATTATTCGATTTGCTCCAAATTTGGTATACCGGTTTATTATGTTAAGGAGCTTCCCTGATTCGTTTTGGGGATTCATTGGTTAAGGATAAAGGGGGGCTAGTCCACCCCCTTAATTTAGATAAACGGGTTTTTCATGCAGAATGATTCGATTTGCTCCGAATTTAGTATACCGGTTTATTATGTTAAGGAACTTCCCTGGTTAGTTTTGGGGGTTCATTGGTTAAGGATAAAGGGGGGAAAGGGGGCTAGTCCACCCCCTTAATTTAGATAAACGGGTTTTTCATGCAGAATTATCCGATTTGCTCCAAATTTGGTATACCGGTTTATTATGTTATGGAGCTTCCCTGATTAGATTTGGAGGTTCACTGGTTAAATATAAAGGGGGAAACAGAGGCTAATTTCCCGTCACTTATTTTTTTGAGGGGCATTATTCTTTAAAATAAGAGTATAATATGCAATTAGTGTGAATAGCCTGTGAGTTTAATGCTATCAGTTTAGCTGGGAACTTTTCTTTTTTATCTAATTTTATTTTCTTAGTTATAAAAATATTTCTAAACTCTATGCTTAATTTAATATTTTATGTGTTAAAAGCAGACGAACTGGGATAAAATTTTAACTCTTCGTATAAAATTAAGCATAGAGTTTAGAAATATTTTGAGAACTAAGAATAAAAAGAGTCATCCTTTAAGAAGAGTATACACAGAAAAAAGAAGTTAAAATATTAATTTCCCGAAGAGATATTTTAAATATAAGAATGCATCAAATGCCCATAGACTTTAACATTACCGAGGGGAATTCGGGAACTGAGTGAAGAGCAGCCTTATGTGTTAAATTCCACTGGATGGAAACTCACGAATAGTATGATTTAAAAATAAATTTAAGAGAATTTGTGCATCATGAAATACCGAGGCCTAGGGTGTCCTGCGCAGTGCTTACGCGCGACAGGTCTTGGAGCCCCTAAATATCGGGACATCCCGCGTAAATCGGGACGCAAGGCAACACTATTCGCAGCCTACTAAAATTTTACATCCTCTTTTTTTTATAGACAATAATATCTCTAGTGAAATAAATTTCTTGATAAAAAAAAAAAAAAAGAATTATTTAAAAGGTCACATACGAGGGTAAAATATTTTAATAAAAATCTTTTTCTAACCTATAAAGTTTCTTACAAACCAATTTATATAAAGTTTAATGCTGTTTTTTTTTTTTTTTTTTTTTTTTTTTTTTTTTTTTTTTTGTTAATAAATGACAGATAATAGTAGGTTAATATTTCGGAAATGTTGGCAAGTTTTTGCATAAAAAAACCCGTTCAACTGGTAACTCTATTTGGAGAAAAAGTCGATAATTTAGTTCTTAATTCTCGCACGGTTTCCAATCTGTTTCTATATTTATTTTTTAGAACCCCAAAACGAAACTTTTTTCGGGAATTTTCATTTTTACAGACAGTATCTTTTTTTTTTTTTTTGGTGATCGGTGTCCTTAATTTTGGAAACATTGCTCTATAATTTTTACATTAGAAGTTTCCATGGATCAAAATATTCAGGCCCCTTGGCTTGTACACAAATAAACGAAATTAAAATGGACTCGGCTCGACCTAGTTCAATTTCTACAAAGTAAATAAATAAATAAATAAATAAATAAAAGACTGCTAACAAGGTCGAAACTTAAAGAAATATATAGTTTTTTTTAAACCCTTTCAGGGGCAAAGCATTTTCAATGCTAAAGTGTTGAAATAAATGACTGGCACCGGAATTTGCCAAACGATTTATTTGTAAATAAGAAGAAGCCTATACTGCACATACTTATTAAATCGAAAATATTTTCTTGTGCCATTTGAAATACCTTGTGGGTTTTCTGATGCGATATTTTAGTCATAGTGTGCTGTCGGTACTTTAAAGTACCACTAATTAATTACCTCTAAATAATTAAATTTCTCACGGGTGAGTATTTTTTTATATTTATTCTTTAATTTTAATTGTAGTAACTGAAAAAAAAAATATTACATGAAAAAAATTGCAGTTGATCATAATGCAGTAGATAAAGGGTTAAACTGAAACTAGTCTGCCTAGTCATATCTTGGTCACTGTAAACTGAAATGTGTGAAATTCAGACATTTAAGTGTCTGAAACGCAGTGTTCAATTTTCAGACGTTTTAAAATGTCTTAAAATTTTCAGACACTTCTTGTGTCTGAATTTCAGACACTTAAGTGTCTGAAACAAGAGTGTTCAATTTTAAGACTTTTTAAAATGTCTTAAATTTTTCAGACACTTCTTACGTCTGAATTTCAGACATTTCAAATGTCTTAATTGCGGCCATCTTTTGAACCCCCCCCCCTTTTTTTTGGCCAATATGAAGCCATCTTTGACCACTTTTCTTTCTAAGCCATATACGCAGCCATGTTTGACCACATTGAATCATTTTTTATAAATGGGAATACTTTGTTACCATAAAGCAGAGCTGATTGCAGCGTGGGAAAAATGGGGTGCTTCTCTACCCCCTGATTTTAGGGTACCCCAAATTGGATATGAAATTTTCATAAAGCTGATATTTTAAATCAGTTTTGACCTTATGAGGATTGTAATCAGTATTTTGTAGTTTTAGAATAGGATAATTATATGTATATATATATAAATATGTATTTATGTGATATATATGCCCTACGGCATCAAAAATGTTTATTACTTTTAGTGAACTTCAGATTAATTCTAGTTCGAAGACCTAGTATTCATTCGCCCCCTTCCCCCACTGCCTTCGTATACTGTTACAAAAAAAAAAAAAAAAAAAAAAAAAAAAAGCCTATTTGATGCCGTTAATTACATATTTGGATAAATATATCGTTTTCTTTAACCTAATCATGTTCTAAAAGTACAAAATATTTATTAAAATAAGTATAAGATCAAAACAAATTTAAAATATCAGCTTTATGGAAATTTCATACAGAATTTAGGGGCCCGTAAAGCTAAAGGCCCATAGAAACAGCCCAGTTTGCCCATGCTGTAATCAGCTCCGCTTTATGGTAACAAATTATTCCCATTTATAAAAAAGAATTCACTTCTTCAGAAAGAATTCCATCCCTGCTTTGTAGTTCAATTTTTTCCTATTTAAATAACATATTCCCAGTGCAATTCCCAGTTTAAGCATTTTTTGCATTTTTATTTCCGTGTTAAATAAAATCTAATACTAGATTCCCCCAAATTTGCAGTATATGAGAACCCAATATTTAAAAAAAATTGAGTATGAAACTCTTCATTTAAAGAGTAAATTCGATTTTTTATTTTTTATTTATTTATTTTTTTTTTAAGAGGGGTTTATTTACCATAAGAAAAGTTGAGAATTTAATTATAAAATATTCAGAATTTCACGATAGCTTCATTCTAATGCTTCTATGATTTGTTTTCATGTTCACACACACACACATATATAATAACATACAGGAAAAGTGACTTCTAGTTTCAAAACCTATTTTGCCTAAATATACATTTTTTTTTGGCCTTGTTTGTATAAATGAACTTTGAGGAAAACCGCAATTTTTTGTGCGAAATGTAATTATGCATGGAAATATACAAAACTCTAGCTGTTTTCTAATTTCCATTTTAAACTTGTAATAACCTTTTAACTTAAAGCTGTTCTCAACTGCTCTGCTCAACAAGCACAAAACGTTTTGACACATTTACAAATTCATTTTTTAACGGAAAGGTATAAAATTGGAAAGCCTGAGCATGGAATCGAACTGTGTTTTCCATTTTTTTATCCATAAATTACCTATTGAGTTATAAGCGATTTTGATCACATGACAAACACGTTTTTCGCCCTTTCTTGAGTGGTTATTTTTCTTTCACGCAGAAATTCGGTTCAAAACGCCCACTTGGACACTATTTTCTGAAAGACCTGTTGGGTTTGAAAAAAAAACAAAAAAAAACGGAAAAAACAGTTCGATAACATAGTTTCTGAACAACAACACCAGCCAGTTTCATGCATTTCCCAACAAAAATAAATTAAAACTTGCGTCATAAAGTTGCCCTTTTGGATTTGAGAGCAGCCTTAAAATAAAATAAGCTTAGTTTTCAATTTCTCATGTTTCGCAAATCCAAAATTTAAAATTTTGAACAAAAAAATCAAAATAAATAATGATTTTTTTTTTTTTTTTTTTTTTTTTTTTTAGGAAATGGAATTATAGCTGTAAATAATTTATATTCTATACAATGTGCTATTAAAAAATGAAAATTTCGAAAACTGATTTTATATATAATAATCACAAAATTGCAGTATTTTTTTTCCTTTCAACTGTATAGTTTAGAGAATATACGGGTGTGCCATATAATTAAAAATTGCTTTGAAACCAAATAATATCATGCAGAATATATATCTATATATATATTTAAGGTGACACAAAAAAGTTTGACAAATCGGATTTCAAAACAAAAATCAATTTTGCCAAAAACAGATTTTTGGCTAAAAAGGTTTTCCTCGAAAATTATACATCTCTAATTATAAAATATAAAAAATAAATCACGATAGATGTTTGTTAATTTTCCAATTTTTATCCAATATTAAACTTCGAGTGAATTGCATATCCTTCATAGCGAACAAACAATTAATTTAAAAGTAAGTTTAAAATAAAATGTGGTTATAATTGCGATAGAAAACGTTACAAGGAATTCAACATGTTCATCAAAACGCTAAATTAACCTTTTAAAAAACATCCTTTTTTTTTACTTCTTTTAAATCCAAACAAAGTATTTCTTCTTCAACAAAAGTTTCGACAATTTTACGTTTTTGCTTTATTTTTATAGACATTCTAAATTAACCAATTTTTTACATAATATTACTGATATTTTTACATAATCAAATTAGCCTACACTCACACAAAAAATATAATATATAATTCTGGAGCTGCAGTTCTAGAATTACAAGTATGTAAAAATATATATTTCTAGAATTAGCTGTTTTTTTTCGCAAACAAATTCAAACCTAAGTTATATTTCATGCAACATTTTATGTGGTACTATAAACAAAATATCAAAAATACTTACTGATATCGATACGACTTAATTTAAAATAACTGTCATAGTGAATGAGAGACAAAAACTTGCTTCTTTTTTGAAGAAAACCCCTTCCTATATCCTGCTAGCTCTGTTAAAATAATGGAAATATTCCATTCTGAAAACAGAACCCGCGGGACTAGTTTGTAGGTCTGGGGTTAGTTTTCTTGTTTAACGAGATGAATAACTATATTCTTGACGAAAAGCAATGAAAAGTAATACTGTCTCTGTTGGGAACTATTTGTAGAGTCATCCGGATGTAATTTCAGTCGTTATATCCATATATGAAGCACATAAGATCCCTCCAGCCATCTAGAATGCAAGAAACTTCTAATTATAACGCTTCCACTAATAACGCAGCAGCAGTAATAACATAATGACAAAATTTTTCACAGTAAAAAATCCGGACCGGTCAAAGATGCGAACTGTTGAAGAACGTTTAAATTTGAATACGACAACGGACTCCGGACTCACAACACAGATTCGCTTCACAAAGAAAAAAAATGCTGCAAGTCAGCATTTCCATTGGAAACAGATGGCTTTATTCATTACGTCAGTCTACGGGTTACAGTATGATAAGTTGTTAAAACTTTTTTTTATCAACGGGAAGTGGAACGTTGTATAAGAAGAAATCAGAAGCATTTTATTTTCTTTATTTGGCGTTTTTCGTAATGTTTACACTTATAAATTATATGATTATAATTATTACAGTTTTTATTCTTTCAGTAAGAGGGTGAAAAACATATTATAAATTAAAAAAATCGCCGTAACGCTAGTTAAAAAAATAACATTTATTCTTCGAAATGATTACATAATTGAACACTAAGAGAAAAAAGAACTAAGAAATTTTCGTAAGAGGAGCACCGCCCCCCCCCCCTCCCTTCCTAAACCACTAATAGAAATCAATTTTTAAATATTTCCTTTTGACGTTCGTATATTTAAAATTTATCTTAGATAAGGGGTGTTCAGAAGGGCAAAACCCTCCACTAGAGGGAAAGAAATGTTCTGCATTTTGAAAAATATTGTTATAAATTTATTTTTATATATCTATTTAATATTTAATACTTCTTACTTGTTAATTTTTTTATATTCCTTTTATATAAAAATTATCTTGTACAAAGTGTTCTCACAAAAGATTCTTGGTTTAGCTTATTTCATATTTATATTTTGCGTTTTAGTTAGGCGAACTAGATAGGGGACTCCAGACACATCTGTCCATCCTCTCCCCTTTCTGCATTTTTTTCTAAGAGCAATCATATCTCTTTGTATTTAGGGAACGGTCTATGAGTGGGCCATGAGCATACCTATGAGTGGAAGTAGTTTTTGAGAAATTTATATTTTGGGAAAAGTTTCTTTAGCTTGTATTTTTGCACTAAAAGTAATTTAGTTCGAAAGTTAGTAAACGGGCATTTACAATTTTGGCAGACGTCCCCATGGTCAAATTAAGTTGCTTATTTTATACACTAATACCAAATTTAGTGGATGGCAAAGCATTTCATCCATTCGAAAACGTTTTCTGACGGTGCTTCCAGATATATTGCGATACAATTGCATATGAGGACACCAGAAGCGAAAGGCTATAAATGACAAAATTGAAAAAACTGAGATCAGTATACAGGCTACCTGGAAATAAGGCTATTTCTTTTATGATTGCTCTCAGAAGAAAAAAATAGGGAGGGGAAACGTTGGACAGATGTGCCTGAAGTCCCCTGCCTTGTTTGCTAAACTAAAACGCAAAATATAAGAGATTTCCTAATTATGTGTTGCATTCTGGAGGTCAACTACTTAAGCTCTATAAACTACTTAACCTCTTTAATCTGTACTTAAAATTAAAAAATATATTGTACTTCACTTTCCTTCCACAGTTATTGAAATAAGAATTGAAAGACCGCTATGAAATTAGCAACAGCTTCATATTTTAAGTCAGTCACTTACTATTGATGTTAATCGTTAAATTCAATTTATTCCAAATCTAAATTTTTTCACTTATATCCCTTGGCCGCAGGGGTCCTCATATACAATCGTCGTTTCATCATACATATGATACAATTATATTACATTCAGACATATAAGTGTCTGAATTTCTACATGTCTTAATTTCAGACACATGGTCATTATTCAGACATTTTTCTCAGTTCATTTATACCATGATCACAGTAAGACACTTTAGGGTCTTAAATTCAGACACTTATGATGTCTGAAATTTCATATTCAGACACTTAAGTGTCTGAATTTCTTTTTCAGTCACATATGTGTCTGAATTTAAGACGCCTCTATTTGCAGTGTGGAAAACTCCTGCAAATCCGATTTTAGTGGTTGACTGGCAGATTTACCATTGTATTTTCCTGCTCCCAGTCCTCCATGTTTTCCTGCATTTGGGTGCAGGAAAACACAATGATAAACCTACCGATCAACCACTAAGATATGACTTGGCAGACCCGTTGCATTTTAATTCTGCTCCTTCGAGACGGGCCCAATAGACCCGCCAGGTACATTCAAAATATTTATTCAAACTCGAAATTTCTTTTAAATAAACTAAATATCTAAACCGGACAATACAGTAGAGCGCCGATTATCCGAACAAGTTGGGACCGACCCTAGTTCGGATACATGGACAGACAGTTTAAGGTATGTTCCTGATTATCCTAAAACCTTCACATTTTATCTAGGCTTAGGAATGCCAGCACAGCACCAGTTAGTGCTGGGATATTTAAAAATTGTTTTTTATATAATTTCTTTTGTCTTTTTATTTTTTTTGTTCACTTTTTCATCATTTAAAGTTTTCTTTTTTTCTTTTCATCATTTTCTGAACTTCAGAGATTATAATTTAAGCAAAAAAGCTTCCGGTAGTTGCTTGCTTCAAAGAAGGCATTCTTTTCAATGCTGCCATATCTCGAATTCTTCTTCAATACGTTAGTTGAATAGGATCAGCATTTTTCACTTGTTCAAGCCATTTCATAGCTGTTTCCAAACATTCAAAAGGCTTCGTTATGTGATGGACCTGGGTCATTTTCAGAGCATTCGTTTTCATTTTCTTCAATTTATTTTACATCTTAAATCTCATCCACAATCTCATCATCATTACAAAAATATTTTGAGAGAAATAGACTGTTCGAATAAATGGAAGTTCGGTTAAAATAATAATAATAATTGTAATTTAATAGATTACAACGACTATTTGGAATTTATTTCGTCCGCCAAATCCTCTTCAACAACAGATCGCTAAGATCAAACTTCAGACGACCAAAACCTTCATCGATAAACTCTCCAAGTCCCGTTTCGAGAAGAAAAACAGTTTACAAATCGAAAGCAGTTCCACCGAGTCAGCCACAGATTTCGACAAATTACCTACGTTGAGCTCAATTTTTCCCGGTTAGAATCGACCGATTGTAAAACGCCGTGGCTAGTGGATTGGAGCCCCTCGGACATGGCCTTTTACTATCAATCGATTAAACATTAGTTCCTTCTTTGCGTTCGTCTTTTATTCTGTAATCGATTTTCATGGGCTAGATAATCAGTTGAAGAGCTCAATTTTCATGGCCTACATAATGAGTTGAAGACCTCGATTTTTGCCATTACATTTACCATAAGATTTACTCCGTCAATAAAAAGAAATAACAAAGAAAAATCATTCGCCAAGATTATGAAACGCTTTTTAACACTTTCAGAATAATGTAACAAAACTTCACCGTTTTAACAGCTGAAAAAAATTATCTAACTAAGAAAACAACTTTGAAAGCTTATAACACATTAAAAAGAAGATTTCAGCAATTACCGACAATAACCTGTAACATATTTCAATCCTTTTGTGTATCACCTTACCATGATCTATACATCTATAGGTACAGTCGTGGAAAAAAAAAGTAAACACCCCCTACTAACTGTTCAACAAATTATCGTAGATGAAAGTTACTGGTACCGAACGATTGGAAATAAAGTCTACTTTTAAATGACGTATATAAAATTTGCTTAGGGGGCCATATACATATTAAAACGAATCCAAACTTCATTTTTTTCAATAGCAATACACAATTTTAACGCGATATTTCAAATCTTCGGTTCAAACTATGCCTAGACACCAAATTTCAAGTCATTTGAATGATAAGTTTTTGAATTATAAACATTCAAAATTTAGTGTTTCTAATGTTAAATTACATTTTCATATTTTTAATTATAACTTCTGAAATTATGATCCTAATGTTCTATTTTTTTGTGTAGCAATAATACTAATATACACAAATATAAATACATTGAATTTGCAATTTTTATAATTTTCTGATATGAATTATGAAATTAATATTAAAAAAAATTATGAATTGCAACCTACAATTTTTTTGATGGATTCAGATTTATTAGGTCTTGCTTTATGGAAATCCAAAATTTCACATTTTTCTTCCAAGTAGTTTTCAAATTATGCTTAAAAAACGGCAAAATGATGGTTTAAGGGGCCATATATGATAGAAGTGACTAAATATTTTGAAATTTCTTATGCTATCCTGTAATCTAACAGGCTTAATCAACTGCTTAAGGTGCCTTGATCAAGAAGGGAGCTCTCTCGGCTAACAATCTAGTACCGAACTTCAATTTGGATACAGCCCTTAAAATACGCTTGTTTTAAAATAATTAATTTCTCAGAAACTTACCGTACGAATTGCATAAAAATTTGTTTTTAGACTAATTGAAGGGCGTAGAGTTCATTTATATGTTGCCAGAATTGTGTAGTGTTATTGAAAAAAACAAAGTTAAGGTTCGTTTTACTATGTAGATGGTTCCCTAAGCAAATTTTATATGCAGTATTTAAAAGTAGACTTTATTTCCAATCGTTCGGTACTACTAACTTTCTTCTACGATAATTTGTTGAGGAGTTAGTAGGGGGTGTTTACTTTTTTTTTTTCCCCACGACTGTACCAATGAAAGCAACTTTGAGGAGTTAAGGAAAATTCTGATGATGAATTGGATAGTAAATGATAATTGGTGACTTTTTCATTGCTTCAAAAAAAAAGTAAACACCGCTTACTAAATCTGCAACTAATTGTAATAGAAGAAATTTACTGGTACGAAACGATTGGAAATAAAGTCTACTTTTAAATGATATATATAAAATTTGCTTAGAGTGCCATCTACAAATCAAAAAAAGGTCAAGCTCTGTTTTTTTCAATGACAATATCCAATTTCGACGCTATATTTAAAATCTTCTGTTCAAACTATGCCTAGAAACGAAATTTCAAGTCATTCGGATGATAAGTGTTTGAATTATAAACATTCAAAATTTAGAGCTTCTAATGTTAAATGACATTTTCATATCTTTGTTAATATCTCCTGAAATTATAATCCTAATGTGATAAGTTTCTGTACCGTTATAATATTAAAAAAAAAAAAAAACTAAACATAAATACATCGAATTTATAATTAAAAAAATATATATTATGAATTATGAAATTAATATTTAAAAAAATATGAATTGAAACCTACAATTTTTTCTGATAGATTTATTAACCATTTGGAAAAATGGTTATTGTCCTTGTTTCAGGGTAGGAATTCAAAAACGTATCTGAAGCGTTTTATTGGTTGAATCCGCATTTTATTCGGTTTCTGATGCGTCTATACAGTAATCTGTATTTTCCCTTTACTTTCAACAGAGATGAATACTTCTGTTGCCACTATGACAAAAAAGTAATAAAAACTACAAAAAAAAATATTAATAACTCAGAAACAAATTGAGATACAGTTTTCAAACAAATTGTATTTAAAAGTACATTTTTTTCTCTATACGACGGCGTAAAAAGTAATATTGTGGGATGTTTAGAAGTTTAAGAATGAAATTTCATTTAAAATGGGTCCACGAATATTAATGTTTAATCCATGGCGTACGTAATGAATGACCAGCTCCGTAGAAGTTTAAAATTTTACAGTACCGAAAAATGTAATCCATAGCGTACGAAATGTATGATCAACTTCGTGCGATTTTTTATATCTTAAAAAAAATCATTTTCCAAATGGTCGTTGTAATTTGTTAAATTGCATATATATATATATATATATATATATATATATATATATATATATATATATATACCGGGTGTCCCAAAAAGGACTGACTGATTTTAAAATTCAATAACTTGCAAACGGTGACAGATATTTAAAAAATTCTTGCAGGAGGGTTATGCATAAGGTCAAAAGTTTTATTACAGTGATTTTCAATTTTAGTTCGAATTACAATCAATAGATGGCGCTGCGATCAACAGACGCTCAATTCAGGCTCGATTTTTGGTACTTCATGGCCCGGATAATACATTTCCATCTCCTTTTTCAACATGGAACAAGAGAAAGGACCAGAAATCGAGCCTGTATTTAGCGACTATTGCTTACAGCGCCATCTATTGTTTGTAATTCGAACTAAAATCGAAAATCACTGTAATAAAACTTTTGACCTTATGCATAACCCTCCTGCAAAAATTTTTTAAATATCTGTCACCGTTTGCAAGTTATTGAATTTTAAAATCAGTCAGTCCTTTTTGGGACACCCGGTATATATATATATATACATATATATATATATATATATATATATATAGTGAAACTTCTTTTAAAGGCCACCCCTATTCAAGGGCCACCTCTATTAAGGGACAATAATTTTAGGAACGAACATTTTTCTCATAGACATAATGTTAATTTCACTCCTATTAGGGGCCACAACTACCCCTCATAAAGGCCATTTTTTTTTCACATGTGCCTTAAATCCTAAACAGCTGTATTGAATTCCTGAACCAAAAGATAAGAGTTCAGCAAACAACTACACTTGCAAGAAATAAGGCAGGGGAGATGGGGGAAGATTTACTAACACAATGAAGGACAACAAACTTTTTTACAAGTGAGACAAACAGGTGTTCGTCATACTTTGTTTGACCTTCTCAATCTGTAGGCGTTGGGTTAGAGGGGAACTTGACCCTACGTTGTGGGCACAAATGGGATAACAGCTTTAGATCTGTTTTATCTTTTGATTAGTAAGAATAAACAGAAATAAATAAAATAATATCTCATTCTAAGGCATTAATAAATGATGGACATTTTAGTAATTTGTTCCATAAAGTAAAAGAATAATCAGAAACCAAAATTGTCTGCGAAAAAATTATGAAAAGTAAACAAACTTCAATAGAATTTTTTTCCAATCATGTATGAAGTTTGAAAGTGTTAATAAACAGTTTTTTCACGTATATATAGGTTTTGATTTTCTTATTTTAGCTTTTTTTTTGTCACTCCTATTCAAGGGCCACTCCTCATATGGGCCAATTTTCAATGGAACGGCAGGTGGCCCTTACAGAGAGGTTTCACTGTATATATATTTATATCGTTCTGCTTTATGCGATTCTCAATTTCAAATTTTTCTTCCAATACATTTTCGAATTATAATTATAAAACGTCAAAAGGATGATTTAAGATGTGTTTTTAATGTCTATGATGTGCACAAGAACATTATTTGAAAAAGATATAGTTTATTCATTTTATTGAAACATTTGGGCTAGTGGAAACATATTAAGCACGCGAAAAGGTCATATTAGCAAGAAATAATACATTAATAGAAATGATGTAGTCATTCTGTAGCATTTCAACAATCGAGTACCGAGCTTCAATTTGGATACAGCTCCTAAAATAGGCTTTTAAAATAATTAATTTCACTGAAACTATTCGTACGAATTTCATGAAAAATTGTTTTTAGGCTAATTGAGGGGTTTAGAATTTATTTATGGTGTTAAAATTGGATATTGATTGCTATAACCCCCCCCCCCCAAAGTTTGGGTTCTTTTAATATGTAGATGGCCCCTAAGCAAATTTTATATACACTAGGGGGCTCTGCCCTCTACGAGCTACGCTCGTCAACCCCCGTTCAGACACCGCAGACTCTAAAAGTACGCTAATTTGATCGGCTTTAAAAAGATTTCAGAAGATTGAATTATAATTTAAAAAACAGTGGCGATCTCCCTATAAACGGATTTCTATTCATTTCTGTTTGATTGGGGAATTTTAAGGCCAAATTCGCTGCGATACTACTTGATTATCCCGTCGACCAATTTCGCCAAATTATATAAATCGCCGAACCACTCGCCAAACTATACCAATTGACATAATTTTTATTTTAAATAACGAAAGAACAAATAAATTAGTGCAAAATTAATAAAAATAGAAATAAAACGTCGAAATAAAAATAATTTCATGACGTAGACACGTGTAACTTGCTTAAAGTCAAGTTAATGTGACATTTACCATCAACCATTATTGACATTTAATCTTATAGTTTGGCGAATGATAGATTTTTAGTCGACGGGATAACTAAGTAGTACCAAAGATACAATTGCTGTTTTCGTCTTTGATTAAGTAAAATAAGTTAAACATTTCAAAATAAGCTAATATAAAAGGAATTAAGTAAACAGAGTCTTTGTCTCCTTGTATTTTTTTAATAAAGCGAAAAGAAAGTTCTTTTAAATAAAACATTTTAAATTAATCGTTTTTAATCTGACGTAATTTTGACCAAACTATTCTTTCTCTTTTTAATATTAACGTGAAAATACTTTTGTTAGAAATGAAATACTATTTGCGCTTTCGAAACAAAAATAGTTGAAAAATATCCTCTCAAAATATCAAATAAATGTCTAGCGCAATTTCTAAATTTAAACTGTTTTGCAATATTATTTTGTGTTCATTTTATGTAATAACTGTAATGTGACGTAAATATGACGTAATTTCTCCAATTTAAGACTTCTAACGCATGTTAATGAATTTATTATTTTACAATTTCCTTTCTCTCTTAAAATTCATATGTAAATATAGTTTTTATGACGTAATTTTTAATAAGTTCCTGCTTTTTGTACATAATTATTTAATTCTAACTCCAAATGTTTTTTTCTGTTTATAATAGTCACGTGTAAATAAATTTTTAATTTATTTACACCTATAAATATATATATATGTAACGAATAAATATCGGGAGAGTTCCCCGGACTTGTATAGCGCAGTCGCAGCCGTTTACTGATTTCTGGAGCGTTCCGGAACCTAGAGAGGGAGTCGCGGCCGTTTACTTTCCGGCATGTGTCCGTACAGCCGTCTTTAATATGTAAAGACATCTAGGAGTTGACAGAACTAGTGGATTAAATAACTGGGACTCGGGAACCGCTTGGTGGACCGAACTCTTTTATTTAGCCACTCATCTTACAGGCTGAGTCGCGAGTTCGGCCGGGGGCCCCTCGAGCCACGTACGATGATTTTCAGGAGCTACATTGTCATACGTTTGACAGGCTTATCAAATCTGCCAGATCCGTCGTTTTTGGCGCGGGTTTTAGTTAATATCTTGGGGTTTAACATATTTTCCAGCAGATGGCATAGTTGTAAATTTGGGAGGAACATTTCTTTAATTGGCTGATTAGCGTTTGATTGATTGTCCGGGATCAGATGCCAGAGTTAGGCTTGGCTCGCCCGGGGATGAGCTAACCACAACTGAATGAGAATATTCCGAACGTCAGCAAGTTTACTCTTAAAGATCGTCCGAAAATGATATCTGAAAGTAATACGATGTATTGCTAAGAAACAAAGTTATAAGGGGTAAAACTGGTTTTAGAAGGAGATTTAAAGTTAGAAGAAAGAAACTTCGGATTTTAATTTAAATTTTTGGAATTTTAAATGGTTTTTATCCTTTCATATCCCCCCCTCCAAGAAGAGGTCCACCAGATTCGCCTGCAAATCTGGGGGGACTCACCCCGGAAAATGGTGACTACAAAATTAGATAAGAAAGAATTTAATTGTGCAACGCTACAGATTAAGGTTAATGTTAAAGTAAGTTTTCTAAGACGTGAGGGCTGAATTTTGCTGCTGGAAAACAATTAAAATTTAAAATTTGAGTTCTAAACTTTAAGGGAAAAAATTAAGATTTTAAATTTTTATGTAAAAATATCTTAAGTTTAGGATTTGGCTCTTGGGACAACCTGACCGAACTTTACATAATACTTTAAAGATTTAATGACATAAAATATAAGAATACCATAAAATATAAAGAAAAGCTGAAAAAATAACAATAATAATAATATAAGAAATATATGAGAAAACACAATAATAAAATAATATAGTTTAAGTATTGACCATAATTTTCTTGTTTCAAAGTCCTCTGGTCAAAGAGTTTGTGCTTTTTCTTAAAGTCTTTTAGCACAAGATTTCACATTTTTATATAAAATTCAACTATGTAAAAATATAACTTTATGTACACCTATAATATTAGAAATTGAAAATAAATATAGGAAAACTTAAAACATAATTCTTTTTCATAATTATAAAGAAAACACAATATAAGATTACTTTTCATGTATTGTAAGAGATTCCTCCAGTCATGAATTATGTTTTCCACAATAATTAAAATTATTTTAATAAAAATATAAAAGTACACCTGATTACTGTGGAAAATATGTTTTATGTACAAAATATTCATATAGTATTCAAAAGAAAAAATAATGTACAGAAAAATATAAAAATATTCAACTTAGGGAAATACTTAAAAATGTGAACTTATAAAAAGTTGAAATTTTCTTCACCTTTTATTTCAAAATGTGGAAATATTAAAAATATGTTGATACATAAAATTAGCAAAATTAAAAATAATATATTATTATAGCAAATATTAAATAATGTTGAAATAAGTACGTTAAAATATGTCTGATAATAAAGAAAAATAATATCTTGAAGTCTTATTTACATGGAAGACTACTTGCAAGGTAAGTAGTATTTATCCTAAACCTCAGGGAGGTTTTAGCACATCCTAAACCAGTTATGGTTTTCGCATAATCCTAAATCTCAATGGAGATTTTAGCAAAAATTAAAAAAAAAAAAGAAAAATGAGCTTTATGTTTATGTTTTGTGTGAAAATGCAGATGCAGTTTACCTGTAAGCAATGGTGTTTATTATTTTGCAGACTGAGGTATTATTCATTTTCCTCAGTGGCATTAATAAACTAAAGTCATAATTTAATAAACCACATCTACATCTCACTCAGCTCTTGGCAAATAGCAAAAATCTCTAAATTTTTAAGAATTCAAGAATTTTACTACTGGCAAAAAGAAAAAAATCAATAAATAAAACAGGAAAATTAAATAAATAAAACAAACAAAAAAATTAATAGAATAATAGACCCTGGTTCAAACAAGCAGGATTATGACCAAGACTTCTAAGTGCATGGCAACCCGTTGACAAATTTTTGTTAGCTAGCTTTTATTGTCCGGACATTTATTTTATCAACAGTTGCCACATTTGTTCAGATTATACAGGTCACTGAATCCCGTTTGTCTGTAGAGGGGTATTTTCGGTTTTAAGTTACTTAAAAAAAATATTTTGTTTAAAGACTTAATGGGGTGGAACCATGGTCATCTTTAAAAATTGAATGTGTGGAATTAGACACTAGTGGATTTACCATGGTTAAAATGGGGTTACCACGGTCATGTCTAAACCAATGACTGAATTATTGAAACTATTTTTAACATGATGGGGGCGGGACCTTCACCTGTTTTCTAAAAGTGACAGGGGTTAAATACCTGCTTAAATTTTATTTTTATGAAATGGTAAGGACGGGACCTTTTCCATTTTGTCTCTTCAATATGGTTGGGGTAACCAACTCACTCTTTAATATGAAATGGAATTTATTTAAAAAAATACTGGATAAAAATACTAAAAATTAAAACTCAAATACTAAAATATAACATAAGGTAAAATATGACATTCAAGCTATACACAAAAATATAGAAATGAATAATGATTTGTATAAAATTCTATATATAAAAAGAAATACTTGAAAACGTTCTCATTAAAATAAAAACTGTCTACACAAAAATGATTCAAATATGGATTAATATAACACACAACCTGGCATAAATAACTATTTACAAACATTTAGAAATTTCAGTGTGCTCATCTGTATTTTTAAAAAAATTAATGGAATAGGTTACTAAACTTACGCAAATACTCATTTGCACAGGATTATTTGATAATTTTTTGTTTAAAAATATGTAACTAAGTCAACTAACTTATTCACAGTATGCAAAAACATTAAAATCAAATCAATTTACTTTTTGGTGATCGCACGTATGCGTCACCGGATGAATAAGAAAACAAAATTACTGTTATTTTCGTTTGCTACGAATTTAACGCGCATGCAGAATGTCAATCCCAAATTTTCTATAATTTTAATAATAAACCTTAAATCCCGCAAGAAATAAAAAATAAAGCTAATAAAAATTTTAAAATAATAAATTGGAATTTGTTTAAAATCTTTAACCTTCCTTTAAAGTACCCATATTTTAAATTAACTACTTTGACTTCATGAACGTTGTCAAAATTTTAAAATTTACACATTAATAACAGTACTTTTTTGTTGTCTTTTTCATTCTAAAATAATTCCCATTCTCAGTGAGAACTTTCCCCTTGTTTCTTTAGTATTTTCGGAAATAACAAATTCGTAGTCGATATTTAAAGTTAAAAATAAAAATAAGTAAGAACATTGTTTAATATAACAAAACTGATTTCTTGTAACTAAAATATTACATAAAATAAATAATGAACATGAGAAATCTGCAGAGTTAAGTTATTTCACAAAAAAAATTAAAAGGAATATACTTAGCCTTCCCGATAAAATCCGCGTATATATATTTTTTTTTTCCAATTATAGTTACTTTTAAACTGAAAAACACCAAACTGAAATAAAATTAAATAAAACGGAGCATACCTGTGAATTGGATTATCCAAAGAAATTTACAAAAGAAAGAAAAACTACTTGTAACGCTATCTAATTATTATCACTTTTTTTTTTTTTTTTTTTTCTTCCCTATTTTCTAATGAATTCTGATAAAGAACAAAATAAAACTAATATCTTGGGGTTTAACATATTTTCCAGCAGATGGCATAGTTGTAAATTTGGGAGGAACATTTCTTTAATTGGCTGATTAGCGTTTGATTGATTGTCCGGGATCAGATGCCAGAGTTAGGCTTGGCTCGCCCGGGGATGAGCTAACCACAACTGAATGAGAATATTCCGAACGTCAGCAAGTTTACTCTTAAAGATCGTCCGAAAATGATATCTGAAAGTAATACGATGTATTGCTAAGAAACAAAGTTATAAGGGGTAAAACTGGTTTTAGAAGGAGATTTAAAGTTAGAAGAAAGAAACTTCGGATTTTAATTTAAATTTTTGGAATTTTAAAGGGTTTTTATCCTTTCATATATATATATATATATTGAAGCAAACCTTATTGTTTGCGCTGTTTATGCAGTTGGCAACAATTAAATTAGTACAATTTTCTGAAATAAGTAAAAAATATCTCTCGAAATGCTGAAAATTTGAATTTAAAATAGAAATAAAACATCAAAAATGAGTCAAATTAAAAAAAGAAATACAGTCTGCACACCCAGAACTTCAAACGTATAAAATGATCTAAAAATGATTAAATTACCATGAATAGTTTTTGCTCCTATAAAACTTTTTTAGTGAAACGATTTTGTCCAACTTTAGCATTAAATATCTCTTGAAATAATTCTTCGATTTAAAAACTGTCTGCATCAGCGTGTTTATCAAACATTTCTGTATAATACTACCGATTTTCATATTTTTGTATGCATTATTTTTCTTAATATCAACGAAGAAAGACCTCCGGTCACAAAAAAAAATCAAAACCGGCGGCGGCGGCGACAGCAGTAGTTATTATTATTATTTTTTTTTTTAGAATAGAGAGATAATTTAAAAATAGTCTTTATTTCCAATCGTTTGGTACCAGTAACATTCTTGTACAATTTTTTTTTGCAGATTTAGTAGGGGTGTTTATTTTTTCCACAACTGTTCACCACATAGTGGGCTAAATCTTAGCTTGGTTACAAAACGCATAACACAATCAAAATTTCACTTTCAGAAATTTCCACGACTGTGTTATGCATTATCAATACACCGAAATACACTTGGATAATTTTGTAGAGTCCTATATATCATACACAGATATTATTTATCTATTTTGTGTAGCCCAGTATAAGATCTGTAGAATTCATGCAGACTACGTAGTATGCAAAAATTTAGATAAACTTAAAAATGCATGCCATAACTGAAAACGAACTTCAAGGTATTCATCACTCATTGATAGTACTGTAACCGAAATCTTTTGCGTGTCTCTGAAAATGAATAACTTTCATGTGGGTTATGTTCTATAGTAAGCATCCTGTAATGCATCTGTATAATGTATATAAATTTTCTTTTGTTTCAAATAGTGCAACGTCATTGAAATCGGTGTCAAACAATATTCTGCCGTAAAAGATTATGTAACCGAATTTTTTTGTGTGACCTTGTAAACAAATGATAAATACTTTGCACTACATGTGTACAAAAAGCACGTTTTATTGCAACTCAGAGATGTAAATGAATTTCATTGTAACTGAAATAGTGTAGTATAATTAGAATAGACCTCAAACGATTTTCTCCAATGTAAGAGAATTTTTTGAATATTTCTGTAAGCGAACTATGAATGGTAAATACTCAATTTTCAATAGCTGACATACCTTAGTAAACCTAAATAAGATATATCAATTAAATGACAATTCGAGTATATTTACGAGAGTTAGAGCTCGGACTGACAAATCGAAGTCATAAACACATTTCAACCAGTGGCGTAGCCAGGGTAGGGGTCCAAATGCTGGGTCAAAATGGTGGGGGTGCCACTAATTATGTAAAGTTCTGTTCACCTTATCTAATCGAAGGATTTTCTGCTGTTAATCAAGGCGAAGAAAACTTTACAATGTTACTGGTATTTAGAACATTTGGACCCCCTCCCTGGCTATGCCACCGCTTTCAACCATGTTGAAAAATGTAAAATAATAATAATAATAATAATAATAATAATAATAATAATAATAATAATAATAATAGTAATACCGAGATCTATAAAATAAACAAAATAATTGAAAGTTAAAATGATAAACCATGGTATAAATCGGTAAGGGATTCTTTCATTTCAATGCAATATTTCATTAATACAAGTTGTTTAAAAAATGATGATACATATTTTAAGGAGTGGCAGTTCTCAACGTAAGAAATGATTTGTAATGTACACTGTAAAAAAAAAAAAAAAAAAAAAAAAAAAAAAAGGTTAAATTACGGAAATTGTACTGGCAATCGAGACACCAGTACTATTTCCGTAAATTACAGAAAATTTTGTGTTTTTTTCACAAAATGTGTCCGTTTTTTTTTCCATATTTCCGCATTTAAAAATTTTTATTACGAAGACAAAAAATACATATATAACTTTTCAACGAGAAACTTATATTTTTATGAATTTAAATGTTTATGGACACAAAGGTCAGAATATCTCTATTTAATTCAAATAACAGCAATGAAACAACACTTTTCACCTTTGCAATCATAAGCGATCGCTGCCCAAATCATCAAACTTCCGCCACCAAAATTTCTGCTGAATGTAGATTTTGGTTCTTTTCGGAGATCCCTCCAATAATACTTCATATCATCCGGGTCATCCAAATTAAATCTTATTTCGTCGGAGAATATAACTTTCTTCCAATTGTCACCAATTGCCATGTACTTCTCGCAATACTGCAAGCGCATCTGCTTGTGACGCAGAAATAACTTTGGACCAGATTTCATTTTCGACCATCTCAAGCTCCGTGAAGAATGTAAAATTCGCCTATCTCTTCTAGAAGTAACAGGAAGTGATAGATCTGCGCAAATCTGCTTTGAGCTGTAACCGGCTTTCTATGCAAGTTGAAGATTCCCCGTTTTCGCTCTCTTACTTAAAGGTGTATTACCTTTTTTGTCAAAATTTTTGCAATAATTTGCTGGATCTTTTCTATAGTTATATGTCACACCAGCTGATCTTTTAATTAATTTACTAATTTCTGGAACAGCCTTTCCACATTCTAGATATATATGCATCGATTTTAGCTCTTTCTTCCTCAGTCAACATCCTTCGTTTACCCATCATAAAAAGTATGACTGAAACGTATTGCTTCCAATATACAGGGTGCAATATGTTATCTATCGCCGACCTTTAATTTCGCAACCGTTGGCCGTAGACATATAGTTCCAATTGCAAAAACGTTTCAAATAAGCTAAATATTCATGTTGTGGCATTATTTAAAGTAAAAAATCAATTTTATAAAAATTAAGAAATCTAACTTTTTATACGGTCCCCCAGTCTCTATAGTTATATTTAGTAAAAGTTTACACATATCATAACAGATATAACCCAAAAAGTTTGACATCTGTATTGCAAAAATTGACACAGTTATTACATTTCAAAGTTTGAGATTTTTGCACATGATTTTGTCATTCATTGAGGGATCAGTTAAAACATGAATTAAAGTCATTCGAGATCAAATTTAGGGTGTAATGTCCTTTTTACGGCGAAACCACTTTTAGTCGGTATCTAAAATTTGAACAAACTTTTATGGGTCGAACAATATTCAAACGTCAAAGTAGGTAGAATCAACAACCGGAAAATAAAACATACTCACTGCGGACTAGATAAATGGCAGCGGAATTGCACCCTGATTTTGATCTCGAATTACTTTAATTCATCTTTTAACTGATCCCTCAATGAAAGACAAAATCATGTGCAAAAATCTCAAACTTTGAAATTTAATAACTGTGTCAATTTTTCTAGTACAGATGTCAAACTTTTTGTGTTATATCTGATATGATATGTGTAAACTTTTACTAAATATAACTATAGGGACTAGGGGTCCGTATAAAAAGTTAGATTTCGTAATTTTTATAAAATTGAGTTTTTACTTTAAATAATGCCGCAACATGAATATTTACCTCATTTGAAACGTTTTTGTAATTGGAACTATATGTCTACGACCAACGGTTGAGAAATTAAAGGTCGGCGATAGATAACATATTGCACCCTGTATATGATTTAAATGTAAAAAAGACTCCGGATTTTACGTCGTTGATTAATTTTCAACTCCGGATATCCTGACGGTTTAGAAAAATTGTCCATTTTTCATAATCCATCTTATAAGCGCGGAAATTAAGCGGTAAGAAAGATCTTGGCCGAACTTTTCACAAAAGTGTCTAAAATACCCATTGAGATAAATGAGAAATTTTACTTAAATCCTTTATCTGAATAAATATACTCACACACTATGAATGACCCACTTAAGCTCCAGATAGACGTACCAGTCTACTCGCGGTCTTTTTCTGGTCAGGCGGCGCTTTCTTGTGGTTACACGGATTTTTTCATCCGACTAAAATTGAAGCATTGCATTGTATTGAAATGATCAGAAAATTTCTAACATCTATTTCTGAAACAACGAATATTGATTACAATTGATTGTATAATATTGAGAAAAGAATTGTAAGAAGCACATCTAGGGAAAAGCATACCTTAATTAATCTTTCATATAACAATAAAAAGACAAGTCATCATAAATCTGATTTTTATTCTTTTTAATTTTGTTTTTGTGTTTACTTTGTTTAATAATAATAATATTTAATTCTTAAAACTGCAAGAGTGGTTATGAATTTAAAATTGTCTTAAATTAATTAAAAATACAGCTTTTTTATAAATATATTTTTCTCCGACTCCGGTTACTGCGACACTCCGCTTATGATGACACTTTTTCTGACCATTAGAGTGTCGGGACAACGAGGTTCGACTGTATATACTTAGGGCTGCTAACTTTAAAGAAAGCCCGCAAAAGCAGGAAGGTATCGGACGAAGCGGCAGCATAGTAAAAGTGAAATGTCAAAACTCATGGCCAACAGTTTCATTTTACATTTTTTATCGTCATTATATAATGGGTGATCAATCTTTCTTATCTTCGAGATCACCAATATTGATAATGTTTATGTGTTGATGATTGGCCTAGAGAGAGTGGTTTCGACGAAATTTCTTCTCATGATTGAAAGTTTTTTTGCACTCTTTTATTTAGCTCAACATGAATTTTATTTGTAACAAAAAAGAAAAAATCCCATGTCAAGTATCCATTATGAAACACTTTCTAACACATTCAGATTAATGTAACAAACTTCATCGTCTAATAAATTAAAATAGCATGTCTAACGGAACCATTTGAAAACGTATTAACACCTTTGAAAATCCGATTTCAGCAATTCCCATTTGCAGTCGGAAATTTATCTGAAATGTTAGAACAGCCCTGTATATAATATTCAGATTTGTATCTACAAACTACATGTATTCAAAAATTTAGTTCAGTTAGAAAATACATACCACATCACAATATTAAAACATACCTCGTTTAAAATTCCCCTTCAGCAATTTCCGCTAAGAAGGAGAATGGTACATGAATTCTTTTGTGCAGCCCTGTATACGAGGTATAGAATTTATATAAAACAAGTAACATGTAAAAAGTTAAATAAATTAAAAAGCGCATACTGAAATTGAAAACGCACTTTCAGCAGTTGTTGCGTTCTCAATCAACTCAATTTTTCCAACTCAAGTCCTCAATTTTTCCGTTCTCAATCAACGAAATTCCCGATTTTTCCGATCCTCATCGACGAAATTTGCAATTTTTCCGCGCCCGATCAACGTACCGTGATAAACAGATAAAACACGTGATTGTTTCGAAGCGATCAAAAAAATTATAAATTTTCCCGCTCCTAATTGTCAAAATTTGCAATTTTCTCTCCCGATCGACGAAATTCGCTATTCTTAACTGACTGTCGAAAATTTGCAATTTTTTCCCTCGGCAAATTGACGAAATTCGAGATTTTTTTTTTCGCGACTGACGAAACACACGATTTTCTCGCAACCTATCAACAAAATTTGCAATTTTTCCGCGCATTATCTACAAAACTGACAATTTTTCCATGTCCGATCAACGAAATTCGGAATTTTTTTGCGCCTGATCGACAACAAGCGTGATTTTTCAGTGCCCGACAAATGAAATTCGCTATTTTTCCGTGCCTTACTAACGAAATTCTCCATTTTCTCTAGCCCGATCATCAAAACTCGCGATTTTTCCGAGCCCGATCGACAAAACTTATGATGTTTCTTTGCCCGATCGGAGAATTTTGTGATTTTTTCGCACTTATCGACAAAATTCGCTATTTTTCCGTCCCGATCAACAAAATTTGTGATTTTTCCGCGCCTTATCGGCAAAATTCGCGATTTTTCCGTGTCCGATCAACGAAACTCGCGATTTTTCCGAACCCGATCGACAAAACTCGCGATTTTTCCGAACCCGATCGGCGAAATTTGCGATTTTTTCCGCGCCTTATCAACAAAATTCACGAATTTTCAGTGTTCGATCAACGAAATTTATGATTTTTTTCACGCCCGATGAACAAAATTCGCGATTCATAACTGACTAACGAAATGTTCAAATTTTCCCGCGACAAACTGATGAAATTCACGATTTTTTCCTGCGACAATCATATGGACAAAAATTGCAATTTTTTCCAGTTATAAATTGACGAAGTTCGCGGGCCACACGTTAACACCTCGCGGGCCACAGGTTGTACATCCCTACTGTAAATGAACGATAAATGCTATGATCACCCTATTCAACAGCAATCATCTTGTAGTTAAATTAAGGGATTTATATCAATTTCAATACATTTGAAATAGCGTAATGTCATTAAAATACGCTGCAAACGATTTTTCCCCTATGACCATGATGTAACGGAATTGTTTTGAGTGCTCCTATAAATGAACTATTAAAGATACACACTTCATATGCAATACCAAACATACTTTGGTGACCCTTAAGGGGGTAGGATATCTTTAAACCTGCAAAATTTTCGAAAAATTTTTAATACATATTTTGATTCCGTAATCATTTCTGAACAATATGCAAAAGACCGCGTTAAAAAATTCCCAATAGTTTACTAATTATGACTGTTTTTTTTTATACTATATATTAAGGCTACTTAGGATAATTAAACTTTGCATTGCGTTTATTCAAAACGATGAATTTTGATACTCCGCGCAATGTTACTAAAAAACTATGCATGGCAATCAAAAAAACTTTTCACCACACATTCATTACTGTATTATCTACAACTTAAAACTAGAAAAAGGTAAGATTTTATTTAATTTTCGTTTTTTGCTTTGAAAATATTTTTAAAAAAGGGAAAAATTTTAATTTTCTGTTAATTTTTTAATTTAGTCAATATTTTCTACAAATATTCTGGTTTTAGTATAAAGTTAACAGTATTATGTATTTATTTTCATGAAAATTTCCTCTTTGTATGCATATTTTCAGATTTTATCATGCGCGCAAGATTTTTTTCTCTCATTATCATATATTTTTAAACTTATCATTTCAATATTTATTACTGAATTTACAAGTATATATATATTTTTAAATATAAATAAAAATATGAGCTTTATATTTAAATGAAGTTTGATTTTTATTTTTGCCTTATTACACAAGTTTTGAAGCTTGGAACATAGTGGTATTTTTTCCTTTTTCGACGTGTTCAAAGGTATCCTACCCCCTTAATAATGGTATCAATTGCATGAAAATCCGAGTATATTTACGGGAGTTAAAGCGTGGAGACAAACCGAATTCAGAAACACTTTTCAACTGCGTCGGTTAAAAATGTTAAAACTGGAATTTTGCAATCGATTAATAACACATTTTCTCATATGCTAGAAATATACAAATTGTGTACAAAGGTGTGTTTTGGATCACAATACAGCATTTTAATATTTTTACAACTTAAGTATAAAATATTACATTAATTTTAAGGCATATTTCACTTAGCCAACCATAGGTGATAAATAGTAAAATATTTTTTGTAACTCGTATGGGAGTTGTAAAAACAGTGGATTTAAAGATACGCCAATAAAGGCCCGTCAAAATAGGCCAAATCGATGTGAAACTTGAACAATGAAACATTTTCAGTACCAAAGAGTAGAAAAAACTAGTATGTTGTGGCCATCACAAAACTTTCTTCTATATAAATCACATCAATTAAATCATTTAAATAGTACAAGAAATTACATCCATTTAGCACCCATTCATATCAAAGTATATCTGAATTTGAAGTTGGATGAAAATCCGTGTATTAGTTATTGAGATAGAGCTATAGTGGACATTCTGAAAAATGCAGCATAGCAGCGCCACCTATTGAGCGATTTGCACCAAAACATAAACAGTACTAACTCATATCAAGGTGTACCTGAATCTGAAGTTTGTTGAAAACCTAAGCGTTAGTTCTTGAGATAAAGCTATTGCGGAAATCGCAAAAAATACAGCATAGCAGCGCCACCTGTTGAGCGATTTACACCAAAATTAAACAGCACTAATTTGTACGTCAATTCATGTCAAGGACTAACTAAATCTGAAGTTTGATGAAAATCCGTGCAATAGTTCTTGAGATACAGCTTTTTCGAAAATCGTGAAAATGCAGCACAGCAGCGCCACCTGTTGGGCGATTTACACCAAAACTTAAACAGCACGAATTTATATCAGGGACTAACTAATCTGAAGTTTGATGAAAATTCGTGCTTTTTTTCTTGAGTTAGAGCTATTGCGATAATCATGAATAATGCAGCATAGCAGCGCCACCTGTTGGGCGATTTTCACAAAAAAGTAATCAGCACCAAACTATATTCTGGACTAACTGAATCTGAAGTTTTATTAAAATCCGTGCTGTAGTTCTTGAGATATAGCTATTGCAGAAATCGGGAAAAATGCCGCATAGCAGCGCCACCTGTTGGGCGATTTTCACCAAAAACTAATCAGGTCCAGTTTATATCAACGTCTAACTAAATATAAAGTTTTGTGAAATTCCGTCCATTAGGTCTTGAGATAGAGCGCCCACAAAATTTTTGTCACATACAGACTCACAGAGTGACAGACAGACTCACAGACAGACATTTTCTAAAAACCATCAAATCGTGCTCTAGGCATTCTAAAACGTATAAATCCGTCGAAAACCGGAAGTAGAAATTTTTCACGAATCCAATACTTTCTTCTTGTAAAGATAGAAGAAAGTAAAAATAAGAGTGTACAGTAGAGCACCGATTATCGGAACTCCAATTAACTGAACTTCCAATTATCCGAACAGCCTATTTCTCTCAAAAATTTTTTGTAATAATGATGAGATTGTGGGTGAGATTTAAGATAAAAAATAAATTGAAGAAATGAAAACGAATGCTCTAAAAATGACACAGGTCCATCACATAACGAAGCCTTTGAATGTTTGGAAAGAGCTATGAAATGGCTCAACAGCAGAAGAACTCTGGTCCTATTCAACTAACGTATTTCAGATAGAATTCGAGATATGTCAGCATTGGAAATAACGTCTTCTTTGAAGCAAGCAACAATAGAAAGCTTTTTTGTATAAATTATAATCTTTGGAGTTCAGAAAATTATAAAAAGAGAAAATTTTAATTGATTAAAAAAAAAAAAAACAGTTTTTAGACACGCTAGCACTAACTGGTGCTGCCAGTCCTAAGCCTGGATAAAATTTGAAGGTTTTAGTAGAGTCAGGAACACCCCTTAAACTGTCTGTCCATTTATCCGAACTTTTGCTTATCCGAACTAGGGTCGGTCCCTACTCGTTCGAATAATCAGCGCTATACTGTAACTAAAAAAAAAAAAAAAAAAAAAAAAAAACGCTTTTGTCAGTTAATTGTTTAATATTAATTAATTTACGATTATACGCTGAGAAGTCAATATGGATATCCTGAAAAGGTACTTTAAATAATGTTTTATTTTTTATTTCTGTTGGCCTGTTTTAAAAAAGAAACAGAGCAAAAATTATATATTTTTTTACTAAATGCACTTGCTAGCGTAACCAAACGTAAAAAAAAAAAAAAAAAAAAAGGTTTGAATTTTCTATAAGCGGGGTCGGCGAACGGAAACTTTAGGAAAAACATGAAATGCAGTCAAAAAATTTGGTGTGATTTTCAAGATGAACATTGAATGCTTATAGAAGAGTGTTTCTTTTCTAATTATTTTTTCTTTTATACTTAATGAAACTAAACTTTTAGTTGCAAATTATTCCCATAAATATCATTATACCTTCTAATCTGAAAAAAAAAAAAATCCTCAAGATAACCAGAATTAAAAAGGAGGTGCGTGTTATACAATGAAAGTGAACGTTTATTTTTAGCACCTCTTTTAGTATTTCCCACGTTTGCATGGTGCACATTGCGCGTTTGTATGTACTTTGTTTACAATTCAGAAAAAGATAAAAGTATTTTACAGTGTATAAAACGCACTGTTTTTACTCTGAACATTGCACTTAGGGAGTGCGCGTTGTACAAAGATAGTGCAGTTTTTTGCACACCTCTTATTGTATTTTTCATATTTCTATGATGTATATTACGCGTTTGATAGTACTTTATTTAAAAATTCAGAAAAGAAGATTCAACGTATTTTCTGGCGTATAAGAACTATTATTATTATTATTTTTTTTTTACTCTGAAACATTTGGTTTTAAGATGGGGCAAGTGTTATACAATGAAAAGCTAGGTTTTCTTTTTAGCACCGATATGCAATTAAAATGTCGTCTCCAAAAAATAACGTTCCGTTGTATAAGCCAGCCGTAAAACAAAGCAGATGTATTAGGTTGAGCAAAAAGTTCTGGGAAATTTTTAATCTAATAGTTTACAAGTTTGCACAGTTGGACGGCGTCGAAATTTCCCAGAACTTTTTGCTCAACCTAGTATAATTGTACAGTTAAATACTCTTGCAATTTTTTTATACTTCTGAGCATCACACATTTTCAATTTTTATACCGGCGTATTTGGAAAAAAAGAACTTTTTAATGCAATTTGTCTGAAAACTGCATCTCAATTTATTTTTGAGATATTAATTTCTTTGTAGTTTTTAGCGCTATTTATTTAATTTTGGTTACTCAAGTACTCCATTTATGTAGAAAGTAAAGAAAAAATAGTTGGAAAATAGTCATTATATCTTTCCATTTTCACATAAAAACCGACAAAAAAAAAAAAAAAAAAAAAATTAAAATACATGCTACGAGTATTTTGAAAAATTATAAATGAATGATTTCTGATAAAACATGGAACTATTATAAACTATATTTAATTTAATTATCTATATTACAAACAAATGAAGGCATATGAATCCTCAGATAGCCGATATTTTCTCTCGAGTTTCTTGAGTGGCATCTTTTTTTTTGGATTTGTGTATTATTCAGCGATGGTGATGTCCTATGCATATTTTACTGTGGATGTTGTTTAAGACGTTGTAATCGTAAATGAATAATTCTTCAGTTTATACGAATGAGGTCATTTTACATAAGATAGAAGCGTGTGCTTTAAGTCTTAAAACTAAAATATGTTTTGTATTAACTATATTTATATAGATTTTTTTTTCATCGGGGAATTCTGAAAAAGCAGAATTCCTGTTATCTAGTCTTTGCTCACTTCTTTTAGTACTAGTTATGCTTGATGCATATTGTGCTTTTATTAGTATTTCATTAAAAATGAACAAAAAAGAAAAATCATGCGTCAAGCATAGATTATGAAACACTTTCCAACACTTCGGTGGAACACATAATCGGCGGTTAATAAGGTTAATAGCATACCTAAGTAACAGTTTTTTAAAAAAAGCACAATATATTTTAAAAGCAGTATTGAGCAATTACTGTCCCTAGTCGGAAAAGAACTTCAATTCTTGTGTGCAACCCTGTATTTGATCTATAAATTTATATAAATTCTACATAGTATGTTAACTTTTAGCTTAGTAACAAAACGCATAATAGGGTGAAAACTCGCCGCCTGCAATTTTTATCAATAGACGCAGAAATATTTGAATTCTTTTGTATATAGCCCTGTATATTACCGACATATTTCCATACATGCCACATATTGAGCTAAAATTTAATTCAGGCAAAAAACACGTTTAAAACTACTGAAACAACATTTTTTGAAATAATCACCCATAAGCGGTGATTTATTCAGTTCTTTGTGAGGTCCTGTATGTGATTTTATTTATATTCTACAAATATCTCTTAGTAATATTACTAAATATAGTTCAAGTTGAAAATGCATAACTGAATTAAAAACCAACTTTAAGCAATTAATGCTCATATTCACTAATGCATGTGAATACTTTTGTGTAGCCTTGTGTAACATTTATACACGACCAGCAGTATGCAAAATTTAATTAAACTTAAAAACATATATCATAACTAAAAACGCACCTCCAACAATTATTGTTAATAGACGTCAGTAACAGTACCGTATCCGAAATCTTTTGTGCGTTCCCGTAAATGAACAATAAATATTATGCGCATCACATTCTACAGTAAGTATCACGTAGTAAATGTCTTAATGTATATCGATTTCATTATATATGAAATAGTGTAACATCATTAAAGTACGCTGTAAACAGTTTTTCTCCGTAGACCGTTATGTAATGGAATCCTTTTGTGCAGCCTTGTAAATAAATAATAAATGATTTGCATGCCATGTTCCACAAGATGCATATTTTAGTGCACTTCATAAAATTATATCAATTAAATTAAATTTGAAAAGGTGCAAAATCATTAAAATGCACTTGATACGATTTTTTTAATTGACCGTAATATAACGAAATACTTATGGCAGTCTGTGTAAATGAACTATAAATTCTAAAAGCTTTATTTTCAATAGGAATCATGCTATAATAAATGTCAATAACATATTAAAACTACAGACCTATCCGGGTATATTTACGGGATTTAGAACACGGACGGATGGACAGGCAAACCGCAGTCATAAACACTTTTCAACTATGTTCCAAATTGTTAAAGAAAGAGAAAGGAAAAGAAAAATGATTAATGTGACATTGACTAGCGTAATTCATATATGAAGAATTGTATTTAATTTTAGAAAATGAACAGAATATTTCTACTAATTAAATATTTATGCGTTACTATAGTTCGAACACAAAACAATTTTTAAACGGAAGTAAGAAAGTTATTACTGCATATACATAAATTTTTCATTTTAATTTTTTTAATTAGCTGATAAGTAATATTTATCGATATTTATGGAAAAGAAAATTCTATGGAAAAGAAAATCTAAAAACACGCTAATCTGATGGGTTTTAAAAATATAAGAGAAGATTGAATTATACTGAAAAAAGCTCTGCAGATCTCCCTTTAAATGGGTTTCCATTCAATTCCCTTTGATTGCAAAAATGTAAAGGCGAATCAGTAGCTGTTAAGACATCCAATGGTTATTTTCGTTTTTGATTAAAGAGGATCAGTTAAACATTTGAAAGGTAGCTAAAATAAAATGAATTAAGTATACAGAGTCGTGGTTTCCCGGTATTTTAAAACACCCTCTATAACAATAGCCTAAGTCATGTGACTATCCTCAACAGTTCCAGGCGGACCACTTCGCTTCTTATACTCTAGGTGCCATTTTGGTACTTTAATGTTAGCCAGGCACAGGTGATAAGTCGCCAAATATTATTCTATCGCTATCATTTCGTTTATATTATAATAGTTCAAGTCATCAACTGTCATAAACAAATACAGTCTTATCCCTTCGCCTTTCATATGAAAGTTTGGCACAGATGTCATATACGATATTGGCGCGATTTTTTGTCCGATGCCATTTTGGGGAACGCATCAACAGCATAAACAACAACATCTGGCTTACGATATCAAGCAAAATAACGATACTTTGGCGCTAGTTAAGTACCCGTTGCGTTTATGACATTGGTGTCAGAAAAAAATCGCGCCAATATGGGGCCGTATAGAACATTTGTGCCGAAAATTTCCATTTTGATTAAAAAAAAAAAAAAAAAAAAAAAATTCGAATAAAACTATATAAAAGTTGTCATGGTCGCAAAGAATTCTTGGTACTGTTACGCTAGCCGGGTGCAAATCTCGCCAATAGCTTTTTTTTCAAATTGCCAGTTAGCATTTTTCTTTTCGAGTGGTAAATTAAAACATTGATTTGATGTTGAAATTAAATGTCATGGTTTGTTGCATTATTGGAAAGAATTCCATATTGTGTGCTGGTTTGTGCGATTGGCGAAGGAATCCAAAACGGCGCCAAAAAGCCATTTTAGCAACTTATAAAATTTTTCAGGATGGCGGAAAAACATGGTCTTTAAATACTTGTAAACATATATATATATACTAGGGGGCTCAGCCCCCTGCAAGCTACGCTCGCCAACCCCCGTTCAGACACCGCAGAATCTAAAAACACGCTAATCTGATCGGATTAAAAAACATTATAGAAGATTGAATTATACTGAAAAAAGCTGTGCAGATCTCAATGTAAACGGGTTTCCATTCAATTTCCTTTGATTTCAAAAATTTAAGGCCGAATCAGTTGCTGTTAAGACATCCAATGGTTGTTTTCGTGTTTGATTAAAGAGGATCAGTTAAACGTTTGAAAAGAAGCTAAAATAAAAGGAATTAGTGTACAGAGTCTTTGTCTCCCGGTATTTTAAAACAATTTCTATAACAATAGCCTAAGTCATGTGACTATCATCAAGAGTTCCGGTTGAACCACTTCGCTTTTTATATTCCTGGTGCCATTTTGGTACTTTAATATTAGCCAGGTACAGGTGATAAGTCGCCAAATATTATTCTATCGCCATCATTTCATCTACATTATAATAGTCCAAGTCATGTAACTGCCATAAATAAATACGTTCTGATCCCTTCGCTTTTCATATGAAAGTTTGGCCCAGATATCATATACGGCCCCATATTGGCGCGATTTTTTTCCGACGCTAATTTGGGTAAAAGATCAACAGCATAAACAACAACATCCGGCTTATCAAATCAAGCAAAATAACGATACTATGGCGCCAGTTAAGTACCCGTTGCGTATATGACATTGGCGTCAGAAAAAAATAGCGCCAATATGGGACCTATGTGGCATCTGTGCCGAAAGTTTTCCATTTCGATTAAAAAAAATCAATTTTTTTTTCGAATAATACTACATAAAAGCATTGTCGCAAAGAATTCTTGGTACTGTTACGCTAGCCGGGTGCAAATCTCGCCAATAACTATTTTTCAACTCGCCAGTTAGCATTTTTTTTTTTCGAGTGGTAAATTAAAACATTGCTTTGAAGCTGAAATAAATGTCATCCGTTGTTACATCATTTAGTATTTGGCCAGATGTTCATATACGCACCCGGTTTGGCGTGATTTTTTTTACGAAAATTTGGCGAAATCCTCGTTTTCGAATACCAGTTACAAATGTATTTTTGGTACTACTTAGTTATCCAGTCGAACAAAAATCTATCACTAAACTATAAGATTAAATGCCAATAATAGTTGATAAATGTCACATTCACTTGACTTTAAGCAATTTACACGTCTTTACGTCATCAAGTGATTTTTATTTCGACGTTTTATTTGTATATGTATTAATGTTAAACTATTTTCTTTGTTCTTTCGTTATTTAAAATAAAAATTATGTCAATTTGTATAATTTGGCGAGTGGTTTGGCGATTTATATAGTTTGGCGAAATGGGTCGTTGGAATAACTAAGCAATACCGTATTTTTTAATTATTTTCTATTATTTTTTATTTTTAAAGGAAAATAACCAAAAAAATAATTAACTATAGAACAAAACAATTTATGTAATTTAAAAAAAGAAAATAAAGTAAATAAACACTTATTATTAAATAAACAACAACAGCCGGACTGCCATGTCAACCAAAATAATGCCATTTTGGCGCCAATTCGGTACCCCGGTGCGTATATGACATCTTTGCCTAATATTTTTCTTTTCATTTCGTTTAAAAAAATTAAAGAAGTGAAAGCCATTTATTTTAAATGTTTCTGTTTGTATTAAATAAAATGATAATGAAATACAAATTGAATTATGAATAAAAATAACATGATACATTTCTTAGCATACATTTAAGGGAGGCCAAACTTCTCGCCAAATTAGTTTAAAATAGTAACCTTTTCTAAAATCTGAAAAAAAAATATCTGTTTCGTTAAAATTTGAGTTGCCATCATTAGAAAAGTGTACATAAAATTAGAAAAAAATTAATATTTCGAAAACTAATTCGAATTTAAAAATTCTAATACCAGTTTTGAGATCTGTGGATCAATACGGATTTTTGGTGTTAATTTCATCGCAAAGTATTCCATAATTTAGGAGAAATCGCCGTGAAACATAATCAGTTGTTTAATCAGTCGATTCAAAGAATCGTTACATTTCAGCCGCTTCATATATTCATTTCATAAATTCGTTTTATTAGGATTATATATATATAGGGTAGATTTAATAAATGGTATATATGTCACATGTTAAAAAAAATACGATGTTTATACAGATAGTTTTATATATACTACGTATAGAGATATACCGTATACATACATAATATATATAGGTACGTGTTAGTTATCCCGTCGACCAAATTACTGTCGCCAAATTGTAACATTAAATGCCAATAATGGGTGATCGTAAATGTCACATTCACTTGACAACACGTGTTTACTTCATCAAGTGATTTTTATTTCGACGTTTTACTTGTATCTTTATTAATGTTATACTAATTTATTTCTTCTTTCGTTATTTAAAATAAAAATTATGTCAATTTGTATAATTTGGCGAGTGGTTTGGCGATTTATATAATTTGGCGAAATATGTCGACGGGATAACTAACAAGCACCTGTATATACACCTATAAATAAATATTATGTACTTATACATAATTTTATGTATTTATTATATTTATTATACATGTCAAATTAAAACAAAAGTTATATATTTTTCCAAAAAATATCTGCTAAATGCAAAAAATTGCGCAAAAAACATATGAATAAAGTCCATTCCAGAAAAAGCAACTCCAAAGGCTGAAGATCGTAATCACATCGATTCATTTAATGCCAAAAAAAGCTTGCCAAAAAAACCAGTACACAATATGGAACTCTTCCCGCATTATTTAACATTTGGCCAAATGTCATATACGGCAGGTTTGGCGTGATTTTTTTTTTAAAACAAAATTTGGCGAAAACCTCGTTTTCGAATACCAGTTACATATGCATTTTTGGTATTACTTAATTATCCCGTCGACCAAAAATCTATCGCCAAACTATAAGATTAAATGTCAATAATGGTTGATCGTAAATGTCACATTCACTTGACTTTAAGTAAGTTACACATGCTTACGTCATCAAGTGATTTTTATTTCGACGTTTTATTTGTATATTCATTAATGTTATACTAATTTATTTGTTCTTTCGTTATTTAAAATAAAAATTACGTCAATTTGTATAATTTGGCGAAATTGGTCGACCGAATAACTAACAAGGGAACCACTTTAGGTGTTGCTCGCACCTAGAATCGAGACCTGGTGCATTTTGTAGCCCTATGCATAAAAGTTAGAGAACCGATAAAAATTCTTTGTTAAAATCATATTTTATATATTTTTTTATATTTATAATTTTTTATTATTGGATTTTTATTTGTTAATTTTACACCAAAAGAGAGTTAAGTCGCCAGATATGGCACTTCAAAATTTTCACTAGCTTTATACTTGTAATAGGTTTACGTCCAAACCATTACAACACGGTGCGTTATACTGAGCTAGGGTTGCCGGAAAACTGTACGGGACGAAGAAGACGCCAATCTTTTCCCGCCAAATATATAAATATAATATTGTATTTTTTTTAAAATCAAATTCGTAGGTTCTTGAAGGAATTTTAAAACTTTTTTCAACATTTTATAATTATTATTGACTAATTTATATATTTAACTATTTTTTTTTTTTAACTTTTACTTTAACAGCCCGAAAAGTGGTCTCGAAAATTGCATTTTCAGAAAGTTAATCTGCTGTAAAATCAAAAAATATTATTTTAACAAAAAAATTTTATTGATTCCCAAACTTCCTAATATAGAGCTTTAAAATGCACCAGGTTTCAATACTAGGTGCGAGCAACACCTAAAGTGGTTCCCTTGTAAGTAGTACCGTATTTTTTAATTATTTTCTATTATTTTCAAAAGGAAATAACAAAAAAAATTAATAACCATAGAACAAAATAATTTATATAATTTTAAAAAAGAAATAAATGTAAATAAACATTTATTGTTAAATAAACAACAATAGCCGGGTTACCATGTCAATCAAAATAATGCCATTTTGGCGCCAATCAGAATCTTTCGATTTGGCGAAAGATAGTTAAAGTAAATTGAATTATGAATAAAAGTAGCATGATACATTTCTTAGCATATATTTAAAGGAGGCCAAACTGGTCGCCAAATTAATTTAAAATAATAACCTTTTCTGAAAAAAAAAATATCTCTTATGATTGAAATTTGAGTTGCCATCATTAGAAAAATGTATTTAAAATTAGAAAAAAAATAATATTTCGAAAACTAATTCGAATTTAAAAATTCTAATACTAGTTTTGAGATCTGTGGATCAATACGGATTTTTGGTGTTAATTTCATCACAAAGTATTCCATATTTTAGGAGAAATCGCCGTGAAACATAATCAGCTGTTTAATCAGTCGTTTCATAGAATCGTTACATAAATTCGTTACATTTCAGTCGTTTCATAATATCCATTTCATTTGGATTTTATATATTTTTTATATAGGGTAGATTTAACAAAATGAATAGATTATTTCTACTAATTAGATATTTATGTGTTATTATATTTTGAATATAAAACAATTTTTAAACGGAAGTAGAGAAGGTAATAGTATTATTGAATTTAAATAAATGTTTCATTTTAATTTTTTTAATTAGCTCATAAGTAATATTTATCGATATTTATCGAAAAGAAAAATTGTTAATGTGACATTGACTAAGTTGATTCCTATATGAAGTATAATATTTAATTTTAGAAAATGAACAGATTATTTCTACTAATTAGATATTAATGTGTTGTTATAGTTCGAACGGAAAACAATTTTTAAACGGACGTAAAGAAGGTATTAGTATTTTGGAATATAAATAAATGTTTCTATTTAATATTTTTAATTAGCTCATAAGTAATATTTATCGATATTTAAAAGTTGTTTTGTGTTCATTTTAATTTTTTAATTAGCTCATAAGTAATATTTATCGATATTTATCGAAAAGAAAAATTATTAATGTGACATTGACTAAGGTGATTCCTATATGAAGAATTATATTTAATTTTAGAAAATGAACAGATTATTTCTACTAATTAGGTATTTATGTGTTATTATAGTTCGAACACAAAACAATTTTTAAACGGAAGTAGAGAAGGTATTAGTATTACTGAATTTAAATAAATCTTTCATTTTAATTATTTTAATTAGCTCATAAGTAATATTTATAGATATTTATAGAAAAGAAAAATTATTAATGTGACATCGACTAAAAGGTGATTCCTATATGAAGAATTATATTTAATTTTAGAAAATGAACAGATTATTTCTACAAATTAGATATTAATGTGTTATTATAGTTCGAACAGAAAACAATTTTTTAACGAAAGTAAAGAAGGTATTAGTATTGTGGAATATAAATAAATGTTTCTATTTAGTATTTTTAATTAGCTCATAAGTAATATTTGTCGATATTTAAAAGTTGTTTTGTGTTCATTTTATTTTTTTTAATTAGCCCATAAGAAATATTTATCGATATATATCGAAAGAAAAATTATTCTATTATAAATAAATTATCCTATATCTATATATCATACTAATTAGGTATTTATGTGTTATTATAATTCGAACATAAAACAATTTTTAATCGAAGTAGAGAAGGTATTAGTATTATTGAATTTAAATAAATGTTTCAATTTAATTTTTTTAATTAGCTCATAAGTAACATTTATCGATATTTATCGAAAAGAAAAATTGTTAATGTGACATTGACTAAGGTGATTCCTATATGAAGAATAATATTTGATTTTAGAAAATGAACGGATTATTTCTACTAATTAGATATTAATGTGTTATTATAGTTCGAACAGAAAACAATTTTTTAGCGGACGTAAAGAAGGTATTAGTATTGTGGAATATAAATATATGTTTCTATTTAATATTTTTAATTAGCTCATAAGATATATTTATCGATATTTAAAAGTTGTTTTGTGTTCATTTTAATTTTTTTAATTAGCTCATAAGTAATATTTATCGATATTTATCGAAAAGAAAATTATTAATCTGACATTGACTAAGGTGATTACTATATGAAGAATTATATTTAATTTTAGAAAATGAACAGATTATTTCTACTAATTACGTATTTATGTGTTATTAAAGTTCGAACACAAAACAATTTTTAAACGGAAGTAGAGAAGGTATTACTATTACTGAATTTAAATAAATGTTTCATTTTAATTATTTTAATTAGCTCATAAGTAATATTTATCGATATTTATCGAAAAGAAAAATTATTAATGTGACATTGACTAAGGTGATTCCTATATGAAGAATTATATTTAATTTTAGAAAATGAACAGATTATTTTTACTAATTCGATATTAATATGTTATTATAGTTCGAACACAAAACAATTTTTAAACGGTAGTAGAGAAGGTATTAGTATTACTGAAAATAAATAAATATTTCATTTTAATTATTTTAATTAGCTCATAAGTAATATTTATAGATATTTATAGAAAAGAAAAATTATTATTGTGACATTGACTAAGGTGATTCCTATATGAAGAATTATATTTAATTTTAGAAAATGAACAGATTATTTTTACTAATTAGATATTAATGAGTTATTATAGTTCGAACAGAATTTTTTTTTTAAAAAACGGACGTAAAGAAAGTATTAGTATTGTGGAATATAAATAAATGCTTCATTTAAATTTTTTTTAATTAGCTCATAAGTAATATTTTTCAATATTTATCGAAAAAAAAATATTTATTTGACATTGACTAAGGTGATTCCTATATGAAGAATTATATTTAATGTTAGAAAATCAACAGATTATTTCTGCTAATTAGATATTTATGTGTTACTCTATTTCGAACATGAAACAATTTTTAACGGAAGTAAAGGATGTATTAGTAGTATTTAAATAAATATTTCATTTTTTTTAAAAATTTGCTTATAAATAATATTTATCGATATTTATCTATATTAATAAAATGAAGTTTCTTTCTCTCCTTCGAACTGTGTGTGTGTGGTGTGGAGGGGGGGGGGGGGAGCGCGTGCTGTTTGTTTAGGACGTTTAAGGAAGCAAATAAAATAAAAATATTAAAATATTGATTTTTTTCGCGAATTTAAAAAAGGAAAATAAATGTTTTCCAGAAAAAAGGGTTAAATTTCGTGATGTGTCTTATACAAAGAGTCTTATACGAAGTGTCTTATACGCCGAAAAATACAGCATATAGAAAACTTGGAAAGAAAATTGCTTTATATTACATTCGATTTCATGTAATATAACTTTATGTTAAAGGGGGTGGGGATTTAACTTATTCGTAAAAAAAAAAAAACAAACCATGCAATTTAAAAGCTCTGTTATAGCCTCTCTTCTTATTATTTATTTTTTTTTTCAAAAACTGTTTAAATGCGTAATACACAAGTTGATTACATAGAGAGCTTGTTCATTAAATATATATATATATATATATATATACATAAAACTCTGAAAAGAAATTCTTTAGATGTCAAGAAATTTTATCTCTATAAGAAAATTATTACAGAGTAAGGATGTTTAAATATAAAATCTGCATTTTCAATAAATAAAAATACCATATTTATAAAAGACTTATATCTGTAAACAATTTTGATTTCTTCAAGAAATGGGATTGTTTACGAGAAACAACATGGAAGGAGCTTGTGATCTTAGCAACAAGTTACTTTTTTCCATAAGTTTACTCTATGACGTCATTTCTATGCATCACGCCAGGCGGCGCTGCTATTCTCAGCTTGAAATGTTCAGAGCGAGTGAAATTCGCCTTGTCTTCTGTCATTATCTTGAAACGTGGGAAAATGAACGCAAGTGTTTCGCCATCCTTTTTCAGGTATTTCTCAGTGTGATTTTACAGCGAAAGGGTTCAGTGATTTGTCAAAAGGATTCTTTCATGATGTGATTTATAATCTACTGAAGGATGATATTATCTAGCGGTAACAGTTAGTCAATTAAAAAAGGTAATTTTTTTTATATTTGGAATTTTAACATTTAAAAAAATATATTTAAAATTTTATTATTATTTTGAAATTAATTAAAAAAAATAGTAAAATATGAAAAGGAATTTTTTATACTGTCCCTCTGCTCTATAAGTTATATTTAGAAAAAAATTATCTTTTCTCTGACAAATACTAAAGTAAAAATTCCATTTTCGTACGACTAACACTCACCGAGTTATGATACTCTGAAGTTTATGGAATTTCGGAACTTTCCGGCACTAGAAACGTACAGACGATTTTTTAGTGGCGGAAAGCTTCAAAATTTAATAAAATTCAAAGTTTCATAACTCGATAAATTTTAGTTGCAGAAAAATGTAATTTTTACTATCGTAATCGTCAGAGAATAGATTTTTTTTAATTCTAACTTGTAAGACACATGGGCCGTGTAAAAAAAAATAATAATAAAATAAAATAAAATAATAATAATTTCTTATTTTTAATATATATACAGAGCCACACAAAACAACTCCCATATTTAAAAGCCGTACTTAATTTGCATAATTTTTGTAACTGGAAGTTTGTTTCTGTCATCAACTATTTAAGGAATAATCGACTTAAGAGGCTACTTCAGTCACCTGAAAAGCCCCGCTCACTTATGCTAATCCTATGGAAGAAATTTTTAAAGATATCTCGTTTGCATTTCAGTATTTTTAAACAATTCTTTTTGCATTGGCTAGATGAGATCAATCTGTACAGAGGGCGTTTTTTATTTTTTCGATTTTGTTTACAGATAATTTTAATGAGGACACTTTCATTTTCGGAACCGGTTTCGAAAGTAAAAGGATCCTCTTGAAAGAAATCTGCAAGCAGAATCGAAAAAGTAAAAAAGAGCACATGTAGAGATCAATCTCAGTTATAAAAAAAAAACATTTAAAATATTAAAATGCAAACGAGATATCTTTAAAATTTTTTCCAAAGGATTAGCATTAGCGAGCGAGTCTTTCCCAGTGACTGAAGTAGCCTGTGACACTTAACATTTATTTTTAATCACCCGATGTAATACAAAACTGGGAATGTATTTTACTTTTATGCTTAATTTCTTTTTTTTTCTGTAATACAGCAGCTCAATATTATTTCTCTATATCTTGGTAAAAAATACCAAAAGTTGAAACATTTCTATTTCATTTCTATTTAACCCTTAAATTCACGATTTTTTAAAAACAAAATAATTGAGAAAAATACTATAAATACATTTTACTGTCCGGAATGCCAGAGAAACATAAAAAAAAATTATATTTTAATAAATAAATGTTGAAAACGAAGCAATAATGGATTCTAACTACAAATATAGGGTAGATGCACCAGTTTTGGCCACTGTACCAGTTTTGGCCACATTGGATCAATTTGTCCAATATTTAGCCTGTGAATTCATGCTAACAAATAATATGCATTCTTACACTTTAAGCAAACTCTCTTTTATCATTTACAATATCATTTGTTTATTTTTTGCTAAAATGTGACTTGCAAAAAAAATAAATGTGTGAAACTGCAGTGTGTGCTTACATTATTAAGATTTTTGCTTAGCTGACAAGTTTTCAGAATCTTTCAACATTAGGCACTTATAGGGTTCTATTTGTTCTGAAACAAATTTCTATTAGGTTTTATGAGGTAAGCTTTCTCTCTACTGCAATTTTACATTTAAATTACTTATTTTAACAGTTTAATGGGGGGTGGCCAAAACTGGTGCATTAAATTTGCTATATGTACCAGTTATGGCCATGGGGGTGGCCAAAAAGGGTACAACATATGTTCCACTTTTGGCCACATGATTCATTATCATTATAGAGGGAATTTTAGCCATTTAATAAATTTAAGAACATCTGGATAAATCAAAATCAATTTAGTTTTGTTTTAGTTAGTAATGGCTTCAATAATAATAATAAAAAAAAAGCAAGGCTAATGGCAGTTCTATAAAAGAGATTTGTTATTCTCTGTCCAATAGATAATTCACTTTAGAAAGGACATTGTGCTAGTCACTAAAGAAAATATAGTATTGTGTTTATTTTTGATAAAGCAAAAGGGGAGGTGATATGTAATTTTTATGTATGATAAATAAACTAAAACATAAATTTTGAAAGATTTTACAACTTATAAATTAAAACGTTCAATAAAATTATAGCATGATTTAATTGCTTGTATTTTTCCTAAAGAAATGAAGACGTTCCATAATTTTTGCAATATTTCAGGCACACGGATTTAGAAATACTAAATATTGTGAAAATCTTTACTAGAGAATCTAAATACAACTAAGAATGTATTTCACATTATTTAAAAAGAAGAGGATTCATTTTAACAAGTTTAAAAGAGATTCTGTGCTCTTAAAAAATGGCCTAGAGAGGAATACTGCTCTAAGATAAGAAGTAAAATTAAGGCCATTCAAAATGTAATGCCAGCACTACAAGCTAGCAAAGTTTTGGAGTAACCCGTTCTTGCCTTACATCAGAAGTTTGTAGGACGGACACCACTTTCCTCTAATAATGTTGAATCTCAAGTAGTAGATCTAGGTACTAGGAATTGGAAGTTAAAAATCAATTAGAAAAGTGGATCTTAGATATTGTCAGAATACTATTTCCTATAAAAATGGAACAACTTTTAAGATTCTGTCCAGAAAATTGTAGCCGGTAAGATAGAAACTCCATTTCAAGATGGAAGACCAGGCATGAAATGGTATGATTCGCTTCTGAAATCACACCCAAAAATAACTTGCAAAGAAGCAGAGTACATAAATAAGGCATAAGCTAATATAAATCAAAAGATAATTTCAAGAAGTATAACTTTTTAATGAAAATCAAACCAAAATCAGAAAATGCTTTCAAGAAATATAACACTTTGATGAAGATTCAAGTGTTCTAAACAAGCCACAATCCATGAATAATTATAAAACTGATTAAATAGTTAATCTTTATGTCCTATAGGCACTGTTGTCCCGTTTATTAATCAAATTTAAATATATTTTTTTGTTTTTTAATTGAAACTTTCAGTTAAAATCGAAATAAGTATATTTTACTTGATGTTTTTATCAATTCATAAAGAAATTTGCAAAATTCTTTTAATACAGCAAACAAATATATGTGTGGTAAAATAGATGTTGCATAAAAATGCTTTATTTTTACTTATTATCAATTAAAATGTTTGTTAAACTACATGATATTGGAGTGGCCAAAACTGGTGCATAGAGATGGCCAAAACTGGTGTAGGGGTGGCCAAAACTGGTACAAATTGGAATAAATTACTTGATGAGTTATTACTCACAATCTAAAATATTCTGTAGAAAATCATTATAGCTAACAGAAAGACAATTAAATTTACTAAAGAATGATGTTATTATGATTTAATATGCTTAAATCGGTCAAGAACTGTGAAATTTCTATTTTGAATTTTCTCTAAAAGTGGCCAAAACTGGTGCATCTACCCTATTTCATAATTTTCTTCATTCATTAAAATGTATTTAAATATTTTATAATTTAAATCATTTCTACATACTCTTTTGATATTTAAAAAGTGAAACAAACCCTGCAAAGTCACATTTTGCGGTGCTTTGCTTTCTTTTTGCTTTAGTTTTCCGTGAAAATAAACAAAACTTATCATTGATGCAGTTACTTGCTCTGGAAATTGTTCGTAACAAACTTATGCTAGAATCTGTGATTTTATTATTCTCTTTAACTAGGAAGTAAAATAAGAATCCATACGAAGGGATACAAAACAGCATTTGGGAAAAAACAAATTCCATGTGATATATGTGCTAAAACGTAATTTGTAGCTGACGAACTACATCATTAAAGGAATAATATTTGATTTTTTTTTTCTTTTTTTATCAGAATCATCATTATTATTTTGTATTTAAGTTAAAAAAGAGAGAGAGAGAAAGAAAGGAAAAAAAGGAAGAAATAAATGTTTTGATGTACTTTTCTATATCACATGAAAATATAAATGTATTTACCTAATATATTTAAAAATGCTTCTTGAGGTAAGGGAATTGCTCATTATTTTTATTATGTGTGTAGGTATAATATTAAAAGTGAAAATATTTATTTAAATTTGCTTTTAAGTGTAATAGTAATAGTTTACTATGCAAATTAACAGAGAACAAATTTTAATAAGTAACTGCAAAATAAATATGGATGACAATTATGTGTAAATATGCATAAATATGAATGAATAAACAAATATATACAAAGTCCAATTAATTTAATTTAATTTAATTATGTATGTTTTTTTACTTTATTTATTTATTTATTTATTTTTCTCGTGATTTATACATTCCTTAGTACTTTGTAAAATGCATTAATATATTTAAATACAAAACGATTATTCAAAAATGTCTTTCATTTTATATTTATTTATTCGTTTAATTCTCAATTCGATAAACAAAATAATGATATACAATTTAGTATTTCAAGATATGAATTCTAGAAATTTAAAAATAAATAATAATGCAAGAGTTTGTTACATTATGTGTTCCCCTCCCTCCCCGACCAAACATACACACACACAAAAAGACACTTGTAAATATTTAGTAATTTATAAATATGCATATTGTAACAAACAAACATATAAACAACTAAAATTTATACAGTGACTGACTAAGGTCTGGTAACATAAAATTAACTGATAATTGTTATGTCAATAATTTCATTTAATTATCACCTTTTTTGAACGAAAAATAGGAATCATTTTAAAAAATATTTTGTTTTCACTTCAATTGTTTTAATTTTCAAACATCAATTGCTATATGTTGTAAAAATCCATAAAATTTAATAAAAATTGCTTTTGGAAAAATTATCTGTTCTTTTTTTTTCACATATGTTTTTAATTTCAAAGTTAGTTAATTATTTATTTTTGACGCAGAATTTTAGATAACTATCTGTTCTTACTTTCTTTTACATCTGTTTTCAATTTCAAAGTTTATTTATTTACTTTAATGCAATACCTTAGATTATTAAAAATTACCAAATGATTATCTAAAACTCAATGTTTAAAATTCAGAAAAATTCTAGTTAGAAAGCATATGTTTTGATTTTTAAATTTTATAAGCCAAATGAACGAATGAACACTTATATATAAAAATATTAGCATTGAAGCAAAATTTTTAATCGCCTAAACATTTATACAATGTTTACTGACAGCTGCTTTTAATGATAAATTATGAAAGTTAAAATTCAGCTAAAATTCATGTTATGATCTTACTTAAATTATTTTTAAAAAATGTGATAATGTAATTTATTCTCCCAAAATTAATTTAGTTTTCATATTCTATATTTTTCTTGTCTGTAAAATAAGTGTATTACAAAATTGTTACAATTAAAAGCAAATTATAAGAATTGTAATAATTATAATAATAATAATAATAATAATAATAATAAAGAAATTAAGTATTACTCATAATAATAATAATAATAATAATAAAACTAAGTATAAACTAAGTAAAACGAATTCTTGATCAGATTTTTTGGGCAGGACAAAACATCCAGAAGGGTTTTTAATTAGATTTATTTTAATTTCATAATTTGATTTATAAATTATTCTGACACATTCGAGTCTTAGAGATCTAATTTCAATTTTTCATGTAACATATAATGCATTTTCTCTTTTCGAAAAAAACTTTATTTGGAAATTGTCATTTGCCGTTATATATATTGATCACGATATTAGCGATTTATGCGCGCGAAACGCACAGAGTTCCGCTCAGGGCTGCAGAGTCGGAGTCGCTAAAAATATGCCGACTCCGACTCCGACTGCAAACTTTTTGTTGAACAGCTTGAAGTGAAATAAAAAATAAAACCAATTATGCTTAATTTTAAATTTATGAACTGAATTATTATTTTATTTTTTAACTCTATACATTAATAAATATTTAGTTATTTTTCAGTGTGAGTTTTTAAAGGTTTTTGTTTTGTTTCGTTTTTCGTAAATTAAGTCAACTCAACCCGAATCCCGTGTCGGCCCGACTACCCAACCCAATGAAGGAATCTATCTCAGACAAAAACAGATGTTTCAATTTAACCTCTGTCCCTCCGTGTTCGGGTCGGTTCCTGAAATTTATATTTTAAGTCAGTCCGAAGCGAACCGGAAAGAAACCTGAACCATGAACCCGATACGAAATGAAATAAAATCAAAATTTTATTGGAATTATGAGAAATAGTCATTTCTAACAGCACTTTTATCTTTTGTGTAAGAAAAGAAATATATATTTACTTATTCGACTTATAAGTTAAACGATATTATGGACTTTCTTTTGAAGAATCGGGTCAACCCGACCCGAACCCGCAATAATAATTATCAGACTGGCGCACAACGAAAAACATTTAGCGCCAACTCAATCCGAACCACCGTTCGAATCGGACCCTAACGAATGCAACAATCTACTTCAGATAACAATATATGTTTCACTTATCCTTTGTTCAACTTATACTGCCTTATTTTTCAGTATTTCAGATAAAAGAGAATGTGTGTAAAATATGAAATTGATTAAAGCCGCTATCACTACAATATAGGACAACTCTTACAGAATTTTTCTCATTAAAACCAAAAAATGTAATTTTCTTCTTAAATATTTCTTACCCAAAACTTAGACGTTCTTTTATTTCTAAGCCCCAGCGAGAGTCTTCCAAAGGCAGGGTTGCACCCGACCCGAATCTGAAATTTCTGCTGAAAGTCAACCCGAGATCCGACAAAAAGGAATTCAATCCGAAAATGGAAAAAAAAGTCGTCATTCCGACCCTAATTCGACACGAAATAAAATTATAGTTCATATTTTACAGAATAAACAATTATAAAAAAAAGCCTACAATTTTATCTTTTTTGTATAAAAATGAACTTAAATGCACTCATTAATATTCAAATATATATATTTTTTCATTTGAATTTGAAAAATCAGGTAAAATCAAAAGTGTCAAAACCTAACACGAAGCATTTAAAGTCTATCTGGTTCGGGCTAAATTTGGTTATCCTATCCGATGGAGAATCGCAATTCTAACCTACTGTAGTTCTGTTTCCATAAAATATATTTGATGTAACATTTAAAAAAAAAAATAAGTTAGACGTCACATTTAAAAAACGAAAAATTTTTTTAATGTGGCGTCTAATATATATTTTATATTACAGTGATTAAAATTGTCTTTAAAGTATGAATTAATATCTGAAATTGGTATATAAACTGTAAATTTATAAATACAGGCATTACAATCTCAAATGTAGATAACTACATTTTTATAAATGAGGATAATTACTCGACACTTTAAGAGTATTATTCCTTTTATCTAATACATCATTCTTCAAGTAAGGGGAAAATTATTATCTCAAAAAACTGGTGCAAACCGAACAATTTAATTTTTTTAATAGCGCTAAACTGTCTATAATGCTTGGCAGGAAATCCTGCTAGTCGGATTATATGGATTATATATCTATAAATAGGGTAGATGTGCCACTAATGGACACCCTTAAGGAATTTTTCTAAAAATTATTTCTTAAGTAATAGTTATGTGTATTATATTCCAGTTTTTTTCAATATTAAATTAATTTATCAACAATATTTAACCATTCCCATAGTCTCATTTCCCAATATGAATCAAAATTTAATTGTAAATAGCAGAAATATATCAAAACACCTAAAATGCCAGTAATGGACACCATTTGTTCCAGTAATGGATACCCTCTATTCTAGTACTGGACACTCCATAAAAAGTAATAAATATAATTGTTTTCATTACTGTATTTAGAACTAATCGAACGAAATTTTCAGCCGAAAATAGAAATATTATCGAAATTCGATTTCTGTTTCGGTCTCGGTCGATCCTTAATCTTAAGGATCGACTTAAGGTAATCCTTAATCTTAAGGATTACCCGACTGCGAAGAAGGGTTATGTGTTTCACGCGTATCTGGGTATGTGGATTTCTTTATACCCTCGAAACATCCCAACGGCTGGATGGATTTTAATGAATGATGTCTCTATGGATTCGCCTTAACCGTCCGATAATTATAGGCTGGGTTTTGTTTTTATAAATTCAAAATGGCGGCCGTAAAATATAAAATGGCGGTAGAGTCGGAAAAAAATTTACGCACCCTATTGAGCGGCATATTATTGGATAGGTGTTTCAAAATGAAGACGATGTTTCATTAACTATTTTACAGTCAGAAGCTCCGTTTAAATGTTACACAACATGGAAGTTGTGTAGGTATGATCTCTAACTTTGCTGCAACTCTAACCTTCATAGACATCTATAGGCCTCATAAAAACAGTGTTTATAGATAGGAACTAACAATTAAACGCAACTAAAAGTCATCAATACAAGTAAATAAAAAAAAAGGGGTAAATAATGTAAAAAATGGTTTCACATTAATGAGAAATAATTAATTAGTTCGCCTTTTACGCAGTCGGGTTTTTTGATTTTTTAAATTTAATTTTTACTTGTTACTATTTAATTTTGAACCCTTTTTTCAATTTGCATTATCTATATATCTCCAACAGGTAAAAAATTAAAGCGCATTTCAATCTTTTTGAGAAACCCTGTGTATATGCCGGAGTCGGAGTCGATTGTTTTAGAAATCCAGGAGTCGGAGTCGGTCATTTTTCCTACCGACTCCGCAGCCCTGGTTCCGCTACAGTAATTGCTACATTAACAATTTATGGATGCCAAACGCAGGAACACCTAGTAGGAGAGTTGTTGAAAATTTTTGAGTAGGTATTTGAGGCACCCTGAAAATTTGTGCAACACTTCTTTTGTAATGCCTGAATACAAAATCGAATGTCTGGTTGAAGGATCGTGGCCCAAAACCTGTGCCAGACACGTGTCAAGTGCCACTTTTTTGACACTACCCAAAAAAGTTATTTGAGGCACGCTGAGATTGAAACAGAATAATATTTATACGTAGAAAAAAATATTTTGAAAATGACAGACACTTTAGTCGGCCCAAAAATTGTGCCAGACACGTGTCAAGTGCCATTTTTTGACTACCCAAAAAAGGTATTTGAGGCACAATAATATTTATGCTTAGAAAAAAATATTTTGAAAATGACAGACACTTTAGTCGGCACAAAAACTGTGCCAGACACGTGTCAAGTGCCATTTTTTGTCTGGCACAGGTTTTGGGCCACGATCCTTCAGCCAGACATTCGATTTTGTATTCAGGCATTACAAAAGAAGTGTTGCACAAATTTTCAGGGTGCCTCAAAAACCTTCCCTAAAATGTTTAACAGCTCTTGGACTAACCCGTTATATTGATCGTTGTGTTAACGATGGCCGTATTAACGAAGTGTCCAAGGGATCATTATTTCAATCATCGTATATTTTAAGATATTTCATTTGTGGTTATTTTACCCGGAAGATCACCAAGGTTAGCAAGGGCAAAGCAGGCCGGATCTATTGTTAGAAATATCTTAAAAATGCGAGGCAAATTAATTACGCATCAGTCATACAGTCATTCAGTCTTTAATGAGAAAATATATATGAATATTATAGCTATTCTGTTATTGCTATTTTAATACCGCAATATTTAATGTTATTTAAATATTTAAAAATGTATAAGAAACCCTTTGATAACGAATGATTGCTAAAAAGATTTTTATTAGATTTCGTGAATTTAGTGATTGATCTATTTATACAAAAGACATACAGCTTGAATGTTCAATGATAATAGACTGCGTTACTGTTGTTTTAAGCAAATCACGGATTACCTAAGTTGAAAGAACTTGCAACGTGACTTATGTGAAAATCATTTTATCTTGGATAATTCTAAAACTCTGCGATCAAAAATGCATGGTAAATAACCGCTAAAAGATATAAGTTGGAAATTTTATTTCGGATGAAAATCTCCGTCAAATCAAAACGACTGTCGTCTTTTTTTATAAGCTTTTATTTAACCTAATTTGATTCATGTATATGAAAACGGAATTTTGTAACCGATTTTTCATCACTTGCCGTAGTGTTAGAATTCTAGAAATTATGTATAGTTGTGTGTTCCCGAAGACGGCTTACTACTTTCTTATTTTCAGAGCTTAGTTTGCAATTAATAGATTCATTTTAATTAAATTTTGATTGTATATTTAGAAAACATATATATTATAGTTTTCTTGACAGTTAAAATGAATTTTAGGTATGGTTCTTTTTAAAAATCTATTGGTACTGACAAAAAAAAAAAAAAAAAAAAAACTAGAAAACAGGAATTTTGCTTTTTCAAAATTTTGTGTCGCCCCCAATGAAAAAGAAAAGTGTATATAAATATAGATAGTTCAGTTTTAAGACTTAAAACACGCGCTTTTATTTTATATAAAATGACGTCATCTGCATCCGCTGAAGAATTCCTCATTTATGATACCGTCTTAAACAACATCTACAGTAAAATATGCGTAGGACGTCACTATCGCTGAATAATACACGAATAAAAAAAAACAAAAAACAGATGTCGCCACTCAAGAAACTGGACAAAACAAAAATCGGCTATCTCATGATTCATATGCCTTCATTTGTTTGTAATATTAATATAGATACTTAAAATTAAATTTAGTTTATAGTAGCTCCATGTTTTATCAGAAATCATTCATTTATATTTTTTCAAAATAGCACGTATTTTAAGTACATTTTTTTTTCAGTTTTTATGAGAAAATGGCAACAAAAATATATAATTGATATTTTCCAACTATTTTCCCTTTACTTTCTATAGAAACTTGATGGAGTACTTGAGTTGCCAAAATTAAACAAATGGTTCTAAAAACTACAAAAAAATTATCTAAAAAATAAATGGAGGTGCAGTTTTCAAACAAATTGCATTTAAAAGTACTTTTTTTTACCAATACGATGGTATAAAAATTGAAAATGTGTGATGCTTAGAAGTTTAAAAAATTGCAGTAGAGATTATTCCGTACAATGTTACACTTGCTTTGTTTTACGGTTGTCTTATACAACGTAACGTTATTTTTTGGAGACGACATATTAATAGGTGAGAGAAAGAATTAGCATACCAGGGGCTAAAAAAGAAAAAAATGTTTGTTTCAATAATGTAAAGTAACTTTTACACTAATATACAAATGCTTACCCGCCTCTCCCTTCCAGTTGCTATATCTAAAATAAAAAAAAAAAAAAAACTGATAAAAAATTTAAAGGAAAATTATGATAATGCATTAACATTTTCATTACCACTGCCACCCGAAAGCAATATAGTTCTAAGTTCGATATTTTTGTAAAATAATTTGAAATTATAAAATCAATAATCACTTTTTTAATATTAATAATTAATATTTTGAGAAATTTGAATATTGTAAAAATTCTATATCGATATACTTCTCATAATTTCTGAAAATATAGTATTATTTACTATTTAGTTTTGAGGTAACAGTGGGGTGACCGGATTAATTTTTAACCTTAAATATATACTTTTTACGTGAGAATGCGAAGCCCATATACAGAATTTTCATTTATAAAATATAAAATTTTAATTCTGCGTATTTCCCTTTTTAAATACGCTAATAAAAGTGTGTTTATTTTTAATTTCACTTTTATTATTCTTTAATTTACGATTTCATTTTCTTGGGCCTTTTTCCCTTAAAAAAGAAAAAAAAAATCCTTTTTATTAGGGTTTTGTTCATCTGACGAAACCCTATTCGTCTCGCTTCTCTGCCTGCCGTCTGTCTGTCTGTCTGTCTGTCACAGAGCCCGTTCTCAGAAACTATATATGATGGAGACTTGAAATTTTAGATTCTTATAGCGAACACCTCACATCAAACGACAAATCATAAAATTTTGAAAAGTGTTATATTTACCCCCTGTGTGCTCTAACTTGTGTATTTTAAGTTTTTTTTTTCTAACTGAGCTCCTAATTAAGTTGAAGACTTGAAATTTTGGATACTTATAGCTGAACACCTCACATAAACAGACAAATTATAAAATTTTGAAAAAGTCTTATATTATTTACTCCTGCGGGCTCTAACTTCTGTATTTTTAGCAATTTTTTTTCCTCCACACTTTTCACCCGAGGTGCACTTTTCTAACTTTTGCCGACACTCCTTTAACAACTCCTTCATATTATGCACCATAGTCGTACATATTTTAGTTCCAATTTTTACCGTCAGGGGGCGCATACCTATCTCGGGAGCTATGGGTCCGATCCCCTCGAATAATATACCTACGGATAGTTTGTGAAATAGAGTTCTGTTCGGATAGAGGTTTGTTTAGAATAGAGTGCTCCCCCTGGTTGCGAAATGTGGAACTAACAGATTTTGCAAAAGAATAAAGTGTTTTGAAAGGAATATTAAACGAAAACCTCTGTGCGATCTGTGATCACACTTACCCACTTGTTAACAGAATAAGCTATTAATTTCAAATTTTTTATAGATTGTTATATAATAGATGAATGAAAGAAAATACTTAATTGTTAATAAACCACAATCACCCGTGAAGAAATAAGTGGAATAAAATTGCTGGAAAAAAGAAAAAACCTGTGGGGCAGAATACCGATCAGGAATGCAGAGTAGAAATCCAAACCAAATTCACTGAATTTATATATATATATATATTTTTTTTTTTTTTACATTAGTGCTCATGTAAGTGTTCTGTTACTGTTTGGTACCCCTTGGAAAGGTAGTAAAAAAGCTAAAATCATGTTTACATTTTTGCATATTTTTTGCAATTGAAACTTCCAATGATTTTTTTTCAAATTTGTATTGCCCGATAAATTATTTTAAAAATAACATTATATTTAAAACGATCGTGCTGAATTTATAAGTAGTGCATTAGCCACAACATTTTAATGAGTTCTTGCTAATTCGTTCAACTTTTCCTAATCCGTAATGACTAATAAAAAAATTTTCAAAATAAAAACATTTCATTCCCTTCTGTAAAGCATGTCGCAATTTCTTGCAGTAGTTATTCAAACTAGAGATCGACTGGAAATTCGGTTTCGTTTTCGCTTTCGGCTCAAAATCAGAGTTTTGTCGAAAACGAATTTTCGTCGAAAATGCTGAAGAAAATTCGGCCGGACTGAAACTATCTGTATTCCGAAAATTTCGGCCCCACCAGTGGCTGAGAGGTTGTGCTCTCGAAGCTGGTAGACGGGAGGTGCTGGGTTCAATCCCAATCGCGCCCGTCGGCCTAATCGTTCGGAGTTTTCGTGGTTTTCTTCGAACCTTGGATTTCCAAGCGTTAATACGGGTTAGGTTCCCTTAGAAAGACCCCCACGAAGGGCACCCCCCCCCTGGGCCTATATCCCTCGTGCAGATAATTGGCCGTCATAAATACAACCAACCGAAAATTTCGTTTCTTCTTTCGGAAATGTTCACTCATTGATTTGAGCTGTATCGACTCAAATGAGATACTCTTTATTTATTGCTATGTACTTTACTGTTTATAATAATTCGTGTGGACCGACTGAAGACGTGAGTACAAATTAAGGTTAATTGGGATAACTGGACCCACGAGGTAACTGGGCAATAGGCTATTTTATAAAAAAACTGTTGGTGTTTTTTAAGTTTTAGCTTTTGTGAACAATGCCCCTTAATCTCTACTTCCTAAAACAACGTGTATCAATTCAGTCATAACTCTCACTTTGCTGTGATAGGTTGTCAAAAATTTACGTTTCTTTTTTTAAAAACAACGTCAATAGGGTTAACCTTCCTCGGCTTTTTATTAAAATACCGTAAGTACATTTATTAAACAATCTTTTTTTTAAAAGATTAGACATATAACTACATTAATATTATTAGGTATCTATACATATTTACTTCATGTTTTAAATGTAAGCCCGGTGTCCCAGTTACCCCATAAATTTTTCGAGAATGGGGCAACTGGGACATGTAACCGAGGTAACTGGACCATGTTGGATCGAGTTACCCCAATAGTTATAAATAATTTTTTTGTGTTTCTCTTACTACGGGAAGTAAATTTCTCCATTATTTTTTGCTCACAATAAAGAAAATGATAGAATACCGTATTAAAATTACGTAATGAAATTTTAAAAAAGCATATTGAGTGGTATCAAACTAAATTTCTTGACCCCTTGAGAGGCGTTGATGCCGTTATGGCATCACTTAATTTTAATTCCTCATTGCCACATTGGCACCTGAATTTTATAATGAAATTTTCACCTTTATTAAGTACACGAAAATGTACTTTTACTTGTTTTCACATAGATTCTCTTGTAAATATTGGTGTCAGTAAATTATTTCAACATTTTACGAATGCGAGTACCTTGCCCCTGAAAGTGAGATAGCCAGACCTTGAAATTGTACTGTAACCAGGGGTCGCATTCTATAGGGAAACTTTTATCGTTCCTACTACTATTTTGAAAATAATATCTTCATCGCACCTTTCTTTAAGGGTTCTGGTAGGAACAATAAAATTTTCCCTATATAATGCGACGCCTGGATAAAGATAAAGTATTCACGTAACCGTTTGTTCATAGATTTACCTTGCAATTTTTTTCCTTAAAATACCCATGTGACTTTTATACTTATTATCTATACTAAAGTACATAAGTACTTACTTAAGTTTTATGTTTTTGGTACAAATAAATCTAATATTTTCATTTTTAGTGCTTTTTTGGACATATTGACAGCAAAGGTTTCCCTTACAACGCTGTTTATTGACATATAATTTACATGATCTGCCTGGTTTAAATTTTTTAAGTTGTTTACACTTTTCAAACAGGACCCTATATCCGATATAAAAAAATATAAACGCGTGTGGAACATAGACCCCCCTTGTCCAGTTACCCTATTTTTGGGGGCAACTGGACCCATGAGGAAAGAAAGATGAAATATGCATATTTTTATATTTTTAAATATTAAAATGTAATTTTGAGCATATCTGTCTGATAGAGGGAACATAACTGAACGCATTTACAGAAGTTCAGACTTTAATTCAAATGAACATTACCTTTTTGAAGCTGAATTGTCAGAATCTTCTGAGTCACATTGTAAAATCATGGCTCTAACATACCCCAACTAACCTTATAACGCAAGTAATGCATAAAAGGCTAAACTTAAGGCACATTTCACGTGCTCATTAAAACCTGTAGACTTAACAGCAACAGAAAAATTTTAGTTTAAAAACGGAGAAGTGTTTCGAATACTTTTTGAGAAAGTACTAGTATAACAGATTCATTTACAAAAATCATTACAAAAAATAAATCGGGGTTTTTATACCTAAAGCGTTTTTTAATTAGATGAAAGTCACATAATTAGAAAATCATTTTGTATCGTTGATGAATTAATTAAGTTTTATTTTATAATAAAATAAAAATTTTGGTCCGTGGCGCAGACAGGCAACTTTGAACACACGTATAATTAAACGTATAATAAATTGATAATTATGTATATTTATGTATGTATTAATTACTTTAAAAATTTTTCTTGGGCATTTTTTTTCTCGGCCGAAAATAGGAAGATTACCGAAATTCGGTCTCGGCCTTATAAACCTGTTACGGTCGATCCTTATGTATCATGTTTGTCTGTAAAGAGTTGTTTGTTGAGTATGAAAATGTTTTCTTAAGAATGGATAGCATTCTAAAAATCGATATTCCGGTTTCAGAAAACTGATAAATAGAGTATAAAAACTATTCGAAACCTTTCCGAAAGTCAGTGGCAGAAAAAGAAAGTTTGTTTTTATGAAAGATTCGCTACTTTTCGGTTAGCCGGGCGCCAGTGTTACAGATACATACATATATTATATATATATATATATATATATATATATATATTTGTATATATACATATATTGTACCGTCAACCGGGGCTAGTTTGGGCCACTTTTTCTTGGTTCCACTCATATTTCTATTATTAAAAAAATATTATATGTGATTTTTCAACGTCGAAATGGAGTTGTGAACAATTAACATGAAACAATGAAGCACACTGTTTGGTTTTAAAGAGGAAATTTTTATTTTTTTATTTTTTTAACTATTTTTAAAGTTTTGGAACAAAGTAGCCGCTGCTGGGGTCTTCTTTGGTCCATTCACTTAGTTTTATATAAAATGAATACATTTCATATGTAAATGAATAAATTTTTATTGAAACTCCCTTGCAATAGCATTTTCTAATAAATTGACACTGCAAACTCGATAAACAATTTTTTTTTTTTTTTTTTTTTTTTTTTTAGCATTTAAACACAATAAAACAATTGTTAATGTTAAAGAAACGAGAAACAGTTTTCGTCATGTTATCCTCAGCAACTCGAACAAAAACAATTAATGTAAAATTTTGCTACAGTAACATTTGAAAAAAATGTTACTTAAAACATGTTTTAAGAGATTTGGTTGTATGAAAAGCATTTCTAAGTAACTGGGCTATTTTCGGACCAAAAAAGGTCTGGTACAAAGTAGCCCCGAAATACTAGTTTTCATGTTAGCTTTATGAAAACGCGAACATTTCCTCTCAAAATAAAAAGTGAAAGGGAAAACTATGATCACACATGGGTTACAGGTTACTAAAGATAATATTTTGGCACTTACCTTATTTGTAGCTCTTATCCAGATTGTTTAACTATAGAAAGTTTGGAGAGTTAAATTTTACGCACGAAAACAGTTGTTTACAAACACATCCAGTGTTGCCACTAACAAAAATTTAAATTACCCCCAAACTATCCAAATACCCTATAGTAGGGTATAAAATATTTTTCAAGGGCAAAAACTCCAAATTATCTTGTATTGTTTGTTCAATACAAAGAACGTAAACTTTTTTTATGGAATGGACCAAAGTAACCCCCCAAGGACCAAAGTAGCCCCGGTTGACGGTATATATACAGGGTGATTCATAATGAATGGAACAAAAAGAAGACATGATTATGAACGTTGTAATCAATATATTTAGAAAATTCAAATTTACCTCAAAACTACATTTATTCAAGTTTCTACAGGTGTTCAATATGTGCCCCTCCGGTGACACGACAAATGTCTACACGATAATCAATCTCCTGCCACACTCGTGATAGCATATCCCCTGTGATGGAGTTCAACACTGCAGTTATCCGCTGCTTCAGTTCCTCTAAGTCCTGAAGAAGTGGAGGCCCAAACACCGTGTCTTTAACGAAACCCTAGAGAAAAAAATCACAGGGCGTTCACGAATTCTTTCAAACACTTCGGGTTTTGTTTCTTTTCGTCCTGGGCTTTTGTTCTTGCATAAGCAGCCGGTATCCTGGAACTGCTTCACCCACCTGCTTATTTTATGCCGATGCGGTGGTTGTTTACGAAATTTCGTGCGAAAATGTCTTTGCACAACAGTTACCGAGGAGGTTTTGGCATATTCGAAAACGCAGTACGCTTTCTCCTGCATGGACGACATTTTGTTTAACAGCGCCCCTAGCGGCGAGTTCGTCATTCGATGATTTTTCCCTGTTGCCAAATAAAACTTGTATAATTGTAGTTGCAGAATAAATTTGTTTCGGCTGAATAAATCCATTACGGCAGTCACACTGCACTATTCTTTTTGGCCCATTCATTATGAATCACCCTATACATATATATCCATTACATATGTATATGGATATCTACCTATCTATCTATCTATCTATCTATCTATATATATATATTTATACATGTATATAGACATACATATGTATACGGAACACTGGCGCCCGGCTAACCGAAAAGTACCAATAATCTCGAATATATATTGGTTTCTGATAAAGTACACTTTTTGGAATCATAGGTAACTCAGAAGAGGTTATTGTATATTTTCGTTCGTGGTTATACAATATTTTCGTAGATTAAGAAACATTTGTCTTTTTTTATGGTGTACACAAACTTTCTATGAGAGTTGGTGAAGAATCTGTTATACGTGTGCCCGAGCTGGCACACGCAGAAATTTATCAGGCATGGCATACGCAAAATCTATTAATAAAAATCTATATATATATAATCCTATCGTACGTGGCACATAAATCGCGGTTATTTGTTAATTGTTTTATGGCAATGCCCGAATGAAACGCATCTCATTGGTTATTGAACAACATTTAATGCATCTCCATATCGATAAGGGTGGTTAGCATAGGGGGGAATCTGTTCTATCGCCAAATGCCGCCAAGTTTGTCGTCAACTTAACCTTATCTGTACTATTTCGTCAAATTTCTATAGACTTCAATTGTAAACCAATAGGGTTTACTAGGGTTTACAGAAAATCAACAAATTGAGATATTTTAATGCAACAAAAAATTAATATTAGTTTAAGGGATTATATTAATTATATTTAAGTTAGTGCAAGTAAATTAAACTATGAATAAAAGTAACATGATGCAATGCTTAGCATGCTTTTACAAACTTGAATTTTAATGGAGACCAAACTGGTCGCCAAGGGCGGCTAGTAATTTTATATTAATTTTCTTTTACTTATTATATGTAAAATTTGTTTACTGTGTAGCTATTATAAAAGTTTAAATTATCTAGTAAACACCGAACTCATCTCTGCTACAGCTCATATTCAAAATATTAGAATAATTGAGAAAAAATAATAAGAAAAAAAATATTTTTCATTTATTTATTTTTCATAAATGCAATTAAATATCTTATAAATTAAATCTGGAATGTTTTATTTTACGCAACAATATTTCCTTATGAATATGAAGTAAATGGTAGTTAATATTTTGTAGTATCCCCTTTAGCTTTCAGAAGAGCGTACAATCGATCTTGCATACTGTATACAAGGTGTTTACAAACATTTCTATCAATAATAGCCCAAACTGACTTTATACGTGCCACTAACTCAGTTTTACTTGAAGGAGGATTTTCTTGAAGTTTTTCTTCATTATACACCATAAGTTTTTGATGGGATTAAGGTCTGGTGAGTTTGGTGACCAAGGAAGTACCTTAATGTTGCGTTGGCGGAACCAATTCTTAGTTGACACCGACGTATGCGGTGACGCTAAATCTTGTTCAAAAATGAAATCATGTACAAATAAATCATCTAACGATGGAATCATGTAATATTCCAAAATTTCTTGATATATCCGAGAGTTAATCTTTTCGTAGACGATGCATAACTTTCCAAGTCCTTCTGCACTCATGCAACCCCAAACTATGACACTAGCAGCAAATTTTACGGAACGTTTAAGGCATTCTTTATCAAATGCTTCTTGCTTAATTTTCCAAACTCGAATACCTTGATTACCATATGAAACATAAAACATACTTTCATCACTAAATGATATATTTTTTCAATCTTCTTCGCTCCATTAAACGGCTTGATTTACACCAATTCAATCTTATACGCTTTTGTTTTGTACTTATGAGAGGTTTTCTTTTCGATACACGATATTCAAACTTAAATTTATGGAGACGTCTTAATGTTGTCGATGTAAAAACTTTCAACTCCTTCTTCTTTCCATTTTCGGTGCTAGAATCGCACACTTTTAAAACGGTATTTCTTAACTATACGCTTTACTTTTCTGTCATCTCTAGCAGATGTTTTTGGTTTTCGGTCGCCATTTCGGCGATTATTTTGAAATTTTCCATTTTTTTAATATTGTGTTAGTATTTTACTAATGATTGATTGCGAACAATGTAAATAATTCGCTATATAATATTGATTTTACCGTGCCGATACAAATCAATCATACGAAGTTTAATAGATTCCGGAATATCACTCACACGACCCATTTTAAGACGAAAAAGCAAACAAACTGCAAAAAGAATACTAATTTTAAGACCAATGTCAGACGGGCGTCTTTTTTGCTGCTTTTTTGCTTAAGTATTATCCATTCACTATGCTACGGTCGTCTTTTTTGCTGCTTTTTTGCTTAAGTATTATCCATTCACAATGCTATAGGATTGTGAAGGGATTAAGCAAAAAAGCGGCAAAAAAGACGCCCGTCTGACATTGATCTTAATAAAATCGTCTGAATTTAATGAATGATGTCATCAGCTATGAATTGGTCATAAGTAAAGGAGAATTAATGTGAAATATTCTAATATTTTGAACCACTTGAATAAATATTCTGATATTTCGACTTTTCAAAATAATTTTTTGCAATTAATCTTTTCAAAAATGATATTAATTTTACGAATTGGAAATGAAGATCCGATGAGTCCCCCCCCCCCCCCCCCCAAAAAAAAAAAAAGTTATTTTACCCTGTTTTTTGGGAGATTTTACCTCAGGTAGTGGGGTAAAATCAAAAATTTTTAAGTAGTTCAAGTGGGGCATCGTTTTTTATGTTTTTTATGGTTTTTTTTTTTTTTTTTTTTTTTTTTTTTTTTTAATTCTGAATTGAATGACCCCATCCGCAAGTCGATACGATCATTCATTACAAAGTTATGGTAAGCTTTATGGATATTATACAATTATACTTTATGCAGATAAAATAAGTTTTTAAGTAACAACTGATGGCCATTCTCGGAAATTTGGGAAGACTTTCGCTTTGGCACTAGAAATGAATATCCGATGAGTGGTCAAAAAATAAAGTTTTTTTACTGTGTTTTGGGGCGGCAAAGGGGTGGAGGCATTTTACTCGTTGGGGAAGAATTCAACATTATTTAATTAGATCAAGAGGGGTATCGCTTATTATTTGCAGTAAAACCTCCCTAAAGCAACCACTTTCCGTTCCAATGAAAATCGGTCGCTCCGAGAGATGGTCTCTTAATGGAGGTCGTGTTTAAATCTAAATTTTAATTGTGGAAAAAGGTAACAATGTTACTAAAATTTATTTTTCACATTAGGAAAAAATATGAAAATTTAAATATCAAAACAAAAGTTAATTACTGCAGAGTTTAAAAAATGAATAAACTGATGTTTGCTTTGATTTTACGGTTTTATCTTTTATAACTTTTATTTCGAAATTCAGCAAATAAATGTTTTTTTTTTTTTTTTTTTTTTTTTTTGACGGGAACAAATAATGACGATTGCATTAATTTATCTATTTCTTTGAGAGTTTCCTGACAGAATAGGGCAGGGGGATTTATTTACCGCCATTCTTAATTTGTCATCAGAGTTAAATTCGTTGCCTAAAAAGGCACAAGGTTGTTAAAACACTTAAAGGTTGCCGAAAAAAAAATTCTAAACTTAGTTCAGAAGCTTGCTGAATAATGCGCTCTCCGGAATTATTTTTTTTATAAAACCTTCTTCAAGCGACCAGGAAAAAACGGAATTTGTTTCATTTTCTTCAAAGAAATGGGTCGTTCATGGAGGAAGTTCAACTAGGATGGTCTCTGAATGGAGGTAAAATTAGTATTGAGTATGTATTAGTATTAGTATGGGAATCAATTTCTTTCCATGAAAAAATGTTCGTTCAGGGAGGTGGTCGCACAGGGAGTTTTCACTGTATTTTTCAATTCTGAATCGAATCCGTAAATTATTCGTTACTAAGTTAGGCAGGATTTATGAGTACCTTATTTTTTTCCCTTCAAATTTATATTTATATGTAAATATCTTTTCAAATGAAAGATCTCTAAGAAATTAAAATTTAATTTTTAGAGTTTAAAAATAGTTAATTTTAATCATATTTAAAACTAGATATATCTTCTGAAATAATAACGTTTTTTGGATAGATATATTCCATTTTCTTTCTTTCTTTTTTTTTTAATCCAAAAAAGATATTATGTTCACGATTTTAAAAACGTTTTAATAAAAATAGTATTTTTTAAAGAGAAGATAGGCAATTTTTTATGAGTATTTTTTGCTACGAATATATTTTATTACGATTTATATTTTCTGAAAATTTCTTCCACAAAACAAAAATTTCTGAAGCCAATTTAATCAATATATAACTGAATATGATTGAACGAAGTCTCATAACTTTATCTGTCGTGGAAATTAAAATATATCAGTTTAAATATGAAGAATCTACACTGAAAAAGTTCGTATGAATTAAAACCATTTTGAGATAAATGATTTCAAAGTTTAAAGTACTACTTTAGGCAATCACAGACAATTCAAATTTAAAAAAGATTGTATCTTTTTTGTATTTTTTTTTTCTTTTATGTACATGCGGTTTGCGTCATTTTATTCTAAAAACTATAAAGCATTTTTTTAAGCCAAAAAAAGTAAAAATGTGATATTTTTTTACATTTTTGTGCCCCGGATCACTTCAACGATTTCTGGATTTTTATGAAAGTCCAACACGCGAAAGGCAGATAGATTTTTTTCCCCCATCAGCTTAATTCATGAACGAAAAAAAAGTGATGTAATAATCGTTTTGTGATGGGAAAAAATTACTTTTACATTTACTCATATCTTTTCTTCAACAACTCATTTTTATCACATAATGATATTTTAACTGATAGAGGAAGTCGTTTTAAGAAATAAAAAGGTTAATGCTTTGCAAATACAGTGAACTCCCATAAGGAGCTCCTTTTAAAGAGAGGGCATTTTTAGTCCGCGTAAAACGTTTTAAAGGTTAATGCTTTGCAAATGCAGTGTACTCCCATAAGGAGCTCCTTTCCAAGAGAGGACAATTTTAGTCCGCGTAAAACGTTTTAAAGGTTAATGCTTTTTAAATACAGTGAACTCCCATAAGGAGCTGTTTTCCAAGAGATGACATTTTCAGTCCGCGTAAAACGTTTTAAAGGTTAATACTTTCCAAATACAGTGAACTCCCATAAGGAGCTCATTTCCAAGAGAGGGCATTTTTAGTCCGCGTAAAACGTTTTAAACATTTGAATGGAATAAAATAATCTTATTCGTTGAATACATTGAATTCAGTTTTTGGCAGAAATTAGATTGGTTACATAGCTATGAAATACTAAAAGTGATTACAGTAAACATAAAGGTTGAAAAACCTTTTAGTAAACAGTCTAGTTTCGTTCAAACAATAATAATGCACATTGTTATTGCGTGTGCGAAACTAGTCAGCTTATTAAAAGGTTTTAAATCTTTATGTTTATAGTAATCACTTTTACTATAAACATTTTATTTTAGTGATAATAAGTGATTTTTCTTAGATAATTCTATAACAATGTATTTCAGTGGATTTTTCTCAAAACAAAATTTTTCGCCATCTATGCATAGTTAAGGGCCTACTTCAGTCACGCGAAAAGACCCGTTCGCTAATGCTATTTCTATGGGAGAAATTTATAAAGATATCTCGGTCGCATTTCAATATTTTTAAATGATTTTTTTTGCAGTGACTAGTTAAGGTCGATCTGTAGAAAGGCCGTTTTTTACTTTTTCGATTTTCCTTGGGGATTTTTTTCAAGAGGGTGCTTTCATTTTAGGAACCTGTTCTGAAATGAAAGTGTCTTGATTAAAAATACTTGTAAACGAAATTGAAAAAGTAGAAAACGTCCTGCATACAGATCGACATCAGCTAGCCACTGCAAAAAAATCATAAAAAAATATTGAAATGCGACCGAGATATTTTTATGAATTTCTTCCACAGGAATAGCATTAGCGAACGCGTCTTTTTAGTAGGACTGAAGTAGGCCCTTAAAAAGTTCCAGTTTCTTTCATTTTTGTTCAAAATTCTCAAACCCTCTAAGGACTAATATTGATGCATATTATATGAATGATCGCTCTGTGGATCCGTTTTACAATTAAGGTCCTCAAACAAGGCCGTAGCCAATGGGACCATCACCAGGGTTTGATCCCCCTCCGAAATTTCTGTCAAGATAAATATGCCATTAAACTACATCAACTACAGTAGAGTCCCAACTGTACGAGTTAATATGGACTAGCTCACCTCAGATAAGCAAAAACCTCGGATAAACCGAATTAACACAAATCGTCACCCAGTAAGGAAATGAAACATAAATTTTTACTTAATTCATTCATTCTTATGTAGTAACATTTAGTAACATTTCTTTGATGTACATTTCTGTTACTTTTAAGAAAAACGGGAAATGAAATTGTTTATTTGAAAAAGCGTTTGATAGTTTTTTGTTCGTTGAATGTCAATTTTGTTGCTGTTTTTAGGTGCGTTCGTAATTATATAAATACGTAGCACCTATAGTCGTCGTTCAGTCCGTCCGTCTGTCCGTCCGTCTGTACGCATGTAACAGAGCAAAAACTACCCAACCGAATAGTCTGAAATTTCAAATATGTGATTGTTGCAAAATTTTGTCGAGCCATTTCAAATTTTATAAAAATCGGATGTATAGTTTAATTACAGGGACAGTCAAAAGTTTTTCTTTACATTACGGCCAATGGGAAAAATTATTGCAAGTGGATTTTAATGATATTAGAGCCTTCCGAATGATCTGAAATTTTAAAGATATAATTGTTGAAAAATTTTGTCGAGCCATTTCAAATTTTAGGAAAATCGGACGTATAGTTTAATTACAGGGACAGTCAAAAGTTTTTCTTTACATTACGGCCAATGGGAAAAATTATTGCAAGTGGATTTTAATGGTATTAGAGCCTTCCGAATGATCTGAAATTTTAAAGATATAATTGTTGCAAAATTTTGTCGAGCCATTTCAAATTTTAGGAAAATCGGATGTATAGTTTAATTACAGGGACAGCCAAAAGTTTTTCTTTACATTACGGCCAATGGGAAAAATTATTGCAAGTGCATTTTAATGATATTACAGCCTTCCGAATGGTCTGAAATTTTAAAGATATAATTGTTGCAAAATTTTGTCGAGCCATTTCAAATTTTAGGAAAATCGGATGTATAGTTTAATTACAGGGACAGTCAAAAGTGTTCCGAAAAAATTATTGGAAGTGCATTTTAATGATGTATCAGACTATGCACGTTATGAAGTGCAAAACATTATACATTCAGTACAATATGGGGTGCAAAAAATAATTTTAAAACTAGTTATAGTACGAACGCACCTCATTTACCACGTTTGACGAGCAATTTCCAACTTGTTTTTTTTGCTGCAGTATATTATGCTACTACATAGCTATCAATTTCTAAGATTTTTCCTTACCACTAAAACTTACCAGTAACCAACATCTAACAATTGTTAATGATTAAATATGGCAAAAATTTGTATTCAATTTTAGAGGTAACAAAACCGTACAAATTGGCAGCTATGTGATTCTATTAGCGTCATGAGAATTGCAGGTGTAGTCTCTTCTTTCTGCTCAGAGTATTAAATAGTTTTATTTTTCAATCGAACTTAAACCTTTGGAATGGATCATTTTCTTGTGATGGACTGATGGCTTCCATTATTATGAAACAACCTTTATAAATTAAGTGTTAGGTGAAGGTGAAAGAGCAGTTGTAAGAAGTTAGAACTCTTGATTTTCTGGTCATAATGTGGTAAAAAATGGCCTATTTTTTCTTCTTTTAATTATGCCCCCCCCCCCCCCCCAACTTTTTACGGCTGCTCTTTCATCTTCACCTAACACTTCATTTATAATGGCTGTTTCATAATAATGGAAGCCATCAGTCCATCAGAAGAAAATAACTCTGTTAAAAATAAATAAATCCAAAATGAGATAATGATAAAATCAGGATCAAATTCCAATACAAAATATTTTCTGGTACGACCTTGTCCTCAAACTAGTAACCTTTTAAAGAGTACATTTTTAATGAATATTCAGTTTCATGTCAATTTATTATTATTAATATTATCAACACTAGTGATTCCAACTTGAGATTCCCGGGTTACAGAATATTGGCGATAATATTTTTTTTTATTATAATAGATTTTTTTTAATTTAATGTATTTTTCTTAGATTGCAGACTAACAATACCAAAAAGCAATTTTGTATGAAAATTTTCAATTATGTATTTAAATAACGTTTTCGAATTTATTAAAGACTATATTTGTATTAGCCGCATCCAGAAGTTAATAGCCTAAGAAATCGGCAGAGTTCTCTATTTACAGCATCCTTTTTGATTCTGAAAATTTCAATGTTTTAAGCACTTAGTTCGATGAGATGTCCGTTAAATTTGTGTTTTATTTATATTTATTTATTTATTGATGACCTTTTAATGTCTTTATGGAATATCAACCGGAAAAAACGTTGAACCCTTTATATTATTTTAAGGGCAAACAGGTTAATCTTCCGTAGTCGGGCTGCACGATATGGAGATATATTTAAAAAAATATATGCTTGAAAATTATTTTAAAAACCATATAAAGCAGTAAATCGCGATGCACTTTTCAAATAAATTGCATTTGAAAGAACGTTTTTTCACTCTTTCGATGATATAAAAATTGAAATTGTGAGAATGTTTAGATGTTAAAAAAATTGCAGTAAGAGCGAAATTTATTGGTCGGGTGTTTCTGCCGTCAGTATGAAGTCAGCGTTACTCACGGATAGATTTTTTCTTGATAATATAGTTTATTATATTTAACAAGAATCCTTTAGAAAAATCTTTGCTAAGTTGATTATGGACCACCTTATATAAGCTGGTTTTTCTTTCTTCATTCATTTTATTATCGAAAACTTTCTAGATTATTTAATGTAACCATTAATTTGGAAATATGTATCTTTACTAATGATATGTTCTAAAATAATAATTGACCTTGTCCTTCAAAAATCAGCTGAAGCGGAGAAAAAAGATTGTAATTTAAATAACCTTGGATTTTTTGCTTGGCAGGTGAGTGTGCATTGTGCATATTACATAAATAAATTACTATTTTTCTCAACGATATCAATTAATCAATTTATTTTATTTTATATTTTATTTTTATTTTTATATTTTATACCTGCAACTCAAATAAATAAATAAATAAAATCACACGATCTCACTGTAGATATAAAATTAACCCTTCACTGCACGATTTTTTCTATTTTTATGAAAAAATTATTTGAACTCTATATATCGGTCTAATAATGAGAAAAATGGTAAAAAAAAATTAAATTTCAAATTTTCGGCTAAAATTTGATATTTTATGGCATGCACAGTATGTACACGATTAGGGTTTTAAAATATTGTATTGCAATATTTTACAACTAAATAAGCTTAAATTAATTAATTTTATCTGCTTAACACTCTGCAACTTTTTTTATATTAATATTTTTAAGTATTCACTAAAAATAATGAAAGTAAATTTTACCTTAATAGCTTGATCGAAATTTTTTTTGCTTCCGAAGAACAAATTCTAATTTTTTTGTATAATGCAGCCATCTGACATGGACAAAATAAGTGTTATTCCATTCTTTGGATTGTTCTTGATCAGGGATAGAGGTCATATTGGCAAAATTCATGGCACATAATAAGGAATACAATGTTTTTAGGTATGTGCCAGATATGGCACGTCGTGCAGTGAAGGGTTAAGAAAACCATACGTACTGAAATATATGTAAAAATTACAGAAAAAATTTAAATGATACATTGTAAAGATAAAAAGTAAAAAGCAGCAATAAAGATAAAAATTAAATATATACGATAAGAATTTTTTGTTTGAGTAGAGAAATTTTATTATTACTTTCTACTACATAAATACAGCAATCCCTTAACATTCGCGACTTTTGATTATTCGCGAAATAAAAAATGAAGAACATTTCAACATTCGCGAATATGTAACTTGGTTATTCGTGATTTTTTTTTTTACAAGAATATTTTTTTTTTACAAAATAAACTCGCTTTGTTTTACCAATTCCAAAAACTATGTGACACTGGACAGCTCTATTGCACTGTGTAGTGTAAGTTCCGAGAACGTTTCAACTCTTGAATTGAGGCAAAATGTACATCAGTAATTCCGAGAAACCCCGAAACTTGACTTGATGAAAAAAAAAATCTAAATTTTCCAAAATTCAAAAATTTTATTGTAAGTGAAAATTTTTCTGAAAGGAAATTAAAATACCTATAGGAAATTTTAAAACTTCAGCAACAACTCGTTGAGAAAGCAATTGGTGAGGAGTCTTAAATTTAAAAGAGAAATAGAGATCGCAAACTTTCCTTATATGGAAATTCATAAACAAAAGACCTGTTCTTCCAAACAATCGTAAATCAATAAATTCTTTCAGCCATCAACTAGCAACTAAACTTTGTAAAATACGTTTATAATTATTCAAATTTATTTAAAGCATGCATTTTTTAATGCTTAATAAGTATATTTTTACGTTTCAATTGCTTTTCCAATTAAAAAAAATCATAAAACCTAAACCCCTTTTATGCAGGAGAATATAGACTCAACATTTGCGGAAATTTCCACGAACCTACATAAGAAGAAAGTGCTGGAATTGCGAAAATTTTAGACTGACTTTTTTGATGAATTTAGAGGTTTTGTGATATCCTGAACACGATTAGACTATTTTTGAAAAATGTTTTTGAGTCTAATTTTAATGTGCTTTAATATAGCAGAGATTGATAAACATTTTCTATTCTTTTTGAGTTTTTTATTAAAATATTAGTTATAGTATACGTTGTTTGGTTATAACATACTATATTTATAGTTTATGATGTTTTTCAGAGTATAGACAGACAGAAACAACAGGGAAAAATAAATTTATTTTTCGTATATGAAATGTATAAATAATTTTAATAATGTATAATGTCATTAAAAAGTATAATAACAATAATAGTAATAAGGATTTACAAAGTAAAGCTACACTAATAAAAAGTGTTTAAATACATTTTCATTTCTTTAAAATTTGCATTAAAATTTTCTGATTTTAAAAGAAAATCATAGCATCAAATTATGTAGATATTCATTTTATTAAGCCATTATTGTGCTTCATGAGTGAAATTTCTTTTTCAAGCAAACAAAATCTAGAAAACTTATTTATGCATTATAATCTAATTATATCAAAGAATCTAATTAATTGTTCACTTTTTCCTTATTAATTGAATTAAAAAATAATAAGCTCATTTTATTCCAGCTTTTAAAAACGTTGTTAAATAATTTGTAACAGTATCATCTCGGTATTCAATGTTCCAATCTTACTGGAATTTGACGCATCTGAAAACAAAATCGATTTTATTTTATAATCAAAAGATTAGTTATGCACTACTTATCACTATAAGCTACTGGGTATAACTTAAAGAATATTTTGTTTTACAAATCGCTATCACTTTATCAGTTATGTAATAAATATCTCATCGGCGCGTCGTTCGTATGTTCAGTGATCCCATAGAAGATTAAAACAATTGTTCATGTTGAATAAAACATAAGATTAGCCTGCTAACACACCTTTCAAAATGTTAGTGTAGTATTTCAAATATTAATTAACAACGTTTGAATAGTTTTGTGTTATTTATGTATATAATTATTAAGTGCTTGTTACCAGGGCTTAATTTCTAAGAAAAAAAGTATTGGAGCCCTAATATTATGTGGTACCGGTACTACAACGCACCGTTTTCCTCCTAACCCCCCCCCCCAACAAAAAATCCTCCCCCCTGTCACTCCAATCTGCATATTTATATTTCGTACATTATTTGCAAAATTTAAAGCATTTTTTTTTTCTTTAGCAAAATAAAAATTAATATCTATCAGCATATACTTAGCTGTCAACTATTTCACTTTTTAGTTATCACATCTTCCGAATAGTAATCTTCGCCTAGTTTTAGTGTTAATTAATTGCAGAATTCTGCGATTAAATATGGTAAGGATTATGATTCGGAAATAGTTGTAACATAAAAAAGGGATAGTTCGTAGCTATGCATTTTTTCATAAAAATGCATAGTTATATACTTAGCTAACACATTATGCACATTATATTTTGATTGCATTCGCGCATGCGCAGTGAGACATTTTTTAGTAAACTTGCTTATTTTTCATTCAATTTTTATTATTTTTCAATTCTAATTGCAGAGTACAATGTTGTTCGTCATATTTTCTGAAAAGAATTTTTTTTTTTTAATTAAGAACTCTGCAAATTATAAGCAAAACACTTGGCGAAATTTGGGACTGTTTTTATAAAAACCTTAATTTCTCTACAAGTATACATGCTATCCTCATAAAAATGAACACAGTACATTACAATAAGTCACTTATTAATAATATCGAGTTTAAACGCTTGTGCTGCATCAGTTTTTACAGGGTTGTCCAAAAGATATTCGGTTTTTTTCAATTTTTTGACGTTCCCGTATGGGGTTTCGGGAAAAAATCTTTTATCGGGAAAAAATATATATGACCTATACTGTACTGTTTACACACCTGCAGTTTCAGGTTAATTCCTCATGTATTTTTCTAGATTTTTGACAAAACGTCAAAAATCGCAAGTGACCGGTCACCTTTGGCCATATAGTGTATATATTTGATTATTAATGAATGTACGTATGCTCATTTTTATAAAAAAAGAAAGAAAAAAGGAAATTGGTATTAGAGATATTATTGTGGCCTACTTATTCACAATTTTCTTAAAATAGCGATTACTTTTCTTTCACATCAGCTTTATTTTTGAATATTTAGGGTTTCCGTTGAAGTGAGTCGGGTTTGGGACAGACGAAATATTTTTTTGTTGGGTTCGTGTCTGGTACAACCCGACCCATGCAGGACTCTATTTTCACGCACGATAATAAAATTCGTTCGGAAAATTATTGCATTTCATGTAGTATTAGGTATATATTTTCCTTTTTCTCTGGATTTCAATAGCTTGAAGTAAAAACACCCAAGATATTACCGCGGTATTGTACTATTTATATCAGTTTATTTAGCATAAAATTAGCTCTAAATTAATAGTTGTCGAATATGTGACGCCACAATGCAATTACTGTAAAATCAATTTTTCCGTTATTTAAATGTTCGGTAAACTTCGTTATGTGAAACTTTTAAACATAGTTCAAGGAATCTTTTTTTGAATGCTTTCCATATTACTCACTATGTTCTGAACTAGAATCCAAGCTCTATGTGATAATGTAATTATTTTATAGGTTCTCGAATGTAAAATAAAATAGTAATTTTTAATGAAAAATATGCATTTTTTGACTAATTTTGAAATACAGTCGAACCTTGTTATCCCGACACCCGGTTTTCACGTCACTCCGCTGATCACGTCAGTTTTTCAAAATCCCGATTTTCTGTATATGATTTTAATGTAAATAGACTCCGGATGTTACGTCGTTGAATAATTTTCAACTCCGGATATCCCGACGGTTTAGGAAATTTGTTTATTTTTCATAATCCATCTTATAAGCACAGAAATTAAGCGGTAAGAAATGTCTTAGACAGACTTTCACAAAAGTGTATAAAATACCCATTGAGATAAATGAGAAATTTTACTTCAATCCTTTATCTGAATAAATAAACCCACACACTATGAATGACCCACTTAAGCTCCAGATAGACGTATCAATCTACTGGCGGTCTTTTTGTTCTGGTCAGGAATGGCTTTCTTGCACTTAAACGGCGTTTTTCATCTAACTAAAACGGAAGCATTGCATTGCATTGAAATGATACAAAATTATTTAGCATCCATTTCTGAAACCATGAATATTGATTACAAATCATTGTATAATATTGAAAAAAGAATTGTAGGAAGCACATATAGGAATAAGCAAACTTTATTTCATCAATATTTCATGTAACAATATAAAAAAACAAGTCATCATAAATCTGATTTTTATTCTTTTCAGTTTTGTTTTTGTGTTTATTTTGTATAATAATAATGTTTTATTGCTTAAAACTGCAAGAGCAGTTATGAATTTAAAATTGTACTAAATTAATTAAATATACAACTTTTTATTATTTACTTTACATTTTTCTCCAACTCCGGTTACCGCAACACTCCGCTTATGACGACACTTTTTCTGGTCATTGGAGTGTCGGGATAACGAGGTTCGACTGTATATTAGTTAAATTTGAAGATATTTTAAAACTCCTAGTTCAGTAAACAGCTAAGTGTTAGTACACTGTAAAAAAAAAAAAAAAAAAAAGGACTAAAAAACGGAAATACTACTGGCAATCTAGACGCCAGTACTATTTCCGTTTTTTTACGGGAATTTTTACCCATAAATTACAGAAAAATTTCCGTTTTTAATCAGAAAAACAGAAAATTTTCTGTAATTTATGGGTAAAAATTCCCGTAAAAAAACGGAAATAGTACTGGCGTCTAGATTGCCAGTAGTATTTCAGTTTTTTAGTCCTTTTTTTTTTTTTTTTTTTTTTTTTACAGTGTAGTATGTAGTACAAAGAAAATTGAAGTATATTTAGTTGAATTGAGTATATGCTGTCTGGCGCAAAAATGAAATTTTCATAAAAGAAATAGCAAAAACCCCCAATTTTTAAAAGGTTATGAAGATATTGCTAAAATTTTTTCTTCATTCTGTATTACAATTGAACTAAAAATATGTGTATTTATTCAATAGTGTACATTTAAAAAAATAAGCGCTCCGAACACAGGCCTAATAACTTAATTTATTTAAAGTAACAGCTCTTCTTTCTATGCTTGAACAAACAGTTCTTTTGCCCAGGGATGTAGTGGAGGGTATACGGGGGTATACGCCGTATACCCTCTGGATTTTTTTAAGGAACACCGTATACCCTCTGTTTCTCAAGAAAGCTATAGTATATACACTCCAGGGTATACGCTCTGCCTTGAGCATATACCCTCTGCTTAGAGAGTATACCCTCTGTTTTTTTTACGACTTTTGCCACATCATTTTCCAGCTTTGCGAGACACGTGAACATTTGATCTGTTATATACAGATCTGTTAGATATTGCATTTTGATAGGTAATATCATTGGACATCCACATCTGTTAGCAAATTTGGAACTTCACTTGATTTTGATAGTGGAAACTTTTATTTATCTTTCTTATTGTCACCGACAGTTTTTTGATCTTACAATAATAAAAATTATATTAAAGTTGCTTTTGAAAAAAAATGTGCAAAAACAGTTTCGATTCTGCTCGGTCAGTTTGTAAAAAAAAAAAAATCCCCATTATCCGATGATTAGTATATGCTTTAAGCGATGTTGTTAGCATTAATTACAAATAGGAAATGAGTGGGAAAACGAAACTGTCTTCATTAACTGGAGATGCGTCTTAAATGGAGACGTTTTGACAAGAGTCCACTGTATTTTATCAATTTTTGAAAAACAGTGTTTGATTTTGATTCAGATGTCTCATGTGTGTGTTTTTTCTTCGTCTTTCAGTAACTTTCGTCAACATACGTTTACGTATTTGGGTTGTAGTATCAGGGCCCGATTTATGCGGAGGCATGCGGGGCAGCTGCCCCGGGCCCCCTTTTTAGGGATCCCCCTTGAGAGTAATCAGGATTTTCATTGAAAAGTGCCAAATGATTAAAATTAGCCATGTGACCAAAATTCATATATTTTCAAATATTTAGGAAGAGAGTGTTGTCTCCTTTCTTCTCTCTGCTTCAAGTATCCCCTCCACCCATGAAAAAAAAAAAAAACAAACAAACAAACTATATCATTAGAAAACTAATGATTAAAGTTTTATTATAATTACTTCGCATTCTATTGTTTTCAAAAGAAATTCTTTATTAACATTTTCATCGTAACGTGGCAAATTAAAACTGTTAATTATGACCAATTTGGGGCACTTTCTTTTATACATCTTATAACGTACGTAGATAAGTAAAATAAAAGTTTGCAAAGAGATATTCATGTCAACCACTTTATAATTTTTCTAATATTATCCTACGAGTATTTTGTCTTAAAGTTGTGATCATCTTTTTATGATACCTCGTATAAAGATGTGAGAAGTACTGGGTATAAAATATATGCATTCATACAATATTTATAAAGTTTAGTACTGGCCACTTACATTATTAATAAAAAAGTTTTATAGATAGATAGATATATAGTAGATAGATTCTGGGGCCCCCAGAATGATGCTTGCCCCTGAGCCCTGTGTAGCATACAGTGTAGAAGGTCTCTTTTACACTTTTCAAAGGAAGACATAGAAAAAGTATAAGTTGCAGGAAAACGGGAATTCCGAGAATGCAAAAGTGGAGTTTAACTGTACTCTCATATAAAATAAAATCATATATATTTTTAATTATTACACGTTTTTATATTTTATTTTTAACTTTTTAATGTTTAAAATATCTCATGGTTGCAGTTACAAAGCCTATTGGCATAATTTAGAGCGCGAGATTTGGCGTAAAATTAACCTCAGTGTTGTTGTTAACTCACAGACAGTTGTAACCATAAATAATATTTGGCAGTCTATCACCTGCGCCAGGATAATGGGAAAACGTCTTAAAATTCAGCTATTAATTTATAACTAAGTTCTAAAAATATTAAAAAGCTGTACAGTAAACTCTCTGTAAGGCGGACTCTGTGTGAGACGGAAATCTGTCTAACTCGGAAAGATTTTCAAGTCCCTTCGAATGCATAGACATAGAGTTAATTTTGTCTAAGGCGGAATATTGTCCACTATGGAAAATTTTCTCGGTCCAGATAGATTCCGCCTTAGACAGACGCCTTATAACTTATATTTAGTAAAATTTAACTGTTACACTGACAAGTAAGGCAAAAAAAGTCCCGTTATTCTACGATTAAAATTGACCGAGTAATAGCTGTTTAAAGTTGGGGCATATTTTTTGCTGAAATTTAGGGGTCATTCACAAATTTAGTAGAAATATAATTTCGTCAGATATATTAAAAAAATGGTTGGGAGTAAAATTAGCATTGCAATATAAATTTGAAATCTTTAATCATTGTGATATATTACTGCAAAGTACTGAACATATAAGAGGATAAAAATAACAGAATTTTTGTTAAATAAAAGTATGAAAAACAACAGCCTCAATTCTTTACAAAAATGATACATATTTTAAAATGCTGTTAGATTACACCGTCTTTCAAATTTTGGGTTGTGCCTTGCTTTTTAGCTTTTGAAAATTGATTCACGTAATTTTTTTAGCTCTGAATTCGAAAATGACATTCATTTTAAACCATCACGTCAGGATTTTCCTCAAATCGCAAATTTCAAAGTTAAAAAGCTCAAATTTAAAATTGATCCCCCTTCCCCTCCCAATCGCATCGGACCCCTGAGCTGTTTAGCAGTAAGAAACTCAGTATAAGCCACAAAATTGAATAAATTATTGAATTAAATAAAATTAAACTGAATAAAAAAGTCTTACATCTATTTTATAGTATCATATTTTTCGCTATTTTTTACCCTTGAAACTTACGATGTGCGAAAAAACCTGAGATGATAATTAAAAGTGAAGGTAATTTTTTTATTTAGCGTTAAAAAACATAAAACTTAATTATAAAAGTTAAAAAACACAACCATTGCAGGTTTATGTTATCTAATCTAAAACCATTTCTTAAACTTGTTGACGGTAATCTATCCGAATTTTTTTGTGTTATCCTCGAATATAAGTATTTATAAGATGCCAAGCATCAAAAATCATAATAATATTACATTGTAATCGGATTTAAGTCAGTATGTAAAATTTTAACTTCGATCGGACATTTGAAAGTCAGTTGAAGTACGAGTACAAATTTTAAACTGCAAAGACGATCGTTGCAAGTTAAATAAAACCTTATGAAAATAATATAATTTTTGTTAAAAGAATTCATAGCCTCAAATCCTTACAAAATACAGCATACGTTAAAATACAATTATTGTAACTAATGTGAAACTTAACTAATAACTTTTTTTCAAAAATATATATTCTAAAAACACTCAAAATATATATTAAGGGGTCTTGTACCTTTTAAACGCGTCGAAAATTAACGAAAAACTTCAAAGTTTGAATTAGTCTATCTTCAAAGCCTTCTTATGTATCAACATGCAATTTTGGTTATTGATTATACAGATTATGCTTTGTAATATGCTACCATTAGAAATATATTAACCCTTTACAGAATTTGTGTATTGTTGAAATCAAAATAGCTCTTTTTTTTACCCCATAAGTCATTGCGAGCATGATATCTTGAGAAAGTATGTATGGATTGGCATAAAATTCGGTAAAGATACTAAACATATATGTGTGTTTAAAATGATCTACTCTTAGGCTAAAATTATTTCATTAACTATATAAAACAAATATTTTCGTAAAAAAAAATAAAAAATTTGTATTTTTAATGAATAAAAATAGGCATAACTAAAAATATTTTATTGTTGTAAATACTTAAAAGTAGATCATTTTAAACACACATATTTGTTTAGTATATTTACCAAATTTAATGAAAATCTATACATACTTTCTCAAGATATCATGCGCGCAATGACTTATGATGTAAAGAAAAAGCTATTTTGATTTCAACAATACACAAATTCTGTAAAGGGTTAATACATTTCCGTTGGTAGTATATTACAAAGCACAATCTATTTAATCAATATCCAAAATTTCATGTTTATACATAAAAAGGTTTTGAAGGTAGATTAATTCAAACTTTGAAGTTTTTCGTTAATTTTCGACGCGTTTAAAAGGTACAAGACCCCTTAAACATTTAATTGCTAAAAAGGACGTCAAACGTTAATAAAATACATTAAAAGATCTTAATAATTTGACATGTTTCGATTGAATTTATTCAATCATCATCAGAAAAACAAATAAACACAAAGATGGAAAATGACAATAAACTATTACAAATGAAATTTAAAAATAAATAAATAAAAATCACGCGCGTAATATTTTAACATGTTTCACGTTGCCCTATTTTATTTTCAAATTATCTAACAATTCAATCCAAATATTTGGGATTTGAAATGACAAGGAATCATTGCAGACCATTGAGTTTCTGACGTAAATTTCAATAGATTCTCTAATAAAAAGTTGCAAATAAAAATCTGACCTATAAATTAATCTACTTTCATGGACGTATAAGAGAACTTCTGCTTATTATTTAATATTAACTAATAAAGTTAAGTCAATCGTAATAGTGGTACGATTTCTTTCAAACCTCAGATACCTTGAAATAAGTTTAAGTACTTTATATACGACCCCTGAAAGCACGGTCGAAATCATATGTTTTGATATGCAAAAAAGTGGTATAAGTCATGCATTTCAAAGTTTTATAACTCGGTCAATTTTAATGTTAGATGAATGGGACTTTTTCTGTCTTACTTGTTAGTGTCATAGTAAATTTTTACTAAATATCACTTATAGGAACGGGGGGACCGTATAAAAATTTAAATTTCGTAATTTTTTAATAAATGTGTTTCTTGACCCAAATCGCTTTAAAAATAATTCTTTACATTATTTAAACCATTTTTGTAATTGGAAGTATGCATCTAGGACCAACGGTTGCGAAAACAGAGGTCGGTCAGGTTATACGTGGACACACTGTATATTAAATTCAGTAATGTGGAAAAAATGGGACTCCATCTTAAAGAGGACGTAATCACCATGGCAACCTAGAATCATTATCTATCATGGGATATCATTGAATTAATTACGTATGATAGGATTTAATAGAATAATCACCATGGCAACCTAGAATCATCACCTATCATGGGATATCATTGAATTAATTACGTATGATAAAATTTAATAGAATGAAGAAAACTTTTATGAATATATTTTTAAATTTTGATTCGGTTTTCGTAAAATTTGAAATAACACGGCAAATTTCTGCAACAATTATAGCTATTAAATTTCAAACTATTTGGTTGGCGGTATTTTTGCGCTGTTATATGCGGACAGAAAGACAGATGGACGGACCAGACGATCATAGGTGTTATGTATTTATATAATTTCGAACGACCCCAAAAAGACGGTTGTAGAAAGAAGACAATCATTGTGTGATGGGCTGTACTGTATTTTGCTGTACGCTGCTGCCGATTGCTGTACTGTACATTGTGCACTGTACATTGTGCACTGTACTGTATTTGGATCGAAAACAAACCTATGTGCATAGTTTTTATAATTCTGGCATATTAGGGAGTGAGTAGAAAAACCGATTAGAAAATTCCATCTTTACATATAACAACCAGTTTTTAATGAAAGAGTATGTATGTTACTCTATGCTCAGAATGAAAGGTAATCTTTTCATTCCTTTACTCAAAACGTCTTTTCTTTAAAATATCTTCCACCACAAAATGTTCACTTGTGAAGTGCAACGTAACACGAATTCTCTGAATACCATAACTTAAACACTTTCTCTTTCTATGCGAGTATTTAAATTGTTTACCTTTTCGTAAAGTGGAATATTAAGCATAGTGAAGGACTAGCTCTCATTAACATATCACGGTTGGTAGGCAAGCGCTGTTTTAAATAATTGCTTCTGTTTTATTAAAAGTTGCAAATAAACATTTGGAAAAATGAGTCAGAATTTGCGTTTGGAATTAGCAGTCATCACTGTGTCTTCTTTCTACAGCCATATTTTTAGGGTCGTTCGTAATAATATATATACATAACACCTATAGTCGTCGTCTCGTCCGTCCGTCTGTCTCTCTGCCCGTATAACAGCGCAAAAATAGCGCCAACCAAATGGCTTGAAATTTAATAGCTGTAATTGTTGCAGAAATTTGTCGTGTTATTTCAAATTTTACGAAAACCGAATCAAAATTTAAAAATATATTCATAAAAGTTTTCGGTACTTCTTAGTTATCCCGTCGACCAATTTCGCCAAATTTTATAAATTGCCAAACCACTCGCCAAATTATACACATTGACATAATTTTTATTTTAAATAACGAAAGAACAAATAAGTTAGTAAAACATGAATAAAAATACAAATAAAACGTCGAATTAATGGTTTTATTGGCCATTATTGGCATTTAATCTTACAATTAATTAATTAATGGAAACCATTATTGGCATTTAATCTTACAATTTGGCGACAGTAATTTGGTCGACGGAATAACTAAGATGTACCAAGTTTTCTTCATTCTATTAAATTTTATCATACGTAATTAATTCAATGATATCCCATGACAAGTAATGATTCTAGGTTGCCATGGTGATTATTCTATTAAATCCTATCATACGTAATTATTTCAATCATGTTCCATGATGGGTAATGATTGTAGGTTTTCATGGTGATTATTCTATTAAATCCTATCATACGTAATTAATTCAATGATATCCCATGATAGATAATGATTCTAGGTTGCCATGGTGATTATATCCTATTTAAGATGGAGTCCTATTATTTATGTATTAAAGAATTCAATATATAGAATCGTAATGACTTTTGTATTCATGCATTTTTGCATAAGAGTGCAACAGCTATTGCACCAAGATCTGAATATTTACAAAACAAATTATAGTGCGAATGCGTCTCATTTGGGAACGTTTGACGTATAATGTCCGATTTGTTATAATTCTGGTATATTAGGAAGTCAGTGAAAAAAAACGATTACAAAATTCCATTTTTACATGTAAAAACCAGGTTGAATGTAACCAAAGAATGTAAAATGGGCTAACACTAATCAAAACAGTTTCTAAAATTATCTTTTTAGAAGTCGAATTGTCCGTTCTAATTGCTTTTACCATAAAAATTGAGGAATGTTCACTCTATAGATTATGGAGTGTTTACTCTATGCACAGAATAAAAGGTATTCTTTTCATTCATTTACTCAAAACGTCTTTTCTTTAAAATATCTTCCACCACAAAATGTTCACCAGTGAAGTGCAACATAATACGAATTCTCTGAATACCGTAACATAAACACTGTCTGTTTCTATGCGAGTATTTAAATTGTTTACCCTTTGTAAAGGGGAATATTATGTATAGTGAAAAATTAGCTATTATTAACATATCACGGTTGGTAGGCAAGCACTGATTTGAATAATTGCTTCTGTTTTATTAAGAGTTGCAAATTAACATTTGGAAAAATAATTCTGAATTTGCGTTTGGAAATTTTGAGTAGTTTATTAGCAGTCGATCAGTATGTTTATTTACAGGCATATTTTTACTTTAAATTCTAATACTTCGTTCATTAACTAACTGTCAGCACCCAAATTCCTCAATCCGATAAAAATCACCACTGCTAAAACAGCTTTTAAAAACTCCAAAAGATATACTTTTTTTGAACTTAATTTTTGTGTCTTGCCAATAATGCTTACCTAATTGTTTGCATATTTTGTTTAAAGGTACACTTAAAGATAATTTTATTTTTTTCAGACTTAAACACAATTAATACAATAAACAAAAACGAGTGAAAAATCAGACGGGACTAGTATTCGAACCTGGGATTACAGCGTATAGTGCTGTTACTCTAAACACTAAGCTAGCCTTGCGATATCCTAACTGGCCAATTTCTCACTTTTTAAACCACGGTGGGAAACGTCACCGGCTACCTGTCAGACAGCACTGAATGACGGAACAACGTTGAATAGATGAATGAATATGATGAATACCTTTAATGAATTCAGACGTTAATTTATGTGCTTTAAATATATAGGGTAAGTCAAAATGAATACAGCGATTACAAACGACTATAACTATTTAATGGAAAAGAATTTATCGATAAGATTAACACAGAATGTAGACGGAACTTCGAAATGTTGTATACATACATCATAAATGTTCTATGTGACTTTTAATCCAGGCATTAGGTGCTCATAAAGGACAAATAGGGGAAAGTTTTGGTGTAGTTTTGATATTTGGTGCCTTTATGTTTTGTGGGTCGCTGAACACGAATCTGAAGTTTGCCAACAAAATTTATCCCGGGAAATACGTTTTTTTGGCAAAAAATGGGATTTTCTTTGTTTTTTTCCAAATAACTTCAAAATTATACATTTTACGTAAAAGTCCTCAGTACATAAATTGAAGAGGATAAAATTTCCTGCATTTTATGTATTAAAAGTTTTTTTTCTCTGATCAATGGTTTAGCCGTGACAACGCCACAAAAATGGGAGTGAGAATAAAAAAATTCAGAGAAAACGGGAATTACGCCGCTGTACGTAGATTTAACATGAAAACTGACCATTTTACACAAGCATTCACTATAAATTATACTAAAGATTATATGAATGACTACATTTTACAATGAAGTTGCTGATAATAAATAGGACGACTCATTATGAATCATTATTTAATTATAAATAAACATGTAAGTACATTTATTTAAAAAAACAAAAAAATATTATTTCCGCTTTCTTTTACTTGAGGGTCCCTACTTTTCATCGACATCTACAGCATAGAAAATAGACGTATAGAATTAGTGGGTGTTTTTATTACTACCGCAACAGTATAAAATAAAAGTTTTTTTAATAAAAAATATTTGATACCTTCTGGCATGACTTTTTCTTGACATTTTAGTTCAAGTACCATTTTTGTTTTTTTTTTAATCAAAGACAGCAGAATTTAAGTTAGTCACATAAATAAACTTTTGCACCATTATGCAACGGCAACAAGATTTAAAATGTAACGAAAATGTGAATTTGGTTCAAAATATTTTGTTTATAGAGGAAAATTACAATGAAGAGCACATGAAGTTTTGCAAGAGCGAAATGTTTAAATTAACGACCAATTTGGACAAAAATTGCCAGTTGTATGTAGATATATCGGGACAAAATCATTTAAAATATATTACCTGGCTGCAAATTCTGAGTGGTTACAAAATGGATCCAGACAAATTCTCCAAATTCAGATTTGATACAATGCAAAACATAATGTAGGCATTTTCTCATGATATATTAATCATGATATCTTATGATTCCCTATCTTTACATAAGGTTCCTGTTAGGTTTCCTGTAAGGTTTGTGCAGAAATAAATATGAATATACAACAGAATATGCAACACAGCAATTTTCATTAATGCTGTCGAATGTTTGTCCCTTACCTTAAATTTTAGAAAAAGAAATTTTAGAATTTGTTATAATAATACAAAAATAGTTTTATCACTTTAGCTTCCATACCGTTAAGAAAGTATCATTAAAATTATCAAGAAGAACGTAAAATCATGCGTCAATCAGATTATGGAACATTTTTGAACGAATTCGGGTTACTATAATAAAACTTCACAGTTTAATAACGTGAAAAACGATGTCTAAGTAATAATTTGTAAAACATATAACACGTTTGAAAACACAATTTCAACCAAAATCGAAAAAATAGCTGAAAATTTTGTACATCCCTGTATATGAACTATAGATTTATCATATAATTCACAATATGCTAAAATTTAGAACTGTTAGTGAACGCATAGCACAGTTGAAAATTCCTCGTTAGCAATTTCCGGCAATAAGCGGGTATATAGATGTCTTGTGCAGCCCTATATATGATTTATAGAATTTATACACGCTAAATAGTATGCAATTTTTAAAATTTAAAAAGTGTTCCACAACTGAAAATGCACTTCCATCAATTATTGTTCATACAGAGAAAAATATAACTGATTTATTTTGTGTGCCCCTCTATATGAAAGATCAATGGCACATCATATTCAATAGTAAGCATCTTATAGAGCACCTCGGAGATATATATCAATTTAAATACTTTTGAAAAGGTGTAACATGAACAAAATACGCCACAAACATTTTTTCTCCATAGACCGTAATGTAACATAATTCTTTTTAGTGTCCCTGTAAATGATCGATAAATACTACCCATACCATATTCTATAAGAAATCATCTTATAGTGCACTTCATAGATATGTATATAAATTTCAAAGTGTTTGAAATTATGAAACATTATTGAAAAAAAAACACAAACGATTTTTCCCCATAGGCCTTAATATAATGAAATACTTTTGAATGTCCCTGTAACGAAATTATGACTGCTACACGCAACATTTTACAATACCTAACATTCAATAGTGAATATCAATAACATTTTTCAATTTCATGGCGATGCGACTATACTAACGCCAAAAATAATTATGGCCAGCTAGAATCGGTAAATCACTCACCGTGCACTGCCGTAATTCCCGTTTTTTCAGAATTTTTTTATTTTCACACCCATTTTTGCGGCGTTGTCACGGCTAAACCATTGATCAGAGAAAAAAACTTTTAATACATAAAATGTAGGACATTTTATCTTCTTTAATTTATGTATTGAGGACTTTTGTGTAAAATGCATAATTTTGAAGTTATTTTGAAAAAACAAAGAAAATCCCGTTTTTTTTTTCCAATTTTTTGCCAAAAAAAATGTTTCCCGGGATAAATTTTGTTGGCAAACTTCAGATTCGTGTTCAGCGACCCAAAAAACATAAAGGCACCAAATATCAAAGCTACACCAAAACTTTACCCTATTTTCTACCAAATGACTGGACACACGGTCCCACCCGGTCGGTGTGACCCTTGGTCACACGGACAGCATCTAGGCGGTAAGTCCATTTCATACCATACATTCTGAAGGATTTGTTCAGTCACCGACGCAAGTGCATTACAAATGCGTAGTTTGAGTTTTTCAGTTGTTTTTACACCCTGTCTTTCACATAACCCCATAGAAAAAAAATCGCAGGGTGTCAAGTACGGAGGTCATAGGGGCCAAGAGCAGAAGACATCGTCGGCATCTCCACTTCGACTGATCCAACGCTTTGGAAGATGTTGGTTTAAAAATGTGCGAATCGTTGCAAAGTTTCAGCTTCACTGCACCCCCGCCTTACGTAAAGAAATTTTGTAGTTCCGTCTATGTTCTGTGTTAATCTTATTGGCAAATTATTTTTGATTAAATAGTTATAGCCATTCGTAATCGCTATACTCATTTGACTTACCCTGTATATCGATGGAACAGTAATTCATTTATCATAGTCCCGTCATCCAGCGCTGTCTTATTGCTGGCCGGTGACGTTCCCCAGCATGGCTTAACCCCTTAGGGACGAGTGACCGGTATACGTGCCGCGTAAGGCGCTCAGAATCCGTGATTATTCTCACCAGCAAAATTTTTATTGTAAATTTTGCCTTACTAAATCGGAGCATTTTCCCCTATTCAATTAGGCAAAAATTTCTGTTTTTTAAAACCGATGATAAAAGATAAAAAATCTGTAAAAGACGCTCGTCCCGAAGGGGTTAACTGACGTGTGAACTGACGTGTGACGTGTGACGTGAAAAACTGACGTGTTAGAATATCGGCCAGGGTAGCTTAGTGGTTTTAGCAACAACACGGTACGTCGTAGTCCCAGGTTCGATTCCTGGCTTCGGCTAATTTTTCACTCGCGTTGGATTAATTGTGTTTGTGTTTAACCCTTCACTGCACGATTTTTTCTATTTTTATGATTTTTTTTTTTTTTCTAAATCTATATATCGGTCTAATAATGGGAGAAATAGTAAAAAGAATTAAATTTCAAAATTTCAGCTAAACTTTGCTATTTTATGGTGTGCGCTATATGTACACATTTAGGGTTTTAAAATATTGTATTATATATATATATATATATATATATATATATATATATATATTGCAACTAAATGAGCTTAAATTAATTAATTTTATCTGCTTAACACTCTGCAACTTTTTTTCTATTAATATTTTTAAGTATTCAGTAAAAATAATGAAAGCAAATCTTACCTTAATAGCTTGATGGATTTTTTTTTTTTTTTTAACCATTTGGAAAAATGGTTATTGTTCTCTGTCCGAGTAGGAAATCAAAAATCTGTGGCGTTTTATTGGTTGAATCCGCATTTTATTCGTTTTCTGATTGGTCTATACAGTAATCTGTATTTCCCTTTCCTTTCAACAAAGATTGATACTTCTGTTGCCACTATGACAAAAAAGTAATAAAAACTACAAAAAAATTAATAACTCAGAAACAAATTGACATACAGCTTTCAAACAAATTGCATTTAAAAGTACATTTTTTTCTCTATACGATGGTGTAAAAAGTAATATTGTGAGATGTTTGGAAGTTTAGGAATGAAATTTCATTTAAAAAGGGGTAATCAGATTTCTACGATGGAAAAGCCTTTTCCCTAACAGCCAATGAAATGCTTGGATAATACGTAAGTTTCAGGTGGATAATACGTAAGTTTCAGGAAATCTGACGAGTCGCAGGCGACTTTCGTCGCTTGCAATTTTTACGTGTAATAACACTATTAATGTTTAATTCATGGCATACATAATGTATGATCAACTCCGTGCGATTTTTTATGTCTTAAATTTTAGTCTTTGAAAAAATCATTTTCCAAATGGTCATTGTAATTTGTTAAATTGCTTTTTTTATTTATTTATTTTTATTTTTATTTTTATTTTTTTTGTTTCCGAAGAGCAAATTCTAATTTTTTGTCTAATGCAGTCATCTGACATGTACAAAATAAGTGTTATTCCATTCTACGGACTGTTCTTGATCGGTTACAGTGATCATATTAGACAAATTCATGTCACATAATGAAAATTATAATGTTTTTAGGTATATGCCAAATATGGCACGTGGTGCAGTGAAGGGTTAAGTCTAAAATAAATAAAATTGTTCTTTAAGTGTACCTTTAATGAGTTTAGATGTTAATTTATGTGCTTGACCTCACAACTTGTAGTCCCAACCCTTCTTACTGTCAGACTGTGTCATACTTTATGGTTCCGTCCTTCTTGAAGTGTGCTGTATTAATGGATGAACCCTAGTTTAGGAACCGTTTCTATAAGTTATTCATTCTCTTTTTATGCCGGTGTCACAAAATAACATTAATTTCGTATTTCTAAATAAGATATTGATTCCGTGTTTATTCGCTTTACCGCTTGATTGCCTCCCACACATTGTTTACCGAACTGCGCCGTCTTGGACGAGAATCATCGCTGGGCAAACACAATTCCAAGGTTTTGCTTATCCAGGCAAACACAGGTGACTCACAATTCCTCCGGTGATCGTGATTTCCTTACAGCATCTTCGTCAGTTGAGCGGTGGAACACGGGCTGCTTGTGTGCGTTTGAGCGTTAAAAAAAAAAAAAAAAACTTCTAGTGTCGATCAGTGCGATTGAACTTGACCCGGAAAAAGTAGGGAAAGTTGAAGATATCTTTCACATTAGATGTTATCGATAAAGAGTGCTCTGGAATTCCAACTGGCTACTTTCTGGCACGTTTCTGAATTCATGTTTTGGTCGCAAACGCATGAAATTAACAGTTGCTTTTATCTTAAAACTGTGCAAATGTAAGCAAACGCTTTTTAGGTGCATTCGTAATTATATAAATACTTAGCGCCTATACTCGTCGGCTGGTCCGCCCGTCTGTCTGTCTGCATATAACAGGCCAAAAACTACCCAACTGAATGATATGAAATTTTATATATATAATCGGTGCAGAATTTTGTTGAGTCATTTAAAATTTTATGAAAATTGAATCGAAACTTAAAAAGATATTAATAAAAGTTTGTTTTTTTTCATTCTATTAAATCCTATCGCATGACAGGGGATGTTTCTAGGTTGACGTGGCGATTACGTCCTATTTAAGATGGAGTCCTATTATTTCTGTATTACTGAATTTAATATATAGAATAGTAATAAATTTTGTATTCGTGCATTTTTGCATAAGAATGCAACAGCTATTGCACGAAGATCTGACTACTTATAAAACTAGTTATAGTACGAACGCACCTCATTGCCACGTTTGACCTACAGTTTCCGACTTGTTTCTATTTCTCGGCAAAGTCAGACGATCTTTCAGAAACTGCAATCAATGGGGACGTTTTGAACAGAATTTCTGGATGCCATAACGTAAGGGGGAAAATTGCCGTTATGAGACAAAAATCGCTTATAACTCAAGATGTAATTCATTTACTGAAAAACGATAAACAGTTCGATTACAAATCATTTCCATAATCATGCCTGGAAGAGCCTTTCAATTACGTTTAGAAATAAGCCCATAAATATCTCTAAAAGTTTAGTATTGCAAAAATTTTTTTTCGAGAATCGCCAATTTCGTGTTTTTTTTTTTTTACACCTTTGACTAATTCCATGCGAACTTGTCATGTCTGTCACACAGCTGAAAATTGCTATGCTTACTGGCCACCGTTATTTTCGAAAAGTTTGCTTCGCCATATTCAATTGATGAGATATCCCCGATAAAATAAGTCACATTTTTCCGTTCTAAAATAATGGTGGCCAAAAATCGTAGTATGTGACAGACATGACAAGTTCGCATGGAATTGCCTCTTTGTAATTGAAGGATTAAGGCTACACATGCCATAATATATAGAAAACATGTTGTAGTGCACCTCGGTGATCCTTTTGTAATATAACATCATGAAAACACACCACAAATGATCCCCCCTCCTACAGATCATAATGTAAAATAATTCCTTTCTTTGTCTCTGTTAACGAGCTATAAATGATACTTATTCATACTCCTGAGAAAGCATGTTGTAGTCCACCTCAATGATATACAGGGTACGACAGGTATTTGAGAACAGATCAACGCCTGCTTTCAAACAGGAATATACACTAGAGATAGAGCATTAAAAAAAAAAAAAAAATACGTACTATATAAGTAACCACATACACACTGGAGGACATCATTCATTGAACCACTTCCAATCTCAATAACCACCCCTGCAGACTGTCAAAATTGACTGCAGGTAATGATCAGATGAGTATTAAGAACATTTGCCACTGCATACACAACGGCTGCCTTCAGGGCCACAACAGTGCTGTGTGGATGACTATTGGAATCCCTCTCAACTACGCCACATACGTAATGGCCGCAACATCGCTATGTGGATAACTATTGGAGTACCTCTCAACTACGTCACATACGTAATAGGCCATTCGGTTAATATATGGTAGTTGGGGACAACTAAGTTGAGGATGCCATCGTCATGGATGCTTTAGCCATCCATTTATGTTTTGTATTGGCCGTATGGGATAACGCAAAGTCTTGTTAAAAAAAGGTACAGCCTCCTACGTGTTACAGAATTTATTTCGTGCTTTAACACCTCGGTATAAGCAACGGCGTTGACTCTGGCACCTTGCAAAATGAAATGTGGATGCATGAGATCGTCTTCACTTCTCAGGACCCCCAGAATCATCAATGAGGCTGGAAATTTTCTGCGCGTGTCTGTCAGAACCTCTTCGGGGATTTTACACCATCACCATTCTTTTTGCGGTTCACTTTCTTGATCTGAGCAAAGTTTTTCTCATTGGAAAGAAACAAGAGCATTCCTGGCTCCTCTTGATGTTTCATCTTGTTAAGGTCTCTGGTCAGGCAGCTGTCCCTGATTCTCTCGGGCAAGAACTGTATTCTCCTCATTAGGTACGACCTCTAATGAAGGTTCTCATGAATCACGCACCAGATTGTGGCCTCGTCAACCTGTATCTCCCTGGTGAGCGCTCTTATCGACTTCGTAGGATTTTCATTCCCTTGACTAATTCTGGTGTTTTGATGATTTCATATTGCTGACAATGTTGTGTCCTGCATGAAATAATTGTCGCATGAAATCTGACAGCCTTCAGTTCTCTCCTTACATTAAGGACAAGTGACCGGGCGAGTTTCAAGAATGTGTCAATCTCTAAATCGAAGTGTTCTTCAGCCAATGAGCGAATGACAGCATGCTTCTTCATTTCCTTAGTTAGTCTAGGTTCTGGCATGTTTACATGAAACAGAAAAAGACTTGTAACTGTGATATACAGAGTGATATCTCACCTATAACTTGTGTTCTCAAATATCTGACGCACCCTGTGTATCATTCTCATTATGTTTGAACTATCTTAATATCAATAAAATGCGCCGCAAACGGTTTTTCTCCATAACTGAATGGCATTCTTTTGTGTGGCCCTCTAAGTGAGCTATAAACGTTACACACTTCTTTTTAATACCGAAAATTCTTTAGTAAATATCTATAACATATAAAACTTGCATGGCATGGTAATCCGAGAATATTTACGAGTGTTAGAGCATGGACAGACGGACAATGGCAGATAGACAAACCGAAGTTATAAACACATTAAAAAATGTATGAAAGTGTTAAAAACAGTCATATCATTAATTGTGTTGCCTTTTTGATGATCATAAAATAGAATCTAATCACTGGAATAGCTATTTACTAAATATAATTGATTCTAGTAAGTGAGATTTATTATATTAAATTCTGACTGTATGTTTGTATTTTGAAAATACTCTCCCGATAATAAGATAAATTACGGGCGAAACGAGCACTAATTAATCGTAAGGTTGCTATCATAATAACTTTTAAAATTCTGACTGTATGTTTGTATTTTGAAACTACTCTCCCGATAATAAGATAAATTACGGGCGAAACAAGCACTAATTAATCATAAGAATGCTATCATAATAACTTTTAAAATTTCGAAATTTAAATAAGTTTCCAAGATATATATACTATACTAGGGGGTTCTGCCCCCTACGAGCTACGCTCGTCAACCCCCGTTCAGACACCGCAGACTCTAAAAGTACGCTAATTTGATCGGCTTTAAAAAGATTTCGGAAGATTGAATTATAATTTTAAAAACAATGGCGATCTCCCTATAAACGGATTTCTATTCATTTCTCTTTGACTGGGGAATTTTAAGGCCAAATCCGCTGCGGTACTACTTGATTAACCCGTCGACCAATTTCGCCAAATTATATAAATCGCCAAAGCACTCGCCAAATTATACAAATTGACATCATTTTTATTTTAAATAACGAAAGAACAAATAAATTAGTGCAACATTAATAAAAATACAAATAAAACGTCGAAATAAAAATAACTTGATGACGTAGACACGTGTAACTTGCTTAAAGCCAAGTTAATGTGACATTTACGATCAACCATTATTGACATTTAATCTTATAGTTTGGCGAATGATAGATTTTTGGTCGACGGGATAACTAAGTAGTATCAAAAATACGTATGTCAATCGCTGTTTTCGTCTTTGATTAAGTAAAATAACATAAACATTTCAAAATAAGCTAATATAAAAGGAATTAAGTAAACAGAATCTTTGTCTCCCGGTATTTTTTTAACAAAGCGAAAAGAAAGTTCTTTTAAATAATACATTTTAAATTAATCGTTTTTAATCTGACGTAATTTTGACCAAACTATTCTTTCTCTTTTTAATATTCACGTGAAAATACTTGTGTTAGAAATGAAGTATTATTTGCGCTTTCCTAACAAAAATAGTTGAAAAGTATTGTGGTGAGTCGCTCGTATAATATAATCACTCACTTAAAAACACTTTACTACCTTTATTCGTAGAACATTGATAAACGTCGATTCTGACACTCATCGTATTCGAACACACAAAAACGCAATGTAAACATTTTCGTCTGCGCTGCTATGACAACGGCTCTGGCCAGCTGCCATTCCGAACGAAGAATTTTCTCCCTTGCCTTTCTGCGGCTGCCACAGAGTATCCCCCCAGTGACGTAGGGTACCGAAGAAACGATATACAAGTGTATACTATTTTTTTTTTTTTTTTTTTTTTTTTTTTTTTTGACTATCTGTGTCAGAATCCACGCTTGTGGAGAAAAATTACAAGGATATTTACATGAAATAAAATTGCAATATATAACAAAATATAGGCATAATGTGTAGTATGCAAAATGAACAATTTATCAACAATTTCAGTAAGTAATATAAGATGCCAGTTTTTTAGGAAAATGGACATGTCTGCCCGAACGTGTGACAGTTTTTGTTTGGTCAGGGTTACTGTCCGCTTTAAGAGAGAGTTTTAATTTAGAGTTCTCTGGAACAGTTTTCGTGGACAAGTCTGAAGTAGAAATCAAATGAGCTGGCTTCACTCGATCTATTGATACCGTAGACTTACGACCATTAAGCTCGATTGTTATAGTTTTCCCAGTTCTACTTAGGACTTTGTGAGGACCAGTATATGGTTGACACAATGGAGGTTGTACATGATCCACTCCGGGTCGCGTCCGGGTTTTTTCTCGGAAAGAATTTTCTCCCTTGCCTTTCTGCGGCTGCCACAGTATCCTCTCAAAATATCAAATAAATGTCTAGCGCAATTTCTAAATTTAAACCGTTTTGCATTATTATTTGGTGTTCATTTTATATAATAACTGTAATGTAACGTAAATATGACGTAATTTCTCCTATTTAAGACTTCTAACGCATGTTAATAAATTTATTATTTTACAAATTCCTTTCTCTCTTAAAATTCACGTGTAATTATAGTTTTTATGACGTAATTTTTAATAAGTTCCTGCTTTTTTGTACATAATTATTTAATTCTAATTCCAAATGTTTTTTCCTGTTTATAATAGTCACGTGTAAATAAATTTTTAATTTATTACACGTATAAATATATATATATATATATTTTTTTTTTTAAGCAAACATTATTGTTTCCGCTGTTTATACAGTTGGCAACAGTTTAAATTAATATCACTTTCTAAAATCTGTAAAAAATATCTCTAGAAATCCTGAAAATTTGAATTTAAAATAGAAATAAAACCTCAAAAAATTAGCCAAATTAAAAAAAAGAAAACAGTCTGCATACTGGGAACTTCAAACGTATAAAATGATCTAAAAATGATTAAATTCCTATGTACAGTTTTTGCTCCTACAAAACTTTTTTAATAGAATGATTTTGTCCAACTTTGGCATTAAATATCTCTTAAAATAATTCTTCGATTTGAAAACTGTTTGCATCAGCGTGTTTATCAAACATTTCTGTATAATACTACCAATTTTCATATTTTTGTATGCATTATTTTTCTTAATATTAACGAAGAAAGACCTCCGGTCACAAAAAATTCAAAACCGGCGGCGGCGGCGACAGCGGTAGTTACTTTTTTTTAGAATACAGAGATATATATTTTAATAATTCAAAAAGCCATATACCAGTGGTGGAAAATTGGCGCAGAGGTGGAGCCTATTGGCACCACTAAATTTTTATGGTGTTATTCAGTTTAATAAAAACTCAGAAATTTGACCATCAGATAAGAGGCAAAATACGACTATAATTTAGTGGTGTCAATAGGCTCCGCCTCTGCGCCAATTTTCCACCACTGCATATACTGTCGCAAAACCATAACATTTCTGAAATATTCCTTGAAATGTGTGTAAAAGAAACAGACTGTTTGTGTGCATTTGAGCGTTTAAAAAAAGCATTAAAAAGACTGCCGTTGCTTCTGTGCCTCCGCGCGATTGAACTTGACCCGGTTGTAGGGAAAGTTGAAGATATTCTTTCTCATTATCAGGTACATTTCAGCGCCCTTAGTTTTAAGAGAGCTCGTAAGACCAGTTGTGTTCCGGTGTCTTCTACAGCGTCGGGCGGAATTACTTCCCTAGTAAAACTTGTTTAACTCTTACAGTAGAGTCCCGATCATCCGAGTCCCGCTTAACCGAGTATCCGCTTTAACAGAGTTATTTTCTTTTGATGGACTGATGGTTTCCATTATTATGAAAGAACCATTATAAATAAAGTGCTAGGTGAAGATGAAAGAGCAGCTGTAAAAAGTTAGAACTCTGATTTTCTGGTCAGAATGGGTAGAAAAAAAAAATGGCCATAATTTTTTTTCAATTTTTTTTTTTTTTTTTTGAAACTGACAAAGCTATTTAAGAATCCCTGTTAAAAATTCAATCACGAATTTTTAATTGTTACTCACAGAAGGTGAATCTTACCAGATTTATTGCAAAATATTTTAGCTAAAGCTTGTTTTGGTAAAAATATGTGTATTTTAAAAAAAAAGTCACAACGTCATTTTAGTTTAAGGGCAAAAGGCAATAATGCTTTCGTAGCATTAGTGCTTTTTTCTCCCGAAATTAAAGTGATATTGTGACTATTTTTTTAAAATGTACATAATTTTATCAAAACAAACTGTAATAAAAATATTTTGCAAAACCTTGTAAACAAGATTCATCTTCCATAAGTGAATAAAGATTCAGAAAATATGCACAAGAGATGCGCAGATAGTAGATATTCTGTCATGTATGACGTCATACTAAAAACCCGCGTTTTTGCGTTATCAGACCCGTCCACAAGATGGCGCAGCAGTGTCAATTTACGGCAGATTCCAGCATTAACATTGTACGCTTAATATATATGCAGTTTTGATTGGCTCATTGGTTCAAGAACACTTCGATTTAGAGATTGCGACATTCTTAAAGCTCGCCCAGTCCTTCGTCTTTAATGTAAGGAGAGAACTGAAGGCTACTAGGTTTCATATGGCAAACGTTTCATGTAGGAAACGACATTGTCAGCAATATGAAATCATCAAGACACCGAAGTTCGTCAATCAAGTCGATGAAAATCCTACAAAGTTGAAGAGGGCCCTCGCGAGGGAGAGGCAGGTTGATATGGCCGCAGTCTGATGTGTGATTCATGAGGACATTCGTTAGAGGTCGCACGTGATGACGAAAGTACAGTTCTTGCCCGAGAGAACCAGGGATAACCGCCTGACCAGAGCCCAATTAACAAACTGAAACATCAAGCGAAGTCAGGAATACTCTTGTTCCTTTCCAAAAAGAAAAAAATTGCCCAGGTCAAGAAAGTGAACCGCAAAAAGAACGGTGATGGTGTAAAATCCCCGAAGAAGTTCTGACAGACACGTGCAGAAAATTTCCAGCCTCATTGATGATTCTGGGGCGGACCTCTAAGAATCGAAGACGATCATGCCTCCACATTTCATTCTTCGAGGTGCCAGAGTCAACGCCGTTGCTTATACCGTGGTGTTGAGGCTCAAATTTACTTCTCTAACACGTGGGTGGCCTTACGTTCTTTAAAAAGACTCTGCACAAGACCATACATCCCATACAAACCAAAATGGATGCCCAAAACATTCATGACAATGTGAACCTCAACTTGCCCACAGGGGCGTAGCTACAGATGTTTTTTCGGGGGGGAGAATTCAAAAATTTCCCAACATGAAACAAATTCTTCCAACTTTCAACTAAAGTGTGCATAATACATGTACCACAATGTGTATAATAATGATAATGAAAATGATGCATAAAAAATTCCTTTCCAAAGAAAAATTTTGAAACTGGAAACATAAAAATTCTAATTATTGGTTTGTTTAATAAAAAGCAAACATGCAGGTCCAGAACACGATTTGACTGTTTTTAGAAAATGTCTGTCTGTGTGTATCTGACACACATTTTGTGGTTGCTCTATCTCAAGAACTAATGTGCGGAATTTAATAAAACTTTTGATTCAGTTATATCTTGATAAGAATTAATGCTGATAAATTTTTGGTGTAAATCGCCCGAAAGGTGGCGCTGCTAAGCTGCATTTTTCACGAATTACATGATTTTATCGATAGTTATCGCTCAAAAACTGTTGCACGGAATTTGATCAAACTTCATATTCTGTTAAACCTTGACATAATTTGGTGCTTATTAGGATTTTGTGTATATTATATAACAGGTGGCACTGCTGTGCAGTATTTTTCACGATTTTCGCGTTAGCTAAATCTGAAAAACTAATGCACGGAATTTAGTCAAACTTCATATTCGGTTGCACTTCCTTATTGGGCTTGGGTGTTTACTGTCCAAAGGTATCACTTTTGTGTTCTTTGGGTTTGGAATTTTGGTTGCATCTAACAGGGTGTGTGCCGAAATTCAGTGATTTGTTTGAAAAATGCGAGGCTTATCTCCTTTTTAAATGAACACAATTAAACGTATCTATACCTTTAGAATTCATTATTATGGGCATAGAATTATTATTTAATTTTAGCATTGTGGTTGCAAATTTTGAGGTATTAACATATATGGGATAGAATAAAGCTTTGGGATTGGCACATCTGAATTGTTTTCATTTAACATTAATTCTTCTTGTCTTCAAAGAAGCCAACCTGATGATAACATCATTCAGTTTAATAAAATCCACTATTTGACTTTCACATTTTAAAAGCATTAGGCTGTCAAGCCTGTCATCCCTCATTGTAGTTTGTAATATATATATTTTTAAATTTTTATTTGACTAAAGATTCTTTCATTAGATGCAACGCCATAAAGATAAGCTTCTGTGAATGTTAAGATATGAGTATATAGTTTGACGTCATGACCAAAATAGTCTTTGAATTTCATGGCATGAGTAAAAGGTTTGTTTAAAGCTGCTATCAGATTCACCAACTTTTCGAGCAATTTTTGAGCCAACTGTTGATTTCCTCCAACTTTTCGTGAAATATTGTCTCAACACCCAGTGTGATAGCAAACAGCAATATCCCCAACTTTTTATCCACAGCTCTCAAAGAGTATGCGCCCCCCCCCCCTTTCAACATTTTAGCCAATCAGAGATAAGCGATTGATACGAATAGGCGATAAATATTAACGACTGGTACTAACTAGTAGTACTGGTTTTCCTCCAACTTGAGCAACGACAACCTTTTTCTCCCTTTGAACGGGAAAAAGTTGGGTTTAAAATCGGCTGAAAAGTTGGTGAATCGGATAGCAGCTAGTCAGTTAGGATTTGGTTTATTTCTATTTGACTCTGCAAGTCATGTACATCCGTTTCTCATATATAGGTGGAAACATTATTAACTTTTCTAAGTTAGTGATACTCAAATTTGCCTTGCATAATTGAAATTTAAATATGAAATGTATTGGTGCAATATTCTCCTGATATAGGGAACATTGTCATTTAAGCTCATTACTAAATTGCCGAAATTTTCTTCTATTTCTTATAATTATTTTCTGTAAAACTTATGTGTATCAATGTTCATTGCTGTGCTATTATTTTTATCTATTCTCTTTGGTGAAACCGTTTTCCTACCGCGCTTTCGGAAGTTAGCTTCTTCAGTCACCTAATATTCATAATTGTTTGTGAACTTGTCTATAAAGAAATCTTTATTTCTTCAAAATTTTATTCAAGTGCAACGTGTCAGCGTTACCGTGCATGTCGATTTTTTCTTCAGATGATGGACAGCTTTCATAATAATATTTCTTTCCAAATTCAAATCATCCTTTTTTTACCTTTATCATCCTCGGATGGATTTTTAGATGTTCCAAAATCTTCCACGAAAACTCTTTTCCTATTATGAAGGGTTCTTTCGTTCTGGTATTTATAGTCATTTTTTAGAACAGCTTTAAACACACAAGACTGGACTTTTGGTTTAAAATTTCACAAACACCCATAAATATAAACGAACAGGACTAATGTATATTTCGCACACACACAGATAAAAGTAAAATGTGACAAATTTATCAGAACCAACGACTTCTTACATTCACATTTGCTCATATAACGCCCTTTTCTTTACTGCGAAGGGTTAACTAATTTTTGTGGCAAAAAATCACGAGAATGAGTAAAATATTGTCCAAAAATCGGCAAATTAGTTAAAATATTGCAATTTGTGAAAACTCATCAAATCTTCTTGCCCAGCTGTGTTTCAAGTAGGTGACTACATTCCTTTCTGTTATGGGTTGGGTTGGGTTGATTGTTGACGGCCGATTATCTACTCGAGGGATATAGGCCCTAGGGGGAGTGCCCTTCGTGGGGGTCTTTCTAAGGGAACCTAACCCGTATTTACGCATGGAAAATCCAAGGCTTCGAAGAAAACCACGAAAACTCCGAAACGGTTAGGCCGACGGGCGCGATTGGGTTCGAACCCAGCACCTCCCGTCTACCAGCTTCGAGACCTTTCTGTTATGATACAAGTGATCTCCAATTTTCAAAAAAAGGAGATGCAACCCCTTTGGATTAAAATAGCTGGATTCTGTTTTAGGAGGAGAAGGTGAGGTAGGTTGAAATTTTTGAGAAAGGAACAAAGTTTTGGAGGAAATAAAGGAACTGGAAAGTCAGCTATTGATGGACAGGAGTAGAGAAATTTAGGTCTGGTAGATGTATAATATTTTTGTATAACCGAAAAACACAATGATAAATTGAGTGCGGCTGATTTCTTTTGATAATTTAACTTGTTTACTGTTACAGTTCTCAGAAACATAATCACCAAAACAATAAAAATTTCGTAATTTTTTTAAAAAAAGAAATTGTCACAAAAATCTAGAATTTCCCAACTCTAAGCTCAAATTTCCCAACTTCACATATATTGGGGGGGGAGGCTCCCCCCCCATACCCCCCCATGGCGACGCCCCTGCTTGCCCACCAGCTACCCAGATATTAACCGAATGGTCTATTACGCATGTGGCGTAGTTGAGAGGGACTCTAATAGTCATGCACACAACAATGTTGCGGCTCTCAAGGACGTTGTGTATGCAGTGGCAAATGTTCCCAAGAATCATCTGGTCATTCATTACCTGCAGTCAGTTTTGATAGCCGGTTTAACGGTTTGCGGATGGAAGTGATTTCAATGAATGATGTTATGCAGTGTGTATGTAGTCGTCTGTACAAACCGTTAATATAAAAATAATGCTCTATCTCTAGTGCATATTCCTGTTTGAAAGCAGTCGTTGATTTGTTCTCAAATATCTGCCGCACCCTGTAAACGAAAAGAAAAATTAAAAATAAACAAATGTTTATGTTGACTTTTAAAATCTGAAAATTATTTCATCTATTATTTATTTTCTTATCATAACTGAGATTTGGAACGGGAATTTCCAAGCGACTTGTCACTTGTAAGCCATCGGTTAGTCTTTGAGTTTCGTCATAAAAGATGTGGGTTTTTTTCCCATCCGTTCGGTGCAAACCGCTTCTTTTTATCGTTATTCGTCGTCGAATTATTAGTTTTTAAAGTTGTTCCTGACTTTTGGATCACCCGGTATATGAAAGGAAACGGGAAAGGATATGTGTAAATATGGAGTAAACTTATTCAGAATTCAGCATGTAGAATTATTTATGCTAAAATCAGTGCTGTAGTCGTAAAAAAAAAGAAAAAAAATCAATGAGTATGCACTACAGAAAAAGTTATACGCTAAAGCAGGCTTGTCCAACCCTTTAGTTATCAGGAGCGCACCTGAGCTGTTGGCAAACAATGAAGGACGCCATTATTTTCATCACTCGAAACATACAATGTTACAATGTTATCTCACTTCGGTAGTGTTAGCGACACATACTCGTCTGCGATGCACATACTTCTCACAGTAATAACTATGACCGTGTAAAAATAAACTGCAGTAAAAATATAAATAATAATAAATTTAGAATTACATTTCCCTCAGAGGAGCGTATCTCAACAACTTTTGTAGGATATAGGACCAAAACCTACCTGGTACCTACACTATAAAAGCATACAAACGTAAAGGGGTCTCAAGACTCTTAAAGCTTCAAAATTTTCGAAATTTTAATTTTTTTAGATGATAAACTCCTATCTTTTCTGAACATGTTGATATAATCTTTTCCTTGATATTCCCATTAGAACAGAAGTTATAGCTTTTAGAATTATACCTGCTCAATAGCTGAAGCGCCGTTTCCGGAACTTTGAAGTAATTTTTCCCCAAATGACGTTTTTGGGCATAACGAGCAGGATATCTCAAAAACATCTGAATATTTTTTCATGCAATTTTCAAAACATATATTTCATGTTACTCTGTATAAACTGAACTTAAAATTTCATTTTATTGTTAAGAAATTTTTTAGGTGATTATGCTGTTGAAATTTGCAAAATTTTGTATTAGCTATATACAACTTTGTATTAAAAATATAAAAATGGTTTAAATAGAAATTTATTTAGGTTCAGTGTAATTACTATAGTCTGAAGTATAATCAAGCACGAAAATTTTCATTCTAGTTGCAAAATTTATTTTGTAATCCTGCGCGTAAGCTGTTATACCAGACTTTTTCTCGACAAATGTCTGACAGTTTGGATCACCTTGTAAATACTAATTCTGGATGTTGCATTTTTTATAAAGATGAAATGAAAGAACATACTTTTATCTTTCGTCCCGATAACAATTGTGTTTTTAAATCATATACATTTTACGATATTAAATGTTGAGAATGGTCTTTTCTTTTTCATTTTTTCCAATTTTAAGAATCCTGAGACCTTTTAATACGGATTAAAAATAAAACATTTTTAAAAATGGATTTTTAGCTTTAAAAAAAGCTTGTAACATAAACATTCAACAGGCACACAGACGTCTTATACTATGCACATCCATTTTATAGGGATTGCCATACTCATTTAAATATAGACTGCAGAGAAAATACAAACCATAGTAAATTTAGAATTATATTTATCTGAAAGGGGCTCATCTTAAAAACTTTGGTAGGTAAAGAGCCGAAAACCTTGATGCTGACTGCAATATAAAAAGCATGCAAACATTAATAATTTAAAAATTTTAAAAGTCCTTTAAACTGGTTTTTATATTTAAATAAAACTAGTAACAGACAGGTCCCGACTGGCAAGTTTCTGTGCCCAGGGCACTTTCAAATTTTCGGGCCCCCTTAGATAGACTGATTTACTCATGCTAGTTTTTTTTTTTTTTTTTTTTTTTTTTTTTTTTTTTACATATTACACATTTATTCAAAAAGTGTCAAACGTTCGAAAAGTTTTCTGGAAAACTGAAAAACGGTTCCAGGAATAAAAATGAAATATTTTTTCTATTATCTATTGAAATGTGCTTTTAACCACATATTGAGATATATTTTTGTCATTTAATTGTATTAATATGTTAAATGTTATATTTTTTGACAGTTATGATATTTGAAATGGAAATTTAGATGAAATTTTGAAACATTTTGTGCCCCTCAGAAATTTTATGCCCAGGGCACGGGCCCTTGGTGCTCGTGCGATAATCAGGGTCTGGTAACAGAAAACATTCGAAAAGGCGCAAAGAAATCCCTCAAAGGGCGCTATGGCGCCCGCGAGCGCTAGGTTGGAGTGCCCTGCGCTAGAGAACCTATACGCTATAGATTTAGTTAAAAAACACGGGGTATGCCGAACTTCTTTAAAAAATCGAGAGTATACAGTGATTAGTTATGAAAAAAATCAGAGGGAATACACCAGAGAATATGCGCTTTAATTATAGAGAGTATACCACCGTATATAGCTATACGCCTCCACTATATCCTTGAGTATACCGTCGTATAACCTTCACTGCATCCTCGTCTAAAATCGTGCTTAATTTTAAAACTAAAATGTATTTACGAATCTTAACCTCGTTGGTACGGAAATAATAATCTACAAAAATGAAAAAGTTTTCTTTTTCCCTTTTTACAAGCAGCGCTTACCGGTAAGATCCCGAAAGTTTATCTGATTTCTCCACTGATACTCACTCTATGTCTTTTTTTAACAAGCAGTCACTACCGGAAAGATCTCCAACGCATTTCTCTATAAGGCACGGAACGAAATAGGTCACAGCCATCTAGAAAGTAAACGTTATCTACCGCACGAAACATCCAAAAACGCGATCATCGACAAGCACATTGTTCCGATCTAGGTCTAGGTTGTTCGTTCACCTCCCGAGACTGACAAGGCTTGCATCCAATTGTTTCTCTTTAATTTGCGTTTAGATTTAAGACGTGCACAGCATAATTTGTTTATGATGATTCTTGAACTTTGACACCAAGTTGTACGATAAGGTTAAAAGGGATTGGATTAAACAAATATTATTATTTATTATTCGCAGTTCAAAATAGTTTTTGTGGGTCATCTCTTGCCCATAATTAGAAACTGTATCACATTTTAACTGTATGATAGTTTAAAATAATATTTTCTGTGTGATAGCCAGATTGTTGCTATGAGCAACAAAAATAATCATTCTACTATTAGGAATTGTCCTCTTCTTGAAATCTATTCTAATATAATAAAGAGAAAATACCTGACTGACGCATCAACGCAGGCCTGAATCCAAGCAATTGTTTCTCTTTAATTTGTGTTTTGATTTAAGACGTGCTCAGCATAATTTGTTTATGAGGATTATTGAACTTTGACACCAAGTTGTACGATAAGGTTAAAAGGGGATGGATTAAACAAATATTATTATTTATTCGCAGCTCAAAATAGTTTTTGTGAGTCAAACTCTTGCCCATAATTAGTAACTGTATCACATTTTAAATGTAATGTTAGTTTAAAATAATATTTTGTGTGTGATCGCCTAATTGTTGCTGTGAACAACAAGACTGATCATTTTAATGGGAATTGTGTGTTCTTGAGATCTGTACTAATATAATAAAGAGAGAACTCCTGACTGACTGACTGAGTCATCAGCGCAGAGCTGAAATGGCTAAAGTCAGGATCACGAAATTTGAACAGTAGATTACTTTTGTGACCTAAACGAGCATTACGCAAGGATTTTAAATATGATCGTGCGGATTGCGACATGCCATGGGAAAAAAATTTGAAATATTTGCTGATCTGTTTTCTTTGTTATATTTTATAAATTTCGAAATATGTCTTAAGTATATTACAAAATTTTATATAACTTCAATAAGTATTTAAAAAGTAATGACAACTCGAAACCAGATCACTTTTGCACTGGCGATGGAGATTTCAAAAGGTATGAGATCCGTTAAGTTCTTTTATAACCAAAACGTTTTTTTTACTTTGGAAAAGGCATGTTTTCGTGGAAAATGTCTAAAGAAGCTCTTGTTTACCTGATAATGTGACCCATGTTTTGTCTACACACTTTTTACATTGTATGAAAGATGCTATGTAAAAATACCCATGGAAGCCATAACGTCTTCAAAGAATTTTTTTCAGCGTCCCTACATGCAAACGATTTCAACCAAAGAAAAATGTGTTTTTTGTTCCTTTTTTAAGCCGGGCAGTAGCCCAGATTTTTTCTTTTTTATTAGCATTTTCAAACATAGTTGAAAAGTGTTTATGAATTCAGTTTGCCTGTCCGTCTGCCGGTCCATCTGCCTGTCCGTCTGTCTGTCCGTGCTCGTGTAACTCGCGTAAACGTAGTCCGACTGCCATGAAGTGGATATATGTTATTGGAGTTTACTATGGCACATTCAGTATTGAAAACGATGTGTATAGTATTCACGGTTCATTTACGGAGCCTCTCAAAATAATTCCGCTACATTACGGTCTATGGGGAAGAACCGTTTGCCGTGTATTTTAATGATATTACAGTATTTTAAACATATTGAAATTGATATACATCACTGAGGTGTACTTCAACACTACAAGGTTCTTACTATAGAATATGGTATGCATAGAACTTATCGTTTATTTACAGGGACACACAAAAGAATTTGGTTATAGAAGACAAGAAGCAATAAAGCTATTGAAGCCTACACCAAAAATTGCTGGAAATGCGTTTTCAGTTGCGGCATGCCTTTTTAAATTTAACTATTTTTTAAATACTACTTGGTGTGCATAAATTATATAGATCCTATACAGGGTCGCGCAAAAGTTCCCAACAACATTCGCTAATTGGCGGAAATTGTAGAGTGGAAATTTTCAACAGTGATATCCTTTTAACTGAACTAACTTTTAACATAATATATATCGTATACATAAAAATCTATAGATCATATATAGAGCGGCAGAAAAACAAAATCTGATATTTTTCCGACTATTGATGCTAATAGCATAGAAATTGGGTTTTCAATGCGTTTTTCAAATTGTTTATTTAGACATCATCTTTCACCATAATAAACTGTGAAATTTTGTTGCAGTATTCTGAATGTGTTGGAAAGTTGTTCAGAATCTATGATGGACACATGATTTTTCAATCTTTTTTATTAAGATTATTACACACTGAATTTTTTTTTTTTAAGTTTTACTTGTTTTATTTATTTATTTATTTTACTAGATCCGCGAAAAGAATTTTCCTAAAAGTTCATGTTACTATTTTTATTCATTGGTACTTACCGACCGGTAATATAATAATAATATCAACTATTAAATTTTGTTGCAATATTCTGAATGTGTTGGAAAGTGATTCAGAATCTATGATGGACACATGATTTTTCGATCTTTTTTATTAAGATTATTATACACTGATTTTTTTTTTTTTTAAGTTTTACTTGTTTTATTTATTTATTTATTTTTCTAGATTCGCAAAAAGAATTTTCCTAAAAGTTCATGTCATTATTTTTAATCATTGGTACTTTCCGACCACTAATATAATAATATTATCAACTATTAAATATTACGCATAAATTATCCTTCGGGGGTCGTTTACATATTAAAAATTGCAAGAACTCTCATTTTTTTTCAAATACTAAACACCCACTTTCGACATTCTATTTGAGTTACTTTGAACTTACAGGCCGAAAAAGTGTAGAGTCTATGCATTTTTTCTTAAATCTCCATTAAGTAATGAAAGAAAATGTGTTAGGCGGTTTATCAAAAAAAAAATTAGGAAAATAAAATTCAGATTTCACTGTAAAATGTCCTAGAATCATTCAATTAATATTCGAAAATATTGCTTAAAAATCTAAATCTAAATAGACATTATATTTTATATACAAGTTTTCCGGTTATTTTCTAAGAACTTAATTTCTGTAGTTGCAAATAAGCATTTCAATTTTACCATATATATATATATATATATATATATACCATATCTTATAGAATCAATAAAGGATTCTTTAAACTAGAATTACAATTCCAGATAATAGAATTATAAAAACTGAGGTAGATACGTCACAAGACAAGATACGTCAGCAGTTCCCATGAGAAAATAGCGACCTCAGAACCGCAGATGGATTTTAACTGCTTATGCACATATTTGCATCTCTGAATTTGGGAACAAATTAACAGCCTAACCTCAGATTTCATTTAGAAGGGCCAAGATCAGACAGATCTAACTAGTTCTAGACGAGAGCTAAAGTCGCTGCGAAATCGGACAAGGGTCCGGCAGAATTCTCCGATGCCGCGGTTGGATTGCTGCAAAAACCCCTACCCTCCCGTAACTTTGTAAATATCTGTATTACTTTGAAGTATAATAATAATTAAGAAACAGTCAACACCTTTTATTCATTAATTATTGCCTTATTCGTCTATCATATAGATGAGAATGTAATAGGCAGCGTTTCTTACGAAATCCACCGAATATCATTGAAATGAATTTAAATGCAGGTAAGCCTTTGAATGGAATGATTTACTTTGATAGTTACACTTGGAGATGTATTCACATATACACAAATACAGTCGAACCTCGTTATCCCGACACTCTAATGACCAGGAAAAAGTGTCGTCATAAGCTAGGTGTTGTAGGTAACCGGTGTTGAAGAAAAATGTTTATAAAAGCTGTATTTTAATTTATTTAAGACAATTTTAAACTCATTACTGTTCTTGCAGTTTTAAGCAATAAAACATTATTATTAAACAACATAAACACAAAAACAGAATTGAAAAGAATAAAAAATCGGATTTATGATGACTTTTTTTTTATTGTTACTTGAAATATTGCTGAATTAAGGTTTTCTTATCCCTAGATGTACTTTCTACAGTTATTTTTTCAGTATTATACAATGAATTGTAATCAATATTCGTTGTTTCAGAAATGCATGTTAGATAATTTCTGATCGTTTCAATGCAATGCTTCAGTTTTAGTCGAATGAAAAACGCCATGTAACCACAAGAAAGCGTCGCCTGGCCAGAACAAAAAGACCGCGAGTAGACAGATACATCTATCGGAGCTTAAGTGGGTCATTCATAGTGTTTGAGTTTACTTATTCAGATCAAGGATTGAAGTAAAAATTCTCATTTATCTCAATGGGTATTTTAGACACTTTTGTAAAAAGTTTGGCTATGACATTTCTTACCTCTTAATTTCCGTGCTTATAAGATGGATTATGAAAAATGGATAATTTTCCTAAACCGTCGGGATATCCGGAGTTGAAATTTATTTAACGACGTAAAATCCTTTGTTTATTTACATTAAAATCATATGCAGAAAATCGGGAATTTGAAAAACTGTCGTGATAAGCGGAGTGAAGTAAAAACCGGGTGTCGGGATAACGAGTTTCGACTGTATTTTACTTCTATAAATTCATTCAAAAGTTGCCCTTGAATTCATCAGTACCTTTGTATCTCTGTCAATCATTTTTCTTGTTTAGCTATTGCACATTATTTAAAAGGATTTGGGTAAAACTATTCTATTTCAAGCAAGCTTACACTTTAGGGCTTCTGCCTGTGTCCGATTATCTTACATCAGAAGAAGAACTGTTGTTCAAATATTTGCCGATATTAATGCTATTGGATTTCGACTTATAATACGGAAGTTTAAAAACTATTAATAGAATAATTTCTGTAAATTTTTTTGTATTCTTTTGTAATAATTCTGTTTTTAGGAAGGTCTCCTTAAGGGGACAGCCCCACCAGTGGCTGAGAGGTTCTGCTCTCGAAGCTGGTAGACGGGAGATGCTGGGTTCGAACCCAATCGCGCCCGTCGACCTAACCGTTTCGGAGTTTTTCGTGGTTTTCTTCGAAACTGTGGATTCCCATGCGTAAATACGGGTTAGGTTCCCTTAGAAAGACCCCCACGAAGGGCACTCCTCCCCCTAGGGTCTATATCCACGTGTTGATAATTGGCCGTCATAAACATAAACAAACCTTAAGGGGACAAAGAACCTTGAAGCTCTTTTTATTATTATTATTATATCTCTTGAATTATGAATTACGGCATATATTTATCACACATGAAATAAAAAAAAATTTTTTTTAGAAAAAAAAAAAAAAATTCCGGATATTTTAAGCGATATGAAGAACTATCAAAATGCCCATGCGCATTCCATATCTCTTAAAATCTTCAATATTTTTTATGTCAGTTTGGTTTACATATACAAATTAAACTGCGAAACTTACAAAAATAACATAATTTTTCTTAAAAGAAATCATGAAAAGAAACAGTCTCAAATCCTTACAAAATAAAACATAAGTTAAAGAACAATTATTTTAACCAATCGGAAATTTAATAAAAGTTAACTCAATCGTAATACTTGTACGATTTTTTTCAAAGCGCAGATACACATGAATTAAGTTCTTCGAATGCTTTAAGCACTTGGTATATGACCCTTCAAAGAGTGGCCGAACTCATTTTTGTTTTAGATGCAGAAAAGTGGTATAAGTCATTCATTTTTAAAGTTTCAGAACTCCGTCCATTTTAGTGTTATATGAACGGTACTTTTTTTTTTGTCTTACTTGCCAGTGTAATAGGAAAATTTTACTAAATATAACTTACAGGACCGGGGGACCGTATAAAAATTTTAATTTCGTAATTTCCTAAGATTTTTTTTTATTGAGCCAAATCGCTTTTAATAGACTTCTTTACCTCATTTAAAACATTTTTGTAATTGGAATATATATGTCAATGGCTAAAAGTTTAGGAATTAGCCATTGGACATCGTTAAGAGTGGACATCCTGTATACATCCTTTAAAAGTAGACTTTATTTCCAATCGTTTGATACCAGTAAGTTTCTTCTACAATAATTTGTTGCAGAGTTGGAAGGGGGTATTTACTTTTTTTCCACGACTGTACGTATGTATGTACGTAACTGGATAACTCTTGATAGAAATATCCGATTTGCTTCAAATTTTGGATATAGGTCCATTTTGATAAGGCGCTTCTCTGATTTGTTTTGGAGGTTCATTGGTTAACTAGAAAAGGGGGGAACGGGGGCTAATCCCCCTTTAATTTAGATAAATGGGGTTTTCATGCATAATTATCCAGTTTGCTTCAAATTTGGTATATCGGTTTATTCGGATAAGGTCCTTCCCTGATTAGATTTGTAGGTTCATTGGTTAAGTATAAAGGGGGAAATGGTGGAGCTAATCCCCGTCCCTTTAATTTAGCTAAATGTTTTTTTTGTTTGTTTTGTCGATTTTTTTATTTTTCGAGGGGCCATTATTCTTTGAAATAAGAGTATAATATACTATTAGTGTGAATAGCCTGTGAGCTCAATGCCATGAGTTTTAATTGGGAACTTTTCTTTTTATTATTAAAATATTTTTGCTTTTATATTTATTCTTCAATCTACATTAATTTAACTACATTTAAAGGTATGCGTAACTTTGAAAATAATTAGTTAAAATGTAAAGAAAGCTTTTTTCATAATTCTGAAGCTGGTGTCCTTTTTCTAGGCCATAAAATGTTTGCAATTTATATCTTTGAGAGTAACTTATTTTATATCGATTTTAATGCACTCGAATCAATATCAATATCTGCGTCTTGCTTGTCACTGTAAAGGCCGTTAGGACGAATTTCCTATCAAATATAATAAACGAGATAGGTCACAGTCTAGTCTATGTCTGAAAGTTATATAGTGAAATTATTGGAGATTTTCAGAAAATAAATCAGATCACGAATTTTTTTGTTTCTTCTATATTTTAAGGGGGCAGATCCCGTTGAGCAGCCACAAAATGACCGTATTTAAAGCAGTAAGAAAACTCAGTAGTTTCTTAATCAATGAATGAAACGGAACATTTTGTTTTCTTTACTTTCACACATTCTTATGTGTTAATAAAATATTCAAATACACATATATTTAGTAACTAGCTGTTTAATCCGTTCTACGCACTTCGTTCATGAATTTAATTCTAAAACCAAAATTAAAAATAACTATTCGATTTAATATTTAAATATTAAATCGGGCTCATTTAAAATATTTGTCTATTACTGTGCATTTTTTTAAAATGAAATTTAATTTACATATGTTTAATTACTTGATGTGGTACTTCAAAGTATCATTGGGTCATAACGCTTGAGCAAAAATCGAGACTTAGAAAAAAAATCTAGATCCAATTTTTTCTTGTTATTTTAATGTGACTTATCATGCGTATATCTAGTGTATATGATGTATATATGATGCATATATGACCAGATGATCATGCTGTTGGTGCATCATCAGTCTGCATTTCGCCAGCAGAAAAATATTTTACAGTTGTAACGCTATCGTCTGATGGAAAGCATATTTGAAAAAAAAAAATTCCAAACTTTTAGTTGTGTAAACCTCAAACGGATTCATAGAAATGCCCAAAGATAATTTTAGATTTTTTTTTAAATTTGTAATTTTTTCCCGTTTTGTTTTATAAAATACAATATTTTTTCCTAAAGATAAAAATAGCCTGTTTTTTGCTTTATTATTCATCAGTGTCATGCATAAATCATGCAATATCTTTCTCCATAATCTATCAAAATTCACCTGTCTAGCACTATGCATCCCTATATATGAGTTTTTATGCATCATAAGTATACAAACGATAAAAATCTAAATAAAAATCCTGTTCAACGTAGTTCCGACGGTATTCAAAAGTATTACTTTGAAAAGCGTTTCGTTAAGTAAACAAATTGAAAATTAATTTTTTTAGCATAACATATTGTCAAGTGATCTATTTAAAACAATAAAAAAAATATATAATAGCCTTACCTTTAAAATTTAAAATGTTTAGAAGCAAAAGTTAGGGATACCATGTAAGACAAGAAAATGGAAACAAAATTGACATTCACACGCTCTAAAATAGCTCGTGAACAATTTTCACTTTACTGAAATTGCTCACCTATTGCTTGCTATCTAGTGATGGTCAATTAAAGTATTTACTGTATGAGTGTGTTTTAATTGGGATAGAAAACTTTGATATGTTAAAGTACCGTCGAGGCATAAAGGGTTAAAACACATGATCAAATTCACGGGTATATTTTATTGATTCAAGGATCGTTTGGAGAAACCAAACAGCACAGCGGGCGAAGCCTGCTAGTCTATAATATAAAAGGTGCGTGACATTAATTATTATTCACTGATAAATAATGATTTTCGTATTTGTATTAAATATAACTACAATATTTCTTAATACAGAGTATGCATAAAAAAAATATCCCCACTATAAATTTTAATAGTATCAAATGTGAGTGTTGTAGAGTGCTGGTTCAAGGTCACAAATAAAGAGTAACACCAAACAGTTTCAGATAAGCGCATGCACGAGTACTGCTTTCTTATTGACTCGCTTGCAGTGCCACATACGCAAAAGGCCGACTCCTGAGCGTGAACCGTTATTTCTGGACTGAAGATTTAAAAGCTATTTTATCGGACATAACGCCATGCGATTTTCTCCTTCCGGGCTTTATAAACGATCGTGTCTACGTTACGCCGCTACCTAATGATTTGCATAGTTGAACAGATTTGAAGAGGCTATTGCTTACATTATTCTGGACTTGTTAATTGAAATGTGGGAAGAATTGGACTTTAGGTCGGATGTGTGCCGTGTAACTAAAGGTTCACCTATTGAACATGTGTAAGAAAAACAAGGTTAGTTTACCTTCAATTGGATGTATGATTTGTTGCAAATAAACTAAATTAAACTGTTATAATACAGTAAAACCCGTTTAAGAAGTTTATATTTTCGATTCCCATTTTTCTCTTATTCTTGCAACTCTAAAATAACTCGTTTAAGAAGTTTAGTTCGAAACTCCTTCCCGCTTAAAAAGTTTTATTTTTCGTTCCATTTTTACTTTCGAAGAGCGTTTATTTTGTATTTTTGATTATTATTTTATTTTCTGTGCTGGAAATCTCTTCCTTAATATTCTTCGCTATTCAAAAAGGTCAATGTTTAGGACTAATAGCTGTTATGGTCACCTCTATTTCACCTTAGAATCTGTTTAATGTGTTTGATGGAAATGGAATGTGGGTAGAGGATGGGTTCCTCGTCACTGTAACAATAGTGACTGATAAGAGAAAAGGGAATTGCTCCGCCCTACCGAGGGGTGGTTCTTTCAGTTCAATAGTTACAACAGATTCTTTTCCACCACCCTCTTCCATAAGTGTAATGTACCAAAGCCCCGTTTGGTTTATTCATTTCACAGTTTTTAAGTCAATGTAAAGTGCATAACTTCCAAGCTTTCTCGTTAGAAAATACACGAACAAAAAATTCTGTTTTTTCCCCAAAAATGTCGGGCAAGGCAATTAAAAGGAAAGCCTTGTCAATTGAAGACAAAATCAAAATTTTGAAAGAAGTTGATAGTAACGCCAAAACAACAAGAGTTGAAACTGCTAAGAAGTTGAACATACCAGTGACTACTCTGAATGGAATTCTAGCAAAACGAGATCTCATTTTAAACTGTTCTGAAAAATCTCGTAAAATAAAAAATGTGAAAAGAGGAAAATATGAAGTTATGGAAGAAAAGTTATTGATTAAAGGTTGCCGAAAAAAAAAAAAAAAAAAAAAAAAAAAAAAGTATAACCGATTTTTTTTTTGGGGGGGGGGGGGGCAAAAACATATCAAATGACTCTTAAAGAGAAATTTCTTGTCTTGGATTAAATAAAGAGTTTCTAAGGTAATTATGTATTTTTACTTTATTAGCTAATTTTTTAAGTGTGCAAACTAATTTAAATTTCTTAAGAAAACTCAATTTTATAGAAAGTACGCTTTGTATTATTGTACTAAGGTAAAATAAACCCTCTTCTGAATATCAATATTTAAACTATTGATTTTATCAAAAAATGCTAATTTCCCGTTTAAGAAGTTTTCCCGTTTAAGAAGTATTTCCCCTCCATTCCCTTGGGAAACTTCTTAAGCGGGTTTCACTGTATACCATTGTGACTGATACATTCCGTTATGGACACCCTGTATCATTTTTTGTTACATCGTTGTATTATCCAGTCTACTGTAATTTAACTACACATAATGGTAGTTACATAATAGAAAAAAAATCTTTTCATAGTTTTAAAGCTGCTGTATTTTTCTAAGCATTCAAACGTTTGTGATTTACATCTTTTAGAAATTTATTTATCTCGATTATAATGCACTTCAAACAGTATCAGCGCCTGCGTATTACTTTTCACTGTGAAGGCCCAGTTACGACGATTTATCTATGAAATATGAACGAGATAGGTCACAGACCGCCTGAAAGCTCAGTTGATTCCAGAAATCATTATAATCCTCAAGAAAATAATTCAGCTCACTCTCTTCTTGCTTCTTTTATAGTTTAAAAATTATGTAATATTCATTATTATTCACCAATAAATTAGGGTGATTTCATCCGTATTAAATTTGTGCTTAATATATTTCTTAATAATATTTTTTGTGTGATTTTCGTATTACTTTTAAGTGATTATTTTACTTTTAACTTTTATTCTACTACACTGTAAAAAAAAAAATTGTAAAGTTACTAAAATTTTTCTAGGAAACTGGGATTCCAGGAACTTTTTATGTAACGGCAACAAGAAAAATTCCTGTAACAGATGCTGTTACAGAAATTTTTGCTGTTGCCGTTACATAAATAGTTCCTGGAATCCCAGTTTCCGAGAAATATGTTAGTAACTTTACAGATTTTTTTTTACAGTGTACTAGCTAAAGTACTCGGCGTTGTTGGAATTTTAAGAATGTTTTTCTTGAAAAATCATTTTCAAAATTAAATATACAGTATAAAACAATAAAAAAAGCAATAAAACCATCTTTATTTCAGTTCTTCTCTAAGAATGAGCTCTAGGGACCTAAATCGTTTTGGAAATTCTAATACACACACACACACACGTATATATTGGAATAGATTTAAAAATGGCGAAAACAAATTCAGAGAACTCCAAAATGCTAAAATATGACAATATTACCTTAATCGGGTTTTTATCATGTTTCAATACGTTTTCCAAACACATTTGATGACATATTCACTTGCTGACGTCCATTATATTTGCAATATGACGTAATATTCAACTTTTTTTTAAATTTGTCAAACTATTTCATAAAGGTATATACACATATTATACATACATACATACAATAAAATCTGTATAATATTTGTATGTACATTTAAGTGGGGAATGCAGGCGTTATATATGTGTGTATGTGTGTTTTAATATTTATTCCATTTTCATTTTTCACGTGGAAATCTTGCGATAGAAAAGTCACCTTTTTTTAAGATTCATCAAACTATTTATTCCAGTTTCATTTTTCACGTGGAAATCTTGCAGTAGAAAAGTTATGACGTAATAGTCACCTTTTTTTAAATTCGTCAAAGTATTTATTTAATTTTCATTTTTTTCCGAGGAAATCTTGCAATAGAAATGTAACTGTTGTGGTAAGAATTTTATTGTGAATTTTTAATTGTTGGCAACTACTATAACGAAAAATGTTTAAATTTGATAGGAAAATACTGTTAAATGGGTGTTTTTTTTATTAATTAAAAGTTAACTATAAATTATTTCGATTCCGGATTACTTTAGTGGCCTCGGCCGTGTTTTAATACACATATGCATAGCATTTCACAATTCTGGCTTCCGAATTGTGGATTTGTACAGAATTACAGACAGACAAATTTTCATTTTTATATACAGTAGAAATCCGCTAATCCGAACCCTGCTGATCCGAAATTCCGGTTAATCCGAACTGATTTTATTTTCGAAAATTATACTTGAACAGATAAAAAAAAAAGGAATTAAAAAAATACTCAATAATGTAAAAGTATAACATATGTACACGAATATAAAATGAAAACGTGCACTCTAGGCCTACTCATAAAAGCTACTCGTTAAAAAAATCTCGAATATCAGTTTGTTTGCCAGTCATTATAAAATTCTTTCATAAAATGCAAAAAGTATTTAATTCAGATGATAAAAAATTATTTTTCCTTTCAACAGTTTGATTTCTCAAATTATATACACAAATGTTTTTTTCTTCATCCCTCGTCGACGTGGTGATTGAGCTATTTATAGATTCGCGATTTTTAACCGTGTGTAATAGGTTGTTACGTAATTCCTTATTCTGAAGTTCCATTGAATTATTAAAACACCGGGGTAGATTAAACAGGAATACTATTTTTCCCGAAAGTCGTGCCAGTTTATCCAGCATGCCGGACCTTAGGATGCCGAATTAAAGGATGTTTACTATAAGACTGAGTACCTATAACTTACATTTTTTATAGCACGCATCTTTTTCTTTTCTATTTTTATCAGAATTTCGGATAATCTGAATTTTTTGTAACCCGAACTGGCATAGGTCCCAATTAGTTCGGATTAGCAGGTTTATACTGTATTAGATATTAATAGTTTCACACTTAGATTTATAAGTAAGTTATTTTTATATTATATTTATTCGAGTATATATATATTTCTAATTGAGGTTTAAAATGTGTATAGTTGTAAACAAATTACTGTACTAAATATTAATATATATATATATATTTTTTTAAACGCAAATGTTGAGTATTTGTAAGGCTAGCCCAAAATCTCTCCAGATGCACCTGAGACTAAGAATTTTAAAATTCTAATAATTAGTTGAGTTATTAATTAACAATCGCAACGCACTCTTATTAAACACACATTTCGGTCTTTGTAAGAAGGAAAAAGCGCTGGCGAGTGCGCAGACGCCTTAGTTATGCATCGGGTGAAAATGAAGATCGAAAAGAAGGAATTTCAGGGGTGTTTTATCATTATTTATTAAGTTAAATCGGCCAAATCACTTAGTAAAGTTAAAAACGGAATACATATTCTGAATGATCATACTCTTTCGTCTCAAATACCGCAATCAATAAAAAAAATATCGCAGTTAATCCATTGAAAAAAAATTTCAGAAAGGGTCGTTTTCCCGAAAAACGTTTTCCTCCCTTATTGCACTCCCCTCCAGAGTGCAATTTTAGAGGTAGCGACAAACAAAAAATATGTGCTAAGATCTGAAATCTTCTTCTAATCGATGGTGCAATTGGTTTTAAAAAATATGAATTTTAACCCTTTAAAATACACCGGCAAACGCAGGTCACTTCGCGCCTCACGCTGGGCGGGTCAGCTAGTGTTATAAATAAAACGCATTCTGTATTATACATTTACTATGCTTTATTTTTCAAAAGTCTTTATTGTTTAACGTACGTATAACCATAAAAGATTCTGCAGTAACCATCAGTGTCTATGAATCTGTATGCGTCTTTACATGTCTAATTACGCTTATGGATATCTATTTTAGCTTACTAGCTATTTACATATGAACGAGTTATTTGTAGCATAAATGTATAGGTTTGTAGGTCAGCTTAAAAAAGAAGCAGTCAATGCGATTAATAGAGCAGCAGAATAAACATAGATTGTAGGATATAGACAAAAATTATAATTTTTGTCCCAACTTCGTATACATACGGATAATTCTACCAAAAACATATTTTCAATGGTACATTTTCTAAAAAGAAAAAAACAATTTAAGGGTATAATTTTTATATATCTATTGCTTTGGTCCAGGGTTGGGTTTCTTCTAGGACAGTGGAAGAAACTGGAGAAAATTGGAAGAAGCGGAAAATACTGGAAGAAATCGACTGAAAACAAGACATACGTTCAAAATTAAGATACCGGGTGTCCTAAAAAGGACCGACTTATTTTAAAATTCAATAACTCGCAAACGGTGACAGATTTTTCGAAAATTCTTGCAGGAGCGTTATGTATGATGTCAAGAGTTTTTATTATTTTTTATTTTATTTATTTATTTTTATTTTTTTTTTTTACTGTGAATCTCGAATTTAATTCGAATTAACAAAACAATAGATGGCACTCACTGCAAGCAATAGGAGCTAAATTCAAGCTGGATTTTTTGGCCTTTCTTTTCTCCCATGCCAAAGAGATTAAAATTTATTGATTGGGCCCCGTAGTACTAAAAATCGGGCCTGGATTTAGCACCTATTGCTCGCAGCGCCCTCTATTGTTTGTAATTCGAAATAAATTCGAGAATCAACAATTCGAGAAAACAACTCCTGACATCATACATAACGCTCCTGCAAGAATTTTTTTAAATATCTATCACTGTTCGCAAGTTATTGAATTTTAAAACCAGATAGTCTTTTTTAGGACACACGGTATATTAGCTATATAAAATAATTAAACTCAAAGCATAATTATATGACACCTAAAATGGAAAATTTAATTAATATTTAAAATATTATTTTTTGAAAAATAAGTTATTTTTTAATAACAAACTTCAGATTTGGCAGATATTTAGGAGTGATGGTTTTTACAGCTTTCGAGTTAGGGGAATGTTTATTCATTATTTATAATATTTCTGTTAAAAAACAACAGCAACAACAGTACTTACCAGTTCTATATTTTTCCTATAAAAAATATTTACCTTTTAAAGAATTCTATGCAACACATTAAATTATCAAATTTGTCTTTGAATCTCATTACCGTTCTTATTTATACTAGCATGTATATCTCATATCTCAATGCGGTATTCAAAAGAATAATCTCTCTATTCTAAAAAAAAGTAACTACCGCTGTCACCGCCGCCGCCGGTTTTGAATTTTTTGTGACCGGAGGTCTTTCTTCGTTAATATTAAAAAAAACTGTTGCATACAAAAATATGAAAATCGGTAGTATTATAGAAAAATGTTTGATAAACACGCTGATGCAGACAGTTTTCAAATCGAAGAATTATTTTAAGAGATATTTAATGCCAAAGTTGGACAAAATCGTTCCATTAAAAAAGTTTTATAGAAGCAAAAACTGTACATAGGAATTTAATCATTTTTAGATCATTTTATGCGTCAGAATTTCCCGGTGTGCAGATTGCAGTTAGTTTTTTAATTTGAATAATTTTTCGAGGTTTTATTTGTATTTTAAATTCAAATTTTCAGCATTTCGAGAGATATTTTTTACAAATTTTAGAAAATTGTATTAATTTAAACGGTTGCCAGCTGTATAAACAGCGCAAACAGTAATGTTTGCTTCAAATTAAAAATTTATTTTACACGTGACTATTATAAACAAAAAATATAAAAAGCAGGAACTCATTGAAAATTACGTCATAAAAACTATAGTTACACGTGAATTTTAAATGAGAAAGAGTATTGTAAAATAATAAATTCAGTAACATGCGTTAGAAGTCCTAAATAGGAGAATTTACGTCATATTACACTTATTACGTAAAATGAGCAAAAAATAATATTGCAAAACAGTTTTAATTTAAAAATTGTGCGAGACATTTATTTGACATTTTAAGATGATCATAATATTTCATTTCTAACAAAAGTATTTTGACGTGAATATTAAAAAGAGAAAGAAAAGTTTGGTGAAAATTACGTCAGATTATAATTGTCAGATTCAAATTATAATTCAATCTTCCGAAATCTTTTTAAAGGCGATCAAATTAGCGTGCTGTTAGAGTCTGCGGTGTCTGAACGGGGGTTGACGAGCGTAGCTCGTAGGGGGCAGAGCCTCCTAGTGGTCTAAAAAATTTTACATAGGTACTATCTCACGTTATTTAAAATGATTATGATACTATCTCACGTTATTATCGTTTTTTTCATTTGAACCTTACTTTACACACCTGAAATGTATTATTCTCTCCTCATATTAGTTTCCTTAATAAAATGGATGTAACTTCTAAACGCTGTCTTTTATTTAAATAATCGGTAAAATAAGTTTCATCCTACAATAGGTAATTGATTCATATAATGTACTTACTACCAGTTATAAAGAAGTTTAATTAATAACAATAATAATTAAACAAAAACATAATTTGAAGAACAAATTAAAAAAACAAAATTTATTTCCTACATTGTTTAAGCTCTAGAAGGGACAGATATTAAGATATTTCATTCAATTAGTTTTACATTTAATGTTAAATTTTTTGTAACAAATTAGTAAAGCCAATTGAAGATTAAAAAATAAAAATAAAATTCATACAATATGACACTTAAAACACCCTAAAAAATTAGATTCCGTTCAAATGAAATCGAAATAAATCTTAGACTTCTTCCATTTTTAATTGAAAATATTTGTATTGCAGATTTTGCATTATGTTTATGACAATTGTGCATAAAATGATAAGATGCATGCAAAATACAAAACTTAAAAAAACAAGTTGGAAATTGCTCGTCAAACGTGGCAAATGAGGTGCGTTCGTACTATAACTAGTTTTATAATTATTTTTTGCTCCCCATATTGTACTGAATGTATAATTTTTTGCACTTCATGAAGTGCATAGTCTGTAACATCATAAAAATGCACTTCCAATAATTTTTTCCCTATTCCCCGTAATGTAACGGAACACTTTTCACTGTCCTGTAATTAAATTATACATCCGATTTCCCTAAAATTTGAAATGGCTCAACAAAATTTTGCAACAACTATATCTATAAAATTTCAGACCATTCGGAAGGCTGTAACATCATTAAAATGCACTTGTAATAATTTTTCCCATTGGCCGTAATGTAAAGAAAAACTTTTGACTGTCCCTGTAATTAAACTATACATCCGATTTTCATAAAATTTGAAATGGCTCGACAAAATTTTGCAACAATCATATATTAAAAATTTCAGACCATTCGGTTGGGTAGTTTTTGCTCTGTTATATGCGGACAAACAGACGGACGGACTGAACGACGACTATAGGTGCTACGTATTTATATAATTACGAACACACCTAAAAAAGGTCTAAGATTTATTTCGATTTTATTTGAACGGAATCTAATTTTTTAGGGTGTTTTAAGTATCATATTGTATGAATTTTATTTTTATTTTTTAACCTTCAATTGGCTTAACTAATTTGTTACAAAAATTTAACATTAAATGTAAAACTAATTGAATGAAATATCTTAATATCTCTCCCTTCTCGGGCTTAAACAATGTAGGAAATAAATTTTGTTTTTTTAATTTGTTCTTCAAATTATGTTTTTGTTTAATATGTCAAGTTTTTTAATAACTACTGCACTCAGACGAACGCATTTCAAAATTAATAGAGAGTATCATCATCAGGCTTTGATGTATGCGGTATTGCATCACAATGTGGGATGCAATTTACCAATGTGTAATGCAAAATGTTTCACCGCTGTAGTAATGCAGGTTGTTGTAGTTTGGACAAAAACTTCTAATCTGAACGTAAAAAATCTATAATCAAAACATAAAAAATTAACTTCACTTAAATTTAGATACCCCATTCCCCACTCAGGAACGCTATGAATGTAAATGTAAATTGTGTTGAATCCTTACTGCTAATATTTAACAATATTATAGCTGTGGTACAGTAAAAAATAAAAAATAAAAGTTTTACTTAAATTTTCAAACCTTATTCTCTCCCAAGGGGTGATGTAAACGCGTCAAAAAATTATTACCTAAGTTTAACTTGGGGTATAAAGAGGAAAAATCATCTCGGAAAAAAAATAGATTTTAAAATTTAAGTTATGTAATTCTCCACAAAGTTCGCTACCTGCGTAAAAATAGCTATCCATTAGAAACTTTTTACTAAAATATAAACTTGACCAAAGCAAAAACTTATTCTGAAAATATCCTTTTTATTTCCACTATGACGCCATATTCACCTTTTTAATTTTTGAAAAAAAACTAGTTCAATTTAATATTTCACGTGAAAATCTTTCAACTAAAAAGAAATAAATTATTATTACGGCTTTTGAAATTTTTGCTACAATGAAGTAAAAATGTTACGTCTTCTATGAAAAATGTCCGTTGATTTTCAATGAAAAAAAGCGAAAATTGGAATTATTAAGAAAAATATTTGAATAATGTAAAAATAAATTGGCCCATGTTTCTCTCTGGGTTATAATTCACCCATATGCAAAGGCATTTTACCATTCGTTTTGACCCTGACGTCAGGCAATCGTTTTTACACTTTAATTTTATAATATCATTAAAATTAGTAAAGAATAAAAAATGAGTGGCATCAGGGACAAAAAGGTGGAAAGAATAAATGAAAAAGTTATGATCTCCATAGGCTTTTCCATGTTAAATTAACATTGAGAAGTGACACTGGAAATAAATAAGTATTGCGCTGCCGCGCAATACTTAAATATGCTAGTTGAATTGAAATAGATATTTTATTGGATTTTGTGTCTTTTGGATAAAATATCTTTTCCTCAGGTATCCAACAATTGAAAAGCTTTAGTTATGTGTGTGATCTTTCTAAAAAAAACTGATATACCGTATAACACGCCTTGGCGTATGACACGCATCCCTAATTTGAGAGTATATATTTTTATTTCAAGCATATACTTTTGCATAACACGCATCAACTTTCACCACGAAATCAAACCAGAAATTCCAGCTTTCCCCCACTTCAGATAATATCTCTTTTCTTTGCTACATGTGACGGTCGTTTCCGGTCTCAATTATTATCCACTGGAATAAAAAAAAAAAAAAAAAAATCAGTCCGCAAAAAATCTGGTTACAGGTCCTGTCTATTATGCGCTCAAACTTCCTTCCAGCCCATCTGCACGAATGCGCCAATCTGACCAAGGCAAAATTTGAGATATGTTAAGATCCCATAGAACAGATAGAATTAAAAAAGTATTAACGAATCTAATACAGATTTGGCAGTGATTCCAGCTGGACTTACTTAAAAAACATTTACGAAAGAAGGTAATATGCGGCATGCGTCATGAACGCAAATGTGTGAAAGGGTTATAACTTCATGGAAAAAAATCAAACTGGAAAAAACTGTTAAATCATTTTTAGGTAGCTTTCTTTACAAAAAAGCTACCTATTGCAGCCGTTCGGAGGAAAGCGATTTCAAAAAATTTTGGTATATTTTCATCGATCATGACCCCCAGACCCCGAAACCACCCTCCGTTCAAAATTGATATATATATATATATATATATATATATATATATCTGGCCTATGTCACACTGTAACTCCCGTAATTATGAACCGATTTCGATGTAATTCGGTGTGTACATAGTACATACCAATGTCTCGACCGAGTTCGTTGGCCAGCTTCATCCGCCGTTTTGTTTGGAAATGGCGGCCGTTTAAAATTTTTAAAAAAATTTAAAACTTGAAATGTGGTACCAAAAAATTAAAAATGGAAAAATATTTTTTTCTTATGTATTTTACCTTTATACAAAGATTCCGGAGCAGTTTTTGTTTCGTCTATATCTTAAAAGATGGCTGAGTTATAGCATTTTGAATTTCTAGCGTGGCTGACATTTTGAAACGTCCTGAATTTTGTCACGCGATAAAAGGCGTATTTATGAACCGATTTGGATGTAATTCGGTGTGTACATAGTACATACCAATCTCTCGACCGAGTTCGTTGGCCAGCTTCATCCGCCATTTTGTTTCAAAATGGCGGCCATTTAAAATTTTTTTTTTAATTTAAAATTTGAAATGTGGTACCAAAAAATTGAAAATGGAAAAATATTTTTTCCTTATGTATTTGACCTTTATACAAAGATTTCGGAGCAGTTTTTGTTTCGTCTATATCTTAAAAAATGGCTGAGTTATAGCATTTTGAATTTCTAGCGTGGCTGACATTTTGAAACGTCCTGAATTTTGTCACGCGATAAAAGGCGTATTTATGAACCGATTTGGATGTAACTTCGTTTATACATAGTACATACCAATGTCTCGACCGGGTTCGTTGGTCAACTTCACCCGCCATCTTGTTTAAAAATGGCGGCCATTTAAATTTTTAAGAAAAATTTAAATTTGAAATGTGGTACCAAAAATTGAAAATTGAAAAAATATTTTCCTCTTATGTGTTTGACCTTGATAAAAAGATTCGGGAGCAGTTTTTGTTTCGTCTATATCTTAAGAAATGGCTGAGTTATAGCCTTTTGAATTTCTAGCGTGGCTGACATTTTGAAACGTCCTGATTTTTCTCACGTAATAACAGGCGTATTTATGAACCGACTTGGATGTACCTTGGTGTGTACATAGTACATACAAATATCTCGACCGAGTTCGTTGGCCAGCTTCATCCGCCATCTTGTTTCAAAATGGCGGCCATTTAAAAAAATTAAAAAATAAAAAAAATTAAATGAGATACCAAAAAATTGGAAAATGAAAAAGATTTTTTTTTTGTATGTGTTTGACCTTAATACAAAGATTCCGGAACAGTTTTTCTTTCGTCTATATCTAAAAAAAAAATGGCTGAGTAATAGCATTTTGAATTTCTCTTGTGGCTGACATTTTAAAACGACCTGATTTTTGTCACGCGATAACAGGCGTATTTATGAACCTATTTGGATGTAACTTGGTCTGTACATAGTACATACCAATGTCTCGACCGAGTTCGTTGGCCAGCTTCATTCGCCATCTTGTTTCAAAAGTGTTGCCATTTAAAAAAATTAAATTTAAAATTCAAAATGAGGTATTAAAAAATTGGAAAATGAAAAAGATTTTTTTTTATGTGTTTGGCCTCGATACAAAGATTCCGGAGCAGTTTTTGTTTCTGAAAATTTGTTCTTTTGTTGATATCTTAAAAAATGGTTGATTTATAGCACTTTGAATTTCTAGCATGGCTAACATTTTGAAACGATCTTGTATTTGTCACGCGATAACACACGTATTCGCCTATTTCGATGTAAGAAAGCATGTGGATAGTATACATCAACACCTCGACCAAGTTCGCTGGCCAGATTCATCAGCCATCTTGTTTCAAAATGGCGGCCATTAAATTAAAAATATATATATATATTTAAAGTGAAGTGCAAAAAATTTAGAAATTGAAAAAGGTTTCTTTCTTAAGTATTTGATCTTGATATAAGTATTCAGGAGCATTTTTTGTTTGTCTTTACCTTAAAAAATGGCTCAGATATAGCAGTTTCAATTTCTATTGTGGGTGACATTTTGAAAAATCTGATTTTTTGCATGCGACAGCATTCCTATATATTAACCGATTCCGATGTGAGTGAGCATGTGCACAGCAGTTACTAAGGTCTCGACCAAGTTCACTGCTTAGCCTCATCCACCATGTTGTCTTAAAATGACAGGCAGTATAAGAAATTGCCGAATTTGGCAGCCAAATATAAGTTACTTTAAAGAAAAGCAGCTTGGATAAAGCTGACTAATTTCGCGAAATTCTCATTCATTATATTGATAAAAATTAGTATTGAATCTCCTATATTCGGTTTCCACTAAATTGAGCTTCGTGTGTTTGCATGATATAAGTTGGCTTTTTTTAAATAAGGATTATGAAAGCTACCTCTTCCTCCCGGCACTGGCCGGAAGGACTTTTAAAATGTGGAATATCAATTGAACTTGATGGTACCGAGGATGCCTATTTATGTATAGGTGAAAGCGGCAGTTAGGGATAAAACACATGAAAGCGACAGTGGAGAAGATGATGACATTCCCTAAAATATAATTAAGGATGAGTACAATGAACTTTTCATTTTAACTGATAAGGAAGATTAAGTTTGTTAGAAAAAATATATTGTAAGTTCCCTTGTTTATATTGATATATAAATGCATTTAACTATATCTCTAAAAATTTGGAATGTTTTTCTTCTTATGATTTAACATCAACGATTTTATATTCGGCGTATAACACGCACACGAAAAAATGAAGTGATTTTTCAGAGTTTAAAGTGCGTGTTATACGCCGAGATATACGGTAGTTATTAATACTAGGGGATCGAACCCGAGCTCCTCGGGTTACAGAGTATAGGTGAAAATCATTTTTTTTATTGTAATTATTTTTTTACATGTAATATATATTTTAGATTGCCACTAACATCAAAAAGAAATTTTACCTGAAAAATATCAATTATGCAATCAAATAAAGTTTTAAAATTTATTAAAAGCGATACTTTCACATGTCATCGCATGCCAGGAGTTATTAGCCCAAGATTTTGCGACTTACGGCAGTCTTTCCGATCATTTCAGTGCTTTAAGCGCGTGGTTCAATCACATGTCTGTTAAATTTGTTTCTTATTTACATTATTTTATTTATTTTTCTATGGAGGAAGTTTTAATTTTGTTATGGAACATTAGACGGAAACAAATGCTGAACTTTTTACATTGTTTTAAGGGCAAGAGGATTAATCTTTTGTAATCGAGCTACACGAGATAGATAAATTTAAAAATAATTCATGCTTGAAAATCTATATATATTATGCTATCGTATGTGGCACAGAAATAGCGATTATTTGTTAATTGTTTAATGGCAACACTTGAATGAAACGCATCTCATTGGTTATTGTGTAATATTTTTAAAAAGGGAATAACAATAAATAAAAAAAAGTTTAATTAATAACTATAGAACAAAACAATTTATATAATTAAAAAAATAAAATAATAGTAAATAAACAATTTATTAATAAATAAAAAACAACATCCGGGTTACTATATCAAGCAAAATAACGACAGTTTGGCGCCAGTTAAGTACCCCGGTGCGTATATGACATTGGCGTCAGAAAAAAATCGTGCCAACGTGGTGCGTATATGACATCTGTGCCGTCTTTTATTCATGTCATTTAAAATACAATAAATAAATAAATAAATAAATAAAGGTATTTTTCCAATGTAGGTACTTGGCGAACTAGAGAAAAGGTCCATGGCGGGAAAAGAAATTTGGCAACGTATTTTCTGGCAACCTATTTCATCAAAATATTTTTTTCGAAGAAAACTACATAAAAGTTGCTATGATCGCAAAAAGTTCGTACTTTCATGTTAGCTAGGCGCAATTCTCGCCAATAGCATTTTTTAACTCGCCAGCAGCATTTTTTATTTTTCGACGGGTAAATTAAAACAATGCTTTGGTGTTGAAATTAAATGGTTTATGGTATTTATTCTTTTCTTTTCTTTTCTTTTACTTTTTTTAAAGAATTTTTTTTAAGTAAAATTCATGAATTTGAAATGTTTCAGTTTTAAATTAAAGTCATCCATTTTAAACTGAGTGAAAGGATTATAGTTTAATCTAAATTAATGAAATATGATAAAATGCGACGGGTACAATGTTTGGCGATTTATCACATGTGTCCGACTAACATAAAAATACCGAGTTCTTGTTTTCTCTATCAGAATCTTCCGATTTGGCGAAGGATTGAGCAAGTAAATTAAATTATGAATAAAAGTAACATGATACAATGCCTAGCATACATTTAAGGGAGACCAAATAGGTCGCCACGGGCGACTAGTTATTTAAAAAACTGTAATAACTCAGTCAATTAAGATACAATTTTCAAACAAATTGCATTTGAAAATAGATTTTATTCTCTATTTGACGGTGTAAAAATTGAAAATGTGCTATATTTGGAAACTTAAAAAATTGCTGACATAGCACGCTTATAATTTCAATTTCTTTTTTTTTTCAGTTTTTATGAGAAAATTTCAACAAAAGGTACAGTAATATATTATTTTCTTTCCTCCGTGATTATTTCCCCTTTACTTTCAACCCTCCATGACTTCCAACAGAAATGGAGTACTCCAGTTGCCACAATTACAAAAATTGTATTAAAAACTACAAAAAAAATTAATATCTCAAAAATAAATTGAGATACAGCTTTCAAACAAATTGCATTAAAAAGTACATTTTTTCCCTTATACGACGGTGTAAAAATTTTAAATGTGCGATGTTTAAAAGTTTAAAATTCTGCAGTAAAGAAAATTGCAAAATCTAAATTTCATTTCAAATTTCAAAGTGTTGCCATTCGCAAAATGACGTATGCGTTACGCACAGATATGTTTGTCCTTTATAATATAGATTAAAAGTTTAAAATTCTGCAGTAAAGAAAATTGCAAAATCTAAATTTCATTTCAAATTTCAAAGTGTTGCCATTCGCAAAATGACGTATGCGTTACGCACAGATATGTTTGTCCTTTATAATATAGATAGCATATAATTAAATTTCTATAGTTCTGATTAAATTTTCTTAAAATTATCTATAAGATATACATTTGTTGTACCTTAAAACGTTGAAATTTATATTCTTAACTCAGTAAAGAATAACAGTTTCTTTCAATTCTTCCGCTTAGAAGAAACCTATTTCTTCCGGCCCGATTTACATGGTTTTTTTCCAATTTGAAAGAAATTTGCCAATCCTGTTTTAATCCTATCTAGGATCATGTTAGAATTTTCGCAGGTCGTTAGAAATAATTTATTGAAATTGTATTTCTACGTTATGCAAATGTTGTTCCCAAATTTGACTTTTTCTCGTAAATTAATTGTAATGCTCTAAATATTACAGTACAGTCATTCAGGGTAACTTTGATCCGTATTTTCTCTATTTTCATATGCCACACTCTTATTTTAAAGCTATTGTTGCAACTAGGGGCATAAAAGAGAAGAAATGGCCCTAAATTATTATATGACTATCAAAAATTAAGGAATAATAATAATATAAGCTATAAAAAATGAATTTTTATCCTGGTTCAAAGTTACCCAGCCATTTACAGTAACTTTGCGCCATTTGATAAATATTATCTAAAATAATTCATTATAAAAAAAAAGTATTATAGTTAGGACAACTTTAAACCCCCAAAAATGTTTTCAGATATGTAAAGACTCCGAATTTAAATTTCCCAACATCACAAGATTTGTATAATTTATGATATTACAACAAATATCAGGAAAAGTGGAAGAAGAGAACCATGAACATTTAGAAATATAAAAAAAAAACCTGTTTATTGCTCATATAAAACATAAAAATGCAGTGGAAAACAACTTTCAATGTTTCATCTCAATAATATATCCATAGTTACAGTAAAACATACTAGTACTAGTATTTTTCAAACAAGAATGAAAAATTCCGAATGTATGAAATGTCAAATTTGCGTAGCTCCGCCCCGAAAAACACCTTTAAATGAATTGTATGTATTTTACACATATTTGTGAAAATATTTACATGTTACATCTAATGTTCATTTTCGGCATTTACATAAAATATACGTGCAAATATGGGGAATTTTTTACAGTAGCACCTTTAATTAGTAAATTATAAACATTAGTAAAACTTTGAGCCGGCTCAAATTTACCCTGAAAATGTGGTAAATTGTTAGTGCCTTCTTATTTTGCATTTTATTAACTATTAATAAATAAATAATCACAAAATATTATCACATTTACAACATTCAGACAATAATATGTCTGATAAATGAGTATATTGTTACTTACTATGAAAATTTAATTGGATTACAACAACTTCAAAAGAGCATTCAAAATTACCTTTAAAACAGTACTTCACGAAAATAGTTAGATGACGCATTTAATTGCATATAATGTTGCTAATTTATTTTCTAAAATAAAGAGTAGAAATCCCAGTTTAGAACTTTGCCAACAGAGCACAGTTCTGGAGCTTATTTAGTCTTTTGGAGTTAAATATATTGAAAATTAGGTGCAAAATTACACCTCATGCTTCAAAGTTACCCTGAATGACTGTATAATAAATGCATGCGAAAGAAGCAGGATGAATGTTTAAATGACTTAGTTTCATTCGATAGCTTTATGAATTATCGATGGAAATATTACAATAAATATTGTCCACAGTCTTCTTTCACATCAGATAAAAATGGAAACCTTCCGATGGCAATCGCTGCGGGAGATTTAAATTGTGTAGTTTTGTGATAAAATTTTATGCATATCAAACATTGGCACATAACACAATTGTTAATGTATTAAAAAATGAAAGTAGTTTGTTTCTTAACAAAATTCAAATTCTTTGTGTTTTGCATATGCTAAAAAAACTGAAATAGACGAACGAAACTATTAAAACTTACTCTAATAAAGAACATGAACCTATGTAGAACCTTATTGTGTCTATATCTTTTTAATCAAATTATGATACAAAAATTGTACGCATCAAATACTCAAGTTATGAACATCAGGCTATTTTTTACAGATGTGGATTTCTGATACATCATTAGAAAAGACGCAGAAATAAAATCACAGCTAAATCTATTGACAATTTGTTTGCAAACACGTTTTGCTCCAAATTATCTGCGAAATGTACGTTAGAGCAAGCTCTTTTTTTCTTTGAAAGTTTACACTTAAAACTGCTGTATTCTATCATGTTATATTACAATATGAGCAAATCTTGTGTGCGTGTACTATGTCAATTTTATCTAAAAATCGGCTCTAAAGATTTTGACTAAATTTGGTATCCTACCGTTTTGGGATACAAGAAGACCATTGGGCTAGGTCTCATGTTTGAGAAAATTCGATTAGTGGATCATTTTGGGGTCACTATAGGTCAATGGATTTCAATGGGAATGAAGTTACAATTATTTAAACCGTTATTAAAAACAGGTATGAAATTGCTGTACAGTTGGCAGAAATGAAGTCGTAAAATGTAACATTTCGCCCAATGTGGCAAAATATTGACGACAGTGGCGAAATTTATGCGGTAAAATCGACTTTCAAGATTACGAATGCCAAAACAAATGCTTGGCGCCAAATGAAAGAATGTCGCCAAATTAGGCGATATTTTTCGAAAAAATTCGTTTTCAGAATCTGAAGAAACTTTCTAGAAATTTTCAATAGGAGCTGAGGTACATGATTTATGCGGTAATTTATACGGTAAAATCGACTTTCAAGATTACAAATGCCAAAACAAATGCTTGGCGCCAAATGCAAGAATGTCGCCAAATCAGGCGATATTTTTCGAAAAAATTCATTTTCAGAATCTGAAGAAATTTTCTAGAAATTTTCAATAGGAGCTGAGGTACATGATTCAACCAATCAGCACATACAACTTTCTCGCAATTAATCCCACTCCTATATAACAAAGTTCTTAGGTCGAAGTCTAATGTCTGTGAAGTTGTACAGTGAACCTTGCGATTATGATTAAATATATGTAGATTCATTATGATAAAATTTAGAAATATGTACAGTACATAGTATTAATATTGATAGTTTCTGTAAATCACAATTTTATAAATTAAAATTCTTTATAGCAATAATACGGCGGGAATTTTTTGTTATATCGAGTTGAATGCAAAGCTAATTTTAACCGAGCATAATAATGCGATCTGCGACGTAATTTTTTGAAACGCCATCATTCAATTCTTCACGCACTCTTTCAAATTACGCGCGTTATTTATTATTTTTACGTCGATTTTTATTTTCATACTCGTAACTCAAGTCACAATTATGGTTTATAAGTTAAATAAATTTCGTCAATTTATAATTGGCAAAAATTGCAATTTTCACTATAGGTTGCAGGAAAAAAATCGTGAATTCCGTTAATTTGCCGCCGAAAACAATTGCAAATTTCGTCAGTCAGTTAAAAATCGCGAATTTCATTACTCGTCGGCCGATACTATTTGTATCAATATAAGAAATTCCCGAGTTGCTAATTACGTCAGTTGCTAGTCGAAAAATACGTCGAATTTCATCGATAGGGCACGGAAAAATCGAGTGTTTCGTCGATCGTGCGTGAAAAAGTCGCTAATTTTGGTGATCGATCACGTGAAAATCACGAGTTTAGTTAGTTTACTGGGAGAAAAAGTCGTCAATTTCGCCAATTTTCCGTGGGAAAATTGCAAATTTCGTCAGCCATTTAAGATATGCAAATTTCGCCGATCGGGCGCGGAAAAGTCGCAAGTTTCGTCGATCGGGTGAAGAAAAATTGCGAGATTTGCCGATTGGGCATGAAAAAATTGGAAATTTCGTTGATCGGCTGCGGAAAAATCACGAGTTTCGTCAGTTTATTGCGAGAAAAAAGTCGCGAATTTCGACAATTTGCCGAGGGGAAAAATTTAAATGAAAGTCATGAGCTTCGTCAGTTTATCGCGAGAAAAAGTCGCGAATTTTCTCAAGAGTTTCAGTTAGGTAAGAATCACTAATTTCATTGACTGGGCGGGAAAAAATTGGAAATTTCGTCGACCGGGCACGAAAAAATTGCGAGTTCTGTCGATCGTGCGCGGAAAAATCAGGAATTTTGTCGAGCGGGTGCAGAAAAATCGCGAATTTTGTCTATCGAGCGCGGAAAAATTGCGAATTTGTCGATCGGACGCGAAAAAAATGCAAATTTCGTCGATCGGCTACGGTGAAATCGCGAGTTTCGGCAGTTTATCGCAAGGAAAAGTTGTGAATTTCGACAATTCGCCAAGGGAAAAAATTGAAAATTTCATCAATCAGTTAACAATCGCGAATTTTGTTGACTGGGGCAGAAAAATCGCGAATTCCGTTGATAAGATGTGGAAAATCACGAATTTTGTCGATCAAGCCCGAGAAAATCTAAAATTTTGTTGATTGGCTGCAGAAAATTTGAGAGTTTCTTCAATTTAACTTCGTTCATAAAGTTCACATTTTTTTTCCGCACTAGCCACTTTCATGCATATGTTTGTTTTTTAGCACTTTTAATAAAGCAAAATTTAATCACCCCGAATAAAGTCAAGGAATATTTTTACTCCTGAAAATAATTTTATATATTGAAAATAATCTTTGTATATATCTCTGTTATATATACAAATATAAACTGTTGATATATCCTTGCCGACTGAATTGGGTATGATATGTTGACTGTGTAGGGGAACCTAAAGGGGTAAAACTGCCAATCCTTTGAAATCATGTCTTTTATAGGCCACAGATCTCCCACCTCCCCGAAATAGAATTATCTCTGTGTTACTGATGTGGCCCTCGACAACCCAGGCATTTTTGTAAGTGGCCCGTCTCTTAAAAAGTTTGTGCACCCCTACTCTACGGTTTCTTTTATAATCGATGTACAGTATAGATTAGAGGAAAAAATTATCTTACTTTCATTGACATTTATTTGGATGGTTTCTATGTCTATTTTTCAGTCCATTTTAGAATAATATAATAATTTGCACATTGCATAATACTTGCAAGACACTTTTGTCACAGTAACGAAGCGAGGTAAAATATGTATAAACTTGTCATAAATTTCACCAAAAAAGGTCAAATACCCCGAATAATAAGTTTCGTGAATTTAATTAATTCCCATTGAATGAGATTGTTTTAAAACGTAAATCTTATATAAATTTCTCACACACTCTTAAAATTCCCAGACAAACGTTTCGCATTATCATAAACATTTATTATCAACGTTTTTACTCAATGGCTTGCATTGAAAACAAACGGAGATAAAATTTTATCACGTTTATCGCGTTGTATTTTTTCAAGCCATTCGGACTCGGGTATTTCTTGAGTTGTGCATCTGAATTTCGCATTGTGTAAGATTTACAAGCCTATTGAGATATTCGGAGTAGGAGAATAGGTTATTGGCCGACGAATAGCATTCGAATTTGAATTCAAGTTCAGGAAATTGTTTGCATATATGATTGAATTCCGGTTGCATCTTTAAGAAAACAATACATGTGGGTAAGAACTTTATTTCATCCATAAATTAGATATATACCATGCTGTTATACTGTTGTCAAATGAACCCTTTCGATTTAAATACGGCGAGAAATATTTGATTTCAAAGGAAATGCTTTATCTTATCGCCTCGCTAAATTCCTTGCGAACAAGAACAATCTTGTGGAATGTTTTCTTTTCTTTTCTTTTCTTTTTTTAGTTTAATAAAACTATTTTGTCTTTATTTTCTCTTGGAACATTTACAAAATTTCTTAATTTCTTGGGGTTTCTTTTTAATAATTAATCTTATTCGAACAAAAAGTTCATAGTTCAGCTTATTTTATGTTTATACTGGCCAATTAAAAAAAAAGTGTAGTTTTTACCAAGTAGCGTAATTTTTATCTAATTTCTACAAAGACGATGATTCAGAAAAAGTTTCGAATTGTTTCGAAAAACGGTTTTGTTCTCTTTTTCCTTAGATATTGGGGGAGAGAAATTAATAATAATGACATCACAAGATCCGCCCGTATTCGGTAGGCCCACGAAACTAATTAAAACTCCTTAAGACGTTCGAAATTGATTTTGTAGTAGAATTTTAAAAATACCAGGTTTAAGTAAAACATTCTTGATTTTCTCCATTTTGTCATAAACATTTCCCAATTCTGACTTCTGGTTCGCATTCACCACTTTTAAGAAAACTAGGGGATAAGCCTGGTTTTCCCGGGTTACAGAATATAGTTGAAAACTGAAAACCATCATATATATTATTTCTGAGGTCAACAGCTTTTTTTCTCTGCTCATACAGTGCATGTCAAAAGCACAGCCTAAAATTTAAAAATAAAATTTTATTATTGACTGAAAGTTACTTTCCGTTTCACATGACTTACTAATTGTAGTTTTAAAAAGATGTTTAACAGATCTATGCTTTAAAATTTATCTCAAATAATAGAATTTATCAAAAGACCAAAATTGAATGTGTCAAAAGTTTAAGCACAGTAGTTCTTTAGTCTTTAGTAGAACAAGAATAATCAAAATTATTACTTGATTATTGCTACATTCTGCTGAATTATTTTAAATATACGGCCATCCATCGATAAAATGAGGTTCTGTATTGTTTCTGGTTCAATTTTAAACCACGCGTTCTCAAAGGCATCTTTCAAATCTTTAACTGAAGAATACTGCTTTCCATTTGCGTAAATTGCATGAGTGAGAATACCCCGAACATTTTCTGCAGGGTTTAAATCATGGTTAATTGCCGGCCATTTCAAAACAGATATTTTTTCGGCCATTAGCCACGTTGAAGTTGAGTTTGAGGTATAGATCGAAGCGTTATCATGTTGAAATAACCATTTCTCCCCCCCCCCAAAAAAAAAAAACAAAAAAAAAAAACTTGGCAACAGGGATCAAATGATAGGCAAGTGTTTTTGATAGTTTTTAGAGTCTCCATGACCACTGATGAACGCTGGAGATGTCTAGCCATTGAAAGAAATAGCCCCCTCCATACCATTACACAACCACCACCATGTTGTCGGCTAAATATACTCCTAGGTTCCTTGCGAATATCATGTCAATAGTACTTAAATACGTCAGTGCCATCGAGGTTCCATTATTTTTCATAACTGAATATGACATTCAGCCACTTATCACCAAATGACATATGCTCTTTGGCCCACTGTAACCTAGCTTCTTTATGGTATCGTTTCAGACATGGTAACCGAACCATTTTACTGTTTTTAATGTATTCCGATTCCAAAACTCTTCTATGAACAGTTTCTTTCGATATTTGTCCTTCAACTGCATGTTTTATTTGCGAAAGAGAGTAATTATCAGTTGAAGCCAAGTTTCTGATGCGGCGGTCTTCGCGCAAAGTAGTCACTAGTGGCCTTCCTGGACGGAATTTTCGTTTGAAATCATTACCACGAGCCAAAACCTGATGAATATCTCGTTTTGATCTTTTTAATGCACTTGCAATTTCAGAAACAGCCATGTTTTGCTCTCATGCTCCAGATATTTATCACCTCCTCCTCTGAAAATTCTTTCGACTTAGGCATTTTGTACTAACTCAAAAACAACAACTGACTGCTTCTTATACATCCAGAAATCATTTGCGTGCGTAACTGCTTACATCAGTTTGTAAAATTTGCCTAAAACGATTTTGTGCTTAAACTTTTGACACGGTTATTTTTCTATTCTTAAACTTCATGGTTTGAAAAAAAATTTAAAAGATACTTTTATTGAATATGGTGTTAAAACTGCTATTATTAACACTAGGAGATCAAACCCAGGCTTCCTGGGTTACAGAATATAGATAAAACTTTTTTTTTTTATTGAAAAGTCTAATAGATTTGTTTCATTTAATATATAGTGGCTCCAAAAAGTGTTCATGCGCTTTAAACATTTGTAGTAAAAGGGAAGTACACTGGAATTGAATTTGAATATGAAGTGCAATATTTTTCACATACACTGGTTATCAAAAATTAAGGAAAAGTCACAAAATGCTAATTTTTAAATACGCGAATTCTCAAAAGGAAGTAATATAATTTGAATAATTACTATCTCTGCAGAACAGCTAGTCCATATAACATTTCATTCAGGTCACACGTGGTCACAAGAGTCACTGTCACTACGGCGAAACAAAAAATAGGAAATTCCATTAAAGTCACATGGTGACTTTCTGTCACATGACTTTGTCAAATGGTAACAGAGACCCTACTGTAAAGTCACCACTGTGAAAAGTGGTGAAAAGTCACCATGTCACTTTAATTTGACATTATTTGGTGATTTATCATAATGCAACGTTCACAATGACTTTGAAATTGAGTCTCCAGATGAGAGTCACACGAGAGTCTCAATGAAATGACATTGTAAAGTCACCTGGTGACTCGCCACAAAGCAGCAGTCACAGTGACCTGTCAGTGGAGTCACATATAGTAGTCATTTGAGACTCATAAAAGAGACGTATGGAATTTCCTATTTTTTGTTTCGCCGTAGTGACTGTGACTCTTGTGACCATGTGTGACCTGAATGAGATGCTATATGGACTAGCTGTTCTAAAGGAATAGTAATTATTCGAATTATATTACTTCCTTTTGAGTATTCCCGTATTTAAAAATTGGCATTTTGTGACTTTTCCTTAATTTTTGATAACCAGTGTAATATCTGTGTTATTCTAAATAATACCCAACATTAATAAAATATTGTCTTATTTTCTTTTTGCACGCTTTTTTCCCTACACATTATCCCTACACATTATCCCTACACATGCTAGTGAGCATGTGTAGGCGTGATAAGTAGGGAAAAAAGCGTGCAAAAAGACGTTCGTCTGACATTAGCCGTGAAAACGGAAGGAGACAGAGAAAAAACACGCCACAAAAGTCTTCGCACTTTGAAAGATTTACGGATAAATTCATAATTAAAATTATCGTCTGTCGCTTTATTTTTATTTTTGCATTGTGGTGGCACTTAAAAAATCGTTTGGTTTTAATTTTTGATTGCTTTCACCGTAAAATTCTATTTATTATTTAAAAATGGCTCGTAGTCGTTAAAAAATATTATTTTTCTCATAGTAGGGGAAGATAGGGATACTTGAGCCACTTTTTTTTTTTTAAATTTATACTTTCTTAGAACAAAATAAAATATTGTAGTTGAAAATTTGATATTTTTTCTTCAATTGAAAATCATTTTCAGTTAATTTTGAACTATTATTTTTTGTTTAATAAATTTTTACTTTTTCTTCTACATTGTGGCTCAAGTATCCCCATGAGGGGTATACTTGAGCCATGGTGAAGGGATACTTGAGCCAATACTAATACCTACAAAAATAATATTTTTCTTTTTATTATTTTATAAATGTTTTACATAGTGATAAATTAAGATACACTAAGTCCTTCGAAACCAGTTGTGAAAACAAAACTAGTAAAAAGATCATTTTTTGTAGTGATAATAGGTGGTCGAAGGATCATTTCAACTTGGGTTTCATCGATGATAGCAACATCCTCAGTTGGTGGTTAAGTTAAAAAAAAAGTTACAGTAACAGAGGTTACAATTTCAGTATACAATATTTAATCTTAAAATAATACATTAACAAAATAAATATTTTAATATTTTGGCCCTAACTAGTTAAAATATTAGAGATTATGACCAGTAAAATCAGTTTAAAAAAGTGATTTTAATATTAGTCAAAAAGTTAAATCGAAAACTATGCCTACATTTATCTAGACAGACTATTTTGTTAGTCAAAATGAAAAAAAAAAAGGATATTTTCATTAACAAAATATACATTTTTAAACATATGTTTTCAAATTAAGTCCTTATTGATTATTTTTTAATGAAAAAAATAAAAAAGAGTTCTTTCTCATTTTACCCAGGAAAAAAAAAATCTGTACTTTTCGGTTAGCCGTGCGCCAGTGTTATATATACATATAAATATACATACATATATGTATATATACACATCTATATATATGCATATATTGTATATATACACACATATATATATATATATATATATATGTATATATATAAGTATATATACATACATGTATATATACATATATATGTATATATAACACTGGCGCCCGGCTAACCGAAAAGTACCAAAAAAACCTCCCCATTTTACGCAGAAAAAAAATAAAAATCTATCTGTGAACATGAAAGACTTATTTTTTTGTTTCACCCATATGTCTAATTTCCTAGTAGGGATGTTTGAGCATGGCTCATGTATCCCCAATCTCAGTGGCTCAAGTATCCCCACTACTACCATTTTTGTTTATCAGACTTTTACTAAGTAATGCATGCAGCTATTTGAATTATTTTAGATTCAAAACACAACTGAAATTATACTTATTAAATCTATCTATATTGTTTCAGCTTAAAACAAAACTTTGATTACAAAAAAATATAAAAAGCACTCACCTAAATATTTACTTCAGATAGGGAAAAAGCAACTATTCATCACTATACTTTCAAAATAGTTCCAAGATATGTGATTTTTTTTTTTTTTTTTTTACATTGTGCAAAACTATAAATATATTATCATGTTGCTAATTTTAGAAAGAAAAATTAACCTACTGTAGAGAAAATAGGGGTGGCTCAAGTATCCCCTATGATCAAGTATCCCCACTCTCCCCTAGAGGTAAATCAGTTCCAAATATTGCTATACTATTTAATTTATTCCATTCTACGGTGCAGTATGTGATAAAACACTTTAAAGAAGAAAATTGGATCGAAAACAATGTAAGTAAAGATCGTCCGTGAAAATTAACACAACGTGATCAGAGATTTTTAATTAGAAAAATTGTGAAGAATCCACGTTTAAGTGCTGTAAAAGTTGTTACACAATTTAATGAAACCTTGTCTACTTCAAGTTTACCTGAAACTGTTCCACGAGTGTTGAGATCAGCTGGATTAGATGGGCGTTCATGCCCGTAGAAAATTTTTTGATAATGCAAAAAACTGAAAGTTTAGGCTTTCCTTTGCAAAATCAATAAATAAATAAACCCGAATCGTATAGGAACAACGTTTTATTTGCAGATGAAAGCAAATTTAATTTTGGTTCCGGTAGGAGCATAACTCTATGGAGAAGAAAAAATGAAGAACTTAATCCCAAGAACTTTGTTGGGACATCTAAGCATGGCGATGGAAGTGTCCTTGTGTGGGGGTACATGGTAGCATCAGGACTAAGTAATTTGGTATTTATTGTTTGCATATTGAATCATGCTCTTTATTTAAATACATTTTAAAAGACAATTTAAAATTATCGGCCGAAAATCTGGATATTGGAAACGACTTTGTTTTTTATCAAGATAACGATCCTAAGCACACGGATCTCAACGTTCGCCTCTGATGTCTCTATAATTGTTCACAAATTCTGAAAACACCATCTCAGTCGCCGAATTTAACCCATATAGAACATTTTGGAGGGAACTGGAGGTTGGAGTACGAATAAACGATATTAAAACGAAAAGCGAACTAAAAACAGTAATGGCCGACGAATGGATGAACATTGATGCAGAAAAAAAAAAAAAAAAAAAAAAAAAAAAAAAACTGGTGAAATCTATTCTCAGACATTTAAAAGCTGTTGTGGATGCTAAAAGATAACCTACTGAGTACTAATTTAACAAAATATTACAATATTTACTAATATATACAAATTTCTTTTAAGTCTACGAAGACTTTTGTGAGGTAGCTTTTTTGTTATTTTTTGATTATTTATTTCTTCAAAATAACATTTTACTATTTTTTAAACACATTTTATGTAGTTTTGTTAAGAATAAGCTATAGATCTTATTATTAAATACCCCTTCTAAATTATTAATTTTAATTAATGGATATAGCACTATTTCATTAAAAAGCGTAACTGTGCAAACACTTTTGGGAGCCACTGTATGCAATTTTAGATTGCTCCTCTAACAACACCCAAAACATGCAATTATATATGCAAATAAACTTTCGAAATTTATTTAAAACGATACTTTCGTGGAATATAAGCCCCGATGTTGAACAATTTAGATTATTTTAAGTGCAAACGGATTTATTTTTCATAATCATCTAGACTTTAAAAAATATATCATGCTTTAAAATTATTTAAAAAGCCATCAAAAATGAGTAAATTGCAATGCAGTTTCCAAACAAATTACGATATAGTTTTTAAACAAATTGCGAATGAAAGTAATTTTTTTCTCGTACTCGACGATGTAAAAATTAAAAGTGCGCGAAGTTTAGAATGTTAACATATGTCAATAGAAGGAAATTTTAACCATCTGCTGTTTCGCACGCATTACGCACAGATTGTTTTTTCCTTTATAATATAGATATACAAGACAGATATTGAAATAAAGTGAATATTTAAAGTTTTATTTTAAAATTGTTATTGTGCTTAAACTATTGACACGCACTGTACTAAAAGCACAGCAATGAATGAGGTATTTTTGAAATGTTGTGCAAGCGCCTGTTGATACAGTATACTTGAGGACGTGAGTTTCAAAACTTGCTTTATTCAAAAAAAAAAAAAAAAAAAAAAAAAAAGGAGTTTTCTCTATCAATCTATCCTATAGGTGAACCTGCATCGAAAAAACGTTACACTGCAAAAAAACTAGTTTTTATCGTCTCTTTCTGGCATTGTAAAATTGTTTACAATGAAAACCAATGAACGCAGTCAGAGGTTTTTTGCGCTTTCGCAAAAACTTTCGTATTCAAAATTTAAAAAAAATAGGAGTTTTTTCTATCAATCTATCCTATAGGTGAACCTGCATCGAAAAAACTCTATAATCTGAAGAAGAACTAGTTTTTATCGTCTCTCTCTGGCATTGTAAAATTGTTTACAATGAAAACCAATGAACGCAGTCAGAGGTTTTTTGCGCTTTCGCAAAAAATTTCGTATTCAAAATTTAAAAAAATAGGAGTTTTTTCTATCAATCTATCCTATAGGTGAACCTGCATCGAAAAAACTGTACAATCTGAAGAAAAACTAGTTTTTATCGTCTCTTTCTGACATTGTAAAATTGTTTACATTGAAAACCAATGGACGCAGTCAGAGGTTTTTCGCGCTTTCGCAAAAACTTTCGTATTCAAAATGTAAAAAATAGGAGTTTTTTCTATCAATCTATCCTATAGGTGAACCTGCATCGAAAATACTCTACAATCTGAAGAAAAATTAGTTTTTATCGTCTCTTTCTGGTATTGTAAAATTGTTTACAATGAAAACCACTGAACGCAGTCAGAGGTTTTTTGCGCTTTCGCAAAAACTTTCGTATTCAAAATTTAAAAAAATAGGAGTTTTTTCTATCAATCTATCCTATAGGTGAACCTGCATCGAAAAAACTGTACAATCTGAAGAAAAACTAGTTTTTATCGTCTCTTTCTGACATTGTAAAATTGTTTACATTGAAAACCAATGGACGCAGTCAGAGGTTTTTTGCGCTTTCGCAAAAACTTTCGTATTCAAAATTTAAAAAAATAGGAGTTTTTTCTATCAATCTATCCTATAGGTGAACCTGCATCGAAAAAACTGTACAATCTGAAGAAAAACTAGTTTTTATCGTCTCTTTCTGACATTGTAAAATTGTTTACATTGAAAACCAATGGACGCAGTCAGAGGTTTTTCGCGCTTTCGCAAAAACTTTCGTATTCAAAATGTAAAAAATAGGAGTTTTTTCTATCAATCTATCCTATAGGTGAACCTGCATCGAATAAACTGTACAATATGAAGAAAAACTAGTTTTTATCGTCTCTTTCTGACATTGTAAAATTGTTTACATTGAAAACCAATGGACGCAGTCAGAGGTTTTTCGCGCTTTCGCAAAAATCTTCGTATTCAAAATTTAAAAAATAGGAGATTTCTCTATCAATCTATCCTATAGGTGCACCTGCATCGAAAAAACTCTATAATCTGAAGAAAAACTAGTTTTTATCGTCTCTTTCTGGCACTGTAAAATTCTTTACAATGAAAACCAATGGACGCAGTCAGAGGTTTTTCACGCTTTCGCAAAAACCTTCGTATTCAAAATGTAAAAAAATAGGAGTTTTTTCTATCAATCTATCCTATAGGTGAACCTGCATCGAAAAAACTCTACAATCTGAAGAAAAACTAGTTTTTATCGTCTCTTTCTGACATTGTAAATTTGTTTACATTGAAAACCAATGGACGCAGTCAGAGGTTTTTCGCGCTTTCGCAAAAACCTTCGTATTCAAAATTTTAAAAAATAGGAGTTTTCTCTATCAATCTATCCTATAGGTGAACCTGCATCGAATAAACTTTACAATCTGAAGAAAAACTAGTTTTTATCGTCTCTTTCTGGCATTGTAAAATTGTTTACAATGAACACCAATGAACGCAGTCAGAGGTTTTTTGCGCTTTCGCAAAAACTTTCGTATTCAAAAAAAGAAAAAAAAATAGGAGTTTTTTCTATCAATCTATCCTATAGGTGAACCTGCATCGAAAAAACTCTACAATCTGACGAAAAACTAGTTTTTATCGTCTCTTTCTGGCATTGTAAAATTGTTTACAATGAAAACCAATGAACGCAGTCAGAGGTTTTTTGCGCTTTCGCAAAAACTTTCGTATTCAAAATTTAAAAAAATAGGAGTTTTTTCTATCAATCTATCCTATAGGTGAACCTGCATCGAAAAAACTGTACAATCTGAAGAAAAACTAGTTTTTATCGTCTCTTTCTGACATTGTAAAATTGTTTACATTGAAAACCAATGGACGCAGTCAGAGGTTTTTCGCGCTTTCGCAAAAACTTTCGTATTCAAAATGTAAAAAATAGGAGTTTTTTCTATCAATCTATCCTATAGGTGAACCTGCATCGAATAAACTGTACAATCTGAAGAAAAACTAGTTTTTATCGTCTCTTTCTGACATTGTAAAATTGTTTACATTGAAAACCAATGGACGCAGTCAGAGGTTTTTCGCGCTTTCGCAAAAACCTTCGTATTCAAAATTTAAAAAATAGGAGTTTTCTCTATCAATCTATCCTATAGGTGAACCTGCATCGAAAAAACTCTATAATCTGAAGAAAAACTAGTTTTTATCGTCTCTTTCTGGCACTGTAAAATTCTTTACAATGAAAACCAATGGACGCAGTCAGAGGTTTTTCACGCTTTCGCAAAAACCTTCGTATTCAAAATGTAAAAAAATAGGAGTTTTTTCTATCAATCTATCCTATAGGTGAACCTGCATCGAAAAACTCTACAATCTGAAGAAAAACTAGTTTTTATCGTCTCTTTCTGACATTGTAAATTTGTTTACATTGAAAACCAATGGACGCAGTCAGAGGTTTTTCGCGCTTTCGCAAAAACCTTCGTATTCAAAATGTAAAAAATAGGAGTTTTTTCTATCAATCTATCCTATAGGTGAACCTGCATCGAAAAAACTCTACAATCTGAAGAAAAACTAGTTTTTATCGTCTCTTTCTGACATTGTAAATTTGTTTACATTGAAAACCAATGGACGCAGTCAGAGGTTTTTCGCGCTTTCGCAAAAACCTTCGTATTCAAAATTTTAAAAAATAGGAGTTTTCTCTATCAATCTATCCTATAGGTGAACCTGCATCGAATAAACTTTACAATCTGAAGAAAAACTAGTTTTTATCGTCTCTTTCTGGCATTGTAAAATTGTTTACAATGAACACCAATGAACGCAGTCAGAGGTTTTTTGCGCTTTCGCAAAAACTTTCGTATTCAAAAAAAGAAAAAAAAATAGGAGTTTTTTCTATCAATCTATCCTATAGGTGAACCTGCATCGAAAAAACTCTACAATCTGACGAAAAACTAGTTTTTATCGTCTCTTTCTGGCATTGTAAAATTGTTTACAATGAAAACCAATGAACGCAGTCAGAGGTTTTTTGCGCTTTCGCAAAAACTTTCGTATTCAAAATTTAAAAAAATAGGAGTTTTTTCTATCAATCTATCCTATAGGTGAACCTGCATCGAAAAAACTGTACAATCTGAAGAAAAACTAGTTTTTATCGTCTCTTTCTGACATTGTAAAATTGTTTACATTGAAAACCAATGGACGCAGTCAGAGGTTTTTCGCGCTTTCGCAAAAACTTTCGTATTCAAAATGTAAAAAATAGGAGTTTTTTCTATCAATCTATCCTATAGGTGAACCTGCATCGAATAAACTGTACAATCTGAAGAAAAACTAGTTTTTATCGTCTCTTTCTGACATTGTAAAATTGTTTACATTGAAAACCAATGGACGCAGTCAGAGGTTTTTCGCGCTTTCGCAAAAACCTTCGTATTCAAAATTTAAAAAATAGGAGTTTTCTCTATCAATCTATCCTATAGGTGAACCTGCATCGAAAAAACTCTATAATCTGAAGAAAAACTAGTTTTTATCGTCTCTTTCTGGCACTGTAAAATTCTTTACAATGAAAACCAATGGACGCAGTCAGAGGTTTTTCACGCTTTCGCAAAAACCTTCGTATTCAAAATGTAAAAAAATAGGAGTTTTTTCTATCAATCTATCCTATAGGTGAACCTGCATCGAAAAACTCTACAATCTGAAGAAAAACTAGTTTTTATCGTCTCTTTCTGACATTGTAAATTTGTTTACATTGAAAACCAATGGACGCAGTCAGAGGTTTTTCGCGCTTTCGCAAAAACCTTCGTATTCAAAATGTAAAAAATAGGAGTTTTTTCTATCAATCTATCCTACAGGTGAACCTGCATCGAAAAAACTCTACAATCTGAAGAAAAACTAGTTTTTATCGTCTCTTTCTGACATTGTAAAATTGTTTACATTGAAAACCAATGGACGCAGTCAGAGGTTTTTCGCGCTTTCGCAAAAACCTTCGTATTCAAAATTTAAAAAATAGGAGTTTTCTCTATCAATCTATCCTATAGGTGAACCTGCATCGAAAAAACTCTATAATCTGAAGAAAAACTAGTTTTTATCGTCTCTTTCTGGCACTGTAAAATTCTTTACAATGAAAACCAATGGACGCAGTCAGAGGTTTTTCACGCTTTCGCAAAAACCTTCGTATTCAAAATGTAAAAAAATAGGAGTTTTTTCTATCAATCTATCCTATAGGTGAACCTGCATCGAAAAACTCTACAATCTGAAGAAAAACTAGTTTTTATCGTCTCTTTCTGACATTGTAAATTTGTTTACATTGAAAACCAATGGACGCAGTCAGAGGTTTTTCGCGCTTTCGCAAAAACCTTCGTATTCAAAATGTAAAAAATAGGAGTTTTTTCTATCAATCTATCCTACAGGTGAACCTGCATCGAAAAAACTCTACAATCTGAAGAAAAACTAGTTTTTATCGTCTCTTTCTGACATTGTAAATTTGTTTACATTGAAAACCAATGGACGCAGTCAGAGGTTTTTCGCGCTTTCGCAAAAACCTTCGTATTCAAAATTTTAAAAAATAGGAGTTTTCTCTATCAATCTATCCTATAGGTGAACTGCATCGAAAAAACTTTACAATCTGAAGAAAAACTAGTTTTTATCGTCTCTTTCTGGCATTGTAAAATTGTTTACAATGAACACCAATGAACGCAGTCAGAGGTTTTTTGCGCTTTCGCAAAAACTTTCGTATTCAAAAAAAGAAAAAAAAATAGGAGTTTTTTCTATCAATCTATCCTATAGGTGAACCTGCATCGAAAAAACTCTACAATCTGACGAAAAACTAGTTTTTATCGTCTCTTTCTGGCATTGTAAAATTGTTTACAATGAAAACCAATGAACGCAGTCAGAGGTTTTTTGCGCTTTCGCAAAAACTTTCGTATTCAAAATTTAAAAAACTAGGAGTTTTTTCTATCAATCTATCCTATAGGTGAACCTGCATCGAAAAAACTGTACAATCTGAAGAAAAACTAGTTTTTATCGTCTCTTTCTGACATTGTAAAATTGTTTACATTGAAAACCAATGGACGCAGTCAGAGGTTTTTCGCGCTTTCGCAAAAACTTTCGTATTCAAAATGTAAAAAATAGGAGTTTTTTCTATCAATCTATCCTATAGGTGAACCTGCATCGAATAAACTGTACAATCTGAAGAAAAACTAGTTTTTATCGTCTCTTTCTGACATTGTAAAATTGTTTACATTGAAAACCAATGGACGCAGTCAGAGGTTTTTCGCGCTTTCGCAAAAACCTTCGTATTCAAAATTTAAAAAATAGGAGTTTTCTCTATCAATCTATCCTATAGGTGAACCTGCATCGAAAAAACTCTATAATCTGAAGAAAAACTAGTTTTTATCGTCTCTTTCTGGCACTGTAAAATTCTTTACAATGAAAACCAATGGACGCAGTCAGAGGTTTTTCACGCTTTCGCAAAAACCTTCGTATTCAAAATGTAAAAAAATAGGAGTTTTTTCTATCAATCTATCCTATAGGTGAACCTGCATCGAAAAACTCTACAATCTGAAGAAAAACTAGTTTTTATCGTCTCTTTCTGACATTGTAAATTTGTTTACATTGAAAACCAATGGACGCAGTCAGAGGTTTTTCGCGCTTTCGCAAAAACCTTCGTATTCAAAATGTAAAAAATAGGAGTTTTTTCTATCAATCTATCCTATAGGTGAACCTGCATCGAAAAAACTGTACAATCTGAAGAAAAACTAGTTTTTATCGTCTCTTTCTGACATTGTAAAATTATTTACATTGAAAACCAATGGACGCAGTCAGAGGTTTTTCGCGCTTTCGCAAAAACCTTCGTATTCAAAATTTAAAAAATAGGAGTTTTCTCTATCAATCTATCCTATAGGTGAACCTGCATCGAAAAAACTCTACAATCTGACGAAAAACTAGTTTTTATCGTCTCTTTCTGGCATTGTAAAATTGTTTACAATGAAAACCAATGAACGCAGTCAGAGGTTTTTCACGCTTTCGCAAAAACTTTCGTATTCAAAATTTAAAAAAATAGGAGTTTTTTCTATCAATCTATCCTATAGGTGAACCTGCATCGAAAAAACTGTACAATCTGAAGAAAAACTAGTTTTTATCGTCTCTTTCTGACATTGTAAAATTGTTTACATTGAAAACCAATGGACGCAGTCAGAGGTTGTCGCGCTTTCGCAAAAACTTTCGTATTCAAAATGTAAAAAATAGGAGTTTTTTTCTATCAATCTATCCTATAGGTGAACCTGCATCGAATAAACTGTACAATCTGAAGAAAAACTAGTTTTTATCGTCACTTTCTGACATTGTAAAATTCTTTACAATGAAAACCAATGGACGCAGTCAGAGGTTTTTCACGCATTCGCAAAAACCTTCGTATTCAAAATGTAAAAAAATAGGAGTTTTTTCTATCAATCTATCCTATAGGTGAACCTGCATCGAAAAAACTCTACAATCTGAAGAAAAACTAGTTTTTATCGTCTCTTTCTGACATTGTAAAATTGTTTACATTGAAAACCAATGGACGCAGTCAGAGGTTTTTCACGCTTTCGCAAAAATCTTCGTATTCAAAATTTTAAAAAATAGGAGTTTTCTCTATCAATCTATCCTATAGGTGAACCTGCATCGAAAAAACTCTACAATCTGACGAAAAACTAGTTTTTATCGTCTCTTTCTGGCATTGTAAAATTGTTTACAATGAAAACCAATGAACGCAGTCAGAGGTTTTCATTGTAAAATTGTTTACAATGAAAACCAATGAACGCAGTCAGAGGTTTTTCGCGCTTTCGCAAAAACCTTCGTATTCAAAATTTAAAAAATAGGAGTTTTCTCTATCAATCTATCCTATAGGTGAACCTGCATCGAAAAAACTCTACAATCTGACGAAAAACTAGTTTTTATCGTCTCTTTCTGGCATTGTAAAATTGTTTACAATGAAAACCAATGAACGCAGTCAGAGGTTTTTCACGCTTTCGCAAAAACTTTCGTATTCAAAATTTAAAAAAATAGGAGTTTTTTCTATCAATCTATCCTATAGGTGAACCTGCATCGAAAAAACTCTACAATCTGACGAAAAACTAGTTTTTATCGTCTCTTTCTGGCATTGTAAAATTGTTTACAATGAAAACCAATGAACGCAGTCAGAGGTTTTTTGCGCTTTCGCAAAAACTTTCGTATTCAAAATTTAAAAAAATAGGAGTTTTTTCTATCAATCTATCCTATAGGTGAACCTGCATCGAAAAAACTGTACAATCTGAAGAAAAACTAGTTTTTATCGTCTCTTTCTGACATTGTAAAATTGTTTACATTGAAAACCAATGGACGCAGTCAGAGGTTTTTCGCGCTTTCGCAAAAACTTTCGTATTCAAAATGTAAAAAATAGGAGTTTTTTCTATCAATCTATCCTATAGGTGAACCTGCATCGAATAAACTGTACAATCTGAAGAAAAACTAGTTTTTATCGTCTCTTTCTGACATTGTAAAATTGTTTACATTGAAAACCAATGGACGCAGTCAGAGGTTTTTCGCGCTTTCGCAAAAACCTTCGTATTCAAAATTTAAAAAATAGGAGTTTTCTCTATCAATCTATCCTATAGGTGAACCTGCATCGAAAAAACTCTATAATCTGAAGAAAAACTAGTTTTTATCGTCTCTTTCTGGCACTGTAAAATTCTTTACAATGAAAACCAATGGACGCAGTCAGAGGTTTTTCACGCTTTCGCAAAAACCTTCGTATTCAAAATGTAAAAAAATAGGAGTTTTTTCTATCAATCTATCCTATAGGTGAACCTGCATCGAAAAACTCTACAATCTGAAGAAAAACTAGTTTTTATCGTCTCTTTCTGACATTGTAAATTTGTTTACATTGAAAACCAATGGACGCAGTCAGAGGTTTTTCGCGCTTTCGCAAAAACCTTCGTATTCAAAATGTAAAAAATAGGAGTTTTTTCTATCAATCTATCCTACAGGTGAACCTGCATCGAAAAAACTCTACAATCTGAAGAAAAACTAGTTTTTATCGTCTCTTTCTGACATTGTAAATTTGTTTACATTGAAAACCAATGGACGCAGTCAGAGGTTTTTCGCGCTTTCGCAAAAACCTTCGTATTCAAAATTTTAAAAAATAGGAGTTTTCTCTATCAATCTATCCTATAGGTGAACCTGCATCGAAAAAACTTTACAATCTGAAGAAAAACTAGTTTTTATCGTCTCTTTCTGGCATTGTAAAATTGTTTACAATGAACACCAATGAACGCAGTCAGAGGTTTTTTGCGCTTTCGCAAAAACTTTCGTATTCAAAAAAAGAAAAAAAAATAGGAGTTTTTTCTATCAATCTATCCTATAGGTGAACCTGCATCGAAAAAACTCTACAATCTGACGAAAAACTAGTTTTTATCGTCTCTTTCTGGCATTGTAAAATTGTTTACAATGAAAACCAATGAACGCAGTCAGAGGTTTTTTGCGCTTTCGCAAAAACTTTCGTATTCAAAATTTAAAAAAATAGGAGTTTTTTCTATCAATCTATCCTATAGGTGAACCTGCATCGAAAAAACTGTACAATCTGAAGAAAAACTAGTTTTTATCGTCTCTTTCTGACATTGTAAAATTGTTTACATTGAAAACCAATGGACGCAGTCAGAGGTTTTTCGCGCTTTCGCAAAAACTTTCGTATTCAAAATGTAAAAAATAGGAGTTTTTTCTATCAATCTATCCTATAGGTGAACCTGCATCGAATAAACTGTACAATCTGAAGAAAAACTAGTTTTTATCGTCTCTTTCTGACATTGTAAAATTGTTTACATTGAAAACCAATGGACGCAGTCAGAGGTTTTTCGCGCTTTCGCAAAAACCTTCGTATTCAAAATTTAAAAAATAGGAGTTTTCTCTATCAATCTATCCTATAGGTGAACCTGCATCGAAAAAACTCTATAATCTGAAGAAAAACTAGTTTTTATCGTCTCTTTCTGGCACTGTAAAATTCTTTACAATGAAAACCAATGGACGCAGTCAGAGGTTTTTCACGCTTTCGCAAAAACCTTCGTATTCAAAATGTAAAAAAATAGGAGTTTTTTCTATCAATCTATCCTATAGGTGAACCTGCATCGAAAAACTCTACAATCTGAAGAAAAACTAGTTTTTATCGTCTCTTTCTGACATTGTAAATTTGTTTACATTGAAAACCAATGGACGCAGTCAGAGGTTTTTCGCGCTTTCGCAAAAACCTTCGTATTCAAAATGTAAAAAATAGGAGTTTTTTCTATCAATCTATCCTATAGGTGAACCTGCATCGAAAAAACTGTACAATCTGAAGAAAAACTAGTTTTTATCGTCTCTTTCTGACATTGTAAAATTATTTACATTGAAAACCAATGGACGCAGTCAGAGGTTTTTCGCGCTTTCGCAAAAACCTTCGTATTCAAAATTTAAAAAATAGGAGTTTTCTCTATCAATCTATCCTATAGGTGAACCTGCATCGAAAAAACTCTACAATCTGACGAAAAACTAGTTTTTATCGTCTCTTTCTGGCATTGTAAAATTGTTTACAATGAAAACCAATGAACGCAGTCAGAGGTTTTTCACGCTTTCGCAAAAACTTTCGTATTCAAAATTTAAAAAAATAGGAGTTTTTTCTATCAATCTATCCTATAGGTGAACCTGCATCGAAAAAACTGTACAATCTGAAGAAAAACTAGTTTTTATCGTCTCTTTCTGACATTGTAAAATTGTTTACATTGAAAACCAATGGACGCAGTCAGAGGTTGTCGCGCTTTCGCAAAAACTTTCGTATTCAAAATGTAAAAAATAGGAGTTTTTTTCTATCAATCTATCCTATAGGTGAACCTGCATCGAATAAACTGTACAATCTGAAGAAAAACTAGTTTTTATCGTCACTTTCTGACATTGTAAAATTCTTTACAATGAAAACCAATGGACGCAGTCAGAGGTTTTTCACGCATTCGCAAAAACCTTCGTATTCAAAATGTAAAAAAATAGGAGTTTTTTCTATCAATCTATCCTATAGGTGAACCTGCATCGAAAAAACTCTACAATCTGAAGAAAAACTAGTTTTTATCGTCTCTTTCTGACATTGTAAAATTGTTTACATTGAAAACCAATGGACGCAGTCAGAGGTTTTTCACGCTTTCGCAAAAATCTTCGTATTCAAAATTTTAAAAAATAGGAGTTTTCTCTATCAATCTATCCTATAGGTGAACCTGCATCGAAAAAACTTTACAATCTGAAGAAAAACTAGTTTTTATCGTCTCTTTCTGGCATTGTAAAATTGTTTACAATGAACACCAATGAACGCAGTCAGAGGTTTTTTGCGCTTTCGCAAAAACTTTCGTATTCAAAAAAAAAAAAAAAAAAAAAAAAAATAGGAGTTGTTTCTATCAATCTATCCTATAGGTGAACCTGCATCGAAAAAACTCTACAATCTGACGAAAAACTAGTTTTTATCGTCTCTTTCTGGCATTGTAAAATTGTTTACAATGAAAACCAATGAACGCAGTCAGAGGTTTTTTGCGCTTTCGCAAAAACTTTCGTATTCAAAATTTAAAAAAATAGGAGTTTTTTCTATCAATCTATCCTATAGGTGAACCTGCATCGAAAAAACTGTACAATCTGAAGAAAAACTAGTTTTCATCGTCTCTTTCTGACATTGTAAAATTGTTTACATTGAAAACCAATGGACGCAGTCAGAGGTTTTTCGCGCTTTCGCAAAAACTTTCGTATTCAAAATGTAAAAAATAGGAGTTTTTTCTATCAATCTATCCTATAGGTGAACCTGCATCGAATAAACTGTACAATCTGAAGAAAAACTAGTTTTTATCGTATCTTTCTGACATTGTAAAATTGTTTACATTGAAAACCAATGGACGCAGTCAGAGGTTTTTCGCGCTTTCGCAAAAACCTTCGTATTCAAAATGTAAAAAATAGGAGTTTTTTCTATCAATCTATCCTATAGGTGAACCTGCATCGAAAAAACTCTACAATCTGAAGAAAAACTAGTTTTTATCGTCTCTTTCTGACATTGTAAATTTGTTTACATTGAAAACCAATGGACGCAGTCAGAGGTTTTTCGCGCTTTCGCAAAAACCTTCGTATTCAAAATGTAAAAAATAGGAGTTTTTTCTATCAATCTATCCTATAGGTGAACCTGCATCGAAAAAACTGTACAATCTGAAGAAAAACTAGTTTTTATCGTCTCTTTCTGGCATTGTAAAATTGTTTACAATGAAAACCAATGAACGCAGTCAGAGGTTTTTCACGCTTTCCAAAAACTTTCGTATTCAAAATTTAAAAAATAGGAGTTTTCTCTATCAATCTATCCTATAGGTGAACCTGCATCGAAAAAACTCTACAATCTGACGAAAAACTAGTTTTTATCGTCTCTTTCTGGCATTGTAAAATTGTTTACAATGAAAACCAATGAACGCGGTCAGAGGTTTTTCACGCTTTCGCAAAAACCTTCGTATTCAAAATTTAAAAAATAGGAGTTTTTTCTATCAATCTATCCTATAGGTGAACCTGCATCGAAAAAACTGTACAATCTGAAGAAAAACTAGTTTTTATCGTCTCTTTCTGACATTGTAAAATTGTTTACATTGAAAACCAATGGACGCAGTCAGAGGTTTTTCGCGCTTTCGCAAAAACTTTCGTATTCAAAATGTAAAAAATAGGAGTTTTTTCTATCAATCTATCCTATAGGTGAACCTGCATCGAATAAACTGTACAATCTGAAGAAAAACTAGTTTTTATCGTCTCTTTCTGACATTGTAAAATTGTTTACATTGAAAACCAATGGACGCAGTCAGAGGTTTTTCGCGTTTTCGCAAAAACCTTCGTATTCAAAATGTAAAAAATAGGAGTTTTCTCTATCAATCTATCCTATAGGTGAACCTGCATCGAAAAAACTCTATAATCTGAAGAAAAACTAGTTTTTATCGTCTCTTTCTGGCACTGTAAAATTCTTTACAATGAAAACCAATGGACGCAGTCAGAGGTTTTTCACGCTTTCGCAAAAACCTTCGTATTCAAAATGTAAAAAAATAGGAGTTTTTTCTATCAATCTATCCTATAGGTGAACCTGCATCGAAAAAACTCTACAATCTGAAGAAAAACTAGTTTTTATCGTCTCTTTCTGACATTGTAAATTTGTTTACATTGAAAACCAATGGACGCAGTCAGAGGTTTTTCGCGCTTTCGCAAAAACCTTCGTATTCAAAATGTAAAAAATAGGAGTTTTTTCTATCAATCTATCCTATAGGTGAACCTGCATCGAAAAAACTGTACAATCTGAAGAAAAACTAGTTTTTATCGTCTCTTTCTGGCATTGTAAAATTGTTTACAATGAAAACCAATGAACGCAGTCAGAAGTTTTTCACGCTTTCGCAAAAACCTTCGTATTCAAAATTTAAAAAATAGGAGTTTTTTCTATCAATCTATCTTATAGGTGAACCTGCATCGAAAAAACTCTATAATCTGAAGAAAAACTAGTTTTTATCGTCTCTTTCTGGCACTGTAAAATTCTTTACAATGAAAACCAATGGACGCAGTCAGAGGTTTTTCACGCTTTCGCAAAAACCTTCGTATTCAAAATGTAAAAAAATAGGAGTTTTTTCTATCAATCTATCCTATAGGTGAACCTGCATCGAAAAAACTCTACAATCTGAAGAAAAACTAGTTTTTATCGTCTCTTTCTGACATTGTAAATTTGTTTACATTGAAAACCAATGGACGCAGTGAGAGGTTTTTCGCGCTTTCGCAAAAACCTTCGTATTCAAAATGTAAAAAAATAGGAGTTTTTTCTATCAATCTATCCTATAGGTGAACCTGCATCGAAAAAACTCTACAATCTGAAGAAAAACTAGTTTTTATCGTCTCTTTCTGACATTGTAAATTTGTTTACATTGAAAACCAATGGACGCAGTCAGAGGTTTTTCGCGCTTTCGCAAAAACCTTCGTATTCAAAATGTAAAAAATAGGAGTTTTTTCTATCAATCTATCCTATAGGTGAACCTGCATCGAAAAAACTGTACAATCTGAAGAAAAACTAGTTTTTATCGTCTCTTTCTGGCATTGTAAAATTGTTTACAATGAAAACCAATGAACGCAGTCAGAAGTTTTTCACGCTTTCGCAAAAACCTTCGTATTCAAAATTTAAAAAATAGGAGTTTTTTCTATCAATCTATCCTATAGGTGAACCTGCATCGAAAAAACTCTACAATCTGACGAAAAACTAGTTTTTATCGTCTCTTTCTGGCATTGTAAAATTGTTTACAATGAAAACCAATGAACGCAGTCAGAGGTTTTTCACGCTTTCGCAAAAACTTTCGTATTCAAAATTTAAAAAAATAGGAGTTTTTTCTATCAATCTATCCTATAGGTGAACCTGCATCGAAAAAACTGTACAATCTGAAGAAAAACTAGTTTTTATCGTCTCTTTCTGACATTGTAAAATTGTTTACATTGAAAACCAATGGACGCAGTCAGAGGTTTTTCGCGCTTTCGCAAAAACCTTCGTATTCAAAATTTAAAAAATAGGAGTTTTCTCTATCAATCTATCCTATAGGTGAACCTGCATCGAAAAAACTCTACAATCTGACGAAAAACTAGTTTTTATCGTCTCTTTCTGGCATTGTAAAATTGTTTACATTGAAAACCAATGAACGCAGTCAGAGGTTTTTCACGCTTTCGCAAAAACTTTCGTATTCAAAATTTAAAAAAATAGGAGTTTTTTCTATCAATCTATCCTATAGGTGAACCTGCATCGAAAAAACTGTACAATCTGAAGAAAAACTAGTTTTTATCGTCTCTTTCTGACATTGTAAAATTGTTTACATTGAAAACCAATGGACGCAGTCAGAGGTTTTTCGCGCTTTCGCAAAAACCTTCGTATTCAAAATTTAAAAAAATAGGAGTTTTTTCTATCAATCTATCCTATAGGTGAACCTGCATCGAATAAACTGTACAATCTGAAGAAAAACTAGTTTTTATCGTCTCTTTCTGACATTGTAAAATTGTTTACATTGAAAACCAATGGACGCAGTCAGAGGTTTTTCGCGCTTTCGCAAAAACCTTCGTATTCAAAATTTAAAAAATAGGAGTTTTCTCTATCAATCTATCCTATAGGTGCACCTGCATCGAAAAAACTCTATAATCTGAAGAAAAACTAGTTTTTATCGTCTCTTTCTGGCACTGTAAAATTCTTTACAATGAAAACCAATGGACGCAGTCAGAGGTTTTTCACGCTTTCACAAAAACCTTCGTATTCAAAATGTAAAAAAATAGGAGTTTTTTCTATCAATCTATCCTATAGGTGAACCTGCATCGAAAAAACTCTACAATCTGAAGAAAAACTAGTTTTTATCGTCTCTTTCTGACATTGTAAATTTGTTTACATTGAAAACCAATGGACGCAGTCAGAGGTTTTTCGCGCTTTCGCAAAAACCTTCGTATTCAAAATTTAAAAAAATAGGAGTTTTCTCTATCAATCTATCCTATAGGTGAACCTGCATCGAAAAAACTCTATAATCTGAAGAAAAACTAGTTTTTATCGTCTCTTTCTGGCACTGTAAAATTCTTTACAATGAAAACCAATGGACGCAGTCAGAGGTTTTTCACGCTTTCGCAAAAACCTTCGTATTCAAAATGTAAAAAAATAGGAGTTTTTTCTATCAATCTATCCTATAGGTGAACCTGCATCGAAAAAACTCTACAATCTGAAGAAAAACTAGTTTTTATCGTCTCTTTCTGACATTGTAAATTTGTTTACATTGAAAACCAATGGACGCAGTCAGAGGTTTTTCGCGCTTTCGCAAAAACCTTCGTATTCAAAATGTAAAAAATAGGAGTTTTTTCTATCAATCTATCCTATAGGTGAACCTGCATCGAAAAAACTGTACAATCTGAAGAAAAACTAGTTTTTATCGTCTCTTTCTGGCATTGTAAAATTGTTTACAATGAAAACCAATGAACGCAGTCAGAGGTTTTTCACGCTTTCGCAAAAACTTTCGTATTCAAAATTTAAAAAATAGGAGTTTTCTCTATCAATCTATCCTATAGGTGAACCTGCATCGATAAAACTCTACAATCTGACGAAAAACTAGTTTTTATCGTCTCTTTCTGGCATTGTAAAATTGTTTACAATGAAAACCAATGAACGCAGTCAGAAGTTTTTCACGCTTTCGCAAAAACCTTCGTATTCAAAATTTAAAAAATAGGAGTTTTTTCTATCAATCTATCCTATAGGTGAACCTGCATCGAAAAAACTCTACAATCTGACGAAAAACTAGTTTTTATCGTCTCTTTCTGGCATTGTAAAATTGTTTACAATGAAAACCAATGAACGCAGTCAGAGGTTTTTCACGCTTTCGCAAAAACTTTCGTATTCAAAATTTAAAAAAATAGGAGTTTTTTCTATCAATCTATCCTATAGGTGAACCTGCATCGAAAAAACTGTACAATCTGAAGAAAAACTAGTTTTTATCGTCTCTTTCTGACATTGTAAAATTGTTTACATTGAAAACCAATGGACGCAGTCAGAGGTTTTTCGCGCTTTCGCAAAAACCTTCGTATTCAAAATTTAAAAAATAGGAGTTTTCTCTATCAATCTATCCTATAGGTGAACCTGCATCGAAAAAACTCTACAATCTGACGAAAAACTAGTTTTTATCGTCTCTTTCTGGCATTGTAAAATTGTTTACAATGAAAACCAATGAACGCGGTCAGAGGTTTTTCACGCTTTCGCAAAAACCTTCGTATTCAAAATTTAAAAAATAGGAGTTTTTTCTATCAATCTATCCTATAGGTGAACCTGCATCGAAAAAACTGTACAATCTGAAGAAAAACTAGTTTTTATCGTCTCTTTCTGACATTGTAAAATTGTTTACATTGAAAACCAATGGACGCAGTCAGAGGTTTTTCGCGCTTTCGCAAAAACTTTCGTATTCAAAATGTAAAAAATAGGAGTTTTTTCTATCAATCTATCCTATAGGTGAACCTGCATCGAATAAACTGTACAATCTGAAGAAAAACTAGTTTTTATCGTCTCTTTCTGACATTGTAAAATTGTTTACATTGAAAACCAATGGACGCAGTCAGAGGTTTTTCGCGCTTTCGCAAAAACCTTCGTATTCAAAATGTAAAAAATAGGAGTTTTCTCTATCAATCTATCCTATAGGTGAACCTGCATCGAAAAAACTCTATAATCTGAAGAAAAACTAGTTTTTATCGTCTCTTTCTGGCACTGTAAAATTCTTTACAATGAAAACCAATGGACGCAGTCAGAGGTTTTTCACGCTTTCGCAAAAACCTTCGTATTCAAAATGTAAAAAAATAGGAGTTTTTTCTATCAATCTATCCTATAGGTGAACCTGCATCGAAAAAACTCTACAATCTGAAGAAAAACTAGTTTTTATCGTCTCTTTCTGACATTGTAAATTTGTTTACATTGAAAACCAATGGACGCAGTCAGAGGTTTTTCGCGCTTTCGCAAAAACTTTCGTATTCAAAATGTAAAAAATAGGAGTTTTTTCTATCAATCTATCCTATAGGTGAACCTGCATCGAAAAAACTGTACAATCTGAAGAAAAACTAGTTTTTATCGTCTCTTTCTGGCATTGTAAAATTGTTTACAATGAAAACCAATGAACGCAGTCAGAAGTTTTTCACGCTTTCGCAAAAACCTTCGTATTCAAAATTTAAAAAATAGGAGTTTTTTCTATCAATCTATCCTATAGGTGAACCTGCATCGAAAAAACTCTATAATCTGAAGAAAAACTAGTTTTTATCGTCTCTTTCTGGCACTGTAAAATTCTTTACAATGAAAACCAATGGACGCAGTCAGAGGTTTTTCACGCTTTCGCAAAAACCTTCGTATTCAAAATGTAAAAAAATAGGAGTTTTTTCTATCAATCTATCCTATAGGTGAACCTGCATCGAAAAAACTCTACAATCTGAAGAAAAACTAGTTTTTATCGTCTCTTTCTGACATTGTAAATTTGTTTACATTGAAAACCAATGGACGCAGTCAGAGGTTTTTCGCGCTTTCGCAAAAACCTTCGTATTCAAAATGTAAAAAAATAGGAGTTTTTTCTATCAATCTATCCTATAGGTGAACCTGCATCGAAAAAACTCTACAATCTGAAGAAAAACTAGTTTTTATCGTCTCTTTCTGACATTGTAAATTTGTTTACATTGAAAACCAATGGACGCAGTCAGAGGTTTTTCGCGCTTTCGCAAAAACCTTCGTATTCAAAATGCAAAAAATAGGAGTTTTTTCTATCAATCTATCCTATAGGTGAACCTGCATCGAAAAAACTGTACAATCTGAAGAAAAACTAGTTTTTATCGTCTCTTTCTGGCATTGTAAAATTGTTTACAATGAAAACCAATGAACGCAGTCAGAAGTTTTTCACGCTTTCGCAAAAACCTTCGTATTCAAAATTTAAAAAATAGGAGTTTTTTCTATCAATCTATCCTATAGGTGAACCTGCATCGAAAAAACTCTACAATCTGACGAAAAACTAGTTTTTATCGTCTCTTTCTGGCATTGTAAAATTGTTTACAATGAAAACCAATGAACGCAGTCAGAGGTTTTTCACGCTTTCGCAAAAACTTTCGTATTCAAAATTTAAAAAAATAGGAGTTTTTTCTATCAATCTATCCTATAGGTGAACCTGCATCGAAAAAACTGTACAATCTGAAGAAAAACTAGTTTTTATCGTCTCTTTCTGACATTGTAAAATTGTTTACATTGAAAACCAATGGACGCAGTCAGAGGTTTTTCGCGCTTTCGCAAAAACCTTCGTATTCAAAATTTAAAAAATAGGAGTTTTCTCTATCAATCTATCCTATAGGTGAACCTGCATCGAAAAAACTCTACAATCTGACGAAAAACTAGTTTTTATCGTCTCTTTCTGGCATTGTAAAATTGTTTACATTGAAAACCAATGAACGCAGTCAGAGGTTTTTCACGCTTTCGCAAAAACTTTCGTATTCAAAATTTAAAAAAATAGGAGTTTTTTCTATCAATCTATCCTATAGGTGAACCTGCATCGAAAAAACTGTACAATCTGAAGAAAAACTAGTTTTTATCGTCTCTTTCTGACATTGTAAAATTGTTTACATTGAAAACCAATGGACGCAGTCAGAGGTTTTTCGCGCTTTCGCAAAAACCTTCGTATTCAAAATTTAAAAAAATAGGAGTTTTTTCTATCAATCTATCCTATAGGTGAACCTGCATCGAATAAACTGTACAATCTGAAGAAAAACTAGTTTTTATCGTCTCTTTCTGACATTGTAAAATTGTTTACATTGAAAACCAATGGACGCAGTCAGAGGTTTTTCGCGCTTTCGCAAAAACCTTCGTATTCAAAATTTAAAAAATAGGAGTTTTCTCTATCAATCTATCCTATAGGTGCACCTGCATCGAAAAAACTCTATAATCTGAAGAAAAACTAGTTTTTATCGTCTCTTTCTGGCACTGTAAAATTCTTTACAATGAAAACCAATGGACGCAGTCAGAGGTTTTTCACGCTTTCACAAAAACCTTCGTATTCAAAATGTAAAAAAATAGGAGTTTTTTCTATCAATCTATCCTATAGGTGAACCTGCATCGAAAAAACTCTACAATCTGAAGAAAAACTAGTTTTTATCGTCTCTTTCTGACATTGTAAATTTGTTTACATTGAAAACCAATGGACGCAGTCAGAGGTTTTTCGCGCTTTCGCAAAAACCTTCGTATTCAAAATTTAAAAAAATAGGAGTTTTCTCTATCAATCTATCCTATAGGTGAACCTGCATCGAAAAAACTTTACAATCTGAAGAAAAACTAGTTTTTATCGTCTCTTTCTGGCATTGTAAAATTGTTTACAATGAACACCAATGAACGCAGTCAGAGGTTTTTTGCGCTTTCGCAAAAACTTTCGTATTCAAAAAAAAAAAAAAAAAAAAAAAAAAAAAAAAAAAAAAAGGAGTTTCAATCTATCCTATAGGTGAACCTGCATCGAAAATACTCTACAATCTGAAGAAAAATTAGTTTTTATCGTCTCTTTCTGGCATTGTAAAATTGTTTACAATGAAAACCACTGAACGCAGTCAGAGGTTTTTTGCGCTTTCGCAAAAACTTTCGTATTCAAAATTTAAAAAAAATAGGAGTTTTTTCTATCAATCTATCCTATAGGTGAACCTGCATCGAAAAAACTCTACAATCTGACGAAAAACTAGTTTTTATCGTCTCTTTCTGGCATTGTAAAATTGTTTACAATGAAAACCAATGAACGCAGTCAGAGGTTTTTTGCGCTTTCGCAAAAACTTTCGTATTCAAAATTGAAAAAAAATAAGAGTTTTTTCTATCAATCTATCCTATAGGTGATCCTGCATCGAAAAAACTCTGAAAAAAAACTAGTTTTTATCGTCTCTTTCTGGCATTGTAAAATTGTTTGCAATGAAAACCAATGGACGCAGTCAGAGGTTTTTCGCGCTTTCGCAAAATTTTATTTCCTGGATATGGCGAGTTTTGAAACTCACGTCCTCATTTTTATACCGTTAAAACGCGCTGTTTGATTTTTTTTTTAAATGCAGTTAGGTAAAAACGTATCATCAAGTAGTTTCAAAGATTGCGGCGAGACAGCGTCGCATGGATCTACTGTTTATTATTATTATTATTATTGATAACTCTAATAGATTTTTTTACATTTAATATATATTTTTGAGAATGCCCATTAACAATACTTAAAATCATATTTATATGAAAAACAGCAATAATGCGTTCAAAAAAAGTTTTGAAATGTATTAGAAGCGTTATTTTCATATTGGTTTCGTGCCCGGATTTAACAGCCGAAAAAATCGCCAAAAATCTCTATTTACAATCCGCCTTTTTTATTCTGTTCACTTCAGTGATTTAAGCTCGAAATTCGATTACATGTCTTAAATTTGTGCTTTATATATGTTTTATTGTTTAACTTATTGATTAATGGATGTTTTAATTTCGCTATAGAATATAAGCTGGAATTAAATGATGAGCTATTTATATTGATTTAAGTGTAAACGGATTTATCTGTTCAAATTGTCTGCACGCATTAGAGATAGATTTGAAAAAAAAAATCCCGCTTGAAAATTAATTTAAAAAGAATAAAAATTAAGGATATTGCGATACTGTTTTCAAATAAATTGCGATATAGTTTTCAAACAAATAGCATTTGAAGGTACAGTCGTTGAAAAAAAAAGTAAACACCCCTACTAACTCTTCAACAAATTATCGTAGACGGAAGTTACTGGTACCGAACGACTGGAAATAAAGTCTACTTTTAAATGATGTATATAAAATTTGCTTAGGGGACCATCTACATATTAAATTGAACCTAAACTTAATTTTTCTCAATGGCAATACCCAATTTTAACGAGATATTTCAAATCTTCGGTTCAAACTATGCCTAGACACCAAATTTCAAGTCATTTGAATGATAAGTTTTTGAATTAGAAACATTCAAAATTTAGTGCTTCTAATGTTAAATTACATTTTCATATTTTTATTTATATCTCCTGAAATTATGCTCCTAATGTGCTAATTTTTTGTGTAACAATAATACTAATGTGCCCAAACATAAATACTCCGAATTTGTAATTTTTATAATTTTATGATATGAATTATGAAATTAATATTCGAAAAAATTATGAATTGCAACCTACAATTTTTTTGATAGATTTAGATTTATTAAGTCCTGTTTTATGGAAATCCAAAATTTCACATTTTTCTTCCAAGTAGTTTTCAAACTATGCTTAAAAAACGGCAAAATGACGGTTTTAGGGACCGTCTATGATAGATGGGAGTTGATATTTTGAAATTTCTTCTGCTATCCTGTTATCTAACAGGCTTCATTCACTTCTTGATTGTTGCTTAAGGTGTCTTGATCAAGAAGGGGGCTCTCTCGGTTAACAATCGAGTACTGAACTTCAATTTGGATACAGCCCTTAAAGTACGCTCGTTTTAAAATAATTAATTTCTCGGAAACTTATGGTACGAATTGCATAAAAATTTCTTTTTAGGCTAATTGAAGGGTGTAGAGTTCATTTATGATCTCAGAATTGGGTATTGCTACTGAAAAAAAAATGAAGTTATGGTTCGTTTTAATATGTAGACGCCCCCCTAAGCAAATTTTTTATACATCATTTAAAAGTAGACTTTATTTCCAATTGTTCGGTACCAGTAACTTTCTTCTACGATAAATCGTTGAGGAGTTAGTAGGGGGTGTTTACTTTTTTTTTCCACGACTGTACATTCCCCCCCCCCCCTATTCGACGGTGTAAAAATTGAAAATGTGCGGTATTTAGAAGTTTAAAAAATGGCAATAAAAGTTAAATTTAATTGTGTGCTGTTACCACCGTCAAAATGAAGTCAGCGTTACGCACGGACACGTTTGTCCATTATAATATAGATACAGTTACCAAATATCATTTCGATGTCTTTTACGAGCTGTACATCCATGCCCACAAAAACAGGCCTTTTGTTCCCCTGTGGGCCGGCGCATATGACGGGATCTAGTAAATCATAAAAAAATATATAATAATACTAATCACTAAGGGGCACTGGTAGGGAATTTGAGATGGGGGATATGGCTTCATGTCGAAGCTTGCTCCTTAGTAAGTACCACTCCGAACATAACAGTATGATTTGAAAGATGTTATTGCATTTAGCAGCGCAAAAGTAAGCATTTTCGTTACTTGTTTCCTTATTAGTATTATTAATTATTCGTTGATTCAAGTTATTTTTCCTTAATTTGTAATTACATGTTTTAATTTAATACTTTTTTGGTTATCTAAGTATGAATACGTGTTGTTTATTTGTTTCTGACTTTATTCATTTTTGAAGTATGAAATGAGCTAAGTGAATAAGAATTAAGGGACTCTTTGAAGTATTTTATTTGAATATTTTATAATTCCTTTTTGAAATAATAAATGCTTTTATGAAGGAAAATGGTTTAATCCAGGAAAACTGTAGTTCTTGTGATAAAATGTAATTTTGTTTCTAAGAAAGTTTTAAAACCCAACTTCTTCTTCTTTCTTTCTTCTTCTTCTTCTTTCATATTTTTTTAATTTATAATTACATGTTTTAGTTTAATACTTTTTTTTAATTTAGTATAAATACGTGTTGTTTATTTGTTTCTGACTTGATTTATTTTTGAAGTATGAAATGAGCTATGTGAATAATTATTAGGGGACTCTTTGAACTATTTTTATTTGAACATTTTAAAATTCCTTTTTGAAATAATAATAAATGCTTTTATGAAGGAAAATGTTTTAATCCAGGAAAACTGTAATTCTTGTGATAAAATGGAATCTTGTCTCTAAGAAAGTTTTAAAACGGCACTTCTTCTTTTTTTAATTTTTTGATTTTACAATTTTGAACATTTTGCAACATTTCTTTAGGTGTGTTCGTATTTATTTAAATGCGTAGGACCTACAGTCGTCGTCTTGTCTGTCCGTTTGTCTGCCTGTCCGCATGCAACAGCACAAAAACTACCCAACCGAATGGTTTGAAAGGTAATATGTATAATCATTACAAAAATTTATCGAGTCATTTCAAATTTTATGAAAATCGAATCAAAACATAAAAAGATATTAATAAAAGTTTTCTTCATTCTATTAAATCCTATCATACGTAATTAATTCAAGGATATCCCATGATAGGTAGTGATTCTAGGTTGCCATGGTGAGTACGTACTATTTAAGATGGAGTCCTATTATTTCCGTATTACAGAATTTAATATACTATATAATCGTAATAAATTTTGCATGCATGCATTTTTGCATAAGAGTGCAACAGCTATTGCACGAAGATCTGAATATTTATAAAACTAGTTATAGTACGAACGCACCTCACTTGCCCCGTTTCACTTACTATTTTCGACTTGTTTATATATATATTTACTCATGTATTTACCTTATAACTGAAAAAATCCGGTTTCCAAAAAAATATATTTATTTTAATTCAGTTAATTTAGTTTTATAGAATTTAAACAAATAAATAAATGTCATAAGAAAAAGACGGGAAAAACCACTTTTTATTGAACCTTTCGATTTTTCAAAAATAAACTATTTATGTTACTGAAAATACGATACTTAATTTTATAAAATACACTATAAAGACAGTGCATAAAAAAATTGAATTAATTGATAAATATATGTTGACGTTTCAGCATTTTGATTATACAGATATACTGAAAAACACAACCTGAGAGAAAAATTAATTTAAAGATTGCAACTCTAAACCATTTACAGAGAAATGGAAGCAGTAAAAATCTTTTCTCCCATATTTTCAAAGATCGGATCTTTAACGAAACTTCGTTAGATTATACTTGGATGTCTGTATTAAATTTTTTTAAGGCTACAAAGGACCTTCAAACTCATTTTTTTATTTTTTTTTAAATTGTATTTTAAATGCTATTCAAGGGCCCACTATATGGATTATGGAATATTATAATTCTGATAAAATTTACTTAGAAGGTGCTAAAATGTACATGAAGAGAACTGTATAGCATAAAAACCGTCAAAGATGTTAAAAGCCCCAAGCGCTTTCAACTGCACTATAACAGCCGTCATCAGGGGGATAAAATCAAAGGAGTGAAAGTTCGTGAAAGTTTTTTGCTTAAGTAGCTGTAGACGAGTCTATTTCAAAGGAAGGGAGGAGAAGGAGAGGAGAGGTGGAAATATGATTATGCTTCAAAATCGCTTGAAATATTTAGTATTCCATACCAGATCTTAGAAATGTTGTATGACAGTACATCATTGCAAGTAGTCTTTCTTTGAGTTAAAATTTCCAAGGATTCCCTGATTACTGACGTGTAGTAATTTTAAGTATGGGCTACGACTCTTGCGTTACTGAAATCTATGTCAATATCTTGTTTTTGATTTAACCTGGATAGAGCTGTAGAGAACTTGCTATACTTTATGCCTGTAATATGTCCTTTTTCGTCTGTCTTTAAATTTTCTAGTAGTCATTCCTATGTATTTGAGTTCTTTCTGACTTACTTTGTCTGTAAAAGGTATCACATATATGCCTGAAGTTTCATCGTTAGGGATTGGGTCTATTTTTCGGTTTACAAGATCTTTTAACTTGGCAGAAGGTTTTGCGAAAAAATTTTATAAATCATACAGTCCCTTGAATAGTATTTAAGGCATACTTAACAACTTTTGCACTTTAGGTGTAAAAATTACACTTTTGGGCCATTTTTTACACATAGGATACTTATTTTTACACTTTTTTGCAAAGTTTCTACTAAGTTTAATTTTTTTTTCCTTAAATTTTAAATTACTTTCTAGTTCCTTTTAATAACAATAAATTCTGAATGCAATGGGGAATTCGTTTTTTATTGACAATAATCACCAGAAAGACGCTTTTAATATTTGTTCTATGTAATAAATAATGTTTTGAATACATTTACCAGCAAACATTTTACATTTTCTTTAAACAGCAAAATTTAAATAAAACCTACGTATATGTCTTTAGAATTTAATGATTACGTTTTTAAATGAGTGTGATATTGTTTTTTATATTTTTCTCATCAAACTACCTTTGTAATAGTCATTACTGTTTTACTTAACAATAATCATCTATTATATATTTTTAGAGAATGTAAAAAAGTTCTTTGTGTTATCTAAAAAATGGGTTACATGAGTCTTACATTAATATATATAAAAAAAAAAGTGCAATGCTTTTCACGCGTTATTTTACACTTTAACAATTTTCAAAAGTTGGCAAGTAGGATTTAAGGGGTCTCAGGACTCTTAAGATTGGAAAACATGAAGAAAAAAGACCATTTTCGACATTTAATATCCTAAAATGTATATGATTTTAAAACACAATTTTTATTTGAATGAAAGATATAAGTATGTTTTTTCATTTCATGTTTTTAAAAAAATTGCAAGATGTAAAATTAGCATTTACAGGGGGCTCCAAACTGTCAGACATTTGACGAGCAGAACAACTTACGCGCAGAATTACAAAATAAATATTGTTACTAGAATGAAAGTTTTGCTGCCTACTTATACACTGTAAAAAAAAAATCTGTAAAGTTACAAACATATTTCTCGGAAACTGGGATTCCAGGAACTATTTATGTAACGGCAACAGCAAAAATTTCTGTAACAGCATCTGTTACAGGAATTTTTCTTGTTGCCGTTACATAAAAAGTTCCTGGAATCCCAGTTTCCTAGAAAAATTTTAGTAACTTTACAAATTTTTTTTTACAGTGTACTTCAGATTGTAATAATTATACTGAACCTAAATAAATTTGTATTTAAAGCAGTTTTATATTTTTAATACAACGTTGTATTAGTTAATACAAAATGTTGAAATTTTCAACAGTATAATCATCAAAAAATATATGTTTTTTGAACAATAAAATGGAAATTTTAGGTTCGGATTATGCAGACTAACATAAACACATATTTTGAAAATTTCATGCAAAAAATATTCAGAAGTTTTTGAGATAACCTGCGCGTTATGCCCAAAAACGTCATTTGGAGAAAAAAAGACTCCAAAATTTTGGAAACGCCGCTTTAGATATTGAGCAGGTATAATTAATTCTAAAAGCCGTAACTTCTGTTCTAATGAGAATTTCAAGGAAACAATTATATCAAAATGTTCAGAAAAAATAGAAGTTTGACATCTAAAAAAATTAAAATTTTGGAAATTTTGAATCTTTAAGAGTCCTGAGACCACTTAAAATGCAATTTAAAAAAAAAAAAATGAGTTTGAATGTCCCTTGTCCCTTTAAAATTAGAAAATCGGTATTTTTGTCAATTTTCGCAAAATGCAATATTTTGATTAGGGATTCACCGAATTTTCGGTATCTATTTGGTATTCGGCCATGTTACCGAATATTCGGTTGGCCGAATATTCGGTTTGGCCGAATATCGAAATATTCGGCCCAACCGAATACTTAAAAAAAATTTTTAATCATAATTTTAAAAACCTTATACAACTTCTACGTTTAACAGTCCACTTATGAAGGCATTCAGAATAATTAGAAACAGAATCATATTTAAATAAAAGATAATGTTTTTACATTATTTATTTGCTGTTTGTTAAGTATTATTTAAGAAAATTAACCAATCACGAGGATTTTCATAGGAATTAGTTATGTACAAATGCAAGTTCCTGAACATTTTCCAGTAAATAATCCGTTTCTTGCTAAAATTTTAAGAACAACATTTACAATCTCTGAAAATGATTGCCCAAACACCGATCTGGGATGAATTTAAAAACTCCGTTGCTTAATCCAAGGGAGTAGAACAGTTATTCTTGCTAAGTTGCCACCATATAAAATTGAAATAGATTGTATTATTTATTTACTTTTACTTTAGTCTCTTCCTCACAAACAAATAATATATGATCCTGTACAATTTTTCTTCCAATTTTTTCACAATTTCTCTTTGATTTTAAAATGTTTGTTTTAGAATTTAAGAAGATTTTAATTCATTTATTTTAATTATCAGAAGAAGCCATGAAATTTAAAATTTTATTAATTAAAAATTTTTTATTACTATCCTCTTCTTAAATAACTCAAAGCAGATTTTTTTCAGCATAAAGTTTACTTGAAAAAAGCTCTTGTTTATTAGAATAAAAATTTCTATTTTAAATGTTATGTAAAATTGTTTTAAAATTTAACATTTTAATGCCTTTAAACTTTGGAATATAAAAGTATTCGACAAGCAGAATATTCGGTATTCGGCCTAACAGTTACTATTCGGCAAGCCGAATATTCGGTATTTGGTTCGACTGTAGGCCAAATATTCGGTATTCGGCCAAAATCACTATTCGGTGCATCCCTAATTTTGATTGAGGTGTAAATTGAAAAACTGTAGCAAATTTGTATGGATAAAATGTCCAAATATTTCTGTAATTAATTTTGATGTACTGATTTAAACAATTTTAAAAAAGTAAAAAAAAGAAAAGAAAATTATGAAAATATATTTAAAAAAAAAAATATATATATATATATATATATATATATTATTTCAAAATTAATGAAAAATTACTGCATGAATGGCGCTACAGCAGCACATATAAAATGCAATAAAACATATTACATTTGGGGGGGGGGCGCATGTTTATTCTGCATTCATGCTTGTTTTGTTAATTTTCTTTTGTTTTTATTTTAATGGTAATTTAAGTATATCCTCTAAAAGACCTTTTATTAAAGCTTTTTGTTTTTGTATGGTTAACATTATGTTTGTTAGTTTTAATTTGAGTTATTTTAGTTTTTTATAGAATTTGATTAATAAAATGACAATAGTTTTTCAGTATTGAATGCGGGGTGAGCATGTGTTCAGAAACCTGCAAATTTTAAAAGTGGGGGTGGAGTTAGTTTTCTGTCTGTCCTCCCACTGATGAAGAACAGACTGTTTTTGTTTTTTACCTGTCTTTCTTGTTCTTTTAAATATTTTATAGTTAAAAAAATTCTGCAGATATACACCTTCCTTTTGGAGTTATGGTGTTTTGGCTATATATATATATATATATATATATATATATATATATATATATTTAAAACCACAAACAAAATATCAAAATCCATCACTCACCATAGCTGCATTAAAACTCACATCGAAAATATTATAATAACCAACATAAACTTAACTCTTAAAATCAAACTGAATAACCAAACTAAAGAAAATATATATAATTGCAAGACATAACAGAACAGAACAGAAGGCGAGCGGTATGGCTAACGACATACACTGCAGGGTTAAGTCAGACTTTACGCATGCTACGTCCCCCTTCACTCGCCAAGACCAAAGTTGAAAAAATGAAAAACTATGAAAAACTAAACAGAACTACAACATCCACCAAAATATCTCTCTAACTCATTAGATCAATCAACTCATCAAACCTCCATTCTCATCCATCACTGAGTTCAGTTCAGTTCCGTACCTGCTACTCTTAATAAAATCACTAGTTATTCTCCTGATGAAATTGCGAGGATAACCATGCTTGAATCCCAAGCGGCACCACTCTAAAATATCACTAAACATATCTTTAACTCTAGTACTCAGTCTTTCGATTCGTATTAATCCATTTCTAAGTACATTTCTTTTAATCGAAACATGCACGTTTGAATCAAAATATATCAGCTTTAAGGTATTAAAGTTGAAATCATTTCGCTTGTCAAATAACTTAGATATCAAATTTTCACTTTCTATGCTTAGGTTCACATCTAGAAAATTAATATTTTTACAATTCTGGGATGAGGGTTCCAGACTCAAAGACGTAGGGTAATATGTAAAATCAATATTTTCAATATCATTGTTTAATTTGACTATCAAAACATCATCTATATATCTGTAGGATAATGTGTTACTGTTTAAATTATTATTTCTTTCATATATATGTAAGTAAATGTTTGCCAAAATGGAACTGTAACCCCCCCCCCCCCCATTGGAATACCCCGAATCTGTTTAAATATTGTTTTTCCTTCGTAAAGGTAGTTTTCTTGTACTACTAACTGAAATAAATTTATGAAAAAATCATAATGAACACCCAAAGTACTATTTGTATTATAAAAATCTACTATTTTATCTTTTAAATCTGTCAAATCAATTGTGTTATAGAGGTCTGCAAAATCGTAAGCGAATAAACCAGTAATATTTTTTAATTTTTTCAGATTATCTAATAGTGTATAGCTATTTTTGATAATAAAAGTCGTCTCTCCCCCCATCACACCGTCAAACATATATATATATATATATTATATATATATATATATATATACACTGTCGAACCTCGTTAACATGAACCTCAAGGGGAATCAAAATTGGGGACTGTGAAAACAATTCATGTTAAAAGTAATTCACGTTAAGCGTGTTCATGTTAACGAGGTTTGACTGTATATATATATAAAGACTTTTTAACACATTTCAAATCCGATACTTGAGTTTTATTTATTTCTGTAAAATAATTTTATTTATTCTTTATGGAAAATAGTCTCATGTTACCTTTTATTCATTGTTTGGCTATCAAACAGCGCAGCAACAATATGTTTTTCGAAATGGAATAGACTGTCATAAGAATTTTATCATTTTTTATGCTTTTAAATGCGACTTTTTATGTTTAGATACTTTTTAGCTCACAGGCTATCAAAGTCTGAGAGCTAATGTGCCCGCCCGTTCTGTATGTATGTATGTGCGTATGTATGTATGTATGTATGTATGTACGTAACGCGATAACTCTTGATAGAAACATCCGATTTGCTTCAAAAATTTTTTCCAGGTTCATTGTGATAAGGCGCTTCCCTGATTAGTTTTGGGAGTTCGTTGGTTAAGGATAAAGGGGGGAAAAGGGGGGTTAGTCCACCCCTTTTAATTCAGATAAATGGGTTTTTCATGCAGAATGATTCAATTTGCTCCGAATTTGGTATACCGGTTTATTATGTTAAGGAACTTCCCTGATTAGTTTTGGAGGTTCATTGGTTAAGGATAAAGGGGGAAAAGGTGGGTTAGTCCACCCCCTTATTTCAGATAAATGGGTTTTTCATGGAGAATCAGTCGATTTGCCCGAATTTGGTATACCGGTTTATTATGTTAAGGAACTTCCCTGATTAGTTTTGGGAGTTCATTGGTTAAGGATAAAGGGGGAAAAAGGGGGTTAGTCCACCACCTTAATTCAGATAAATGGGTTTTTCTTGCAGAATCATTCGATTTGCTCCGAATTTGGTATACCGGTTTGTTATGTTAAGGAACTTCCCTGATTAGTTTTGTGGGTTCACTGGTTAAGGATAAAAGGGGAAAAGGGAGGTTAGCCCGCCCCTCTTAATTTAGCTAAATGCGTTTTTCATGCAGAATGATTCGATTTGCTCCGAAGTTGGTATACCGGTTTATTGTGTTAAGGAACATCCCTGATTAGTTTTGGGGGTTCATTGGTTAAGGATCAAGGGGGAAGGGGGGCTAGTCCACCCCCCTTAATTTATATAAACGGGTTTTTCATGCAGAATTATTCGCTTTGCTCCAAATTTGGTATATTGGTTTATTATGTTAAGGAGCTTCCCTGATTCGTTTTGGGAATTCATTGGTTAAGGATAAAGGGGGGCTAGTCCACCCCCTTAATTTAGATAAATGGTTTTTTTTGCAGGATTATTCGATTTGCTCCAAATTTGGTATACCGTTTTATTATGATAAGGAGCTTCCCTGATTAGATTTGGGAGTTCACTGTTTAAGTATAAAGGGGGAAACGGGGGCTAATTCCCCTTCAATTATTTTTTTGAGGGGGCATTATTCTTTAAAATAAGAGTATAATATACAATTAGTGTGAATAGCCTGTGAGCTCAATGCCATCAGTTTAGCTGGGCACTTTTCTTTTTTATTAGTTAATTAATTTTCATAATAAGCTCTTGTTTTATTCTTAAATTAGTTATAAAAAAATAAACAAAATAGTTTTTGTTTCTACCATGTAAAATATGTAATAATAAAGACATTGTTTTATCTTTATATTATTTAAAAGAACAGAAAAGTTTTTGGTATATATAAATAATATACATACATACAAACACAATAAACCCAACTGGAGTGAAAAATTAGCCAGAGCCAGGAATCGAACCCGGGACAACAGTATACAAGACTGATGCTCTAACCACTGAGCTATTCCGGCCGAAGCCTGAGTCTGCAATTTCTCACTAATAAACCGTGTTGGAGAAGTCACCAGCCATCTATACGACACCCTTGGATGACCGGACAACGATGAATAGATTTTACTATTACATCGATCTACGATAATGTATGTAATGTATTATTTATATAATTATATTATTTATATAATAATATTATGTAAACTAATTTAAAGTTTACATAATATTTAAAATGGAAACCTTTATTCTTATAAACAAGAGCTTTTTTCAAGTAAACTTTATGCTGAAAAAAATCTGCTTTGAGTTATTTAAGAAGAGGATTATTATGTAATAGTAAAATTTATTCATCGTTGTCCGGTCATACAAGGCTGTCGTATAGATGGCTGGTGACTTCCCCAACATGGTTTATTAGTGAGAAATTGCAGACTCGGGCATCGGCCGGAGTAGCTCAGTGGTTAGAGCAGCAGTCTTGTATACTGTGGTTCCGGGTTCGATTCCTGGCTCTGGCTAATTTTTCACTCCAGTTGGGTTTATTGTTTGTCTGTCTGTATATTATTTATATATACATTTAACTGTTGAATGCAGGCGTTATTTATGTGTGTATGTGTGTTTTAATATATATTGTAGTATGAGTGCTTTATTATAGAAAAGTTTTTACTTTATTTTATTGTGTAAATGAGTCTTCTGTTACTTTAATTCATTATTATTATTTTTAAACTACGTAATATGTAATAACGTATTTTTGGAGTTACATTAGAACTGTCGTAGGAATTTTATCATTTTTATCTGCTTCTAAATGCGTCTTTTTATGTTTAACTACTTTTCAGTTTTTTAATTTTAACAATAAACGCATTGTTTTATAAATATATTATTTTATTTTAAAAAAAGTTCTTGTTTTTATTAGGAATTTTATCATTTGGCCTGCTTCTTAAATGCGCCTTTTTTTGCTTTACTTCTTTTCAGTTTCTTATAATTTTAATAATAAACGCATTCTGTTATAAGAATATCATTTTTAAAAAATGTTCTTGCTTTTATTGTGTGGATTTGTAATGTAATAATAAACGTATTGTTTTATCCTTATATTATGTAAAAGAAAAAAAAATTACATTTTATTATGTAAATCAGTTTCCTGCTACTTTTATTTATTAATGTTATTTATGTTAAACTAAGTAATAATAGCATATTTTTCGAATTGTAATAGAACTGCCATAGGAATTTTAATAATAAACGCATTGTGTTATAAGATATTTAAAAAATATTAAGAAGAAGATCTTACTTTTATTATGTGGATTTGTAATGTAATAATAAACGTATTGTTTTATCCTTATATTAGTTTTTAAAAGAAAATAAAAAAGTTTTATATTTTATTATATGTAAATCAGTTTCCTGCTACTTTAATTTATTATTATTTTTTAAACTAAGGTCGTAGGAATTTTTAGCATTTTGTCTGCTTCTAAATGCGTCTTTTTGTGTTTAACTACTTTTCAGTTTTTTAATTTTAATAATAAACACATTGTGTTATAAGAATATTATTTTTTTTTAATCTATAAAGTTCTTGCTTTCATTATGTGGATTTGTAATGCAATAATAAACGTATTGTTTTATCCTTATATTATTTAGAAGAAAATAAAAAAAGTTTTATATTTTATTATATGTAAATCAGTTTCCTGTTACTTTAATTTATTATTATTTTTTAAACTAAGGTCGTAGGAATTTTTAGCATTTTGTCTACTTCTAAATGCGTCTTTTTGTGTTTAACTACTTTTCAGTTTTTTAATTTTAATAATAAACACATTGTATCATAAGAATATTATTTTTAAAAAATCTATAAAGTTCTTGCTTTCATTATGTGGATTTGTAATGCAATAATAAACGTATTGTTTTATCCTTATATTATTTAAAAGAAAATAAAAAAGTTCTATATTTATAATGTAAATCAGTTTCCTGCTACTTTAATTTATTATTATTTTTTAAACTGAGTAATAATAGCGTATTTTTCGAATTGTGATAGAACTGCCGTATGAATTTCATCATGTTTGTCTGTTTCTAAATGCGCCTTATTGTGTTTAACTCACTTTTCAGTTTTGTAATATTAATAATAAACGCATTGTATTATAAGAATACAGCGAGTCAAGTTCTTGGTTTTATTATGTGGATTTGTAATATAATAATAAACGTATTCTTTTATCCTTATATTATTTAAAAGAAAAAAAATTATATTTTATTATGTCAATCATTTTCCTGCTACTTTCATTTATTATTATTAGTTTTTTAAAACTAAGTAATAATAGTGTATTTTTCGAATTGTAATACGCCGTAGGTATTTTATCATTTTTGTCTGCTTCTAAATGTGCCTTTTAAAAAAAAACTACTTTCAGTGTTTTAATTTTAAGAATAAACGTATTGTGTTATAAGAATATTATTTAAAAAATATATATTAAAAAGTTCTTGTTTTTATTATGTCGATTTGTAACGTAATAATAAACGTATTGTTTTATCCTTATATTATTTAAAAGAAAATGAAAAAAGTTTTATATTTTATTATGTAAGTCAGTTTCTTACTACATTATCATTACTTTTTTTAAGTAAGCAGTAATAGAATATTTTTCGAATTGTAATAGAATTGTCGCAAAAATCCGTAGAAATTTTATTACTTATCGCCTGCCTCGAAATACGACCTTTTATGTTTAAAATTAGTTCTATTCGTGATGACATCAGTGTCCATCCTATTGCTTTGCCAGATGTTTAATTCCGGTCATGAAACTTTTGCTCCATAAAATCGTCCGTAACTGGAATAATGATTTCGGCATCAGATCATCAAATTGCGTGATAATTGATAATATCATTCAACTCTTTCATATTTATGAGAAAATTTCTACCCACGCAATCGACGCACGAGTGTCAAGTGTTAGTTCTTCACTTTTTGTTTATGATAACAGAATTTTTAGGATGTTTAACCATTGGAATTTTTCTCACCATTTGATGACCCGCAGATAAAAAAAAAGTATTATTTTTTTAAAAAGTAAATCGATTAGGTAAAGTGTAAGCTATTATTATAAGTGTAATTCATGACGCGTTTATTTCACCGCCGGGTTATCAATTTGAGTGATGACTTCATTCAACTTCTTCAGTTTTATGGGAATATGGATCCATGCAATCGATGCACAAGAGTTAAGTACGTCAGTCTTTGAGCTTTGTTTTCGATAACAAAATTTTCGAAATTTTTAACCATTGGAATTTGTTGTGTTGCACGATCAATTGAAGATAAAACGAAAATATTTCTTAAGAAAATAAATGAATAAATAAATAAACCTTGTTAGAAATAAGTAAACCATGTTCCGAAAAATTGACTTGTCTAATATGGAATTAGTAACAGGAATAGATTGATAATGTATAAAACATCATGAAATTTTTACAAAATATGTAGGAACTCACGTATTGAGCGACATCGTTTTAATATGTTACGAATTTACATAATTTTGTTTTTAATTCATCGTCGAGTTACCAATTTGAGTGATGACTGCATTAAACTTCTTGAGATTTGTGAGAATATTTCAATCAATGCGCAAGTGTCAAGCACGTCAGTTTTTCCGTTTTGTTTTCGATATTCAAAATTTTTTACCACTGGAATTTGTTGTGTTATAAGATGACTTGAAGATTAAAAAAAAAAAAATCTTTCTTATGAAAATAAATGAACCATGTTACAAATAAGTAAGCCATGTTCCGAAAAATTCACTTGACTAATATGTAATTATGTGTGTAATATCATAGATGCCAGCATCTCTCAATTATTCCAAAGTCTGATCCAAGACAAATAAGATTACAGCTGGAAATTTTATTTAACAATTTTTTTTTAAAAATAAAAACTGTTAAATACCACCAAGACACAAGACGTGTTTCCTTACATAAACTTTCCGGTTTAAAGTCCTTGAAGGGTGGTGATGCCGCTATGGCATCACATAATTTTAATCTCTAATTGCTACATTGACACCTGAATTTTTTAATGATAATTTCACTTTTATAAAGTACGCCAAAATATACTTTTGCTTGTTTACAAGTAAATTTTCTTGTAAATACTGGTGTCATTCAATTATTTCAACATTTTACGAATACAAGTACCTTGCCCCTGAAAGGGTTAAACATGTGTGTCTTGGATAAGACTCCGGAATAATTAAGAGATGTTGTCATCTATGGTAATATGAAATGGATTGACTAACTATGAATGGATTGATTGTGCAGGGGTCGCTGCAGGTTTTTATTCTTGGGGCCCATTTTGTGAAAAGTAAAAGTTATTTTTGTGAATTTTATAATATTTTTGTGAAAAATAACATTTTTGTAATGAAAGTTGAAATCCAGTTACTCAAATTCGAACCAAGAATTCAACAAAAACTTCTTCAAATCTGCTTGCTGAAGTTTTTGTTTTTCGTGATCTGGTTTTATTTACAAATTACACATTTTAAAAAGTTTTTATGAAAAAGAATTTTACGAAAGAGGCTTATTTTATTCAAAGGAATTTTGTGAAGGGGCCTGTTTTATTAAGTTCATTTTTGTGAAGGGACCCATTTTATTAAATTTATTTTTGTGAAGGGGCCCATTTTATTAAATTTATTTTTGTGAAGGGGCCCTAAATAGGCCCCAAATTTTGCCTGGATCGACCCCTGTTGTGTAAAACATCCTGAAAATGTTACAAAATATATAAGAACTCAAGTATTGAGCAATGACATCGTTTTAATATATTAAGAATTTACAGAATTTTGTGGTAGATTCGACCACATTTGTTGATAACTTTAATGAAGCACTGATTTCACCGTCGAGTTATCAATTTCAGATGTGACTTCATTCAACTTCATCAGATTTGTAGAAACATTTCAATCCATGCAATCGATGCACAACTGCCAAGTTTTGAAATTTTTAACCATTGGAATTTGTTGTGTTATACGATGACTTGGAGAAAAAAAGAATTGCTTTCGTGAAAAAATAACTGATTAAATAAATAAACAATTTTCCGAAAAATTCACTTGACTAATATAGAATTAGGATGGTAATAGGAATGGGTTAACTAATATGGGAAACATCATTAAAATTTTACAAAATACATAAGAACTCGCGTGTTGAGCTTTGGTACAGTTTTTGGTTTATTAAGGACTTTAAAAGAGGCTTTTGTGGTATATTAAACAGCATTTGTTACAAATTTTAATGAAAGTGGGATCGCTTTCTTTTCTGTGTAAAACACTACAATCATAATCTTGAATGATGTTTTTTATAGCCTATTTTGTTTTACAGAATTATTATCTTATTCTGCGTAAAATGTCTTACTTCTTTATATGTTACTAGGGGGCTCACCCCCCCCCCCCACCACCACCCTGTTCAGGCTTCGCAACCTCTAAATACATACTAATGTGCCTTTAATAAATATTACCAGGTTTCCGTAGATTGAACGATATTATAAGTATAACAGTTAACAGCGGCTACCTTCTGTAATCGCGTTGCCATGCTTTTCCGTTTGAATGGGCATATTTTGTTTTCCATGGTCTCATCCATCGCTGCCGTAATAAATGATGTATGTTTTCTGGAATAATGAATAAGATCAATTATACATTTGAAAATCATCTTGTATAAAATGGTTAGGTTAAATAACGATGTTAACTTTCTTACTTTTATAATGACACTATCGGCAATATTCTTCCTTTAGATTTGAGGTTAAAAAGCTCCGTCTGCTTGTGAATAGCTTTCAGATTTACGTATTGAAAAGCATTGAGTTTTGAAATTTTACACTTATATTTTATGTCTTGATCGAGTTTCAGATATTTCAGGAACAGATATAGCTTATTCATGAATTCTTTTCTCCTTTTTAATACACTATCATGCATATTTTTAAGTTATTTTTACATTGTATATTGTTTGTATTAACTAACAGTAATATCCGAATTTCTAATATACATTTATTGAGTAGTAATTCATATAAAATAAGCCAAAAGTATTTTCCGCATATATTTACTTGCATTTATGCTGCATCAAGTGATGTAATATAAAAACAAATTTGCTTGCCGCACTATTTTTATACCATGTGACGTCAAATTAAAATTCTCCGGAATGAAAATCGTTTGAATATATGACGTAATTTCCCCTATTAAATGCATTTCTCATGTTATAATTTATTTATTTAAAAAAATTTCTCTTTCAAGATTCACGGGTACATATAATTTTTACTTAAAATTATTTAGAAATATTATTTGAGTTTTTTAAATATGACCTAATATTCACCATTAAGAGTTTTTCACGTGTAATAATTTAATAATTTTAGCCACTTTAAATAGTTAGCAAAAGTTATAAAAGTACCCACCGGGTGCAATGGGGGGAGGTTAGAAAAATTACTTAAAATACACAAGTTAGAGCCCGGTGGGTAAATAATATAAGACTTTTGGAAAATTTTATGATTTTTCGTGTGATCGCAAGTGTACTGCTATACGTATGCAAAATTTCAAGTCTCCACTTAATAAAGGGCTGAGTTAGAAAAATTGCTTAAAATACACAAGTTAGAGCCCGGAGGGGTAAATATAAGACTTTTTCAAAAATTTATGATTTGTCGTTTGATGTGAGGTGTTCAGCTATAAGTAAGTAAAATTTTAAACCTTCAACTTAATCAGATTAAAATACACATGTTGGAGCCCAGAGGGTTAAATATGGCTTTTTCAAAATTTTAGGATTTGTCGTTTGATGTGAGGTGTTCAGCTATAAGTATACAAAATTTCAAGTCTCCGACATATATATTTTCTGCGAACGGGCTCTGTGACGGACAGACAGACAGACAGAGGAGCGAGACGAATAGGTTCGTCAGATGAACGAAACCCTAATTAAAGGAAAAAGCCCGAAGTTGTTCGGTAATTTTGCAAGATTTTTGCTATGCGTTAAATATCTTAAAATTCTTAGAAGATTTAAAAGTCAAGAGGCTCGAAATATGCAAAAACTATTATTTGATTTTTATCGAATTTAAGCCACATTTCGTAGTGATAGAAGTCTAAAAAACTTAAAAACGCAGAATATGCATTAAATGTGGTAAAAAAAGGAAGAAGATAAAGAAAGAAAGGAGAAAAGAAATGCTGAGGTTGTGGGAGCAAAAACTAAAATTCGTCCCTTGATGACTTTGACCTTAAAAAAAGTCAAAATATTCCCAAATCACGATATAAACTCTCAGAATCTTAGACATTCTCTGTATGAAATTCGAAGGAATCATATTTTAAAATTTGAAATATATGAGACATGGATTATGTTTCTTTTATTTTATCAAGTTCGGACATTTCTTTAAAATTTTACCTTTTCTTTGTCTCTCAGTAATATACGATATTTTACTTCATATCGTTACACTTTTAAATAAATAAAATAATTTTGTTGTACAGCTCATATTCAAAATATTAGAATAATTACTTTTATTTTACAAATTGAAAAAAATCGTTTAGTAATTTAATGTCTTTTAATGCAAATATGCAAACGATATTTTTATTAAGAACTTATTGTTGATTAAACTTATTTATTATCTTAAAATTAATATCATTATTGAAAAGATTAAATAAAAAAAAAATTATTTTGAAAAGTCAAAATATTAGAATATTTATTCAAGTGGCTCAAAATATTAGAATATTTCACATTAATTCTCCTTTAATTATCACCAATTCATAACTGGTAGCATCATTGATTAAATTCAGACGATTTTATTTAAAATCAGCATTCTTTTTTGCAGTTTGTTTGCCTTTTTCGTCTTATAATGGGTCGTGTGAGTGATATTCCTGAATCTATTAAACTTCGTATGGTTGCTTTGTATCGGCAAAGTAAAAATGAATGTTATATAACGAATTATTTACATTGTTCGCAATCAAGCGTTAGTAAAATACTAACACAATATTTAAAAAATGGAAATTTTCAAATTAATCGACGAAATGGCGGCCGAAAACCAAAAACATCTGCTAGAGGTGACAGGAAACTGAAGCGTATAGTTAAGAAAAACCGTTTTAAAAGTGTGCGATTCTTGCACCGAAAATGGAAAAAAGAAGGAGTTGAAGTTTCTACATCGCCAACATTAAGACGTCTCCATAAATTTAAGTTTGAATCTCGTGTACCGAAAACAAAACCTCTCATGATTGCAAAACAAAAGCGTATAAGAGTGAATTGGTGTAAATAAAGACGTTTATGGAGCGAAGAAGATTGGAAAAATATATTATTTAGTGATGAAAGTATGTTTTGTGTTTCATATGGTAATCAAGGTATTCGAGTTTTGTGAATGAAGCGAGAAGCATTTGATAAAGAATGCGTTAAACGTTCCGTAATATTTGCTGCTAGTGTCATGGTTTGGGGTTGCATGAGTGCAGAAGAACTTAAAAGTTATGCATCGTCTACGAAAAGGTTAACTCTCAGATATATCAAGAAATTTTGGAATATTACAGGATTCCATCATCAGAAGATTTATGTGAAGAGGATTTCATCTTTCAACAAGATTTAGCGTCACCTCATACCTCGCAACTAAGAATTGGTTCCGCCAACGCAACATTAAGGTACTTCCTTGGCCACCAAACTCACCAGACCTTAATTACATCGAAAACTTATGGTGTATAATAAAGAAAAACTCCAAGAAACTCCTCCTTCAAGTGAAATATTAACTACCATTTACTTTATATTCATAAGGTAATATTATTGCGTAAAATTAAATATTCTAATGTTTTAAAACAATCTAAATTTTATTCTAATATTTTGATGTATTTCAGAAAGCTGTATACCTAATTTATTGTAATGTATTTTATATTTTGTAAATGTTAAAATCTTATCTAAACATTCCAGATTTAATTTATAAGAAATTTAATTGCATTTACTTAGTATCAAAAATAAATAAATGAAAAATATTTTTTTCTTATTATTTTTTCTCAGTTATTCTAATATTTTGAATATGAGCTGTACCTGTATTGTTCAGATTGAAAATGTTGATTTTTTAATGGTTCACTAACAGAGTTTACTCCAAATAAATAAATAAAAAAATGGCTCGATGCTGTTGGTGGGAAAAGGGCACGTTCTAGTTTCGTAAAGGCACTTTTTAGAACCGCAAGGGCACTTTTTAGAATCATAAGGGCAATTATTAGAATCATAAAGGCACTTTTGAGTTTCGAAAGGACTCTTTTTAGTTTCGTATAGGCACGTTTTCAAACTCTTATGGTCATGTTTTAGTTTCATAAGGGCGGCACATTTTTAAACACTTAAGATCACTTTTCAGTTTCATAAGGGCATATTTTAAACTCTTAAATGTCAATTTTTAGATTACTACTGCGCATTTTTATTAAAATGACATTATTTTAATTTTTAAAGCAAATTTAAATATTTAAAAATCTGGACACTCTTTTCGAGACACAACAATAAGCCAGCTTTTGCTACATAAGCAAATTTTTCAATATACTCATTAAGTTCTTTAATATATTAGTAAAACTTTATTGAGTATCAAATATTCACGTAGACGACAAATACCATTTATAAGTACCATTTGTATATTTCGCATAGTGAAACAAAATGTCACTTTTGTGCTATTGCGTCACATAAATACAATATAATAGTCCAGTCAAATTGTCAAAAATAGATGCAAAAATTCTGCTAGAAGATTTTATGTTTTTAAACTGTTTATGGGGATGCTAATAACAGGAATTAATTGTTTCCCAACAAAATATCTCGAGGCTAAACTTTGTGGAGCCAAAAAACCACGAAATTTTCGGACTTTTTTCAGTTTTTTGCCTATAACTCGAAAATTATAAAATTTTTGTGTACCATACTCAATTACAAAAAGAAAGAACATTAAATTCTCTACAAATTTCATTATAAAAGTCTTTTTCTAAATCCATTATTAAGCGCGCTACAGCTTCCTGAAAATGATACTTTTTTTCTAACTTTGTGAAAAAATCGCAAATACCAACATTTGACACCATTTTTATTTCTTTTATCCTCTTTAATGTAACTTTTTATATTACAGGTATTTGCATGATAGTAATAATGATTAATTACAATGGTAAAACCGTAAAAAATTGACAACATTGTAATTTTTTTTTGTATTTACAACTTAAGATGAGAACAATAATACACTATGACGCAAAAGTTTAGACAATGAAGAAATTCTTACATACTTTAAAAAATATTTATTCAATTTTCAAATCACTGCTCGAAATTAATGTGCTGTACATATAAACAATATTTATGACAAAGAAAAGTGGAATTGTGCATATTGCAATAAATTAAATGGTAACAAAAATAAACTGCTGTCTCAAAAGTTTAGACACAAATTAAATAAAATCGAAATAAACAATTTTTAAAACCTGGTTGCTCATCCATGCTTATGTATTACGTCATATACACGAGATTGCATGGAAGAAACTAAATCTTGCATAGTTTGTGGATCGATATCGTACCATGCATTCTCAATAGATGTCTTAAGTTCCTTTTCAGAAGAGTATTGTCTAGCGTTGCTATAAACTTTGCGACACATGATGCTCCAAAGGTTTTCTATAGGGTTAAAATCTGGGCTACATGCTGGCCAGTCGAGAACTCTTAGATTATGGGAATTAAACCAAGATTTTGAATGTTTTGCAGTGTGAATTGAAGCATTGTCTTGCTGAAATTCCCACTGAGGACCCCCTAGAAGCTCAGCAAATGGCAGTAGGTTTTCTTCTAATGTCTGTGTATAATGCTGTGCAGTTTGACGACCACTGGTGAAGGTCAGAGATACTTGTCCATTATAGCAAAAGGCTGCCCAAACCATCACCGAGCCCCCTCCTTGTCTGCGACTAAAAAAACGTCGAGGTTCCTTCCGCAAGTCATGCCAATACGATAAACAACCATCTGGACCATCCAGATTCCACTTTTTTTCATCGCTAAATATGACTGACTGCCATTTCTCTCCATATGACATATGCTTTCGAGCCACATAAGTCTTTGTAACTTATGATATGGTTTCAGAGCTGGTTTCTTCTGCATTTTGCTATAAACGATTGTTCCCTTTTCCAAAATTCGTCTACGAATCGTATCCTTTGATACAGAGAGTCCCGATGAGCTTTGAACTCCACGTACGCTCATTTGTTGAGTACTCGCTAGTCTTTGTATCAGGCGATCCTCTCGTACATTTGTCACACGTGGCCTCCCAGACCGACATTTTGCTTTATATTCGGAACCACTCGACAAAACTCGATAAATAGATTTTTTTTGACCTATTAATAATAGCAGAAATTTCAGAAACGCTCTTCCCTTCACCTTTCAACTGCCAAATCCTTGAAACCCCATTCACTTGAATTTCTTTAGCTCTCGGCATGTCGACTATGAAGCGCAATCGTTTGCAGAACTTAAGTACTCCAAATTTGTGACATCATCGATTCTAAATTTGCATATGCCAGCGAATATTCAAAGAAATTTAGAATAGTGTCTAAACTTTTGCGACAAGCACATTTGAATTTTTATGAAAAAAATTAGTATTATAGCAAATAAAACGACTGTCTTTTGTACATAGCATTTTAAATCAGTTTTTGAATATATTTACAGGTTTTTGTAATTCTGACGTCATAATTCTACATTTTAAAGCTGAACGACGTCATTGTCTAAACTTTTGCGTCATAGTGTAGTAGGCATTATGAATGTAGGTAGCATGAATGTAAGTAAACAAATACTTACAGTAACATTTTTAATGGATTTAGTAACGTCTGGAGCGCTTGCGGGTTCATGAGTTTGGTTCGTCAACCTCAGCTTGAGAAGCAAAGGAGCAGGCTGCATGATCTTCAACAGCTTTGAACTGCTTTGAGCTTGTTGCGACATCATCATCCTGGCTGCGAAAGTCATCGACGTTACTGGTTTGGTCGATGGTTTCCCAGGTATCAGCTTCATAATCCTCTTCTTCTTCATAAATAATATCATCCACATTTTCACAATTGACCCCGTTACAGTTTTTGCAAATTGCCGAGCATTTGAGTCCTGATTTTTGGCAAGAGCATGCCTTGGTGCACCCTTTTTTACAGCTACATGAGACAACATGCAGCAAGGATTCAGGTGCTGGGTTTTGGTACATTTGAACTGGCTGAAAAAGACCGTCAGACCTGCGAACCCACCCCCATTCTTCATGGGGCATGTTGTTTCCTAGCCAAGCTTGTACCTGATGATAACATCTTAGGAAATGATGCTGCGCAGCCTCTTGCGTCGGTGGCAGCCTTGCAAGATGAACTTTGCTTTTTGTGGCTGATTTAGCAAATAACTGGAACCTCAAACTGTTCAATGTCTGCGTGGTATCTACGCATCCACTGTATAGTGCAATAAGGAATTTTTCTCCAGCCTTGATGATTTCTTGACGGGTAGACTCTGGTTTATTAAAAACACATGATACTTCCTCAAGCTGCTTATGTTTTTTTAAAGTGTTACAAAACTTTGACTTTCCTTGCCCAAAAAGAGCAGATGTTGTATCGCATCCACTGATTGCATGAGTGAAAAGAACATTGTTGTGATTGTATTTGTAAGAATTGGTTGAAAACCACTTTGTTTCGATGCTTCCTCTTCCTGGGTTTTGGAAAAACAGATTTTTGTGTTGATATCCCAAGCTTGTCATGATCGCGAGAATATCAATATCCTCTCCGACAATTACGATACTTTCAAAGGCTTAGGCTTTTGAAATGGCTAAGGTAACAATCATGACATCAGCGTCTTCTTCTGCCTGGTCAACTTGGATTCTGTTATTTTGAAGCTCTGTTTTAAGCAGTGAAATGAAGCGGTTCTTGTTTCTGTCATTGGCTAGAAATTTGTCTTGAGGCACTGTGCTTAATATTTCTGCTGCAACTATGACTTCAGTAGAAGTGTGCATTCTAGATCGACGTGCTCTTCCTGCACTTTTCGTTCCATTCTGTTCTCCCTCAGATGGATATCCATCGAACACAACTGCGACCTGTGATCCAAAATTTTTCTGAATGTAAGAAATATAACTTTTAACAATAAATTTGAAGGAAACATTTCGAGGCCAAGTTACTTTGTGAAGAAGGTACCCTCCGTCAACAACAAAAAACTTATCTTTTCCAATAAGATCCAGATTGTCTAATGGGATAAAAGCACTGTAAAACGAAGATTTTGAGCCCTTTCTCATGTTTTCGTTAACGAATTTCTTTAAAAAGTGGTTATTATTAATTAATCGATCTAATCATTATTCTCTAACTGCATTTGTATTGCATTATTCTGTTAACATTTTAAAACTAATTTTGCAGCCTTATCCAATTATGAATGAAAAAGTAATTGAATTGTAAGAATAAAGATAAATCAGACCATCCTGCAATTTAATAATTAGGAAAATTTTAGCAATGGACACCCTACAAAAATAAATATTTGTATTTAACCTTGTAATCATCGCGCCCGATACAATCACGGACAAATTGCCCGTGAATGTATCAGGCTCAACGTTTAATGGTTAAGCATAAAAGGTGATAATAAATCAAACAAAATATCTAAACTTATGATACAGTTAGACTAAATAAAAAATTTTATAATGTAGATATTTATCTATAATGAGGTAGAGTTCACTTGATCTATTTCAACAGCAAATGCGCACTTAATATTACACAACTCACCCAAGATTTTTGTATTACTGATCTAAAACAAGCCGTTTTTATATTTGATGCGCATATCCATAACTTATTTTTGGCAAAAGGTGAAATTTTAAAGTAAACTGAAAAAGAATATTTTTTAAACAATCAATAGTGGGATGGGGTAGAAAAATGGAAGATAACGTTGTGCGGACACATTTAAACGTACACCTAATACCTAAAAAGCGCTATAGACCTAAAAAATACTAAAAAAGTATAACGTACGAGAAAAACGTACTATCTGGCAACCCTACCTTCTGCCTAACCTTCTTGAAAATTTGCCTTCTTACTTATTCATCAATAGGAGCATTTCATTTCCACAGTTAGTGATGAAAAGAAATTTTTTTTAGGGATGGGAGGCGAAAAATAGGTCACTTTCTATGAAGTTGAAAAAAATGTGCTATTTTCAAAAAGTTGTAGCGCGCTTAATAATGGGTTTAGAAAAACGTTTTTAATATGAAATTTGTAGAGAATTTAATTTTCTTTCTTTTTGTAATTAAGTATGGTACACAAAAATTTTATAATTTTCGAGTTATAGGCAAAAGACTGAAAAAAGTCTGAAAATTTCGTGGTTTTTTGGCTCCACAAAGTTTTGCCTCGAGATATTTTGTTGGGAAACAATTAATTCCTGTTATTAGCATCCCCATAAACACTTTAAAAACATAAAATCTTCTAGCAGAATTTTTGCATCTATCGGCCCAATTTTCTGACAATTTGACTGGACTATAAAGCACTCGGGACATTTTTATGTAGAGATGCACTTTAATTTTATGCTTCTTGTTTCAGGCAATTTTCCTTTTAATAAGCCATTTATTTTTCTTCGGTCCTTTCATTATTGCATCTGAAGTGCACTTTCTTCGAGTCTAATACGCCTAAGTTAATATGTATGTCTTTCTTCAAAGGCAGTGACTTTTTCTTTTTCTTTATCGAATTAATATCTGAATTTATTTAATTAGTGGATGGTCTAAAAGCATGCATTGTGCTTTTCCAAAAAAAGACTGAATGAAAGACCTTTTATTCAGTTTACTTGTGAAAGTTTCTGTATCTACACTGTGGAAAAAGACAAATATTTCTTAGTGTAGAAAAATATATAATAACTAAGAATCAGATTATACAATAACATCTTCCGACTTACCCATAATTTCGGAACGCAACCTTTAACATTAGAAACATCAGAAACCAATCTATTTTCGAGATTTAAAGAATCACCTATAAAAAAAAAACCGTTTCTTTTGTTGCCATTGATTTTCAGAAACATTTCTGAGTAGTTTTTATTGTGTATAAATCGGTTTTCACAAACAAGAATATCCGTTTTTAGAATGCTATGCATTCTCAATTAAGCTTTTTCAGCAGCGTTATTGAATTTATACATCCAAGAATAACAAAAGGGGGAAAAAACATTAATTTTAATGTCAGTGTTAATGCTATTAATTTATCATGTTTGTCTATAACCCTTTAGCGGGCGGGGTTCGCAAAAAAGGACACCTAATGTTAAGATTACTGTCACCAGGAATATTTAATTAAATTTTCCTGTTATGAAGTACGGGAAAATTAGCGAGTGTTTATTTTCTAATAAATTCGTTTGTAAATTCCGATGTCAGTTCATCATTTCATCATTTTACAAACAGAATTACTCTGGGCCGGAAAGGGTTAAAAGTTGTTTGCTAAACAAATGTTTGAAAATGTTTATTTGAGATTGGATAGTATCCGAAGCGGATACTATGATTGCTCTTCTATCTTTTTCAAACGGATAAAAAAAGTTTCTTAATCTTAAAAAATATAATATAACCACAAACCAAAGCATACAATAACCTCGTCCGAGTTACCCACAAATTCGAAAAGTGTGTTTTTATCTTTAAAAACCTGAGAAACTAATATACACTAAAACCTCCCTAAAACGACCACGTTCCGTTCCAATAAAAAGTGGTCGCTTTGAGAGGTGGTCTCTTAATGGTATGCTTAAATCTAGATTTTAATTGTCAGAAAAAGGTAACAATTACTGTTACTAAAATTTATCTTCCACATTAGGAAAAAATATGAAAATTTAAATATCAAAACAAAAGTTAATTACACAAGTTAATTACTACTGCAGACTTTAAAAAATGAATACATTGACGTTTGCTTTGATTTTGCGGTTTCATCTTTTATAACTTTTATTTCCAAGTCCTTTCGAAGTTCAGTAAATAAATGCTTTTTTATTTCGGGGGTGGGGGGGGGGGAGTAATGATGATTTCATTAATTTATCTATTTCTTTGAGAGTTTCTTGACAGAATAGGGCAGAAGAGTTCATTGACCGTCATTCTTAATTTGTCATCAGAGTTAAATTCATTGCCTGAAAAGGCACAAAGGGGTTTAAATACTTAAAAATTACTGGAATAAAAAAAAATCTAAACTTAGTTTAGAAGTTTGATGAATAATGCGGTCTCCGGAATTATTTTTCTAATAAAACCTTCTTCAAGCGACCAGGAAAAAACGGAATTTGTTTCATTTTCTTCAAAGAAATGGGTCGCTCATGGAGGGAGTTCAACTGGGATGGTCTCTGAATGGAGGCAAAATTAGTATATATATTATTATTTGTATAGTCATATATATTATTTGTGATGACAACATCCTTTTTTCTCCGCACTTACAAACGGTACAGCGATGAATGAGGTATTTTTCGAAAGGTGCTGTAAGCGGTTATTGACGTAGTGTACTCGCATATCATTAAAACAGGTTGTTTCATTAAAGTAAAAGGCATTTAATAAAAAATTAATAGAAAAATGCATCAGCAAATAATCTCAGATTGCGGGACAAAACCTCGCCCGAGTCCACTGCATTATTATTATTATTATTATTATTATTATTATTATTATTGATAGCTTTAATAGAGGGTTTTCTACATTAAATATACACATTTTTTAGCGCCCACTAACAATACTACAAATCATATTTATATGAAAAATAGCAACAATGCGTTAAAATAAAGTTTTGAAACTTATAAAAAGCGATACTTTCGTATTGGCCAAACTTACCTCTATATGAATTTCAATCTTTACTTTTCAAAGTCACGTTTACATCAAGGTCAAAATTTCTCTATTTAATTCAAACAACAATATAAACCAAAAACACTTACCAGCCTCGGGATACGAACTAATGAACTGTTCTCTCCCAGGGTATTGCATTGACCATTGAGCTATGATTACACAAGTTGCGTTTTCAAATATCGTTACGTATTTCAGAAGCCTTTTATAAAATATTAGCAAGATGTTAAACATGGAACATATTTTCGGTACAGATAAATTTTCTCCAATTGAGTACAATTCTGAACGTTTTACGTATTTTCTCTCCATAATTTTGAATAGTATTTGGCTTTTTAATTTCATAATTAATTTGCTTTATAAAAGATAATTTTTGGCCTTTAAAATATTGCATACATGAAAGAACGTATTAATTGTAATGCCTGTTTCTGTTTTACAAAAAATTTTAATTTTTATTGTAATATTACTTTTATTTATTTATTTATTTTTTGAAAGAATACCAGCATATATTTTTCAAACATATACTTTTTCGGATTTTTCAAATTATTTGTGTTATGATCTACTGTAAACTCAAAGATAAATACTGAAGGTATTAAAATAAATTTTCTTTGTTGCTTATTATAACTTAGATAAACGTCAATTTTGTAATAATTTCACTATTATATTTCAGATATGTTGAAAGTTTTGCGTACGATTCTGTTGAAGCGAATAGATTAAAAAATATTAAAATAAAAAATAGATTTTTTATTTATAACATCCTATAGAGACTTTTTAAAAAAGAATAGTAGCTTATGATAAATAAGTTAAACATTATTTTAAACTCATAATAAAAATATATACTGTAACATTTCCTTTTCAACTGCCAATAATTTTTTTTACAGGATTTTTTTTTTTTTTTTTTTTTTTTTTTAATATGGTAAAAGTATGTTCGCTTTTTATTTAAAAAATAAATCAAAAATATTATTGCAAGTTGTTTAAGTGTACATACAATAAATGGCACTATAAATTTTATTGGTCACTTGAAATATTACCAGTGTAAAGCGGACGTTTGCCAATATTCTGGAATCATTGGATATATTTTCGATCACTGTGATTTTCAGTGATCGAAGAGAGTCACATTTAGCTGATATTGATGTTTTCTTTAAAAATATGTCCAATTTAAAGACAATATGTGTAATTTTCTCTTTTCTTTAAAAATATTATCATTCGAAGGCCAATAATGGTGTGTATTTAATATTACTGACGTTCCGATCGAAATATTTCCACTTAAGTCAATATTTATGCAATATTAGCGTTTCATGGAAAATAATTCTACTATAAGACAAGTATATACAATAATTAATTACTACGCTTTCCAAGCCCAGCAACTATTTCTAAACATCATTTACGGAACTGTTTTGAAAATACTACAGAAACATTCCTTAAGATATACGGAAAAGTCACCGCATTTATACGGATTTTGTAATCTCAAAATGTCAGTTACGGAAATTGTACTATTTTCTTAGAAAAATGAAACTATTACGTAAAATTTTACGGAAAAATTTATGTATAGTTGCGGATTTTTTTTTTTTTTTTTTTTTTTACAGTATTGTCGCATTTTTTCTGAATGATTTAGTCGTTTTAGTGATTTATTTGTATTTCTGGAGCAAAGATAACTTTGACGTGCATATATTTAGCATCGAGAATTTTTTGTTTCTTTTGATAGAGAAAGAATCTTAAACAGTTAAACCATCCGGAATAATATTTATTTTGAAGAAATTATCAGTGTACTTCACATAAATTCAACAGTTATATTTAATTTTACACATTTACATTACATTACATTATTGCACCGTTACATTAGCAAATGGTTTTCCATTCTCTTTTGATTCAATGAAACTATGCATTTATATATATATTTTTAACAATACTCTATAAGTTAGAAAAAGAAAATAACAATCATACGCTCAGTTATATTTCATTTGACTGTATAAATGACTGTTAAACTATGTGTCTAAGTTATAAGAATTTGTTACCATTGTGTAGACAAAAAAATTTCTACTTTTTTTTCTATTTCCGGGTTTTCTGCCTGAAAATCACAGTTCTCTTCTCTGTTTTTATGTGATGATTTCTTCACTGTGAACAACCATTCTTTAAATGCTGGATACACAAACATCAGCTGTCGTATTTTCATGGAACGTTTATATAATATCAATATCCCGTTAACAGAATGTGTAATTTCTGCTGAGCATGACGTCAAAAGGTATTACGTCATGTAGCTATACATGAGCATGTTTTCTTCTGATTAAACTAACCTTATGTTGTTTACAAAAAGGCTTTGAATAGTGTTTCATATTCTTTTCCTAGCTGCCTACAGAAAAATTATTATGAACCTATTTTTCTGGACTTCATACATAAATACATGCTTTAATAGATCTAAGTTCTATGTTCCGTTTATGAATACAAATATTATAGAAAATAAGTTTTAACTAGCTGACCCGCCCGACATTACCGGGGTCCGGGATAATAATCTTAAAAATACTTAAAATCGGTGTCGAATTCAGATATATATCTCCGTGAGGAATTTAGTGTTGGAGTCATGTTGCTACGTCACTGCCTGCTACTACGTATGCCCGTGAATTTCCATGATATTATAGTTTTAAACGAAAATCTATAAAATCTATTTTAAAACGAAACTGCCCACTGCCTTCGGCAGCGTACACCCGGGAATATCGCGCACTCTCTGGTAAGTTTTTAGAAAGGACACTCGAATTTGCATAATCATATATTTTTAAAGGAAAATCTATTCAAACGAACATAAAGTTGGAGACCTCACTGTCTTCGTTAGCGTAATCCCAGGAGTATTGTGCACGCTCTGGTCAGTTTTTAGAAAGGACACTCGAATTTGTATAATCATATATTTTTAAAAGATAATCTATTCAAACGAACATAAAGTTGGTGGTCTCACTGCCTTCGGCAGCGTGCTACCAGTAGTATTGCGCACGCTCTGGTCAGTTTTTAGAAAGAACACTCGAATTTGTATAATCGTATATTTTTAAAAGAAAATCTATTCAAACGAACATAAGGTTGGAGGCCTCACTGCCTTCGGCAGGGTACATTTGGGCGCTCTACGCACACGACGGAGCCATTCTATTATTTGCAAACGAATCTCAGATTTGTATGATTTTGACACAGAAAAAAAAAGAAGAAAGAAAGAAAATCCCACCGCTCAATCTTTTGCAATTTTTTAAAACACGAAATGGTACTTCCGAGTGTTGAAAATGGAAAGGCGAAAATGAACGAAATAAAAGCTGAGCAATTCTCTTAAAACTCGAAATGATATCTTTGACAGCATTGAAAAAAAAATGTTTAGATTGTGGAAAACGACCTTCAGATAATATTTTTTCAAGATGAGGCACCCAAATGCGAAAAATTACTTCAAATTTTAAATCAGATGAAAAATAAAATTAAATTGAAAGTTAAAATTAAATTTTAGATAACTCTGTCGGAAACTGCTTCATATGTTATATGTGCATAAATGAGAATAATTTTCAAAGAGCTATTAAAGAAACTCATGTCTACAGAATTAGATCCATCTAGCAAACCCCCAGTCAGGTTTATTTTCATTATAAAGGGTGTTTTTATTTTTTAGAGGGATACAAATTTAAAACGAAATAAAACACATAAAAATAATGTTAATAACCAAGATATTGGTTTCATTAAATATATAATTTTATGGCATTAGTGTTTAAAAATGATTTCGGACATATGGGCACCGCGGCTGGTTCGAATGAAGCCTTATCTGGAAGTCCAATTTTTGGCCACTTTATCGAGTTGCTGGGTCGTATATCGCAATAACGCTGCGAAAGTAGATTTCCAAGTAGTCCAACGTCTGTGGTTTACCGGCGTAGACCAGCGACTTCACATATCCCCATAGAAAATAATCTATTGATGTGAGATCACATGACCTTGGAGGCCAGTTCACAGGTCCAATACACGAAATTATGCTCTCACCGAATGTCGCCCGCAAAAAAACAGATGACGTTTTGCACAATTTGCAAGCGCTGTTCTGGCGTAAGTCTATTCATGGTGAAATGGCGAAACATACTGAGCACAAATCATCTGTCAGCTGTCAAATTGACTGTGACTAGAAACAGTGTTGCCAATTTTAAAACCAAACCTCTAAAAACTATATACAGTAAACTCTGTCTAAGGCGGAATCGATCGGGACTGAGAAAATTTTCCGTGGTAGACAATATTCCGGCTTATGCAAAAAAGCTCCAATCCCCGGAAAAAAAATTCCCTCCGAAGATGACGGTCTTTCATAGATTCTCCTGACTCGAAAATCGGTTGAAAACTGAAATTCTGAAAGATCCTTTGTCTTTATAGATAAATGAGAAACGCTATTCAGTTTCTTAGTACTGCCGTAATACATGCATATTGGAAGTTTACACACACACACACACACACACACAAAAAAAAAAAAAAAAAAAAAAAAAACCTTCGAGAATGAGACAGAACGTTATAATTTTGAATTTGAGTACAACCTTAAAGTATAATATATTGTACTTTCGAAAATATATATTTTGATAAATGTTCATTTTACTAGAAATATTAACTTTTAAATGCAATTTTGCATATGAAAAAATGGCATAAGCATAAATTCCTTAAAATTTAAAGTTTCTCCTCTTTAAAATTAACTTTTTTAAGGTGTTACGTAATTTTAACTAACATGCTCGACATTGAGTATTTGACTTATCAGTTTTAAAGTTTAATAAACAAAACTCCTTTCATTTTTAAATTATCCTTTTTTCCGTCTTATGCAAAATTTTCGTTTCGGTGGGACCCAAAAATCCTTTCCGTTTCCGCGTTAGACAGATTCCGCCTTATGCAGCAGGAATTAATGAAATTTTCTATGGGTTCGCCGGGACTTGAAAAATTTTCCGCGGTAGACAGATTTCCGGCTTATACAGAGTCCGCCTTAAACAGAATTTACTGTACATGATTTCTGCTTCTTATTGAAGAAAACTGTTCACTGAGTCACCCACAGCCTTTTGCAGTTGTTGTTTTTTAATTCTTTAACACACATTTTACAAATTTATTCGGTTTCTATGTTTCTTTTTTTTTTTTCACCTACATCAGAAATAATGATCATCCAAAATTATTAACTGAAATTAATGTGCTTAAAATGGGTATTTGTAGCTCATTTGAAAAGAAATAATAACTGTATAGTTATTTAACCCCTTCAAGAGCGGTGGTTCATTTTTGGACTACTTAATTTTAATCCCTAAATGCCACATTGGCACCAGAATATTGGAATGAAAAATTTCCTTTTATTAAGTACGTGAACAAAAACTTTCGCATATTTTGAAATAAATTTGCTTTTAAATTCTGGTGTCATTTACTCATTTCAGTATTTTGCGAATAGAAGTGCCTCGCCCCTGAAAGGGTTAAAAGAAAAAAGTAATGTAAGGTAATTTTTCGAACGAGATTTTAATTTCTTTTTTAAAAATTTATATGTAGTTTGCTAACATGTATGTTTCATTCCTCATCTATTTGTATAAGCACTTTTTTTTTTTTTTGTAATTTGTGTAAATGCAACGCGACAAACTGTTTTACAATTAAAAAGAATAATAGGAAAAAATGTAATAAATCTATAAAAAAAATTTAAATGGGATATAAAAATACAAGCGTAAACGACTATATGTTTTCGCAAAATTCTGAAAGAAGACGTACTTTTAAGCTATAGCTTATGCTATTGTGATTTAATTTTACTATAAACATTTCTCAAATGAAAAGGATTTTTTTTTTCTTATTCGTTTTCAGCAAGATTGTACATTTTGTTCTACTCGGAATTATTTTTTTACGAAATTATTTAGCTCTTTTTTGTTTTAGCGTTTTTTTCTTATTCTTTTCCAGCAAGATTGTACATTTTGTTCTACTCGGAATTATTTTTTTACGAAATTATTTAACTTTTTTTCGTTTTAAATCATACTATATTTAGCAGAGTCACGTTTTTGGAGTTTTCATATCACCGGTCTAAGACAATATGATATCTTTGCATCACAATGATTTTGCAGTACAACAATACTACTTTGGCGCTAAAGTTTACCTCAGTTAGCAAGAACAATAACCACCCATAACATTTAAAATAAAACTTACCATCTTACAGTAGACTGATTTTAAATAAACACCTGCGGATTTTTGTTTACGGGTTAAGCTTCGATAATTTTTTTTTTTTTTTTTTTTTTTTTTTTAAGAAAATGATGAAAATTATTTTAGATACCCTCTTTGTTTGTCTCATCATTTATTTTTTTTTTCTTTTAGCACGTGGTTTTATTGTTTTCAGTGTAAAAAAAGAATTACGTAGTCACTATACTATACAGTGTGATTTAATAAATGTAAAAGTAAAAATAGTTTTTTAAAAACACTCTTTTATAAACATTCAATGAACATCAGGAAAATCACGCCTAATTTTTTGACTGCAATTCATGTTTTTTCCAAAAAAAAAATTCCGTTACAATACATTAATTTGGTGTGGGCGCCGAACTCGATTATGAAAAATTCACTGTTTTTTTACAAAAAAATCCGTTACAATATATTAATTTGATGTTCGCACCGAACTCGATTATGAAAAATTCATTGTTTTTTTTACAAAAAATCCCGTCGTTACAATACATTAATTTGGTGTGGTCACCGAACTCGATTGTGAAAAATTCACTGGTTTTTACAAAAAATTCCGTTTCAATACATTAATTTGGTGTGACACCGAACTCGAGTATAAAAAATTCACTGGTTTTTACAAAAAATTCCATTAAAATACATTAATTTGGTGTGGGCACCGAACTTGATTGTGGAAAATTCTCTGGTTTTTACAAAAAAATTCCGTTACAATGCATTAATTTGGTGTGGGCACCGAACTCGTTTATGAAAAATTCATTGTTTTTTACAAAAAATTACGTTACAATACATTAATTTGATGTGGTCACCGAATTCGTTTATGAAACATTCACTGTTTTTTACAAAAAATTCCGTTACAATGCATTAATTTGTGTGGTCACCGAACTCAATTATGAAAAATTCACTGTTTTTTACAAAACATGCCTTTACAATACATTAATTTGGCGTGGGAACCAAACTCGTTTATGAAAAATTCACTGTTTTTTACAAAAAATTCCGTTACAATACATTAATTTGGTGTGGTCACCGAACTCTATTATGAAGCATTCATTGGTTTTTACAAAAAATTCCGTTACAATACATTAATTTGATGTGGGCAACGAACTTGATTATGAAAAATTCACTGGTTTTTACAAAAAATTCCGTTACAATACATTATTTGATGTGGGCGACGAACTTGATTATGAAAAATTTACTGTTTTTTACGCTTAGTCGAAAGCGCAAGCAAGTAACTTTATTAAAAAAATATATATTTTCTGCTTTGTTTCTTTCTTAAGATAGAACAACAGAAAAAAAAATATTATTTAAACTATCTTTTTTGGATTTCTAAATTGATTTATCAATTAATTAATATTTAACTATTAATTGATAAAAGCGTATTTTTTATTTAATATTACACTCGTATTTTTATTATTATTATTATTATTTGTAATTTGTTTTCTTCTTTTAAGTCTTTAAAATGTTTCATTGTTGCAGTTTCACAGCTCTTTGGCATATTTTCGCGAGCATGGCACATTATTAAATTGATTTTTTTTTTAACCTCCCATACAATTGTAGGCGTTACAGATAATATTTGGCGATTGATCATCTGTGGCGGGCTAATTTCAAAATACCTTAAAATTAATGTATCAAATAATAATTAAGTTGAATAAATATTAAAATACTGTTGTATTGTCACCGGAAACCCACCTTTCTGCATAATTTTTATAATTCTAGTACATCAGGAAGTGGTTGAAAATTGATCGTAAAATTCCATCTTTACATACAAAAACCCGTTTGAGTGTTTTAAAAAGAAATAAACAAACCTTAAGAAGTAGTACAGCACACCAAAACAAACAATTTTCGTTTAACAAACTACAGTCCTCATTTTTTTCACTCACTACAGGAAATTACACTGCAATCCGAATATAATTATCGTTCAAAATTTTAACTAAAATAACGATATTGAAAACAAATTTTGCAAAATTACCTTATTTTCTGTGAAATGTAATGATATAAGGCAAAGGGGTGGAAGCATCATACACCATTTCGATAAGTAAACCCGTATGAACTGTCAATGACATTCGAAAATATGGAACGTTTAATTCAGCCCTCTTTGGATAATGATAGTAGCTACTTCTTCCATCTCCTGTGATATCCTTACATTGCATAGAAAGAAAGATCAGCCTGTTTCAAATTTCGTTAAAATATCTTCATTATTATAAAAATATGTATGCTAATCACTTATAATGAAACATAGCTAAAAAAATTCTATGAAAGTGATATAATACCTTTATTTATATTAACGCTCATTTCATCGCACAAACGGCGACATTTTCAAAATCACTCATGATAGAAATATTTTTGTAAACAAATTTTAAAAACAATAACTTGGTAAATAATATCACGCGACTTCATGTATAATGAAAATCCCTGCAAACATGAAATAAAATGAAATTGGATATTTGTGAGGGTGGATTAATTTTTACTACTGTTACTAAAATAGCATAGCATCTCTTTCCACATTTTAGGTAACTCAAGGGACACTGGATTATTGCAAATGTTCTCGTTGCGTAAAAATATCTCTATTGATTCCCGGATAATGGATGGTAGATAAAATATGGACGGATAAATTATTCTGCTATTTTTATAATCGACTTGTAAAGGTTCTTTGCTGCATAATCTGGCCAAAGCTGTGGTTCTCCTGATAATAATAAGCTAGAAGTAGCTGGGAGTCATTCGGTAGCTTCATCGCCCCGAGCCCAACCCTTCCCGCTTTTCGGTGTCTTTAATTTGTGTAATTTCCCTTTTAAATTTGTCCGGTTTCAATTTTTGATTTATTTATTTATTTATTTTTTCAATCTGGCTTTCGCTAGAGAGTCTTTCACTCGGGACGTGGCTGGGGACCTACGAATCTTGCTTCCGCAAAAGAGTCGGAGTAGAGTAGAAGAATAAAGGGTTGCGGACGAAGATGGGCCGCTCGCCGCGGCGGTATTTGATGTCTGCTATATGTTCTTTGATGCTAGTTTTAACACGTTCGCTGACAAATCCGAGATGGTGCATCTGTTCATGCACGCCAAGGCAATATCTGCAATTTAGCACTTTTAAATTATTTTCTGTTTCATTATTTAAATACTATATATATATGACGAATTACTTTTAGCAACAAATAAATTCACACGAGTATGCACGTTGTTGGCATATGAAACACTGCAGGTATTTTCTATGGCAGTGCTCGTAATCGGTGATTTAGTTAAGAAGATCAATAACGAGTTATCTCGTAGCTGCCAAGGAAACCCAGTTTGCCAACTACGAGTATTCTCGTAGATGGCAGCGAACTTGTTAAGTTTTCTGCTTGTTATACCTATGTAAAACTGCTTTGCTCGATCTTCTTTGGTGAAAGGTATTTTATATACTCCTGATATACCTGACTCCTGATATTTCATATACCTGATTTTGGTAGTTGACTGGTAAGTTTACCATTGTATTTTCCTATTCCCAGTTTTCTATGTTTTTCATACCTTTGGGTGCAGGAAAACACAATGATAAACATACTAATCAACTAAAATCGAGTGGTTTCCATCAAGATATGGCTTGGAAGGCCAGTTGCATTTTAATATGGTAATCCAATTTTGACTAATCCTTGAATTTCAGTCGTCAACTAGATGAGGTGATGTTATGTGCAACTGCCTCCCGGTCTAAAAAGTACGCAGTTAAAAATTATTAATAACATTTTCAAATTGTTTTGATATTAATTTTCTCATTTTAAAATCTGTTCATACATAGAAATATTCCTAAATACTCTCTCACGATATTTGTAATTTTCATGTTCCCGAAAATCTCGTTAAAAGCAGGAGCACATGCGCGCAATCAGAGTTTACACACAATTAAAAATATCGTGAAAAATTATCTCTGTTTTTAAAGACTATTTTCTGACCAATTCGAACGCTCCATAGGCGTTTATGTAGCGTTCTGATTTGTCAGAAAATAGATTTAACAACAAGTGTAATTTTTCACGATATTTTTTAGAGTGCACTCTTAACGATAATGAAAACGAAAAAAAAAAAAAAACATTTTGCACCCTTGAAGGAAAAAGTAATTTTTATGACCTGATATTCACACCTCTCAATACAATATGGAACTATGACGGTTTAGCGAGATCTCTCCCAAAAAAGCTTTTGAAGTGCTATTATATTTATAAATCTTACATCAAAACAAAATTCATTCAAAGTGTGCCAATTATTTACAATCATAATAAACGGTTAAGTGCGAGTATTACTCGTGCACAGAGGGCTCCGTACAATAATATATGAATTAGCAAGCGTATTAAAAAAACTGTTGCTGAAAGAATACTAAGACTTTGTAAAAACTATACAATGTAGGATTGGGTATAGCGGTATATACTAGAAAAGTATAAATGGATATACCATGAAAGTTCAAAGAGATATGGAACCTAAATAATATCAAATATAGCTATTCTGTATAACTCTTTTTTTTTTATCTTATCCTAATTTATTTAAAATGAACTTAATTCGGTGCTGACAATAAAAGTAGTGCATATTTAAATTTCATTTGACATTTCATAAACCTAAATTCAGCGTAGTGATAATATTTTGTTTTACACTGTACCTAAAGTAAAAGCCTTGTTCAAAATTTAAACTAACCATTGTGTAAAGCGCGCTTCGAAAGGACGTCGCAAAATGGCAACGCCGCTTTGATCCGTGCCGCCTTTTTCCATATAGATTTTAGTTAACCTTTAAAGACACTGTAGGTGTATTGAGAGAGCCACTCAATACAAACTAGTCGCGAATCCCACAGCCTTTATGTAATTAATTCTCATTAAATTAGTCTGTTTTTAACAATTTGACATTTATTGCTTTTATACTGCTACTGGATATTGTATTACACAAATATATTCCTAAAATTTGTTATCTAGGCTTTAAAAGTCGATGGAGCATCCCATCTCTGCATTATGTATGTCCAAAGTATCTCGGTTAATTACCGACGACTTTTTCCGAAATTCATGATCAACAATGCTTTTATATTTCTGCTACGATAGGTACCGCCAGCACTGCTCAACACTTTTGCTGAATGGCCGTAAATTGAAATTCGTGTGTAACGGAAAAATGCGATTTTCTCAAAAACTATGTGACCTAGATTAATCGCTATAATTTTCCTGCAAGGTTTAAATCAACGTCTATTACCTCTAATTTTTTCATAATTTTAGTTTCAGTAGATTCGGAAATAGATTGAGGGGGGGGGGGGGCATATTTTTTTCACTACCTTTTTGTCCATAACTTTGGAAATATAATACCTAAAATTAAATGCAATATATTTTTGAGTTCAGCGTTACGAAAACTTTCACACGATATACAAAGAAAATATTTTTTTTTCAAGTAACTTAATTAACCCCTCTACATCTTTCCTAAATATATTTATGAATATTTATTAATCTGTAAATATGTGGGTAGTCTTTATTACTTCCCCCAATTTGAACTTTCCACGTTCCATAGTTTACGAGTAAAAGGGCTGTGACAGACGGACAGACAAACGCAGGAGTGGTCTTATAATGGTTCCGTTTTTACTTTTTAAGTACGGAACCCTAAAAATTAATAGAATAATGCGGTTTTCGTTTTGTTATTGGACGCTTGAAAATGTGTGCTGTTTTTGTAGATTTTATGGCTTAGTTTTCGTTAATGAAAGGGTTAATAATGAGAATTAGAAAATTGTACACATTTTCTAAAACTTTAAAGTAAAGCGTTTTATCGACATGAAGTAAACAGATTCCTTATTATAATATTTTATTTTTTGTATTACTAGATATTTTGTTGAAATTTGACAAAAATGTGAGTATGGTCTCTATTACGTTTCCAACTATCAAACAATGATATTTAATTTAAATGAATTATAATTTATGTGGTAACCATCCTCTAAATTGTGTAAAGTTTAAAAAAAAAAAACTTAGAACCCTAACAGAAGTGCAAGAAATTCTTCGGTAGCCAAGTTCACTCTCTCTGTATGAGAGTGGCGACATACGTACAGGGCACATGTTCAAACTGTGCTTAGGCAGACATTTTTCACCAAACTACGGCAAACCTACATACCAGACTTGGCGATACCTGTCTAAACGAATTAGATTATATGGGTGAGACAAGAAACATTAGCTTGGTGATAATGGCAGGCTAGCCCATAAATTAATATACAGGATAGGACATTTATGGCAAAATCGGTAATGGCAACAATACTAGCGTCACTACCGACAAGGGGGAAGAATTAACAAGCCTCCGAAATTTACTTATGTTGAAGAAATATGTTTATGTTTACGCTATATGTTTTGAATATCTATTCTTTCCTAAAACGAAGCAGAGGCAGGCAGAAGATATTGTATTTATGCGTTATTTATTTAGCTGCTTTTTTTATCGTACTTGTACCGTTTACCTTTAACTTACAAAATGATAATTAGAATAATAATATAAAAGTAAAACCCTAGAAAATTCTGTTAAGAACGTAAATATGTAACTTTATGAGATTAAATTTAAAAAAAATCAAATTCAGGTATTGTGCTAGTTTATTCATATCGAATAAAATTTTATTGAGTGTAATATCAGTACCCCTATTTATTTTTATTTTTTAGATTTATGTAATTCTAAAAGTTAGTCGAAAGGAATTTTTTCCCATCTGTAATTTTATTATTATTTCTTATATGTTAATATTATAAATATTATTAAATTGATTGTACGTTATTTACATTAAAAACAGTATTTTTATTTTATCTGTAAGAAGTGACAATGCGTAAATTTAAAAGATTAATGTAACGATTGTTTAATAAGTTAAACTTCATAAATTAATAAAATATCGGCTATAAAAAATTTCCTACCAAATGGGAATATTTATGAAATTTTCTGGGACTTGTAGAGTGCAATATTTCGTATATTTTTATATTACGACATTGCTTTGGATATATAGCATTCAAGACGAAATTTTTACCTTGGTTTTCGTTACACTTAAATCGATCACTCATCTTGTTTTTAAGAAAAGAAAGGATATATCCATGCATGAACATAGAATAGATTTTAGATATATAAAATAGAATATCTGTTCTATGTTCATGTATCGGTGTAAGATTCTATTGAAATCCTAAACATGCAACATTAAAAAAAGAAAGATCACAATAAGGTAGATACTCAATAATAAAAATATTACAAGGCTGGGGAGTTTCTTCCCCATTGTTACTAAATGTGCTACGATCGCAATCGCAGTACCATTACGCTCCACACTGTTAAAAATATGCAGCAATTGCTGCATACTCACTCCACCACTTTTATAGAATCTTTCTGTTCTGACCAATGAAAATGCCCCATAATATAGTCAAGTTACAGTTTCCTATAAAAGCGATGGAGTGACGATGCAGCAAATGCCCCAGATTTTTAACAGTGTATGGAAATGTCCCATCTTGTATGTTAATCTATGGGCTAGCCTAGATGTTTGGCGATTCGCTTTTGCCAAGAATTGTCTAAACTAATCCGATTTTATATCCCTCATGTCACTACTCGCATATCAAGGCACTCTACTTGGGGTGTAACGGATGCTTACATCGCAGGCGCTGTAAGACCAACAAGTATTTGTGTTCAAGAAAGTACTCAGAAACTAAATAAAACAAGTGGGTAAGTGTAATCGCAAATGGCACAAAGGGTTTCGTTTAATATCTCTTTTAAAATACTTTATCGTTAATTAATAAATCAAAACTGTTAATTTATGATTATTAAACCGTTACATAAATGGCAGCACCATTGTATTTAATTTAAAAATATTTAAAAAAATATTTTTAGACTAAATTAAAAATATTCAAGTAAAATTATTTAAATAAAATAAAAAAAATCCAAATATTTTAAATTTCAGCAATTTCAAAAATTTAGCGGAGGTATAAATAAAATATAAATTTAAAAAAACTGTTTAAAATATGTTTAAAATGCTGAAGTAATTACGAAAAAATTCCAAATTAATTCTTTTACTTTCCAAACACTTACCAGATGGCGCCAAAAAGGGATGTAATATTTATTAAAATTCCAAAAAATCCGTAAAATGGCTGAAAATACGAAATTTCTTTTAATTAAATTCATTGGACAATTAAATATAAAAAATTGAAAATTTCAACTTTTGCCGACATGCTTTGAATCCGGGACCTTTCAATTAGAAATAACACACTCTACTGCAGGACTATCGAGTTCACGAAAAGATGGTTGAAATTATGATTGTGTTTTGAAATCGTAAAATAGTGGAATGTTATTACATTAATTTATTTAATTAAAATAACATAGCTTTTTCAAATGTTTATGGTTTTGGATATGACAGGGGGCATTCAGCTAGCTCTATGTAAAAAAAAAAAAAAAAAAAAATCAAGTCTGTAACTTAAATAGTTTCCGAATACGAGCGCTGTGACGAACAAATGGACAAACAGAGAAGCGAGACTATAACGGTTTCGTGAGATGAACGAAACCCCAAAATGATAAAATAAGAACGATCGTGTCTCAGTCCCGCTTGCATATTCACAATACCTACTCGGATCAGATCTAGAGCCGTTCTGATTGGCTCACCAGATTCCAGACCATACTGACTTTTAATGTCTTGGAAGCAATGATCGGCAGCATCCCTTAAGCCCTTATTTTTGATATACACAAATTAATTATCACAATTTAATGATGATTCTGAATTATTTTTAAAATATGTACATAAATAATTTACGTATTCAAATAGTTTGTTCAATTTCGACAAATACAATAAAGCAAATTGCGCTCTTTTAATAATGTCAGTATTGTTTGTGCAAGAGTTTGTAAATTAGTGCATTTTTAATCATGTACCCTCATTAGCACATGCATGAGCCCTTCTCGCCCCCCTAAAAACAAAAATCACTTGTTGCAGAAACCTCGCTGTGTAGCAATCTAAAAAAATTCACGAAATTCGTTAAAGCTTGATATCACTATTGTATAAATGGTTCGCACCTATTAAAAGAAAACATAAGTAAATTTGTCAAAATCATTGCATTGTAATCTCTTATATAGGAAATTCGGTAAAACTGCAATCAATATAAAAAATATTAAAAAAATTCACATTATCTAAATAGTTAATATTATTTCAAATTATTTTTTATGCTTAAACAAGTATTAAAAACTACAAACTTTCCACAGTTTCATTCAAATTATTCTTTAATAAATCAAATAAACCTTCATTTTTTATACTTTCCTCTGCTGGGATCGATATGGAGGTAAACGACATAGCACTACTCTACAAAACACTCATTCTGAAACAGCTTATAGAACAAAATTTTAATTCACAGATATCACCGCTTCCGAGACATAGAAAATCAGTATGTTCTGGATAGGGGGGGGGGGGGGAGCCAATCAGAACGGCGCTAGATCTGAACCGAGTAGGTATTGTGAATATGCGTCCCGCTTGTCGCAAGAGCTGCATATTTTGAAAAAAATTATTTAAAAAAGCATTCAATGTAATTTCTATGTATTTAAAAGTTAAGACTTCGAAGGTCACAGGATGTTCTGGCAAGATTGTATAAACTGTGTAAATCGAGAATCTTTGCTCGAAATATATAAAAATGGAACAACGAATCATATCTCTACGACAAATCGTTTTCAAATAAAATGAAAAAAAAAAATGCAATTTAACTAATTACAACGACCATTTGGAAAATTATTTTTTCAAAGACTAAAATTTAGGACATAAAAAATCGCGCGGAGTTGATCATACATTACGTACGGAATGGATTATATTTTTCGGTACTGTAAATTTTTAAACTTCTATGGAGCTGGTCATTCATTACGTATGCCATGGATTAAACATTAATATTCCTGGACCAATTTTAAATGAAATTTCCTTCTTAAACTTCTAAACATCCCACGATATTACTTTTTACACCGTCGTATAAAGAAAAAAAATGTACAGTCAATCAGGGTAACATTGATCCGCATTTTCTCTATTTTCATATGCCACACTCTTATTTGAAGAATATTGTCACAACTATGGACATAAAAGAGAAGAAATTATCCTAAATTATTGTTTGACTATAAAAAAGTAAGGAATAATAAGGATTAAAGCAATAAAAAATGGATTTTTAGCCTGGTTCAAAGTTACCCAGCCATTTAGGGTAACTTTGCACCATATGATAAATTTTTATATAAAATAATTAATTATAAAAAAAAGTATTGTAGTCAGGACAACTTTAAACACCAAAAAATGTTTTCAGATATGTAAAGACTGCGAATTTACATTTCCCAACATCACAAGATTTGTATAATTTATGATATTACAACAAATATCAGGCATAAGAAAAGTTGAAGTAGAGAACCATGAACATTTTGAAATGAAACAAACCTGTTTATTGTTCATATAAAACATAAAAATGCAGTGAAAAACAATTTTCAATGTTTTAACTCTATAATATATCCATAGTTACAATAATACATACAAGATACTAGTACTATTCAAACAAGAATAAAAAACGTCCAACATATGAAATGTCAAATTTGAGTAGCTCCGCCCCTAATCACGCCTCTAAATGAATGTTATGTATTTTACACATATTTGTAAAAATATTTACATGTCATATCTAATGGACACTTTAGGCATTTATATAAAATATATGGGCAAATATGGGAAATTTTCGACAGTAGCACCTATAATCAGTAAATTATAAACATCAGTGTAACTTTGAGCCGGCTCAAAGTTACCTTGAAAATGCGGTAAAATGCTAGTGCCTTCTTATTTTACATTTTATTAACTATTAATTAATAAATAAATAATCACAAAATATTAACACATTTACAACATTTAGATAATAATATGTCTGAAAAATGAGTATATTGGTACTTACTATGAAAATGTAATTGGATTACAGCAACTTCAAAACAGCATTCAAAATTAACTTGAAAACAGTACTTCACAAAAATAGTTAGATGATGCAATTAATTGCGCATAATGTTGCTAATTTATTTTCTAAAATAAAAAGTAGAAATCCCAGTTTAGAACCTTGCCAACAGAGCACAGTTCTGGAGTTTATTTAGTCTTTTAGAGTCAAAAATATTGAAAAATAGGAGGTGGTGCAAAGTTACACCCCGTGGTTCAAAGTTACCCTGATTGACTGTACTTTTAAATGCAATTTGTTTGAAAGCTGTATCTCAATTTGTTTCTGAGTTATTATTTTCTTTTGTAGTTTTCATTACTTTTTTGTCATAGTGGCAACAGAAGTATCCATCTCTGCTGAAAGTAAATGGAAAATACAGATTACTGTATAGACCAATCAGAAAACGAATAAAATGCGGATTCAACCAATAAAACGCTTCAGATATGTTTTTGATTTCCTACCCTGGCAGAGAACAATAAACATTTTTCCAAATGGTTAAAAATTGTGAAGTCATATCCGATGCTCCCGTGTCTAATGAAAAAGAAAAGCTCCCGCGGTGCGTTACGCGTGTCTGTTATTTCAGACCGCTTGAGTCACGTGATGCTCGAATGCAGGTGCACGAAAAGAGGGACACGTAATTCTAGCGGTCTAACTCTAAATGTTGAGCTAGAGATCTGCACGGGCCGGCCCGTGGCCCGAAGCCTGAGCCCGGCCCAGCCCGCGGGCCGGGCTCGGGCCTATCTTCATTCACGGCACTCGGGCCGGGGCCGGGCCTCACTTTTTTCTGAAGTCTCGGGCCGGGCCGGGCCGGGCTCGGTCCTTACTTTTTTTCTGAAGGTTCGGGCCGGGCCGAGCCTAACTTATTTTCTCTGCACACACCCGGGTACTGGTTTCATTCCTAATCTTCATGGCCCAAACTTTTCATTCCTAGTTTTCACCCAACCCGTATTCAAATCATTGTCTCGGAATGTCCTGGTCCATTCAAAGGTCAGTAAAATTAGGCTTGGCACAAATTTTTTGTCAAAAAATGCATACATTTTTAAATCGCCATTATTCTACAATTAAACATTCAAATTCATTCTTTTTAAAAAGTAGTAGATTTCTACGCTTATTAAAATATAGTTAAATTAAAATATAGTAAAACGTGTGAAAAAGAACCTGTCTGTGACGGAATCTTGTTTTAAACTGAAAAACGTGTTGATCCATACAAAATTAATATACTACTTAATACTACGTAAGAAAATTATAAAAATTAATAACAAACAAAATTAATATACTACGTAAGAAAATAATTATAATACATTTACTCTTGCTAAGAAGGGAACTTGTTTATAACACATTTTTTTTCTTTTCTATGCAATTCAGTCTTAGATTTTACTGTATAGCATTTTTCAGATATTTAACACTTCAATACATGGAATATGGATTAATAATATTAATGATAACTGAAACATTTACATACAAGAAATAGAGATTCACTAAAAAAATAAATAAATATCGCACCCTGCGGCACTTCTATAAAAATGAAGATTATAAACATGAAATGAAAAGTTAAGATAAATATTTTTGGCTCGATCTCCTCGTACGAGAAAAACTTTTAACCAAATCGTCATAAAAATCAATGTTTTGTAGAAATTCACTCGGGCCGAACTTTTAACTTTTTAACCAGGCCGGGCCGGGCCGCGCTCGGGCCGAACTTTCAACTTTTTTACCGGGCCGGGCCAATATTATTTTTGTACGGGCCGGGCCGGGCCGGGCCGAATTTTTTTTTCTGAATCGGGCCGGGCCCGGGCCTGGAAATGTCGGCCCGTGCAGACCTCTATGTTGAGCGACAGCCTGTCTTTTCGCCGGCCTCAAGATGCACCAACACTAAGCTTTATGGAAACGTTGAAGTCGGTATATGTACAGTCGGACCTCGTTATCCCGACACCCGGTTTTCACGTCACTCCGCTTATCACGTCAGTTTTTCAAAATCCCGATTTTCTGTATATGATTTCAATGTAAATAATCTCCGGATTTTACGTCGTTGAAGAATTTTCAACTCCGGATATCTCGATGATTTAGGAAAATTGTCCGTTTTACATAATCCATCTTATAAGCACGGGAATTAAGACTTAGAAAGAAATGTCTTAGCCAAACTTTTCACAAAATTGTCTAAAATACCCATTGAGATAAATGAGAAATTTTAAATCCTTTGTCTGAATAAATAAACCCACATACAATGAATGACCCCCTTAAGCTCTAGATAGATGTATCAGTCTACTCGTGGTCTTTTTGTTCTGGTCAGTCGGCGCTTTCTTGTGGTTACGCGGTGTTTTTCATCCGACTAAAACCGAAGCATTGCAGCGCATTGAAACGATCAGCAATTATCTAACATCCATTTCTGAAACAAGGAATATCGATTACAATTCATTGTATAACATTAAAAAAATAAATTTAGGAAGCACATCTAGGGATAAGCAAACCTTAATTCATCAATATTTCCTGTAACAATAAAAAAAAGCAAGTCATCATAAATCTGATTTTTATTCTTTTCAATTTTGTTTTTGTGTTTATTTTGTTTACTAATGATGTTTCATTGCTTGAAACTGCAAGAACAGTAATGAATTTAAAATTGTCTTAAACAAATTAAAAATACAGCTTTTTATAAACATATTTTTTTCCAACTCCGGTTACCGCGACACTCCACTTATGACGACACTTTTTATTGGGCATTAGAGTGTCGGGATAACGAGGTTCGTCTGTATTATGATACTTTCTTGTTTTTTTAAATATCGATTTTTTTTTACTGTTCTTAATTTGTGAAAAAATAAAATTTTCGCTTTGAGCCCGAGCCCGAATACTGGTATAAAAAATAGACACGTGTCGGGCCCGTGCTTGGGCTGAACCCGTCTTATCTCTAGTTTTCATGTGTAGTATGTTTACTCTGTTAAAAAATTCGAAAAGCAAAAATGCACTATAAGAAAATGTTTCTAATGTTTCTGTGTATGAAATGTAATTGTAATGTAATGTAAATGTGAATGTAAGTGTAATGTAATGGTTGTAATGAATCTGAAGAGCACGAACTATTCAATACAAATAAACCACCTAACTTTAAACTCAAATAAATATTAAACAAAATGGCTATTCATAATCTTGCTTTATTTTCTTGCAAAATTTGCTTAAATAGAATGAATGGCTTTTATCCTCTCAAGTACTCTTATCTTTTCAAATGGATCATATCAGTTGAATATTCGTTTCACTTTTGGAGCGTTATAAACGCGTTTTAAATATAAAAGCTTTGTGAAATCGCCTTTCATTTTTTAAAACTATGAAAGAAATATTTGTTAAAGTTGATTTATTATTTCAAATAATGCTGTCTTAATCTATTCAAATTTCTTGTTGATTGGCCTGCGACGTTATTACTATGCAATTTGAAGCAGAAAATCCCATAAAAATTGCATCAGGATGCCATAATTTTCACATATTCATATTTATATTACAAACTTCTGTCACTTTTTATGACTGGAGAAATTTATGTTCAACGAAGAAGATAAGAGATAATTTTTATGCATGCGTATGATCTTCTAAGTTTTTTTTCTGGAAGCAGCTTTACAACTTTTTACCTGATATAAAAAGAATTAAAAATGGCATTATGGCTATACAATTTCGAACAGAAAATCCCATAAATATTGTATCTGGATGACATAAATTTCACATAATTCTATATTTATGTTCTAAATTTGTTACTTTTTATGACTATGAGAGAAATTTCTGTTTACCGAAGAAAACAGAGATCATCTATATGCTTTTGTCTGTTATGCTTTTACTGGAAGCAGCTTTAGAACATTTTACCTGGTATAAAAATAGTTAAAAATGATATTATGACTATGAAATTTGGAACAGAAAATCTCATAAATATTGTATCAGGACGACATAATTTTCACATGATTCTATATTTATGTTCTAAATTTAAGTCACTTTTTATGATTATGTTAGAAATTTCTGTTCATAGAAGAAACAGAGATCATCTTTGTGCCTGTGTGTGATCTTCTATGTTTGGTCTAATTTTAAGTAATTTTTTATGACTATGTGAGAAATTTCTGTTCACCGAAGAAAAAAGAGACCATCTTTATGCCTACATATTATGATCTTCCATGCTTTTTCTGAAAGCATCTTTACAACTTTTTACCTGATATCAAATTAGTTAACTCATGTTAGACCAAATATAGAAAAAAATATTTTTTTTGTTCAAAAATTATACTTTAGCTTCATAAACGCATAAGGAAAGACATAAATTTTAAAAACTCGTAATTTTCAAATTTACTGGCTGTATTATGGTTAAAACCACTGCTGTGATACTATTTTTTTCTTTTTTCGTATTCAAACTTCTTATTTGAAAAGAAGTGGTAAGGAACAGTTGGAATAAGAGTCCAACATCACGTTTTTATGCAGATAGATGTTGTTTTTTTTGTACAAAAATGTAGTTGACAATGATGTCTTCGTTTTGTCAAAATTGGCATATTTTGAAAATTTATTATAAAAGTTTTAAAAAATTAAATATTAAGCCAGTGTAATGAACGATTCTCTCATAGTAATGTAATACTGAAACAAAAGCAAAAGAACAAATATTTTATGAGTATGAACTAGAAATGTATGCTATCCTATATATAGAACGATTGTCAAATATGTGTTAAAGATGATATTATGGCTATGCAATTTGAAGCAGAAAAACCCATAAATATGACATAATTTTCGCATGATTCCGTCTTTATGTTCCACAATTCTGAAACTTTTTTGCCTATGTGTGAAATTTCTGTTCACCGAAGAAAACAGAGATCATCTTTATGCCTACATATGATCTTCTGTGCTTTTTCTGAAAGTAGCTTTACAACTTTTTACCTAATATAAAAATAGTTAAAGATGACCTTATGGCTATGCAATTTAGAATAGAAAGTACCATGAATATTGCATCAGGATGACATAGTTTCCACATGATTCTGTAATTACATTCCAAAATTCTGTCAATCTTTATGGTAATATCAGAAATTTCTATTCACCGAATAAAACAGAGATCATCTTTATGCCTACATATGATCTTCTATACTTTTTCTGGAAGCGGCTTTACAACTTTTTACTTGATCTAAAAATAGTTAAGTTGACATTATTGCTATGCGATTTCGAACAGAAAATACCATAAACATTGCATCAGGGTGACATAATTTTCACATGATTCCGTATTTATGTTTCAAAATTCTGTCACTTTTTATGACTATGTGAGAAATTTTTGTTCACCGTAGAAAACAGAGATCATCTTTATGCCTATATATGATCTTCCATGGTTTTTCTGGAAACAGTCTTCAATTGCGACATTAGCAGTCATCAACCTTTTCCTTTAGAGGCCATTGGAATAATTGATTCGGTCGAAGATCAGGGTTGGTGGAGAAAAAAGCTTAAGTTCACGGGGTGCAAAAAGTAAATAAACAAACAAATGAAGGCGTGTTAAGCTTAGAAGTATTTAATCACCCATTGATTTCCCAATACTACATTCCAAGAAATGATATTGACACTGAAATATAGAAAAAAAGATTGGAATGTTTATTATTTATACTCTAAGTAAATAAATAAAAATAAAATAACAAAAGCCGTACCGAGTTCTTTTACCTTTTTTAGGTGCGTTCCTATTTATATAAATACGTAGCACCTATAGTCGTCGTCTGTCCGCATATAACAGCGCAAAAACTATCCAACCGAATGGTTTGAAATTTAATATATATAATCGTTGCAGAATTTTGTTGAGTCATTTCAAATTTTATGAAAGTCGAATCAAAACTTAAAAGATATTAATAAAAGTTTTCTTCATTATATTGGATCTTATCATACGTAATTAATTCAATCATATCTCATGATAGGTAATGATTCTAGGTTGACATGGCGGTGACGTCCTATTTAAGATAGAGTCCTATTATTTACGCATTACCAAATTAAATATATAGAATCGTAAATTTTTATATTCACGAATTTTTGCATAAGAGTGCAACAGCTATTGCACCGAGATCTAAATATTTTTAAAACTAATTATAGTACGAACGCACCTCATTTGCTACGTTTGACTTGTTTTATTTCTTCCATATTTGAACGCCTGAGCTTTAGATATTTCTACCATGCCATTTTACATAAATGGGGTCTATGTATTTTTCAAGACATGGCATCTATTCAAATGGCTAAAGGAAATTTTCGGTTTTAAAAATATTTTCTCTTTTTTTTATGTTTCATATTCCATAAATGTTTACTCGGAGACATTTTAAACAATCCAAAGATATACAAAGAAGTTACAACAATTCCTGTTGCACAATTCATGAGCGAGGAGTGCAAAAATGAAACTCGATTCTCTCCAAACAATATTTTTACTTGCCCATCATACGTAGTATAGGTATCTTGTAATCGTTTTAAAAATCAAAAAAATTTTTGACGGATTTGCACGTTTCAGACACTGGAGATTCCGAAAAACATATTTTTAGGGAAAAAAATCTGTCCGTCCGTCTGTATGTCCGTGTGTCTGTAATCGCTCTATCTCCCGAACAAATTGAGACAGAGATTTGAAATTCGGTGTGTACTTAGGGAGTAATAATGAAAAGAAGCCTATTGAATATCAGTAACCTCAATTAACCGGAACTATTTTTGTCGGACTTTTGAAATATTCGTTCTGATAAAAGGTGTACAAAAATTTTCGAAATTGTTTATTTAAAGGAATGAATGTAAAAGATAATAAAAAACCATAAATTTTGCATCATGAATGAACTCGATCGGATAATGAGTTGCCAAGATATTTGTAATTCTATTTTTCATACTCTTCGATTTTTCATGACCCTGTATTTTATTCAAATTTTAATTCAAAGATATATTTTAATTGGAAATGAGACGCTTCATCCAACGCAGTAAACTTTTAGTTAATAAAATTATAATTTTTCGAGTTATAAGGATGTTTCTATTACGCAACTCGGTACTACTCGATTATCCCGCCGACCCAAAAACTATCGCCAAACTATAAGATTAAATGCCAATAATGGCTATCGTAAATGTCTAGCATTTAATGCCTCTTCATACCTATAAGGGAGCTTACCATAGGGGAGATCCTGTTCTGTCGCCAAATACCGCGAAGTTTGTCGGCAACTTGCGGTATATCGCCACATTTGGCGGCCAAATGAGCCGCCAAAAGTGACGCCAAATCGGCGGTATTTCTAATATTTCGCCAAATTCCCACAGACTTCCGCTGTAAACCTATCGGGATTACTTGCCTACAGAAAATCAACAAATTGAGATATTTTAATGCAACAAAAAGTAATATTAGCTTAAGGGGTTATATTAATTACATTTAAGGGAGTCCAAATATATTAAATTATGAATAAAAGTAACGTGGTACAATGCTTAGCAAATATCACATGTTTTATTTTCATATTTTATATTATCTATATCCTTGATGGGTAAGTATTACGGTGGCCCCCAACGACTAGTTTAAGTAGGTATTCAAAATATTTCGATAATGGATCAGGATCATTCCATGGTAACTTACTTTACATTTAGAACAATTTACATCAGTAAGTTTAGTAATATAACACCAAAAATAGAAATTTAAAAAAAAGTTGACATAATTTGTTAATTAAACCTATTCAAAGCTCAATTTAGATGAAATTTATCTGACTTTTGTGTTATTTATTGAATTCTGGCAGTTATATGTATTATGTAATTGACATTACTGAAAAAGGAACATAAGTTACCATAAACAATATAATTTTCATTCTCATTTTCTAGGTAATTTTCATTCAAATTGAGCTTTGGATAGGTTTAATTAACAAATCATGTCAACTTTACATTTGAATAATTTTTTGTGTTACTGCTGTAAATTGCTCTAAATGTAACGTAGATCGTCATGGAATGACCCGTCAACCGATTACCTTGTCGAGGTTTTTGTTGTTGTTGTTATTGCTTTTTGTTATTTAAATATAAATAAATTATGCCTTATTCGAAAAAAATGTACTGTAACCTTTAAACAATTTAACAGAAAATGATTTTTAGAAGTTTGAAATATGGATTTAAATTTGCAGCTCATTCCGCCCAGTAGTTTTGAATTATGCTTACAAATCTAGACGCATTGCAGCTCAGTTTTGCAGTTTTGCAATTATTAATGTCACTTCTCTCGTGGCATCGGGACCAGCATTTTTTACACGAATTTTATTCGGTTGGCACCACTTTTTCTTTAAGAAATTTTTACATACTTTGACAGTGCTGAACAGTAGAGAAGCATTGTAGTGTTGTAACTTGTGCAAGAGAAATGCACTAGAAAATTTATTTTAAATATATAGTGGCACGAATATCATATAAAAATAGAAATGTGTATAAAAAGCTAGCGTCCGATAAGCGTTAATAAGTAACATTAGAAGTTCAAAATTTTGAATGTACATAATTCCTAAACGTCCTTCCCGTACGATTTCCCGTTTGATATCCTATGTAATTAGCTATTGGTCAGTGACACAAGATGTACCCTACGTGTGTGTGTGTGTGTGTGTGTGTAAATTTGCATAATAGATATGTACTATTCTGAATGATGTTAGAATACCTTAACCCATTAACGAAAGAATCTCCTTTGCACTTATTTTAATTCTTCGACACCATTTCTTGCTACTTTGTAATTTGGATTTATTTAATCGCTCAAAATCTGAGATTAAATAATATGAAGATTTCCAAGCGAAAATACTGGTATTCAAATTTAAAAATTTTGTTCGCTTTACCTTGTAAGTTTTCTTGCCAACCGGCTTTAATGAGTTAAACACACTGCATACTTAAAATATCTTATACTTATGAAAATCTTCTTTTCTAAATTCGGTAATCACATCAAATAGAATTCCCACCATTGCAATTCGACATGAAAGAAAAGTTGCTTATCAGTTTGACAACAAAATACGGATAATAAATATTTAATTTGCGAACGAGGTGAAAACTCTAATATTTTATTTAAATAAATATTTTGAAATATAAATACTGTAATCAGATAAAACATATCGTTTAGATATGTTTTCACATGATAACATTTTATCTTTTACAATATCTGGAGACAGGGGTGAAGAGGTGAAAATTATTTGATTGCCATCTTTGTAATACATCAGATACAACTTACACAAATTATTTCTTCTGATAATATTCTAAAATAGAAAGTAAAAGTTTTCTGGTCAATTATCGAGTCACTTTAATTTTATTATGAAATTTTTAGCTAGGATTTGTTACGTCTCATTTATATATTGTTTTGCTTTTAAACAAGCTCTAATACGTATCTCAAACAATAATAAATAACATTTTCTTCTTTATTTAAAACAAATAATATAAAAATTTTGTTTTTAAAGTCAATTCCTACTTAGGTCATCAAAGAAAAATTTAATATAATCCCTTAAGCTAATATTAGTTTTTATTGCATTAAAATATCTCAGTTTGTTGATTTTCTATAAGCAAGTAGGTTTACAATGGAACTCTATGGGAATTTGGCGAAATAGTAGAGATATCGCCAAGTTGGCGTCACTTTTGTTGACTCATTTTGGTCGCCAAATTTAGTGATATATCGCCAAATTGGCGACAAACTTGGCGGTATTTGGCGACAGAACAGGGTCCCCCCTATGGTAACCCCCTTATTGAAAATACTTTAATTGATCTTCAATAACCAATGGCCGCCATTTTGTTTCCCATGCAATTATAATTTTTCGAGTTATAAGGATGTTTCTATTACGCAACTCGGTACTACTCGATTATCCCGCCGACCCAAAAACTATCGCCAAACTATAAGATTAAATGCCAATAATGGCTATCGTAAATGTCTAGCATTTAATGCCTCTTCATACCTATAAGGGAGCTTACCATAGGGGAGATCCTGTTCTGTCGCCAAATACCGCGAAGTTTGTCGGCAACTTGCGGTATATCGCCACATTTGGCGGCCAAATGAGTCGCCAAAAGTGACGCCAAATTGGCGGTATTTCTAATATTTCGCCAAATTCCCACAGACTTCCGCTGTAAACCTATCGGGATTACTTGCCTACAGAAAATCAACAAATTGAGATATTTTAATGCAACAAAAAGTAATATTAGCTTAAGGGGTTATATTAATTACATTTAAGGGAGTCCAAATATATTAAATTATGAATAAAAGTAACGTGGTACAATGCTTAGCAAATATCACATGTTTTATTTTCATATTTTATATTATCTATATCCTTGATGGGTAAGTATTACGGTGGCCCCCAACGACTAGTTTAAGTAGGTATTCAAAATATTTCGATAATGGATCAGGATCATTCCATGGTAACTTACTTTACATTTAGAACAATTTACATCAGTAAGTTTAGTAATATAACACCAAAAATAGAAATTTTAAAAAAAGTTGACATAATTTGTTAATTAAACCTATTCAAAGCTCAATTTAGATGAAATTTATCTGACTTTTGTGTTATTTATTGAATTCTGGCAGTTATATGTATTATGTAATTGACATTACTGAAAAAGGAACATAAGTTACCATAAACAATATAATTTTCATTCTCATTTTCTAGGTAATTTTCATTCAAATTGAGCTTTGGATAGGTTTAATTAACAAATCATGTCAACTTTACATTTGAATAATTTTTTGTGTTACTGCTGTAAATTGCTCTAAATGTAACGTAGATCGTCATGGAATGACCCGTCAACCGATTACCTTGTCGAGGTTTTTGTTGTTGTTGTTATTGCTTTTTGTTATTTAAATATAAATAAATTATGCCTTATTCGAAAAAAATGTACTGTAACCTTTAAACAATTTAACAGAAAATGATTTTTAGAAGTTTGAAGTATGGATTTAAATTTGCAGCTCATTCCGCCCAGTAGTTTTGAATTATGCTTAAAAATCTAGACGCATTGCAGCTCAGTTTTGCAGTTTTGCAATTATTAATGTCACTTCTCTCGTGGCATCGGGACCAGCATTTTTTACACGAATTTTATTCGGTTGGCACCACTTTTCCTTTAAGAAATTTTTACATACTTTGACAGTGCTGAACAGTAGAGAAGCATTGTAGTGTTGTAACTTGTGCAAGAGAAATGCACTAGAAAATTTATTTTAAATATATAGTGGCACGAATATCATATAAAAATAGAAATGTGTATAAAAAGCTAGCGTCCGATAAGCGTTAATAAGTAACATTAGAAGTTCAAAATTTTGAATGTACATAATTCCTAAACGTCCTTCCCGTACGATTTCCCGTTTGATATCCTATGTAATTAGCTATTGGTCAGTGACACAAGATGTACCCTACGTGTGTGTGTGTGTGTGTAAATTTGCATAATAGATATGTACTATTCTGAATGATGTTAGAATACCTTAACCCATTAACGAAAAAATCTCCTTTGCACTTATTTTAATTCTTCGACACCATTTCTTGCTACTTTGTAATTTGGATTTATTTAATCGCTCAAAATCTGAGATTAAATAATATGAAGATTTCCAAGCGAAAATACTGGTATTCAAATTTAAAAATTTTGTTCGCTTTACCTTGTAAGTTTTCTTGCCAACCGGCTTTAATGAGTTAAACACACTGCATACTTAAAATATCTTATACTTATGAAAATCTTCTTTTCTAAATTCGGTAATCACATCAAATAGAATTTCCACCATTGCAATTCGACATGAAAGAAAAGTTGCTTATCAGTTTGACAACAAAATACGGATAGTAAATATTTAATTTGCGAACGAGGTGAAAACTCTAATATTTTATTTAAATAAATATTTTGAAATATAAATACTGTAATCAGATAAAACATATCGTTTAGATATGTTTTCACATGATAACATTTTATCTTTTACAATATCTGGAGACAGGGGTGAAGAGGTGAAAATTATTTGATTGCCATCTTTGTAATTCATCAGATACAACTTACACAAATTATTTCTTCTGATAATATTCTAAAATAGAAAGTAAAAGTTTTCTGGTCAATTATCGAGTCACTTTAATTTTATTATGAAATTTTTAGCTAGGATTTGTTACGTCTCATTTATATATTGTTTTGCTTTTAAACAAGCTCTAATACGTATCTCAAACAATAATAAATAACATTTTCTTCTTTATTTAAAACAAATAATATAAAAATTTTGTTTTTAAAGTCAATTCCTACTTAGGTCATCAAAGAAAAATTTAATATAATCCCTTAAGCTAATATTAGTTTTTATTGCATTAAAATATCTCAGTTTGTTGATTTTCTATAAGCAAGTAGGTTTACAATGGAACTCTATGGGAATTTGGCGAAATAGTAGAGATATCGCCAAGTTGGCGTCACTTTTGTTGACTCATTTTGGTCGCCAAATTTAGTGATATATCGCCAAGTTGGCGACAAACTTGGCGGTATTTGGCGACAGAACAGGGTCCCCCCTATGGTAACCCCCTTATTGAAAATACTTTAATTGATCTTCAATAACCAATGGCCGCCATTTTGTTTCCCATGCAAAGCTAAAATTAATTAATTAGAATTTAATTAATGAATTAATATTTGAAAAAACTATATTAACATCAATTGTCATCCAGTACAAGTTTAAAAAAATTTATTTCAACTTGATAGGATGAATAATGAGTATTTTATTAACGATTGAAAATTTGAACAAGATAAATATATAACTAAATATAGGGAGAGTGTGAGCTAATACTAGGAATTGAAAAATAATGATAAAATGTCGAAGAAAACTAATCAACCCCATTTGTGGAGAAATCAGCTTCTGTGTGATTTTATTTCATGAAATAAATTAAATTTAATTCAAATGAAGTTAAAGCCCGATAAGTGCAGTGCACTGGAATTAATAGATAGTAGATCAAATTCAAAAGTGTATGTACTTTAAATCTTATATCATTTTAGTTAGTATTACATTGTTGTATATCACTAAATAGATCATCCCATCTCATGGCGCAATAAGTAGAAAAAGTAGCATTGTAAAAGTGCAGACTATTTTGCACCTGTCCAGGTTATTGTTTACTTGAAGGTTTATAAATTTTACATATGTTTGTAGGCGTTTCTACAAGAAGATAAGACAACCATATTGACAGAAATGGAAAAAATAAATATACTTCTGACATTTTGATTTCTTGCGTTACATCAAGTAGGATTTCGACTGGTGCTATACTGGAGTGTCGGGTAACCCGATTTTACCTGACCCGCTGTCGATTTGACGCTAATTTTTTCGTTGTGAGTCGGGTTGACTTCTAATGTTTTTGGTTTACGTTGGTTTCGAGTTAGAATTTGACTCTTACGGGTCATGTTGGGGGTTGACCTGATTTTTCAAAAGATATTCCTGAATATTTTTCAAATGAAAAAAAGCTATATATTTGAGTATTAATGAGTAGATATGTGTTGAATTTAATACAAAAAGATAAAATTGATATTAGAGATAGGGTTATCGACTATTTTCCATAATTATATTAAAATATGTATTAATTTTCTTTCACTTCGGATTGAAGTATATCGGGTTCAGGTCGGGTTTTAGATTGACGAAAAATGTTTTTGTGCGGTTCGTTTCGGGTTTCGGATACACTTTAAAGAGAAATTTCAGGTTCGGGTCTAATACAACCCGACCCATTCCTCACACTGTATACGACACCCACAATATCGACAGTGGTTTGTCAACAACGCTCCCGGTGTGTGCACTTGTGTCCATCTTACCCTTTCTTGCACCCACAAAGCCTTCATAAATTTATTTGTTAAATACATGCAATGAATTTTTATCATCTACTCTACTATTCATGAAATTTGAGGGCAAAGTCCTCTTTCAGTACTGTTTGCAGTATATTCATTACATGGATTTAAATTTGCCCAGCCACATTCGGCGCCATCGAGAAAAAGTTTAGCTCCCGTAGATTTGTAGGCCTCGATCGTCCATCGTATCCACTTAATCTTATTCCAGCAGACTTTTTCTATCCCCGCAACTGAAAAGAACTTTAAAACGACGGTGATTTTTGGATCCAGATATTCATAGCTATGTCACGCGATTTATCCATGCGATATCAAAAGAGGACTTTGCTCACAGTTTTCAGGAACTGTACAGTGATTTTCAAAAGAATCTGACACACTATGAACACCCAAGATTTAATTGGTATGCCTCCACATACCTCTCGACTTGTAGCTTGCGTTTTGTCCGCTACACAAGCGGACAAAACGCAACGGATAAATCTTCATTCTCTAAAGCAGAATGTTGAGAGCGCATAGAACTATTTGTTCCGAATAGCTTGTGAATAGCTCCATTTTTTAGTAAAAGTTTAAATCATTTTCTGAATTAAATCATGAAAAGGATTTTTTAAAAGCTAAAAATGAGAATATTTGTGTTTGTCTAATTGTTTTGTGAAATTGAATGGTACAATTGTGCATTAAAATTTTTAAAAGTCACTTTTTTTCGAAAAATAAGCTGTGCATTCTATACCTTTCTGGTATGGATAAACTCGGAAATAGGTCATTAGTATTACAATTACGAAGTAGCAGAGACAACTTCCGGTTGACATTTATTGTTAGTAATTTTTTTTCAGTCCATCTTTGTGAAAACCCATATAGAGTTAAGGTCAACATCCTACCATGTGGAAGATTTTTTGTAATATTTACATTAATAATATGGTTTTTCAGTAATAAACCTCATTTTTTTTTCTAAACTGATATTTTAAATTCTTAAATATCTCAGTTCCAACATTTATTGACTTACGCTGATTAGTTTCAAAGTACTCCATATGTATATTTTTATGTTTGTGTATATCTTACAGGCATGTAGTAAATATACTGATGTAAATAAATATACATATGTATAAAAAGAATTGCAATGACGAAGTTGAACGCGTAACAGTGAAAAGGTTGTCTATCTCTGCTCTTGACAAATCTGTGTTAATTTATAGATATTTTGTTCGTCAAAATGAGTTTGTTACTTCAAGAACTGTGTGGATTTGCTTACATGCTTATGTACGACATAAACTTCATTCTTTGCTTTCAGAGTAGTCGGGGGATAAATTTAATGAAATAAAATTCTTACTAATTGAAATTTAAAGTTACCAGTTTCCATTATTAGCAATGAAGTCCTATAATGAACTTTTCTGTCTTCGTCAAAAAATTATAGTGCACTTTTGGACAACTGCCAAAAACCAGTTACTGTTTTTTTAAACGCATAACGATAGTGACAAAGGCCTGTACTATAGATTTCGCTTTCATTGCTCTTACATCACTTTTTAATATCGCATATTTTCAATTTTTACATCATCAATTAGGAGAAAAAAATGTACTATCGAATGAAATTTGTTTAACCCTTTATGGACTAAATTATGAATTCATGAAAGTTTTAAAGCATTTTTCGTGAATTTTTGAAACTACGTTAGAAGATTTACATAATCATTTAATAAATTTTAGAAAGATTTTAGAAGGATTTAGAAGGATTAATTAAATTTGATTTTATGGGGATTTTGTGCAATATTTGTAAGCCCACTCTCAAATCTTTCATTTTAAATATTTTTCTTAGTATTTTGTAGAATTAGGAAATGTCTACCCTGTATATATAAAATCCTAATGAAACGAATTTATGAAACGGATTTCATGAAACGACTGAAATGTAACGAATTTATGAAACGATTCAATGAAACGACTGATTAAACAGCTGATTATGTTTCACGGCGATTTCTCCTAAAATACGGAATACTTTGCGATGAAATTAATGCCAAAATTCCATATTGATCCACAGACCTCAAAACTGGTATTAGAATTTTTAAATTTGAATTAGTTTTCGATGTATTAATTTTTTTCTAATTTTATATACTTTTCTCTAATGGGATTTTAATCATAACATATGTATTTCTTTTCATATTTTAGAAAAGGTTATTATTTTAAACTAATTTGGCGACCAGTTTGGCCTCCCTGTATGCTAAGAAATATATCATGTTACTTTTATTCATAATTCAATTTGTATTTCATTATCATTTTATTTAATACAAAACTTTCATTTAAAACTGAAACGTTTAAAATAAATGGCTTTCACTTCTTTCGTTTTTTAAACGAAACGAAAAGAAAAATATTAGGCACAGATGTCATATACACAACGCTGTGCCTAATTGGTGCCAAAATGGCGTTATTTTGCCTGACATGGTAACCCGGCTATTGTTGCTTATTTATTAATAAATATTTATTTGAATTTATTTTCTTTTTATTTACAAAAAAAATGTTATAAATTGTTTTGTTCCATAGTTATTAATTAAACTTTTTTTTATTTATTGTTATTTCGTTTTAAAAATAACAGAAAATAATTTAAAAATACATATGTAACTGATATTCGAAAACGAGGCTTTCGCCAAATTGTCGTAAAAAAAAAAAAAAAAAAAAAAAAAAAAAAAAAATGCACGCCAAACCCGGTGCGTATGGGACAATGCAACAAATCATGAGATTTAATTTCCACTTCAAAGCAATATTTTAATGGTACTACTTCTCCCGCCGACCAATTTCGCCAAATTATATAATTCGCCAAACCACTCGCCAAATTATACAAATTGACATAATATTTTTATTTTAAATAACGAAAGAACAAATAAATTAGTATAAAAATACAAATACAAATAAAGAGTCGAAATAAAAATCACTTGATGGCGTAAACACGTGTAACTTCCTTAAAATCAAGTGAATGAGACATTTACGATCAACCATTATTGGCATTTAATCTTATAGTTTGGCGACAGATTTTAGACATAACAGGCAACACATTGTGAATCAAACACGAAAAAAGCCATTAGATGTCTTAACAGCAACTGATTCTGCCTTAAATTTTTGCAATCAAAGGGAATTGTATGGAAACCCGTTTACAGGGAGATCGCTACAGGTTTTTTCAGTATAATTCAATCTTCTCTAATCTTTTTAAAAGCGATCAGATTAGCGTGCTTTTAGATTCTGCAGTGTCTGAACGGGGGTTGGCGAGCGTAGCTTGCAGGGGGCAGAGCCCCCAGTATAAATATAATGTTTTTACAATAGAAATATAGAAATATTTCCGAATTGAAAAATCCCCCCCCCCCTCTCCCCTCAAGGCCAAGAAAGCTGAAAAGGTGCAAAGACAAAAAAAATCATACCTTTAAAAATATTTTTGTTTTGTGTAACCCATAATGCTTTTGGAACAAGATAAAGTAATGCATCTATAACTCATTCTATACTGTATTACTACTAATCGATATATTAAATGAATTTTATAACAAGTTATTTTAATGGTACTTATAAGTATCGTCAGTAGATACAGGGTTAAAAACTGTAGCTCATTTTAATATCTTTGAAATTAATTTTATTAAACATCTTTCTCAACAAAAATCATTTGTTTGATACCATATTGTAAAGTAACTAATTATAGAGTTATCAGAATTGATAATTGATTGCCCAGATGAAATTAAAAAGAAAAAGGAAAGCAGATTAACCTAAGATCAAATTAACCAGTAAATACCACACTTTGGCACGTCAACGCAAAGACAAATTTTCCTTTTATTTTGAACATAAAATTAATATCAAGTTAATGTTAAGTGGTAAAAGATATGTTGCATTTAGAACATGCTCAGAATTGTGTTTTATGTTTTTTTTCTTCTTTCTTAACGTCTTTTTTTTTTCCAGCTGCGATGGCAGGTCTGGACCTTCTGGCGAGGAAGAGTCTAGAGAGAGGAAGCGAATCCTCCATTCTCATATCTAATTCGATATTAGGCAGCACAGATTCACAATCATCGCAAGATCACTGGTCATGGAGAAATTTGAGGGTAAGTACACCCAAACTAGGGTGCTTTTATTAGATAATAGAGACATCTACTATATTATATTTATAATAATGCAAATGGCAATTTCCATCCGACTGCTTATAACTTGAGTTCTATTGAATGGATTTTTATGAGGCTTGCACTGTTGGATAGACAATTTTTCACAAAAGATTTTATTATATAACATTTAGTATATTGTACATCGTTCTATGTTGCTTGGTCATAGAATTATGGGAGTTCTAAAATCAAGTGAACCCGATTATGAAAGATTACCCTCTTTAAAATGTTCTATTGGACGAATTTTAACGAGAATTGTATTGTTAGTTAGATTATTTTTCAGGGATGGTTTTAGTATATTGCATATTGTTCTACGTTGCTTAAGTTATAGAGCTATGATTAAAATATTATATAATCAGATAAAAGCCGATTAAGAAAGCTTAGCGTATTAAAAAAATTCTACTGGACGCATTTTGGTGAGACATGCATTGTTAGTTAGGTAATTTTTCAGGGATAGTTTTAATATGTTGCATATTGTTTTATCGTTTATTTGCCAAACTCTTCTATAAATGATCAATTAAAACAGTTGATCCTTAACAGCCCAAATTTTTTTCTGACCCATTCGAAAATATAAAGTTATAAAGCATTCCAATTAAACGATTAATTATTGCTTTAAACCTCAAGCTTAAATTCACCTATATATTTCGTTTCCCGATATATTTCGTTTCATTCCACATCTGTTTTGTGAAAACGACCAGCGCCCCGTAAAATTGTACTATCAATCGAAAAATTTTTTTTTTTCAATGTATTTTTCGTTTTACCCTACTTTTAAGTTCAAAACTCTCTATCATTTTATATGCTTCGTCGTTTCTTGAAACGTTGTAACTTAAAATTATTTTGAATTGTTCGGCTACATTTGCGATCATGCGATAAAAAGTCAGTAAAATGCCGCTGATTTACCAGTCAAATTTCCGTATACTTACGGGAAAAAAACCTTCGATGAAAATGATTTCGTGAAAGAGTCTAAAAGTATGGATTTCCGACTATCTTTAACAGATAATGCCAAATTTTCATTTTCTCTAGAACTGTGCAATTTATTTATTTTTTATTACACTGGAAAAGATAAAAATCTATTAAAATACAGAAATTGTACTGTCAAAATATGGAAATTCTTTTTAGAGCGTAAAAATATAGAAAATTCTAAAGGCTTAGTGAAAACGAAAAATTAACTAGACGTATTACAAATTATCTGACAAGGATTTTCTTAAATACTTATTTTCTAATTTCTGATACATTCACGAAATCCTTCTCCTTAGAAGTAAAAAATAAGGAAAAAACCGGAAATTGAACTGGCAGTTGATTTTTTTTTTTGTCAATGTATTTTTCGTTTTGCCCGACTTTTAAGCTCAAAACTTTCTAACGTTTTAAAATGTTTCCTCGTTATTTAAAATATTGTTAGTTTAAATTATTTTGAATTGTTTTCATTTGTGACTACATTTATGATCATACGGTAAAAGATCAGTAAAATTTTGCTGATTACCAGCTCAATTTCCGTATACTTACGGAAAAAAGAACCCTCGAATGAAAATGATTTCATGAAAGAGTCATAGAAATATATGGATTTGATCTTTAACAGATTATGCCACATTTTCATTTTCTCTGAAACTATGCAATTTATTTTTATTATTACACTGCAAAAGTTAAAAATCTGTTAAAATACGGAAATTGTACTGTCAAAATATGGAAATTCTTTTTAAAATGTAAAAAAAAAAAATAAAAATAAAAAAAATAAATAAAAAAAAAATTAAAAAAAAAAAAAAAAAAAAACTAAAGCCTTAGAAAAAATTGCAACCCAGTTTTACGAATTTGTGAGCCCGGAAACGGTGTGAAATCGCCTGATCGCCGCATAGCGGCAGTCTGCTGGCAAGCCACTTATACCGTCTTAACACTAGAACCGCCGTAGCGGTCATTTTGACCGCTACCAAGTACAAATATTTCGATTACCACCAGAAATTTCTTTCTAAAATAAGTTTAAAATGTACCATGGAGAAATAAGTTAAATAAATATGTTAAGTAGTTTCAATTAAAATTTCCGGTGTAAAATATTTTTATAACACTTCAGTTAAATTTCCGGCGGTTCTAGTGTTAATAGCAGCTCTGTTTAACTTCGTTTTGGTTACATGTTGCCCGGTTACTTAAAGTGGAGCTACTTGTTTAATTTCACGCTGCATCGCACACCTATACATGATACCGAGCATCCGAAGGGCAGCTCTTCCTACTCGAGTTGGTCTTGTAATTTAGAACCTTAATCAGATGATGAGACCTTCACCTGACTAGGTGAACTATTGTTAATTATTATTAACTATTATTATCTGACAAGGATTTTCTTAAATACACATTTTCTAAATTCTGACACATTCACGAAATCTCTTTTCATTTGGAAAAAAAAAAAATCCGTAAAAATACGGAACTTGTATTGGCAATCGATTGATTTTTTTGTCATTGTATTTTTCGTTTTGCCCTACTTTTAAGTTCAAAACTTTCAAGGAACTTGCAGCTGGGAGCATCATTTTACAAACTTCAATTAAAACTTTTCGAAAAAATTTCTTTTTCAACGTCTATGTCACATGTTGATTTTGTTTTCACTTCCCTATTCATGTAACACTGTCAGAAATTTTCAGTCACCTAAAAGTTATTAGCTTACATAAACAACTATTTCAGTAATGTATGTCACTATATCTTTCCAGTAATTTGTCACAATTTAAAGATCATGTTGAATTAATGAGCCTAATTTGTGTCATTTTAGCCGACGTGTAATATCCCAACGGTAACTTTTAATATCTCTATATCTTCCTGCGTCACTTTTTCACTTTCTAACAAGCCTGTAAAATACTATCGATAAGAACTTGTCACTTCTTTCTTTCTTGACTGAAGATGCCGGTGTCTAGGACAAAGGTGTCTGTCTGCAAATTCATAAAAATAAAATGTAACGATCTAGTTAAAATTGAATGTCAACTAAATTGATAAGCGTTAAAAATCTATCGCACTCAAGTGAAAGATTTTCTATTCGTGTCAAGTTTGCTTTTATTTATGTTTTAAAGATGAATATAGTTTATGTAATAGTTTAACATTTTATACAGAATGTCCATAAAATAATGCCCCAGTTATAAAATTTAATAGCGTCAACTGTAAGCGTTGTAGAGTGTTAGTTCCAGGTCACAAATAAAGAGTAACTCAAACAATATCAGATAAGCGCATGCGCGAGTACTGCTTTGTTATTGACTCGCTTGCAGTGTCACATAAGCAAAATGGCAACTCCTGAGCGTAAAGTTTTATTGCTGTGCTGAATATATAAAAGCCGTTAGAGCCATGCAATTTTTTTTCCTTTGGGGCTTTATAAAAGATCGTGTCCACGTTCCGCCGCTAACTAATGATTTGCCAGAATTGAGACGTAGAATTGAAGAAGCTATTGCTTCCATGACTCCGGACTTGTTAACCGAAGTGTGGAAAAAATTAGACTTTAGGTTGGATGTGTACCGTATAACTAAAGCTTCACATATTGAACATTTATAAGAAAAACTAACAAGGAAGGTCTCCTTACTTGGCATACTCCGAATATTTTGAAATAAATACTAATTAAACTACTTAACTACGTAATAAAGGATCAGTCAAATTAAGCGGCGGAATTATAATAGAAAGCCTGCAAAAAAATAAAATACTTTTGAGTATTTGGCGCGAAAAGACGAAAGCGTCACGCGATTTGGCGAGTAGTACTTTTCCTCGCTAAAAGCAAACGATTTTAATGCATTTGAAAATTACTTGTTAATTGATTTTTAGAATGCTTGTAAATAGTATTTAATGAATTTAAACTTAAATAATGAGATAGTTTAATACATATATTTTTTGTATTACATATTTATGTTGCTTGTTGCTGCATTTAATTTTATCATTGTTAAAATAATTTCATATATAAAAAATATTTTCATATTAAAGCGTATTCCAAAATAAAGGCCAGATGAAGAATGACGCAGTTATGCGTTTCGATTTCAGAAAGTTTTTGTTCCCATAGCAACAAAATTGAATCGACAGTGCTCAATTGGACTTAATTTTGAGATTGAAACAATTTTAATGAATTTAAATTTTGTTTTAATTCATAAAATTGCATAGTTAACTTTCATAAAAATTTATATATGACAAAAGTATAGTTAAAACAAACTAAAACTGTCAAAACTAAAGCTATTTAAATTAAATTTATTTAAACAAATTCAGTATGAAACATTTTTACCTTAAAGAGTATTTGACATAAAAAAGTATTTTTTGAAATTTTATTCCATCGCCAACCGCTGATAAATCGCCAAATAACGAAATTTTCATTATTTTTTTACGGACACTCTATCGATTTTCCGCCGAAAATTTTTTTTATAAACATATCTATCCTCATGAGAAGAACATTCTATAATTTTTTCAGATTTTTCGGAGTATGCCCGTATGGAGACCTTCCTTGTAAGTTAGTTTACCTTCAGTTTGATGTATGAGTTGTTGTAAATAGTCTAAATTAAACTTTTAAAATACACCATTGAAACTGGGACATTTTTTTATGGACACCCGGTACTTGTATATATTCAGACTAGAAATACAATAGTTTATTTAAACACTAGTGCTTTTTTATTTTTATTTTTTTACTTATTTATTTAAGAAGTAGATGATACCCGTCAAGATTTGACGGTAAATAACTTGAATGTTTCATTAGAAAAATTCTTGAATTTTTAATGAATTGTTTTTAAATTAATTATTGAAATTGTGACAAATTTCTATGTTGCATAAGTGATTCCTATTTCTTTAAAGCAATAGAGTATACAGTCAGCCAAACCTATTCAATGAAGTCACAGAATTTTAACTTTATAATTTACAACCAATTATGCTTCTTTTTACCAGAAATTTAACTAAAAATAGTGGGTAGAGCATTTATTTTTATTTACTATGGTCTCATTTTTTCGAAAAAATAACAGTATTTATTTTTATTTATTTATTATGATTTTTTAACTACATGACCCTTAAAAGCTGCCATGAATTTTATTTTTATCAGCCCCATTCTCTAAAAGCCCAAATTTGAAACTTGGTGCAGCATATAATTTTCATTACTTGAATTTTATTTTATATTTTTACACATTTTTTAAATATTAAACAATGGATATCAAGGTAATTTTTTTAATAGTTCGTATATGAATGTCTTTCTTTCTTTCAGTTTTCTTTTTTTAAGGAAAAGAAAGGCAAACTTTTTTTTTTCTGACACACACATATATTCTTGATAATGGTCAGAAGATATAACAAAAACTGTAGATCAGCTCAATTTATTTAATTGATAATTACATTAAAAATATTTTAGCTTAAATATTTTAAATATAAAATTATTATTATTATTATTTTAAATATTGTTCAGCGTTAAATTTTATTTAATTATAAAGCATTCAAATAATAATAATAATAAAATAAAAATCATATAACTTCTCCTCCTAATAAAATATGTCATTATTGAAATAACTTATCGTGAAAAATATTACAGAAATCATTTTGCCGCGCGCTGTGTTCGAACCTGGTATCCACTACAAAATATCGGCGCTTTAAACTGCTGCTTTAGACCGCTCAGCCATCGAGAACTCCTTCTCAATCCCTCTAAATTGAACAGGGTTGATGCATGTGCAGATGTCCGGAAATGGGTCTATTTAAAATTTTACCTTTGCGTTTTAATATATATGATGATTTTATAGTTTTTGAAGGTTTTAAAAAACTGAAGAAGGATAGATGTTATACAACGTAGATTAAATAAGACAGTTGTTCGACTTATCATACGGCATCGGAATGCTTAAGCCTAACATAGCCAAAATAAAATGGCTGATTTTAACGAAAGAATATCAAGATCCGGATGAGTTCACTCCAGAAGCGTTATACACTTTGCGCCATTATATATATAATTATTTATTTAAGAACTAGATGATACCTGTCAAGATTTGACGGTAAATAACTTGAATGTTTCATTAGAAAAATTCTTGAATTTTTAATGAATTGTTTTTAAATTAATTATTGAAATTGTGACAAATTTCTATGTTGCATAAGTGATTCCTATTTCTTTAAAGCAATAGAGTATACAGTCAGCCAAACCTATTCAATGAAGTCACAGAATTTTAACTTTATAATTTACAACCAATTATGCTTCTTTTTACCAGAAATTTAACTAAAAATAGTAGGTAGAGCATTTATTTTTATTTACTATGGTCTCATTTTTTCGAAAAAATAACAGTATTTATTTTTATTTATTTATTATGATTTTTTAACTACATGACCCTTAAAAGCTGCCATGAATTTTATTTTTATCAGCCCCATTCTCTAAAAGCCCAAATTTGAAACTTGGTGCAGCATATAATTTTCATTACTTGAATTTTATTTTATATTTTTACACATTTTTTAAATATTAAACAATGGATATCAAGGTAATTTTTTTAATAGTTCGTATATGAATGTCTTTCTTTTTTTCAGTTTTCTTTTTTTAAGGAAAAGAAAGGCAAACTTTTTTTTTTTCTGACACACACATATATTCTTGATAATGGTCAGAAGATATAACAAAAATTGTAGATCAGCTCAATTTATTTAATTGATAATTACATAAAAAATATTTTAGCTTAAATATTTTAAATATAAAATTATTATTATTATTATTTTAAATATTGTTCAGCGTTAAATTTTATTTAATTATAAAGCATTCAAATAATAATAATAATAAAATAAAAATCATATAACTTCTCCTCCTAATAAAATATGTCATTATTGAAATAACTTATCGTGAAAAATATTACAGAAATCATTTTGCCGCGCGCTGTGTTCGAACCTGGTATCCACTACAAAATATCGGCGCTTTAAACTGCTGCTTTAGACCGCTCGGCCATCGAGAACTCGTTCTCAATCCCTCTAAATTGAACATGGTTGATGCATGTGCAGATGTCCGGAAATGGGTCTATTTAAAATTTTACCTTTGCGTTTTAATATATATGATGATTTTATAGTTTTTGAAGGTTTTAAAAAACTGAAGAAGGATAGATGTTATACAACGTAGATTAAATAAGACAGTTGTTCGACTTATCATACGGCATCGGAATGCTTAAGCCTAACATGGCCGAAATAAAATGGCTGATTTTAACGAAAGAATATCAAGATCCGGATGAGTTCACTCCAGAAGCGTTATACACTTTGCGCCATTATATATATAATTAGGCACAAATATGTTTTTCTATTTTATTTAAACAGATTTATTAATTCAAATCAAATACACATTACACGAAATTTTTTCCATTTCTTATTTTAATTAACCCTTAATTGCTGTTATTTTAATTAATCCTTAATTGCTACTTTTTACTTCATTAATTTTGTGTTGCAATATAAGCTCCTATTATGAAGCTTTGAAACATGAATGATAAAAGTTTTATGGCATTTATACTCTTCCTTACTTTGGTTTTTACACATTATATTTCATTCTTAATACAAGGGATTTTGTATATGTTTTATCAATTTTTAAAGGCTCTGTGAGGTATTTCAAATCCAAAATCCACAGTGTTATGTCACTATATCTTTCTAGTAATTTGTCGCAGTTAAAATAAAATATTATTTTGAATTAATGGAGCCTAATTATTTGTGTCGTTTTAGTCGACGTCCAGTTTCTCAGCGGTAACTTTTAACATCTCTAAGTCTTCCTGTATCATCTTTCCATTTACTTACATACGGGTAAACTATTATCCGTAAGTACTCAGAATTTATTTTTTGCCAGAGAGGATATTGGTGTCTAAAACAGTCTAGAAAGCCATAAAAAATAAGGATGTAGCGATCTGGTTTAATTGGATTCCAACTAAATTGACAAGCGTTAAAAATCTATTGGATCGAGGTGCAAGATTCTCTTTTCAAGTTTTATTTTTATTTTTATTTTTATGAATATAGCTTATATAATATTTTAACATATGATATTTATTTATTTTCTTGCTTGAAATAGAAGACACTTTCTTATTTTGTTCTTTTATTTATTTTTTTATTAAGAATTTTTGACTTGCGTTTTTTAGCTTACAGGCTATCAAATAAGAGCTAAAGTGCCCCAGGTTTTGTATGTACGTATGTATGTATGTACGTAATGCGATAACTCTTGATAGAAATATCCGATTTGCCTCAATTTTTTTTCTAGGTTCATTCTGATAAGACGCTTCCCTGATTAGTTTTTGGGGTTCATTGGTTAAGTATAAAAGGGAGAACGGGAGCTAATACCCCAGGGCCGTAACCAGCGAATCCAGTCAGAGGGGGCTCCGAATTTTTTTGGTGGGGCTTACATCTTTCAACAGTCCATATCTTAAGCAAACTAAATGTAGTAAAACTGATAAAATGGACCTGTCTATAAAGGAACCCGTCTAAAGCGTAATCTCTCTATAACGGAACTTCCTATAATGAAATTCTTAAACGGAAAATACTTCATGGTAATCGGAAAATGAATATAAAACAATTAGGGGTGGTGTACCTCTTAAGAAAACCTACCTAAAATAGAACTTTTCTCCATCCCGTGTGATTTAGTCTTAGGTCTTATTGTATTTAATGGGAAACAAATAGAAATCATCTGACGCCTCATAAAAAATGACTTTATTTAAATTTTAATAAGGAAAACTAATGGATTGTACACTGTATTATATTCCCATTGCAATTTTTGCATTATTAAGCATATTGCTTCTTTTGTCCCTTGGTGTCTTCGGAAAAGGGAACCCCCCCCCTCTCTCAGCTCGCGTTTGTTCGTACAGAGCGTGCATATATACACGCAATAATTTCTATGTGTACTTCTATGTATAACTTTGTACCAATTTTGTGGAAAATAAAATTTTGAAAAAGTTAAAAAAATAATTTCTAAACAGGCCATTTGTAATATGCTAAAATGTGCACCACTACAATTGCCAGTTCTAAGCTTGGAAAAAGTGTGAAGGGAAGTTACCTGAAAAACACTGCCATATCCGTTTTTTAAAGTTGTCCAATTATCCGGATTTTTCATTAACCGGATCGGCATCAGCCCCGATTGGTCCGGATTATCAGCGCTCTACTCTATTGAACATTGATTATATATATGCATATTTGAACCGCTGATTAATCAAATCAGTCTTTCTGTTGACTAAATTAGTGTAATTTATCATGCTAGCATTCTGACAGAAAAGTACATCTTTATTTACAAAAACACCGATTAATACAACAAACATAGAAATCTTCAACCGCCCAGCATGACAATTTTTTTAAAGATGCGTTTTAAAAAAAATGAGAAAAAGTAATATGTTGGTATAGAGGTCTGCACGGGCCGGAATTTCCAGGCGCGGGCCCGGCCTGAACAAAAGCTATCTTGACCCGGCCCGTTCATATTTTCACAGTTCACGGCCGTACAAAAATCAGTGAAAACAGACCCGGCCAGTGGAAAAATCAATTAATTCAGGCCCGATCCGACCCGACGCAATTTCTACAAAAAATTCAGATTTTTCTTAACATACAATTAAGATTCTTTTAAAGAATACTGCATACATATTTTGGGGATACTTTTACAGAATATTTTAAATTTACGATGTGTTCGCAAGACAGAAAATACACAATAGCAACATTAATGATTTACTAGAGTCTTAGACGTTTCAACATTCAAATAAGAATTCATTAAAAATTTCACATTGTTTAGAATAAAAGAAAAACGGGAAGGTTAAAAACATGATAATAACTTTTGAGGGTATATTATAAAATGTAGATTTGCCAAAATATTTCTGTTATTCCTTAAGGCTTTTCTCAAATCCAAAGAAGCTACTTTCTGACACATTCCTAAATTCATTTCTTTTCGAAAACATCAATATATTATTGAGAAAATACTGTCCAAGTTAGCGTTTTGAATCGAATATCCGGAGACGATACCACGGAAAAGGAGAAAAACCTGCAGTCACGTGACAAGAATCTCTTATATCTCTATAAGTAATTTATTCATTAAAAATGGGAAACGCTATTCAATTCCAAATCCCTTCAATGGACAGGCTTGTCAGTTTTATGCCTTTACAGTTAAAAATGTATCAGAAAGTTTTTCGTTTTTGAGGAGTGAATTTGAGAACCACCTTCAAGTACATTTCCAAAAATTCCGTTAACAGAAGTTCATTATCGCTATTAATATTTTTACAAAACAATTGCCTGCCCTAAACATCCTGAGAACAATTAAGTCCATTTTTGGCTATGTTGAAAAAAAAAATGTAAGCCTGATCTCGGTCCGGCACGAGTCTGCTGGAAGAATTAAGCCCGGGCTCAAGCACCATGTAACTGTCCGATGCCTATATCTACGCTGGAAAATGTTATATTTCGATATTGATGCTGGCAAACTAGTATCGGCTCGTAACGCACATTTATACTTATTCTCATGAAACTCATATTCCTTGAAAATGATTCATATTTTCTCGTCTGCGTTTAAATATTTATATTGGGCCGACAAACCCGGCTTAATTTCTTTTATTGGCCCGGTCCAGCCCGGCAGGCACGTTCACCTTTTGCCGGCCCGGTCCGTTTGAAACTTCGCCTTCATTTCGCCGTCCCAGCCTAGTACAGGCTTCTAGCCAAGCCCGGGATCGTGCAGACCTCTACTGTAGGATACAGTTCTTTTCACATATTTTTTCTTTAAATTGAAGACATTACATAGATTTAAATATCGTATTCTGTTCAATTTTTTAATATATAGAAAAAAGAACGAAAATTTGAGATTTTGCAAATGTTTTTGCGTTATGTATAGATGCCAACAACACTTATCCGGAGTCTGTTACAAGACGAAAATATTTTCAACAGGAAATTTCATTTAATAAAAAATTTCAAACTGAAATCTAAAATGCACCTTATCGAAAAAAGACACAATTCCTTATATATTTTTTCCAGTTTAAAACATGTTTGTTTTGGATCAGACTCCGGAATAATTAAGAGATGTTGGCATCTATGGTTATGTGTCGTATATTTATTAATTTGAATAATTCACAAACTTACTATTATCATTTAAAAAATATTTTAATATTTTAATTCCATACGTTTAATATTTATAATTAATAGCTATTTGTACTTTATTTAATTTTATTAATATTTTGGTTTCTGCTGAATTATTAGGTCACTTTAAAATCACGGTTGTTTGTATACGATTTAATTTAGTGATGATATTGTTTCTCTTTAAAACGAGAGTTACCTAACCTTATTTTATTAATAATATGATTTATAAAATTAACCATTTAACAATTCGCAATGATAATTAAATTTAAAATTCCGCATATGATTATATCATTTTAACCAATGCAAAAAAAAAAAAAAAAAAAAAAAAAACCTTAAAAATGTCAAAATGGGAGCGAGATATTAGAAAAATCTATCCCCATAGGATTAGCATTAGCTGATGAGTGCCTTCGCAGCCAGGAACAGGAGCCTTAATGTTTTTATTGTTATATGACAAATAGAAAAAAAAAATGTTTAGCAAATTTATGGAACACAAGAAAAAAAATATCAGACAAAAGTTCAAAAAGCAAACAAAAAAATGCCCTACCTCTGTTTTCCTACTGCTACACCCATAGGATGAAACAATTTTTGGCTTTCAAGCAATTATTTTTCTTATTCCATTTGTATAAAATGACATTTTGTTATCTTTCTAATTTCCTTCAACAACCATTCTAGTTAGTTTCCAAGTGATATTTCATCATTAACTAAATCTGCTGTGAAATACATAATGTCAACAGGCAAATCATTAACATTTAGAAACACATCTTTTTTGTGACTACGTTTTAGTGAAGACGTTTAACCATTGCTTAACTAATTATCGATTAACTTGAGCAGCATATGTCTATTTCCATTCATCCCGTATACGACCATTGCTTTTAAAATGTCAAGATGTACGAAAACATGTGGTGGCTAGTTAGTGCATCTGGACTTAATTTTTTCGGGAGAAAGAAATGTTCCTACTTAGAACGCGTTTCGAGAATTGTATCGCAAGCAAGATAATGTAAAACAACTAATCTAATAGGGTTCTGAACGCAAAATGTTTGGCATATTCCATTGTATTCAAGCAGTTAAAAGATCTAAATGTTTTTTTTTTTTTTTTTTTTTTTTTTTGTTGTTGTTGTTGTTTTTTAAGAAAATTAAAACGTACATTTTGTTGAAAAAATAAAAAGTAGGGAAATCGTTAGAGGGGGCTCTAGAGGGAGCTAGGGGGGGCTCAGCCCCCATCGCCCCCATCTGGTTACGGGCCTGTAATACCCCCTTAAATTAGATAAATGAGTTTTTCTATCCGATTTGCTTCAAATTTGGTATACCGGTTTATTCTGATAACGCGCTTCCCTGATTAGATTTGGAGGTTCATTAGTTAAGTATAACAGAAGAACAGAGGTTAATAACCCCTTAATTTAGATAAATGTGTTTTTCTATCCGATTCGCTTCATATTTGGTATACCGGTTTATTCTGATAAGGCGATTCCCTGATGAGATTTGGAGGCTCATTGGTGGTTAAGTATAAAGATGTGAAACAGGTGTGTGTGTGTGTGGGGGGGGTCTAATCCGTCCCTTAATTTATTTTTCGAAGGGCATTATTCTTTGAAATAAGAGTATTATATAGAATTAGTATGAATAGCCTGTGAGTTCAATGCTATCAGTTTAACTGGGCACTTTTCTTTCTGTTTTATTTGTTCTTTTATTTATACGAGGGTATAAACCCGAGCTTCACGCGTTACAAAATATACGTGAAAACATTTATTTTTATTTTTATTGATAACTCTAATAGTTTTTTTACATTTAATATATATATATATATATTTAGAATCCCCCCTAACAGTACCAAAAATCATATTTATATGCAAAATAACAATTATGCGTTCAAATAAAATTTTGGAAGTGTATTTAAAATCTTTATTTTCGTTTTGGCTCCATGCCAGGTATTAATAGGTTAATAAGAACCTTTTTCTGAAAAAATATGAACTTTAAATAATAACTATAAATAAAATATTAATAACCATGTGTATTTATAAAGAAAATAACTTATTTACAGTTATATGCAAATATTTCTTTCTTTTTAGACTACTTCTTGTATACATATGGAATTTGCTAAAATTACCTTGTATAAATGAATTAACAGTTTTATATCCTGAATTTTGAATTAAAAAAATTTCTTCACCTGAATAATTATCTGCGTTAACATCTAAGATATCCAGAACAACATGTATAATAATAATTTGATTTCTAGGTAATATTTGTAATTAAAACTTATTTAATAAATCGGTAGTTACAGCTACCGGGTGTCCCAAAAAGGACTGACTGATTTTAAAATTCAATAACTTGCAAACGGTAACAGATATTTAAAAAATTCTTGCAGGAGGGTTATGCATAAGGTCAAAAGTTTTATTACAGTGATTTTCGATTTTAGTTTGAATTACAAACAATAGATGGCGCTGTAAGCAATAGTCGCTAAATACAGGCTCGATTTTTGGTCCTTTCTGTTGTTCCATGCTGAAAAAGGAGATGGAAATGTATTATCCGGGCCACGAAATACCAAAAATCGAGCCTGAATTCAGCGTCTATTCATCGCAGCGCCATCTATTGTTTGTAATTCGAATTAAAATTGAAAATCACTGTAAAAAAACTTTTGACCTTGTGCATAACCCTCCTGCAAGAATTTTTTAAATATCTGTCACAGTTTGCAAGTTATTGAATTTTAAAATCAGTCAGTCCTTTTTGGGACACCCGGTATTTTTATAAATTATTTCCAAGAATAATTAGATTCATTAACAAAAAATGCTGTTATGGAAATCTCACAATTCTTATAAGAACAGTGTAAATAAATGTATTGTGATCCTATCTGTAACAGATAAGTGTTTTGTAGTCGCAAATTTTTCGTATAACATTTTTTAATACGATAAAAGCTATATCTAGGATCAGTGATGGCGAACCTATGGCACGCGTGCCGAGATTGGCACGTAAGAAAACATCTCCGGCACGCGAAAAAACTTCGTATGAATTATTCAGTTTATGGAGAGCAATCCATTTTACGTTTTTCTTTTTTTTTTTTTTTCCACAAAAAGTATAGTTTTGTGTAACAGGTATATAATTTACTTAAAAATAATTCGTTACTTTTGAATAAATTAAGGTATTATAAACTCAATGAAAGCGTCATTTTTTTCACCAAACCATTCAACATATAAGGTTAGTTGGGGCAACTGGGACATGATTTTACAATGTGACTCTGGAGCTTCCGACAATTCAGCTTCAAAAAACTAATGTTCATTTGAATTAAAGTCTGAACTTCTGTAAATGTGTTCAGTTAGGTTCCCTCTATCAGACAGAAATGCTCAAAATTACATTTTAATATTTAAAAATATAAAAATATGCATATTTCATCTTTCTTTCCTCATGGGTCCAGTTGCCCCCAAAAATGGGGTAACTGAACCAGGGAGGTCTATGTTCCACACGCGTTCATATTTTTTCATATCGGATATCAGGTCCTGTTTGAAAAGGTGTAAACAACTTTAAAAAATTTAAACCAGGCAGACCATGTAAATTATATGTCAATAAACAGCGTTGTAAGGGAAACCTTTGCTGTCAATGTGTCTAAAAAAGGCACTAAAAGTGAAAATATTAGATTTATTTATACCAAAAACATAAAACTTAAGGAAGTACTTATGTACTTGTATAGATAATAAGTATAAAAGTCACATGGGTATTTTAAGGGGAAAAAATAGCAAGGTAAATCTATAAACAAACGGCTACGTAAGTACTTAAGTACTTTATCCAGGGGTCGCATTATATAGGGAAAATTTTATTGTTCCTACCAGAACCCTTATAGAAAGGTGCGATGAAGATATTATTTTCAAAATAGTGGTAGGAACGATAAAAGTTTCCCTGTAGAATGCGACCCCTGTGTATAGTACAATTTCAAGGTTTGGCTATCTCGCTTTCAGGGGCAAGGTACTCGCATTCGTAAAATGTTGAAATAATTTAATGACACCAATATTTACAAGAGAATCTATCTGAAAACAAGTAAAAGTATATTTTCGCGTACATAAATAAAGGTGAAATTTTCATTATAAAATTCAGGTGCCAATGTGGCAATTAGGAATTAAAATTAAGTGATGCCATAACGGCATCACCGCCTCTCAAGGGACCAAGAAATTTGGTTTGATACCACTCAATATGCTTTTTTTTTATTTCATTACATAATTTTAATAAGGTATTCTATCATTTTCTTTATTGTGAGCAAAAAACAATGGAGAAATTTACTTTCCGTAGTAAGAGAAACACAAAAAAATTATTTATAACTATTGGGGTAACAGGATCCAGCATGGTCCAGTTATCCCGGATACATGTCCCAGTTACCCCATTCTGGAAAAATTTATGGGGTAACTGGGACACCAGGCTTACATTTGAAACATGAAGTAAATATGTATAGATACCTAATAATATTAATGTAGTTATACACGGAAAAAACTGTTTTGTTGAAACAACTAAATTTTGGTTAATATAGCTCCAACCAAATATTTTGGTTCGAATAATCAAATTTTGGTTAGATTAACCAAATTATTTTGTTAACTCAACAAATTATTTGGTTAGTCCAACCAAAATTTGGTGATTTCAACCACAATATTTGGCTGGACCTATATTAACCAAAATTTAGTCGTTTCAACAAAACAGTTTCTTTCCGTGTATGTCTAATCTTAAAAAAAAATGATTGTTTAATAAAAGTACTTACAGTATTTTAATAATCAGCCGAGGAAGTTGAACCATATAGACTTTGTTTTTAAAAAAAGAAACGTAAATTTTTGACAACCTATCACAACAAAGTGAGAGTTATGATTGAGTTGATACACGTTGTTTTACGAAGTAGAGATTAAGGGGCATTGTTCACAAAAGCTAAAACTTAAGAAACACCAACTGTTTTTTTATAAAATAGCGTATGGCCCAGTTACCTCGTGGTTCCAGTTACCCCAACTAACCTTGGTGTTTTCCAAATCATTTTGCTTCTCTATCAAATTTTAAAAGTTTAATTTTTGAAAATTAGTTTTAAGATATAGTTTGCATAGTAATATGCCTAACTGACGCGTTTCGGGTTCAGATTAGGCTTTATTTCATTAAGTTTTAATTTTGAAAATTGAATTTTAACTGTTAGTGTAAATGATTATGTATCTATTGAACCTGCTTCTACCTGAAGAACTAAAAAATGATCTGATTTGGATGCATACAATAACAGAAAAACTCATTTATCGATTATTAATACGGAATTTTATGTGACAAGGCTATATTATGGAGTAAATCCAGCATAATAAATATAAGTTAGGAATCAAATTTAGTTTAAAAATATTTAAGTAAAAATTCTACAAAAAATAATTATTGATTTTCTCTAAATTAAAATGTTTCTGGCACGTTAGAATGTTGATACATAATAATTTTGAAATTTTTGGCACGCATACTCAAACAGGTTCGCCATTCCTGACTTGGGTAAATGGTTGAAAAAATAACCACATTATAAAATATTTAGCTTCGACTGTTTCACTGTGCTTTCTAAATAGGATTGAACAAATTATTTTGTATGAAAAGTGGAATCTACATTTATGAGTGGACGAATTAAATAAATTTTACATTGAATTTTCTTTAATGGTACTTAAAAGTACCGCCAGGATATAAAGAGTCAATTAAAAAGATAAAATATCGGAAAATAATACACAAACTTTATGCATTTCTTAAATATATTCCAAGGTTATTTCTTTTGAATACGTCATCATATAAAATTAGTCGTCACATAAAAAACTTATTAGATCAAATAATATTTTTAATATTTTGACTACAGTTGTTTGCAACAACTGTGGCCAAAAAATAATGCAGGAATATTAAACAAACTTTCGTACTTATTTTTCTTTTGAAGCTCAAGAATTTCTAAGAAAATTGCTGTGTACATCATTTTACAAATTTCGTTTTCAGATTTTTTTTCTTTTTTTAAAAATCACAATTGAAGTAATAAGAGAAAGTTTCATTTTCACCTGTATTTTACTTTCGCTTCCCCATTCATATAAGATATAAGGGTCTTCAAAATGAAAGTGAAATTTGGTTTAATGGTATCACCATGTTATGAATGCAGAACAGAAGATACATAATGTCTAGACATAGTTGCCGCGAAGGTTGAATCAGGCACCGTAGTGGTCCACGAGATATATATCTAAACGGGGCAAGGGGGTGACAAATTTTCAAACGGGCCGGGTCGGAAAAATAAAAGCAATTTTTCAAACAGGCCGGACCGGAAGAACAAACACACCTTTTTTAACGGGCCGGCTGAGCCAATAAAAAAATAAACAGACCGGACCGGGCCGATAAAAATTTAAACGGGCAAGCCGGGTCGCTAAAAAAATAAAGCGGGCCGACCGGCCCGATATAACAAACTTAAAAGTATCAAACTAAGTCGATAAAATATGAGCAATTTTCAATGGACATGACTGAGCGAGAATAATTATAGATGTGCTACACAAGCCATTGCTAGCTTGATAATATCAATACTGAAATATAAAATATCCAGCGTAGAGAACGGCATCGGACAGCTAGATACCTGGGGCTTAATTTTTTCAGCACACACGGGGCAGGCCGGGATCAGACTTATACTTTATTCTAAATATTCGGGCCGGGGCTTAATTGTGGCCAGAACTTTGGAGCAAGCAAATTGTTTTGTAAAATTTGTAATAGTGATAATGAATTTCTGTTAACCGAATCTTTGGGAATATACTTTAACAAATTATAGAGAAATTTTTTCCAAAATCTATCATTTGTTTTACTACACAGCTTCATTATGTTTTTAACCATTTGTTTTTTATATAAACTACATTTTTTGTATAAGTCTGTATTTGATTGTTATGAGTAATAGAGTCTAAGCAATCATTAATGTTGCTATTCTGTATTCTATGGCTTGCGAACAAATAGTAGTAATATGAAATATACCAAACATGTAGTAACTAATCTGAAATTTTCAATAAATATGGATGAAATATTTTTTAAAGAAATCTTAATTGTATGTTTAATACAAAAACAGATTTATTTATTTATTTATTTATTTATTTTTTATTGTTGAAATTGTGCCTTGTCAGACCGGGTCGGATTTCATTGTTTTTTTTTTGTTTTTTTTTAGGGGGGGTGGGGGGTTATTTTTTAATTCGGAAATATTTCTACATTTCTATTGTAAGAACATTATATTTGTATATTTCCTAATTCTGCAAAATACTAAGACAAATATAAATATTTAAAATAAAAGATTTGAGTGGGGTTATAAATATTGCGCAAAATCCCTATAAATTCAAATTTAATGAATCCTTCTAAATCCTTCTAAAATCGTTCTAAAATTTATTAAATGATTATGTAAATCTTTTACTGTAGTTTAAACTATTCAGGAAAAATACTTTAGAAGATAAATTTTTCATGAATTCATAATTCAGTACATAAAGGGTTAAACAAAGGCGTTTCGAGAAAATAGAGGAAATATTACTTCTACCCTTTGATTCAATTCTGTTTGAAATGCAAATAGGAAAACTATTCCTCCTACCTAGATTCTTTGACAAAAAAAAAAAAGGTTAAAAAATTGCATGTAATACTGAAAATATAGAAATTAGGAAAATTACCTTGAAAATTGCGATGCAATTAAATTTTTCGTAAGAGTAATAAAATCAAAAATTAGGTTTTATCCCGGGATGGAGAACATTTGTGAAAACATGGTATAAACTTGTAGTAAACCTCAGCAATGTATATCAATTTCACCATGTTTGAAAAAGTGCAACATTATCAAATGCAAATAGTTTTCCCCCGAAGACCAGTACATAAACGTCTTTTGTGCTACCCTGTAAATGACTGATAAACGCTTTGCACCTCATATTCTACAGAAAGCATATTTTAGTGAGCCTCATTAATTCATATTAATTTCATTGCGTTTGTAACAGAGTAACATCATTAAAATAAGCCGCAAACGAGTTCTCTTCGCATAAAATTTAAGGGAACACTGTTGGTTTCCCCTGTGTACATACTGTAAATGCTATATATAACATATTTTATGGTATTCATCGTCTAGTGCACCTCCTTAATGTATATAAATTCCATTTGTTTAAAATAGTCTAACACCATTAAAATGCACCGCAAATGATTTTCTCCCATCGACCATAGTGTAACGGAACATAGTGTAACTTTTGAGTGCCCCTGTAAATGGAGTATAAGTGCCGCACACTTCATTTTCAATACCGAACATGCCAGGGTAAACCTCAATAACGTATACGTGGCATTCCGAATATATTTACGCGAGTTAAGCTCGGAAAGACAGAGAGATAGGCAGGCAGACAAACACAATTCTTAAACACTTTTCCATTACGTTGGAAAGTGTTAAAAAGGGGAAGTAAATGTGAAATCAATTAATCAGGTGTTTCCATCGTCAATATGACGGCAACCTTACTCGCAGACGTGTTTTTGCTCTATAATGTACAGTGCGTTTCATAAATATAAAGACACTGATATATTCGAAATAATATTTAAAAAATTCAGTATTCAAAAATACGAATATGCATTTAACAAAAAGCATGTACCAAAAAAACATTGTACAGTAAATTAAATTAGAATTTAATAATTTCAACACTAAAATTGATAAATGGAAACAAATTTGCTGTCTCATAAATATAAAGATATTTTACATTCTATTGAATTATCGTCCAGTAATAGATTCATTTTTATTAATGACTGCAAATATTCTAGCTGGCATGTTATTTATTAAGTTGTGTAAGTATTCTGGATCTATATCAAACCAACTTCATTCGATTTCTTTATTCAACTCAAAAACGTTTGAAAACTGTCTTCCAGATGCATATACACTGCGATCGAGAATACCACAAAGATTCTCTACTGGATTTAAATCAGGGCTACGTGCGGGCCACACCACGACATGAACATTGTTATCAGCAAACCATTTTTTTGTTAGTCTTTATGTGTGAATCGGTGCATTATCCTGTTGGTAAAAATAATTCCGACCACCAAGAGTTTCAACAATTGGCAACAAGTGACTACCAAGCACTTCTATATACTCTTTAGATGTCCATTTACCCTCTAGAAAAGCAAAACCTGTAGTTCCATTAACAAAGAAGGCATCCCAAACCATCACAGAACCTTCCCCTTTCTGCCTACTGAAGAGGGTTCGAGGTTCACGTCTTAAATCGTGTCAGTAAGAATTCCAACAATCTGGGTCATCCAAGTTAAATCTCTTTTCATCTGAAAAAAGACTTGCATCAATTCGTCCTTCCAATGCATATGATCTTTAGCCCAAAGTAGCCTCCATTCTTTTGTTCTTTATAAAGTAAAGGAAATCTGCACATATGCCGGCACACAATATTTTTGCTTTCTTTTATACGACGATGTACTGTGTGCTTTGAGACTATACCATCAACTCGCTGAGAAACTTGTCGGAGTGACATTTTTTGCGACGAAATAAGTCGCATGATCTTGCGATCGAGTCTTTCACTAGTCTTTCTCGGTCTGCCATATCGTTTTTTTGAATTTAAATTGTAAGTTTTTGATAAAACTTTATAAACTGCCGCTCTGCTTCTCCCAGTTTTTTTACATATTTGAGAAACTGTTAAGCCATTAGCTTTAAATCCACGTATTTTGCAAATCTCATCTTTAGAAATTTCAATATCCCGCGGCATCTTTACAATTGAAACAAGTCAAACAACATTGCTCGTTTGGGTAACTTAAAGCGTATTTCTGCGTGTGCGCATTATTTCTGTACACGGGCATTAAAGAAAAAATTGCATATGAAGCTGTTTCAAATTTGTCTTTGTATTTATGAAACAGCGTATTTTTTTTTTTTTTTTTAAATATTCGAGTCGAAATTATTCTATTTAAATTTAAACCCCGATAACAGATACATTTCATTGTTATTAATATGAGTTTATAAAATTTAATTTCTTATACTGAATTTAAAAAATGTAATTTCAAAACATCTGTGTCTTAATATAATATTATAAGACGAAACGCAATTTTTCACCTAGATTCAACATAAAATAAATAATGTGAACATTAAAAAGGTCCACAATCTCACTTAAAAGGCGACTAATGTAATGAAAAAAAAAAATGTTACAAGTTTAAAATATATATTTTATTTAAAACTTCTTAGTACTTTAAAGCCTTCCAGGCTCATCATCAGAGAATATCTTAATAACTAAATGTTGTTTATTTATACAAATACGTCACTTTGTTTTGAAAATGAAAGAGCCAATAATTACTAGAGTTGAAAGTAGAAGTAGCAGTAGCAGTATATTTCCTCTAATTAAATTCAATCCAAGAAACTGCTACTGCTACTTCTACTTTCAAATCTAGTAATTATTGGCTCTCTCATTTTCAAAACAAAGTGACGTATTTGTATAAATAAACTACATTTAGTTATTAAGAATTTCTTTTATGATGAGCCTGGAATACTTGAAAGTACTAAGAAGTTTTAAATAAAATATATATTTTAAACTTGTAACATTTTTTTTGTTACATTAGTCGCCTTTTAAGTAGGATTTGGACCCTTTTAATGTTCACATTATATATTTTACATCTGTGTCTTTATATTTATGAGACGCACTGTAGATGTGCTGTATCCGTAGCGCTAGCGCATAATTTTTCGAATTTCTCAACGTTCTAAACATTTGGTGAAGAATTATAGTTTACTAACAGTGCCTAATTTTATTGAGGTTATCTCTAAAATATGTATTTTCGAAAGATTGATTTATTTAACGAAGGGTTTTCTAGAAAATAGAGGAAGTATGACATTGAGCGATTGATGTAAATTCTGTTTGAAAGACAGAATAGACAGTTATGAAAACTATCCCTCTTGCCTAGATTCCCAGACGGAAAAAAGGGTTAAAAAAGCTTATATAACCCTGAAAAAATAGAAATTCTGAGAAACTATCTATAGAGATTGCATCCAGATGGGTATCCAGCGAGGGATAAAAATAGGGATGTTTAACTGGTAGTACGCCGTAAATTCCCTTTCACATTTTTCTTTCTTACACCTCCTATGGGTGGTGAAAGATTACCCCAAAACACGAGATTCAATTCTGTGATGATGAAAGAGCAGGAAACAGGAGAGTTTACGTAACTGTAGATGCATTCCAACAAATTTTGATATTTTAAGATTTTTCTAGCTAATATTTTAAAGCTTCTTCTGCTTTTTCATTTTTAAATCAGCAATTTTTCAATAAAGGGTTTCTTTTTCTAATGATTAACTTCTGGGATCATTTTAAAGGCAAATATTTTAAAGACGTTTAAAAATTGTTACAGATTCTATTTGTGCAACTAAATGCTTTATTCCATATATAGCTTGTTTTATGCATAATGCTAAATTATCTATGTTTTTGTTTACTTATTTTTCTCTTTTTACGTGCATTCATAATTACATAAATACGTAGCACCTATAGTCATCGTCTGGTCTGTCTGTCTGTCTGTCCGTCTGTAACAGCGCAAAAATTACCCAACCGAATTGTTTGAAATTTAATATATATAATCGCTACAGAATTTTGTCATGTCAAATTTTATGAAAATCGAATCAAAACTTAAAAATATATTAATAAAAGTTTTCTTCATTCTATTAAATCCTATCATCCGTAATTAATTCAACGATATCCCATGATAGGTCATGATTCTAGGTTGCCATGGTGATGACGTCCTATTTAAGATGGAGTCCTATTATTTCCGTATTACTGAATTTAATCTGTATAATCGTAATAAATTTTGCATTCATGCATAAGAGTGCAACAGCTATTGCTCCAAGAGCTGAATATTTATAAAACTAGTTATAGAACGAACGCATCTCATTTGCCACGTTTGACGTACAATTTCCGACTTGATCTAATTATTAACTTCTGTGATTGTTTTAAAAGAAAAAATTTAAAGGGTGTTTAAAAATTGTTACAGATTGTATTTGTGCAACTAAATGCTTCATTCCATTTATTGCTTGTTTTATGCATAATTCTAAAATATCTATGTTTTTTTTTATTATTTATTTATCTCTTTTTTTTCTTTTTCACCACTTGCGCTGAAAAGACAGACCACGGACGTCGAGATGTTTTGTGAATTAGTTTCAGAGCTGCAAAGCCTCATACCACTATTTTTTTAGTAGCAATCTTCGTATTATTTAATCGCCTCTGTAACGGACACGTCCATTTAGCGAATACTTTTTCAATCTTCAACAACTATATATCTGCATGCGTTTACTCCCGAATAACGGATAAATTGCGCAATCACGAGGTGTCCGCTATTTCATGATTTTAATATATTTTTATTCAGAGATTTTTGAGTGACTCCACCCCACTTTCCAAATACTGATGCCCATTTCCAAAAAGTAATATACATAAATCATACATCAGGGGGTGCTGCTAGGCTGCATTTTTCACGATTTTCGAGATATCTATATCTCAAAAAACAATGTACGGAATTTAAGGAGACCTTCTACATTAGGGGATTAAAAAAGGACACTTTTTTATGATTTTTTTGTAAGAAAACTTCATGATCAGTCTTTTTGAAATTTTAACAGTTTATTGTACATATCTTAAGGTATACACAAGAATTTTTTTTATTAGATTTTGTTGCTTCTACTCTAAGTTATAAACAAATATGTTCAACCACATTTTTTGACGCGGTGGGCAAGATTAAAAAAAACCTACTCAATGGATCATCTTGATTTTTTTTTTTATTATTATTAAAGCTTATTTAACTGTCTTCGATATGAATTAAAGCTTTTACTTTTTTTTTTTTAACGTTATTAAGAAATAAGAACGAATTTTTTTTAAATCAGCCATTACATAACTTTTTATTAAATAAATTTATGGGTTCCTTTAACTTAACTAGAAGCTATACTCACGAAGTTTACGAAAAAAATTTATTTTTGTGTTTCAGATAATTATACAAGGCGCTATCATGCCCACCGTCCAGACGAAATTTTCCAACACAGTAGAGCAGATTTGTTTATAACTTAGAGTAGAAGCAACAAAATCTAATAAAAAATTCTTGTGTATACCTTGATATGTACAATAAACTGTTAAAATTTCAAAAAGATCCATCATGCAGTTTTCTTACAAAAAAAAAAAAATCATAAAAAAGTACTTTTTTTGGTCTCCTAATGTAGAAGGTCCCCTTAATCAAACTTCATATCCTGTTACACTTTCACATAAATAGATCCTTATTTGACTTGGATGAATACTGCACAACAGGTGTCGCTTTTATGCTCTTTGGATTGAATCATCTAGGATTTTTATTTAATCATCTAGGAGGGTGGGTGCCGAAATTCAATGATTTGTTATAAAAATTCGATATTTATATTTCCTTTCATAAATGCACACAATTCAACGAACATATACATTTAGAATGCTAGTGATGGTCCTAGATTGTCATTTAATTTTGGCCCTGTAATAGCGAATTTTGAAGTTTTAACATGTATGAGATAGAAGAAAGTTTTGAGATTAACACATCCGACTAATTTTCTTTATGTTTGTTCGAACTATTATAAATTTTTATGTCCTTTATTGTTATTTTGTGCTGTATATCTCATAAAGATTTTTTTGTGCGGAATATAGCTAAAAATAGAAAAATATTCTGTAAAACTGTTGGTGCGCGTCATGCGCTGGACTTCGATTTGTATATACAGGGTGGTTCAGAACTATGTGTAAGAAATGTAGAGGGGGGCCTAAATAAACAGATCAAATCGAAGATGATTGCTTCTTGTATGCCTATGTGGGACGTAATGGCCACGTTTTCTTCACATCTATATAGGAACAGTCTATGCAGGAAGCATCAGTATTTTCTGTAAGATAGAAAGTTCATCTCGCAGCAGGCTGCGGTGGAATTAAGCTGATGATGACACGAGCTTTCTGTAAATGTGCTTTGATCTTTGTCAGATAGTCAGGAAAGGTGAGCAATAATAGAGGAAGAGAGTGTGTGTGTGGGGGGGGGGGGGGGATGGGCCAAAACAGAGCCAGACATTTTTCTAATTTTTTTTTCTTCTGAGATATGATGCAGAAGCAATATTTATAAACAGATTTCGTATCTGAATGTGGGTGCGGAAATGTAGTGTTGAGGCAGTAGAGGGCGCTGTTGAATGCAGCGGATGAATGCTCTTCGTTGGCGCGAACATGGATTATTACACCAATGATTTTATTATTGGCCACATGGATTTATTGGATGGAGGATTATTGCCAACATGCATTTTATGTATGGGATTGCGCAAGGAAATGAATTGGCTGCTCAAAGGATTTAGATTGAACGATTCCAGAGTAGGATTCTGCCGGATCCCGGAACATTTGAGCGTCTTCATTACGAGTTGTGCGCGAGTGGATCGTTATGCTTCCAGGCGTGATAAGGGCGCTGTAAGATATCGCAGAATTCCTGCAGTGGACTCAAAAGTTGTTCGGTGTGAACCATTTCCTTGCTTAGGCCCATACATAAAATGCATGTCGACAAGCTGCGCATTGATGTAACAATGCATGTAGCACGAAATCGGGAATGACGATTCCAGCTAGTGAAGCGCTCCACTGAACTTAATAGCGCCCTCTACTGCCTCAACGCTGCATTTCTGTACCCTCATTCCTATACAAAACCTGCTTATTTAGGCCCTATCTATCTGCCTTTACATTTTTGACATATAGTTCTGAACCACGCTGTATATAGCTTTCTAACACAATGGAATTGGTTGGATTTGAACGCTGAACCTCCCATTTTGAATCTGGATACATTACCTCTGCGCTACGAATGCTAAATTATATCACTGCAATATTTATCACTTATATTCTGTCGCATTTTTGTGAGGATTTTTTACATAATCGGTTGTAAAATGCTTTAAAAAGGGTTTTTAATTGGATTAGATGCCTAATCCGTCGGCTGACTTGTACAAAAATCTGTACTGTTCTTGCGACTGTAGTCTATAACGTATTCGTTAAATGGGAGCTTAAGCGGAAGAACCGTTTGGTAATTATACTGTTCACTGACACACACACAAACATGATTGCAATGCATTTCTTTACGTTTTCGGAGACTGTACGTCAAACATGGCAAATGAGGTGCTTTCGTACTGTAACTGTAGTTTTATAAACATTCAGATCTTGGTGCAATAGCTGCTGCACTCTTATGCAAAAATACATGTGTACAAAATTTATTACGATTATGTGTATTAAATTCAGTAATACGGAAATGAAAGGACTCCATGTTAAACAGGACGTCATCAGCAGGGCAGCCTAGAATCATTACCTATCATGGGATATCCTTGAATTAATGACGTATGATAGGATTTAATAGAATGAAAAAAACTTTTATTAATATCTTTTTAAATTTCGATTGGATTTTCCTAAAGTTTGAAATAGCTCTACAAAATTCTGCAACAATATTATATATATTAAATTTCAAACCATTCAGTTGGGTAGTTTTTGCGCTGTTATATGCGGACAGACGGATGGGCCAGACGACAACTATACATTCTACGTATTTATATAATTACGAACGCACCTAAAAAGCAGTGCTCAAAATTCGAAAGACTTGGCCGCTATGTGATTTGGCTGCCAATGCAAGTGATTAAATATCCGGAACACTGCACTATAATTCCGTCTTTTTCTAATGTCAGCAACATCACTAATATTTACACGGTGCTTATTTAAGATGTCTAAGATATCGCCGCTTTGTTTAGCTTTCAGTATCATTCCTGTGTGTGTGAAGATAATACTGTCAGTAATCTTTTTTTTTTTTTTTTCCTTTCTTATCTTCACGTCTTTCCGAGACTTTCGAGTTTTTTAAAATATTTCTTGCTAGAAATATATTTATAATTCATATATAGAGAGGACGTACGCAGGAGAGTGCAGGAGGGGACCAGGCCCATTCAAAAATCAGTGAAATCAGGCCCGGCCAGTGTAAAAACAGTGGAATCAGCCCCGACCCGACGTATTTTTTACTAAAATTACAATTTCTTAGCATACAATTAATATTCTTTTAATTAATACTGCTGGTTGTATATTTGACTGCAAGTAGCAGGAATTTTTATGGGATAATTTTACAGTTTGTTTTAGATCACTATAAGTTCCCAAATCATAAAATAAAGAATAGCAATAGCTGTGCAGCCATACATGTAATATGTTTATTTATTTTTTTATTACTTTTTTCTGCTTTAATACTTTTGTTGTTAGAAAAGTGATTTTAGAAGCTTTTATAGTGCCTTTTTAATCATCAGTAGTCAAAAAAAGAAATATTCACGAGTTTAGCGCATACCCATGCACATGATAATTAGATGTTTCAATTTTTCCTTGATTTATGTTGCTCTTTTTTTTTTTTTTTTTTTTTTTTTTTTGAAAAGGTCTTTTCCATGCTTCACTAGTATCTATTTAATCATCAGCAGTAGAAAAGAAAAAAAACCCTTTTCACGAATTTTGCGTACACTCGTTAAAATTTTTGAAATTTCTTTTTCTGAGTTAATGCTCCTGTTGTTGGAAAACTTTCTTTTTCAGGCTTTCATAAAGTATATTTACTCATCGGCAGTGAAAAAAAAAATTGTCCGTGTAGTTGGCACACACCCATTCATGTAACATTTAGGTGTTTGATCTTTTTTTGAGTTAATGATCTTGTTTTTTGATAGGACAATGAAGGCACGGGCTGCTACACCCATAATCTATTACCAAGTGTTCCCATTGAATTTACTGTAGCTAATTGTTAACTTTTCCTTTTCTTCACTAATCATGATCCATTCCAAAAATACCTTTACGAAATATGTAAACGCGTTTCACCTCTTTGTGTTTATGTGATCTTCCCTCCACCTCAATGCACTATGTACTGGATTGTCCTCTGACGACATATTATATCGTTAAACAAGTCGGAAATTGTACGTCAAATGTGGCAAATGAGGTGCGTTCGTACTATAACTAGTTTTATAAATGTTCAGATCTTGGTACAATAGCTGTTGCACTCTTATGCAAAAATGCAGGAATGCAAAATTTATTACTATTCTTTATATTAAATTCAGTAATACGGAAATAATCGGACTCCGTCTGAAATAGGATGTCATCACCATGGCAACCTAGAATCACCCCCTATCACGGTATATCATTGAATTAATTACGTATGATAGGATTTAATAGGATGAAGAAATCTATTATTAATATCTGTTTAAGTTTTGATTCGATTTTTATAAAATTTGAAATGACGACAAAATTCTGCAACGACTGTATAGGTTTAATTTCAAACCACTCGATTGGGTACTTTTTGCGCTGTTATATGCGGGCGGACAGACAGACAGACGGACGGACCAGATGACGACTATAGGTGCTACGTATTTATATAATTAAGAATGTACCTAAAAACATAGAAATATAAACAATACTGGATTGGATTAATTATATTAGTGAAAGCCCCGTGCTGATGAACAGAATATCTAGACTAATGAAATGTATATAGAAAAATGAAGGCATTTTAGAAGTAATTAATATCCGTACTTTTCAGACGGCGACCTCTGATCCATTTCATCAATATCTCTGTATTCATCGTAAATTGTTTTATTATTTTATTTTATTTTTTACAGTTTTCATTATTTCTTTTTCTTTTGTATTCTCTTATTTTTTTTCTTATTTCTATTTTGGATTTCCTTATTTCCTCTGATTTCCTCTGATTTTCCTTATTTCTCTGTATTCGTGGTAAATAGTTTTATTATTTTATTTTATTTTTTACAGTTTTCATTATTGCTTTTTCTTTTGTATTCTCTTATTTTTTTCTTATTTCTATTTTGGATTTCCTTATTTCCTCTAATTTTCCTTATTTCTCTGTATTCATCGTAAATAGTTTTATTATTTTATTTCATTTTTTACAGTTTTTATTATTTCTTTTCCTTTTGCATTCTCCTATTTTTTTCTTATTTGTATTCTATATTTCCTATGATTTTCTTTAATTCCCTTTATTCATCGGAAATAGTTTTATATTTTATTTTATTTTTTATAGTTTTCATTACTTATTTTTCTTTTGTATAATCTTTTTTTTTTTCTTATTTCTATTTTAGATTTCTTATTTCCTCTGATTTTCCGTATTTCTCTGTATTCATCGTAAATAGTTTTATTACTTTATTTTATTTTATACAGTTTTCATGATTTATTTTTCTTTTGTATTCTCCTTTTTTCTGTCTTATTTCTATTCGAAATTTCCTCTGATTTTCCTTATTGGTATGTATTCATCATAAATAGTTTTATTATTTTATTTTATTTTTTTACAGTTTTCATTATTTCTTTTTCTTTTGTATTCTCCTATTTTTCTGTCTTATTTCTATTCTAGATTTCCTTATTTCCACTGATTTTCCTTATTGCTATGTATTCATCGTAAATAGTTTTATTATTTTATTTTTTACAGTTTTCATTATTTCTTTTCTTTTGTATTCTCCTATTTATTTTTCTTATTTCTATTATATATAAATCCTTTTTTCCTCCGATTTTCCTTATTTCCCTGTATTCATCTCAAATAATTTGTTATTTTATTTTATATTTTACAGTTTTCATTATTTCTTTTTCTTTTGTATTCTCCTTTTTTTCTATCCTAGATTTCCTTATTTCCACCGATTTTCCTTGTTCTTATGTATTCATCGTAAATAGTTTATTACTTGATTTTATTTTTTACAGTTTTCACTTTTTATTTTATATTCTCTCTATTTTTTTTTTTTATCTTATTTCTATTCTAGATTTTATAGCCTAACTTAAGATTAACTTTTGCCAGAAGTATATATTATAATTTGTTATGGTTTGAAACAGGTAGCTAATGATGAGAATCTTATAGGATATTTTAAAGTGACTTAAATGCATTTAGTCAGCGTAATAAGCAAAAACATGCTAACTTCTATTTCCGTAGACATTCCTTCTATAAAAAGCATATTGCAAGAAAAGAAACAATGAACATTAGAACAATCTACAACTACATACGAAATCATCATCGCAAAATATCTCCTTTCCTTAAGAGGATAAACAGAAATTAATTCATCCAAGTCTAATGTCATTGTGAACTACACAACTGCTAAATTATATAAACATTGTAAGATTTGAAGTTCCGATAAACAGAGGAACGTCCTCCAAGTTGTTTTTCGGGGACCGTCTTGTCCATGATACCACAAGTTAACAGATGGGTTTGGCCGACCGTAGAAAATATACTCCCATAGACTTAAAACTTCGGACATCTCTGCCCTCAGTTTTTTGAAAAATGGTTTTATAGAACTTCATAATGTCTGTTTAATCATCGGAAGTGAAAATAAAAAATAATAATTTAAAAAAATTATTCACGAATTTTGTGTAAGCCCATGCATATAAAGTGTTTATATATTTCAAATTGCTTTTCTTGAGTTAATACCCTTGTTGTTGGAGAAGTACTAGATTTACAGGCTTTCATAATGCATGTTTAATCAGGCAGTGAAAACAAAAGTGATCACGAATTTGGCGTACACCCCTGTATCTAACATGCATGTTTTAAATTGCTTTTTCAGAGTTAATATTCGTGTTGTTGAAAAAGTAGTTTTTACAGGCTTGTATCATCGACCGTAAGAAAAAAAAATCACGATCTGTGCGAAGAAAATCACTTAAAATAACTGGAAGAGAATTCTACTTCCATGAGTCCTTTCCCCCCTGTTTGGACCTTACCCGACCCAAATCCAAAGATTTTTCTTGATGTTAATCAACTCGGCAAGGATCCGACAAAACATCTCGTTGATTGAATTCCAAAACCCAACCAAGACACTAGAAAATAATTTTCGTCGAACTAAAACCCGAAATGAAAGGAAATTAACGGATATTTTAATGAAATTATGGAAAGAACAATCTAGAATTCTTACTCTAACATGTATTTGACCTTTTGTGTAAATAATGAAACTATACATGCTGACTGATATTTAAATATGTACTTTTTCCTCTAAAAAAAATTCTGTTCTTTCTTTAGAAAAATCGAGTTAACTCGAACTTGACCAGCAAGAATCAAAATCCAACCCATAATCAACCTGAACGCAAAACAGTTAGATTCAACCAGACTTGAACCCACGATCGGGTCGAGTCCGGAAAATATCGTGTTATGAGATCCAATTCCCCCTCAGGGATGTCGCAGGCTTTTTTTTTATTATTATTGTACTGTCACCGGAAATACATCTTACTACCAAAAATTAGATCAATTCTAGCATAGGAAGTGTGTTAAAATTAGATTGCGAGATTTAGGCCGAACGGTCGGTTAAGCCAAGTTGAATAACAGTTTATAAAAAAGAGTATATTTTGTACCTGTTTTTAACAATGTATATAAGGGAATAATTACTATAAAACACTTCTAAAAAATTTTTTAAAAAATCTCAATTTTAAAACGTTAAAAAAACAATTATTTATAACATTTTCACAATTTTCATGTAAATTTTATCATCTTTTTTCATTTCTCATTTCTCTAGCGAAAATTTTTTTTATTTTCTTATAATTGCAAATTTAAATAGTTAAAATAAAAAATCCTTTAGAAAACACATTTCTTTTAAAGAAGCACTACTTTTCAACCCGTTAAATTCGGTTATTTACAAGCAAAATGTGACTAACCTTCAATTTCCCGATATCTCAAGAAAACTACTTTTAACGCGTACTCATTTAATAGTAATTTTAAAGTTTTTTTTCTGTTTTAAATAGTCACGCGTGAATAAATTTTTAATCGTTAGGAAATATATTCTTTGCGCTGTTTTTAGATTTGAAAACAATCTCTATAATAATAGCCTAAGTCATGTGACTATCATCAATAGTTCCAGGCGCATCCCTTCGCTTTTATATTCCAGGTGGCCATTTTGGTCCTTTAATGTTAGCCAGCCACAGGTGATAAGTCGCCAAATATTATTCTATCGCCATCATTTCACTTATATTATAATGCTCCAAATCTTATAACTGCCATAAACAATTACGGGCTGATCCCTTCGCTTTTCATAAGAAATATTTCCATTTTGATTAAAGAATCAAAATTATTTTTTCAAATAAAACTACATAAAAGTTGCCATGATCGCAAAGAATTTTTGGTACTTTTATGTTATCTCGCCAATAGCTTTTTTTTTAACTCGCCAGTTAGCATTTTTTTATTTTTTGAGTGGTAAATTAAAACGGTACTGCTTGGTTATCCCATCGACAAAAATCTATCGTCAAACTATAAGATTAAATGCCAATAATGGTTGATCGTAAAGGTCACATTCACTTGACTTTAAGGAAGTTACACGTGTTTACGCCATCAAGTGATTTTTATTTTGACGTTTTATTTGTATTTTTATTAATGTTATGCTAATTTATTTGTTCTTTCGTTATTTAAAATAAAAATTATGTCATTTTGTATAATTTGGCTTATTGTTTCGCGATTTATATAATTTGGTGAAATTGGTCGACGGGATAACTAAATAGTACAATTGAAACATTGCTCTGAAGTTGAAATTAAATGTCATGATTTGTCGCACCGGGTTTTGCGTGATTTCTTTTTTTACGACAATTTGGCGAAAACCTCGTTTTCGAATACCAGTTACATATGTATTTTTAAATTGTTTTCTATTATTTTTAAAATGAAATAACAATAAATAAAAAAAAGTTTAATTATTATCTATAGAACAAAATAATTTATAACATTTTTTTTAAGAAAAAGAAAATAAATGTAAATAAACATTTATTAACAAATAAGCAACAATAGCCGGGTTACCATGTCAGGCAAAATAACACCATTTTGGCTCCAATTAGGTACCCCGGTGCGTATATGACATCTGTGCCTAATATTTTTCTTTTCGTTTCGTTTAAAAAAAGAGAAAGAAGTGAAAGCCACTAATTTTAAATGTTTCAGTTTTAAATGAAAGTTTTGTATTAAGTAAAATGATAGTGAAATACAAAAAAAAAAAAAAAAAAAAAAATGCATTGTTCTTAGCACATATTTAAGGGAGGCCAAGCTGGTCGCCAAATTAGTTTAAAATAATAACCTTTTCTAAAATATGAAAGAAAAACATCTGTTATGATTAAAATTTGAGTTGCCATCATTAGAGAAAAGTATTTAAAATTAGAAAAAAATTAATATTTCGAAAGCTAATTCGAATTTAAAAATTCTAATACCAGTTTTGAGATCTGCGGATCAATACGGATTTTTGATGTTAATTACATCGCAAAATATTCCATATTTTAGGAGAAATCGCCGTGAAACATAATCAGTTTATTCAGTCGTTTCATAAAACCGTTTCATATCAGTCGTTTCATGAAATCGTTTCATAAATTCGTTTCATTAGGATTTTATATATATGGGGTAGATATATAGGTATGTGTGTGCGTTACGATATTTTGTAACTCTGACGAAAACCGGGACAATAACAATAAAACTTATCTCTCTATCTCCACTATAACACTGTTCGGAAATCTTTCACAACATTCCGTATTCAGGATTTTAAATGAGTACCACTTCTACTGATATTTTAGTATTTACTAGATAAATATTGTAGTCGATATACTAGAATGGCACTTTGCAGTCGTTTTTAGCCGTTTTGCACTGGATCGAAAATTATGGTGTTTCCCCAATAATAAGAGAGCAAATTTATCCGTATCGGAAGCATGTTTATTAGATCAGTTGAGTAGAATACCGAATTAACACATTCGACATAGCTCCATAGATTATTTCTATACTTTCACTACTTAAACTTTAGTAGTTAAGTCATCGTGAACTACGTTTTATAATGATGTTATTAAAATCAATCTATTATTCAAAAGAATCGTTTCCAGGCGACAGGCATGAGTTTTGAAGTCAACTGGTAACACGAAAATCTGAGCTCCTTATTCATGTTTTGCTGTTTCACACCTCTAAGCGGAGTGTTTTTCACTGCACTGGAGATATATTTTTTAGCGAATGACAACCCGAATACGCGTAGAACTATATTTTAAGTGCTGACGAAAAATTGAGCGAGCCGGTCTTTCCAGAAAAAAAAAAATGCTCGAAATGACTCTTAGAATAGCTAAAAAAGAAATGGTACAAAACAGATAATTTTAATAGAATTCCGTTTATTTACAACAAAAAGTAGCTACCCTTCATTATAATATTACAACAGCCCAAAATTTACAACTTAAAAAAACAGAAACAAAAATATCAAGGCCTTTTTTTAAAAAATTGCATTCTAGAAGAAGTTAAAAAGAAAAAAGAAAGTCTATTCAAACATTTGTTTGATGTCTTAACAAGTCAAATCCTTTGTTTCTTTATTTTAGATTTTTAAAACCGGGATAAAGCCGTGTCGGGGAGATTTATATCCAGGATTCGAAACAATCTTCAAATCTTCCTAAACATTAATATTTTTCGTGCAGATTTTTCAGTCTCTTTTTATTTACAGTTCTTGTGGAACGATGAAAAAAAATTTAAATGAATACTTTTTTTTTTTTTTTTTTTTTTTAAGTAGAGGCTTAAATACTCAGAGCTTTTATAAGCCGAGTGCATTTTGCTTATTTTTAAGTAGAAATTTATTACACTGTACATATGGCAATAATTGTTATAAAACAATTCTAAAAGCTTTCTCTTTCAGAAAACCTTACCTTCATTCTTAAAATATTGATAAAAATAATTCTTTAAAATATTTTCTTATATATAATTTTAATTAATGTTTCAATTAATTTTCAGCAGTGAAATTACTGAATATTTTTAATAAGTGATTTATCACATTGCTAACTAAGCGTAGAACCAACAGAGTGAAAAATGTCCAAGCCGGAAACCGAACCCAGAACCCTCGGAATAGCGCTCCAAGTGCTCTACCATTTAAGATACGAGGACGATACCCAGCTCAGAATCTCTCACTCACATATGTTGATAAGGCTGCAACTGCAGCACAAGATGGAATAGTCTTCATGAGCACACAATCTTGTGGCGAAACATGAGACACAAACTAGAGAACAAAAATTATGCTTTTTCAGAATTTAGTGTCGCCCCCAGCATTTTCTTCCCTTCATTTGTCGCCCTTCATTTTCTTCTGATAGACTGATGGCTTCTATTATTATGAAACAGCCATTATAAATGAAGCGTTAGGTGAAGATGAAAGAGCAGCCATAAAAAGTTTCAGAATTCCGATTTCCGTTCAGAACTCTGATTTTCTGATCAGAATGGAGGGGGGAGAAAAGGGAATGGCCGTAATTTTTTTTTTTTTTTTTTTTTTTTTTTTGAAAAAAGAAGAATTATGGCCATTTTTTTCCACACGTTTTATTTTATGTAAATGAAAAATCGCATCCGCTTAAGAATTCCACATTTACGATCTACTCTTAAACATCTACAGTAAAGCATGCATAGCACATCACTATCGCGAAATAATGCACAAATGCAGCAAAAAGATGCCGTCATTTAAGAAATTCGACAAAAAAAAAAAAAAAAAAAAAAAAAAAAAAAACGGCTATCTAATGATTTATTGATACTTAAACCTTAAATGCCAGGTGTTGCTTTTCGGCAACATACCCAATTTAGGCTTCTAAAATACTATTAGAATAATATTGAAGCTATAATGCCTAATGTTGCCAGTAAAATACATTCTGAAAATATTATTAAAGCGATTTTCAACATGTAGATGGCAACACTGTTTAAGAATAAAGATAGATTTATTTTTTCAATTGTTGCTACTTGTTCTTTTTGTTTTGTTTGGAAGCTTGCAAAATACTCTATTTTGTTCTGCAGTAAGCAAGTAAAATTTATTTCTTATTATAGTTCCTAAAATTCTTGTTTGTTTAATATTATAGAATTTTATCAAGGAAAATTATTTTTTCAATTAAAGACCAGTATTGCCGATTAGTAACAAACTGTTTTTTAGCCGTAAACCATACTTAAAACAAAATATGATTTTTTAAAGTATTTTTCCCATGATTTATTTAAAAAATGAAAGCGGAAAAACATTATTACAATGATTTTTGAAAAGTCAGGCATTTAAGGGTTAAAATTAAATATAGTTTATATAGATCCATTATTTTAACAGAAATCATTCGTTTATATTTTTTTTCAAACTAGCACGTATTTCAATTACATTTTCTTTCGGTAGTTATGAGAAAATGGCAACAAAAATATATAATTACTATTTTAGAACTGTTTTTCCTTTACTTTCTACAGAAATGGAGTACTTCCGTTACCAATAATAAGCAAATGGCTCTAGAATCTACAAAAAAATTAATGTATCAAAAATAAATGGCGATACAGTTTTCAAACAAAATGCATTTAAAAGAACTTTTTTTTTCCAATACGACGGTATAAAAATCGAAAATGTGTGATGCTTAGAAGTTAAAAAAATTGCTATAGAGTATTTAATCGTACTGCTTTGTTTTACAGCTGGCTTCTGTAAGGTAACGTTATTTTTGGAATAAACAAAATAAGCTGGGAGAAAGAAATAGCATACCGTACCGGGGGCTAATAAACCCAGCATAGGTGACACGCGTATATAATTTTAATGAATTTTTCAATTAATTTTCAGCAGTGAAATTACGCTCGAAATTATTGAATATTTTTAATACGTGATTTATCACATTGCTAACTAAAGCTAACTAATGCTGCATCCAGTGATGAAATATATAAACAAATTTGCTAAGCCACGTTATTTTTACGCCATATGATTCCTAATGCGACGTCACATGAATATCGTCCGTAAGAAAATATGTTTTAATGTATCGGTTTAATATATGACGTAACTTTCGCGCAAATAATTTAATTATTCTAAAGTTGTTTTCCTCTTTTCACATTCACGTGTAAATACTATATTATTCCATTTAAAAGTGCTTGGGAAAATTATTATTTGAGCTTTTTAAATATGAACTAATTTTCAACATTAAAAGTTTTTCACACGTAATAATTTAATTATTTTAGACATTTTACATATGGCGATATTTAATATTTGGGCATTTTACATATGACATAATTGTCACCATAAAATACGCTTCGCGAATAATTATTTATTTATTTTAAGATTTTCTTACTTTAATATTCACGTGTAAATACAATTTTTATGACTTAATTTTCCCTATTTCCTGCTTTTAACACGCGATCATTACATTATTATTATTTTAAACTTTCATTTCTGTTTTTAATAGTCACGTGCCAATGCATTTTTTATTTGAGAGAAAATATAATTCTTTGCACTGTTTTACAAATTGTCATCAATATAAAAAAAATGACTTTTTCTAAGTACGAAAAAAATGTCTCTCGAAATGATGAAAATTTGATTACAAAATGAAAAAAAAAAAAAAAAAAAAAAAAAAAAAAACCCTCAAAAAAAAGAGTCAAATTAAAAAATAAAATAAAATAAAGAAAAATGCAATTTAACAAATTACAACGACCATTTGGAAAATGAATTTTTCTAAGACTAAAATTTAAGACATAAAAAATCGCACGGAGTTGATCATACATTACGTACGCCATGGATTACATTTTTCGGTACTGTAAATTTTTAAACTTCTGCGGAGCTGTTCATACATTACGTACGCCATGGATTACATTTTTCGGTACTGTAAATTTTTAAACTTCTGCGGAGTTGTTCATACATTACGTACACCATGGATTAAACATTAATATTCCTGGACCAATTTTAAATGAAATTTCATTCTTAAACTTAATACAATATTACTTTTTACACCGTCGTATAGAGAAAAAAAAATTTACGTTCAAATGCAATTTGTTTGAAAGCTGTATCTCAATTTGTTTCTGAGTAATTAATTTTTTTTTTGTAGTTTTTATTACTTTTTTGTCACAGTGGCAACAGAAGTATCCACCTCTGTTGAAAGTAAAGGAAAAATACAGATTAATGTATAGAACAATCAGAAAACGAATAAAATGCGGATTCAACCAATAAAACGCTTCAGATATGTTTTTGATTTCCTACCTTGACCGAGGACAATAACCATTTTTCCAAATGGTTAAAAAAATAAGCGCAGTCTGCACACCAGAAATTTATGAAGTATATCCCTATTAAAAGTGATTAAATTCCTATGTATGGTTTTTGTTGCTATATAAACCAATTTAATGGAGAAATTTTCACCAAATTTAACAATTGATAGCTCTTAAAATAATTAATCGATTTAAAAACGTTCTGCTTCAGCGTGTTTATCAAACATTTCTCTATAATACCACCAATTTTCTTATTACTTTCTTCTATCTTTACAAGAAGAAAGCATTAGATTCATGAAAATTTTCGACTTCCGGTTTTCGATGTATTTACACGTTTTAGGGGGTCAGAGATTCCGAAAAACATGTTTTTACAAAATGTCTGTTTGTGAGTATGTAACTCTGTCTGTATGTGACACAAATTTTGCAGGCGCTCTATCTCAAGAACTAATGCATGGAATTTAATAAAAATTTATTTTCAGTTAGTCCCTGATATAAATTGGTGCTGATTAGTTTTTGGTGTAAATCGCCCAACAGGTGACGCTGGTATGCTGCATTTTGCTGGATTTACACGATTTTCGCAATAGCTCCATCTCAAGAAATAATGTACGGATTTTCATCGAACTTCAGATTCAGTTAGTCCTTGATATGAATTGACGTTTTGTACAGTTTGGTGTAAATCACTCAACAGGTGGCGCTACCACGTAGCCTTTTTCAGAATTTCCACTATAGCTCTGTCTCAATAACTAATTCACGAATTTTCATCAAACTTCAGATTCAGCCTTGATATAAATTAGTGTTGTTTATGTTTTGGTGTAAATCGCGCAACAGGTGACGCTGCTATGCTACATTTTTCAGTATTTCCACTATAGCTCTATCTCAAGAACTAATGCACGAATTTTCGTCAAACTTCAAATTCAGATATACTTTGATATGAATTGGTGCTAAATTGATGTAATTTCTTGTACTATTTAAATGATTTAATTGACGTGATTTATATAGAAGAAAGTTCTGTGATGGCCACAACATGCTAGTTTTTGTATGCAGTCGTTTTTATAATATTAGCGAAGAAAGACCACCGATCACAAAAAATTCATTTACGGCAGCTGTGACAACCTTAGATACTTTTTTTTTTTTAGAATAGAAAGAAAACTTTCTGTTTAACTCGATAAATCAGTTTATTTACAACAAAAAGTGGCTAACCTTCGTTACAATATCACAAAAGTCTAAAATTTACAACTTTAAAAGAAAATCAAGGCTTTTCTTTAAATTGCGTTCTAGAAAAAGTGAAAAAGAAAATCTATTCAAACATTTGTTTGATGTCTCAACAAGTCAAAACCTTTGTTTGTTTATTTTAGTTTTTTAAAACCAGGATGAAGCCGAGCGAGTGAGATTTATATCCAAGATACGAAATAATCTTCAAATCTCTTGGAAATATTAAAATGTTTTATGTAGATCTTTCGGTCTCTTTTTATTTATACTTTTTTGTGGCACTGAAAATAGACTGAATACGTGTTTTTCGAAATACAGTGAAACCTCCATTAAGCGACCACTTCCCTGAACGACCATTTTTTCATAGAACGAAATTTATTCCCACAGGCTCAATACTAATTTTGCCTCTATTCAGGAACCACCCCAGTTGAACTCCCTCCGTGAGCGACCAATTTCTTTGAAGAAAATGAAACAACTTCAGTTTCTTCCTGGTCGCTGGAAGAAGTTTTTATTAGAATAATAATTCCGAGAGCGCATTATTCATCAAACTTCTAAACTAAGTTTAGATTTTTTATTTATTCCGGTAACTTTTGTTTAAACCCCTTTGTGTGATTTTTTAGGCAATGAATTTAACTCTAATGACAAATTAAGGATGACGATCAATAAACGCCCCTATCCTATTCTGTCAGGAAACTCTCAAAGGAATAAATAAATTAATGAAATCGTCACTATTTGTTCCCGTCCAAAAAAAAAAAAAAAAAAAAGAAAGAAAGAAAGAAAGAAAAAAAAAATGTATTTATTTACTGAAATTCGAAATAAAAGTTATAGAAGATAAAACTGTAAAATCAAAGCAAATGTCAATGTATTCATTTTTTAAACTCTGCAGTAATTAAAGTATGTAATTAACTTTTGTTTTGATACTTAAATTTTCATATTTTTTCCTAATGTGAAAAATAAATTTTAGTAACATTAATTGTTACCTATTTTCAACAATTAAATTCTAGATTTAAACATGACCTCCATTAAGAGACCACCTCTCGAGCGACCAATTTTTATTAGAACGGAACGTGGTCGCTTTAGGGAGGTTTTACTGTAGATTATTAAATACGCGGAACTACTATAAACTGAATTAATAAGGAAAATGAGTGCATTTTGCTTATTTTAAATAGCAATTTATTACATTGTTACGAATTTAAATACTTGGAGCTATTGTAAATCGAGAAAACTCTCAAAAAGGGTACAATTTGCACGCATTTTCACTTTCTTCTATCTTTACAAGAAGAAAGTATTGGATTCGTGAAAATTTTCGACTTCCGGTTTTCGACGGATATACACGTTTTAGGAGTCAGAGATTCCAAAAAAACATGTTTTACAAAATGTCTGTTTGTGAGTATGTAACTCTGTATGTGACACAAATTTTGTGGGAGCTCTATCGCAAGAACTGATGCAGGGAATTTAATAAAAATTTATATTCAGTTAGTCCCTGATATAAATTGGATCTAATTAGTTTTTGGTGCTAATCTCTCAACAGGTGGGCAGCTATGCTGATGTTTTCACAATTTCCGAAATGGCTCTAGCTCAAGAACTAATGTACGGTTTTTTATGAAACTTCAGATTCAATTAGTCTTTGATATGAGTTGGTGTAAATCGCCCAACAGGTGGCGCTGCTATATAGTATTTTTCATGATTTCCGCGATGGCTCTATCTCAAGAACTAATGCGTGTATTTTCATTAAACTTCAGATTCAGTTAGTCCTTGATATTACTTGTAGCTGATTACGTTCTGGTGTAAATCACCCAACAGGTGACGTTGCTATGGTGCATTTTTCATGATTTCTGCAATAGCTCTATCTCAAGAACTAATGCACGAATTTTTATCAAACTTCAGTTTCAGTTGTACCTTGATTAAATATTGGTGCTGATTACGTTTTGTTGTAAATCGCGTGACAGATGGTGCTGCTAAGCTGCATTTTTCAAGATTTCCGCAATAGATCTATCTCAAAAACTAATGCAAGGATTTTCCTCAAAGTTCAGATTCTGTTAGAGGTTGGCATAAGCTGTTGCTGAATAGGTTTTAGTGTAAATCACTCAACAGGTGTTGCTGATATGCTGTATTTTGCAGGATTTACGCGGTTTAGCGATAGTCATATCGCAAGAACTAATGCACGGACTTTCATATCTTTAGAATTCTCCTAAATCGGCATAGATTGCCATTTATTTATGGCACTGTGATAGCGAATTTTGAAGTATCAACATGTATGAAATAGAAGAAAGTTTTGGGATTACCACATCCAACTAGTTAAGAATGGATATAGGGCAATAATTGCTCTTAAGAATTTGTTTTTTTTTTTTTAAACTTTTCTATAACTTTAAAACGTTGATAAAAATATTTTTTATAACATTTTGATATAAATTTTTTGACTATCTCTTGTCAGCGTTGATTTTCCTCTTTCTCAATATAACTGCAAAAAGAAATAATTTAACCTTACTGCTGTGACAAAAATTGTAGCATAGAAACTGTGAGCGGTCTCTGAGAGCGATTCATCACTCACAAGATTCTGACGTTTATCACTTTTAAATAGCCATTATTCCCCGTCAAAACACTTATCTTTTTCCCCTTCCCGATTATAGTTAATGGACTGTCATGTATTTTCGGATTTTAAACAATAAATTTTGTATTTCAAATTAAAATGAAATTTCAAAATAATTGCTTAAATGTCACAAAGGCCAACCTAGTGAAAAAAATTCCATGCCGGGACTCGAACCCGGGCCATCAGTATAGCGCACTGACGTTCTACCGACTAAGCTACATGGAACGGTACACAGCCTGGAAATTTTCACTAAAACAGGTTGGCAAGGCTACAAACGCAGCACAAGATGGAATATTTTTCCGTGAGCCACCGACATGGGGCAAACACAGACTCTAAATTAAATCCAGCATCGATTGAATCTATATTAATAATTGGAAATTTTTCCAGAGAGAAACATTCGCCTTGCATACAATATTTCAAATGAAAATGAAATTTCAAATTAATTGCTTAAAAGGCGCAAAGGTCAACCTAGTGAAAAAGATTCCATGCCGGGACTTGAACCCGGGCCATCAGTATAGCGAACTGGCGTTCTACCGACTAGTCGGTTAGTGTTAGTGAAAAGTTCCAGGCTAGGTTTCGTTCCATGTGGTTTAGTCGGTTGGTTGTATTTATGACGGCCAATTATCTTCACGAGGGATGTAGGCCCAGGGGGGAGTGCCCTTCGTGGGGGTCTTCTAAGGGAACCTAACCCGTATTAACGCTTGGAAATCCAAGGTTCGAAGAAAACCACGAAAACTCCGAACGATTAGGCCGACGGGCGCGATTGGGATCGAACCCAGCACCTCCCGACTACCAGCTTCGAAGCAGAACTTCTCAGCCACTGGTGGGGCTGTGGTTTAGTCGGTAGAACGTCAGTACGCTGTACTGATGGCCCGGGTTCGAGTCCCAGCATGAAATCTTTTTCACTAGGTTGGCCTTTGCGCCTTTTAGTTGGTTGGTTGTATTTATGTCGGCCAATTATCTGCACGTGGGATATAGGCCCTAAGGGGGGAGAGTGCCTTCCGTGGAAGTCTTTCTAAGGGAACCTAACCCTTATTAACGCTTGGAGAACCAAGGTTCGAAGAAAACCACGAAAACTCCGAACGATTAGGCCGACGGCCGCGATTGGGATCGAACCCAGCACCTCCCGTCTACCAGCTTCGAGAGCAGAACCTCTCGGCCACTGGTGGGGCCTTTGCGCCTTTTAAGCAATTAATTTGAAATTTCATTTTCATTTGAAATATTGTATGCAAGGCGAATGTTTTTCTCTGGAAAAATTTCCAATTATTAAAGTAAATTTTGTATCTTATATATTTATTTATTGTGTAGGAAGTCTGTATAGACAATAGATATTTACTTTTAGCATACTTTTAGCATACTTTTACTATAAAGCAATAGATATTTACTTTTTACATATCCTTTTCTAATGCTACTTAGGATTTATAAATTTTATAAAGTTGGTAGTACCATGTTTAGATATTTTAAAAATATTTTTTAGAGTGAATATGTCCAAGATAGTAAGATTTATAGACACCCTTAAGTAGTTTCATGTGTAAAAGTTTCATCAGGTTATACAGCAAAGCGAATAGGAATAAAAATTTTATTTTAAAAATATTCAAAAATTTGAGAAAACTGTAAAATACATCAAACACCCGAAAAAATATTTTTTTTTAATTAAAATATTTTGAAATACGTATTATTATTCTGGTTCCGATTCCATTTTAAACTTCTGATTCGTGACTTTTTAAAATTCAACAAAAATCTTTAATTGTTTTTTTTTTTTTTTTTTTTTTTTTTTTTTTTTTTATATATATTACTTTTACTAAAAAACATCACTTTTCCAAAAAACGGACAACTAATTGATGAGTTACAAATTTGAAATTGCCCCCCGCTGGCGCGTTCGCCCCACGTTGTGAAACATTGTATTAGGATATCAACCACAAATTGAAGGGTGGGGGGGGGGGGCATAATATTTGGAGTTCACTCTGTAAAATAAAATGCTCGAAATGATATGTAGCTGGAGTGCATGATTGTGTATGAATATTGTACAACATTTGTGATTATTGGTGTAAGGGTTGGGTTGGGTTGAATTTTGACGGCCAATTATCTACACGAGGAATATAGGCCCGGGGAGAGTGCCCTCCGTGGGGGTCTTTCTAAGGGAACCTAATCCGTATTAACGCATGGAAGATCCACGGCTCGAAGAAAACCACGAAAACTCCGAACGATTAGGCCGACGGGCACGATTGGGATCGAACCCAGCACTTCCCGTCTACCAGCTTCGAGAGCAGAACCTCTCGGCCACTGGTGGGGCATTGGTGTAAGAATAGCACATATATTTATGAAAATATAAAGGTTTTTATAAAAAATTCAAGATATTTTTCCATGTTTTGTTTATAGCATGCAGGGTTTTCAACCAAATGTAACGCCATTTTCAGAAAAACTTGACAAAGTATTAGAAACAACACAGTATAATTAGAATATAAATATATTAAATATTTGAGGAAATATGTATGAAACAAGTTTTAACTGCGCATTCACGAACGATACCAAAGATTTTAAAACTCTGTGGAGCAACTCATATAAAAAGATCACTCGAATATAATGAAAATTCAGAAAAACTATCGGCGATAGTAAGAATTGAATTTCAGTTGCTTTCTAAAAGCTAATGGATGATAAGGGATTTTTCACAAATCATCATTTTTAACTTTTAATTCTTCTTCTTTTTTTTTTTTTTTTTTTTTTTTTTTTTTTTTTCCATTTTTTACTGATGCTTTAGTTCGTTTTCGAAAACACCAGAACTAAAATTTGAACAACAAAAAAAAAAGAATTATATCGAAGTATCCATTCCAAATCTACTCGTTGATAGTCATTAAATACTAACTCCTATTTTGAAAGCCAGTTAATAAAAAAATGACAGTTTGTGGAAAATCCCTTATCATCTGGCTATTTATCGAAGCCAGCCGAAATTCAGCTCACTAAATCGCCGATATCTTTATGAATTTTCAAGATATTCAATTTGTCTTTTTATATTAGTTGCTATATAAATTTGGCTTAAAAAATGAAATAAAAAATCTTTGGTATAATTCGCGCATGCGCAGTTAAAATTATTTCATACAACTGCTCATATTTCATTAAATATTTAATATATTTATATTCTAATTGTACCACTATGTTGTTTCTACTTCATTTTGTCAAATATTCTGAAACTGTCATTAAATTTGGTTTAAAACCGTGCATGCTATAAACAAACAAGTAATAATAATAATAATAATAAAAAATAAGTCAATTCCTACTTAGTTCAACAAGAGAATTTTTTTCTCCCATATAAAACTAAAATTAATTATTTAAATTTAATTAATGAATTAGTATTTAAAAAAGCTGTATTAACATCATGAGTCATCTACTACAAGTTAAAAAAAAAAAAAATGTATTTGAACTTGAGTGGATGAATAATAAGTATTTTATTAACGATTGAAAATTTGAATAAAATTAACTAATTAAATTTAATTAATTAATTAATATTTTAAAAGACTGTATTAACATCAAGTGTCATCCACTACAAGTTTAAAAAATGTCTTTGAACTTGAATCAATGAATAATAAGTATTTTATTAACGATTGAAAATTTGAATAAGAGAAATTAATTAAATTTAATTAATGAATTAATATTTGAAAAAACTGTATTAACATCAAGTGTCATCCACTACAAGTTTTAAAAATGTATTTGAACTGGAATGGATGAATGATAAGTATTTTATTAACGATTGAAAATTTGAACAAGATATATAAATATAAAGAGAGTGTGAACTAATAGTAGTAGGAATTGAAAAAAAGCAAAAATTTCTTGAATTTATTAAAGAAAACGTTATAATTCTATGAATATACATATTATTATTACACAATTCAGCACAAATATTGCATGACATACATAGTCATTTGATATAGCGACAGATCATTTCGTGCATTTTATTTTTACCGGGCGATCCCAATTATTATTTTTTCATGAATTTGTTGTTGGTTCCCTAATTGCCCTTGTGATCAAGTCTTCATGGGAAATATGTCAAATATGTCCTTTATAATTCCGGACGTTCTAAAAGAATTTGTAAAGTTTTTTTTTTTTTTTTTTTTTTTTTTTTTTTTTTTTTTTTAAAGATATTCGATAAGAAGTCTAAAATCGAAAGTATCCAGGGTTTTTTTGGCAATATAATGTATTTCTAACAAGAAACCCTTCTGTTCAACCTAATAAATCAGTTTATTTACAAAAAAACTTCTTGGATGTGCCAATCCCAAAATTTTCTTCTACCTCATACATCTTAATACTTTGAAAAGTAATTACAAATGTAAAAATTTCAATATTATTAATTCAATTCTATACCAACTTTGATTTTCATTTTAAATTTCTGCTTCAGTCAATTAATCGGAGTTACAACCATAGCCGCCCTTGGCGACCAGTTTGGTCTCCGTTAGATGTGTGCTAAGGATTGTACCATGTTACTTTTATCCAAAATTTAATTTACTTTCTCAATACTTCGCCAAATCAGAAGTTTCTAGTAGAGAAATCAAGAACTCCGTATTTTTATGAGTACTACTTGGTTATCCCGTCGACTGAAAATATATCGCCAAACTATAAGATTAATCAATTCTATACCAACTTTGATTTTCATTTTAAATTTCTGCTTCAGTCAATTAATCGGAGTTACAACGAGTTAATCTCAATCACTAGCCGCCCTTGGCGACCAGTTTGGTCTCCGTTAATGTGTGCTAAGGATTGTACCATGTTACTTTTATCCAAAATTTAATTTACTTTCTCAATACTTCGCCAAATCAGAAGTTTCTAGTAGAGAAATCAAGAACTCCGTATTTTTATGAGTACTACTTGGTTATCCCGTCGACTGAAAATATATCGCCAAACTATAAGATTAATCAATTCTATACCAACTTTGATTTTCATTTTAAATTTCTGCTTCAGTCAATTAATCGGAGTTACAACGAGTTAATCTCAATCACTAGCCGCCCTTGGCGACCAGTTTGGTCTCCGTTAGATGTGTGCTAAGGATTGTACCATGTTACTTTTATCCAAAATTTAATTTACTTTCTCAATACTTCGCCAAATCAGAAGTTTCTAGTAGAGAAATCAAGAACTCCGTATTTTTATGAGTACTACTTGGTTATCCCGTCGACTGAAAATATATCGCCAAACTATAAGATTAATCAATTCTATACCAACTTTGATTTTCATTTTAAATTTCTGCTTCAGTCAATTAATCGGAGTTACAACGAGTTAATCTCAATCACTAGCCGTCCTTGGCGACCAGTTTGGTCTCCATTAGATGTGTGCTAAGGATTGTACCATGTTACTTTTATCCAAAATTTAATTTACTTTCTCAATACTTCGCCAAATCAGAAGTTTCTAGTAGAGAAATCAAGAACTCCGTATTTTTATGAGTACTACTTGGTTATCCCGTCGACTGAAAATATATCGCCAAACTATAAGATTAATCAATTCTATACCAACTTTGATTTTCATTTTAAATTTCTGCTTCAGTCAATTAATCGGAGTTACAACGAGTTAATCTCAATCACTAGTCGCCCTTGGCGACCAGTTTGGTCTCCGTTAGATGTGTGCTAAGGATTGTACCATGTTACTTTTATCCAAAATTTAATTTACTTTCTCAATACTTCGCCAAATCAGAAGTTTCTAGTAGAGAAATCAAGAACTCCGTATTTTTATGAGTACTACTTGGTTATCCCGTCGACTGAAAATATATCGCCAAACTATAAGATTAATCTAATCAATTCTATACCAACTTTGATTTTCATTTTAAATTTCTGCTTCAGTCAATTAATCGGAGTTACAACGAGTTAATCTCAATCACTAGCCGCCCTTGGCGACCAGTTTGGTCTCCGTTAGATGTGTGCTAAGGATTGTACCATGTTACTTTTATCCAAAATTTAATTTACTTTCTCAATACTTCGCCAAATCAGAAGTTTCTAGAAGAGAAATCAAGAACTCCGTATTTTTATGAGTACTACTTGGTTATCCCGTCGACTGAAAATATATCGCCAAACTATAAGATTAATCAATTCTATACCAACTTTGATTTTCATTTTAAATTTCTGCTTCAGTCAATTAATCGGAGTTACAACGAGTTAATCTCAATCACTAGCCGCCCTTGGCGACCAGTTTGGTCTCCGTTAGATGTGTGCTAAGGATTGTACCATGTTACTTTTATCCAAAATTTAATTTACTTTCTCAATACTTCGCCAAATCAGAAGTTTCTAGTAGAGAAATCAAGAACTCCGTATTTTTATGAGTACTACTTGGTTATCCCGTCGACTGAAAATATGTCGCCAAACTATAAGATTAATCAATTCTATACCAACTTTGATTTTCATTTTAAATTTCTGCTTCAGTCAATTAATCGGAGTTACAACGAGTTAATCTCAATCACTAGCCGCCCTTGGCGACCAGTTTGGTCTCCGTTAGATGTGTGCTAAGGATTGTACCATGTTACTTTTATCCAAAATTTAATTTACTTTCTCAATACTTCGCCAAATCAGAAGTTTCTAGTAGAGAAATCAAGAATTCCGTATTTTTATGAGTACTACTTGGTTATCCCGTCGACTGAAAATATATCGCCAAACTATAAGATTAATCAATTCTATACCAACTTTGATTTTCATTTTAAATTTCTGCTTCAGTCAATTAATCGGAGTTACAACGAGTTAATCTCAATCACTAGCCGCCCTTGGCGACCAGTTTGGTCTCCGTTAGATGTGTGCTAAGGATTGTACCATGTTACTTTTATCCAAAATTTAATTTACTTTCTCAATACTTCGCCAAATCAGAAGTTTCTAGTAGACAAATCAAGAACTCCGTATTTTTATGAGTATTACTTGGTTATCCCGTCGACTGAAAATATATCGCCAAACTATAAGATTAATCTAATCAATTCTATACCAACTTTGATTTTCATTTTAAATTTCTGCTTCAGTCAATTAATCGGAGTTACAACGAGTTAATCTCAATCACTAGCCGCCCTTGGCGACCAGTTTGGTCTCCGTTAGATGTGTGCTAAGGATTGTACCATGTTACTTTTATCCAAAATTTAATTTACTTTCTCAATACTTCGCCAAATCAGAAGTTTCTAGTAGAGAAATCAAGAACTCCGTATTTTTATGGGTACTACTTGGTTATCCCGTCGACTGAAAATATATCGCCAAACTATAAGATTAAATATCAATAATGGTTGATCGTAAATGTCATATTCGCTTGTTTTTAAGCAAGTTAAACGTGTTTACGTCATCAAGTTATTTTTATTTCGACGTTTTATTTGTATTTTTATTAATGTTATACTAGTTTATTTGTTCTTTCGCTATATTAAATTAAAAATTATGTCAATTTGTATAATTTGGCGAATGGTTTGGCGATTTATATAATTTGGCGAAATAGGTCGACGGTATAACTAAGTAGTACCTTTTTATGCTAGCCAGGCGCAAGTGGTAAATCATCAAACATTGTCTTTCCAATCGCATTTTTTTCATATTTCATTAAATTCATCTAAAATATAATAATTTCACTCATTTTATTTAAAATACATAATTTTAATTTGAAATTCATGACTTTCACTTTTTCTTTCCCTTTTTTTAAGAAAAAGAAAAGAAAAATAATAAATAATACCAAAAACCATGACTTTTAATTTCAATATCAAAGCATTGTTTTAATTTACCACGCGAAAAATAAAAAATGTAAAAAATGGTCACCTGGCATATAAAAAGCGAAGCGGTCAGCCCGGAACTATTGATGACAGTCACATGACTTAGGCTATTATTATATAGATGATATTTATTAACAAGTTGAGTGCCACGGTGACTGACACTGAAGCTGAAACATTTACAATGTCTTTAAGTAATTTTTAAGAAAGTATAATACTATAATAAATAAAAAGTAAGTAAATTTTAAATAAATTATCAGTAATTACTTAAAACAATATATATATGTCACATTTTAACGAAATGACAGTATTCACTGAAATTAACTTTATTAAGTTTTATTTAAATAATCAAAAAGGTGGCAATCAATTTCCATAGCTGTTTACAGGTTAGACTTCAGATACCAAGTGGCGTAGAGGTATATCTCTGAAATTGCTCATCTCCTAGGGTTACCAGTTAAAAAGGGCCATGTGTTTCTATTAATTTAACGATAAAATGGATTAGTTGGCTACCCCGCCAAACCCGTGATTATCAGTCATTGGGCCCGTATCCAAATTGAGGGACGATTCATTACAAAAACTAATCAATAGGTCCAATCTTTATAATTTTCTTACAATTTCCCCCCTTTCCAGACAAGTCCCCGGGGATGGGCCGGCTTCCATACACGAGGGTCGCCTGGAAAGTATAAAGCATTCTTTATTAAAGGGATGTTAAAATTTTGGAAGTGAATTACTTTTAATCGAGCTGCCTGGAGATGAGTTATTTCTTTCGTATAGTTAACATGTGATATCACAACAATAATAAAAATAGTAAAAATAGTAAAAATAATACAAATAATAAGAATAATACCACTAAAATTTTCAATACCATAAACAATTGAACATGATAAAAACTAGTTATATTAATAAATGCAAGACACTGGTAATATTATATGCCAAATAAAATAATCAAAATAGGAAATATATTCTAGAATTGCTAAGTCCAACATTACATATAAAATACAAACTTGAATGAAAATGTCTTGACTTCATTCAGTAGAGTGTAGACTCTCAAAATACAATTATACTATACTCATAAAGATGTAAATTCAACTATCAAATATCATCCAATAACAGTTCATATGATATCTGATACTTTACATAGAGGGTGTTAACTTAAATTGATCGTTGGGCAAAAAGTACCTTAGTTTGGAGGCATGTATTACTTCATAGTCCTTCTTTGTCAACCAGTTAGGTTTATTTATTTTAAAACTTACATTAGACAACTTTTCAATAATTTGATATGGACCAGAAAAAGGCGGGCTTAACTTCCTGGTGTTCGGATAATGAAATTCTTCTGCAATTACGAGATCACCAGGTTTGAAAGGTGCTTCCACAAATTTTAGGTCATATCTGACTTTGTTTTTTAAATGGTGCTCACCAGTTCTTTGGAAAGCCTCTTTCCTGGCTTCCTCAACCGTAGGGTAATAGTTTTCATTGCCTAATACTGATGGATAAGGAAATTGGCCAAACATTAAGTATGCCGGGGGGTATTTGGTTACTGAATGCGGTGTATTATTGTACTCGTTAATCACCTCCTCCAGAATTTTGGGCCATGGAATGTTTGAAGGTGTAGCATTGATTTTAAGTCTTAGTCGAGTGCAAATGGACTGATTTACGCGTTCATTTTTCCCATTACACTGGGGCCTGTGAGATGAAGTAAGTAATTTTTTTACATTATGTTTATGTACCCATTTACGCAGTTTAGACGCTGTAAAAGCAGGGTTTCTGTCCGTTAAAATTTTCTTGGGAAGTTGAATGCTAAAAATCTGTTTTAGAATATTAATATAAACTTCTGTTGTAACATTTTTAGAGGTAAAACCCCAAACATAACGAGTAGCGTGATCAATAGCTAAGTGCATGTATTTTTTTGTTGAATTGTAATAATTGAAGCCCCCTACTGTGTCTAATGATATTATATCAAAGGGTTGTTCTGCAGGAGGTAAGGCTTCAAGAAGGCCAAATTTAGGTTGGTGGGATTTCTTGTTTAGTTGGCAGACTTCACAATGTTTGACAAATTGCGTAATATCTTGTGTCATGCTGCTCCAGTAGTACTGTGGTGAAATTAAATTTAGCATTTTTTGAATTCCTGGATGGCCAAATTGATTATGGGTTGTTATTAATAATTTTTCTCTTAAGGAGAAAGGTACGACAATTTTTTGAAAACCCTTTTTGTGAATTACCAAAATGTCATTAAATTTTTTAAATTTAGGTCCTGTTACATTATCTAACTCTTGGTGTTCTTTAATTTCATCTAAGGTTAATAAATGAATGTGGGGATTTACGTTTGATAAAATGGGATTTCTTGAGAGCATGTCGGCTTCAAAATTTGTGGACCCTTTATTGTATTTTACGGTATAATCGTACATGCTTAATTTTAGTGACCATCTGAATAATCTACCGGTTAAATGTTTTATCTTTTTAAGCCATACTAAAGCAGCATGATCGGTATGTATTGTGAAAGGTTTTCCATGAAGATAATAATGGAATTTGTCAAGAGCATCGATTATGGCTAGACACTCCAATTCTGTGATAGCGTAATTTCGCTCGTAGGGCCTTAGTTGCCTTGAGTGGAATGCAATGGGATGTAAATCTCCATTTTCATCCATTTGTTTCAATACAGCACCTAAAGCTTCCTTCGAGGCATCAGTAAAAACATGGCATGGGAGATTAGGATTAAATAATCTCAAAATAGGTCTAGAAATTAATGCATTTTTAAGTAGTTCAAATGATTGCTGACAGATTTCTGACCATTCCCACGGAGTGTCTTTCTTTAATAATTTATTTAGAGGGGCTCTAATTTTAGCATACTTGTCAATGAATTTATGGTATATGTTTATGGATCCGAGGAATCTTTGTAATTCTTTAACATTTTTTGGAGGAATTAAATTTTTAATGGTTTCGGTATTAGCATTGTCTGGTTTTATTTGGCCATTACTAATTTCATAGCCAAGGAAGTCAATTTGAGATTTGGCAAAATTACATTTGGAAAGTTTTAGTTTTAGATTTTCTTGACGGCAAATATTGAATATAGTTTTAAGGTGAACCAAATGCTCGGCATAGGAGTCCGAATAAACTATAAAGTCATCGAAATAATTGGTAACGAAGTTGACCTTATGTTTATTTAGGATCCTTCTGAGAGCTCTTGCGAATTGAGCCGGAACATTTTTGTATCCGAATGGGAGGACCAACCACTCGTAAAGTCCCTGATTGGTTACAAAGGCAAGTTTTTCTGTGTCTGAAGGATGGAGGGGGACGTGCCAGTAGCCAGAGGCTAAATCTAGCGTGGAAAAATATTTGGCATTGACAAGTCTGTCTAAAAGCCAGTCTATTCGCGGCAAAGGCTCTGAATCTGTCTTCGTAATGGCATTGATTTTCCTGTAATCAATACAGAGACGCGTTTTACCTTCTCCTTTTTTATGTGCCATTGTCACGGGAGAGGAATAGGGGCTACAGGATTCCTTAATGAGTTTAGCATCCAGCAACTCCTGTACTTGTTTTTGAATTTCTGCATTATCTTTAGGTGATGTACGGTAAGGCCTAAGCGAGATAGGAATTTCCGAGGTGAGAGTTACTCGCTGGGGTTCCCATCTGACTCTACCTACGTCGTACCGATTGCGTGCAAAAATATCTTTGAAGTCGCTCAGAAGCCCTTCCAATTGTAGGTTCTCTTCAGTAGTATAATGATTAAAAGTTATATCATCATAATCCGAGAGAGTTTGAGTATCAAGGCAACAATGTCCCTCTTGAGACAAACTTGCTTGATTTGATTTGGAAGGAAAACTAAGCGGCTTCTGGCAATTCATATCACCCGTTAAAGTTAAGGTGTGGTTGAATGAACTTTCATGAGAAATTTGACCGGAAACGTTTTGGTCATTCATAATGATGACTCCATCTTGAGTCAGAGTATTTGAGCAAAAATCCATCGAGATATGGAATTTTTGTAATTCTGGGGTTCCCAGTATCGCATATGGCAAGTATGACCTTACTAGATATAAGGTGCTATTTTGCCTGATATTCCCTATTTGGAGGGGTACTTGAACTTTTTCGGAAATCTGGACCTGTCCCTGGGTTTGGTTAACATTAAGAGGATGGCAACTTTGAATAGACGTCATATCCAAAGCTGTAGCTAGATTTTCTGGAATGAGGGACAGAGTACTTCCGCTATCCAATAAAAAGGGTATTTGAACCTCATTATGACAAGTTTTTGGGTTTCTACGGTTTTCGTAATTTTTACATTTGAGGTACCCGGGCACAATAAACCGTCATAAAGAATTCATGTGTATTCCTTGATCAGGGGAATACCCATGGGCGTTTTGGGGTTGGGTCTCATTACTGTGGGTTGCTAAGTTGGATGAAATTGTTGTTCCTGCATTTCCCTGAACATCATATTTATGTAGTAAAGTATGATGCTTTCGGTGGCAATTTTTACAACTCATCTTGGATGCACATTTACTTGCAAAATGGCCACTACGCAAACAATTTACACACAACTTATTTAATTGGATGGTTCTCCATCTGCTATCTACAGGCATAGTTATTAATTTTCTGCAAGTGTGGGTGGCATGCGAATCAAAGCAAACACCGCATTTACTGTTTTCTAAATTTTTGTGGCCTTTCGATCTATCGGAAGAATCTCTGACATAAGTTATATTTCTTACATCTGTTTTAGTTGGGTTCTCTAAAGTTAACAAGCTTTTAGCTTGAATCTCTAAAAATTTTAGAAATTCCGTGAGATTAGGCATATTATTATGGGTAAGGGATAGTTCCCATCGCTCTTTGAGATTATCGCTTAATTTTTGAACTATGGTATAAATTATCATGTTATCCACTAAAGCATTTTGAGTAAGTTTTAAAGAATCTAGAATTCGAAGTGATTCATTGCAGGTATCTATTATATCGAAAATAGCTTTAGAGGAAGTGGAACAATTTTTCATATTTTTTAAATTGTATAACTTGCCTATTTGTGCCATGGCCAAATCCCTAATCTTATCGTAGAGAGCGCAAAGGGTGTCCCATGCATTTTTATAATTGACCTCCATAAGAGGAAATCCGGAAATCAATTTATGGGCAGGACCCTTTACACTAGCTAAGAGATATTGCAATTTAGAAACGGCTCCCAAATCTGGATTTCGATCTATAGTTGTGGTAAAAATCTCCTTAAAAGAGAGCCACTGATCAGCTTCTCCGTAAAAGGGTTTTATTTCAAATTTGGGAAGATTGACTGTTTTTTCAAAAACATTACTTGTATTTTTATTGTTATTCTCTGAACCACCCTCGTTAATGCTTAAACTCTTAGTTAATTTATTACGTGATGTATTTATTGCGATAGTTAACGCATCCAATTTAAGGGCAATTTCATTGTATTCCTCAATTATAGCTTCCGTTTCTGTTGTATCGCACTCAAGAACGGCGTTTTCCTGATTTTTACCTAATTCTGTACTAATATCTTGCACCTGACCATGATACAAATCTAACTCTTCTAGAGTTATCGTCTGATCATCAATTTTGGGATTTATGATATTTTTTATACGGGTAATTTTTGCTTTGAGAACAGTTTTTTGTTTCTTAATATTTTCCATTTTGAATTAATTTTAAGATACTAACTTTTTAATAATCTAAATATTATAACACTCTTAATATCCGTCAAAATGTTTAAACATTCTCAACATAATATAAGCATGTGCATAAAATTGATAAAAAGAATAAAATAGTTAAAAATAATTAAAGAAATAAATATAGAAAACATGAATCATTTTTTTTTTTTTTCAAAAGATTGCAATGCTTTAAAACCATGGTTTTCATAAATACTAAAAATGAAAACATCACTGGAGATATACTACTTATTAAATCACTTACCTTAAATTATGTAATCAGAATAAAAATAAAAAATAATATGGATAATAATATTATATAAAAATAAATAACACTAGGGTACCCCATGAGCTCATACAGACACACACAAAATAAACGGAAAAAACATTCCGCAAAAACGGAGAAGGAAAAAAAAATATATCTCTGTATTAAAGAACTGTAGTGCGCACTTATCATGAAATAAAAAGCAATGACAGCAACGATGCTATCTTTCACTGCATGAAATTTACTTTAAGAGATGCTCTGAAGAAAATCACTATAAAATCATCAACACAACTGAAGAAGATGAATTCCACTTAGAGATTGCAGTTTTCATGTTGTGAAACTTTCACTGCACCGTTGAAACAAAATGCGGATATCACTACTGCAATACTTGACTTTTAAAACGCAGAATACGTTGAAAATGATCTACATTTTGATCGATTTTAATTAAGATGATATTCTTCAAAATATAGTAGAAGAAATGGGAAGACACTTTCTATAATGGAATTGAAGAGTTAAAAGCATATCACTGCTGACAGATTCTTTGATGAGGCGAACTTCTTGTATTTACACTACTTGAAGGGGCATAGTGAACACTTTCCCAGCACCCAATTGGGGCCTCTTTGAATGTTCAATCGGAGCTTATTCCGTATCGTGTAGCACCAAGAATTCTTTTTTTTTTCTTTTCTTTACTTCTCATGTTTTCCCGCTGAGCAGGTAGTATAATCCAGACGACTCATAATACTGTCACATTTTAACGAAATGACAGTATTCACTGAAATTAACTTTATTAAGTTTTATTTAAATAATCAAAAAGGTGGCAATCAATTTCCATAGCTGTTTACAGGTTAGACTTCAGATACCAAGTGGCGTAGAGGTATATCTCTGAAATTGCTCATCTCCTAGGGTTACCAGTTAAAAAGGGCCATGTGTTTCTATTAATTTAACGATAAAATGGATTAGTTGGCTACCCCGCCAAACCCGTGATTATCAGTCATTGGGCCCGTATCCAAATTGAGGGACGATTCATTACAAAAACTAATCAATAGGTCCAATCTTTATAATTTTCTTACATATATTTTTAGTTTTATATCATATTTTAGACCGTCAGTTCCAGGTGAATGATGCGTTCTAAACGGAAAGTTCAGTGTCAGTCACCGGTGACTAACGTGGCGCTTAACGTGTTAAAATCAATAGTTTTTCGTTATTTTGTTGTACATCAACTGTTTGCGAATAGCAAGCTAAGCAGGATGCGAAGTTCCCGACGCTTCACGAACCGCCAATGTACAATAGAACTACGAAAAATCCAGAAAATTATTCGAAAATCGCTATTACAGCGCCCCTTGCGGCGTAATATTTCTACATTCAAGGAGGACCTGCTCAAAACACACGCAAGAAAAATTGATTCAATTCTATGCATACACTTTTCGACGCTATAATGGCGACACACCGATAGACAGACATTTTATATAAACATGTTTTTGGGGATCGCTGACCCCTAAAACGTGCAAATCCGTTGAAAAAATTTCGATTACAATACTTTCTTCTATTGAAGATAGAAGAAAGTAAAAAGTAACTAACCTTCGATGTCGCAATAGCCTAAAGTTGTAAAACAAACTTCAAGGCTTTTTGTTAAACTGCATTTTAACTGAAGAAGTGAAAAAGACAATAAGAAATGAAAATCTATTCTAACACTTGTTTCATTTCTTAACAAGTTGAATCCTTGAGATGTTTATTTAAGATTTTTAAGCTAGTACGATGCCGTATTGTGAGATTTACATCCAGGATTCGAGATAATCTTGAAATCTTCCTGAAACGTTCCGAATTCCTTGTAGATTTTTCTTCTTTTTATCTTTTTTTGTCGCAGTTTTTATGACTTCCTTTATTACCTCCTGAGACGCGAGGAAATCGATTTCGATAGTCTGCTGGTATGAGGAAAAAGACATTTGAATAATTACACAGTTATATTTACCTTGGTGTAGCTTTTGAAATATGTGTTTGTATATTCTTCGTCGATGTTAGCGAATATTATTGTCGTATATAGATGTCTCGTGACAGTAATTTCTAGTACAAAAATGCCAGATACATTCCACTTCCTAGTATTACTATGTATTTTCGATCGTATGTATCGCGCAATAAGCTTGTTTTGCTTAGTATTTTTTTTTCGTATGATATTATTATTAGTCGAAGTTCAAAACAGAAATATAAAAAAATAATATGACTAGAAAACAGGAATTCTGCTTTTTCAGAATTTAGTGTCGCCCTCGATGAATAGAAAAAAATATGTATATAAATATGGTACAAAATAAATTTCATTTTTAAAACTTCAAACACACGCTTTTATTTTATATAAAATGGCGTCATTGGCATCCGCTGAAGAATTCTACATTTACGACCCAATCTTAAACAACATCTACAGGAAAGTATGCATTTGACGTCACTATTGCAGAATGCTACACAAATACAGCAAAAAGCCATTTCGTCCTTCAAGAAACTCGACAAAAAAATTGACTGTCTAATGATTCATATCATTCATGTGTTTGTAACATTAATATACATATACTTAAAATTAAGTACAGTTTATAATACCTCCATGTTTTATCAGAAATCATTCATTTTTTAAAATAGCACATACTTTAATTAATTTTTTTTCAGTTGTTATAGGAAAATTGCAACAAAAAGATAATAGTCTACTATTTTCTGGTTATTTTACCTTTACTTTCTACAGAAATGGAGTACGCGAGTTACCAACTTTAAAAAATGGTGTTAAAAACTACAAAAAAGTTAATATCTTAAAAATAAATGGAGATGCAGTTTTCAAACTAACTGCATTTAAAAGTACTTTTTTTTCCCTACACGACGATATAAAAATTGAAAATGTACAATACTTAGAAGCTTAAAAAATTGCGGTAGAGATTATCCTGTGCAATGATACATCTGCTTTGTTTTACGGCTGGCTTATATAACGCAACGTTATTTTTTGGAGACGACATTTTAATTGTTGGGAGAAAGGAACAGCATACCGGGGGCTAAAAACCAATATTTTCTTCCTCCAAGAGTCTCGTAAGCTATCTACACGTATATTTTTCAAAAGATGTATAAACATTTCAAATGTTTAAAATTATGCATTCAAACAAATACAACATGCTAAATGGTACACACAATAAAACAGTGACTTTGGGCAATTCCCAGACCTGCCAACTGTTACGAAAAAATCGTAGTTGCTACGATTTGGACCTATAAACTACGATGCTACGAAAATCGGTCTTAAACTACGATTTTTTGCAAAAAACACAAACGTATTTTTTGTTTCTAGTTGCGATTTTTATCCCTCACAGCATATTTTTCAGGAGTGATTCTGTTGCAAAATTTCAAAGTATTCATTTCCGAAAGTTTTAAAAAATTGGTCATTAGTCCGAAAATTCGGACATTAAAAAATGCTCATGGAAGAAAAAAATCTGGACTGCAAAACAAACTTCTTAACATAAAACACTCTCTTTATGTATATTAACCACGAGTGAATCGTGTTTCTGTAAATATTTATACAGGAATTCGCTTCCTTAGAAACAAGGTGTCATTTTAAGAATTTCTGGAAAGGAGAAGGGGGAGGGGGTTCTTTGAGGGGCAAGGTTTGAAATAGTGTGTAAAATCGGATGATTTGCGATAAACTACTGCGAATTTCGACAAATGACCGTATAAAAAATCAATTTTGCCAATTGGTCGCAGAACAAAATAAATTTCGTCAAAGGATCGTGGTGAAAACGTAGTATTGATTTCAGGGGGTGGCCCGGGGGGAGAGAATTCCCCCCCCCCCGGAAGATTTGAGATTTTGTGTTTCATTGGTGTGAATTTTCTCAAAATATCGCAGAAAGAAAACGCGAATTTCATCAAAGGATCGTGGTAAAAACGTAGTATTGATTTCAGGGGATGCCCCGGGGGGAGGGAATGTCCCGCCCCGGAAGATTTGGTATTTTGAGTTTCAATGGTGTGAATTTTGTCAAAATATCGCAGAAAGAAAACGCGAATTTCATCAAAAGATCAGTAAGAAAATGCAAATTTCATCGACAGATCAGTAAGAAAACGCAAAATTTCACGGAAAGATCGCAGAAAGAAAACACTAATTTCGTCAAAAGGATCGCGGAAAAAAACGCAAAATTCGACAAAGGATCGTGGTAAAAATGCGAATTTCGTCAAAAGTTCATCATAAAAAGTGCAGATTTCAACAAAGAATCGTGATATAAAAATGTGAATTACGATTGCGAAAAAATTGTGAATATCCTGAAATGATCGCAGGAAAAAATCCCGAATTTCGTCAAAATTTACAGCACTGGGCTAAAAAATTGGAACCAGGCTCCTTTTACAATTGTATAAAAAAAAAAAAAAAAAAAAAAAAAAAACGCTGCGAAACGAACAGAAACTCTAAAAATCGTATAAAAATTTTCAAAGGAAAAATTTACTATATTGAGTTGAAAGACTGAAACCTTATTCCTTTTACGAATGTCAAAAGATGGCTGTGTAACACAAAAAGACAACCAACCAACCTTCAGATTAATTTAAATTTTGTGTGCTACGATTTCTAATTTTCAAAGGTTGGCAGGTCTGGCAATTCCACAGAAAATTATCATTTTTTTTTGGGGGGGGGGGATAAAATTTATAATACGTTTAATTTAAGGGTATTATTGGAAAACTTGACATTTTTATATTCTATAATAAAATCCTAATAAAAAGGCATTGTAAATTACTGTTTACAAACTAAGTTAAGTACCATTATTGCCTTTGTAAAGTCATAATGTTACGTCAGTTACACAATAAAAGTTACGTCAGTTACACGTTTAAATGCCATTTCTTTCTTTTTTATTATTCAGAAATTAATTAAACAAGTTACTGTTATAATTTGGCATTACTTAGTGTTGTTGAGAACGTTAAGTCACTTTTGGGGGGTTCCGTACTTAAAAAGTAAAAACGGAACCATTATAAGATCACTCCTGTGTCTGTCTGTCTGTCTGTCACAGCCCTTTTACTCGTAAACTATGCAACGTGGAAAGTTCAAATTGGGGGAAGTAATAAAGACTATTGACCCACATATTTACAGATTAATAAATATTCATAAATATATTTAGGGAAAATGTACAGGGGCTAATTAAGTTACTTGAAAAAAAAATCTTTTCTTTGTATATCGTGAGGGGTATCGTGTGAAAGCTTTCGTAACGCTGGATCGGAAAATCAAAAATATATTTCATTTAATTTTAGGTATTATATTTTCAAAGTTATGGTGGCAAATGTAGTGCAAAAATATGTCCCCCCCCCCCCCCCATCTAATTCCAAATCTATTGAAACTGAAATTATGAAAAATTTAGAGGTAGTAGACATTAATTTAAATTTTGCAGGAAAATTATAGCAATTACTCTAGGTCACATAGTTTTTGAGAAAATCCCATTTTTCCGTTAAACTCAAATTTCGATTTACGGACTTCAGCAAAAGTGTTGAGCAGAGCTGGAGATACCTATCGTAGCAGAAGTATAAAAGCATTGTTGATTATGAATTTCGAAAAACATTGTCGGTAATTAGCCGAAATATTAACCCTTAAAAACACGGACGGTTTGGACATACATAATCACAGGGACGGCGTACTTTATGCTCCATCGACTTTTAACCCCTTAACCTACAATGACGGGCATAGCCCGCGTACGATGATCGAGCCAAATGTAAATTCTTCTTACCACTAAAATTTCACAGTAAATATAGTTTAATTTAATCGTCGAAAATCCTTGATTAAACAAGCCGAAAATCTCTATTAAATTTTATTGGTAGCTATGGATTTGCCAAATCGTGGAACTGTTGAGACGTAAATCGTAGGTTAAGGGGTTAAAGCCTAGATAACAAATTTTAAGGATATATTTATGTATTGTAATGCCCAGTAGCAGTATAAAAGCAATAAACGTCAAATTGTTAAAAACAGACTAATTTAATGAGAATGAATCACTATGGGATTTGTGACTAGTTTCCATTGAGTAGCTTTCTCAATACACCTACTATGTCTTTAAAGGTTAACTAAAAACCTATATGGAATAACAAATATACAGAATAGCTATATTTGCTATTATTTAGGTTCCATATATCTTTCAACTTTCATGGTATATCCATTTATACTTTTATAGTATACAAGGTGCAAAGGAAAGTCCCTTTAACCTGAAAATACTTGTGAACGGAGAGAGCTACAGCTATGCAAGTGAGTTAATGGTATAGTAAAGCCACTACGACTGATTTAATGAAAACGACAGCAGCGCCCCTTACTGGTTAAATTTGGAAGATAGTCACTGCAAATCGAAAACGAAAAGAGATAGAGCAAAATTTCCAGTTAGAAACTTTTAGAACATCAATTAATTAATGGAATACAATATTTGGTTTACATGGATAAGATAAATCATCGTCTGTTTACGCAAAAATGTCCGAAATCGATGCACTTCATTTTGTGTAAACATTTGAATGGAACAGTCAGAAGTATGAAGAAATGCGCACAATTTATGCTATAAATACGTACTTATCTCAATACATTTTGATAACATCACACACACAAAAAAAGATAAACTGTCTCACAGTGATAAAAAGTTAATATTCAGTATGTTCGAAAAGTTTGCCATTGCTCAAGATACACGTTTGTATTCGTGGGAGTAATTCAGCATGCACATTTCTCAGCATGGAACGTCTATTGCAAGCCTCTTCAATACGACGACATAGATTTAACCCTGTCAAGGGCGGTGGCTAGACGGTCTAGCCATCTAATTTTAATTCCAAAACTGACAAATGGCACCAAGAATATTGTCAGGTTCTGAGAAACATCTGCTATTAGAACTGGGGTTCTATATTATTTTTGTCCTAATATATTATATATTGTATGGTCCGTGTACTGGAATTTCAAAATAACATTCTTTCCTTGTCTAAAACTGGAACTAAGCCGGTGAAAATGTACCGATGGAATGAAAGGGGAAAAAAGATGGTTGCAGAGGGGTTCGCCCGACTTTTTGAGATGTCTGTAAAAGATGGGGAGACAAAGGCATTCCACGAACGAAGAAAAGAGCTTGGAATGCGAGCCAGGTAGAAAACCCCGAGGGGGTTATGTTGAGTAAAGGCAGAAGGTTGCTAGGGGCAGTCTCTGCTGCTGAGACAGTGAGTTGAAGGCTGGAGTGCCAAGCGCAAGGGTAGTTCCTTGGATAGCTCTGAGAAAGAGCGTAAGGTTGAGTGACGCTCGGAGAGCTTAGGCTTAGAGCCCATGTGTTGGGAGATTGAGATTGATCTCCGGTAAAGCTTATTTAACGTGTATAGAGTGAGAGTGAGATAACGTAGTTTTAACAGTACACAGCCAACATTTACTGTATTTAATTTAATGTTGAACCGGGTCACCTACATCCGAGTTTTAAGTGTAAATAGTGTGTAAATAAACTGTTAATTTAGTTAATTGAAACCGTTGGTTTTCATTTAAACAATCCTCTCAGTGCGTGACCGATATCACGTAATCATGTCGGTGGTGGCAGCATATAAATAGCACGGAATTTCTTCAAAGTTGTGCGGACTAAGAGGAAACTCCGACAAATATTTTGATAAAATTTTGCTTTTGTAATGAAAGTGCAAATTACCGTGTTTTTGTTTTCTGAGAAATTCGTTTGAATATTCTGGTGTCAGTCAATTATTTCATCAGTTTACGAACAGAATTCTTCTGGCCCTGAAATGGTTATTCTAAAATTTTAAATGCATTGGAAATTAAATCTTTAGAGACATTTCAGCGCAGTGCAAAGTCACAATCTGCAATTGTGCACTGCTACATTTCCGGAATGTGAATAGGCAAAGTAGAATCGTCGCTCATCAATTTCGGACATATTTGAGTATGCAGGCGACGACTTATCTTATCGGTGTTCACTAAATGTTGTTTCGTTCTAATTAATTGATGCTCTAAAACTTTCTAATTGGAAAATTTGCTCTACCTGTTCTCGTTTTCTATTTGCAATGGCTATCTTCCAAATTTCGCCACTAGGGGTGCTGCTGTCGTTTGCATTAGGTCGGGCGTAGTCGCTTTACTGTACCGTTACCTCACTTGTATAGCAGTAGCTCTCTCCGTTCGCAAGCATTTTCAGGTTAAAGGGACTTTCCTTTGCACCCTGTAAACTGTACAGCTATACCCAACCCACCGTTGTATAGTTTTCACAAAGTCTTAGTATTCTTTTAGCAAAGGTATTTTTTAATAATACACTTACTAATTCATATATTATTGTACGGAACCCTCTGTGTGCGAGTAATACTCGCACTTGACTGTTTATTTAATGGGATAGTTTTGATAATTTTTACACTTCAATGAAGGCAGAAAAAATGTTTGTATATTTTATGTTACGTCAGTTGCAGAATTTTGAATTGCAATTTTAGGGACTAAAAGAGAGATTGAAATAATCTGCAGATATTTGGGTATTAAGACCTTAGTAAGAAATATTTTAAATTGTAAAAATTTGTTCTAGCTTTATTAGTAAATTTTCTACATAGTTTTGAAAACAAAATTCGATGATCAAATGTTACGTCAGTTACGATGGAATTGCCCATTTACAAACACATTTAAAACATAATTAAAATCTACGTTTCGTTTCGCTTCTGCGAACATCATCAGGATGTCACATACAAGTCTAAAATTTCAAAATGGACATAAACGTCAAAGAGTCCTGCAGAATATTTGATCGGAGAGTGAGCAAACGTCATCAAGTTTCCATTATGTTTTAAATGTGTTTGTAAAATCACTGTTTTATAGTGTGCACCATTTAGCATGTTTTATTATTTGTTTGAATGCATAATTGTAAGTATAAATCATGGTGAAATTGTCCAATTTTTAATTTTTAATCACTTCAAATGTAAAAAGAAATAAAAAGCTTTGAAAATAACAACTTTTATGGGACATTTTAAAAGAAATTAAAAACAGTTAAAATTAAAACTTTCACAAATAAAAAATCTTAAGCAGTGATTAATCCTAAAGGTGGCCCGGAAATGATATTCTGCAGGAGCATCACAAGTGTACTCCATCACCACCCCCCTCCCTCCTGGAAATTTTCAGATTTTCTGTTAATTTACCCTTTCAGGGGCGAAGCACTTATGCACTTTAATTCAAAACATAATTTATTTGAAAATCAGTAAAAGCTTTTCTTCGTGTACTTACTATTTTAATTCCATAATTCTGGTGTCAATGTGGCATTTAGGGATTAAACTTAAGTGGTTCAAAAATGAACCACCGCCCTTGAAGGGATTAATGGTATATGGAAGTGAAGAATTATGAAACACTGTCTATACATAACTTAATTTACTAGCCGCCCTTAGCGACCAGTTTGGTCCCCCGTAATATTTATGTTTGGGAAAACGTTCTAAGCATTGTATCCTGTTACTTTTATTCATAATTTAATTTACTTGGACTCCCTTAAATATAATTAATATTATTCCTTAAGCTAATATTAGTTTTTATTGCATTAACTCAATTTGTTGATTTTCTATAAGCAAGTAAACCCTATTGGTTTACAATGGAAGTCTATGGGAATTTGGCAACATATTTGAGATATCGCCAAGTTGGCGTCACTTTTGGCGGCTAATAATGGTCTCCAAATTTGGCGATATGACGGCAAGTTGGCGACAAACTTGGCGGTATTTGGCGATAGAACAGGGTCCCCCTATGAATATCGCCAAGTTGACGACAAACTTGGCAGTATTTGGCGACAGAACAGGGTCGCCCCTATAGTAAACCCCCTTATAGGTATGGAGATGAGGACGTGAGTTTCAAAACTCGCCTTATCCAAAATTTAAAAAATCGAGTTCTCTCTACCAATCTGTTCTATTGGTAAACCTGCACAGAAAAAACACTATAATCTGTAAAAAAAAAAAAAATATATATATATATATATATATATTTTTATCCTTTATTTTTGGATTCTTAAAATATTGATTTGTTTTCAAAACTCGCCTTATCCACTAGGGAGTTGGCAACAAAATTAGCTTTATCCCTGCGCATGCGTAGACCAAAGAACAACTAGCTTATCAGCTATTATCACAGTAATCTTCCTTCATTTCTCTGCGACCTGTTGCTATTTCCGTTTAAATGTTTTACCTGTTCTATTCATACACACTAATTAAATAAGCTTTTCAGCATGTCTTATGTATAGCGGACAGTGAATAAACTCTTGCATTTTGTGGGGGAAGAAGTAAAAAAGAAATACGAACACATGGGCTAGTAAAGAATACACGCAAAAGAAGATTAAAATATAAGCTCAAAATGGAGAATCCCTTTCTATATTTTTTACTGTCAGAAGGTGTTAAAAGATTTAATTTTTATTCTCAGTCATAAACCTGAGGCATTTGCCGCTCCTCTCAAAGTGTATTAACTAGAAAGATAACCTCGAGTATTCTCTCAATGCAAGATGTATGACGCTTTCTTTCCTTCCATGAAACATCCAAAAAAGTAAAATTTTCACCTTGAAAGTTTTTTTTTAAGTGCATCTCAGTGCGCTTTCAACGGCATTACCTTAAGGTACTATATAAAGCCTAAGAACCATGGCCATCTTCAAATTTCTGGAAGTGTATTTAGGAAGATTCTTGGAATATCAAAATTAAGAGTGTAAAAGTTGTGCTAGAGGCATCTAAAAACTGGACTTTCTTTTTAAAAAGAAGGGCGAGGGAGTCCCGTGAAACAAGAGAAACTTAAGGATTTCCACGCATTGTTAAAAAAACATTTTGATGAAAACTGGTCAGAAATGGAGGTGCTTACTTTCTATAAAAGTATTATTTCTAAGGAACCAGAACAGAAGGAGATGGTGAAGGAGGATTACGATGATATTCCAGAAGTTCCAGAAAAAAACTCAATGAATTAATTGTTTAATATAGTTTTGAATATTCTGTAAGTACATTATATATATATATATATATATATATATTTCTCTTACGTAGCGCTAATAAAGGGCTGTATTTGTAGCTTGCTATTTGACAACAGCCAAAGCGACGATTCTCAGTGGTTAAGTTACTGTCACATGTCCCAACCCACTCAGCAAATCAAAATCCAGACAAGATCTCTCTTTTAACGCAAACCGTTTGAGCAATACATAAATGACAATTGATATTGGTCCGTTTTACGGTGACGTGGGGAATTCAGCGAACCAGCTTTTTGATCCAAGGTTGTATGTAGACAAAGGCGAAAACGTTTTGTTTACAGTTCGATAGTGTAATATGTAGGATCTTTTATAGCGTCTTATTATAGTTTTAAATTAATTTAAGCCGTGATTTCAATACTATAGGCAAAATGAAAGGAGAAGGACCCCATCTGACTCTAACATGCTATTTAAATTTAAACGGCGTCAATTTCCTGTTCGCTTAGCTTTCTCAATGATGATCAACAAGTCACAGCGCCAAACTTCTGACAAATGCATTTTTATTTATATTTTCAATTTTTTTTTATGAATTAAAATATTTATAAATTTCATATGTTGCTTGCTCGAATCGCATAGCGGCCCTACTAAAAATACTTTGTATTGTGTTTTCACTAAGGTTTTAAATTAATTCTGTTTCCAAGGTACATTTTTATTTACCTTTTCAAGAAAGTTTTCCATTACTTTTTTATACATTAAAATTATTTGTAAATTTAATAAGCTGTAATGATTTATGATAGCACCCATTCTGGCTAGTGTTGACATAAATAGTGGCGAGCGAGCGAAGCGAGCTGGGATCGCATAGCGATCCCAATAGGAACTGCGTAGCAATTCATGGGGGTTGGCGAGCGTTAGCGAGCAGGGGGCTGAACCCCCTAGTATATATATATATGTGTGTGTGTGTGTGTGATATTATATGTGATATAGATTATATTATATCACATCGAAAAAACAAATTATTTTAATCATAAGCTGTTATGATAAGTTTTATTTGAATGTTGATAGGTTTGCTTTTTTATAATAAAACGTAATACTAAATTTTAATCATACTTATTGCTGTCATAAGGATTATTTTTGAATACAAAATATTATCATTCGATGATCAAAAATAAAAACTATTAATTTCTTCAAGCAAGTATGATAAACGATGTTTTTTTTTTAAAAAATAATTGATATCAAACCTCTTCTTATTCATAGGTTAGCAACAAAACTCTTCTTATACATAGGTTGGCAACAAAACTCTTCTTATCCGAAACTTTTTCCAATTAATTAACTAAATGAATTAAAGTAGATTTTCCAACTTAACACAATGATATCACAGAGCAACTAGCTATACGTATACACAAATTGGAGGTATTCAAATGCACAGGGTTGCAGTTACAGGTTTTTCGCGATTTCCCAAAATTTGATTTTTTAGATAAGGCGAGTTTTGAAACTCGCGTCCTCATATGCATTAAATGCTATTCAATAACCAATGAGATGCTTTTCATTTGGGCGTTGCCATTAAACAATTAACAAATAATCGCGATTTCTGTGCCACGTACGATAGCGTAATATATACATAGATTGTACCTCCCATCTAGTGTCGCCAGGTGTCTCAGTTTCAGGGGCTCCAAGACCTGTCCCGAGGAACACCAAAAATCTTTATTTTTTTATTATGTATAAGTTATTCTAAATTTCTTTAGCACCATGCTCTTCGCTAGTTTCCATCGGAACTTATTACAGTAAAATCTGTGAGGGCAGAACCCATCTACAGTAGAGCGCCGATTATCCGAACTAGTCGGGACCGACCCTAGTTCGGATAAATGGACTGACAATTTAACGGATGTACCTGAACGGGTACGTCAAAAAACAGCTCGAATTGCAGAAAATCACAATAAGATATCACGAAAAAATTTTAAATTGCTGCACAAATTTCGAAAAGAGAAAAAAAATTATATATTGTGTTCGAAGATTGAAAGTTGATTCCTTTCACTAATGTGGAAAAATGGTAGGAAATCGCTACAATACACTAAATATCACATACAAAATTTCCGAAAAATTCGAAAATTGCTATACGAAATTCGAATAAACTTTATTGAAATGAGGGCAGAAATTACTTTAGTATTATAGGCCAAAAATGGAATGTCAAAAAATTGCAGGAGATCGCGAAGAAACGTAGAAATCGAATTAAAAATCACAAAAAGTTCAAAAATCACGAAAGTCAAAATTTACAGTAATTGGATAAAAGTTTCAAATCTAATTCATTTGACCTGTGGGCTCTCTTAAAATTTATGTATGGGGAAGCATGCTAAGCATTGTATCATATATGGACGGACCTTTTCCCCAAATTTTGTAGCTCTACTTGCAGCTGTCTCTTCAGAACATCGTCGACACACTCACACACAAACTTCTTTCCTTATTATTATAGATTTAATTTACCTACATTCCCTTAAATATAATTAATACAACCCCTTAAGTTAACATTAGTTTTTGTTGCATTAAAATATCTCAATTTGTTGATTTTCTGTAAGCAAGTAATCACTATTGGTTTACAATGGAAGTCTATGGGAATTTGAAGAAATATTAGAGATATCGCCAAGTTGGCATCACTTTTGACGACTAACTTTGGTCGCCAAATTTGGCGATATATCGCCAAGTTAGCGACAAACTTGGCGGGTTTTGGAGACAGAACTGTGTCCCCCCTACGGTAACACCTCTTATAGGTATGAAGACGCATTATTTGTTGTTTAGTAATCGCATAAAAAATGCGCTAAAAATTCAAAAATCGCTGTACGAATTTCAAATAAACTTTTTTGAAAAGAGAACAAAATTTACTGTATTGGGTTAAAAGAAAGAAACCGTATTCTTTTCACTAATGTGGAAAAATCGCCTCGAAACTTAAAAAAGTGCTAAAAATCGCATAAAAAATTAAATAAAAAAAATCTAATCAAAAAAATCGAAAATCGGGCTTCAAGTTGCAAAACGTCATATATAGACGTACCTTTTCACCAAATTTTGTGGCTCTACGTGCAGCGGTCCCTTCAGAACACCGTCGACACACTCCTTCACACACTCACACACAAACTTCTTTCCTTATTGTTATAGATAAAATTCGCTATAACGAAAGTGGAAGTCACAGGAGAAAAATTCCGTTTTAAACAGACTTTTGTCTTAGCATGTACCTGTACGGTAATCTTAGCATGTACCTGTACGGTAATCTTAGCATAGAGAGAAAAAAATGTCAATGTTTTTAAGACAGTATAGAAGAACCTCGATTATCCGAAGTAATTGGGACCGATGATCTTTCGGAAAATCGAAATTTTCGGATAATCGAGAATGCTTCAATTTTAAGATTAAGAAAGAATATATGCGGTCTTTCTTATTATGATAACAAATACTTAATAAAAATAAAACAACAGCAAAGTAGAAACAAGAATAAATTACCTGAATTTTAATTTTGAAATTAAGTACCTTTTACATATTTCACAAAGGTTTGAAACAAAGTTTTGTTTGTCGCTTTGCTTTGCAGCTCTATCACGAAGGTTTTTACTGATACTATTAGTTCATCAGTATCACAGTCTTTCTGCTGGTCCAGCTATGCCAAACTTTTTTTTAAACATTCAAAAGCTTCAGAATTGCTAATTTGTCCTTTTTCTTCGCCTGCTGGACCACATTCACACATTCTGATTCTCCCTTCTCTTACTGTGTTCTAGTTCACTCCGCAGTTTACGGGAACTCAAGTTAAATTTAAAAGAGTTCTGAGAAACGGGATCCGAAATATTTATCTGTACTCGTGGTCCGGAAAGCACCGCTTGGCCCACAAGGAATGTGATTGTAAAAAAAAAAAAAAAAAAAAAAAAAAATAGTTTTAAAAAGGGATTTCGGTTAACCAAGAGTTTCGGATAAAAGAGGTTCTCCTGTATTGTCTCATAGGCAGGTTCCGTTTTCATAGGGTAAATATATTTTTATGCCCCGATTTAGAAGCCGCTGTCCGATTTTTTTTTTTTTTTTTTTTTTAATCTCAAGTCCCGCTTTTTCTGACACTGGACCTCGCAACACTACTCTCACCGCCAATAGTTTATGTTGTTATTGAAATCCACAAAAGATTCCTAAAGTGTGACATTTATTTAGGTGTTCAAACAAATGTTCCCTTTTAAGAGGGCTGGTCACTCAGCTTCGAAATTCTCCTCCGTGATGTTAAGTCTATGGACTTTTGATGCATTCGTATATTTAAAATATCTTCTCGGGAATTTCATATTTTTGACATCTTTTTGCTGTGTACTCTCCTTAAAGGACGTCTTTTTAGTTTTCTAAATATTTCTAAAATCTAAGCTAAATTTAATATTTTATGTGTTAAAAGCGGGCGAACTGTGAGTAAGATTTTAACACTTCTTATAAAATTAAGTCTATACTTTAGAAATATTTTGAGAACTAAGAAAAAAAGAGACATCTTTTAGGAAGCATACACAAAAAATAGAAGTTGAACATATTAATTTCCCGAGGAGATATTTTAAATAGACGGATACATCCAGTGTCCATAAACTTTACATTAGTGAGGGGAAATCGGAAGCTGAGTGACCAGCCCCCTTAAGATTCAAACCACCTATTGATTAAGATGTGCGTGAACTGAAAGTGGCTCTGCGGTTCGAAACTCCGATGAGAAAACTGCTGAGAGTATTCCAAAAAGAGTCTGGGTGGAATTGACGTATCTGAAGGAAAGAATATGTTCACATTGAGCATTTTTGAGTTAAGTTTGCGGTAAATATTATCACTTGAACTTGAAGAACGTTGTTAGATATATATGAATTTATATTTTATTTTGACAATTTCAGAATAAAATTTGATGCATTGAAATAGTTCAAATAATTTGAAACACGCTGTAGATAATAAAATTATACAAATATTGTTTCAATTTCTGCAACAATAATGTTGACTTTTTACACCACGTTACTGTCAATAAACGCGCCCAATTTCTCAATGAAAATTCGTTGTAACACATTATCTTTTTTTCGTGCGTACGCTTCTATTTATCATTTATCAATCAGAAGGACATCCTGAAAAAAATGTACACATTTACGTAAAGTAAAGGGTAAAACTAAAAGCCCCAAAGCGATTTATCACTGACAAACAGTCTTGCAATCGCGGACAAATTTCGTTGTTACTATAGCTGCTTTGACAGCACTAAGCACTAACTGTCAAGTGATGAGACTTTATCATTTGCATTGACAGCCAAATGCATTTTACTCGTCATAGCTCATCTATGATGAGATCTAGACTTCTTACAATACTACTAATTCTAGCCATGACGTGATAATTTCTTGATGAAATCACCCTTCAACATCTGCGTTTTCCCTTTGCGCTTTTAAGGCGGCAATGTTTGCATTAGCAAACAAATATAAATCATGATCTTGTTTCATATTGTTATTGATGATTTTCATATCTAGGACAAGGTTTGTTTAGCTATAGCGTTTGCGTTGTCAGAATATGTTTTATATATCTAGACACGAAATTGATAAGTTGTTACAATACATTAATTGATAAATATTTCATAATATTTAGCAACAAGTGCATTTTCGAAGGGCACTTTTTAACATACCGCTACCCAAAATTTAATCATTTTCGGTCCGATATACTATATATTATTTTGGGGGAAATTTACTTTCAGGCTTAAAAAGCTAAAAGTACTTATTTGTGGTATATATCTACTGGGAATTAATACGGTATGTTTTGTGGGATTTCTATTGCTATAAATTAAATATTTAACGGGTTGTAGTTTTTTTTTTTTTTTTTTTGCATTTCATGCCATTTGATAAAGTTCTGTATTCATCTTGAAACTATTATTTTGATTATATTGGTTGTTTGAGTACAGGGGAAAATTTTTTTTCAGCTTATAGCTTTTTTCCCACAGAAAACAACCGATTTGCTTATATCATTGAATTCTGTACTCTTGAAAACGTAATTCAATATATAAGTTTTTGAATTTTTTCGGAATCCATATTCTTCTTTTTTTTCTTCCATGTTAATTCTTGTAATTAGGTATACTGTACTTTATTTTACACATGCAGTTCTATATTGTTGGTTTATGGCGTGTTGTCAATCATTCACAATATTGCAGTTTTTGATGATGGTCGGTGATGTTTAATTAATGGTTATATATATATATTCATTGAATTAGATATTCTGTAACTTGCTCTTGTGGAATTCTAGTTGATTAAAGCTTTACCTTAATCTGAAAAATGTTAGTAACTCTCATCACAATTTAATAAAGTAGAATTTCGTTTCAAATTCGTGTTTTACTTTTTTGCATTATAGAACAGCTCTATATTGCCCTATAGCCGTGCCCTGTAGCCCTATTGCCTCTACAGCCCTATATTGTAGATTTAATGTGGATCCCGCATGTGTTGGAGCAGAGCCTGAATAGATATACTACTTGAAGGCCATTTTTACATTTATTTATTTATTTATTCATCAATAGTTATATGATTTTTTTTCATTGAATTAGATATCCTGTAACTTGCTCTTATGGAATTCTGGTTAATTAAAGCTTTGCCTTAATCTGAAAAATGTTACTAACTCTCATCACAATTTAATAAAATAGAATTAATTCGTGTTTTACTTTTTTGCATAATAGAACAGTTCTTAAAACATTGTAGATTTGATGTTGATTCGCATGTGTTGGAGCAGAGCCTGAATAGATATACTTGAAGCACATCTTTAAATTTATTTATTTATTAACGATTATATAATTTTTTTCATTGAATTAGATATTTCGTAAGTTGCTTTTGTGGAATTCCAGTTAATTAAAGCTTTGCCTTAAGCTGAAAAATATTACTAACTCTCATCACAATTTAATTAAGTAGAATTAATTCCTGTTTTACTTTTTTGCATAATAGAAGCTTTTGAAACATGGTAGATTGATGTGGATCCCGCATGTGTTAGAGTAGAGTCTGAATAGAAACACTTGATGCACATTTTAAAATTTTCCCACTCAAGTGCAAGAGGCGACTAATAAAAAATTTACAACTTTTACGCAATTTTGCATTTTCAAATGTTTATGAATAATCCAAATATAAACAATTAAAGCTTTGACTTAAGCTGAAAAAAGTTACTAACCTCATCAAAATTTAATTAAATATAATTAATTCGTTTTTTACTTTTTTGCATAATGAAACAGTTCTTGAAACAGGATAGATTTGATGTGCATCCCGCATGTGTTGGAGCAGAGTATGAATAATAACACTTGATGCACATTTTTAAATTTCCCCACTCAAGTGAAGGGGGCAACTAATAAACAATTTACAAGTTTTACGTAATTTTTGCCTTTTTAAATATTTATGAATAATAAAAATATGAACAATTAAAGCTTTGCCTTAAGGGGGTCCGAGATACATTTTAAAATAATTTTTATTTATTGAGTTAAAATTCTGAATTTTTTTGTGATAATTAACTTTATCATTTGTAAACAAAATCACATAATAAAACTTCTCATAATTCTTTAGAAAAAAAATTTAATTTAAAATTTATTTAAAAAGTGGACTAAATTAAAGTCGTTATAACTCGGAATATTACTTATAGAATTTCATTTTTTTTTTCATTTAAATAAACAGAAATATATAAGTTTTAATTTTGATTCAGCATTTTTAAAAATATTAATTTATAAAAAAATTAAAAATATTTAACGAAAAAATTTTAAAAAAAGTGATGCAACTTCTATTAAAAAAAAAAAAAAATTATATTTTCAAAAGTAAATATTTTCTTCAAATATGCTGAATCGAAATTAAAGTAAAATAATTGAAAAAGATATGTTCCAAGTTTGAACCCGTTATCTTTAATGGTTCTTGAATTATAAGAATTTAAATACGAGAAATGTTGAAAAAACTTATCATGAAGAAAAACGCATTTTTACAAGAAGTCGTTTCCATGACAGCCATTGCTTGAAAGCTAAATTTTGAAAACAAATCAAAACTAAAAAAATAATATTTTTTGTTCTAATTCAGATAGAAACATGATTTAAATGTCATTTTAAGCAGGAAAAAACAGAAAAAATTTTAATGAAATAAAATATTTTTGCAAAATTTGAAGATTTTTGTGTCCCGGACCCCCTTAAGCTGAAAAATGTTACTAACTCTCATCATAACTTAATTAAATATAATTAATTCCTTCTTATTTCAATAAATGAAAATTAAAATCCTAGTGCTATATTCAGCTCGAGTTAAATAATTAAAATATGCATAAAGCACAAATAATTGTACAAAAATTACTTTTTGGTGCATAAATATAATATAAAGGTATTTAAAATATCTTAAAATACATCAGAAAACCCTAGAACACTTTCAACCATTACAAGGCCGTCTTCAGTAGGATTTAAATGTTATTATTATTTTCTTTGTGCTTATTCGAGAATTGTCCAGAAGAAAACATTGTAATTTAAATTTAAATGTTGTACGCCAGATGAGATGCCAGATAAAGATATATTATAATGCTAGCAAACCCCGCGGCTTTGCTCGCGTAATAGTTAAAATATGCCAAGTGATATTTGCATGACTATTTTTTATTAGAAGAACACTTTTTAAAATAATTCAAAAATTACAAATAAAGCCCCAGTTTGACTAAACTTCATTATAAAAGTGCAATAGACAGAAATGAGATTTTAATTAATAAGAAGAACTAAAACTAATTCCAATTAAATGATAATTTAGAGTGTATTTTGAGACTTTTATGCTCAGTATATTTGAAGTTTTGAATTTTTTAGAAACCATCTTAACACATTTGCATCTTAAAATTAACTGTCATGTCAAATTCCAAGCTTCTTGTCTAACAGTCTACCACCTCTCTGGTGTTAGTGGCACCAACATAAAATGCCGAAACAGAGTTGAAATACAATGTCTCGAAAAATGTTGAAACAGAGACTGTCACCATTAATTTGCCAACACTAAACCTTGAAATCGGTTGGTATTTCCTAATATTCTATAGAAAACGGAATTTAGATGTTTTTAAAGGCTTTCTTGCTGTTACTGCCAACCAGGTGGTAGTGACACCGGCATAAAATATAGCCCGTATAGGATCAGGGACTATCATCCTTGATTCGCAACCAATATCTTCTGTAATCGGTTTATTATTTCCTGCGATTCCATAGAAATCATAATTTAGGACTCTTTTGGAATGCTTTTCGCTGCTTCCCTTCGCCTCACCCCTTTTTAATTTCGAATTTATTTTTCACTGTTCTTAGAGGACATTTATATTTTATAAGAAACTACCGTGCTATATTTAAAGTTTTTAGCCTCTTCAGTACCGCAGAAATCGCAATTTAGAAAGTTTTTTGCTCCTGCAACTCTCGACATAAAATATAGGTTATGTTTGAGCATGTTCTATCACCATCAATTTGCAACCATTATATTTGAAATCGGTTTCGTATTTCATACGATTGCATAAAAATCGTAATTTAGAACGCTTATAGAACGTTTTTCGTTCACTTCATCCTTTTAAATTTGGAATTTTCTTTCGACAATTCTTAGAAAGCATTTGCATCTTTGAAGTAATTATCATTCCAAATTTAAAATGTTAGACCCCCTCAGTAACACAAAAAACGCAATTTAGAACATTTTTTGCTCCTGCAAACCCCCAGGTGGTAATGACAACAACGTAAAATATAGGCTATGTTGGAACGAGGACTGTCACCATCAGTTTGAAACAATTACTTCTGAAAATGGTTTTATATTTCTTGAGATTGCGTAGAAATCGCTATTTAGAACGTTTATTGAACGCTTTTCGTTCATTTTCACCCCTTTTAAATTTCAAAATTTTAAGGAATTCTTCTCAGAGAGTATTTACATCTCATAATTACCATGCCAAATTTCAAGTTACTAGCCCCTTCAGTATCACAAAAATCACAATTTAGAACGTTTTTTTTTTTTTTTTTAAATGCAACCGCAAGGTGGTAGTGACGCCGACATGAAATAGATCCTATATTGGAGCAAGTGTTGTCATCATCAATTTCCAACCATTACTTTTGAAATCGGTTGAGTACTTCTGAGATTGCGTAGAAAGCGCAATTCAGAACGTTTTTTAGAACTTTTTCGTCAATTTTCACCCCTTTTAAATTTCGAATTATTTAGGAATGTTCTTAGATATCATTTATATCGTATAAGTAACTACCATGCCTAGTTTCAATTTGCCAGCCCCTGCAATATTACAAAAAACGCAATTTAGATCGTCTTTTGCTCCTTCACCTCCTTTTTGGGTAGTGGCACCGACATGAAATACAGCCTATGTTGGAGCGAGGGCTGACACCATCGTTTTCACACCATTATTTTTTAAATCGGTTCAGTACTTCCTGAGATTGAGTAGAAATCGCAATTTAGAAAGTTTTTTAGAACGCTTTTCGATCATTTTCACCCCTTTTAAATTTCGATTTTTTAGGAAATGTTCTTAGAGATCATTTGTATCTTATAAATAACTGCCCTGCCTAATTTCAGGATTCTAGGTCCTTCAATAACATAAAAAATCGAAATTTAGAACGTTTTCTGTTTCTGCTACTCCTAAGTGGTAGTGGCACCGACATGAAATAGAGCCAATGTTGGAGTAAGGGCTATCATCATCAATTTCCAATCATTACTTTTGAAATAGGTTGGGTAAATTTCTGAGATTGCGTAGAAATCGCCATTTAGAACGTTTTTTAGAACTCTTTCCGCGCATTTTCACCCCTTTTAAATTTCGAATTTTTTAAGAAATGTTCTTAGAGATAATTTATATCTTATAAGTAACTATCATTCCAACTTCCATGTATCTGGGCCCTTCAGTAACACAAAAATCGCAATTTCGAACGTTTTTTTTTTTGCTCGTGCACTCCCTTTAGGCGTAGTGGCACCGACATTAAATGTAGCCTATATTGGAACAAGGGTTGTCACCATCATTTTGACACCATTATTTTTTAAATCGGTTTGGTACTTCTTGAGACTGCGTAAAAATCGCCATTTAGAACGTTTTTTAGAACGCTTTTTGCGCATTTTCACCCCTTTTAAATTTTGAATTTTTTAAGAAATGTCATCATTAGTATCTTATAAGTAACTACCATTCCAAATTTCATGTTTGTAGGCCCTTAAGTAACAAAAATCGCATTTTTAGAATGTTTTTTGCTCCTGCACCCCCTTTTGGCCAGTCGCATGGACATAAGATATAGCCTATGTTCTAAGTTGGACTAACACAATCATTTTGACACCGTTACTTTTGGAATAGGTTCAGTAGTTCCAGAGCTTACCTTCTACAAATAAACAATTTTTACCTCTTTATAATATTAGTATAAATAGATTATATCATTCCAGATAATATTATATCATTCATATCATGTAAGTGTCAGAAAATTTCGTGATAGAATTAAGGAACATGAAGCAGATCTCAGATTAAATAGCCCCCATACTGAATTATCAAGATTAGCACAAACTCAACCTATAAAAGTAGATTTTAATAAATCAAAAGTTATCTTTCGTACAAATAATTACCAGGAAGCCATCATAACAGAATCAATTGAAATAATTGCTAATAAAGATACAGCTTGTAACGATACACTGTCATACGATATCTATGGTGTATGGAGATATTTGCTGCATAATAGATGAAAGCTCGTTTTGTTGAAAATTTGAATAACTTTATTTGGCATCTCACCTGACGTACAACTTTTAAATTGAAATTACAATGTTTTCTACTGGACAATTCTCGAATAAGCGCAAAGAAAAATAATAGCAACATTTAAATCCTACTGAAGACGGCCTTGTAATGGCTGAAAACATTCTAGGTTTTTCTGATGTATTTTGAGATATTTTAAATTTGTATTTTAAATGTCTTTATATTATATTTTATGCACCTAAAAGTAATTTTTACCCGACTGCCAAGAAGGGTTATGTGTTTCACGAGTATCTGGGTATGTGGATTTCTTTATACCCTCGAAACATCCCAACGGTTGGATGGATTTCAATAAATGGGGTCTCTATCGATTTGTCTTAACCGTCCGATGGTTATAGGCTAGTTTTTGTTTTTATAAATTCAAAATGGCGGCCGTAAAATACAAAATGGCGGTAGACACGAAAAAAAATTTACACACCCTATTGAATTTCATATCGTTGGATAGGTCTTCCAAAATGAAGACGATGTTTCATTGGCTATTTTACAGTCAGAAGCTCCGTTTAAATATTACACAACCTGGAAGTTGTGTAGGTAGGATCTCTAGCTTTACTGCAACTCTAACCTTCACAGACATCTATAGGCCTCATCAAAACTGTGTTTATAGATAGGAACTAACAATTAAACACAACTTAAAAGTCATCAATGCAAGTAAATAAAAAAAATAGGTAAGATAAAAAAAAATAGTTTAACATTGATTAATTGATTATTTGATTAATAATTAATTAGTTCGCTTTTTACGCAGTCGGGTTTTTTGATTTTTAAAATTTAATTTTTACTTGTTGTACAATTATTTGTGCTTTATGTATATTTTAATAATTAATTTCTGTTTTGCTTTTTTCCATAATGGAACAGCTTCTGAAACATGATAGGTTTGATGTGGATCCCGCATCTTTTAGAGCAGAGTCTGAATTAAAAAAAAAAAAAACTTGAAGCACGTTTTTAAATTCTTCCCCACAAGTGCGAAGGCGACTAACAAAAAATTCACAACTTTTACGTAATTTTTTATTTTTAAATGTTTACGAATATGTTAATAGTTCTGAATCTTATGATAAGGATTATTAGATTTGTGTTCAAATTAAAAATATCTAATACAAATAAATAATTAAAAAATGATTTAAAATATTGCCATTCACATAGAATTAATTCAGCGGTGCCAAACATCATAGTAATTATTTCATCATCTTAAAAGTATTTGTATTTTCCATGAAAAGACATTTTGCCTTTTTTTTTCTTTATAATAGGGAATTACCAATAGTACAATTGTTAAATTAGTAAATTTAAAAGTTAATTTTAATGTAGGGGAGACTAGGGACGGTTGACCATATGGGAGGCTTGACCCACCCATCAATTTTCATATTTAAAAGCATTTCAGAGTTTTATCAATAGGTATCAACCAAAACTATTGGAGTGATCAAACAACAGTCTTTGTTTCATACAGCTAATCGAAATATGTGTGGAAAAATCAATTGTGAAACGTTTTCAACTTAAAAGTTTTGTTTTTTAGAAATATTTTGTAAGCTTTTTTCACATAAAATATATAATAGAAATTTAAGTAAGTAGATTTTAAGTAATGCAGAAATATCGAGCTTTTATCCCAGGCATAAAGATTGTACAGTAAGTTAGACTTAACTTAACAATGTGGTAATGTTTAGTAAAGGTCTATGTAGGGAGGTTTAACCCAGTCAATGTGAGGGAGGGTTGACCAGATGCTCAAGGCTTCCTTAATTAAGTGGTTTTGGAAATATTTTTATTATACACTGTGCATAATGAAAAGTTAATAGTATATATATATAAAAGAATGTAAATTTATTCTGTAAAGCTTCAGTAAAATGGTGTGATGGAAAAGAAAATGTTTAAAACTGACTATAGAAAAATGTCAAAAATTGCTAGAAAATGGGAAAGTGGATAGGAACTTTTTTTCCATTTAAATATTGCTTACAATAGGTAAATAGAAACAGTGGGAAAGACTAGAAAAGACTAGAAAAGATGAAAGCAGAGTCTTAACCCTTTGAGGGGCAGTGGCATATTTATAAAACCACTTAATTTTAATTCCGAAACATCACAATGGCACCAAAATTTTGCTAAAATCTTTTTTATTTAGTATGTATGTGAAATATAGCCTTTTTTTCTTATTTCGGAATAAATTTGTTCGTAAATTCTGGTGCCAATCATTTATTTCAACATTTTAGTACTGTAAGTATTTCGCCCCTTAAAGGTTTAATTCATGTGAATGATAAGTTAAGTGTTTATGCGGTTGCAAAAGAACACATCATCGATCGAAAAACTTTAGGAAGGTATGTAGAAAAAATTCAACAGGGTGAATACAGTGAGATGAAGCCAAACTATTTGACAACTAGAGTTGTCAGATCGAGTGTCACAAAAATGTAACAAGGAGATAAAAAAAAAAAAAAGCGGGACAGTGGCTCCTAAATCCGGACATAATAACATGAAAACGGAGCCTGTCTCTAACAGAATACTGCCTTAAACGTTAAAATTCCATTTTCCTTGCTGTACAATTATACCTGCTCAGACAAAATCCTGTTTAAAACAAATTTTTTTCTCCCCTGACTTGTAATTGCGCCTTAACAGGTTTGTTTAAGCCTCATATTTAAAAAAAATATTTTTTATAATAATTAAAACTTGTAGAATAAATGCATGGAAATTATTCCAGAGGGAAACATTCGCCTTGGATACAATATTTCAAATGAAAATCAAATTTCAAAGTAATTGCTTAATAGGTGCAAAAACCGACATAATGAAAAAGATTCCAAACCGGGACTCGAACCCGGGCCATCAGTATAGCGCACTGACGTTCTACCGACTAAACCACTTGGAACGATACCCAGCAAGGAAAATTTCTCACTATTATATGTTGGCAAGGCTTGCCAACATGTAATAGTGAGAAATTTTCCTTGCTAAGTATCGTTCCAAGTGGTTTAGTCGGTAGATTATATGTTGGCAAGGCTTGCCAACATGTAATAGTGAGAAATTTTCCTTGCTGGGTATCGTTCCAAGTGGTTTAGTCGGTAGAACGTCAGTGCGCTATACTGATGGTCGCTTGCCAACATATAATAGTGAGAAATTTTCCTTCCTGGGTATCGTTCCAAGTGGTTTAGTCGGTAGAACGTCAGTGCGCTATACTGATGGCCCGGGTTCGAGTCCCGGCTTGGAATCTTTTTCACTATGTTGGCCTTTGCGCCTATTAAGCAATTACTTTGAAATTTGATTTTCATTTGAAATACTGTAGAATAAAGTTATTTTGTTTCTTTTTAACTGATTTTATTTCTCTTCACAAACAGTGCAATATAAAACAAAGTGGGTCAAGCCTCCCATATAGAGGGTCAACCCTCCCATATATGGGGAGCCTTGACCCATTATTTTTTCATGATTAAAATCAATCATTTTTTAAATTTCTTATATGTTACACTTATGTACCAATTTTATTTTGATAACTGATTGTATAACGAATAAAATGATATATAAAACTTTATTATGCGTTCAATATTTAAAAAATAAAAAATTATTTTGTAAAAAGTGGGTCAACCCTCCCTAGTCTCCCCTAAAATTAAATGAAAAAATAGAACATATTTAATAAGCAATAATAAAATGTAATTGAAAATTAACTAATGTAGTTATCATTTTCCTTGGTAGATGACACACTATAAGATCAATATTTGTTGTGTTATCTATATCTAGTCTAGGCCAATATAATCAATATTAAGATGAAATATTACCCCAATACTTGTGTATTTTTAAGTTGTCTGTATGTACCATATTTTGCCTTTTCAATACTAGTATATCTGAAATATTGGCATTTCCTTTGCAGGTATTTTCAGTACAAATCCGATATTTAACCATCATTGCTATTTCATTATAAGTATTTCCGGTGAATGCAATATTGACACAATATTGGGCCTCAGGGAAGTCAAGGAATTTTATTAAAATTATGATAATAGGAATTTTAACTAATGTCTAAAATTCAATTTTTACTTTCTTCTATCTTCAATAGAAGAAAGTATTGTAATCGAAATTTTTTTCGACTTCCGGTTTTCGACGGATTTACATGTTTTAGGGGTCAGAGATTCCAAAAAACATGTTTATAAAAAATGTCTGTCTGTCTGTCTGTCTGTCTGTCTGTCCGTCTGTCTGTCGCCATTGTACCATCAAAAAGTGTATGAAGTTATGCATAGAATTAAACCAAAATTTTATTTTAAGTTTTTGGCTATGGCAAGCAGGTCCTCCTGGAATTTGGAAAAAATTCGCCGGTAGGGGGCGCTGATATAGCAAGTTTTGTGCGATTTTGAATATTGTACCATCCAAAAGTGTATGGAGTTATGCATGGAATTGAACCAAATTTTTATTTTAAGTTTTTGGATATAGCAAGCAGGTTCTCCCTGAATTTGGAAAAAATTCGCCAGTAGGGGGCGCTGTAATAGCGATTTTCGTGCGATTTTGAATGTTGTACCATCCAAAAGTGTATGAATTTATGCATAGAATTAAACCAAATTTTTATTTTAAGTTTTTGGATATGGCAAGCAAGTCCTCCCTGAATTTGCAAAAAATTCGCCGTTAGGGGGCGCTGTAATAGCAATTTTTGTGCGATTTTGAATATTGTACCGTCGAAAAGTGTATGAAGTTATGCATGGAATTGAACCAAAAAAATTTTTTAAGTTCTTGGCTATGGAAAGGAGGTCCTCCCTTAATTTGTAAGAAAATCGCCCGTAGAGGGCGCTGTAATAGCGATTTTTGTGCCATTTTTGCGCCATTTTGAATATTGTACCATCGAAAAGTGTATGAAGTTATGCATAGAATTAAACCAAATTTTATGTGTTTGTTTTTGGTTATGTCACGAAGGTCCTCCCTGAATTTGGAAAATTCTGCCGGTAGGGGGCACTATAATTGCGATGTCTGTACCATTTTCATTATTGTACCATCGAAAAGTGTATGAAGTTATCCATATAATTGAACCAAATTTTGTGTGCATGTTTCTGGCTATGGCAAACAAGTCCTCCCTGAACTTGAAAAAATTCCGCCAGAAGGGGGCGCTATAATTCCAATCTCTGTGCCATTTTCATTATTGTACCATCGAACAACGTATAAAATTATGCATACAATTGAACCAAAATTTTTGTGCTTGATTTTGGCTTTGGCCAACAGGTCCTCCTTGAATTTGGAAATATTGCGCGGTAAACTGTGCTAGCGATTTTTGTATACTTTTCTTGATTTTTCGTTGTTCTATTGTGCATCGGCGGCTCATGCAGCGGCGGGAACTCGCTACCTGCTAAGCCGGCTATTCGCAAACAGCTGATAACAACAAAATAAGGAAAAATTAATAATTTTAACAAATATCATGATATAGATTAACTCGTTTTTAGTCCGTTTAATTGACTTGAGCAGAAATTTAAGATGAAAATCAAAGTTGGTATAGTATTGAACTAATAATATTGAAGTATTAACATGTGTAACTAGGTTTTGAAATATTAAGATGTATAAGATAGAAGAAAGTTTTGGGATTGGCACATCCAACTAGTTTAGAAAACAATTAGCTGCGTTCAATGCATTTGGTTATTGTATATACAAGAAAAGTACATATTTTTGTAAATTCTCTCCAAAAGTTTATTTATTTATTTATTTATTTTTTTTCAAAAAATGATATTTCCTTTCTTTTTTATATATTTGCAACTTATGAGTATTGGTGCAAGAAAATTTGACCTTCGTAGGGGTGATGACATTCTAGTGAAATGTTTATATCATAAGAATTATTTTATGCCAAAAGGTTATTTTTGATAATATAGTTATCATACGGACACCATTAGGGAAAACCGAAATAACCTCAAGAAGTCTGGAGCATTGCCCATTCAGATAAAATTTTCCACCTGTGATTTCAAAGAACGTATCTCACGACCTCTGATCTTGAATATAAAAGATGAATAAAGTAATATGCTTTGATTTAAAAATACTAGGAGGTCCAACTTGAACTTCCAGGGTTACAGAATATATGTGAAAACCATTTTTTCTTGTAATTGAAAACTCTAATAGATTTTTTGCATTTAATATCGTCTTATTAGATTGTCCATTAACAACATCAAAAAACATTTTTATATTGTGTTGAAGGCCGGTGTTGTATTATGCAGTGAAATCGCGTAAAACTTCAATAGTTCCTCTCTCATTAAAACCAAAGAAATATTTATTAAAAATAAGATTTTCAAATAATAATGTTCTGTATTATATGAGTTTTCAGAACAAATAAGGGTGCAAAACAGCTTTTATGCATTAGTAGTAATAGATAAAGCCCGGCTGTTATCTCACTGAATTAAAGTCATGTAAAAGTTCTGTTCTATTTCAGCCCAATTTACTCTCCTAAGTCAAGAGTAAATTTTTCCTTCCTTCACTTTCACAGTGGAAATCAGATTCTCCGCTCGGGACGAATTCTCTATACTCGACCAGAAGTCGCTATCTGCCTGGGTTGGACTGCGCTCTTCAGTGATAGAAAGTAACAAAACTTACCGGCTTTCAACGAAATCAGACTTCGGATGACCTGATGAAAATAAATCTTCTTCTGACTTAAGAGTCCGTACCTTCAACCGAACTGGAATCTCAATTCCATTCAAAAACTATCTAAAAATGCTCCTGCATTTCTTTATATTATCTTAGCATTTCCGAAGAGAACAAAGGTTGTTTCTCCTATCCACTTAGATCACTAGTACGTGATGTCATTAACAAAATTCAATCTTATAGGACGACAGAAGGATGTGTGACCTCATCATGGAAAAAGTTTCAGTTTCAAATGCGGGGATCTGTGGGTGGTCTCACGGCGGGATGAAAGAGAGGTTTCTCCGCCTTACAAATAGAAATAGACTTCACATTGGTGTAATCTAGGATGAATGGTTACGATCGATCGAATCGTTTCAAGTTTTGCGGCATACTTCTGGACTTAGCTAAAATTTCTAGCAGAGTTTATTTTACATGGGTTTTTTTTTTCATGCTGGGTTCTGATCTGTATTTAGAGGTTTCTAAGTGAGATATAGTAGATATCTCACAATATGAACAGTATCAATTGTTTATTCAAATAAAGTTCTAAAATTTATTAAAAGTGATACTTTTGTATTAGCCTACATAAAAATTTGCTTTAAATAGCATATTTTTCAGCTATACCCAGCCACTGTCAGAATTCTGCAAAAGTCTCAATTCTTATTTGTTTTTCCTTTTTTTTTTTAAATATCATTGTACAGCTATGGCAGAAGATAGGAGTTCTGTTTTGTAACATTTCTGGAAAATGACTTCGAACAGAAAGCGAGGACAGACAAAGTGCATCCCGCTGATTATTTATGTTAACTAATACTTGACCGTGCAAAGGCTTCTAAATATTTCTCCTTATACCATACCCCATCAATAACAAATCAGTTTCCTTTCAAACTGATTTTTAAAGGATCGTAGACATTCTAGAAAAAACTTAGACTACATTCTTGTTTCTCTCGCAAATAGCAAATTTCTTTTTTCATATTACAATTTATGAATAAATAAAATTTTCACTTTGAGCCTGACACCAAAAATGGTAAAAAAAATAGATCCGGATATGGGCCGGTCGACACAGTCGACCTCAGGTCCACGCACTCAACCCGCCTCGTCTCTGCTGTGGACACATCTCGCTTCTAGGTAATGTAATATAGGAATTTTATTAAAATCTGTTATAGACCGGGAGACGTCAGCACAGACAATCACCTCATCGAGTTCACGGCTGAAATTCCAGAATTAGTTAAAACTCAATTCGCATATTAAAACGCAATTGGTCTGCCAAGTCATATAACTTGGTGAAAAACACCTGAAAACCCGATTTTAGCGGTTAACTCGTAGGTTTACCATTCTGTTTTCCTGCACGCAAAGGTATGAAAACATGGAGGACTGGGAGCAGGAAAACACAATGGTAAACCTACGAGTCAACCGCTAAAATCGTGTTTTCAGGTATTTTCCACCAAGATAGGACTTGGCAGACCGATTGCGTTTTAATATGAGAATCCAGTTTTAACTAATTCTGGAATTTTAGCCGTGAACTCGATGAGATGATTGTTTGTGCTGCCACCTTCCTGTCTATTATACCATCTGGAAAAATGTTAGCGTATGGTGTTAAGTAAGTTCAAAGCAATATGTAAACGTTTTTTAACACTTCTTTTTTTAACAAAAAATTTAGTACTCAAAATGCACGTTTCTCGGTGAAGAATTCTTTCCGTCTAAACATACAGTTCTTGGGAATCTATAACTATATTACTCGAAACTAGTCACTTATTTTAAACATTTCTTCTTTTTTTTTACTTTCCGAACACATTTTGTAAGGAAAGTACTGCAATCATGATGTATATGTGTGTGTGCTATAGCTTCCAAACAGTATTTCGATTTGAGCTCCAATTTGGCGAATACTTTATAGATCACTGACAAATCAGCCGATGGATTAGGTATTTAATCCATTTTTTAATCATTTTGTGAACGATTCTAAAGAGACAATCACGAAGAAAAGGGGATGGTGTATAAGTGATAAACATTGCATGATGAAAGAAATGTGTGTCGGCTTCAGATTTTGTTTTAGTAGACTTTGTATTCTCACTATGTTATGTAGTTAAAAAACAGTGAAGGTTTTACCGGATGGTCCTAAAATTGACTAACAGATTTTAAATTTCAGTAATTTGCAAATGGTGACAGCTACTTAAAAAATTATTGCAGGACGGTTGAGTTAGACTTCAGGAGCTTTTTATTGCAATTCTCGATTTTAATTTAAAAGAAAAGCGATAGATGGCGCTGCTAGCAATAGGCGCTAAACTGAAGCCCGATTTTTGACCTCTCTCTTTTCTCAGTATTGATGCGATTATACATATATGTAGAGGTTCTCAGTCGCTTAGCAATTTTATTCTTAGGGATCAACTGCATATATTTAACCTCCTTCTTTCCCAACAGTACTCAGAGAAGAGGGAGGCCAAAAATCGGACCCTTATTTAGCGCCTATTGCTTGCAGCGTCATCTATCGCTGCTACTTTAAACTAAAATCGAGAATAATAGTAAAGAATCTCCAGAGATCTTACATAACCCTCCTGCGATAATTTGTTTAATAGCTGTTACCATTTACAAGTTACTGATTTTTAAAATCAGCCAGACCATTTTAGGACATCCGGTATCTGTATGTATTTTATATTTGATTGATTTCTTACTTTATATTTGATTGATTTCTTACTTTATATTTGATTAATTTCTTATTTTATATTTGATTATTTTTATCTTATTATATCAAAATACACATAATTCCCTTTCCCCCCCCCCCATTTCATAGGAGCAGTTCTGTGTGAAGAACGCAGAATCTCTGTTCGAAAAGTATCAGTCCCGGTTACATCATACCATGCTCATCTTAGCACTCACGGCGAACGTTGTTTCCGGAGTGTCGGCCATACTTCTCTGGAGTTTTTTCACAGACGTAAGTGTTCCTCTCTTCCTAAAACACAAGTATATAGAGTGACCCCGCAGTAGTTGATTAAATTTTTGAAATATTGCGCCATTTCAGGCGGAAATGAGTTTTATACGTGGCACTAGACATAATATTTTTGTCTGGATGTTAGTGCACCTGTTGTCACATTGTTGTCAACTACCTGCTGTAAGACGAGCCATTTTATGAAATTTTTTTATTAGTAAGTGTGAAAATTCAGTTTTTGATTAGTTGGAGACAATTGTGATAAGTTAAATTAATTTGAAGCAAACATTATTCTTTGCACTCTTTATACAGTTGGCAACAGTTTAAATTAATTAAATCAACACCATCTCTCTATTTAAAAAAAAAAAAAGTAACTTAAGCTGTCACCGCCGCCGCCGGTTTTGAATTTTTTGTACCGGAGATTTTTCTTCGTTAATATTAAGAAAAATATTGCATACAATTGTATGAAAATCGGTGGTATTATAGAAAAATGTTTGATGAACACGCTGATGCAGGCAGTTTTCAAATCGAAGAATTATTTTAAGAAATATTTAAGGCTAAAGTTGGATAAAATCGTTCCATTAAAAATGTTTTATAGGAGCAAATACTATACATGAGAATTTAATCATTTTTAGATCATTTTATGCGTTAGAATTTTCCGGTGTGCAGACTGTATTTATTTTTTTAATTTGACTCGTTTTTTGAGGTTTTATTTCTATTTTAAATTCAAATTTTCATCATTTCGAGAGATATTTTTTACATATTTTAGAAAATTGTATTAAACTGTTGCCAACTGTATAAACAGCACAAACAATAATGTTTGCTTCAAATTAAAAATGTATTTACACGTGACTATTATAAACAGAAAATATAAAAAGCAGGAACTCATTGAAAATTACGTCATAAAAACTATATTTACACGTGAATTTTAACAGGGAAAGAATATTGTAAAATAATAAATTCATTAACATGCGTTAGAAGTCTTAAATAGAGGAAATTACGTCACATTTACGTCACATTACACTTATTACGTAAAATGAACAAAATATTGCAAAACAGTTTAAATTTTAAAATTGCGCGAGATATTTATTTGATATTGTAAGATGATCTTTTCAACTATTTTTGTTAGGACAACACAAATAATATTTATTTTCTAACAAAAGTATTTTCACGTGAATATTAAAAAGAGAAAGAATAGTTTGGTCAAAATTATGTCAGATTAAAAACAATTCATTTAAGATGTCTTATTTAAAAGAACTTTCTTTTCGCTTTGTTAAAAAATACCGGGAGACAAAGACCATTTTACTTAATTCATTTTTTATTAGCTTATTTTGAAATTTTTAACTGATTTTATTTAATCAAAGACTGAAAGAGCCATTGTATCTTTTAAGGGCAGCTTATTTGGCCTTAAAATTCCCCAATCAAAGAGAAATGAATAGAAATTTATAGGGAAATCGCTACTGTTTTTTAAATTATAATTCAATCTTCCGAAATCCTTTTAAAGCCAATCAAATTAGCGTGTTTTTAGAGTCTGCGGTGTCTGAACGGGGGTTGGTGATCGTAGCTCGAAGGGGAGCAGCGCTCCCTAGTTTATTTAAACTTTCGTTGCTATTTAATTTCAGCAGATATCATTTTTGTCCATTATAGAACATTGATTAAGGGTTGTAGCAATCATGTTAGTTTACTTCTAAAACTTAAAAGGAAGAAAATATTAAAAAAAAACAAAACCCGCAGTACAGTCGGCCCCGCTTAATTGCATACATTTGGTTCCACTGAATTGTATGCAATTAAGCGGGTTATGCATTTAAGCGAAGGCAGGAATTAATATTTTTAGTCAGTATAGGTTATAATTTGATTTTATACTACAGATATGATAAATATTAATGGACAATAACAATTTACGCATTAATTTGAAAATTAATTATTGTAATAATAATTTTAATCAATAATTTATTGTCACTCTATATATAATGATATATATACCAAACTATAATATATTATAATACTAGTTACGTTACATGGTTTAGTTTTTTTCATTATAATTTATGTGATTTAAATGAAAATTAAAAGGAAAGTAAAAAAAAAAATGTTTTTAAATCATACCTTTGAAAGTAAATAAATTTCTGCAAAGATTCATTTTATTTTTTATTATTTGCCCATTGATTTTCATTTGTAGCCTACAAAAAATCTTTATAGTAGTTTGTTTTTTCCTATTTCGGACACTCCATTTCTCCACTTCCGGCGCTAAATATTGTTCTTTTATTCTCTTGACCGGCCCCACCAGTGGCCGAGAGGTTCTGCTCTCGAAGCTGGTAGACGGGAGGTGCTGGGTTCGATCCCAATCGCGCCCGTCGGCCTAATCGTTCGGAGTTTTCGTGGTTTTCTTCGAGCCTTGGTTCTCCAAGCGTTAATACGGATTAGGTTCCCTTAGAAAGACCCCCCCACGAAGGGCACTCCCCCCTCGGGCCTATATCCCTAGTGTAGATAATCGGCCGTCACAAAATCAACCATCAACCAACTATTCTCTTGACCGTCCCTATTGTATTTTCCCCCAGTTCCAGGATTTTCAAAGAAGAACCACCAGCATCTTGAGTCGCAATATGTATGACAAGCTAGAAAATCACACCTGCTCAAAATCAACACTCACATGCCCTTCCAAGAATAAAGTCTATTCTTTTACGAAGATTTTTGCTCTTCAGTTTTAAAGATAACAAGCCATTATCACAAAAAAAATAATAATAGTTATGTTTTTAATTTCTTCCCATTCATCGCCTTCACAGGAATTCACAAAATCCGGATTACTAGGGGGCCCCACCAGTGGCCGAGAGGTTCTGCTCTCGAAGCTGGTAGACGGGAGGTGCTGGGTTCGATCCCAATCGCGCCCGTCGGCCTAATCGTTCGGAGTTTTCGTGGTTTTCTTCGAGCCGTGGATCTTCCATGCGTTAATACGGATTAGGTTCCCTTAGAAAGACCACCACGGAGGGCACTCCCCCCGGGCCCATATCCCTCGTGCAGATAATTGGCCGTCAAAAATCAACCCAACCCAACCCAACCCGGATTACTAGATTGGTTTGGTTTGGTTTGTTTTTTGACGGCCGATTATCTACACGAGGGATATAGGCCCAAGGGGGAGTGCCCTCCGCGGGGGTCTTTCTAAGGGAACTTAACCCGTATTTACGCATGGAAATCCACGGTTTCGAAGAAAACCACGAAAACTCCGAAACGGCTAGGACGACGGGCGCGATTGGGTTCGAACCCAGCACCTCCCGTCTACCAGCTTCGAGAGCAGAACCTCTCCGCCACTGGTGGGGCGATTACTAGATTGGAGATATTTTATGCGATTAACCGGGATTGTTATGCGATAAAACGGGTATATTTAACATTAACCTTATGGGGACCGTTTCTGTTCCACGGTATTCTATGCATATAAGCGGGGTATGCAATTATCCGTCACCCGATTAAGTTGGGGCTGACTTACTGGCTTTATTTGATCAACTACTGGAGGGGTCACCCTACAAGACTAAAAATAAGTATTAAACTGAAAAAAGTTTTGTTTTAGTCTCCGGTACGGTATGTTATTTCTTTCTCCCAGCTTATTTTGTGTCCAAAAAATAACGTTACCTTACAGAAGCTAGCCGTAAAACAAAGCATTACGATTAAATACTCTTTAGCAATTTTTTAAACTTCTAAGCATCGCACATTTTCAATTTTTATACCGTCATATTGGAAAAGAAAAGTTCTTTTAAATGCATTTTGTTTGAAAACTGTATCTCCATTTATTTTTGAAATATTAATTTTTTTTGTAGTTTTTGGAGCCATTTACTTAATATTGGCAACGGAAGAACTCCATTTCTGTAGAAAGTAAAGGAAAAATAGTTTTAAATTAGTAATTATATATTTTTGTTGCCATTTTCTCGTAACAACCGAAAGAAAATGTAATTAAAATACGTGCTATTTTGAAAAAAATATAAACGAATGATTTCTATTAAAACAATGGAGCTATTATATACTGTATTTAATTGTAAGTATCTATGAATCATTAGATAGCCGGGTTTTTTTTTCGATTTTCTTGAATGACACGGAATTTTTTGCTGCATTTGTGCATTATTTCGCGATAGTGATGCGCTATGCATGCTTTACTGTAGATGTTTAAGAGTAGATCGTAAATGTGGAATTCTTAAGCGGATGCGAAGGACGTCATTTTACATAAAATAAAGCGTGTGCTTTAAGTCTTAAAATTGGAATATGTTTTGTACTGCAGCAGAGTCCCGCTTAAACGAGTTATTTTCTTCTGATGGACTGGTGGCCTCTATTATTATGAAACAGCCATTATAAATGAAGTGTTAGATGAAGATGAAAGGAGCAGCCGTAAAAAAAAAAAATATGGCCATTTTTTCCCCTCATTCTGACCAGAAAATCAGAGTTTTAACTTTTTATGGCTGCTCTTTCATCTTCACCTAACATTTCATTTATAATTGCTGTTTCATAATAATAGAAGCCAACAGTCCACCAGAAGAAAATGAAGTAATGGAAATGCCGGGGGCGACACTAAATTCTGAAAAAGCAGAATTCCGCTCCATTTTTCGACTGCAATTCGAGTTTTATCCTAAAATTAATATTACAATATATAAATATGGCGTGAGCACAGATCTCGATTTTGAAAAATTTACTCCCTTTTTTTACGCTTGGTAAAACACGCAATCAAGTGAATTTATTAAAAAATACGTAATTTTTGTTCTAAATTAAATTGCCTTTTTAAGATTTATAAATTAATTTCTCAGTGTTTAACCGTAAATTAATTACTATTAAAGTATTAATTGATTAAAGCAATTAAAAAATATATTACACTCATCGTTTTTTAATTATAACTTATTTTACACTTTTTAGCTTTTAAAATGTTTCATTATTGCAGTTTCAGAGGCATTTCGCCTATTTTGGCGAGCATATTTTGGCAAATAATTAAATCCATTTTTATTTTAACTGGTATTGTGCACGTTAGACAGAATGTTTGGCGATTAATCACCTGTGGAGGGTTAAAGAGACAATTCCTTAAAATTAATGTATCAATTTATAACTAATTTCTAAAAATAATAAAATGTTGTACTGTAATCGAAAACACACCTGTGAACTTAATTTTTATAATTCTCGCCTATCAAGATGTTGGTCAAAATCGTTACGAAATTCCATCTTTACATGCAAATAATAGGTTGAGTTAAATAAAGGAATGTAAAAATAGGCGATTTCTTATAAAACTTATGAGAATCACTTGAAACATCAAAACTTAATATTTGTTAAAAGTTGTAAAAATACATTTACAAGGCAAATAAATAACTTTGCTTATCCAGATCGACATGCTTCATCACTCTGACGGCGTCATTTTCAAGATTTATACTTATATATAAAGTATATGAAGCATTCTCACAATCTTTTGACTTTTATGTCCCTGAATAATAATTTTTATTTCAGTACATTTTTTTTTTGTGTGTGTGTGTGTGTTTTTATTTCATATACTGGGGAACATCCCATTGCATGATTGCATAACAATATTAACGAGATAAATAAGTTTTGGACGATGTTGGGTGTCCAAATACCAGGAAAACTCCTATACCGTCCCGTGTCCCTGATGCTGATTTTTAAGTTTGGAGCTGTCTGTATAAAATTGTTTCAATAAAAGTAATTCGATGTAATTTCTTTCCGAAACTGGGGCAATTGTTTTATATAAATATGTAGCAAAAAATTAACCTCCACACATTTTTACGGTTGATATTATTTTTTGAACTCTGTCCCTGGGTTTTTCATCCTTACCGTTCCTCTTGCTAAATTTATACAGAAAATCACTTCAGATGCAGCCACAGAATTTTTTTCAGGTTTTTTCTCGTGCAGAAGTATGCTAGAGAAAGAATGTCTAAAATTCTTTGACAGAAAATTTGCTGCAGAATTTAAATCAGCATTTAAATATCAATTTCAAGATCGTGGCTTTATTGGTAGTCTTACCCCAAAGTTTATTCCTGCACTTTTCGACGTAAATTTAAAAAAAAAAAAAATATTTAATCCAATGCTAACAACTGTTTCTTAAAATCAATGAACATTGTAACTATCACTTAGTCTTAACATGATTTTCCTAACAATAGGTGGTAATTTTCCTTGCCGTCCCATCCTTACCCTCCCTTTTTTTCCCATTTTGTCCCTTTTTTCCTATAACGTCCTTTTTTTTTTTTTTTTTTTTTTTTTTTTTTTTACCTTACCGTCCCTTCTTTAAGACAATGTTATACAAAAATTCTGTATTAAAAGTACTCCATTTTTATAATTTCTTATTTGAATGTCCTGTGGGTACTATGCCAATTCATTATAAGTAAAAATTTAGAAGAAAATAAAAAAGTTATAGTAGTAAAATGGTAAGGAAAATTAAACTCGCAAGTTTAACATAAACCTCAGTTAAATAAAAAATAAAAAAATCGCTGCTGAACACTTTTTCTTTATTTTGAATCATTAAGGCATTCGTCTATCAGATTAAAATATTATTTTAGCAAGTTTAATTTCACCAGATTTTTATTCCCGAAAGTCAAAAGATTGTGAGAATGCCCCATATATATATAGAGAGAGAGACAGAGAGTACATAGATATAGATATATATAGATAAAGAGAGAATAGATACTGATATATATAAAGAAAGTATAAACCTTAAGAATATCGCCGTCAGAGCGATGAAACATGTCGATCTGAATAAATAACAGTATTTATTTGCCTTGTAAATGTATTTTTAACACGTTTGGCAAATATTAAGTTAGTTTGGACGATTTCTTTCTAATCTCAGTTTAAATAAATTCAAATCGCGGTTTACTGAAGCTGTGAAATAACATCTTGTTCGATTCAATATATAAAACCTAGTCCAGAAATCAGGAAGGGAGAGCGAGTAAAATAATAGTTTATTAGGCACCACATTCACATAAAGATATTAAATACAGGCTAGTCAGTATAAGATAAAGCACATCTTCCAAAATTTTTAATCAAGATCATTTTTAAATTCTCATACAGAACCATGTTTTTTCCAAAAGGAGCATTGCTTTCAAAAATAAAAAATTTTACGTAATTTAATAAGGAAATTATATTATTATGTAAAATACTGTCATAAAAAACAACATTAAATAACTTCAAAATCATAATATATTCTCCATAAGAAGTAAAAAAATATATACAGTAGAATCTCACTTATCCGAAACTCTTTTAACCGAAACTCTCGATTAACCGAAATCCATTTTTAAAGTTTTTTTTACTACCACATTCCTTGTGTGCAAAATCCATTTTGAAAGCTTTTTTTTTTTTTTTTTAACTATCATATTCCTTGTGTGCAAGCGGTCCTTTCCGAACTACGAGTACATATGAATATTTTCGATCCCCTTTCTTAGAGTTCCTTTGAATTTAACTTGAGCTCCAGTAAGCTGCGAAGTGGAACCAAGAAAACGAACAAATTATCAATTCTGAAGCTTTTGAATGTTTGGTATGGCTGGAGCAGCTGGAAAGACTGTAATACTCGTATACTAATAATATTAAAAAACTTTTTGATAGAGCTTGAAAGCAAAGGTAATCGAAACTGCAACAAACAAAACATTGTTTAAAACCCTTGTGAAATATGTAAAAGGCACTCATAATTAAAATTCAGATAATTTATTCTTGTTTCTATTTTGCTATTGCTTTATTTTTATTAAGCACTTGTTACCATAATAAGAAATTTCACATATATTTCTATTTAATCTTAAAATTGAAGCATTCTCGATTATCCGAAAATTTCGATTTTCCGAAAGCTGATCGGTCCCAATTACTTCGGATAATCGAGGTTGTACTGTACTTTCAAAGGTGACATTTTTAATATTCCAGCACACTACGCCATAAAAGGGGGTAGGGGGTTCTATTTTGTGCCAATATATTAAGAAAGAGAAAACAACGTTTAAAAACACACATACAAGTACAAGTATGTATAAAACGCACACAACTGTTTCGAATCCCCTAAGGCTTCATCATCAGTGCTTAAAATTAAAGATAAAATAAAAGTAAACTGTAGATTAAAGGGGGTGGGGAGACAGAGAGCCAGAGAGGTGTACCCCGCAGCTCAACTTTCGCCGCTGACAGTATCGAACATAAATTACACATTTCATTAAATATCACAGAAGTAATTTATTAAGAGAAAATCTACTACATCCGTTCATTCCATCACTGTTATCTAGAATGAATATCCATCGTTAAAATGTGCAACCACAAATAATAATGAACAATAAAATCAAAATGTCCCCATAGAATTAAAGCAAAAAAAAAAAGCATGTATTCATTTTTAATTTTTTTTTATGTATAACTTTAAATTTCTTTATTCAAAAATTGATCCTAAAACATACACCAAACGGCGCATTAAATATCAGAGAAATTTCAATGCCTTAGTAATTCAGACTACTTATAAAAAAATTACATTCATTATTTGTTTTTAAAACATGAATGAAATAAAATATTATAAAGATAACAGGAATTAATTTTTCTTTATCATATGCATGGACATATAAAAACCTTAAACGAAACCTATAAAAATTATCCTATCGACCGCGATAGGATTCGATCCTGTAATCTTCTGATTCGAAGTCAGACGACTTACCCGTTAGGCCACGCGGACACACCCTGCTGTTACACAGTTGCTTGACGCTTGATGAGATATAATAACAGTAGTTTGGGAAAGACGATCCAATAATTACTGAATCAAGATGGTTACTGCTGGCTTCTTACATGTATTGTTTTTCATTGTCTGTTTTGGGTTAATTTCTTTCGAAATCAGAATTTTCAATAACGTTGTTAATCTATACATATATTATAGCTGTCTACTTGTAAATAATACAAATCTAGTTGTGAAAAATATAAGGTTTTTTGCTCACCCATTAATTGTTTTTAAAACATGAATGAAATAATACATTAAACATTACAGAAAATCCTTTTACTTTGCCAGTCAACATTTAAAAAATCAAACCAAATTCAAAAAAATATCCCATCGTCCGCGACAGGATTCGAACCTGCAATTTTCTGATTCGAATTCAGACGCCTTATCCGTTAGGCCACGCGGACACTATCTTTTGTTACACAGCTGCTTGCAGGGGCGCCGTTTGAGGGGGGCAATAGACCCCCCCCCCCAAGGAATTTGATATTTCAGAAAATTCATCAACCATCAAATGTAGGGATGCACTGAATAGTGATTTTGGCTGAATACCGAATGCCGAATATTTGGCCTGCAGGTAAACCGAATACCGAATATTCGGTCGCCCAATGGCGTGGTCAGTAAGCGGAGTCTGCTGTCACCCCGAGGGCCCGGGTTCGAGTCCCTGGGTAAGACATGGATGTAATTGTGAATGTCCCTTTGTAGTTATATAAACATATGTAATGTAATCGAAATAAAAATTGTTGTGACTTCTTGTTGTTTCTTTGTATAATAAGGATCATTCGAGGCGACAGCCATTGTAGCTATAGGCCCCAAAGCAATCTCCACTTCGGTGGACTTCAAATGTCAAAAAAATGACCGAATATTCGGCCAGCTGAATAGTAACTGCTAGGCTGAATACCGAATATTAGGCCAGCCGAATAGTATCTATTCGGCCGAATACCGAGTATTCGGCTGGCCAAATACTTTTATATCTCAGTGTTTAACGTTAAAAAGTTAGATTTTAAACAATTTTTTATAATATTTAGCACAGATACTTCCATTTTGACAAACAAGATTATTTTTATAAGTAAATTTTGTACTAAAAAAGTATGTTTTGAGTTATCATTTAAGAAGAGGATGGTTTAAAAAATTTTTAAATCACAAAATTTAAATTCTACGACTTCAATTACTTCAAACAAATGAAAAGAATTCTCTCATATTGAACAAGAAGCAACATATCATTCCACTTCTTTCATCAAAAATGAAAGCTGTACAAGCCATAGCAGAATTTTTATTTATAACTGTATAAAAATGAAGATATTTTAGCGAAATTTTCATCACATTAATTTTGCTTGTATGGAATGTGATGGTATCCTTAGAAGAGAGTGAATTTTGGCCAGTGGTACAGTATAAGTATTGTTAGCTGCATTCTTAATAAAATAATGCCTAGCTCAGTGCTGTTTAGATATAAATGGTTGCTATTTCCAGCACTTCTCCTCATGTTATCATATTTCACAGAAATTAAAGTGACTCTGTTGACAATATAGTTACAATACCTTCATTATTGTTAAAGTAACAAAAGAAAATTAAAGTTTGACTTGGGGATACACTGTATTTCTGACTGAATAAGTGAAATGGGATCCTGATTTACTGGACAAAAAATTGTCTGTTTTGATGCTTATTATTTATTACCCCTGAAAGTTTCTTCCATTTTGTTTAGAAACACCCTGTTTGCGAAAAAGCAAGAAACGGATTATTTACCAGACAATGCTCAGTAACTTTCATTTCCACATTTATTAATTCCCATGAACAAATGACATGTCATTAATGGTTAATTTTTTAAAGTGATATTTTTGAAACAACAAATAAATAATATAAAATCATTCTCTTTTATTTAAAGATTCTAATTATTCTGTATATCTTTATTAATTGACAGTTACTAATTAGTATTAATAATAAGTATAATTACTATTAAATACTAGAAGTTGTGTAGCATTTTAAAAAAATATTTTTAAGAGGTTTTTTAAGTATTCGGCAAACCGAATAGTTTGATATCCGGCCTAACCGAATATTCGGTAGTATGGCCGAATATCGAATAGATACCGAATATTCGGTGCATCCCTAATCAAATGTCAGACTGGAACAAATATTAGAAAATTGCTCAAACTCTAAAATAATTTATCAGATTTTATTGCAATAAAAACATATGCATTAAATAAATGCTTACGCATAGAAATTAATAATTATCAAAAAATTTCCTAAAGCCTTACTATTCGAACTCCCTCAAGGTGAGACATGTATCTTTAATGAGTACTTTGGTTAATTTTAAAAATACATGTGAGAATTTTTTTTATCAGTTACTTCTCAGCTGTGTGCAAATTGATCATTATAAAACTCGTCAAAATCATTGACACAACAATCACAATGATTTTCTTCTAGCCAATTCTCGAATAAGCGCAAAGAAAATAATAACATTTAAATCCCACTGATGACGGTCTTGGGATGACTGAAAACGCTCTGTGTTTTTCTAATGTATTTTAAATAATTTTAAATTATATATATGCACATAAAAGTAATTCTTGTGCATTTATTTGTGCTTTTTATATGAAAATTAATTATAAATTTTACCTTTTCTGTAGAAAAGTGAAGATATATACATAGTATTCATTAATGTTCAAATATGTAGTTTTTTTTATCGTAAAAATATTCAGAATTTCTTTGAAAAATCGGATTAACATGAAACCATCTCATAATAGTGAAAACACAATCCGAAAAAATTAACGCTTTACCTTCACTTGCAGAAAATCAATAACGAAAATTTTCTTATACTTACAGATCACAAAATTTGCAAATTTCGGGACCTATTCATGACGTTCGTTGGCTGATTATCTGATGACTGATTGAATTTCATGATTTTTTTTTTTTTTTTTTTTTTTCGCGATCATCTGACGAAATCTGCGATATTTTCCTCGATCGATTCACGGAATTCACGATTTTTTTCTGAAAGCGTTATACGAAATGGATTTTTTTCACGCGAGCACTTTCCAAAATTTACAATATTTTTCCGCGACCAACTGACGAAATTCGACATTTCTTTTCGTGATTTTTTTGACAAAATTCACGATTCCTTATCACTATCATTTATTAAAATTCGTGATTTTGTTTCTGCCACCGACTAATAGTATTTGTGATATTTTTGCGCGAGAGTTTGGACCTTATTACGCGATCGTTTGCAGAATTTTTCCTCGATTTTATTGCGCGATTGTTCGACTAAATTTTCGAGATTTTTTGTGCAATCTTTTGACGAAATTCGCGATTTTTTCGCAATCATTTTACGAAATTCAAGATTTATGTTTGTGCGATCATTTGACGAAATCTGTATTTCTTTTCGCGATCTCTGATGAAATTAGCGATATTTTCCACGGTCGTTGAAGAAATTAGCGATTTTTAAAGCGACCATTTTGAGACATTTTTTTTTCTTCAAAATTTCCAAGATTCGCGATTTTTTTCGGCGACCCATTCACGAATTGATTTTGCGGATTTCGAAAGAAAGAAAAATCGCGGACTTTTACGAAAATTAAAAAAAAAAAGTTGTGGAATAATCACATGTTTGTGAAAGAAGTTGTGGAGACAAAATCACGTAGAGCATGTTTTATTGTGCGGGATTTTTTTTTCTGTGTGATTTGTGCAGTTTTGCAAATTGTGTAATTTTCCACGTTCCCTGTTCTTCAAAGAAAAATTTTCCTTGTCCTTCGTCAGGAAACTCATGAAATGGCTCCCGTGTAAGTAAAACTTCGAAAGGGACTAGAAAAAAGCTCCATTTAAACAGGTTTCCGTCTTAGCAAGTATAATTGTATGATGTTTTTTAAACGAAATTTGATTTTTCCCTTTCTAGAAAGAAATCTATTATAGACAAGTTTCGTTTTCACAAGTTTTACTCTAATACATCTCTTTTCAGAGCTATACTATAGAGCGGATGGTTTAACAGTCAGTGAGGATACAAACCTGTCAATAATAGAATCCTGTCTAAAAAAGAAAAAAAATCATGTTCAATATATTAAAATTTTACCTTCTAAGACGGAAACCTGTCTAAAACGAAATATTTCATTGGTTCTGAGTTTCTGTATTCGAAGTTTTTACTGTTATGGTAAGCATAAGTCAGTAAACATTTCTCATACGGGGGGTGTTAGACCCCCCCCCCTGGATCCTACCCTTACCTATATAGCATCCCTCAAAAAATGTTTGCACCCCCCCCCCCAAGAAAGTTCTGAAATGGCGCCCCTGGCTGCTTGTTGCTGAGGAAAGATATAATAACAGTAGTTTGGGAAAGGCGATCCAATAGTGATTACTACATCAAGATGGTTACTGCTGGCTTCTTACATGTTTTGTTTTTCATTGTCTGTTTTAGGTTAATTTCTTTCGAAATCAGAATTTTCAATAACGATGTTAATCTATACATATATTATAGCTGTCTACTTATAAATAATACAAATCTAGTTGTGAAAAATATAAGGTTTTTGCTCACCGATTAATTGTTTTTAAAACACGAATGAAATAACACATTAAACATTACAGAAATTCATTTTTCTTTACCAGTCAACATTTAAAAAATCAAACCAAATACCCCATAGTCCGCGACAGGATTCGAACCTGCAATCTTCTGATTGGATGGCAGACGCCTTATCCGTTAGGCCACGCGGACACAGTGGCGTACCCAGGATTTTATTTCGGGGGGGGTTGACTTAAATTTTCACAATGTTCTAAATCTTACGAAACACGTTGAATTGTGTTATAAACAGAAATCATTTTTGCCAATAAGGCCGTAGCCAGGGTGGGGGGGAGGGGGGCAGGGGTGATTTTGTTCCGAATTTTCCGAAAATTTGAAAAATTTGGTCCAGTCCGAAAATTCGGACGTAAAAAATATCGCGATTTTTGACATGGTCGCCGAAAAAAATCCATTTCATCAATCGTTCGCAGAAAAAAAAGCTCCAATTTTTTAAAGGATCCGAAAAGGAAAAAACCGAAATTTTGTCATAGGGCCACGGATAAAATGCGAAGTTTGTCAAAGGATTGCGAAAATAAAAAGTGAAATTTCGTCAAATGCTCGCGGAGGAAACGCTAATTTCGTCAAATGAGTACAGAAAAAACCCAAATTTCGTCATAAGGCCGCAGAAAAAACACGAATTACGAAAAAAGATCGCTAAAAACACGCATTCCGTCGAAGGGCTGCGAAAAAAAGAGCTAATTTCGTAAAGGATCGCAAAAAAGCTAATTTCGTCAAAGGAGATGGAAAAACATGAATTTCGTCAAAAAGGCGCAGAAAAACGCAAATTTCATCAGAAAGACGAGAAAAAACGCTAATTTTGTCAAAAAGCCGCGGAAAACGCAAATTTCGACGAAGGATTGCGTAAAAACGCGAATTGCCTCAAATGACCGCGGAAAAAACACGAATTTCGTCAAAGGGCCGCAGAAAAAACGCAAATTTCGACAAAGGATCGCTAAAAAACAGACGCATTCCGTCAAAGGGAAGCGGAAAAAACGCGAATTTCGTTAAAGGATTGCAAAAAAAAGAAACGCAGAGTCACAAAGAAAGGCCACAGAAAAGCGTACATTTCGTCAAAAGGCTGAGGAAAAAAGCGAATTTCGTCAAAAAATCGCAGAAAACGCAAATTTCGACGAAGGATTGCGAAAAAACGCGAATTTCGTCAAATGGCCATCGAAAATGCGCGAATTTCGTCAAATGACCGCAGAAAAAACGCGAATTTCGTCAAAGGGCCGCAGAAAAAAACGCAAATTTCGACAAAGGATCACTAAAAAAACACGCATTCCGTCAAAGGGAAGCCGAAAAAACGCGAATTTAGTAAAAGGCTCACAAAAAAGTGAATTTCGTCAAAAGGACGCAGAAAAACGCAAATTTCATCAAAAAGACGAGAAAAACAACAAATTTCGTCAAAAATTCGTCGAAAAAATACAAATTTCGACGAAGGATTGCCTAAAAAAACGCGAATTTCGTCAAAGGGCCGCAGAAAAAAACGCAAATTTCGACAAAGCATCACTAAAAAACACGCATTCCATCAAATGGAAGCGGAAAAAACGCGCATTTCGTCAAAGGCTCACAAAAAAACGTGAATTTCGTCAAAAGGACGCAGAAAAACGCAAATTTCGTCAAAAATCCGGAGAAAAAATACAAATTTCGACGAAGGATTGCCTAAAAAAACGCGAATTTCGGCAAATGACCACAGAAAAAACGCAAATTTCGACAAAGAATCGCTAAAAAAACACGCATTCTGTCAAATGGAAGCGGAAAAAACGCGAATTTCGTTAAAGGATCGCAAAAGAAAAAGAAAAAACAGAGTAACAAAGGATCACAGAAAAGCGAGAATTTCGTCAATAGGTTGCGGAAAAAAGCGATTTTCGTCAAAAAGCCGCGGAAAATGCAAATTTCAACAAAGGATCTCGAAAAAACGCGAATTTCGTCAAAGTGTCGCAGAAAAAACGCGAATTTCATCAAAAAGTCGCGGAAAAAACGCGAATTTCGAAAAAGAGCGCTTAAAACACGCATTCCGTCAAAGGACTGAGAAATAAAAGCCAATTTCGTAAAGGATCGCAAAAAAACGCGAATTTCATCAAAAAGACGAGAAAAAAACGCAAATTTCGTCAAAAATCCGCAGAAAAAACGTAAATTTCGACGATGTATTGCGTAAAAAAACGCAAATTTCGGCAAATTACCTCGAAAAAAACTTGAATTTCGTCAAAGGACCGCAGAAAAAACGCAAATTTCGACAAATGATCGCTAAAAAAACACACATTCCTTCAAAAAGAAGCGGAAAAAACGCGCATTTCGTCAAAGGGACACAGAAAAAAAACGTGAATTTCGTCAAAAGGCCGCAGAAAGACGCAAATTTCATCAAGAAGACGAGAAAAAAGCGCACATTTCGTCAAAAGCCGCGGACAAAACGCAAATTTCGACAAAGGATTGCTAAAAAATCACGCATTCCGTCAAAGGGAAGAGGGAAAAAAAGCGAATTTCGTTAAAGGATCGCAAAAAGAAGAAAAAGCAGGGTCACAAGGGCCACAGAAAAACGGAAATTCCGTCAAAAGGCTGCGGAAAAAAACGAATTTCGTCAAAAAGCCGCGGAAAAAAGCAAATTTCGACAAAGGATCTCGAAAAAACCGCAAATTTCGTCAAAGGGCGCAGAAAAAACACGAATTTCATCAAAAGGTCGCGGAAAAAACGCGAATTTCGAAAAAAAGATAGCTTAAAACACGCATTCCGTCAAAGGGCTGCGAAAAAAAGCTAATTTCGTAAAAAAATCGCAAAAGAACGCGAATGTCATCAAAAAGAAGAGAAAAAAAAGCAAATTTCGACAAAGGATCTCGAAAAAAAAACGCAAATTTCGTCAAAGGGCCACAGAAAAAACGCGAATTTCATCAAAAGGTCGCGGTAAAAACGCGAATTACGAAAAAAAAGATCGCTTAAAACACGCATTCCGTCAAAGGGCTGCGAAAAAAAGCTAATTTCGTAAAAGATTGCAAAAAAAACGCGAATTTCATCAAAAAGACGAGAAAAACGCAAATTTCGTCAAAAATCCGCGGAAAAGACGCAAATTTCGACGAAGGATTGTGTAAAAAACGCGCATTTTGGCAAATGACATCGGAAAAAACGCGAATTTTGTCGAAGGGCCGCAGAAAAAACTAATTTCGTTAAAGGATCGCAAAAAAAGAAAAAGCAGGGTCACAAAGAAGGGCCGCAGAAAAACGTAAATTTCGTTAAAAGACTGCGGGAAAAAAAGCGAATTTCGTCAAACAGCCGCGAAAAAATGCTGCTTTTGTCAGAGCCGCAGAAAAAAAGCAAATTTCATCAAAAAGACGAGAAAAAAAACGCGAATTTCGTCAAAAAAGCCACGGGAAAGAAGCAAATTTCGACGAAGAATTTCATAAAAAAAAACGCGAATTTCGGCAAAAATCCACGAAAAAAACTTGAATTTCATCAGAAACCCGCCGAAAAAACGCGGAAAAAACACAAATTTCGATAGGATCACGAAAAGAAAAACGCAAATTTCGTCACAGATCCGCGGAAAAAACGCAAATTTCGACGAAGGAGTACGTAAAAAAAAGCGCGAACTTCGGCAAAAAGCCGCAGAAAATGCGAATTTCTTCAAAGGACTGCGGCAAAAATTCAAATTTTGTCAAAAAACCGTGAAAAAAACACATTTTTTCGGCAGGGAGATGCGACTGAAAAATCAAAGTTAATAAGCTACTTTTACAGTCCGCACTGGATTTCCGATTTAGCCGAAATCGACTTGTGATTAGCTGTAGGGTTACTGTACATTAACATACTTCCGCATTGACAATCTTGGCGCCCGTCGACTGTGAGAGAAATTAAAAAACTAAGTTAAACTACTTTTTGATTAGTGGAATTTACTTGTAGGCCTCTTGAACTGACCATATACGTTTTCATTTATCCAGTAAAACAGGTATGGAACTATTTTTCAGTCATTTGAAAATTTATTTTGTGGTTTCAAGTAAATTTGGTCGCAGGACTGGGGAGGATATTGGATTAACAAGAAAAACAAATTCCTGGCATGCCAGAAAATAAAACAAATTTATTTGAAAAAGAAGGAATATCAGCCCTTTTTTTCATTTCACTGCGATCTCTTCGGAGGAGGAATGGAGCTGTAATCTCATAACCCCCGTCGCCATCGACTTCGTTGGGTGTATGCGGGGGCATCACTGTGCGGGTAGCATCACTGTGCACTAGTATATGGGACTAACCAGACTAGTTGCGCCGCTGAAAAAAAAAAATATCTCAAAAGAAAGAAGAAAAAAACAGGAGTTTTTTCTTCCTTTTTGATTACTTCGAAACCCCATCAGCCCCCTTCCCCTCTTTGGGTATACTGTGGTGTAACTGTGCAGTGATATGAGACCAGCCAGAAAGCCTAATTCGTTGTATTGCAGAAAACAATTGCATTACAAATTTATCTCAAACAAAAAGAAAAAAAAATCAGCACTTTTTTCATTTCATTTTCAACTATTTTGGGAGAGGTCTGTAACCCCATCACCTTTGGTATAAAGTGGTGTCACTGTGCACTAATATGGAACTAAACAGAAGAGTGTAGCTAATCTATTGAATGATAGGAGAAAAAATGAAAATTTATCTCAAACAGAAAGAAAAAAGCAATATTTTTTTTTCGACTATTTCGGGAGGAGGGGGCTGTAAGCCCATCAGCCGCCTCCCCTTCATTCGGTACGCTGTGATGTCAATGTGGACTAATATGGATTTAACGAGAATGGCTATTTCACTGTATGGCAGAACAAAAATTACAAATTTATCTCAAACAAGAAGAAAAAAAATCAGCCTTTTTTTCATTTCATTTTCGACTATTTAGGAAGGGAGCACCCCATTAGCCCCTTTCACCTCTTTGGGTATAATGTGGTGCCACTGTGCACTAGTATGGAACTAAAGAGAAGAGAGCGGCTAGTGTGTTGAATGATAGGGGGAAAATACAAATTTATCTCAAACAAAAAGAAAAATATCAGCACTTTTTCTTGGGAAGAGGGCTGTAACCCCATTAGCCCCCTTCTACTTTTTTGGGTATAACGTTGTGTCACTCTACACTAATATGGAACTACAGCGAAGGGAACGGCTAGTCTGTTGAATGATAGGGGAGAAAATGCAAATTTATCTCAAACAGACAAAAAAAAATCAGCACTATTTTTTCATTTCATTTTCTACTATTTCGAGAGGAGGGGGCTGTAATTCCAACAACCCTCTACCCATCTTTGGTGTGCTGTGATGTCAATATGGACTAATATGGAGTTAACGAGAATGGCTATTTTGCTGTATGACAGAAGAAAAAAATTACAGATTTATTTTTAAAAAGTAAGGAAAAAACACTTTTTCATTTAATTTTTTGACTATTTCTGGTTTGGTTGGGGGGGGGGGGCTGTAACCCCTCCAGCCCCCTTTCACTTCTTTGGTGTCAATATGGACTACTATAGAACTAAAGTGAAGGAAGTGCATAGTCTGTTGAACGATAGGGAAAAATGCAAATTTATCTTAAACAGTCAGAAAAAATTCTGCACTATTTTATCATTTCATTTTCGACCATTTCGAGAGGAGGGGGCCATCTTTGAGTATGCTGTGATGTCAATGTGGACTAATATGGTGTTAACGAGAATGTCTATTTTGCTATATGAAAGAAGAAAAAATTACAGAATTACCTTAAAAATGTAAGGAAAAATTACTTTTTCATTTAATTTTTCGACTATTTCGAGAGGGGGAGGGCTGTAACCTCGCCTGCCTCCTTTCTCTTCTTTGTTTTCAATATGGACTAATATGGGACTAATGGGAATGACTAGTCCGCTGTATAATTGAAAAAAAATTAATTTTTTTTTCCAAAAAAGAAAGACGAAAAAACAGCACTTTTTCATATCACTTTCGAAAATTTCGGGGGGGGCTGTAGCCCCATCAGCCCCCCCCCTTGGGTACGCCCATGCGCGGACACTCCCTTTTGTCACACAGCTGCTTGATGCTGTGGAAAGATATAATAACAGTAGTTTGGGAAAGACGATCCAATAGTGATTACTGCATCAAGATGGTTACTGCTGGCTTCTACATGTATTGTTTTTCATTGTCTGTTTTGGGTTAATTTCTTTCGAAATCAGAATTTTCAATAACGTTTTTAATCTATACATATATTATAGCTGTCTACTTATAAATAATACAAATCTAGTCGTGAAAAATATAAGGTTTTTGCTCACCCATTAATTGTTTTTAAAACATGAATGAAATAATACATTAAACATTACAGAAATTCATCTTTCTTTGCCAGTCAACATTTAAAAAATCAAACCAAATACCCCATCGTCCGCGACAGGATTCGAACCTGCAATCTTCTGATTCGAAGTCACACGCCTTAGCCGTTAGGCCACGCGGACGCTCTCTTTTGTCACACAGCTGCTTGATGCTGTAGAAAGATATAATAACAGTAGTTTGGGAAAGACGATCCAATAGTGATTACTGCATCAAGATGGTTACTGCTGGCTTCTACATGTTTTATTTTTCATTGTCTGTTTTAGGTTAATTTCTTTCGAAATCAGAATTTTCAATAACGTTGTTAATCTATACATATATTATAGATGTCTACTTAAAAATAATACAAATCTAGTCGTAAAAAATATAAGGTTTTTGCTCACCTATTAATTGTTTTTAAAACATGAAAGAAATAATACATCAAACATTACAGAAATTCATTTTTCTTTACCAGTCAACATTTAAAAAATCAAACCAAATTTTAAAAAAAAATCCCATCGTCCGCGACAGGATTCGAACCTGCAATCTTCTGATTCGAAGTCAGACGCCTTATCCGTTAGGACACGCGGACGCTTTTTTTGTTACGCAGCTGCTTGATGCACTGGAAAGATATAATAACAGTAGTTTGGGAAAGACGATCCAATAGTGATTACTGCATCAAGATGGTTACTGCTGGCTTCTACATGTTTTATTTTTCATTGTCTATTTTAGGTTAATTTCTTTCGAAATCAGAATTTTCAATAACGTTGTTAATCTATACATATATTATAGCTGTCTACTTAAAAATAATACAAATCTAGTCGTGAAAAAAAATAAGGTTTTTGCTCACCCATTAATTGTTTTTAAAACATGAATGAAATAATACATTAAACATTACAGAAATTCCTTTTTCTTTACCAGTCAACATTTAAAAAAATCAAACCAAATACCCCATCGTCCGCGACAGGATTCGAACCTGCAATCATCTGATTCGAAGTCAGACGCCTTATCCGTTAGGCCACGCGGACACTCTCCTTTGTCACACAGCTGCTTGATGCTGTGGAAAGATATAATAACAGTAGTTTGGGAAAGACGATCCAATAGTGATTACTGCATCAAGATGGTTACTGCTGGCTTCTACATGTTTTATTTTTCATTGTCTGTTTTAGGTTAATTTCTTTCGAAATCAGAATTTTCAATAACGTTGTTAATCTATACATATATTATAGCTGTCTACTTATAAATAATACAAATCTAGTTGTGAAAAATATAAGGTTTTTGCTCACCGATTAATTGTTTTTAAAACATGAATGAAATAACACATTAAACATTACAGAAATTCATTTTTCTTTACCAGTCAACATTTAAAAAATCAAAACCAAATACCCCATCGTCCGCGACAGGATTCGAACCTGCAATCTTCTGATTCGAAGTCAAACATCTTATCCGTTAGGCCACGCGGACACTCTCTTTTCTCACACAGCTGCTTGATGCTGTAGAAAGATATAATAACAGTAGTTTGGGAAAGACGATCCAATAGTGATTACTGCATCAAGATGGTTACTGCTGGCTTCTACATGTTTTATTTTTCATTGTCTGTTTTAGGTTAATTTCTTTCGAAATCAGAATTTTCAATAACGTTGTTAATCTATACATATATTATAGCTGTCTACATAAAAGTAATACAAATCTAGTCGTGAAAAATATAAGGTTTTTGCTCACCCATTAATTGTTTTTAAAACATGAATGAAATAATATATTAAACATTACAGAAATTCATTTTTTTTTTATCAGTCAACATTTATTCTGCTCTCGAAGCTGGTAGACGGGAGGTGCTGGGTTCGATCCCAATCGCGCCCGTCGGCCTAATCGTTCGGAGTTTTCGTGGTTTTCTTCGAGCCGTGGATCTTCCATGCGTTAATACGGATTAGGTTCCCTTAGAAAGACCCCCACGGAGCATGGGCGTACCCAAGGGGGGGGGGCTGATGGGGCTACAGCCCCCCCCCCCCCGAAATTTTCGAAAGTGATATGAAAAAGTGCTGTTTTTTCGTCTTTCTTTTTTGGAAAAAAAATTAATTTTTTTTCAATTATACAGCGGACTAGTCATTCCCATTAGTCCCATATTAGTCCATATTGACAACAAAGAAGAGAAAGGAGGCAGGCGAGGTTACAGCCCTCCCCCTCTCGAAATAGTCGAAAAATTAAATGAAAAAGTAATTTTTCCTTACATTTTTAAGGTAATTCTGTAATTTTTTCTTCTTTCATATAGCAAAATAGACATTCTCGTTAACACCATATTAGTCCACATTGACATCACAGCATACTCAAAGATGGGGAGGGGGCTGATAGAATTTCAGCCCCCTCCTCTCGAAATGGTCGAAAATGAAATGATAAAATAGTGCAGAATTTTTTCTGCCTGTTTAAGATAAATTTGCATTTTTCCCTATCGTTCAACAGACTATGCGCTTCCTTCACTTTAGTTCTATAGTAGTCCATATTGACACCAAAGAAGTGAAAGGGGGCTGGAGGGGTTACACCCCCCCCCCCAACCAAACCAGAAATAGTCAAAAAATTAAATGAAAAAGTGTTTTTTCCTTACTTTTTAAAAATAAATCTGTAATTTTTTTCTTTTGTCATACAGCAAAATAGCCATTCTCGTTAACTCCATATTAGTCCATATTGACATCACAGCACACCAAAGATGGGTAGAGGGTTGTTGGAATTACAGCCCCCTCCTCTCGAAATAGTAGAAAATGAAATGAAAAAATAGTGCTGATTTTTTTTTGTCTGTTTGAGATAAATTTGCATTTTCTCCCCTATCATTCAACAGACTAGCCGTTCCCTTCGCTGTAGTTCCATATTAGTGTAGAGTGACACAACGTTATACCCAAAAAAGTAGAAGGGGGCTAATGGGGTTACAGCCCTCTTCCCAAGAAAAAGTGCTGATATTTTTCTTTTTGTTTGAGATAAATTTGTATTTTCCCCCTATCATTCAACACACTAGCCGCTCTCTTGTCTTTAGTTCCATACTAGTGCACAGTGGCACCACATTATACCCAAAGAGGTGAAAGGGGCTAATGGGGTGCTCCCTTCCTAAATAGTCGAAAATGAAATGAAAAAAAGGCTGATTTTTTTTCTTCTTGTTTGAGGTAAATTTGTAATTTTTGTTCTGCCATATAGTGAAATAGCCATTCTCGTTAAATCCATATTAGTCCACATTGACATCACAGCGTACCGAATGAAGGGGAGGCGGCTGATGGGCTTACAGCCCCCTCCTCCCGAAATAGTCGAAAAAAAAATATTGCTTTTTTCTTTCTGTTTGAGATAAATTTTCATTTTTTCTCCTATCATTCAATAGATTAGCTACACTCTTCTGTTTAGTTCCATATTAGTGCACAGTGACACCACTTTATACCAAAGGTGATGGGGTTACAGACCTCTCCCAAAATAGTTGAAAATGAAATGAAAAAAGTGCTGATTTTTTTTTCTTTTTGTTTGAGATAAATTTGTAATGCAATTGTTTTCTGCAATACAACGAATTAGGCTTTCTGGCTGGTCTCATATCACTGCACAGTTACACCACAGTATACCCAAAGAGGGGAAGGGGGCTGATGGGGTTTCGAAGTAATCAAAAAGGAAGAAAAAACTCCTGTTTTTTTCTTCTTTCTTTTGAGATATTTTTTTTTTTCAGCGGCGCAACTAGTCTGGTTAGTCCCATATACTAGTGCACAGTGATGCTACCCGCACAGTGATGCCCCCGCATACACCCAACGAAGTCGATGGCGACGGGGGTTATGAGATTACAGCTCCATTCCTCCTCCGAAGAGATCGCAGTGAAATGAAAAAAAGGGCTGATATTCCTTCTTTTTCAAATAAATTTGTTTTATTTTCTGGCATGCCAGGAATTTGTTTTTCTTGTTAATCCAATATCCTCCCCAGTCCTGCGACCAAATTTACTTGAAACCACAAAATAAATTTTCAAATGACTGAAAAATAGTTCCATACCTGTTTTACTGGATAAATGAAAACGTATATGGTCAGTTCAAGAGGCCTACAAGTAAATTCCACTAATCAAAAAGTAGTTTAACTTAGTTTTTTAATTTCTCTCACAGTCGACGGGCGCCAAGATTGTCAATGCGGAAGTATGTTAATGTACAGTAACCCTACAGCTAATCACAAGTCGATTTCGGCTAAATCGGAAATCCGGTGCGGACTGTAAAAGTAGCTTATTAACTTTGATTTTTCAGTCGCATCTCCCTGCCGAAAAAATGTGTTTTTTTCACGGTTTTTTGACAAAATTTGAATTTTTGCCGCAGTCCTTTGAAGAAATTCGCATTTTCTGCGGCTTTTTGCCGAAGTTCGCGCTTTTTTTTACGTACTCCTTCGTCGAAATTTGCGTTTTTTCCGCGGATCTGTGACGAAATTTGCGTTTTTCTTTTCGTGATCCTATCGAAATTTGTGTTTTTTCCGCGTTTTTTCGGCGGGTTTCTGATGAAATTCAAGTTTTTTTCGTGGATTTTTGCCGAAATTCGCGTTTTTTTTAATGAAATTCTTCGTCGAAATTTGCTTCTTTCCCGTGGCTTTTTTGACGAAATTCGCGTTTTTTTTCTCGTCTTTTTGATGAAATTTACTTTTTTTCTGCGGCTCTGACAAAAGTAGCATTTTTTCGCGGCTGTTTGACGAAATTCGCTTTTTTTCCCGCAGTCTTTTAACGAAATTTACGTTTTTCTGCGGCCCTTCTTTGTGACCCTGCTTTTTCTTTTTTTGCGATCCTTTAACGAAATTAGTTTTTTCTGCGGCCCTTCGACAAAATTCGCGTTTTTTCCGATGTCATTTGCCAAAATGCGCGTTTTTTACACAATCCTTCGTCGAAATTTGCGTCTTTTCCGCGGATTTTTGACGAAATTTGCGTTTTTCTCGTCTTTTTGATGAAATTCGCGTTTTTTTTGCAATCTTTTACGAAATTAGCTTTTTTTCGCAGCCCTTTGACGGAATGCGTGTTTTAAGCGATCTTTTTTTTCGTAATTCGCGTTTTTACCGCGACCTTTTGATGAAATTCGCGTTTTTTCTGTGGCCCTTTGACGAAATTTGCGTTTTTTTTTCGAGATCCTTTGTCGAAATTTGCTTTTTTTTCTCTTCTTTTTGATGACATTCGCGTTCTTTTGCGATTTTTTTACGAAATTAGCTTTTTTTCGCAGCCCTTTGACGGAATGCGTGTTTTAAGCTATCTTTTTTTCGAAATTCGCGTTTTTTCCGCGACCTTTTGATGAAATTCGTGTTTTTTCTGCGCCCTTTGACGAAATTTGCGGTTTTTTCGAGATCCTTTGTCGAAATTTGCTTTTTTCCGCGGCTTTTTGACGAAATTCGTTTTTTTCCGCAGCCTTTTGACGGAATTTCCGTTTTTCTGTGGCCCTTGTGACCCTGCTTTTTCTTCTTTTTGCGATCCTTTAACGAAATTCGCTTTTTTTCCCTCTTCCCTTTGACGGAATGCGTGACTTTTTAGCAATCCTTTGTCGAAATTTGCGTTTTGTCCGCGGATTTTGACGAAATGTGCGCTTTTTTCTCGTCTTCTTGATGAAATTTGCGTCTTTCTGCGGCCTTTTGACGAAATTCACGTTTTTTTTCTGTGTCCCTTTGACGAAATGCGCGTTTTTTCCGCTTCTTTTTGAAGGAATGTGTGTTTTTTTAGCGATCATTTGTCGAAATTTGCGTTTTTTCTGCGGTCCTTTGACGAAATTCAAGTTTTTTTCGAGGTAATTTGCCGAAATTTGCGTTTTTTTACGCAATACATCGTCGAAATTTACGTTTTTTCTGCGGATTTTTGACGAAATTTGCGTTTTTTTCTCGTCTTTTTGATAAAATTCGCGTTTTTTTGCGATCCTTTACGAAATTGGCTTTTATTTCTCAGTCCTTTGACGGAATGCGTGTTTTAAGCGCTCTTTTTCGAAATTCGCGTTTTTTCCGCGACTTTTTGATGAAATTCGCGTTTTTTCTGCGACACTTTGACGAAATTCGCGTTTTTTCGTGATCCTTTGTTGAAATTTGCATTTTCCGCGGCTTTTTGACGAAAATCGCTTTTTTCCGCAACCTATTGACGAAATTCTCGCTTTTCTGTGGTCCTTTGTTACTCTGTTTTTTCTTTTTCTTTTGCGATCCTTTAACGAAATTCGCGTTTTTTCCGCTTCCATTTGACAGAATGCGTGTTTTTTTAGCGATTCTTTGTCGAAATTTGCGTTTTTTCTGTGGTCATTTGCCGAAATTCGCGTTTTTTTAGGCAATCCTTCGTCGAAATTTGTATTTTTTCTCCGGATTTTTGACGAAATTTGCGTTTTTCTGCGTCCTTTTGACGAAATTCACGTTTTTTGTGAGCCTTTGACGAAATGCGCGTTTTTTCCGCTTCCATTTGATGGAATGCGTGTTTTTTAGTGATGCTTTGTCGAAATTTGCGTTTTTTTCTGCGGCCCTTTGACGAAATTCGCGTTTTTTTAGGCAATCCTTCGTCGAAATTTGTATTTTTTCGACGAATTTTTGACGAAATTTGCTGTTTTTCTCGTCTTTTTGATGAAATTTGCGTTTTTCTGCGTCCTTTTGACGAAATTCACTTTTTTGTGAGCCTTTTACTAAATTCGCGTTTTTTCGGCTTCCCTTTGACGGAATGCGTGTTTTTTTAGTGATCCTTTGTCGAAATTTGCGTTTTTTTCTGCGGCCCTTTGACGAAATTCGCGTTTTTTCTGCGGTCATTTGACGAAATTCGCGCATTTTCGATGGCCATTTGACGAAATTCGCGTTTTTTCGCAATCCTTCGTCGAAATTTGCGTTTTCTGCGATTTTTTGACGAAATTCGCTTTTTTCCTCAGCCTTTTGACGAAATTTACGCTTTTCTGTGGCCTTTCTTTGTGACTCTGCGTTTCTTTTTTTTGCAATCCTTTAACGAAATTCGCGTTTTTTCCGCTTCCCTTTGACGGAATGCGTCTGTTTTTTAGCGATCCTTTGTCGAAATTTGCGTTTTTTCTGCGGCCCTTTGACGAAATTCGTGTTTTTTCCGCGGTCATTTGAGGCAATTCGCGTTTTTACGCAATCCTTCGTCGAAATTTGCGTTTTCCGCGGCTTTTTGACAAAATTAGCGTTTTTTCTCGTCTTTCTGATGAAATTTGCGTTTTTCTGCGCCTTTTTGACGAAATTCATGTTTTTCCATCTCCTTTGACGAAATTAGCTTTTTTGCGATCCTTTACGAAATTAGCTCTTTTTTTCGCAGCCCTTCGACGGAATGCGTGTTTTTAGCGATCTTTTTTCGTAATTCGTGTTTTTTCTGCCGCCTTATGACGAAATTTGGGTTTTTTCTGTACTCATTTGACGAAATTAGCGTTTCCTCCGCGAGCATTTGACGAAATTTCACTTTTTATTTTCGCAATCCTTTGACAAACTTCGCATTTTATCCGTGGCCCTATGACAAAATTTCGGTTTTTTCCTTTTCGGATCCTTTAAAAAATTGGAGCTTTTTTTTCTGCGAACGATTGATGAAATGGATTTTTTTCGGCGACCATGTCAAAAATCGCGATATTTTTTACGTCCGAATTTTCGGACTGGACCAAATTTTTCAAATTTTCGGAAAATTCGGAACAAAATCACCCCTGCCCCCCTCCCCCCCACCCTGGCTACGGCCTTATTGGCAAAAATGATTTCTGTTTATAACACAATTCAACGTGTTTCGTAAGATTTAGAACATTGTGAAAATTTAAGTCAGCCCCCCCCGAAATAAAATCCTGGGTACGCCACTGCCACGGAGGGCACTTCCCCCGGGCCTATATCCCTCGTGTAGATAATTGGCCGTCAAAAATCAACCCAACCCAGTCAACATTTAAAAAATCAAACCAAATTTTAAAAAAAAATCCCATCGTCCGCGACAGGATTCGAACCTGCATGCAATCTTCTGATTCGAAGTCAGACGCCTTATCCGTTAGGCCACGCGGACACTCTCTTTTCTCCCACAGCTGCTTGATGCTGTAGAAAGATATAATAACAGTAGTTTGGGAAAGACGATCCAATAGTGATTACTGCATCAAGATGGTTACTGCTGGCTTCTACATGTTTTATTTTTCATTGTCTGTTTTAGGTTAATTTCTTTCGAAATCAGAATTTTCAATAACGTTGTTAATCTATACATATATTATAGCTGTCTACTTAAAAATAATACAAATCTAGTCGTGAAAAAAAATAAGGTTTTTGCTCACCCATTAATTGTTTTTAAAACATGAATGGTTGGTTGGTTGTGTTTATGACGGCCAATTATCAACACGAGGGATATAGGCCGTAAGGGGGGAGTGCCCTTCGTGGGGGTCTTTCTAAGGGAACCTAACCCGTATTAACGCTTGGAAATCCAAGGTTCGAAGAAAAACACGAAAACTCCGAACGATTAGGCCGACGGGCGCGATTGGGTTCGAACCCAGCACTTCCCGTCTACCAGCTTCGAGAGCAGAACCTCTCGGCCACTATTAAAACATGAATGAAATAATACATCAAACATTACAGAAATTCATTTTTCTTTACCAGCCAACATTTAAAAAATCCAACGAAATTCAAAAAAATATTCCATCGTCCGCGACAGGATTCGAACCTGCAATCTTCTGATTCGAAGTCAGACGCCTTATCCGTTAGGCCACGCGGACACTTTCTTTAGTCACACAGCTGCTTGATGCTGCGGAAATATTTAATAACAGTAGTTTGGGAAAGATGATCCAATAGTGATTACTGCATCAATATGGTTACTGCTGGCTTCTTACATGTTTTGTTTTTCATTGTCTGTTTTAGGTTAATTTCTTTCGAAATCAGAATTTTCAATAACGTTGTTAATCTATGCATATATTATAGCTGTCTACTTATAAATAATACAAATCTAGTCGTGAAAAATATAAGGTTTTTGCTCCCCATTAATTGATTTTAAAACATGAATGAAATAACACATCAAACATTACAGAAATTCATTTTTCTTTACCAGTCAACATTTAAAAAATCAAACCAAATTAAAAAAAATGTCCCATCGTCCGCGACAGGATTCGAACCTGCAATCTTCTGATTCGAAGTCAGACGCCTTATCCGTTAGGCCACGCGGACACTTTCTTTAGTCACACAGCTGCTTGATGCTGCGGAAATATTTAATAACAGTAGTTTGGGAAAGATGATCCAATAGTGATTACTGCATCAATATGGTTACTGCTGGCTTCTTACATGTTTTGTTTTTCATTGTCTGTTTTAGGTTAATTTCTTTCGAAATCAGAATTTTCAATAACGTTGTTAATCTATGCATATATTATAGCTGTCTACTTATAAATAATACAAATCTAGTCGTGAAAAATATAAGGTTTTTGCTCCCCATTAATTGATTTTAAAACATGAATGAAATAACACATCAAACATTACAGAAATTCATTTTTCTTTACCAGTCAACATTTAAAAAATCAAACCAAATTAAAAAAAATGTCCCATCGTCCGCGACAGGATTCGAACCTGCAATCTTCTGATTCGAAGTCAGACGCCTTATCCGTTAGGCCACGCGGACACTTTCTTTAGTCACACTGCTGCTTGATGCTGCGGAAAGATATGATAACAGTAGTTTGGGAAAGACGATCCAATAGTGAATACTTCAACAAGATGTTTGCTGCTGGCTTCTTACATGTTTTGTTTTTCATTATACTGTTTTAGGTTAATTTCTTTCGAAATCAGAATTTTCAATAACGTTGTTAATCTATACACAGGGCCGTAGCGACCGCCCCCCATACCCCCCATTTGGGGGGGGCCTGAGCAAAGTCAGGGGCCCAGTAGTGAGCTATTGTACCTTTCAGCCGAATGTTTTTTTTACTTTTTAAATTATTTTTTTATGAATTTTTAATAACATTTTATTTTGTTTTATCGAAATTCTTTTTTTTTTTTTTTTTTTTTTTTTTTTGTCAAAGATCTTGATCAGATTTAGAAATAGAAAACAGATATGTGCTTTTCTTCTATATCCACCATTTTTTATAAAAGTTTTTGAAGGCTGTAAGTTCTACTTAAAAAATAAAATGGCATTTTAGTATTTTTGGGGTGCACCTATCAATGGGCGAAAAAGGTGAAACCAAAGGTTCAAAATTTCTTTAATACTATTACTTCCATCAAACGAAACAGATATGCGCTTTTTTTCTACAGGAACCATTTTTTAAAGGGGCCCAGATGAAAGAAATTTTGCAGGCTCTAGATTCTTTTTGAATTGTCTTTTTTAGGGCCCCCTATATAAATGCGAAAAAGTTGGAGCCCAAGATTCAAAACTTTTAAGCCCATTTTTTGATCCAAATTTTTTAAAAATATGCTTTTAAAACTGACTTAGGAACCCAAAAAGTTTCAAAACTTCGTTATACTATTACTTCCTTCAACCAAATGTGCTTCCTTTCTATAGTCATTATTCTTTTTAAAGGTTCCCAGATGAAAGAAATTTTGCACGCTCTTAATACTTTTTAAATTGTCTTTTTGGGGGGCCCCAATAAAAGTGAGGAAAAGTTGGAACTCAAGATTCAAAACTTTTAGGCCCCATTTTTATTATTCAAATGTTTTAAAAATATGCTTCTTAATATCATTGGAGGCCCCAACAAGGTTCAAAACTTTCTTAATACTATTACTTCTTTTGACCAAAACAGATATGCACTTCCTTTCTATAGCCAGTATTCTCTTTAAAGGTTCCCAGATGAAAGAAAGTTTGAAGGTTCTAATTTCTTTTTGAATTGTCTTTTTTAGGGCCCCTTATAAACGGGAGGAAAAGTTGGAGCCCAAGATTAAAAACTTTTAGGCCTCACTTTTTTATTCAAATGTTTAAAAAACATGCTTTTCAAACTCGTTGGGAGTCCCAATAAGCTTCAAAACTTCCTTAATACTATCACTTCCTTCAAACAAATGTTCTTTCTTTCTATAACCAGCATTTTCTTTAAAGGTTCCCAGATGAAAGAAATTTTGCAGGCTCTAAATTCTTTTGGATTGTCTTTTTTAGGGCCCCCTATAAAGGTGGGAAAAGTTGGAGCCTAAGATTCAAAACTTTTAGGTCCCATCTTTTTATTCAAATGTTTTAAAAATATGCTTTTTAATCTCGTTGGGGGGCCCCAATAAGGTTCAAAGTTCCCTTAATACTATTACTTCTTTTGACCAAAACAGATATGTGCTTTCTTTCTATAGCAGTAGTCTCTTTAAAGGTGACCAGATGAAAGAAATTTTGCAGGCTCTAAATACTTTTTTAATTAACTTTTTGGGGGCCCCCTATAAAAGTGAGGAAAATTTGGAACTCAAGATTCATAACTTTTAGGCCCAATTTTTATTATTCAAATGGTTTAAAAATGTGCTTTTTAATATCGTTGGGGGCTCCAACAAGGTTCAAAGCTTTCTTAATACAATTACTTCTTTTGACCAAAACAGACATGCCCTTTTTTTCTATAGCTACCATACTTTTTAAAGGTGCCCAGATGAAAGGAATTTTGCAGGCTCTAAATTATTTTTGAATTGTCTTTTTTAGGGGCCCCTATAAACGGGAGGAAAAGTTGGAACCCAAGATTCAAAACTTTTAGACCCCATTTTTATTATTCAAATGTTTTAAAAATATGCTTCTTAATATCGTTGGGGGCCCCAATAAGGTTCAAAACTTTCTTAATACTATTACTTCTTTTGACCAAAACAGATATGCACTTTCTTTCTATAGCCATCATTCTCTTTAAAGGTTCCCAGATGAAAAAAAAAAAATTGCAGGCTCTAAATTTGTTTTTAATTGTCTTTTTTAGGGCCCCCTATAAAGGTGAGGAAAAGTTGGAACCTAAGATTCAAAACTTTTATGCCCCATCTTTTTATTCAAATGTTTTAAAAATATGCTTTTTAATCTCGTTGGGGGCCCCAACAATGTTCAAAAATTTCTTAATACTATTACTTCTTTTGACCAAAACAGATATGCACTTTCTTTCTATTGCTAGTATTCTCTTTAAAGGTTCCCAGATGAAAGAAAATTTGCAGGCTCTAAATACTTTTTTAATTGACTTTTTTGGGGCCCCCTATAAAAGTGAGGAAAAGTTGGAACTCAAGATTCAAAACTTTTATGCCTCATCTTTTTATTCAAATGTTTTAAAGATGTGCTTTTTATTATCGTTGGGGGCTCCAACAAGGTTAAAAACTTTCTTAATACCATTACTTCTTTTGACCAAAACAGACATGTCCTTTTTTTCTATAGCTACCATTCTTTTTAAAGGTTCCCAGATGAAAGAAATTTTGCAGGCTCTATATTCTTTTGAATTGTCTTTTTTAAGGCCCCCTATAAACGGGAGGAAAAGTTGGAGCCCAAGATTTAAAACTTTTAGACCCCATTTTTATTATTCAAATGTTTTAAAAATATGCTTTTTAATCTCGTTGGGGGCCCCAATAAGCTTCAAAACTTTCTTAATACTATTACTTCCTTCAACCAAATGTGCTTTCTTTCTACAGTCATGATTCTTTTTAAAGGTGCCCAGATGAAAGAAATTTTGCAGGCTCTAAATACTTTTTTAATTGACTTTTTTGGGGCCGCCCATAAAAGTGAGGAAAAGTTGGAACTCAAGATTCAAAACTTTTAGGCCCAATTTTTATTATTCAAATGTTTTAAAAATATGCTTTTTAATCTCGTTAGGACCCCAATAAGGTTAAAAACTTTCTTAATACTATTACTTCTTTTAACCAAAACAGACATGCCCTTTTTTTTCTATAGCTACCATTCTTTTTAAAGGTGCCCAGATGAAAGAAGTTTTGCAGGCTCTAAATACTTTATAAATTTTCTTTTTTGGGGCCGCTCTTAAAAGTGAGCAAAATTCGGAACTCAAGATTCAAAACTTTTAAGCCTCATTTTTTTTTTCAAATGTTCAAAAAATATATGTTTCTTAATCTCGTTGGGGACCCCAATAAGCGGGCATCTATGTGCATTGCATATGCCGCCTATCCACTTATGTTCGACCTGTTTCGTTTTGAACATTTCATTTCTCTTGTCTCGATAAATTACTTATGTTAACTATACTTAAATTACATTGTGTATTTATTTAATATACTAGCAGAGCTTCGATAATTGCTTTTTAAAAAAAAAGAACCTATTTTTTGGAGTTCTCCATTGGGGGCTTTCACTGCCTTTCGCAGCGTAAACCTTTTCCGGATATTCGTGCTCCGATCTTGAATCAAACAATCATTGAATTTTTCGATATTTTTCGAATTTCGATGATTTTTTCGATAAAAGTGATAGTGTCCAGATAAAAGTATACTTTTCCAGCATCGTAGCTCACGTTGCTACAGGAACAAATTTGTTATTTTTCCACTTCAGCTTAATAATGACAGCAGCAAAATCTACTGGATAATTCTTCGGTTTCAGAAAAAAAATGTCAAAAAACTCCGCAAAACGCGAAAAAAAAAGTGTAAAAATCTTATAAAAATTTGGGCACAAATTCAAAAATGGCTGAGAGAAAATTGATTATATCGAGCCAAAAGATTGTAACTGGAATGTGAAAAAATTGCCGTGAAAGACAAAAATGTTAAAAATCACATAAAACGTTCGTAAAAAATTCAGAAATTTCTATGGACATATTTTCTATATTGAGCTAAAAGACTGAAACCTGATTCCTTTTAGGGATGTCAAAAATCCGTGCAGCAGATGGTAAAATTTTTACTATATTGGGATAAAAGATAGAAACTGGGTTCCTTTTACACTGTCTCTCCAAGAAAAAAAAAAAAGAAAGAAAGCAGTAAATTGAAGGATTTTTTCCGTAACTTTTTCTTTCATTCAAACACACACACACACAAAAAAAAAAGCTTTGATTTGATTTTCTCATTTTCCGCGAAAATATAGAAAACTCACATTTCTAACATAAAAATTACCTAACATCCTTACTAAATTTGAAGATGCATTTTTGTCAAATCAAATCACAGGAGTGTTCCGCCAACTTTGCTGCATTGTACTTTTCCCTATTAGAAACTGAACTTTTACGCATGACTTTTTCCTTCATAACACGAAGAAGTCGCGAATAAAACATCAAAATTTCTAGAAATTTTCCTTTCTAAAGACGAAAGTTTCTTCAAATGTGAGATAAAATCTCTTCTAATCACCGGGGTCTTAAAAAGGGGAAAAAAACGTTCGTGAAAAATTCAAAAATCGCAAAGGACAAAATTTAGTACATCGGGCTAAAAGACTGAAACCTGATTCCTTTTACTAATGTCAAAAAATACGCGAAAAAAATTAAAAATCACATAAAAAATTCGCGAAATATTTAAAAATCGAAGAAGACTACTTTACTATATTCGGCTAAAATGGAAAGATGGATTGAAAATAGATTCCTTTTATGAATGTGGGGGGGAAAGCACGAAACTCGAAAAAATACAAAAAATATCGTAAAAAATTAAATGAAAAAAATTCGAATAAAAAAATTTAAAAACCTGTTTCGAGCAACTTCAGGCATACAGGTAACCTTCCTGTCAAATTTTGAAACAGAAAAACATCTTGTGAAACAGAACATCTTTTTGAAACAGAAAAGCATCTTGTCAGACAAAGAAAAACTCTGGACAGACAAACGATTATTAGCTACTAGGAAACCCGTCTTCGTTGCCCAAAGAAAGGTACCTTCTATCCGAAGGTATTTTTTTTCTTCTTAAATTTCAACTTGGGTGACAATTTTAAACTGGAGAAAACCGGAATATATGAAAACAACATCCCAAAAGTTTTTTTTTTTTTTTTTTTTTTTTTTTTTTTTGAATTAGTAAATCTGTACATATGTATTTAATAAAAGGCACCAATCCGAGCGGGAAAAAAATTGTTATAAGTGAACATTTTCTGCTTAAAGAAAATCTGTCTGGGCCACGCGGGGATAGCATTGTCAAACTGAAGAGAAAATTGAAAATACGAAAACGACTTCCATATTTTTTATTTATTTATTTTGTTTATGAACAATACTTAGCAATTCTACATTTGTAAAAGGAATTCAGTTTCAAACTTTTTTGCCAAATTTTGTCCTCTGCTGTTTTTAAAATTTTCCAGAATTTTTATGTGATTGTTAGCTTTTTTTCACTTTTCTGGTAGTTTTTTTAATATTCGTAAAAAAAAAAAAAAAAAACAGTTTCAATCTTTTAACCCAATATGAGTAAAGTTTGATCTCTATGAACTTTGAAAATTTTTATGCAATTTTTGGCGTTCTTTCGCGTTCTTCGGCGATTTTTTTGATATTTTTTTCCTAAATGGAAGAATTCTCAGTTAAATTTTTCAAGTCCTTTGATTAAATTCACATTGTAAAAATATCAAATCTGTTCCTGCAGCAACGTGAACGAAATGTTGAAAATTTGAATTTAATCTGGATCTAAATAAAAAAATTACAATAATTCAAGGTTCGTATGATTCGAGATCGGAGCGGACATAGCCCCTATGGGTGTACGCTGCCGAAAGCAGTGCAGCCTAACTACAAATTCGTTCAATTTGAAGTTCGTTTTGGAAAATTCGACCAGCGAAACTTCGCTGGTGTTGTTATACAATGGAACTCGGGTGGAAAATTAAATATAGATATTTCTCTAAAATCTTAGAGGGGGGCCCGAAAAATATGTTTTTTTTTTTGGGAGGGGGGGCTCTGAAGACCTTGCTACGGCCCTGTCTATACATATATTATAGCTGTCTACTTATAAATAATACAAATCTAGTCGTGAAAAATATAAGGTTTTTGCTCACCCATTAATCGTTTTTAAAACAGGAATGAAATAATACATTAAACATTACAGAAATTCGTTTTTCTTTACCAGCCAACATTTAAAAAATCAAACCAAATTCAAAAAAATATCCCATCGTCCGCGACAGGATTCGAACCTGCAATCTTCTGATTCGAAGTCAGACGCCTTATCCGTTAGGCCACGCGGACACTTTCGTTATTTACACAGCTGCTTGATGCTGCGGAAAGATATAACTAGTAAATGTGCTGATCAGGAGCCTCAACGTCATCTTTGCAAATCATTGTTTTTTAACGCTCATTGCGTAATATTCACTTACTACAAATCGCTTTTTAAAGTTTTCAAATTAGATAAATATTTATAAGAAAACAAAATTTAACTTAAGTTTCACTAACGTAATTGAATGTAGTTTCAGTACCGTAATTGAACGTAAAGTTTCAGAAATTAAAAGTGTTAAACAAGTGGTTATACATTGATATTCTGAAATTCTGATGAGCTACTTATTCTGCTAATTTTTTAAATCAAAAATTGCATTCTACGGGGGTACCGCCGTACTCTATTTAAATTTACATTCGTAATTTTTTATTGATTGAGAGGATGGTTATAGTATATATTAGATTTTTTTACGCTGTGATTTATAAGGATAAGCATAAGTTTTTTTTTTATAAATTAATAAAATTTAAATTTAAAATAAAATCTTCATGTTAACCGTACGCAGACAATAAATCTTGAAGTGACGCCAAAAATGTAACCCTAAAATCCGCTACATTCGGCACAAAGACTACGACGTGCTTAAAAAAAAATAATAATAATAATATTTTTAGTAATATAATTTTTAATTCATAATACAATCAAATGCTACCTTAGAATGCTCAAATATAAGCAGATCATTTTCATTTTACAGAAAAAAGGCACGGATGAAGTCAGAGAATTCAGTCCCTCCCGTAAGGCATGGTGACGTCACGGCGACGTCGTTGTGAAGTCACACTGTGACTTTGTGACCGTCGATGTGACGTCACGTGACGTGGATGTGACGTCACAGTGACTAGAATGCGAGGTCGTTATGGCCGTTTTAGAGGTCGTTTGTGACGTCACATTGTGACCACTCTGTGAAGTCACGGTGTGACTAATTTGTGAAAAGTGTGTCATTTGTGACTATTTTGGCATTAACTTTGTGACGAACCTGTGACGAAAGTGACAATGTTTTGAAGTCACACTGTGACCAATTTGTGAAATATGTGTCATTTGTGACGAACTTGTCATAAACTCTGTGATGATTTCAAATGAAAATCAAATTTCAAATTAATTGCTTAAAAGGCGCAAAGGCGAACTAGTGAAAAAGATTCCATGCTGGAACTCGAACCCGGGCCATCAGTATAGCGCACTTACATTCTACCGACTAAACCACACGGAACGATACCCAGCCTGGAAAATTTCTCACTATTACATGTTGTGAAGGCTACAAACGCAGCAAAAGATGCAATATTTATCGTCAGCCACCGACATGGCGCAAACACGAAACTTAATTAAATCCAGCATCGATTGAAACTATATTAATACTTGGAAATTTTTTTCAGAGAGAACCATTCGCCTTGCATACAATATTTCAAATGAAAATCAAATTTCAAATTAATAGTGTAAAAGGCAATTTTAATTTGAAATTTGATTTTCATTTGAAATACTGTATGCAAGGCAAATATTTCTCTCTGGAAAATTTTCCAAGTATTAATATAGTTTCAATCGATGCTGGATTTAATTAAGTTTCGTGTTTGCCCCATGACGGTGGCTCACGATAAATATTCCATCTTGTGCTACGTTTGTAGACTTGCCAACATGTAATAGGGAGAAAATTTCCAGGCTGGGTATCGTTTCATGTGGTTTAGTCGGTAGAATGTGAGTGCGCTATACTGATGACCCGGGATCGAGTCCCGGCGTGGATATTTTTCACTATGTTGGCCTTTGCGCCTTTTAAGCAATTTATTTGAAATTTGAATTTCATTTGAAATATTGTATGCAAACCGAATATTTCTTTGTGGAAAAATTTCCAAGTATTAATATTGTGATGAATTTTAAAATGGACAATTTTAAAATAAAGTTTTGTTTTAGATATAAATTCGTATCTTTTTACCGTACTTTTTAGCAAAATATAGCTATTTTGGAGTCCTATTCTTCTAAAATAGTTTTAATTTTTCCACTTAAAAAACAATGTTTGTCAACTGACATCTTTTTTTATTAAGTTCTAAGCTTGATCTTGAGTTCAAGTTTGATATTAAGAATGTATAAGATTTTAAGGTGTTGTGGTTGTGATTAATCTTTGCTTTATTAAATACGACGTAAGCCATATTTATTTAAATTTTTTATTTCCGTGTAAATTGTATTTTGTGAATATGAGCTTAAATAGATTTGGTATGTTCTATAGGAAAAGACTGATCTGGAAAATAGAAAAAACAAATAAGAAAAATCATGCGTTAAGCATAGATTATAAAACACTTTCCAACACTTCCCGAATGCTTTAAAAAACTTCGTTATTTAGGGAAATAAGGTAAATAAGAGAACTAAGTAAACATTTTAGAAAACGCATAAAACATTTGAAAAACTCATTTCCGCAGTTACTGGCCAGAGCTAAATAGGTTTTCCAATTCTTTTGAACAGCCCTGTATTTGATCTGTAGGTTCATATATATATTATATAATGGGATAATTTAGTTTAGCAAGAAAACGCATAACAGGTTGAAACTCTCTTTCAGCAATTTATACTAATATATGGAAACGTACTTTAATACTTTTGTACAACCCTGTAGTTGACCTAGAACCTTCATTACACGCAACCCTTTAGTTAAAATTGAATTCAAACTAAAACACACTTAAAACAGCTGAAATCACATTTCCAGAAATTATAATTTATAGACGGCCATGTATCCAATTCTTTGCATGACCCTGTATACCATTTTATCTATATTATACAACAGTAAATTAAATTCAGTTCAGCGTAAAAATGCACAACTCATTTAAAAACCACCTTTAAGTAACTTGCGCTCATACCCAGTAATCCTTGCGAATACTTTTGTGTAGCCCTGTATATGAATTATAGCATTTATATACACCATATACTATGCATAAATATAGTGAATCATAAAAGCGCATATCATAATTAAAAATGCATTTCCAGCAATCATCACAAATGAACAGTACTTCGGATACAATATATCTGAACTATATTGTGTGTGCCTGTAAATGCTATATACACTTCATATTCTACATGAAAAATTTATAGTATGTAAACCTCAGCGACGTATATCATTTTCATTATATATGAAATAGATTAACATAATTAAAGTACGCCGCAAACAATTCCCTCCACCGCTATATCATTATGTATTGGAATTTCTTTTTAGCCCTGTAAATGAACAATAACTATTCTTTGCATCTCGTATTCTTCAGAATGCATATTTTAGTACGTTTCATAAATGCATATCAATTTTTTTCTGTATGAAAACGTGTAAAATCATGAAAAAACCTTTGAAACGATTTTTTCCCAGAGGCCGTAATGTAACGGAATACTTTTGACTGTACCTGTAAATGAACTAAACATGCTACAAACGTCGTTACACATAGGGACCGTGCTATGGTAAAGGTCAATAACATCTAAAAATTTCAGACCAATCCGAGTATATTTACGAGAGTTAGAGAGCGGACAGACGGCTAGACAAACCAAAGTCATAAACACTTTTCAACTTTGTTGAAAGGTGTTAAAAAGGAAATATAAAAGTAAAATAAATGATTGAAAGGAAATATAAAAGTGAAATAATGAACTTTAAAAAATATATACTAAAGCAGTTTAATCTATAAGCTTCCTATCAGGCATGAAAAACACTTTATTTCAATGCTTAAATATAATATTTTATTTTTTAAGGGTGTATTTCAATCCAAACTGCTTATTTTCTGATTCATTTTTTAATTCCTTTTTGTTCTCAAACGCATCAAACTGAAAAATTCTCTTATTTAGAAACTACCTAATGTGCCGTGCTTCTCGATTTTTTGATAAATGCAGAAAATATTACAAAAAAATGCTGTCAAAGTAGGCGTTTTGAACCGAATTTTTCACAGCGGAAGATCTGGGAATGAAAAAAAAAAGGGGGTCTTACTGAGAAAATAATTATTTAAAACTTAAATTCTAATGAATTGAGGGGAAAATGAAATCACACGGCCTCTTAAACATCTCTTCAAAAATCACCTCAGCAAGTTTCATGTTTTTACTTTTAAAAATGAGTCTGAAAGTGTCTCAGAAAATATCGAGCTGTTGAAGGTGGAAAAATATTTTTTAGAATACACCTTTAATGCCAATATTTATGTGCATCGAAAACGTAGAAAATGAGTTTACAATCGAAGAAAATTTAATAACTGATTCTGAATGTCTATAATTAAATATTTGATTAAAATCGCAAATAGAAAAAAAATGCTTACATACAATTAAAAATAAATAAATAAATATACCAATTTGAAAAACACTAAAAATAATAATTAGTATTTTTAATTGTACTATTAAACAACAACTAACTGCAATAGATGAATTAAATGCATTATTAGATTTAGCAATTTCTCAAAAATCTTTTCATATGTTATAAGGAATTCCTATTATTTTATAATTTTGGCAAATGTTAAATCTGAAAACATTGGTATGAAGATTCAGGATTTTAAATAATAATTTAAAATATTATTAGCAAAAAAAAAAAAAAAAAAAAAAAAATCTTTCAAAAGTTACGCTATTATAATAAGTAAAAAGACATTTTCCCACTATAATGTTAATTTCTAAACTGAAACAGTTTCGTAATATCATACTATTCGAATATAATATTTAACTCCAAAACAATAATGACGATAAATACTGTTATATGAGTGTTAGTAATCAGAAAAAAAAAAAAATAAGAAGCCGAAAAAAATTCCACATCACTGTCTCAGTCTCAAGTAACTGCAAATTAATGTTTATATTCATCCCACTATGAATGTAGACATGAATTTCTTTTTTTTTTTTTTTTTTTTTTTTGAGCGATGACCGATTAACACATTTTACAAAACAGTGTCGATTAGGAAAATTTCGCTTCAAGACAATTCCAGATCAGTCACTTTCTATATGTATAACATAAATCTGATTAATTCATAATCGTAATATACAAACAGAAATAAAAAATTTAAATTAAATAAGACTTACCTTTTTTTGCTGTAAATTAATAATATCCGGGTCTTTTTGCCCGAAATGGCAGACGTCTTTCTCTTTTCTCTTACATTTAAAAAAGCAAAAACAAAAGCTGACATTGTAGGCTTGGTCATGTTCTTTTCCCGCGTGTATGACAAAAAATTCTCTGTTTACCCTGCGGTTGCGGTCATATAATCCGACGCAGACGATCTTCAGCAGCTGATTTTACTGTTTATTTGCAGTCCTAACTTTCAGGCGGAATAGTTTTATGAGTTATTCTGTAATTAAAATTTTCTATTTGAAGAATTTTCCAATGCATTTTACCATTTCTTTTTTATCAGTTTCAAAAAAATTCATTTGAAAACGGAAGTTTATTAGATAAAACACTGCTTAAATTTTTAAAATGTGTAAAAATAAATTTAATGGTAATAATACCACCCCCCTTTTTTTAAGTAAAGTTTGTTTCATGCGTAATAAATAAAAAATATCTTCTTAATAAATAAAAAAATGTTTTCGAGGATAAAAAATTTTTCTTTGTCAATCTGTCAATATTTTCATGTTAATTTTCTGCAGAAGAAAACAATTTGTAAAATAACTTTTTTAAAAGTCATACCTCTAAAACACAAATTGGAAATGCGAAAAATTAATTATATCATGTGTTTTGCATAAATTTTGTATATATATTTTTTTTTTTTTTTCGGAAAAGGCTAACTTTATTTAAAAAGGCTGAAAAAACTAAATTTTTTTTTAAAAAGCAGTTACTAAAAATAGATTAACAGGAAAAAAATATGACTTGAATGCAAATTATAAAGCAATAAATGCATATATGACTAAACTCTGAAGATTCTTTGTGCGTGCTCATTAAAATCTGCAGACTTAACTGTAATAGAAAATGTTTAGTTTGAAACCACAGAAGTGTTTCGACCAGTGGTCGCCAAAAAAAGTTAAAAAATTTCCTCCCTGCAAACTAAATATGTAAAAAGTATAGATTTAATATTTCTAATTCTAAATATGTTTCAAATTGCTCCAGCACATAGCATTTTTCTGAGAAATACTTTTATAATAATAACAATCCGTGATGTATTATTATATTAAATTGCAATGCTAGATAAAATTGAAATCATGAAAAAAGTATACTTTCACTTCTTAGATATCAAATTGATAAAATATAGCATGGAAATCTAGTTTGTTGATACTTGTACCGTGAATTTTTCTTTTTCTCCCCTCCCCCTTCTTTTCGTGTCCGAATTTACTATTTGCTGTCCACTAATATTCATTCCTTATGCCGCTGTAACTAGGGCATGTTTTAAATATTTCTCTTCATTTTCAAAAATTTTTGAAGTTAATATTTTTGTCACACTGTGATTTGCAATATGGTGGGTTTTTTTGTCACATATATGACGTGACGTACGTTACATGCAGTGACATAACAGTGACGTTACAATATTTTTTTAATTGCCGGAAAAATAAAATTTTACAATAAGTAACATGATTTGAAGAATTTTTATAATTGTTTAAAGTTTTCTAAGAAGTTCACATCTCAGTCACAATGTGACATCACTGAGTGGTGGCATTTTGGTCACAGATGTGACGTGACCACAGTGACTTACAGTGACGTCACAATGACGTCACTGTGACCATGCATGCTATGAGGGCTGTTCCACGTGCTTGTTTTGTTTGGGCCGAATGAGGGCATTTAAATCTGAGCGATAACGCACATTATATTGCAAACTGTTTTTACAGCATACTGCATCTATCTCTTTCCTCCGTGAATAATAGTAAATTTTACACTGCTCAAAACAATTAAAGGATATTTGAAGTTTTATATAAAATAAAGATATAAACAAAATTTTTTTTGCCGAAAATAGAAAAAGAGAATCACAAATGCAAATTTTTCTGGTTTTCAAACTGTGGAGTATGCAAATTTTGAGTTCGACGTCAAAAACGTCGCTTCAGCGGCAGCGAATGAAATTTGACTTTCAACTGGATAAAAGAGAATGAAGACAAGGATGATCGGCATTCAGTGATTGCTTTGTTTCGATGAGTACGATGTCTCAGCGAAGTCATTTGACAGATTCAGAAGCTTTGAGAATTATTGGTAGGTTAGAAGGGGGCCAAACTCAAGCCGAAGTAGCGCAAGCCATTGGAGTGTCACAAAGTGTCATTTCCAGGATCTGGAACCGTTTTTTGGAGAGTGGATGTGCAGGCCGAAGACCAGGGCAAGGTCGTAGACGGGCAACAATGCCCAATGAAGATCGGTATTTAGCGTTAACAGCTCGGAGACACCAAACCATGAACGCTACTCTTCTCCAACAACACCTTCGCTCGGCTACAGGCACCACGATTTCAACTCAGACTGTCCGAAACCGGCTCCATGCTGTAGGTCTGTATGCTCGCCGACCGATGGTATGTGTTAGATTAACATCAAGGCATCGTCGCGACCGCAGGGAGTGGGCAACCGAGAATGTCAACTGGAGAAGAAATGAATGGAGCAATATTCTGTTTTCTGACGAGTCCCGTTTTTCTATGCATCCGGATAATAGGCGTATTTTCATCTGGAGGGACCGTGGCAGTAGGAATAATCCTGCGTTCGTGCACGAAAGTGTCAGATTTGCCGGTGGAGGAGTGTTGGTGCATGGTGGCATCTCCATTGACGGGCGCACTGACTTCTACATCATTCGAGATGGAGCTCTGACTGGTCGCCGATATAAGGATGAGATCCTCAGACCTATTGTAGTCCCTTACGCTGCAGCAATCGGAGATAACTTCATTTTAATGGACGATAACTGCAGGCCACATCGTGCAAACCTGGTGGAGGATTTCCTTTTCGAGGAAGGAATCGTTCGAATGGAATGGCCAGCGTGTTCTCCAGACATGAATCCAATCGAGCACGTTTGGGACGCTCTAGGAAGACGAGTTTCTGGCCGCCAACAACCCATACAAACTCTCCAAGAACTGGAAAGAGCTCTTCTGGAAGAGTTGGGCAGAATACCCCAACTCGTCATTAATAGCCTCATTGAGTCCATGCCTCAAAGGTGTTCAACGTTGCTGGCCGCCCGTGGAAACCATACCCCCTACTGAAAATGATTTTCTTTGAAGAAAACACCTTTTCTTATTCTTTTTTTCTCATATGCACAAATTGTGTTTTTTTCCTTTAGTACACAAATGCGCAATAAAATGCATTTTTTTCTGCCAAACATGTGTAATTTATTCTCATATTACCTACTATGTCTGTCGACCATGTATCAATCAGCTAAACAGTTTACCAGATACAAAATCCACCTAAAACTGCAATATCCTTTAATTGTTTTGAGCAGTGTATTTTACCCAAGAACTTTTTATTCCAGCATCTTTGTTATCGAAAATGACGCCCAATTCACCAGCTATGCGTACTTACTCAAAACTTTTCATCTTGTTATATTAAGAAATACTCGAGAGTTGTCTTTTTATTTCTAATATGCCGCCATATTAATTTTTCTATTCTTAATTTTTCTTTTTCCTGTTTCACGTCAAAATATTTCAATTGAAAATTGTTTAAGAGAAAATATTATTCCGGGTTTTGATTTTCTCTTGGCAACAATTAAAGAAATATTGGTAAATGTTATGGGAAAATGTCACATTATTCTCTATGAAAATGATGAACTTTTCTATTTTTAAGCAAAATAATTGAATAAAATAAATAAAATATTGCCTATTTTTATTTCTGGGCTAAAATCCATCTATATGCAAAGATACAAATGCATTAATTCCTCCGTTTTGACGTTGGCTTTTCTCGAACATTATACACGCAATTATACTAATATTAGGACCAAACACGTTGCTAGGCAACAGATGAAAGAAAAGAAAAAAAATCTGGCAAATATATTGACAAAATTTCAAACTAATTGCAATAATATAATAATTTTATTTAAAAATTTCAGCATCCAAAATTTACCATTTAAATCCATTTTTCATATGAGCCATTTCTTTCAACAAATGAAAATCTGAAAATCGTCTGACTTGCCCTAGAAAAGCACTATAGAGCAAAATAAAATGTTCTATATATTGCGAACGAATGAACCAAATTTAACCAAAAACTATACAGCTAAATCCGGGGAACTCACCAACATGCATCCTTAATTTCAAGCTAATCGGATGCTTTTTACGGCAGTTATCGCGGGACAGACAGACTAACAAACAAACAGACAGACGGAAACCAAAATCTTTTCGGGTCTCCACAGTAAGCCTTCACTGACGTTTCGGCAATAACAAATAACTAGTAAATCAGCAGATCAAGTGCCTCAACGTCATCTCTGCAACTTATTGTTTTTAGCAAACTTTGCGTAATATTAATCTTTCTACAAAAACAAAATTTAAACTTTTTAAATTACACAAACATTTATAAAAGGGAAAAAAAATATTTCGATGGTTTCAGACATTAGAAGCGTTAAATTAAACACGTTGTTATGTAATGATCTTCTGAAATTCTCACGAGCTACTTACTCTAGTAATTTTTATATAATAAAGCAAATTTCTTCAGGGGGGCGCCCCCCCCCCCGAACTCCCCGTTGTGTAATTTATTTTGCATTTGTAATTTTCTATTGATTGAGTTAATGATTATCCTATATCTTAGATTCCTTTTTACACTGAGATTTATAAGGATAAGCAACAATTTGGTCAAGCATTTTACGTTATCCTAATATCCATACAGCAGTATTTACTTGCCTGCTAACCACAAACACCTGTATCTAATGGATAAAGAACTTTTGGAAATGTAAACTGAGACATCTAATTTAGAAATCTAATACCTTTATAATTTTTGTTTCCAAAAAATAATTTTGATTACCATTCTGCAATATTTATATCTAAGATCTAATCTAAATATCTAAAAATGTACTCGATAGCATTAACTTACTAAAATCACCCTAAAGTAGGGGGACTTCTAAACCTAACGGTTAATAATTCATTATAGTGTCCACTTCCAATTGACTAAATAGATAAACGTGATCTGGCGCCGTTAAGTATTTTTTGTGATAGCCTTTTAATAGTATCCACATTTAATTTAAAATCGTGATGTTACAAACACTGTTGAAATTTGACGCACACCTGTGTTCAGGTCAAATTACGAAAGGTTAACTAACCTTTTATTTCCGTTAGCCGGGCATTTTGTTTCATTTTTCGTAATAGGGATTATTTTAATAATTTAATTTATTTTACACTCTACAAGCTGTTACACGGGACGTTGTTCACGTAGCATTAAAATAGAGATAAATGCATTAAATAAAACATTTCACTCCCCACCAAACATGGCAAGTCTCAGGCTTTTTGCACAACACTATTATCTTACAGAAAATGTTGTTCTTTTAAATCGCGCAAATGTTTCAATTAAATAAAGTAACATTTTTTGTATTAAAATACTGGTATCCAGAATGCCGGAGGCTTGGTAGCTCTGCTCCTCTTAATAGCAACATATATAGTTAACCAACACTTTATCACATTTTATAGGAGACAATATGGAATTTCTTATTTGTATGGCCTTACATATACCTCAGTCATAAAAATGTAAAATTTTGTGCCAATTAATATACACAATTGCGAAAATGAAATCGCAACCAATGAGAAAAGGAAGGCCAAGTAGAATCGTGTAAATCGAGTAATCTTTCTTCGTAGTGTTGGGAAAATACCACTACAAAAATTATTTTAGGTAGTATTTGGTGTGAAATGTTTATATGTATTCATTCCTGTCCTATTTATCTTTTTTATTATTTGTAATTTGCTTATTCCATTTTCCTTTTGCACGTGAAAATCTTACAAATTAAAATTAACTCTTTGGGAGAAATTGTTATTCTTTTTTTTTTTTTTTGGCAACAATAAAGTTTATAAAGTTTAATAGAATAATGTCAGTTTATTCTGTATGAAAATAACGAACTTTTTCATTTATAAACAAAATAGTTGAATACATAAATAAAAATATTATTCTATATAGTATATAAATACCATTTTCATTTCTGCATTTAAATCAATCTATATGCAAATATCTATAAAAAGGCATTCATTAATTCATTCCTTTTAACTGTGATTTGACTTAAAAAACCGTACATACTTTCACATTTATGATATTTTTATATGAGATATAGTTGCTGTTGCTACGAAACGGTTAAAAGAAAAAAAAATGAAATATAAGTAAATTCATAAAATAAAATGTTTTATATTATTCGAACACATGTATGAAATACACCTAGTTTAAAAGCTCTGACAAATGCTTTGACAAAATTGCAAACTAAAAGGAATAATTTACTACTCTTATTTAAAAATTTCAGCATCCAAAATTTACCATTTAAATCTATTATTCATATGAGCGATTTCTTTCAACAAATGAAAATTTGAAAATCGTCTGACTTCCCATAGAAAAGCATTATGTCACAAAATAAAATGTTCTATATATTCCGAACGAATGAACCAAATTTAACCCAAAACTATACAGCTAAATCCGGGGAGCTCACCAATATACATCCTTAATTTCAAGCTAATCGGATGCTTTTTACGGCAGTTATCGCGGGACAGAGAGACTAACTAACTAACAAACAAACAAACAGATGGAATCCAAAAAATTTCCGGTCTCCACAGTAAGCCTTCACTGACGTTTCGGCAACTAAAAAGTAGACTTTAAAGAAAAAGCACATTTGTTACAAAGTTTCTGGAAATACTCCTTAAATAACAAAATAAGAAAGACTGGCTATCTATTTTGATGTATTTTATTTTTATTTAAAATACTAGGGGGCTCGGCCCCCTACGAGCTACGCTCGCCAACCCCCGTCCAGACACCGCAGACTCTACATGCACGCTAATGTGATCGGCTTTAAAAAGATTTTCGAAAGATTGAGTTATAATTTAAAAAACAGTGGCGATCTCCCTATAAACGGATTTCTATTCATTTCTCTTTGATTGGGGAAATTTTAACGCCAAATCCGCTGCGGTACTACTTGATTATCCCGTCGACTAATTTCGTCAAATTATATAAATCGCCAAACCACTCGCCAAATTATACAAATTGGCATAATTTTTATTTTAAATAACGAAAGAACAAATAAATTAGTACAACATTAATAAAAATACAAATAAAACGTCGAAATAAAAATAACTTGATGACGTAGACACGTATAACAACATTTCAAAATAAGCTAATATAAAAGGAATTAAGTAAACAGAATCTTTGTCTCCCGGTATTTTTTAACAAAGCGAAAAGAAAGTTCTTTTAAATGAGACATTTTAAATTAATCGTTTTTAATCTCACGTAATTTTGACCAAACTATTCTTTCTCTTTTTAATATTCACGTGAAAATACTTGTGTTAGAAATGAAATATTATTTGGGCTTTCCTAAGAAAAATAGTTGAAAAGTATCCTCTCAAAATATCAAATAAATGTCTAGCGCAATTTCTAAATTTAAACCTTTTTGCAATATTATTTTGTGTTCATTTTATGTAATAACTGTAATGTGACGTAAATATGACGTAATTTCTCCTATTTAAGACTTCTAACGCTTGTTAATAAATTTATTATTTTACAAATTCCTTTCTCTCTTAAAAATCACGTGTAATTATAGTTTTTATGACGTAATTTCTAATAAGTTCCTGCTTTTTGTACATAATTATTTAATTCTAATTCCAAATGTTTTTTTTTTTCTGTTTATAATAGTCACGCGTAAATAAAATTTTCATTTATTACACGTATAAATATTTTTTTTTTTGAAGCAAACATTATTGTTTACGCTGTTTATACAGTTGGCAACAGTTTAAATTAATATCACTTTCTAAAATCTGTAAAAAATATCTCTAGAAATGCTGAAAATTTGAATTTAAAATAGAAATAAAACCTCAAAAAATTAGCCAAATTAAAAAAAGAAATACAATCTGCACACCGGGAACTTCAAACGTATAAAATGATCTAAAAATGATTAAATTCCCATAAATAGTTTTTGCTCCTATAAAACTTTTTTAGTGGAACGATTTTGTCCAACTTTAGCATTAAATATTTCTTAAAATAATTCTTCGATTTGAAAACTGTCTGCATCAGCGTGTTTATCAAACATTTCTGTATAATACTACCGATTTTCATATTTTTGTATGCATTATTTTTCTTAATATTAACGAAGAAAGACCTCCGGTCGCAAAAAATTCAAAACCGGCGGCGGTGACAGCGGTAGTTACTTTTTTTTAGAATAGAGAGACTTTAACTTTCGTAAAAATATATCTGTCGACGTGAAGTTTTAATATGTGTTAAAGTAAACAGTGGGTGGGGCTTGTGAGTGCTTAAGCCATTTGGTAGGCCTCCCCACCTAGCTGACCCTTGTTAAAGTAAACAGTTTCACCTTTGACGAAACTTTAGGCTTCTCATTCAGATTACTGACTATTATAGGTGCAGATTCACGATCGCCAGTCGCCACGTGGCGACTAAATTTTTTGCTTTGGCGACTAACTTTCGGCGTCTATGTCGCCATGCTTCTTATTTGGATGCCCCTTTTTCCCCCGAACGATTTTCGGATTTTTTTTTTCTTATCAATCGCGGGATGGGGGTTCTCCTCCATAATCTCGCGATATTTACTGCTTTTCTTTTTTTCTTATAGTCCATAATTAAAAAATATGATTAAACATAGACGCCACATTTCCGCAGAATGGTAAATTTATTGTTTTCTTCTAAAAAACTGCGATGTCCGCGGGATCGGGAAAGAAAAATGGCGTTTCGTTTGATGTGCGCCGCGATTTAATTCAACAGCAGTGGTATACCACATTTAGCTTGCAACGCAGAAAAATTTGAACCGAGAAAAGAATACGTTTGGGCCCCACTCATTAAATTTGTAACTCTAGGAATATTCAGATATGCTCTTACAGGTAGACACAATATATCGGCATGCGATTCGTCTACGAATTATTATTTACTTATTTAGCAGATTTCCGCAAAATCAATTCGTCAGTCGGGCATAAAAAGGAATCGGGAATTTCCGCAATAGATCCCAAATTAAACCATGAATTTCATCAATCGTTCACGAAATAAAACCGCAAATTTCGTCCATTTGTAGTGAAATAAACCTTGATTTTCATCAATCGATCGATAGGAAAAAAAAAAAAAAAAACATAAATTTGGTTAATCTGTCAAATTGGAAGAAAAAGGAAAAAAAAAATGCAATTTAACAAATTACAACGACCATTTGGAAAATGATTTTTTCAAAGACTAAAATTTAAGACATAAAAAATCGCACGGAGTTGATCATACATTACGTCCGCCATGGATTACATTTTTCGGTACTGTAAATTTTTAAACTTCTATGGAGCTGGTCATACACAGGGCCATCGCTAAGACATTTTCTTCGGGGGGAGAGGACCTTAAATTGCCAAGACAAATTTCAATATTTGCTAACTAGTTTTATAATTTTGCCAACTTACCACAATTAAAAAATGTAATATACTTCCTATTGCTAAAAAGTTTAATAATATTGCCAATTAAATTTGAAACACTTGCCAAGTCTATCAGAAATAGAAAATGTATTATAATTTTCATTAAAGTTTTAAACAAATTTGCCAACTAAGTTTGTAAATTTGCCAAGTGTAACAGCATTCGCGAACGTTTGGGGGGGAAGGCTCCCCCCTGTCCCCCCCTTAGCGAGGCCCCTGGTCATACATTACGTACGCCATGGATTAAACATTAATATTCCTGGACCAATTTTAAATGAAATTTTATTCTGAAACTTCTAAACATCCCACAATATTACTTTTTCATCGTCGTATAGAGAAGAAAATGTACTTTTAAATGCAATTTGTTTGAAAGCTGTATCTCAATTTGTTTCTGAGTTATTAATTTTTTTTGTAGTTTTTATTACTTTTTTGTCATAGTGGCAACAGAAGTATCCATCTCTCTTGAAAGCAAAGGGAGAATACAGATTACTGTATAGACCAATCAGAAAACGAATAAAATGCGGATTCAACCAATAAAACGCTTCAGATATGTTTTTGATTTCCTACCCTGACAGAGGACAATAACCATTTTCCCAAATGGTCAAAAAGGCAAATTCCATCTTTCCGTCCCCCAAAAACTGCAGGTATCAACATTCGAAAGAATTGAATTTCGTCAACTGGTTGAAGAAAAAACGGAAATATCGCCCATTTTTTTCGCGATGATTTGACGAATTTCGTGGGAGGTTTTTTACGATTCTTTGACAAAATTCACGTTCAAAAAAATTATGGCCATTTTTTTTTTTTCCCATTCTGACCAGAAAATCTAAAAAAAGTTCTTAAAAAAAAAAAAATGAGAGAAAAAAAAGTGAAAGAAAAAAAATGGCCATAGTTTTTTTTTTTTTTTTTTTTTTTGAAAAAAAAAATTATGTCCATTTTTTCCCCCATTCTGGCCAGAAAATCAGAGTTCTAGCATTTTACGACTGCTCTTTCATCTTCAACTAACACTTCATTTATAATGACTGTTTCATAATAATGGAAGCCACCAGTCCCTCAGAAGAAAATAACTCGGTGAAAGCGTAACTCCGATAATCGGGACTTTACTGTAGTTCAGTTTTAAGACTTATAACACGCGATTTTATTTTACATAAAGTGACGTCAACCACATCCGCTGAAGAATTCATCATTTGCGATCCAGTGTTAAACAACATCTCCAGTAAAGTACGCTTAGGACGTCACTATCGCTGAATAATACACAAATCCAAAAAAAAAAAAAAAGAGATTTCGTCATTCAAAAAATCGACAAAAAATTGGCTATCTAAAGATTCACAGGCCTTCATTTGTTTATATTATTAATATAGATATTTAAAATTAAATTTAGTTTCTAATAGCTCCATGTTTTATCAGAAATTCTTCATTTATATATTTTAATTATATTTTTTTTCCCAGTTTTTACGGGAAAATGGCAACAAAAAGATATAATTTCTATTTTTCTTTCACTTTCTACAGAAATGGAGTACTTCCATTGCCAATATTAAGCAAATGGCTCCAAAAACTACAAAAAAAAAATAATATTTCAAAAATAAATGGAGATGCAGTTTTCAAACAAATTGCATGTACCTTTTTTTTCGAATACGATGGTATAAAAATTGAAAATGTGCGATGCTTAGAAGTTTTAAAAAAATGCTATAGAGTATTTAATCGTAGTGCTTTGTTTTACGGCTAGCTTCTGTAAGGTATTTTTTGGAGGCGACACAAAATAAGCAGGGAGAAAGAAATAGCATACCGTACCGGGGGCTAAAAAAATTACTGTCAATGTGAAATTTCGCAATTAAAATTAATTAGGATATATTATATCTCACCGCCCTTCAAGGGGTTAAAGTCCGAATAGACGTAATCTTCAACTCTCAGCGTATTTGTTGTAGGGAAGCGGTGTCCTTCATTTTTAATTTCACTTCAAGTATGCTGAAGTACTATTCTGTAGGACGACTTCAAATCCACCACCCCATCATTGATTGAATTGATTTTATTTTCCTGTTTCATGAAATTATTATAATATTTTATCTCCCTAGATCTCCTCAAACACCATGAAAACACCTCTCATTTTAAGAACTGTTCTCACATCAGTTAGTCTTGTGCTTTACATCATCAGCTATCAGGAGCGCTGGTTTTTCAGCTGGTACTCCAGACTCATTGTGTCTTGTTTCATGCTTGTCCTAACTACAGCTGTAGAACTTTCTACGAGCATTCACAACATTTCCGTGAACGGCAGAACGTCTTCACAGCGATTCGCCATATACCCTCTACTTAGTGCTACCATATTTTTACCTTTCCCGCGATGGTATCAAGTTGGAATAGCAGCTACTTGTGTATCTATTGCAGATCTAGTCATTGCTGCACTCAGCTACAATCCTTTATCATGGGTAAGTGTTTATTCTTGAGTTTTCAATAGAATGAAATCGATGCGGAGAATCATTTTATTATCTACAGAGGGTGTTCACACATTTTTGTAACGGTCTTGGAAAAAGAAATATATAAACTAGAGAACAGGAATTCTGCTTTTTCAGAATTTAGTGTCGCCCCGGCATTTCCATTAGTTCATTTTCTTCTGCTGAACTGGTGGCTTCTATTATTATGAAACAGCCATTATAAATGAAGCGTTAGGTGAAGATGAAAGAGCAGACGTAAAAAGTTAGAACTCTGCTTTTCTGGTCAGAATGGAAAGGAAAAAAATGGCCATAATGTTTTTTTTTTTTTTTTTTTTTTTTTTTTTTTTTTTTTTTTAATGGCCATTTTTTTTTTTCCATTCTGACGAGAAAATCAGAGTTCTAACTTTTTACGGCTGCTCTTTCATCTTCACCTAACGCTTCATTTATAATGGCTGTTTCATAATAATAGAAGCCACCAGTCCATCAGAAGAAAATGACTCGGTTAAGCGGGACTCGGATAATCGGGACTCTACTGCAAAACATATTTCAATTTTAAGACTTAAAGCACACGCTTTTATTTTATGTAAAATGATTTAACGTCATTTGCATTAATATAGATACTTAAAATTAATTATAGTTTATAATAGCTCCATGTTTTATCATAAATCCTTTATTTATATTTTTCTCAAAATAGCACGTATTTTAATTAATTTTTTTTCAATTTTTATGAGGAAATGGTAACAAAAAGACATAATTGCTATTTTTCAACATTTTTTTCTTTACTTTCGACAGAAATGGAGTATTTGAGTTGCCAAAATGAAACAAATGTCGCTAAAAACTACAATAAAATTAATATTTCAAAAACAAATGGAGATGCAGTTTTCACACAAATTGCATTAAAAAGTACTTTTTTCCCCAATACGACGGTATAAACATTGAAAATGTGCGATGGTTAGAAGTTTTAAAAAATGCTGTAGAGTATTTAATCGCACAATGAAACATCGGCTTTTGTTTTACGGCTGGCTTATACAAGGTAACGTTATTTATTGGAGACGGCACAAAATAAGCTGGTAGAAAGAAATAGCATATCGGGGGCTAATAAACAAAGATAATAATTTTATTTTCTAATACAGTCTGATTCCAAACTCATGGCACAAACTTTTTGTTTGATAGAGGGCAGTGTAACAATCATTTACTGTACAGGAATGCATGGCCACAAGTGACGCGTTGAAGCATAAACACAGGAAAGAAATACGAAAGGAATGTTTATTGAGAGCGTCATTGGTAAGTGCTATACAATAAGTGTTCAAAATTGCGCTAACCAACAGTAATACATGCCTGGCAGAGTCGATGGGGCGATTACCCTACAGATTCAAAGATGACAAGTATTTCCTACGCACGTGCAGCAGCAATGAATATTTGGGTGACGAGATCCTCCTGTAGTTGTATAAACGCGCACCCGCAATCTATCGTGCCCCAAAAGTGGTATCAAGGTAATTGTATCCAGGAAATGGGCTAGCATCCCTTCATGCTGAAACCACAATCGCTTACGAATGGCGATCGGAACATCTTGAAATAGTTCTGGTTAAACCTTTTTCAGAAAAATACTATAACAAGTGCCTGCCTTGGTGTGTTAGACCAGTCGCTTGGTCATCCCGATCTCCCGATTTATCGACCTTCGATTACTTTTTATGGGGACATCTAAGAGTCCTGTCGACTCCATTTGACCTTGTTGACGATCTTGTTGCTTGAATATCCGCTACTGCTGTACATGTGCGTGAAATACCAAACATATTTCAATCTGTACGCCAATTGCTCTAGTGATGCTGCCATGCATGTATTTACTGTAGGTTGACGCATTTTTGAACACGTATTTTAAACATAGCACTTATCAATGAGATGTAAATAAATATTCCTTTCATGTCTTTTTCCTGCGTTTGTGCCTGAACACGTTACTTGCACCCATACATTCCTATACAATAAATGATTGTTACAATCAATCCTTAAAGTGTATACCGTGAGTTTGGAGCACACTGTATGTTTAGTCCGATAGACCTTTTGTTGAACTTTCATATTACATATTGATTTCCGAAAACAAAGAGCTTTTCTTAAAATATCATGGTTGATTTTGTTCTACTCTTCGACCACAATCTTCCAGGGTCCATCCAGTGTTTTGGGATGCCACTTTTAAAGAGCTTGTTTCAAAAAGTCGAAATGGACAGTAATCCTTAGGAGAGACGTTGTGGAACTTGGGTTGAATGCATTTAAATGGCCGCAATTCTGGTTTAATTTCTAATTTTACGATTTATAAATATAGCAGTAGATTTAGAGAGGTTATGGCTGGTAGCCTTATCCTGATGGAACTAAACACAATGAAGATTGTTTGGGTAAAGTGATGGAATGCCTTCTTTGAAAACATGTGTTAAAATATATTTCTGATAGTAATCTGAATTAGTTTTGACTTTTTGTTCGACTTTGCTTATTTTTAGTTTTCTTTTGTAAGAGAATCCAGCGATAACCATAAAGCCTTCAGCAAAATTTTTCTTGTTTTCTCTGAACCAACATTTCTCTTCTTTTTCGGTAGTAAATCAATCGTTTTCTTTTGCAATCAGATAAATACAGTCGAACCTCGTTATCCCGACACTCTAAGGACCAGAACAAAGTGTCGTCGTAAACAGGGTGTCGCCGTAACCGGAGTTGGAGAAAAATGTTTATAAAAAGCTGTAAATTTAAGTAATTTAAGACAATTTGAAATTCATAACTGTTCTTACAGTTTTAAGCAATAATACATTGTTATTAAACAAAATAAACACAAAAACAAAATCGAAAAGAATAAAAATCAGATTTATGGTGACTTGTTTTTTATTGTTACATGAAATATTGATAAATTAAAGTTTGCTTAGCCCTAGATGTGCTTCCTACAATTCTTTTTTCAATATTATACAATGAATTGGAATCAATATGCGTTGTTTCAGAAATGGATGTTACATCATTTCTGATCGTTTAAATGCAATGCAATGCTTCGGTTTTAGTCGGATGAAAAATGCCTTGTAACCAAAAGAAAGCGCCACCTAACCAGAACAAAAAGACTGCGTGTAGACTGATACGTCTATCTGGAGCTTAAGTGGGTCATTCATAGAGTTTGGGTTTATTTATTCAGATAAAGGATTCAAGTAAATTTTCTGCTTCCTCTCAATGGGTATTTTAGACACTTTTGCGAAAAGATTGGCTAAGACATTTCTTACCGCTTAATTTCCGTGCTTATAAGATGGATTATGAAAAATGGACAATTTTCCTAAACCGTCGTGATATCCGGAGTTTATTTACATTAAAATCATATACAGAAAATCGGGACTTTGGAAAACTGACGTGATAAGCGGAGTGACGTGAAAACCGGGTGTCGGGATAACGAGGTCCGATTGTATATTCAAACTTTATCAACTGTAACTACATATTTCCATTTTTCATGCGCCAAGTAATTTTTCTACAATAATCTGCACATAGTCTTACGCTGAGAAACGTTTTTCGTAATTGTCGGTGAACATCATTTTTTTGTTGTTGTTGTTTTTATTAGCTTTAAAACTAATTTTATAATTTTTTTTAACAATTTTCTGTTACTAGATCATACTTGTTAAAGCTTCATAGTAAACAACTTAAATATTCCTCAGAAAAAGGTGTTCATGTCTTCATTTAAATGTCAATATATATATGATATACATATATGTATGTGTGTGTATGTACGTAATAAATTTTGTTCGCTCTATAAAAGTTGCAATTAAGCCCGGTTCGTCTTTAAACTCACCAGAAACAGTGAGATGGCTAATATCTCGGCGAGGATTGCAAAGGGGGTGGAAATAAGGTAGGGTTTTGTGAAAACCGAAAAAAAAAACATCCTAACTTCTTAACCCTCCGTCTACCAGACGGGTCCATTGGACCCGACAGGTACATACAAAATATTCATTCAAACCAGAAATTTCTTTAAAATAAACTAAGTATATAAACCAGACAAAAATAAGGTAAATAAATAAGTTAAATAGTTTTAAATAAAAATTCTGGTGTAGAACGTTTTATTAAAACTTGAATAAAATTCCCGGTAGATCTAGGGTTAATTATAATGCATATCAAATCAGTTTAAAGTTATTATTATTTCTAGAAAAAGGGTAAAAAATGTATGTATCACAGATTTTTAATAAAATTATAAATGGGGTGAAATAAAATAGAGTTTTAGGGAGAAAAAAAATTCATAACTTCGTCAATTCTCAAGAAATCAAATTCACTTAAACTTATTGTAAATATCCTTAATACTATCTACAACTTTTATATTGACTAGTTTTTGATAGATCAACTCTTACAGCAAAAAAAAAAAAAAAAAAAACGAAAAACGGGAGAAAAAGGTGGGTGTTGAAGAAGAAAAAAATTCATAACTTCGTCAATTCACAAGGAATCAAATTTGCTTAAATTTTTTATAAATCTTCTTAATATTATCTACAACTTTTATATTAACAAGTTTTTAAAAGGATGAACTCTTACAGAAAAACAAATTAAACAAAAATAGGGGTTCAAGACAAAATTATCGTATTGACATGATTCTGATACAATCTTACAGAAAAATTAAATTAAAAATTCGCCAAAAGCGGCCATATAAAATGTTAAACTAGGTTTATCTCTAACCTTGATTTAGTTTTTGTTGCTGAAATTAGTACTTAACTTCGAAATCTACCTCCGCCAGTACGGCAGGGATTTTTCTTCATTTACAGAATATTTGTTTGCAGTAGTTAAAAGAAACAAAACATCTCTTTGTATAACCGGGCTGGGGGCCGACTACATATTAACTATCTTTACACGGATGCAAACAACAAAACATTTTCCAGGTTATTCAGTTTTCAGATCCAAAAAAGCAGCAACTCTAAGTGTGTTTTTAACACTTTCCAACAAAGTTGAAAAGTGTTTATGCATTCGGTTTGTCTGTCCGTCTGTATGCGCTCTAACTGCCGTAAATATACTCGGATCGTTCTGAAATTTTTGGATGTTAGTGACCTCTACCATAGCACGAACCCTATTTCAAATGAAGTTTGTAGCATGTTTAGTTCATTTACAGGGACAGTCAAAAGTTTTCCGTTACATTACGGCCTATGGGAAAAAATCTTTTAAAATGATTTTTAATGATGTTACATGCTTTCAAACATAATAAAATTGATATGCATTTATCAAATGCACTAAAATATGCATTCAGTAGATATGCGGTGCAAAGAATAAATATTATTCATTTACAGGGCCACACAAAAGAATAATGATACATAATGATATACGGGTGGAGGGATTTTTTTCGGCGTATTTTAATTATGTTAAATTATTTCATGTATAATGAAATTGATATACGTCGCTGAGGTTTACTATAACTTATTTCATGTATAATACGAAGTTCATAGCATTTACAGGGACACACAAAAGATTTCAGATACTATATTGTATCCGAAGTACTGTACGGTAGCGATGATTGCTGGAAATGTATTTTTAACTATGTTATGCACTTTTATGTTTCACTATATTTATGCATTGTATATGGTGTGTATAAATGCTGTAATTCATATACAGAGCTACACAAAAGAATTCATAATGGTTACTGGGTATGATTGTAAATTGCTTAAAGTTGGTTTTTAAATGAGTTATGCATTTTTACACTGAACTCCATTTTGTTTACTAAGAAATGTTTCTAGAAAATAGATAAAATTATATACTGGGTCACGCAAAGAATAGGATACATGGCCGTCTATAAATGATAATTTCTGGAAATGTGATTCCAGTAGTTTTAAGAGTGTTTTACTTTGAATTAAACTTTAGCTAAATAGTGGCTTGTAATAAAGGTACTAGGTTAACTACAGGGTTGTACAAAAGTATAGAAGTATGTTTCCATCTATAAGTATAAATTGCTGAAAAAGAAATTTCAACCTGTTATTCGTTTTCTTGCTAAACTAAATTTCCCCATTATATATCATATATATCAACCTACAGATCAGATACAGAGCTGTTCAAAAGAATTCGGATACATATTTGTTATGGATGGTAACTGCTGAAATCAGTTTTTCAAATGTTTTATGCGTTTTCTAAAATGTTTACTTAGTTCTCTTATATACTTTATTTCCCTAAATAACGAAGTTTTGTTAAAGCATTCAGGAAGTGTTGGAGAGTGCTTCATAATCTATGCTTAACGCATGATTTTTCTTACTTGTTTTGTTTTTGTTTTTAATTTGCTTAAACTTTTTTTTACAAATAAAGAAATCTTTAAAATTACAATTTTATTAGTTTTCTCAAACATACACATTTTATTACATTACAATACCAATACATGGATGACATCACAATTTTTTTTCTAAATTTTTTATCTTTTTTTTTTCTTTTTCTTTTTTTTTTTTTTTTTTTGCACTGAAAATAATTATCTGCTTTTCTTGGTATATATGCCTTATCAATCAATTGTAACACAAATAAACCAGAAATTGTAAATCATTTCACTTTATTTAATCGATAATTAGATGCCAAAGCTTTTAATTTAAAATTTTAAATAAAAAATCATTTATTAAAAACTGTTTAGAAGATGGTAAATTTTCCTTAATAAAAACGAAGAAAAAACAAATTCTATAACATTTTCCTACTGAAATAAATTATAGTTTACATTTCTGAACTGTGTGAGTTAGCAGAACACTAACAACATCAGAGGAACATCTCATAGAAGGAGTGGGGTTGAAACCAACGTTCCCTTTAGCAAACCAGAATTCTTCTTTCTGGCGATCACTCGGCCATCTCGATTAAACTTCCTCTAAAATGAAACCAGTTCAAAACTGGTTTCCCATACCGTTTATACTGACAGAAAAGCGCCCTAAAATGTTCATTGCGCATGCTTGGATAAGCAGAAATCGGTCTTGAAACATTCAATTTTGCGTTTTAAATACTATGTAGATTATAATTAAAAGATTATAAAGTCTGGAGTGGACTCAAGAAGTTGCTGCAGGCAGGGCCCGACTTATGCAGGGGCATGCGGGGCAGCTGCCCCGGGCCCCCTTTTTTAAGCCCCCCCCCCCATGAGAGTAATCAGGATTTTCATTAAAAGGGGGCCAAATGATTAAAATTAACCGAAAGGGACCAAAATTAATATATTTTCAAATATTTAGAAAGGAAGTGCGGTTCCCCTTCCGCTCTCTGCTTCCAGTACCTTTTCCACCCATGCAAAAAACAAACTATATCATTAGAAAACTAATGATTAATATACTATTATATCAACTTAGTATTCTATCGTTTTCAAAAGAAATTTTTTATTAATGTTTTCTCGTAACGTGGCAAGTAAAAATGGGGAATTTTCTTTTAGACATCTGATAGCGTACGTAGATAAGCAAAGTAAAAGTTTGCAAAGAAATACTCGTATCAACCAATCTATCATTTTTTTTTCTACTATTATCCTACTAATATTTTTTCTTAAAGTTGTGACCATCTTTTTGTGACACTCTGTATAGAGATGTAAGCAGTGCCGGGTACAAAATTTATGCATATAATACAATATGTATGAAGTTTAGTACTAGCTACTTCCACATTATTCACAAAAAAAAGAAAAAAAAATCTATAGATAGACAGAAGGGGGGCCCCCAGAACGATTCTTGCCCCGGTGCCCCCCATTGCCTAAGTCGGGCCTTTTCTGCAGGGGTGGAGGGTGGGGGGAGCGGTTAGCGCACCTTGCCCTAATCTGTTTAGGGCCTTGGTAATAATGTTCGCTGTTTTTAACATTCAAACGAAGTTTCTCTGGCAAGAAAATAAATTTGAATAAGTAGCATGTTTTTGTATAACGTGTTTCTGTTGTTTACATACTATTTTTCATTTTTTTAAACGAAACATTTGATTCCTATTGCAGCGCCAGATGTCCGCTGACGTTGTGTTCTACCTTTCTTCCGGATTGATGGGCTTATACATCCGGTTTTTGATGGAATTCACCAACAGAAAAGCATTTTTAGACAGAAGGGAATGCTTTGAAAGCAAGTTTCATTTACAATACGAAAAAGATCAAGAAGTACGTTAAAGATTATAATTTTCAGATTTCATTTTTACCCTTATTTGACATTTATTATTATTTTTTTTTTCTACAGCATACTTTAAATTACAATATATGAAAATGTTAAATCACAGATTTTCAGGATGTAATTTTTACCTTATCTATGCTAATATTATAAAGAAGAAAGGTTTGCTTGTTTGTAGAGGGAAAAATACCTGGAACTACCGAACCGATTTCAAAAGTAATGGTCGCAAAATATTGATTACTACCTCTATACTCCAATCTAGATTAAATTTTATGTCAGTAGCACTGCTCCCAAGGGGGTGCAGGGGCAAAAAACGTTTAAAAATTATGATTACTGTGATACTGTTGGGGGTGGGGGGAATGTTTGAAAGGCGTGGTGGTTACTTTTAAAATTATATGCTCGCTGAGAACGGTTTTTAAAAATGTCGAAATTTAAAAGAGAGAAATGAACGAGGAAATGTTCTAAAAACGCTCTAAATTACGATTTATTTGGAATTGATGGGGGTAGAAACTCGAAATTTGACATGGCTGTTACCAGACTTAAGGGGTCCGGGACACATTTGAAAATAATTTTTATTTATTGAGTAAAATTTTGAAATTTTTTGTGATGGTTAACGATATAATTTGCAAACAAAATCACATGATAAAACTTCTCATAATTTAATTTAAAAAAATTTAAAATTTAAAATTTATTAAAATAGTGGGGTAATTTAAAATTTTTATAACTCGAAATATTATTTGTAGGATTTTAATTTTTTTTCATTTAAATAAACAGAAATATATAAGTTTTAATTTTGATTCAGCATTTTAAAAAATATTAATTTAAATAAAAATTAAAAATATTTAAAGTAAAAATTTTTAAAGAAAACTTATGTAACTTTAAAAAAAATCATATTTTCAAAAGTAAATATATATATTTTTTAATTTGCTGAATCAAAATTAACGCAAAAATATTGAAAAAGACATGTTCCAAGTTTGAACCATTTATCTTACACGGTTCTTGGCTTATAGCAATTTAAATACCAGAAATGGTGGAAAAACCCATCGTGGAGAAAAATGCATTTTCACTAGAAGTCGTTTCCACGATAACCATTGCTTGAAAGCTAGATTTTGAAAACAAATCAAAATGAAAAAATTAATATTTTTTATTTTAATTAAGATAGAAACATGATTTAAACGTCATTTTAAGCAGAAAAAAAAATTGTTTAATGCAGTAAATACTTTTTAGAAAATTTGAAGATTTTTGTGTCCCGGACCCCCTTAAATGCTCGCGTATCTGAAAAAAAATCGTAATTTAATAGGATGCAGGAGCAAGAAAACGTTCTGTCATACTTAACCACTAAAGAGGTTTTTTAATTTATTTCCGGATAAAACTGAAATTACAATACCTATATTTAATTATTTGAATACGTTGAGGTTAGAAACGTGAAATTTGACATAGTGGTTACCTTAACCTCTTGAAGGGCGGTATGGTATATTTTATACCATTTATTTTTAATTACGATTATTTCCGATATTAATTCCGTTGTTTATTGAAGATGCCGAAATCTACGAAATTCGCATAAGAGGAAATTTGAATTAAAAAAAAAAATTAAAGTAGAAATATAGCCCCGTTATTGAAATCTCTATATTTTTAAATCGTTCAAAGTAAGGAATATGCCGAGTACTTGAAAGAAGTAACAATTTCGACCGTAATCCAAAATGCGTTAAATAAATGTTTAGACTGATCGAAAATTTGGAAGCGTGATGTAAAATAAATATGTACGTTAAGCGAATTAAAAGTAATATCGATGTCAATAATTTAAAGGGCACGATATAGAGAATGCAAGAACGATGCTTCAAAGAAATACCTTGCAAACCGCGCCTAAATCACACCATAAATTGGCCATAATTGACTGGATTCTCAACCCTTTCAGGGGCAAAGTACTTCTATTCTTAAAACGCAAAAACAGTTGATTGACAACAGAATTTACAAACATATTTATTTGAAAATATGTAAAAACTTTTATCCGCTTACTTAATAAAATGAAAATTTAAATTTCAGAATTCTGCTGCCAATGTTGTATTTAAGGATTAAAAATAAGTATAGTTCAAAAATGAACCAACGCCCTTCAAGGGGTTAAGTACATCTCATACGGGGAGAAGTGGTTCACCGTATTATTCAGAGACGAAATGCAATGGAATCTAAATGATCAGACTATTTGACTAGAATTGCTAAAAACATGCCCTCAAGTAACAGCCGTGTACTTTCTTCAATAGACTACAAGGCAGTAAGTGCCTGATGGTTGGGAAATGATTGACTTTAATGGGCAAACTTCCCTGTACTTTCTACATGGAAAACAAAATTCAATAAAATATCAAAAGACACTAGAGGAACATCTACTTAGATTTGGTGTGATCTTAGAGGGTCCTGATTGGGTATTTCAGCATGACAATGCTGAATACACTCACATAGTACAAAACTCTATAGACGCATAGTACAAAACAGTGGATTTCTGCACAAAATGTTAACGTTTTAGATTTGCCAGCGTTAAACTCAGACTTAAACCCAATTGATTATCTTAATCCGTCAAGTATACAAGAATGAAAAGAAATATGACTGTACTGAATAGTTACCATTGAAAAATCATGCATTGTCTGCCGCCGATAATAATTTAAAAACTAATTACTTCGGTGAAAACACAATTATATGAAATTATCTGAAACCAGGGAGATACTATTAATAAATTGCATCATGTTAAATTGTTAAATGAATCAAATTTTGCAAATTTCTGCATAATGTGTCTCAGTTGTCAAGTATCCTCAAAGTTTTGTTGAATTTTGTTCGAAACGCTACATGTTACAACCAAAAACCATGCGATTTTTTTTTCAAGAAACTTTTTTCAGGATTCGTATTGCTCCTAAAATTTTCTACCATTGCTATCACTATTATAAAGTAGTAAAATTTTTGATGTACTTCAATTTCAGATGTTAAAGGAATGTACTACAAAATTTTTTGTTTTTGAATAGAGAGAGCAAAGTTAAAAAAGTCAGGAACGCTGCTAGCCTTGCGTTTATATCTTCGGAAATATATTTGGTTTTTTTTACGAAAATGCATGAAAAAATTGCAATTAGTAAGAAAAAGTATTTGTAAAAGTTACAGATCAAATTCATATTTTTATGATACAGTATGATCACAAATACTGTTTTATTATTATTATTATTATTTGTTGTTGTTAGTCCCCTAAATACTCTTAAAATTGAATTTTAATTGGAAAGTGTGAATTCATTTCATTATTTTTACATGGTCAAATAGGAAGAACATTTCATCTAATTCGAGAAAACGTCTGAAATGAAACATTTATCCACCCAATTAATTTGCATACTACTGTATCCGCAATGATGATAGTAAATTATTACTCAAATTGGATGTGTATAATGTATGAAACTTACAGCCCCATAGCAGAAATTGCGCAGCACGGCAGAAGCGCTGCAGAGTAATCCTTGTAGATTAATCTACCAGCATAAAAAAAAATACTGGGCTTAAAAAATTCACTAAAAAATTACTCTGTTTTAAGAGTTATTGTGTTTCTTATTAATTTTCTTTGTAAAATGCAATTTTTGCTTATTTTATGTGTTACTGTAAGTATTTATGATAGTATAGGGTGGTCCATCTGTCGGTTCTTTTTTGAACTATGATTATTTCACAGGTTATTTCTGTCAGTTGCCATGTGTCATGCATGCATGAACTATCAAGTGTATGCCATTTGTAATTGAACTTGCATACAATTGATATTGAACTTGTATGCAGTTTGTACGACAAGACGGTGCAACGGCACAACACTGCTTGCCAAACCATCAACTTACTGAACTAGAAATTTCCAGATCGCGTAATTTCAAGAAATTCTGATGTGAATTGGCCGCCAAGATCGTGTGATTTAACCCCAATGGATTATTTTCTTTGAGGGTTTCTGAAAAGTAAAGTGTACGCCAATGTTCCTCGCACAATCCAAGACCTCAAACGTAACATCCGGGCTGAAATTTTGGCCATGGGTCCGCTTATTATGGGGAAAAGTCATCGAAAATTTTGAGGTTCGGATGATGGCATGTAAGCGGAGCCGCACTGACCACATGTGCGATACATAAATGGCATAGACCCATAGCAATACATGCACATACATAAATGACATGGACCCACCTTCCATGTTCAATAAAGAATTTCGATTTTCACTCATGTGCTTTCTTTCACAAAAAAAAAAAAAAAGAATCAACAGATTGACCACCCGATAGCTTGGTTCAGTATTGTTGGGTCGAAGATAAATTTTGGTTTGCTGCTGGTGGACACCGGAAATTCTGCTACTGGGCTTTCAACTAAAGAAAATGTTTTTTAAACCATATTTAACATTATTTAAATAAACAGTAAAATCATGCGAAATAAATGAAATAAAAAATAAAATAAAGCGTGGCATTTTTCTAATTATGCATCATTGTGTTATAAAATTACAAACTAGCAAAAGCCATGCTTTGTTTGGATTCGCGAAGCATTATTTAATAAGATAAATATTTGAAAGTAACAATATTTTTTATATTACTAGAGGGCTTTGCCCCCTAAGAGCTACGCTCGCCAACCCCCGTTCAGACACCGCGAACTCTACAAGCACGCTAATTTGATCGGCTTTAAAAACTTTTCGGAAGAATGAATTATAATTAAAAAAAAACAGTGGCGATCTCCCTGTTAGCGGGTTGTTTTCGTCATTGAGTAAATCAGATCAGTGAAACATGTGAAAATAAGCTGATATAAATTGAATTAAGCAAACAGAGTCTTGTCTCCCGATATTTTTTAGCAATGCTATAAGAAAGTTTTTTTTAAATAAGACATTTTAAATGTATCGTTTTCAGTCTGACGTAATTTTCACCAAAGATTTCTTTCTCTTTTTAATATTCGCGTGAAAATACTTTTGTTGTTAATAAGGAAATATTACTTGCGCTGTCTCGGAATTCTCAACAATAGTTTTAAAAGATTATCTCAAAATATGAAATAAATGTCTCGCGCAAATATATTTTAAATTTAAACTGTTTGGCAATATTATGATTTGGCAACTTTAAATATGACATAATTTTCTCAATTTGTGACTTTTAACGCATGTTAATGGATTTATTATTTTACAATTTCCTTTCTCTTTTAAAATTCACGTGTAAATATAGTTTTTATGACGTAATTATCAACATTTTCCTGCTTTTAATACGTAATCATTTAATTCTCATTTGAAATGGGTTTTTTCTGTTCATAATAGTCACGTGTAAATAAATTTTTAATTTGAAGGAAATATCTTTGCGCTGTTTTTAAATTTTAAATTTGGAAACAATTTAAAATAATTTAAATAATTTAAAAATTTTCTAAATGTTGTAAAAAATATCTCTCGCAATGCTGGAAATTTGAATTTAAAATAGAAATAAACAAGTTGGAAATTGCTCGTCAAACGTGGCAAATGAGGTGCGTTCGTACTATAACTAGTTTTATAATTATTTTTTGCACCCCATATTGTACTGAATGTATAATTTTTTGCACTTCATAAAGCGCATAGTCTGATACATCATTAAAATGCACTTCCAATATTTTTTTCCCATTCCCCGTAATGTAACGGAACACTTTTGACTGTCCCTGTAATTAAACTATACATCCGATTTTCCTAAAATTTGAAATAGCTCAACAAAATTTTGCAACAATTATATCTTTAAAATTTCAGATCATTCGGAAGGCTCTCATATCATTAAAATCCACTTGCAATAGTTTTTCCCATTGGCCGTAATGTAAAGAAAAACTTTTGACTGTCCCTGTAATTAAACTATGCATCCGATTTTCCTAAAATTTGAAAGGGCTCGACAAAATTTTGCAACAGTTATATCTTTAAAATTTCAGATCATTCGGAAGGCTCTCATATCATTAAAATCCACTTGCAATAGTTTTTCCCATTGGCCGTAATGTAAGGAAAAACTTTTGACTGTCCCTGTAATTAAACTATACATCCGATTTTCCTAAAATTTGAAAGGGCTCGACAAAATTTTGCAACAGTTATATCTTTAAAATTTCAGCTCATTCGGAAGGCTGTAATATCATTAAAATGCACTTGCAATAATTTTTCCCATTGGCCGTAATGTAAAGAAAATTTGACTGTCCCTGTAATTAAACTATACATCCGATTTTCATAAAATTTGAAATGGCTCGACAAAATTTTGCAACAATCATGTATTTGAAATTTCAGACCATTCGGTTGGGTAGTTTTTGCTCTGTTACATGCGGACAGACGGACGGACAGACGGACGGACTGAACGACAACTATAGGTGCTACGTATTTATATAATTACGAACGCACCTAAAAATGAGTCAAAAACTCACAAGCAATGACTCAAAAAATGAGTCAAATTAAAATAATAAATGCAGTCTGCACACCAGGAACTTCTATTGTATAAAATGATCTAAAAATTGTTAAATTCCCATGCATAGTTTTTGCTCCTATAAAACTTTTTAAATGGAAAAATTTTGACCGAATTTAACATTAAATATCTCTTAAAATAATTCTTCGATTTGAAAACTGCCTGCACCAGCTTGTTTATCGAACATTTCTTTATAACACCACCGATTTTCATATTTTTGCATTCAATATTTTTCTTAATATTCACGAAGAAAGACCTCCGGTCACCAAAAATTGAAATCCGGCGGCGGTGACAGCATTAGTTACTTTTTTTAGAATAGAGAAATTCTTGCATCTTTATTAAGCAAAACCGTTATTTCAGGGGCGCGCCGACCCAGTGTGCAAAGTGTGCACCGCACACAGGCGCCAGAATAGTAAAGGCGCCAAATATTTTAGGCGAAGCTGAAAAATTTGAAAAACTTTTACCCAATTTAAATTGATTAAAGCGGTATTTAAATCGAAAGTACGTCATTTCTAACACATTTATGAGTTCATTTTTACTTAAAAGATATGAAATTTGAAGATGCTCGTCAGCGGCGTAACTTTAGGGGTAGGGGCGGAGAGAGTCTCAAACCAAAAGGCGCCACAGTATCGAAAGGTAACGGTCGTAAGGCGCCACGGAAGGCTTAAGGGCGCCGTCAAGCGCCTAAAATAAATTAAAAAAAGCTAGAAACATAAAAAGTTCGGAAGGGCGACCGCGAATGCTCCTTTTGAGAACCCTGCTCTGAATCAGGCCTGTCCAGCTTTTCAGAAAGCAGGGCGCACTACAGTTCGTGGCAAACATGGAAGGTTCCATTATTCAAATAACTGAAAATATATAACACTTCTACCTTACTGTAGTACTGGTAGTGATACACATACTGACGATATAAAAAAGGGTAGTATATTACTATATTGCACAGTAGTAAAGCAACATAAGCCTCCAGCAGGTTACGCACGGTACCCATGTAAAAGTAAATTGCCAAAAAAGCACAAACCAATCATAGCAATCGGCTACATTATAACAAAAACAGTACTAAATACAGAGCCGAAATTAGCCTTTTTTGCACCCGGGACAAACATGGATTTTTGCGCCCCCCCCCCCCCTCTCTTCCGCAAAGTATATTTACAAAAAGAATTTTACTAATTTTCTAATAGCCGACTTATTTTTAAAATTTAAAATATGCAATCATAAAATACGTAATACTGAGCTACATAATCTACAATGGCGGATCCAAGGGGGAGGTCACGGGGGTCATGACCCTCCTCTGAACACCAACAAAAATATTCTAAAGATCATTTTAAAAATGAAATGTACAGTAGAGTCCCGATTATCCGGGTTCCGCTTAACCGAGTTTCCGCTTTAACCGAGTTATTTTCTTCTGATGGACTGGTGGCTTTCATTATTATGAAACAGACATCATAAATGAAGTGTTAGGTGAAGATGAAAGAGCCATTTTTTCCCCCATTCTGACCAGAAAATCAGAGTTCTAACTTTTTACGGCTGCTCTTTTATCTTGACCTAACACTTCACTTATAATGGCTGTTTCATAATAATGAAAGACATCAGTCCATCAGAAGAAAATGATCTATTCCAAAGGTATAATCCTTCATTGGGCGCCCCTTCGTTCTGGCGCCCGGGGCACTTGCCCCCCTGCCTCACCCCCTTAGTTTCGGCCCTGACTAAATAAATAAAATAGGATGTAGTTCAAAATGCAATACATTTAAAAAAAAAAGAAATGAAAAACGTCATTCAATTCCAAACAAATTTAATAATTTAGCCTATCATTGTATGGAACGCATAAAAACGAGCCCATGAGCATGTAAGAATGTTTCATGTCATTTAAAGTCGGGAAACATGTTTTTGAGAACAACCTCAAAATGAATTAAGTTTTACTGAAATTTTAATTGTATATTTTATAGATTTGCTTCGAACAAAGAATAATCGGTCAAGAGCGAGTTTCACTCGCGTACAGAGAGTTCATACAATAAATTTGTTAATTACTAACCGCAATCTTACAAAATATAGTTGTTAAACAAATAATAAGACTGCAAATAATTTGAAATTATTTTACTAAATATTTTTCAATAATTGCCTACAGTAATTGAATTCAATTGAAATAAAAAACGCTGACTATGTATTATTTTGATCCGTTTTACCTAAAACAAAGACCTTGTACAAAGTTTAATCTTGCCATTGTGCCAAGTGCGCTTCGAAAGGAGGTCGCAAAGTTGCATGGCCATTTTGGCCTGTGCCACATTTTTAGATAGGTTTTTAATTAATATCTCGGCTAATTACCGACAATTCTTAGACGATTTCGCGTCGATAGGTACCTCGAACTCCCCCGCTGAGCGCCCGCCAAATAAAGTTTATGTATAACGGAAAACTGCGATTTTCTGAAAAACTCTATGATCTAGGATTATCGCTATAGTTTTCCTGCAAGATTTAAATAAATTCCAACTACTACTAATTTTTTCGTAATTTTATTTTTAGTAGATTCGGAAATAGGAGGGGGGACATAATTTTGCCATACGTTTTCGACGAATTTCTGAAAATATAATAGTATCTAAGAGTAAAAAAAAATACAGTGAAATACGTTTAACACGAAAACGCTTTACATGAAAAATCGGTTAACGCGAAATGATATAGCGGTCCGGACAGTTATACTATGCAATTTAATACATTTTTTTTCTTTTATCACGAAACAAAAATCGTTTAACACGAGAAAAATTCGCTTTCGCGCTAGTTAGTTTGAGTTGAAATGGGTGAATTTTGTGTTAAAACCACTGAATTTTGGGTGAAAATCAGAGAATTTCGTTATGTTTTATTAGCACATTGGTTGAGAAATCGATGCGAAAACGAACTGCCATTTTGCTTCAAATGAAGATGAGGCTGCTTAATGCAGTTGATGAAAAAGAAGAATGAAAAGACAAATCTACAAAGAGTTTGGCATTGCCAATTCTACTTTATCAACAATAATAAAAAAACAGTGATCCCATTACGTTAATGTTTGAGCTCAGTATATTTAAGCCAGAGAGAAAACGTATGAGAACTGCTAAGCACGAAGATTTAGAGACAGCTTTGCTTATTTGGTTCAAACAAGCTAGATCTCAAAATGCTGAAAAAGACACAAAAAAAGGATATTTGACCCCCCCCCCCCCTCCAAAAATATCTATCTATATATATATATGTTTTTTTTGTTACTTGCTTTTTATCCTAATGGATGCAACTTACTAGTAGTTTAACAGGAAATCGAAGTAAAATTTGACAACGTCGAAAAAATTTGCGAATTTTGTTCTTTCTTTACGAATCTTTTAACGCGAAAAAATGTTTCGGCCCCCTCAGTTTCGTGTTAAACGTATTTCACTGTATATTTTTGAGTCCTGTGTTAAGAGCTTGTTCAAACGATACGCCCCCCCCCCCCCCCCTGATGATTTTTAAATGAACCTTAAATGTATATGATTTTATATCTTTAACTCGATTTTGTCTGAAGTATGAACCCGCTCACTGTGTGAAAATGGGAGAGAAGCTGCTAATTGTTCAGATTTGTTATGTAAATTTTTTTCATGATTTTTGGAAAATTGCATGGGCTAGTAATGAACAAATAAAAACTTTAAAATGACCTCCACTTACTGATGAAAAAATGAGTTAAGAGGGGGAGAACTATTCTTAACAAAACTGTTTCTGAACGAAACTCTATTAAACAACCTACCCATAGTCAGTATATATTAGTCATTAGCCATATATTAGTATATATTAGTCAAGGGGTGGCGGACTTAAGCAAGGATCTAAGATATTTTCTGAAATTACTATTCGAAAATAGTGGTAAGTACACTTTTGAAATTTTTATATTAAAAGTAATATTTATCCCAGGGCTCCGTCAAAAATCCGCATCTAAAACGGTAGAAAACGGTACGGTTTTAAATATTTGATCCCATCCTCCAAATTTTTTTTATCGCCTCCCTCTCCCCCCCCACCCTGAAATTTGATGCTTCCTACTTTTTAAATTTTTTATTATGTATTATGAACTATCTGAAAGTTCCAAACGGTTCGTCAGTTTTCTTAATTTTAACAAACTCGATTCAACAAAGTTTTTCTTTTCCCTTTTTAAAATAGATTTTTTTTATCAAACAAAAACTTGCGGATCGATTTATATAAAATTTAGATATTATTAAACAGCGTTTAAAGATAGGGCTATATGCATAACTTTAACAGCTCTAAATGGTGTATTTAAAAAAAAATTGACGGCGTTCCAAAGAATCCTAGTATAAAAATCATTTGTGGTTTCGAAAGACTAGCTTTTAAATTGAGAGTTTGAAAGGAATCATCCGATTAATGAAATAATAATTAATATCTAAAGTTTCAATTGAGAGACCGTGAAGAAATTTAGATATCTGAAATCACCGAAAAATTTTACATCTAGATGCATAAAAATTAAATCGATAAATTTATATTTAAAAAAATTTATATTCTTTCAAAAATGTCCAATATTGGAAGACGTTGGTTATCTGCAATGAACTCCTGGCGTCCGTGGGAGAGATTTCGAACCTTTCTTTCGAAGGAAATAAAAAGATTTTTCATAAATCGATTTTTCGTGAATTTTTTGACTTCCTGAAACCGTACCGGAATAATTTTTAGAATTTCTGAAAAGGGGATTTTTTTTTCTTTTCTTTTCTTTTTTTCTTTCTTTCTTTTTTTTTTTTTTTTTTGTTTTTTGTTTTTTTGCGTCTGGCTGTGCAATTTTCGAGCTGTTAGCCCCAGTAGAATTTAAGATACAGTCCTTTTTAAAAAGGTCCAGTACATTTATCAGCCTTGCATCTCTGTAAATCTATTAACCCTTCCCCATCTCTTTGAGTTTTCGAAGAAGTTGTCTACGGTTTGAAAAAAATATATGCTCTTGTTGAATTATGAATACTTTTGCATTCTTTTAATTTGGGCTTTTTAATTAATTTCTCAACTAATTATTAGAGATTTAAAATTCTGAAACTTACGTGCAGGGTGCACCAGGAGAGACTTTTGACTATCCTCACAAAAAGTTTGAGCCTCGTATGTGCCATAGATTCTTCTAGCCATCGCACACAGACACAGACAGAGCGAAACTTTGTTTTATTAGTATAGATATTTTTAATTTAGAACTTCGATTCATTGCACGAAAATTGGAAATTCGAAAAATAAAAAAATCTGATAGAGAAGGAAGGGTTAACAGTTTGACAAGATAAAGATACACTTAACTTCTTAAAATGCAAACGTCGAGACGAATGTGCATTTTTCATAACAATTGTTATATAGCCAGAATAGGGGTTCTATATTTGCTAATACAAAATCAAATGTTCCGGGACTGGAATTGCACCCCTAATTATGATCAACGTGCGGTAATTGTTTAAGGCGCATCTTAATTGATGTTACCTTATTTAAAAAAAATAAAAGTACTATAACGCGCTCCGGTGTATTACAAACGTCATAATTTGAGAAAATATTTTTCTACTTTTATGTGTATTTACCGTATTACGAGCACCCCTTTCTAGTGATGGGCGATTTCGACTTTTTTAATCGATTTAATCGATACTATGGCCAACTCGATTTAATCGATACTATAAATTTTTTAATCGATGTCTCTAAAAGTCATATCATTTTCATTTTCCTTCAAAAATTTAAGGTCAAGTAGTTGGATGTCCAATCCCAAAACTTTCTTCTGTCTCATAAATGTTAAAACTTCAAAATTCGCTATCAAAGTGTCAAATTTAAATAACCTATACCCATCATGAGGATCCAAAAGTATAAGTTCGTTGAAATATGTGTATTTAAAAAATATATATAAGAATCCCATTTTCCTAACAAATCATTGAATTTCGGCCCACACCCTCTTAGATGTCCGCAACGGAAAATCCCAGTTCAAAGGGCATAAAAGCGACACCTGTTGGGTAGTATACACCCAAGCCTAATAAGGATCTATTTATACGACAGTGTAACAGAATATGAAGTTTGATTAAATTCCGTGCATTAGTTTTGAGATATGGCTATCATGAATATCATGAAAAAAGCAGTATAGCAACGCAGCCTATTACATGATTAACACGAAAGACTCAGAAACAACTTACGTCAATGACTGACAGAATATTAAGTTTGATGAAATTCCGTTCATTACTTCTTGAGATGTTATCGCAAACATTGTGTAAACCCTGAAAAACAGTGTTGAATTCACGGGCTGGTACCCCCCCCCCCCCCCTCGCCGGAACATTGAAATGTCCCCTAGGGAGATTTGAAATTTTATGCTTAATGGACGAAAGTTCAATCCCCCACCCCCTCGTAACTCTAGATTCTAGAATGTTCCTCGCCAGAACCATAGAAATCCCCCCCCCCCGGAGAAAAATGTCTGAATTCAACACTGTTGATAAAAGCAGCATGGCAGCACAATTTGTTGTATCATTTACACAAAAACCGAATCATGGATAACTTATGGCATTGTCTAACAGAATATTAAGTTTGATGAAATTTCGTTCATTAGTTCTTGAGATATTATCCCTAAAATTGTTTAAATCCTGAAAAACGTGTTGAATTCAGGGGGTGGCCCGGGGGGGGGGGTGACATTCCTCCCGCCGCAACAAAGCATAAAATCTCAAACTTTCTGGGGGGCATTTGAGTGTTTCGGGGGGAGGAGAATGTCACAATCCCCGGGCCACACCCTGAATTCAATACGTTTTTGTACATTAAAAATTGATGAAATTTCGTTCATTAGTTCTTGAGATATTATCCCTAAAATTATTTAAACCCTGAAAAACGTGTTGAATTCAGGGGATGGCCCAGGAGGGTAACATTCCCCCCCCCCCCCCGCAACATTCAAATGCCCAGAAAGTTTGAGATTTTATGCTTTTTGTACATTAAAATGTACAAAAGTCCAATCCCCTCCCCCTCTGAACTGTCCCTCCCGGAGAAAAATGTCTGAATTCAACTCTTCTGATAAAATCAGCATAGCAACGCCTCCTGTTGGGCGATTTACACCGAAACCTAATAAGCAGCAATTTATGCCAACGTCTAACTGACTGTGGTTTTATGAAAATCCGTGTATTAGTTCTTGAGATAGAGCTATTGCGAAAATCGGGAAAAATGCAGCATAGCAGCGCCACCTGCCGGTAGATTTACATCAAAACCTAATCCTCAACAACTTATGTCAATGTCAAACTGAATCTGAAGTTTGGTGAATATTCGTGCATTAGTTCTTAAGATAGCAATCTTGCGGAAATCATGAAAAATGCAGCATAGCAGCGCCACCTGTTGAGCGATTTTCACCAAAAGGTAATCAGCACCAATTTATATGAAGGTCTAACTGAATCTAAAGTTTCAACAGATTCCATGCATTAGTTCTTGAAATAGACCGCTCACAATTTTTTTGTCAGAGACAAACAAATAGACAGACCTGACAGACAAAAAATTTATAAAAATAGTCAAATCGTATTCCAGACAAGAAGTTCTAAAACTATAAATCCTTAGAAACCGGAAGTCGAAAATTTTCTCGAAAACAACACTTTATTTTTCTAAAGACAAAAGAAAGCAAGAAAAGATAAACGCATCGATTCTGCTCTTGGATCAGAAACGGTGAATCGATTCAGTTCAGATTCGATGCCGATGTCGATCTTCAGATGCGATCTTCAGAATCGTTATTTTTTTGATTTACTTCAATTCTTTAGATGCAATGTCGAATCGTTATGTTTTGATTTACTTCAATTCAAATCGCATCGCGGTCGATCCACGGTTCGGGTTGAATCAATTCTTCCAATTTTGCTGTTTTAGTGCCAGAATTGCTGTAAAATTTTGTATAAGAGCCTTTTTTTAAATCAGTGTTGAATGCAGGTATTTTTCTCAGGGAGGGATTTATGCGACTCCGGTCGGGATTGGGGGAGGGGTATTTCAGAGTTCCGTAATGGGGGGGGGGGTGCACATTTGTCCATTAAAAAGCATAAAATCTCAAAACTTACGGGAGGGACATTTCAATGTCCCGGAAGGGATGTCCTCCCGGGCTACCCCCTGAATTCAACACTAGGTTAAATCGTTATACTTTTGTTTAGAAGCCTAGTTATTCAGGTTACTAGTTTATTATATTGTATTTTTCAAGTTCGTCCCTTCTAATCTCTCCAACCCCCTCTCCCCTTTTCCTCGCTAATCTTAATTTACAGGGCCGTTCAAAATTTGCATGCAATTTTTAAAATGTCCAATTCTTGTTCTATTTTATTATAAAGCCACATTTTGAAACCTTGACCAAAGATACTTTTGAGGTCGCCCCTCCGACCGTTTGGGGCTTACCTGCTCCCTCGGGGGGGGGGGGGGATATTTTTTGTTTCTTCCAAACCATATCGTATAACATATCGTTGGAAAGCTTTTAATGTGATCTTTTATTTTTTGTCTCTAGCCTTCCTTCTTTTTGGTAAGGGTCAATCGTGCTCCAACTTTTGTATTGATATTTTTGACAGTAATTTCAAAGGAATATATATTTATTCTTTCGGATTTACTGTTTTAAAGGCAGAACTACTGTCAAATTTTGCATAAGAGCCTTTTTCTTTCTAGGTTAAATTGTTATATTTTTAGTTTAGGAGCTAAGTTATTCGGGTTACTAGTTTATTAAGCTGTACTTTTCCAGTTCGTCACCAATACATTCCCCCCCCCCCCCCCAATTCCAATTTTCTTAATTATGGTCCAATTTCAATGGGACCTTTTTTGACATTCTTCCCGAGTCATTTGTTTACCAACTAAACACTGATATTATATCTGCAGCTTTTGGTGAGCACTATTTATGAATGGTAATAACAAATTTCCTCTCTTTTCCATTTTAAACTTATCATTCTTGGCTTAAAGCCACGTGACTCAAGGTTTTCGTTAGTTAAGCGGTATTTCACAAGTTTGTCAAAGTGTTTGTGTAAGTTGTATTATAAAAATTCCAGTCGTTTACAACCAAACTTACTGATTTATGATACTTTGAATTTTATGAAATTTCGGAGCTTTCCGACACTAAATGATCCCCTGTATGTTATTAATTTTTTTCAAGGGTGTAGGTATGAAAATGCGTGCTAAAATGCTTTAAAACCTTTTTTTTTTTTTTTCAAATAATATATTTAACAATTTAAACAAAGTGATTCCCGAGAATTTTGTAATGTTTTAAAAGGGGACCACATCTTAGAATGTAAGGGGCGCAAAAATTCGAAAGTTGGACAGAGCGATGCAAAAAAAAAAAAAAAAAAAAAAAATTCTCCTTTCAGAAATTCGAAAAATATTATCTTAATTACAAGCTGAGATATTAATTATTATTTCACTAATTGGTTTATTTCTATTAAATACTTTTTTTTAAAGGCAGTCACGTGATTTTTTATAGCAGCATTAACGTTTTCAACCGTTTAGCGTGCGGTTCTTTGACGGCGGGCTGAGATAATTACTACCTTTTCAATATCAAAAATTTTATAAGTGTTCATACCACTATTTTCGAATAGTAATTTCACAAATATCTTGAATTCTTGCTTAAGACTACCAACCCCTAGACTAATGTATCTTCGGATAGGTTGTATAAAGGAGTTTCGTTTAGATACACTTTTGTTTTGAATAGACTGCGCTCCCTGGTGGTGGAATATAGAACTAACAAACCGCGATTTCATTTAAAGTAGAAAATCTAACAAGGCGATCTGTTCGAAACTTTAAGATAGTTTATAACACATAAGAAAAAGTTTAAAAAAGAATGGTGCGAAAATTTCGGGAGGAGGGGGGGGGGGGGAAGGCCGCTAGAATTTTTTTAAACCTTAGCGTTCCTTACCGTTTTAGGTGGGGGTTTTTTGACGGAGTCCTGAGATAAATGCTACTTATTAAATATAAAAAAGTCAAAAGTTTAGTTACCACTATTTCCGAATAGTAATTTCGGCAAATAGCTTAAATTTTTGATCAAGATTGCCACACTCTTGAGTAATATATCTACTGATAGGTTGTTTAACGGAGTTTCGTTCACTGTTTTGTTAGGAATAGAGTGCGCGCCCTGGTGGTGGAATCTGGAACTAACATAACGCGATTTTGTTAAAATTAGGAAATCTAACAATGCGATCTGTTTTAAACTTTAAGATTATTTATAACACATGATAAAAAATTATAAAAAAGAATGGCGCGTCACATTTCGGGGGGGGATAGAGGGGAGGGGCAGAACAAAATTAGAAAATATAACAGGGCGATTTGTTTGAAATTTTAAGATAGTTTATAACACATAATAAAAAATTTTTAAATGATGAATGTCAAAAATTGGGGGGGGGGGGAGGTGCGCGCGTTTTTCCAACCCGGTGGGCAAAGTGGGGGGGGGGGGGTACACCTATACGGTGCTGTAGGCAGCGGGAACCCGGTTCGCGGTTCGTTCGCTTCGAGATTTCATATTAGGGGGAACCCGCTAGTTACTAGCTATAATGTTAAAGATTTCCAAGCAATATACATGTGCGTTCACTATCCTTCTAAAACAGTAAAATTAATTGATTTTTATTTCTTCGGAGAAAACTAAATTTTCACGTCTTGCAGCGAAGATTTTTTTTTTTTTTTTTTTTAATAAAAGGACTTTAATAAACTTTGCTAGTTACATTATTAAACTCAAATTGTAAGAATACTAAATCGGTTCTTATGGCAACGTGAATTATGTCCCTGAAAATTTAAATTTTAATTCAGGCTGGAAGAAAATCACAATGATTTAATTACAGGGACAGCCAAAAGTTTTCCGTTACATTACGGCAAATGAAAAAAATTATTTCAAGTGCATTTTAAGGATGTTACAGACTTTCGAACAGAATGAAATTGATATGCACTTATGAAGTGCACTGTTATAGTACGAGCGCACCACATTTGCCACGTTTGACACGCAATTTCCAACTTGTATTTAACCGAGATCTTTCTTAAAAAATAAATTTAAATAAAATCTTAATTACAATATTAGTAAAATTACATCTTAAAACTAATAATTTAAAAGTTAAAAACTTTATTGTTTGACTCAAAGATCTGTAATAGCTTACGACTGGGCCCCTGACTTTGTCTACCCTCTAAATGTGAGGTATGGGAGGTGGTCGCTACGGCTCTGCTGATTCGCTAAGTTTTGAAATTAATATTTTTGAGCTTATCTGTGCGAATCTGTGACTATCGAAATATCGATTCTAGAATTTGGGAATCGATTCTTATTGTGATCGATTCAGTTTTATACGATGTCGATTTTAATCGATTCCTGAATTTTCCAGAATCGCCCATCACTACCCCTTTCTTTGTGTCATAGTCCTACCAATGATTAATTCAACAGAACTATATTTTCAAATTAAGTTTATTTGAACTGTTTTAAGTATAAATATAAATAAAGATCAGATCTTAAAAATTACGGAAGTGATGCAGGTAAAAGAAGCTCATTTACTTAGGAGGTATACCATTGTGGGGAGAGGGAGCAAACAGCTGAAGCACCGACCTTTTAGGAATGTCCGTTATTTGCATTGCTGCCAACATTCCTTGTTTTTAATTCAAACAACAATATTTTTAACCAGAAATTTAATTTAATAAATGAAATAAAAAAGAACCCTTTAGAAACAAGAAACATTTCGTTAAATAAATTTTCTGGTTCCAAATTCATTTATTTGATTTAGAGAAAACCGCTGGAAGGTTGGTTTGGCAGCTATGCATTTATACTAAAAAAAAAGTATAAAGTTTGTATTTTTTTTTTTTTTGGGGGGGGGGGGTTAGGAATATGGGGCGCCAACTGAAGTTCTGCACACAGGCGCCGAATACTGCTGGCGCGCCCCTGCGTTATTTTATGTTTTGGCGCATTTTAATTTTAAAAATGTAAATTCAGCCAAATAACTAAGAATTTCCTCGGAATTTTTTATTTATGATATAAGACTGGTATAAATAAAAATATTTTCGAAGCAAAATTTTACAAAATATTTATATAACGAATTTAACAATTAATTTTATTTGTTTACAATTCCTTTGTTGCCACATTACAAAAATAATAATAATAATAGTCATAATATAATTCTTTTAAAATGCGGAAGTATCGTCTGCGTAAATGATTTACCATAATAAGAATAAATTGTGTATTTGAATTCTTAACACTGAAAAATACTTTTATAATTGAATGTAAATAATTGAATTTTCACACATTTTAATTCATTGAAAATATGCTATAATTTTCATAAAAAAGGGTATTTTAAAAGTTTCATAAAAGAAATTGTAACTCCATTATTTATTTTTTCTTCTGAAAACATACGTGTTTCATTTTTTATTTGCAAAAATGCGTCCATGATGGAAAAACATGTAAAATAAATTATTTAAAATAATAATTTTTTTAACGTTACTCTGTAAAAATATATAATATTGTGCAAATTTACAGATTATAATTCATTTTTAAGTTTAATTTCAAGTCAAAATACTGAATAGTTTGTTGTTGTTGTTGTTTGTTTTTGTTTTTTGTAAAGTGTATGACAAAATGTAATTTGTGTAGCCTAGTAGAGGATTCGCTTCGCTCATCCTAATTACAAATTCTTTTATGTTTATTTCATAGGAGCGTCTCTTGCTCAGTGTACTGCCAAAACACATATCTGTCCAAGTGAGAGAAGGAATCAGAGACGTTATGAGTAAAATGCATGTTTCACCGATGCCGCAGAGGCCGTTTACTGAGCTATTCGTCGAAAAGCACAAAAACGTCAGGTAAGTTAGTTCGAGATACTGGGATAGATGGATAACCATAACCACCCCGAGGAGCTAAGCTTTACAGCTTCATAGCTGTAGTGCAAGCCCATAAATACCCGCAAATCACAATTAAAGTACGTAAAACTAAGATGAATAGAAAAACAATAAGTATAAAAGTAAAAATAATTTTAAAAAACCTCTCATTTATGTAAGGATCGACCGAAACCGAATTTCGGTAATCATCCTATTTTCGGCGGAAAACGAAAACGAAAATGTCCAAAAAAAAATTCTAAGTAATAAATATACATAATTATTAATTAATTATACGCGTTTATTTAATATACATAATTATTAATTAATTGGTAGGTGTGGCCCAAGTTGGCTCTCCGTGCCTCTGATCAAAACGTTTCATTTTTATAAAAAATAAAATGTAATTAATTCGTCAACGATACAGGAAGATTTTCTTTTTATAGAAATTTCATCTAATTAAAAAAAAATTTAAGTATACATACCTCGATTTATCTTTTATAATGATCTTTGTAAATGAACATCTGTTATACTAGAACTTTCTCAAAGAGTATTAGAAACACGTCTACAGTTACAAACTAAAAATTTTCTACAACTGTTAAGTCTGCAGCTTTTAATAAACTTGTGAAAAAGTCTTCAAAACTTTATCATATAGTCAAGTCATGTTATTTGTGTAGAAAGCGCAGGGGAGTGGATTTGTGAAAAAATACATAATTTTTGCTCTGTTTCTTTTATAATAGGGGAGGTGAGGGATGAATGGGACATTTTCACAAAAATATTTTTTTATATTTTTTTATTTAAGTTATTATCAATATTATATATCACATTTCATACATTAGGTATTTGACAACATATATGAACAATATTTATTCTAGATTATGATTTATTCATAAACAAATTATGAAATTAAAAAAAACGTTCCTCCCTGTCCCAATCATCCCCGGAGCAGGGATGGATGGGACACAAAGATTTTCCTCCCTGTATTCAATTTTACCAAATTAAAATTTATAATTATAACCTTATATGTAATTATATTTGTAATATATGATTTTGCAGCACGATCGATATGTTTTTTTGTTTTTTTTCAATAACTTCTTTTATTGCAGTTTTAACTTTTAATGCGGACTTCGGCTATCAATCTGTTCTTTTTTTCCACTTATGAGGTATTTTAGATTTGAAATGAAAGTGCAAAATGTCTTTTAAACATAGCATAGCTAATAATTTTCAATCATAACTTATTAATTAATATTAATTGAATGTATCTTAAAAAACATGCAGAATGAACATTATTGGGTTGATCGGAAAGTCATGTCGTGTTGGGAAAATCAATTCGTACCGGAAAATTCTGCCCGATAATTATTAGACATTAGATATCGGAATCAATGTCTAATAATTAAATGATAGAATTTTCCGGTCGAATTGAGTTCCCCAACACGACACGACTTTCCGATTGACCTAATATGTTAGGGGTGGGGATTTATTTGTGCAACATTTCAAAATTCAATATAATTTCCCCCATTTGATCAATACACATATACTATTTTTAACAATTTTATCTATTTTGATTACGTTTTAGTACCAATTTTTTGATAATCCATTAATAATTATTACAATACAATAAGTAACACTCAGAAATTGTAAACAATAACAATTCATATAATACTATTTAATACTATTAATTAACGTAAATTATTGATTTATCAACCTATATAATACTATTTAATTAATAAATAAAATTTTCAACATCTCTAGAAAGGAGTGAGAATGTCCCATTCATCCCCATTTGAAATGTCCCAATCATCCCCATGATGCATATATTCCCTTCTCAGCCATTTTGCCTCAAAAATTATTTTGTCACAATGGTTACTATTCATTCATTTTAATTATTGATATTGAACCTTAAAATAAATAACTACAACATAGCTTAATTTTTTATATTGTATAAGATATTTCACATCTTCAGATGTAAAAAAAACTTACTTTTAAGCAGAGATTTCAAAAAATGCAACTTTGAAGGAAAATGAAAACAGCAATGTGGTCCTACTTTTAGTTCTGAAGCACACTGTGATAGAGGTATATGGGGTTAGGAAGCAATTTAAAATAAATGTTTATTGCCTGAAATATTGAGAATGTCCCATCCATCCCTTGTCCCATTCATCCCCTAGCTGCCCTATAGGGGATCAGGAAAGGGAAAAAATGAAACATTATTTAAACTATCTTTTTAGGATTTTTAAATTGATTTCTCAACGGGTAATCTTAAATTACTTAATATAAAACTATTAATTGATAAAAGCGTATTTTTTTTTAATATTACACTTTTCATTTTATTACTCTTTTAATTTTTTCTATTTTTTATCCTTAAAAATGTTGCATTGCTACAGTTTCACAGCCATTTGGTTTATTTTGGCGAGCTTTTATTGGCACATCATTAAATCCATTTTTGTTTCAACTCTTAGGGCTGTCCATAAATTATGTCACACTTTTTTTGATATTTTTCACTCCCCTCCGCTTTGTTTAATCTTTGTTAAATTTAATCTTGTAATTTTAAATGCTTTTATTTTAACCAAAATGTGTGATGTCACACTTCTTCTTACCCCCTCCCACCCCCTTGTCACAAACTGTTACAATTTCCCGAACCCCCTCCAACGTTACAACATTTGTGGACGGCCCTTTTTTCAATTATACGAGCTACAAAGAATATTTGGCGATTTATCACCTGTGACTCGCTAACGGAAAAATGTCTTTAAAATTAATGTATAGATTTATAATTAAGCGCTAAAATTTTTAAAATGTTGTGTTATCTTCGGAAACACACGCGTGAACGTAATTTTTATAATTTTATCCTATCAGGAAGTGGGTTAAAAATTGATTTCAAAATTCTATCTTTGCATACTAGCCCAGTGGTAGGGGAGGAAAAAAGGCCGAATTCGGAATTAATTAGGGGAAAGCTGGAAATTTTGAAATAGAATTGCGACCTCAATGTTGAACAAAAATATTAATGATGGTACTCATTTTATTCAGAATTTTAAGCTTTACAACATTTGTACTGACAATGTTTTTGATAGAGTTAGCTGTCTTGAGATATTGTTCAGGTAATTAAAAAAAACGTGTTTTTCGAAAATAAATATGTACATATTTTCTAACATTCACCCAAATACAAGGAAGAAAACATAGTACGTTCATTTTTTACCTAAACTGAAAGGATTAAAACAATTTTCAGTTTTCTCCAAATTAATTCTGAGTTCAAATCCCTGAGCACGGGTCTAAAACTTTAAAGTAGAATTGTGACCTTAATGTTCAACAAAAATATTAAGTGTAGGTACTCATTTTACTCAGAATTTTAAGCTCTGTAACATTTGTATTGGCAATGTTTTTGACAGAGTTAGCTGTTTTGAGATATTGTTATGGCATGCAAAAAACGTGTTTTTTGACTATAAATCTATACATATTTCCTAACGCTCACTTAGTACGACGGGAAAACATAGCATATTCATTTTAGACCTAAACAGAAGGGATTAAAACAATTTCCAGCTTTCCCCTAATTAATTCCGAATTCAACTCCCTAACCACGGGGCTATACAAAAACCATGTTAAGTTAAGAAAAAAAAAAGATATAGGTCCATTCCATACAAAATGAGCAAATGACCTGTGGCAGACATGTCACAGATTTTAACGAAAATCATTTTGTAAGTAGATCATACCTATTTATGAGTAAATGTAAAATAATAAATTTTAGGATTGTTTATTTAAGTATTAAAATTTACATTAAAAGTGGATGCAAAATCGTGGTTTTGGCTATATGCTTGAAGTTTCAATTTGGGTTATTAGCCTTAAGAATGCAAAGACTATATTAAAAATTATTTATAATTAGAAATGAATAATAAGTAACAGATTGAATAGTAATTGCGTAGTAATTGTATTTTTATTCCTTAATGAAAAAAAAAAATATTTTTGAAAATGTTTGAGGGAAAAATGCAACGTTTCTATTGAGATGAAGGACACCTCTGACAATATCAAAATTGCTTGACGTTATAGCTAAAAGTATATATATTAAATATTCAAACTTTCATTCTTGCCTTTTTATTCCTTAATGAGAAAAAAAATAAATAGTAAAAAATGTTGAGGATAAAATGCAATATTTCAATCCCTTGTTTCGACGTGAAGGAAAGCTTTTTAAAATTTTTAATTCTTTTGATATTATAGATAAATGTGTATATTTTAATTATAAAAACTTTTATACTTGCTTTCAGTTTATTTTTACCTCAAGAAGATTTTTAATTAAAGTAGAAAAGAAAAAGCTCAATTGAACAAAAGATTATATATTAACACCTAAACCCACATACAGAAAATAGATGGCAGCACTAAATTTTTTCACCTTAAAATTAAAAAAAAAATTAGCGAATTAAAAAAAAAAATAGCTCATGGAATGTAGTTAATATTGCCTTTTTTAACCCAATTTTGTGACGTTAGGAATCAAAAGGCAATCTTGAATTTTTTTTAGCAGATTATGGACTTATTGATCTTTATATCTGTGCAATAACTGCAATGTGGGACCTTTCCTTCATTATTTTTTTTTACCTATCAATAAGAGGAAAAATTACGATTTTGTCATTTTTTTAAAAGTTTCTAAATTTTTTTAAAGGTGAAGGAAATACATGGCAACTTAAAAACTTTAGTAATTCGATCTTAATATGTAACACTACATCAGGCATGAATTTCTCAGATGTTTTTGAATTCTTTTAACTTTTATAACGTTTTTAATTTTCTCAAAATTTGCAAATTTTCAACTTTTACAACCAATTAAAGATTAATCATGGTGTTACCCGATTATTATTACTCAATAAATAAGAAGATAATTTTTCAGAGGTTACATTATTATAAAAAAAATCATTTCAGTTAAATAGTGTTTAAGATACAGAACTTCAAACCTGCAACTTTGGACGATTGCACACATGCCATTCTTTATCACAAGTTTTTTAAATGTCCAAAACTTCTAAAATAATTTATTTTTTGTGAAGATATTTTGCAGAGCTCTATTTGAATATGAATTGAACCTGTATATCAAATTTTATTAAAATCGGTTACTATGTGGCCACGACTTTTTTTAAATTTTTGCTCATTTTACGTGGAATGACCCTATACACATAACATGCAGACATGCGCACATATATATGTATACATGTGTACCTAACGTACAAACACATACATATATGTAAATTGTAAACTGTTTATTATTATTATTATTATCTTCATTTTTTCATAAATGCAATTTCGACAAGCGGTAATTTCTTATGTATACACTGTAAAAAAAACGGAGATTCTACTGGCAGTCTAGACGCTAGTACTATTTCCGTATTTTTACGGAAATTTTTCCCCATAAAAATTTCCGTTACAGAAAAATTTCCGTTTTTAATCAGAAAAACGGAAATTTTTCTATAATTTATGGGGGAAAATGTCCGTAATAATACGAAAATAGTATGCCAGTAAAATCTCCGTTTTTTAGCCCATTTTATATATTTTTTCCTTTTTGCTATCATGTGTCTATGATTACAATCACATTAAGCGGCTAGCAGTATGCTTACTTAAATTTTATATTAAATTAATCTCTTGTTAATCTAGTTTACTGTCTCTTTCCTTTCATAGTATATTATACGCTGATATCGTAAATTCAGTAGTACTCACCGCATCGTTACACGTCAGTGAACTGGTTGAAACGCTGAACGAACTTTTTGGCAGATTTGACGATTGTGCGGAGGTAAATTTTTACTTTTTAAATATTTATATGTATAACAAATATTTTTGTATATGTATGTGCTCGTTTATTAGTCCCTGCAAAGATTAAAAATTTATTGGAATTCTGATGATCATTTAAGCGTTAAATACTAACATGTTTTGAAAGTATGTTCTGTTTTCGAAAGCTAGCAAAGCAATGCCACAATCGCGAGAATCGCATGCGTCTCCAATTGATCACCCATTGGGTAAGTATATTGAGATAATCCTGGTTAGAGAAGCCTTGACACGCGTCACGAAAACGTCACACAAAGCAGGGAAAATAATGAAAAACATTCCAACGACTTGCATGTTTCGTTTTCTTTGCCTGGTGGAATTATTAATTATTATTAGAAAATAAGAATTAGTTATTCCACGAGCCAACGAAATTGAAACATGCAAGTTTGATTTTTTTTCTTTCTTTTGCCTTCTTTGTGGGATGTTTTCGTGACGCGTGTCAAGGCTTTCTCGGTTATCTAAGGGGGCGTTGGTTAGAGGCGCTATTTAAAGATTGTATATGCATATATATATATATGAGGACGTGAGTTTCAAAACTTGCCTTATCCAAAATTTAAAAATTCGAGTTTTCTCTATCAGTCAATTCTATTGGTGAACCTGCATCGAAAAAACACTGCAGTCTGCAAAAAAATTAGTTTTATCGTGTATTTCTGGCATTGTAAAATCTTGGTTTACAATGGAAACAATTGGACGCAGTCAGAGGTTTTTCGCGATTTCCCAAAATTTGATTTTCGGGATAAGACGAGTTTTTAATTCACGCCCTCGTGTGTATTGTAAGCCTAGATTAAGGACCAAGGTGGGACATTTACGGCAAAATATGTAATGGCAACAGTACTAGCGTCACTACCGACAAGGGAGAAGAATTAACAAGCCTCCGAAATTTACCTATGTTGAAGAAATATGTTTACGCCCTATGCTTTGAATATCTATTCTTTCCTAAAACGAAACAGGTGTCGGACGATATTCTATTCATGCTTGCTTTATTTATTTAGCTGCCTTTTTCTTTTTTATCGTACTTGTATTGTTCACTTTTAACTTACAGAATGATAATTAGAGTAATAATAATATAACAAAAACCCTAGAAAATTCTGTTAATAACGTAAATATGTAAGTTTATGAGATTAAATTGTAAAAAATCAAATTCAGGAATTGTGTTAATTTATTCGTATCGAATAAAACTTTATTGAGTGTAATGTCAGTACCTCTATTTATTTTTAACTATTAGATTTATATAATTCTAAAAATTTGTCGAAATAAATTTTTCCCCATCTGTAATTTTATTATTATTTCTTATATGTTAATATTATAAATATTATTGAATTGATTGTACGTTATTTACATTAAAAACAATATTTTTATTTTATCTGTAAGAAAGTGAAAATGCGTAGATTTTAAAAGATTATTGTAACGATTGTTTAATACGTTAAACTTCATAGATTAATAAAATATCGGTTATAAAAAATTTCCTACCGAATGGGAATATTTATGAAATTTTCTTGGATTTGTGGAGTGCAATACTTCGTATATTTTTATATTACACCATTCAGGGTTCGTACGGGTACCGTTATTTTCAAGGCCAAATATCAGTATTTTTTTTTATAGAAAAATAAATCTGGTTTAAAACCCCGAAATTTTGCCTTTTATAATGATATATTTTCTATAAGAAAATACTGGTACGAAAGAATTTTTTAGTCAGGAAATTCAAGGACCCGTACGAACCCTGCCATTACTTTATGTAATTCAAAACGAAATTTTTACCCTGTTTTTCGTTGCACTTAAATCGTTCACACATCATGTAAAGAAAAAAGAAAAAAAAAGGCATATATCCGTGCATGAACAATATAAAATAGAATATCTATTCTATGTTCATGTATCGGTGTAAGATTCTATTGAAAACGTAAACATGCAACATTAAAAAAAGAAAGATCACAATAAGGTAGATGCTCAATGATAAAAATTTTACAAGGATGGGGAGTTTCTTCCCCATTGTCACTAAAGGCGCTACGATCGCAATCGCATTACCATTACGCTCTATGGAAATGTCCCATCTTGTATGTAGCGCACAGTGAGCCGAAGTGGCAAATTCCACGGCATAAGATGAAAATGGTATGTATCTTCCCAAGGTTTGTCAACTATGTAGAGTTTTTCTATAAGTCTCACAGCATGAGAAACAATGTAGGATTTTTTCCTCCTTACATACCATCTAGCCCTGTTTTTAGAAGGAAATATGTCGGAAAAGTAGGAAAAACAGGTGAAAAATCAAAAATTAGCAATCGATAAAAAAAAATTGATATGTCAATCCTATTTTTTATGTCGTAGTAATTTTCTGTTTCGTCTTGTAAACAATATTCTGAGCCTAATTTTTTATTTAAACAATTAAGTTTTGATATCTATGTAAGGTTTTAAAATGAGAAATTTTTATAATTTTCAAAATTTTCGTTTTGTGAAGTTAAGATTCCGCTATATCCCGTAAAATCGCTGATGCAAGCCTCTTCTGTAGGCATTTCAGGAATGAAAACATGGTTCGCACGCCTCCTTGAATTTTGCAGACCAGAAAATTTTTCGACACCAGTTTTTTCTTATAGAAAATCTCTTTTTAAAAGAAGGCGAAATTTTGCGGGTTTAACCTAATTTTTGTTTCCCCATAAAAAGTTACTGGTAGTTTTCCTGGAGAAATAACGGTATCCGTACGAGCCATTGAAAAATGTTGGGATTACCTGTGCCCAATTGCGATTTTGGCAGTTAGCAGTGTTTGATTGAACAAAAGCCGACGTAAAAAGAAAAAAAAAACTTCTTGGAAATTATTTATTTTGACATCATTGATACTATTTTGCTCTTCTTCTTCTTTCAATGTCTTAACATACGATTTCAAAAAATTACCTTGTATGTGGTTTACCCGTATTTTTTCTGTTTCCCCAAAACAACTTAAATCGGTTGTAGACAAAAAAGAATTTAACAGAATTGAATTTTAAGGTATAAGGGGATAATCCCGAGATCGTCTTTGAATCAAGATTCAAAAATTTCTAAAAAAGAATAGGCCTCACCAGTGGCTGAGAGGTTCTTCTCTCGAAGCTGGTAGACGGGAGGTGCTGGGTTCGATCCCAATCGCGCCCGTCGGCCTAATCGTTCGGAGTTTTCGTGGTTTTCTTCGAACCTTGTATTTCCAAGCGTTAATACGGGTTAGGTTCCCTTAGAAAGACCCCCACGAAGGGCACTCTCCCCTGGGCCTATATCCCTCTTGCAGATAATTGGCCGTCATAAATACAACCAACCAACCAACTAAAAAAGAATAGAAACAACAGGATTGCTATTGTTTCTTCTAAAGCAGTTAATTTGTTAAGAATGGACCTTCAGTTAAGTACAACCTTTTTGTATGAGATGTAAATTTCCAACTGGGCGAAAAAATGTCCGGACCAAGATTCGAACCAGGGAGCTCTTATGGATGAAGCCGCCAATGCCCTACCATCTGAGCTATCCCTGGGGAATCTGGTGGGTCTAATTCACCCAGAAAACATTACTGATCACAGCATCTGCTCTGTTATCTGAATCAGCTGAACAGAATAATTCGCAGGTAATGGAACTCCATAAAACGCTGGATACGTAATTACACTATATTAAATTTAAAGCAATTATTTTAATTGGTAAATAAATCATATGCGATGTAAATTTCCAACTGGGCGAAAAACTGGGGATTTTTCGGCCAGTTGGAAAAATATTAGGTTGAACAAAAAGTTCTGGGAAATTTTTAATCTAATAGTTAACAGAATTTGTATTACCCAGGCGTCGAAATTCTTCCACACCCCGCCTACAGTCCAGACGTCGCACCAGTATACCGTGGTTCCATACGATTATGGCCTCTTTCGACCAATGCAACACTTTTTCAAAGGCCGTTGATTTGAATCCTTTAATGAAGCTGAAGAAGCATGTCAAGAGTTTTTCGATTCCAAGGAGCCGCCATGGTGCTTCCAGCAAATAAGGAATCGGGCAGAGCGATGGCAGAAAGTCGTGGACTATGATGGCCTCTATTTTGAAGAATAGTCCTTGTTGCTTTTGTTGTCAATTTGCGCTTAAGAACGCAACTTTCACAAATTTCCCAGAACTTTTTGCTCAACCTAGTACATCTCGTATGATTTATTTATCAATTACTATAATTGTGTTAAAATTAATTTCCTGGAGCTCCATCCTGCGAATTATTCTGGTCAGCTGATTCAGCTATCAGACCAGATGCTATAATCAATAAGGTTAGCTGGGTGAATTATATCCACCAGATTCGTCAGATGGTAGAGCATTGGCGGCTTCAGCCAAGAGATCTCTGGTTCGAATCTTGGTGCGGACATTTTGCGCCCAGTTGGAAATTTACGTCTCATGATTTATTTACCAACTAGAATAATTGTGTTAAAATTAATCTAGTGCAACCTTTTTGTATCTGGCAGAATATTTTGTATTGGACTTATGTGCAAAGAGTCTTCGTTATTAAAATCTATATCTAAACTTTATCTTTGATTGTATGGGAACATATTGAGTAAAAAATAAATCTTGTACTTTTTACAGGTTGTAAAGTTGCAGTTGAACAATTTTACACGAAAATCAGAAAAAAATTAAAAATAGCAGTTACCATGTTTTACACTCCATCCTTTCCCATATTGCTATATCATTTCCAGTATTTCCCAAGAATGCTATATTAGTTCAATCTTAGTCCTCCATTATCGGTTTGTTAGCAGGATCTAGTCTTATAAGTGCATATTTAATGAACAAAAATGAAAAGAAGGGAGCAAAATATCTTCAGTGTAACTTTCGCGCACATCTCCCGTTGGCCTGGCTTAGAGGTCTGCACGGGCCGGAATTTCCAGGCCCGGCCCGGCCCGAACGAAAGCTATCTTGGCCCGGCCCGGTGTAAAAATTGGAAGTTCGGCCCGAGCCCGGCCCGGCCCGTTTGCATTTTTACAGTTCTCGGCCCGGCCCGGCCCGTACAAAAATCAGTGAAAACAGGCCCGACCCGGCCCGACACAATTCCTACAAAAAAAAAAATCCTTTTTTGCTCAACATACAATTAAGATTCTTTTAATGAATACTACATACATATTTATGGGAACATTTTACAGTATATTTTACATTACTATGATGTTCGCAAAACAGAGAGCACACAATAGTAAACATTAACGATTACTTACAGTGTTTTAGTCATCGTGTCTGCAGACATTTCAAAATGGAAATAAGGATTCATTAAAAGATTAATGTAGTTCAGAATAAATGATTAAAAACATGATAATTTTTGAAGCTGTATAATAAAAAGTAGATTTGTGAAATATTTCTCTCATTTTTAAGGCTCTTCTGAAATCCAAAGGAGCTACATTTCAACACATTTATGAATTCTTTTCTTTTCGGAAACGCTTAAGATTGGCAGGTATTCTTATTCAGAAGCTATGTAAATGTCTTTTTTTTATAGATAAAAGCAATATATCTTTCTGAAAATACTGTCAAAGTTAGCGTTTTGAATCGAATTTCCGGAAGCGATAGCACAGGAAAGGAGAAAAACGTACAGTCACGTGACAGGAATCTCTGTTATCTCTGTAAGTAATTTATCAAATATGGAAAAAGCTATTCGTTTCCAAATGCCTTCAATAGGCAGGCCTGTCAATTTTATGCCTTTATAGTTAAAAATTTTGTCAGAAAATGTGTCTGAAAGCTTCGCATTGTTGAGCAGTGACTATGAGAACCACCTTAAGGTATATTTCCAAAGATACTGTTAAGAGAAGTTCATTATCACTATTAATACTACAAAACACAATGACTGTTCTACACATCCTGAGACCAATTAAGATCAGTTCACTCCCGGCATGATTCTCCTGAAAAAAAATTAAACTCGGAATCAGACATCTTGTAACTGTACGATGTCGATCTCTACGATGGACATGTTACATTTCTATAATGATGTTGTTAAACTGGCATCGGCTCATGACGCACATTTATACTTTTCGAGAAAATCATATTAACTGAAAATGGCTCGTATTTTATCTGCTTCGCTTAAATTCTGATATCGGGCCGATAGTCCCGATTAATTTTTTTGCCGGCCCGGCTCGGCCGGTTAATTTTGTCTGTCAGCCCGGCCCGTTGAAAAAATTGTCCTAATACTGCCGGCCCGTTTGAAAATTCGTCTTCATTCCGCCGGCCCGGCCCGCGGGCCGTTCCGGGTACGGGCCTCGGGCCCGTGCAGACCTCTAGCCTGGCTCTTCTGAGATTTATGAGATTTTCTTTAAAAGTAATGAGAATATGAACCAAATGGTCTTTCCATGTAAACTTGTTGTTATTCAACTAATAGATTTGCGCATAGTCCAATTATTAAAATAGATCTGTACATATTCAAAAATAATCTCTTAATCAAAATATGCACAATTTAAAAACTCGAAAACAGATTTGTACTTTAATGAATTTCGTGTTGAGTTTTTAAAAATGTCTTACATTTTAGAAGTTTTTAAAATTATTTCTTGATAAAAGAAAAGCCCCACCTGGGGCTGAGAGGTTCTGCTCTCGAAACTGGTAGACGGGAGGTCCTGGGTTCGAACCCAATCGCGCCCGTCGGCCTAATCGTTCGGAGTTTCCGTGGTTTTCTTCGAGCCATGGATTTGCATGTGTATATACGGGTTAGTTTCCCTTAGAAAGACCCCCACGAAGGGCCCTCCCCCCTCGGGCTTATATCCCTAGCGTAGATAATCGGCCGTCAAAAATCAACCAACCAACCATCATAGAAGAAAAAGGGTGTATCATTTTATTTAGTGGGTAGCTGGGTAATTATTAGAATATTTGATTTTGTGCATTGTTTGAAAATATAGACAATGTCTTTTACTTATATTAAATCTTACCTTGTTAAATAAATTGTCGAATTTTTAAAGCGAATTTATTTATATTTTTAATCACATTGTAAATTTAAAAAAAATATATTGAAGGAAACAAACAGGAGCCAAAAATACCTCTTAATAAAAATAAATTATAGTAAACTTCAAATTCAGTTGATATCCATATACACTGATGTCCAAAATTAAGGATCAATCACAAAATGCTAATTTTCAAGTACGCAAATACTCAAAAGGAAATAATATAATTAGAATAATTACTATCTTTACAGCACAGCTAGTCCATATAAAATCTCATTCATGTCACACATGGTCACAAGTGTCACAGTCACTACGGTGAAGCAAAAAAATAGGAACTTCCATACATCTCATTATGAGTCTCAAATGATCACTATATGTGACTCCACAGAGACGTCACTGTGACTGCTGCTTTGTGACGCGTTACCATGTGACTTTACAATGTAGTTACATTGTGGCTCTCATGTGACTGTCATCTGTAGACTCAATTTCAAAGTCATCGTGAACCCTGCATTGTGATAAGTTACCAAATAATGTCACATTAAAGTCACATGATAACTTTCAGGTGACAGAGAGACTACTGTGAAGTCACCATTGTGCTCTTTTGTGAAAAGTCACTATGTGACTATAATGTGATTTTATTTGGTGACTTATCATAATACAACGTTCATGATGACTTTGAAATTGAGTCTAAAAATGACAGTCACATGAGAGTCACAATGTAACTACATTGTAAAGTCACCTGGTGACTTGTCACAAAGCAGCAGTCACATTGACGACTCAGTGGAGCCACATATAGTGATCATTTGAAACTCATAATGAGACGTGTGGAATTTCCTATTTTTTTGCTTTACCGTAGTGACTGTGACACTTGTGACCATGTGTGACATGAATGAGATGTTACGTGGACTAGCTGTGCTGTAGGGATAGTAATTATTTGAATTATATTATTTCCTTTTGAGTATTCGCTTACTTAAAAATTATCATTTTGTGATTGGTCCTTAATTTTGGACACTAGTGTAGTTTTGTATTCGTCTAATTAGGAAAGATAACTACTCATCAAAAAAGATTTTATTATTTGAATTTCAGATATTGCAGTTTGAAATGAAGGATGTAAAAGATTTGGTTTTCGGGAACAGTATTTAATTCTTTGTGAATGTGATTATTTCTGTTAAAATTTCATTTTTGAATTTAAACATAAACCACAGACATATATTTTATGTATTTTTTTAACCTTTTTTAAGAAAAACTCTTGCCTGCGAATAAAACTGCTCGGAGACTGTTACTACTGCGTATCTGGAATGCCGGACAGCGACCCACTACATGCTGACCATTGTGTTCAGATGGCACTGGATATGATTGAAATCATCAGGTAAAGAAATTCTTTTCCCACCTCGGAAAAACCATTGAACCTTTTAACTTAAAATTTTATTATTTAACCCTTAAATGCCGGGTGTTGCTTTTCGGCAACATTCCCAATTTAGGCTCTAAAATACTATTAGAATAATATTGAAGCTATAATGCCTAATGTTGCCAATAAAATACATTCTGGAAATATTATTAAATCGATTTTCAAAATGTAGATGTCAGCACTTGTGCTGTTTAAGAATAAAGATAGATTTATTTTTTCCTTGTTGTTACTTGCTCTTTTTGTTTTGATTGGAAGCTTGCGAAATACCGTATTTTGTTCTGCAGTGAGCAAGTAAAATTTATTTCTTATTATAGTTAATAAAATTCTTGTGTGTTTAATATTATAGAATTTTATCAAGGAAAATTATTTTTTCAATTAAAGACCAGTATTGCCGATTAGTAACAAACTGTTTTTTAGCCATAAACCATACTTAAAACAAAATATGATTTTTTAAAAGTATTTTCCCATGTTTTATTTAAAAAATGAAAGCCGAAAAACATTATTACAATGATTTTTGAAAAATCAGGCATTTAAGGGTTAATGGGAGGTTCGTCTTATGAGTGAAAGCGGTTAAGGGATTAAGCATAATATTGTGAATTCGATACCACTATTTCCTAATAATAATATTTACCTTATTGAATGCAAAATTCTGAGATTAAATAAGGCGAAAATTATTATTATGAAATAGTGGTGTTCAAAGTTCTTAATATTTTGCACTTGTTCATTAAGGCATGCATAGTCATATTCACCATTGTGTTAACCACATTTTTTCTTATTCTATACTGTGGGCCAATGAAACACATTTTAGTATTGTCATCGACTAATATTCTTTATGCAATAAACTTCTGTACCTTCTGAGTGGCAACGGATAAATAAACCTATGTTTATTTACACATGTGAGAGAATTCTGCTTTTTCAGAATTTAGTGTCGCCCCCGATGAAATATATATATATGTGTATAACATATTTCAATATTAACCCTTAAATGCCTGATTTTTCAAAAATCATAGTAATAATGTTTTTCGGCTTTCATTTTTTAAATAAATCATGGGGAAAATACTTTAAAAAATCATATTTTGTTTTAAGTATGGTTTACTGCTAAAAAACAGTTTGTTAATAATCAGCAATACTGGTCTTTAATTGAAAAAATAATTTTCCTTGATAAATTCTATAATATTAAACACACAAGAATTTTAGGAACTATAATAAGAAATAAATTTTACTTGCTCACTGCAAAACAAAATAGGGTATTTCGCAAGCTTCCAAACAAAACAAAAGAACAAGTAGCAACAATTGAAAAAATAAATTTACCTTTATTCTTAAACAGCACAAGTGTTGCCATCTACATGTTGAAAATTGATTTAATAATATTTTTAGAATGCATTTCATTGGCAACATTAGGTATTATAGCTTCAATAGTATTCTAATATTAGTATTTCAGAGCCTAAATTAGGTATGTTGCCGAAAAGCAACATCCGGCATTTAAGGGTTAAAATTTTATAATTTAAGGGGAGGTTCGTCTTACCAGTGAAAACGGTTAAGGGATTAAGCTTAATATTATGATTTCGATACCACTACTTCCTAATAATAATATTTACCTTATTGAATGCAAAATTCGGAGATTAAATAAGGTGAAAATTATTATTCGGAAATAGTGGTATTCAAAGTTCTTAATATTTGGCACTTGTTCATTAAGACATGCATAGTCATATTCGCCATTGCGTTAACCACATTTTTTCTTGTTCTACTGTGGGCCAATGAAACATATTTTAGTATTGTCATCGACTAATATTCTTTATGCAATAAACTTCTGTACCTTCTGAGTGGCAACGGATAAATATACCTATGTTTATTTACACATGTGAGATACTTAAAAAAAATGCTATGAACAACTAGAAAACAGGAATTCTGCTTTTTCAGAATTTAGTGTCGCCCCCGATGAAAAGAAAATATATATATATGTATAACATATTTCAATATTAAGACTTGCAGCGCACGCTTTTAATGAAATAATACACAAATGCAACAAAAAGATGCCGTCATTAAAAGAACTCGACCCAAAAAAAAAAACGGCTCTCTAACGATTCACAAGCCTTCATTTTTCCATTTCAAAAAATGGCCATATTTTTTTTTGACAAAAAAAATTATGGCCATTTTTTTTCTTCCCATTCTGACCAGAAAATCAGAGTTCTAACTTTTTACGGCCGCTCTTTCATCTTCACCTAACACTTCATTTATAATGGCTGTTTCATAATAATAGAAGCTATCAGTCCATCAAAAGAAAATAACTCTGTGAAAGCGGGAACGCGGTTAAGCAGGACTCGGATAATCGGGACTCGAACTGTATATTTCATTTTAAAAATGATCTTTAGAATATTTTTGTTTGTGTTCAGGGGGGACTCATGACCCCCGTGACTTCCCCCTTGGATCCGCCATTGTAGATTACGTAGTTCAGTATTACATATTTTAAGATTACATATTTTAAATTTTAAAATAAGTCGGATATTAGAAAATTAGTAAAATTCTCTTTGTAAATATACTTTGCGGAAGAGGAAAGGGGGGGCGCCAAAATCCATGCTTGCCCCGGGTGCAAAAAAGGCTAGTTTCGGCCCTGCTTCTTATTAACGGAAATTGCTGATAGGGAATTTTCAACTGTGCTATGTATTTCCTAACTGAACTAATTTTTACGTGCATGTAGTTTATTAAAACAAATCTATATTATCGTATATTCAGGGCTGCTCAAAGAATTTCGATAATTTTCCGACTGTTGTTGGGAGTTGCTGAAATTGGGTTTTCAAATGAGTTATGCGTTTCCAAATGGTTCCATTAGACATCCTATTTCAACTTATTAAACAGTGAAGATTTCTTACATTATTCTGAATGTGTTGGAAAGTATTTGATAATCCATGCTTAAGGGACGAGAAACCTTTAAAATCAATTTTTTATTTTTTTGTAAATTTCGCTTTAAATATTATTAAAGGGTACATTATATGCATTATGGCATACAATTATCACAGAAAAATGAAAAAATAAAAAATTTTCTGAGAAAAAAAAGGAATTTTCCGTAATATTTTAGAACTTTTCAAAATGCCCAAAAAATTAGAAAACATATTTTTTTCTTACCTTTATATTCAAATATCGCATACGGCATTTTGAAAAGTTCTAAAATATTACGGAAAATTCCTTTTTTTTTTTTTTTCTCAATTTTTTTTTTTTTTTTTTTTTTTTTTTTTTCGTGATAAATGTATGTCATAAGGCATATAATGTACCCTTGAATAATATTTAAAGTGAAATTTACAAAAAATAAAAAACTGATTTTAAAGGTCCCTCGTCGCCTTGATTGACGCATGATTTTTTTTCTTTCTTGTTTGTTATTGCTCGGGGTATTAGCCCCGGTATGCTATTTCTTTCTCCCAGCTTATTTTGTCTTCAATAAATAACGTTACCTTGTATACGCCAGTCGTAAAACAAATGCCGGTGTTTCATTGTGCGATTAAATACTCTACAGCATATTTTTAAACTTCTAAGCATCGCACATTTTCAATGTTTATACCGTCGCATTGGGAAAAAAAGTACTTTTTAATGCAATTTGTGTGAAAACTGCATCTCCATTTGTTTTTGAAATATTAATTTTATTGTAGTTTTTAGCGACATTTGTTTCATTTTGGCAACTCAAGTACTCCATTTAAGTCGAAAGTAAAAAAAAAAAAAATGTTGAAAAATAGCAATTATGTCTTTTTGTTGCCATTTCCTCATAAAAATTGAGAAAAAAAAATTAATTAAAATACGTGCTATTTTGAGAAAAATATAAATAAAGGATTTATGATAAATATCTATATTAATGCAAATGACGTCATTTTACATAAAATAAAAGCGTGTGCTTTAAGTCTTAAAATTGAAAAATGTTTTGTAGTAGAGTTTCGATTATCCGAGTCCCGCTTAACCGAGTTATTTACTTCTGGTGGACTGGCGGCTTCTATTATCATGAAACAGCCATTATAAATGAAGCGTTAGATGAAGATGAAAGAGCAGACGTAAAAAGTTAGAACTGTGATTTTCTGGTCAGAATGAGGGAAAAAATGGCCATAATTTTTTTTTTTTTTTTAATTATGGCCATTTTTTTCTTCATTCTGACCAGAAAATCACAGTTCTAACTTTTTACGTCTGCTCTTTCATCTTCATCTAACGCTTCATTTATAATGGCTGTTTCATGATAATAGAAGCCACCAGCCCACCAGAAGAAAATTAAGTAATGGAAATGCCGGGGGCTACACTAAGTTCTGAAAAAGCAGAATTCCTGTTCTCTAGTTTTAACTATTCCGTGAATCATTTTATAGTATATATTTAATCTGGATTAATGAGGGTTCATTGCATTCCTAACTGGCATTATTTTTGCTTTTTTTTTTTTTTTTTTTTTTTTTCCAAATCTAGAAATTTTAGGGAAGAAACACGAGTGAACGTCGATATGAGGATAGGCGTCCACAGTGGCAATGTCCTCAGTGGGCTTCTTGGACTGCGGAAGTGGCAATTCGACATCTGGTCGAGAGACGTCATGATCGCGAGCAGGATGGAACAATCTGGAAGACCAGGGTAAGCCATAATCTCTCTATTCTAAAAAAAAGTAACTACCGCTGTCGCCGCCGCCGGTTTTGATTTTTTTGTGACCGGAGATCTTTCTTCGTTAATATTAAAAAAAATAATGCATACAAAAACATGAAAATCGGTAGTATTATACAGAAATATTTGATAAGCACGCTGATGCAGACAGTTTTCAGATCGAAGAATTATTTTAAGAGATATTTAATGCTAAAGTTAGACAAAATCGTTCCACTAAAAAAGTTTTATAGGAGCAAAAACTGTTCATAGGAATTTAATCATTTGTACATCATTTTATGCGTTAGAATTAGCCGGAATGCAGATTGCATTAATTTTTTTATTTTGACTAATTTTTTGAGGTTTTATTTCTATTTTAAATTCAGATTTTCAGCATTTCTAGAGATATTTTTAACAGATTTTAGAAAGTGATATTAATTTAAACTGTTGCCAACTGTATAAACAGCAGAAACAATAATGTTTGCTTCAAAAAAAATATTTTTACGTGTAAATAAATTAAAAATTTATTTACACGTGACTATTATAAACAGAAAAAAACATTTGGAATTAGAATTAAATAATTATGTACAAAAAGCAGGAACTTATTAAAAATTACGTCATAAAAACTATAATTACACCTGAATTTTAAGAGAGAAAGGAATTTGTAAAACAATAAATTTATTAACATGCGTTAGAAGTCTTAAATAGGAGAAATTACGGCATATTTACGTCACATTACAGTTATTAACATAAAATGAACACAAAATAATATTGCAAAACGGTTTAAATTTAGAAATTGCGCTAGACATTTATTTGATATTTTAAGAGGATACTTTTCAACTATTTTTGTTAGGAAAGCGCAAATAATATTTCATTTCTAACACAAGTATTTTCACGTGAATATTAAAAAGAGAAAGAATAGTTTGCTCAAAATTACGTCAGATTAAAAACGATTAATTTAAAATGTCTCATTTGAAAGAACTTTCTTTTCACTTTGTTAAAAAATACCAGGAGACAAAGACTCTGTTTACTTAATTCCTTTTCTATTAGCTTATTTTGAAATGTTGTTACACGTGTCTACATCATCAAGTTATTTTTATTTCGACGTTTTATTTGTATTTTTATTAATGTTGTACTAATTTATTTGTTTTTTCGTTATTTAAAATAAAAATTATGTCAATTTGTATAATTTGGCGAGTGGTTTGGCGATTTATATAATTTGGCGAAATTGGTCGACGGGATAATCAAGTAGTACCGCAACGGATTTGGCGTTAAAATTCCCCAATCAAAGAGAAATTAATAGAAATCCGTTTATAGAGAGATCGCCACTGTTTTTTAAATTGTAATTCAATCTTTCGAAATCTTTTTAAAGCCGATCAAATTAGCGTGCATTTAGAGTCTACGGTATCTGGACGGGGGTTGGCGAGCGTAGCTCGTAGGGGGCCGAGCCCCCTAGTATTTAAAATTATTTCAAATACAGTGACCTCTCACTTATACGACTCTCAGTTATACGACTCTCTCGGTTATACGCCGAATTCTCTTGGTCCCGTCCACGCTTTATGGGAAATAATGCTAAACTTCTCTCAGTTATACGACTGCTTCTCTCACTTATACGACACTTTAAACGGTTCAGGTGATTTTACATTTCTCACTCTATAATTAATTTTGATAATCTTTAAAGTACAAATCATTCCCGTTTTCTTACATTTATCCTTTCATTATTGTTAAAGTGTTTATCAATAATGAATAACATTTCTTATTTATCTTCGTTTGTTATAACGATGAAATCTATGGCGGCAGGGTGATTGTATGGAATTCTCTTGTGTCTGCCATTTAACAAAAGCCAACTGATCACCTGCAGATCACGTCTCTGTATGTCACTGGGTGAGAATTCAGGGTTTTTGCAAAATGCACTTTTCTGGAAAAATTTAACAGTTTTTAGGAATGCGTTGTCTTTTAGGAATGAGGTTGTTTTAGAAAAATAGACTTTTATTTTAAACTTAACAAATCGAAAATGGCAATTCTTGAATATCACTAGGAAAAAATACTAAAGCGAGAACATATCGGAAACACATCCCAAGCTAGAATCGTGCCAAAAAACCTACGCGCGTACAGCCCGCAGAGCGAAGGGGGGGGGGGGGGGGGAACGCATGCGTCACAGAAAATCGCTACAAACTTCCGTACTAGACGCGTGAAAGTTTATTCATTTCGCTGCAATTTTTTCGGTTTGATGCATGTCGATACCTAAACTGAAAATGTCAAAACGTAAAGCATTAAGCATACAATTCAAAGTTGAAATCGTTAAGGAATATGATAAAAATGTACTACAATCAAAGAAGGCATTAGCTGCTCTCTTCAATCTGCCAGAATCGACGCTATAGGAATTCTGAAAAATAAAAATGTCATTATTAATGCATCAATAAATGTCGATTCAAAGAGATCCAGGATACAATGTGGCAGATTTAAAAAATTGAAATCAGCATTAATCGCCCGGTTTAACCAAATGCGAGCTTCAAATTTACCGATAGATGGTGTGATTTTTAAAGAAAAGGCTCGCACGCTTGCTGAGAAGTGTGGAATCGAGAATTTTTGAGCGTCTTGGGTTGGCTCGAGAAGCTGAAAAAAAAAACACCGACTTTTGCATTGCCGCATCGCAGGAGAAAGCGCATGTGTTAATGAAAATGGTGTTAGACAATGGTTGCAAAATCTACCTATGTTAATTAAAGATTAAGTGACCTAAAGGTATTTTTAACTGTGATTAAACGGACTGCTTTTCAAGCTGATACCAGATAAGATATTATCATACAAAGAAGAACCATGTCATGGGGGCAGAAAAAGTAAAGAAAGATTAACTATCCATTTTTGCACAAATAGTGATGGTTCAGAAAAAATAAAAACTTTAGTAATAGGAAAATCAAGAAAATCTCGATACTTTAACCCTTTGAAGGGCGGTGGCATATATTTTATCCCACCTACGATTAATGAAGATTTGCACCAGAAAAATGTTATGAAATTTAGCTTTCCTAACTATGGTGGAAAAAAGTCGTAAAATTGCTTTTCCTTATTTTGAAATAAAATTTTTCTACATTTCCGGTATGAATTCAACATTACATAAACGCAATTGCTTGCCCCTCAAGGGGTTAAGAATAAAAAATAATTGCCATGTGGCTACAGAAATTTAAAAAAAAGCATGGATGATATCAGAGATTTTCATTGATTTTTTAAAAGAGATGGATAATTAAATTTCAAAAACAACAAAGAAAGGTTTTACTTCTAATGGATCAATGTCCATCACATCCCGATGTAAAAGATCTATCGTTTCTGCAGCAAATTAAAGTTTAAAATTTTGTCAGCAAATTCTGCAAGCAGTTTACAGCATTAGCTTTAGGGATTAAAAAGAATTTAAAAGTAAACTACAGAAGGAGTTTGATATTGTTTTAGGAAATGCAGTTTTCCACAAGACCAAACTGCTAGTTCAACGAATAAACCTGATATTGAGAGCATATGGAATCCTTTAATAACGAAGACTCGAATGAAATGTTTATGGACGAAGGTATTAATTTCAAAGATTATGTAGAATGTGATGATAAAACTTCTTCTGTCAGTACCGAGAACTGCTGAAGAAATATTTGAGGGTATTAATAATAAAGACGCGAGCGAGGTGGATGAAGAAGATGAAAGCAATGTTCCTGCTGTTGTAAATTTTTCAAAAGCAAGTACCGCTTTAAATAAATTAAAGAATTATGTCCATCAAAATTATTATTCCCAAACTAGCTTACAAGCTTTATTAGACATGGAAAAATACATTTTCTCTTTCTATCTACGACAGAGACAAATTAATATCACTTCCTTTTTTGAGAAAATCTGATCTGAAAATCTTTAAAAAAAACATAGTGGTAAATGAACTATTTTATGAACTTTTTAAATATATTTTATGTTTAATTTTTTAATACATTTTACAAATTTTGTTAAAATATGTTGTTAGTACTCAAAACTTATCGTTTTTAGTATAGGTAAAATAATTAACGTCTATAAAGTTTGAAACTTTTATAATAGAACGGTCTCTCACTTATACGACTCTCTCAGTTATACGACTTTTTTTTACGGTCCCTTGAAAGTCGTATAAGTGAGAGGTCACTGTAATTTGTGTCATGAAGGAGATAGGATAGGTATTGATTTTCGGCCACTCAATATGGTAATAAACATGAATAAATTTAAAAAATCAAAAAACCCGACTTCGAACTAATTAATTATTTCTCATCAATGTGAAACTATTTTCTATATTACTTACCTATTTTTTTTATTTAGTTGTATTGATGACTTTTAAATTGTGTTTAATTGTTAGTTCCTATCTATAAGCACTGTTTTGATTCGGTCTATAGATGTCTATGAAGGTTAGAGCTGCAGTAAAGCTAGAGATCCTACCTACACAATTTCCAGGTTGTGTATTATTTAAACGAAGCTTCTGACTGTAAAATAGTCAATGAAACGTCGTCTTCATTTTGAAAGAGCTATCCAATGACATGCCACTCAACATGGTGCGTAAAAAAAATTTTCGTCTCTACCGCCATTTTGTATTTTACGGCCGCCATTTTGAATTTATAAAAACAAAAACCTACCCTCTAACCATCGGACGGTTAAGACGAATCGATAACGTCATTCATTAAAATCCATCCAGCCGTTGGGATGTTTCGAGGGTATAAAGAAATCCACATACCCAGATACGCGTGAAACACATAACCCTTCTTTTCAGTCGGGTAATAAACATAAAATCCTAGCAATATCTTTAAAAAAAATTTTTATTGGGATTGTTTGCCAATTTTTTTTAGCAAAATTTCATGCTTACGTGAGATAGCGTACACTCCATTCAACTAAAAATATTTCAATTTCCTTTGTACTACATACTATTATTACACTTTCCTGTGCAATGAACTGCGAGTTTTACGACAATACATATCATTTATTAAAAATTACCACTTTTTTTTTTATATTTTTTCGAGTTATTTTTTTCGAGTATCTATAAAAAAAATTGCATTATCACATAGAGCTTGTACTCTAGTTTAGAACATCGTGAGTTATATGGAAAACATTTTAACAAAATTTCACTGAACTATATTTAAAACACTTCATGTTATAGAGGTTATCGTACATGGAAATAACGGAAAAACTGATTTTTCGGAAATCGCATTTAAAGATTTCTTATCTATATTATTTCTTATCGATAAAATTGATCTAGAAGTGTCAATTAAGGTTTATTACGCGGCTTTCTTTCTTTTTTTTTTTTTAACCATTTGGGAAAATGGTTATTGTTCTCTGTCAGGGTAGGAAATCAAAAGCATATCTGAAGTTTTTTTTTTTGGTTGAATCCGCATTTTATTCGTTTTCTGATTGGTCTATACAGTAATAGGTATTTTCCCTTTGCTTTTAACAGAGATGGATACTTCTGTGTCCACTATGACAAAAAAGTAATAAAAACTACAAAATAATAATAATAATAATAATATTTCAGAAACAAATTGAGATACAGCCTTCAAACAAATTGCATTTAAAAGTAAATTTTTTTCTCTATACGACGGTGTAAAAAGTAATAGTGTGGGACGTTTAGAAGTTTAAGAATGAAATTTCATTTAAAATGGGTCCAGGAATATTAATGTTTAATCCATGGCGTACGTAATGTATAACCAGCTCCGTAGAAGTTTAAAAATTTACAGTACCGAAAAATGTAATCCATGGCGGACGTAATGTATGATCAACTCCTTGCGAATTTTTATGTCTTAAATTTTAGTCTTTGAAAAAATCATTTTCCAAATGGTCGTTGTAATTTGTTAAATTCCATTTTTTTTTCTTTTGTAAAAAATGTGAGAAAATCATGCATAGAAACACTGTTTACATTTCTCTTGGTCTTCCTGCACACTTTCGGTATTTGACTCAATACTTCCTATTTATTAAATTGGCCATAACTCTTGTTCTAATAATCGTAGGCATAAAATTAAGACAGATTTGGAATCGTAAAATCTCTTTCAAATAAAATAATAATAAAAAGTCGAAAATTTTTACCAAACACCAAAGTGAGTACATTCTTTGCAAACTCCAACAGAGTTTGTACATATCAAACATAACATTTCACTTTTTATTTGAATATAAAATGATTGTAAATTGACTTCTGTCAATCTGTGATGTTCATCTTCAATTAACCGTGCTTATGCACACTGGTAGAGAGTTTAACCCCTTGAGGAGTGGTGGGATATGTTTTATCCCACCAACGAATAATGAAGATTTGCACCAGATTAATTTTATGAAGTTTTACTCTTCTAACTTTGGTGGAAAAAAGTCGTAAAATAACTTTTTCTTATTTTGCAAAAAAACAAAATCATGATTCTGGTGTGAATTTGACATTTGACATTACAGAAACACAATTACTTGTCCCTGAAAGGGTTAAACATAATTTTTTTAAATCCTAAAGTACATGTGAATACGAATATCTTTGCAAAAATGAAATAAAAGAAGAAAGGTAAAGAATATGTAGGATTCATTGGGTTTACTAACCTAAATAATAAGTAATTAACGTATTCAGATCTTAAGTTTTTTTTGTTGGACTGAGTATGCCCCAAATAATAAGCCCACTTTTCCCCCCACTCAAATAAGTTGAGAATTTGTATCACTTTCAAAGCAACTCATTTAACAACTACCTATTTTTGGACTTTTTTTTAATTATTATTTAATTATTTTTATTATTATTTATTTATTTTTATTATTGTTTATTTTTATTTCTCGTAAATTTGCGTTACGTAACTAAATGTTAATAGTTTTTCGATACATTTCTCGGTACTTAATAAGTACTGTACATAATTTCGTAATGTGATGTAAATCGAAGAGAAAAATAAATTAATGCATTAGTTTCAACATAAAGCACATAACAATTTATATTTAAGTAATACTACAAAAATGTTATTAATATTTAAATTTTCAGATTCAAAAACTGCTCTTTTTAGCTTTCCGATGGTTATTTTTGAATCCATAATCTCTTGGAGTTTAAATTTTAAAATGAGTTAGATCTGACCATATACATATATACTACACTTTTCGCCATCTAATTCCAAGGTAATTTTATCAGATTAGGGAATTTTCTATTCAACATAGCTACCAATTTTTTATTTGTAATCTTTTCTTTAAATAATCACAAAATGTCTGGAATTAAAAAAAGCGAAGAATACTAATCTGATATGGTAGCAGATATTTTGAACAAAAATATTCTCCAACTTGACAATACTGCAGTCACGTTTACTGTAAGTATGTTGGTGCAAAGTCTATTTTGTTCATCAAACATAAACTGAATCAAAATGCCAAAAGCTTTGGCGGGTCAAATGTGGCCCGCGTGCCACGTGTTTAACGTGACTGCTTTAAACGAACATTTCATTTTTCAACTAAGTTGGAAAGTGTAAACAAGAAAATAAAATAATCTTATAAGGTGGGGATTGTCATCTTTTCATATCTTTAGTAGAAAAGGATAGATATCGCTAATTTTTTTCAAAACATCTTAGATTTTAGTGATGGATAGGGAACTTCTACCACTTCTCGCTGATACTCAACCTTTTTCTTTGAGCAAATTTGGAGAAAATTACTCATTTTGATGAAATCACAGTATTATATATATATATATATATATATCAAAATATCCGTTTTCTGCAAACTAAAGAGATCATTTTTGCATGTACCACTTCCAAAAATACACAATCCTTTATTAGAAAGAAATGTGAAACAGATTCATAAAATTAAATATTTATTATGATTGCCTGGAAATGATTTAAATTTCAGAAACGTTTTATTCAGCATACATCAAAGGCTTTTAAGTAAATGGTAAAGGATTCAATGTTCTTCGAACAAAAGCGTTTTGAGAAAATTTTGTTTCACAAAATAGTCTTTCATTAAAGTTTTCATAATTAAAATTAATACAATAGAACTTCTACCACTTCTCGCTGATACTCAACCTTTTTCTTTGAGCAAGTTTCGAGAAAATTACTCATTTTGATGAAATCACAGTATTTTTTTTTTTTTTTAATATCTCAAAATATCCGTTTTCTGCTAACTAAAAAGATCATTTTTACATGCACCACTTCCAAAACTACACAATCCTTTATTAGAAAGAAATGTGAAGCAGATTCATATGATTGCATGGAAATTATTTAAATTTCAGACACGTTTTATTCAGCATACATCAAAGGCTTTTAAGTAAATGGTAAAGGATTCAATGTCCTTCGAACAAAAGCGTTTTGAGAAAATTTTGTTTCACAAAATAGTCTTTGATTAAAGTTTTCATAATAAAAATTAATACAATAGATACAAAGTAATTTCAAATCGTTGGTTTGTTAGGGGTGCTATAGATATATTTTGCACACGAGGGCTAAACAGAGAGGAATCTCCGTTTAACCCTTTATCTACGGACGGTACTTATAAGTACCACTCACTTTAAACTTTCATCCCATAGTGAATTGTGCTAATATTCTAATGGTACTTTGCAAAAACACTCTTTTAACTCCATTTTATCCGTATACGTGGCAGCAGTAGTTCTAGGTTTGTTATTTTAACGAGGAAGGAGGCTATCTTTGAAACAGTCGATGTGTTTTGTGCCGACATTTTGTACAGATTGACACGTTCGTCTCTTTATTACTGCAAACATAGTAAAGGATAACACAGTAAAGGTGTTGGATTTTTTTTATGTGTTCATTATGCTCTTAGAATACAATTTGACTAGCTATTTTAGGTGAACGGTGTATGTATTTGATTTGACAGTGTAATTACTCGGTGGTACTTATAAGTACCGTCAGTACACTGGGTGATGGCGAAAAACTTGTTGTTTACTTTTCGTCTGTGTACTTCGTCTTGTTACTTTCGTCTTATTTGCTTTTTGTCTATCCATCGTTTTCATCTGCTTTAAAATGTAATTACTAAAATGTAGTGTAGTAATAATTTTCCTAGTATTTCTTTACTGTTTCATTATTATTTTTCATAGGAAATCGAAAAAGTTGTGGCACCGGCTCTTTTTTGCTATGCTAGAAATGGCATATGTAAATTCATATGTTGCATATGTAGAGATGCGGGAGAACATGTTGTCACTGGAATATAGACGTCGCATAACTAAAAGATGCCCCACCAGTGGCTGAGAGGTTCTCCTCTCGAAGCTGGTAGACGGGAGGTGCTGGGTTCGATCCCAATCGCGCCCGTCGGCCTAATCGTTCGGAGTTTTCGTGGTTTTCTTCGAACCTTGGATTTCCAAGCATTAATACGGGTTAGGTTCCCTTAGAAAGAACCCCACGAAGGGCACTCAACCCCTGGACCTATATCCCTCGTGCAGATAATTGGCCGTCATAAATACAACCAACCAACCATAACTAAAAGACTGCTTATAAGATCGAAACCTTAAAAAAAAAAAAAAAAAAAAAAAAAAAAAAAAAAAAAAAAAAAAATTAACCCTTTTAGGGGCAAAGCATTTTCAATGCTAAAGTGTTGAAATAAATGATTAGCACCGGAATTTGCCAAAAAAATTATTTGTAAATATGAAAAAGGCTATATTTCACATACTTATCAAATCGAAAATATTTTAACACAATTCTGGTGCCATTTGAAATACCTTGTGTGTTTTCTGTTGCGATATTTTAGTCGTAGTGTACTGACGGTACTTTAAAGTATCACTTTAATTAATTACCTCTAATTAATTAAATTTCTCACGGGTGAGTATTTTTTTTTTATGTTTATCCTTTAATTTTCATTATAGTAACTGAAAAAAAAATTACATGAAAAAAATTGCAGTAGATCATAATACAGTAGATAAAGGGTTAAAGTGGAATCCGACCCAATACAAGCATGCATGCCTCAATCGAACTTCGAATCCAGCACTAAATAGCCAGTGCGCGAACCATTAGACAAACAAGAGGGCGTTTTTTCGGATCATATAAAATCGATTCTTCAATTCGGGCAATAATAATATTAATATTAAATATATTAAGTAGAAAGCACCCTGAACTGGTGATAGGTAAATAAGGTTGAAAACTTTGTTGATATCACCCTAAAATATAATTCAATAGATACAACAGCACTCTTTTGGTCAAGGCGTGTCATAACCATCGTGCAAATGGGACGGCCGCCCAGGGACCCGAAGCAGATGGGTTCTTGTTTGAGGCCCCAAGCCTCTTAAGGAATTTGAAATAACATTGTTTTTATGTAAAATAATATTTTTGTTTTAGATTTTTCAAAAATGTTTCTTCGTGGAAGAAAAAGTGAGCATTCCCTTTATTTCTAACAACCAAAGTTGATATAATTGTCGGAAAATGTATAAATTTGGTGATTCTGAAAGAAAGCGGGAACAAAAATAAATAAATATTTAAAATATTGTAAGGAATAAAAAATTTTGAGAAATTAAAATAATTTTGCGCATTAAATCTGAAAGAACTTCCCCGCTATTTTTTATATTTTATAACCCTTTAAGATCTGACTTACACAATTGTGCAGGTGACCTTAAAGAAAAAGAAAAAACATTTTCCTCTTTCTGTGCGATTTAAAGTCGAGCCTGCATCCACAGAATCGCGTGGATCCTCCCATGGCATAACCTGACATCGAGTATTTTTATATATACATTTTTTTTTCAATGAAATGTGATGCTATTATTTAGCGGAGACCACTAAAACTTTTTATTTCAACCAAAACTCTCCCGGTTTTGAAGGGCTATTATATATAGATTATACCGGGTGAGCAAAAAGTCCGTATAAACTTTAAAAAATCATAAAAAACGAAAAAATAACCGAAATGAAAAACTGCTTGCAGGATTAGCATCTACAGGTCACGGGAATTTTTTTAATACCGAAATAAAATATAACTAAAAAAACAGCCGGCAGGTGGCGCTGGTTCGTCGGTCCACCGTAGTGAGCCGTGTACCTGATTAAGGATGCTAAGTATGAAGGATAAAGCTTTGTTACTGAGGTTATTTTACGTGAACTAATTCTTGATTAGGAGTGCAAGTTCTTATAACCGTTTCATTTGCATATTTCCACCAAAAGCGCATGAACCAGCGCCATCTGTCGGCTGTTTTTGAGTTATTTTTTTATTTCGGTATTAAAAAAATTCCCGTGACCTATAGATGCTTCCTGCAAACAGTTTTTCATTTCGGTTATTTTTTTGGTTTTTATGATTTTTTCAAGTTTATACGGACTTTTTGCTCACCCGGTATATTAGTCTATGATATATAAAATATAAAAATTAATTTTATTACTTCATTTTTCCAGTTAGAGACGTTGCGTTCCTTTATATATCCGCCAGGGTTGCGGCGCGATTTTGCGCCGGCCCTGGTTTTGATTCATATCAAATTGATTCTTCATCAGATATAGAGCCACCACGTACGTCGTAGTGGTTGGAAGCAACTGCACAAGGCGTAGTGAACCTTTTTCTATGTTTATTTAGCCTTGCGCAGTTGCCTTCAATCACGTTTTGGCTCTAAACGTGATGAAGCATCATTTTGATATAGTTCAAAACGGTGTTGTTGTGTCGATTGTATTATTTTTTATTTTATCAACAAAGTTTTCAACTTTATTTACCTGTCACCAAATCAGGGGTGGCTGAGAGGTTCTGCTCTCGATGCTGGTAGACGGGAGGTGCTGGGTTCGATCCCAATCGCGCCCGTCGACCTAATCGTTCGAAGTTTTCGTGGTTTTCTTCGAGCCATGGATTTCCATGCGTAAATACGGGTTAGGTTCCCTTAGAAAGACCCCCACGAAGGGCACTCCCCCCTCGGGCCTATATCTCTAGTGTAGATAATCGGCCGTCAAAAATCAACCAACCAACCAAATCAGGGATTTTCCTACTTCATAGTCTCTTATTATTATTGCCCAAATTATCGGATTTTTGTATATCTGGAAAGCATCATCACATTAGTTTGGATAAGTGGGGTTACACTGTATCTGTCCCGTTGTAGCTATATTTTATCTTGTAGATGTAGATGAATTGAATTTATATTCTTTTTCTGTTTCCTTTACACAATACTTTAATAACTTGGCAGAACTTCGTAATTTATCAGACAGTATTCTTTGTTTCTGGAGGCTTTGGATTAAAATCAAAATACCCCACAAAAAATTAGTTTTTTTTTTTTTTTTTCTAACTTTGCTGAAACACCTGGCTACGTGAACTCTCAATCGGACCGCTCAAAGCGGTAGTCTGAGAATCTTCATTAAAATACATATTAACTTTATTATAAAAATTACTTTTTATATTTAATTGATTTTTTACTTTTCCATTAAGAGTCTACTTCAGTCAAACGAAAACACTCGTTCGCCATCTTATGGAATAAATTTATAAAGATATCTCGGTCGCATTTCAATATTTTTAAATGATTTCTTTTGCATTAAATAGTTGAGATCGATCTGTACAAAGGCCGTTGTTTACTTTTTCGATTTTGTTTACAGGTATTTCTTATGAGGACACTTTCATTTTCGGAACCGGTTTCGAAAGTAAAAGCATCCTCATAAAAAATATCTGCAATCAAAATCGAAAAAGTAAAAAACGGCCTGCATACAGATCGATCTCAACTATTCAATGCAAAAGAAATCATTTAAAAAGACTGAAATGCGACCGAGATATCTTTATAAATTCCTTCCATAGGATTAGCATTAGCGAATGCGTCTTTTCATTTGACTGAAGTAGCCTCTTAAAGAAACAAAAAAAAAATATATTGCCTATCTTTTTCCTTCATTCCTCCGAACAGTTGAATGTATTTGTAGTGCTGCCATCTAGGGAAAACCTAATGAAAATATTTTTTAATTTTTTGGTGCTGCCATCTAGACACTACTTTAGAAATCGTTCAGCAAAGATAAAAAGTTGCATTTAGTTATCGATTAAAAAAGAAAGTGTTAATGCTATTTTATTATTATTATTATTATTGTTTAATTTTTATTTACGTTTAATTTCAGATGCGTGCATGTTAGCAAAGCAACCAAGAATCTCTTAACAAGAGAGTATAATATCGAACCTGGCAACGGAAATATACGAGATGACTACCTAAGTGAGCTGGATATGGAAACTTTCTTCATAACACCTTATAAAAAGCAAGTGAGTTACATTCAAACAATACATGGTTTTTTTATGGTATCCATTCTCAAGTAAATATTATGTTCAACAAACATTTTTTACGCACAACATTAAAAATTATCAGTATTAAAATTAATATTTGTCTTATCTTACTCTTATTAATCTATTAATTACTCTTGTATGTATAAATTCAATTATGCAGTTGCAAATGTTTAGCTGATAAAGGGTAGCATTTAAGAAAAACTGTTCTCCGAGTTTAGAAAACTGATTAAACCCATTCCCTGCTGCACTAGCTTATTATTAAAATGTTTACTTCATACTAATATTTCATACTAAATCGATCAGAATATTGACAAAACTAAAAAAAGGGTTTCATTAGTTTAGAAACTATAGAAGATGAAAAAACGCACATCCAGCAGGAAAAATAAACAAAATGTATGTGATCAAATATCGATATAAAACGGAAAAACAAAAATATGACTTATAGTTAAGTTCCTTATTTAAAAAAAAAAAAAAAAAAAAAAAAAAATCATGGGATATCAGCTATTTATAAAATGTTTTGAAGCACTTATGAAGTATAACCACCTTCCATCGTTTGGAAGGAGTTAAAAACGTTCTTTTATCACATTCTTCACAATATTTTTTAATATAAAAAATTACGTCTGACAACTAAAATGAATTAATTTGTTAAAAGAAAACTTTTACTTTACAAGGAAAATATTCTTCTTGATCAAAACATTTATTTTCATACGGAAAAAAATTACCTAAAAAATAGTTCGTTTTCAAACCATCAGCAGGGAATGGGTTAATACACTAAAAAAATTGCTCGGAAACGTTTTCGAAAATCAGTGGCAGTAAAAGAAACTTTGTTTTCGCAAATGCTTCTTTAAATCTGGAAAATATAATGTCTTCTGAGGTTTCAAAAAAACAAGAATGCTTTTCGGAATCATGATTTCCGTAAATTAAGAAACGTCTGTCTTATATTGCAGTGTTTCCTCTAATGATGTTTTTTGAAAAGTTAATTGCGACTGAGGAAAATAATTTTCGCTTTAAAAATGGAATATTTCTTCCTTTATTCAGTTCTAAGGGAAATAATAGCCACACTACAGTATTTACATCTTACATGTAAAAATATTTCATTATGCACCTATATATTTTATCATACTTAATCCTATCATACGGAGAAAAAGAAAATCACTGATATTTGAAATACATTTATTTTTAAAAATCGATTAAAGAAAGAAAGGCTCTATTATCAATAAAACGAAAGAATAATAAAAAACAATAGCTACATTTTTTTAGATAAAGTTAAGAGTGCTGTCATGTGAAATGAAAACAAAAATCAATGCTATTTAATATTTTAATATAGATTTCCTTTTATTGAATAAAAAGTGGTGCTATTAATAAAATAATTTTACTTAAAAAATGTGATTGGAATTTTTTAATAAGTTTTTTTAAAGCTTAACAGCTTTTTTTTTTTTTTTTTTTTTTTTTTGCAAATATGTGTGGAATTTTTTAATAAGTTTTTTAAAGCTTAACAGTTTTTTTTTTTTTTTTTTTTTTTTTTTTTTTTTGCAAATATGTGATTTTTTAAGGCAAGATCATCATAGGCTGTAACAGAACAATTTGCATTTGAAGCAGACGCAGCGTTTATTTTTCAAATTATTAACATGTTGCTGACTCGTTGACAGGCAGAGTTGCCAGTTTAGCGTTTTTTTTTTTTTTTTTGTAAATTTAAAATACCTGCCAGACTTTTTCAACAGTGATTCTCGTTTTCTTAAACATTCCATGATTAAATAGAGCAAAGTTTACTGCTAAAACCTTCAAACAATTTTTCAATTTTTTTTCGATTTTTTTTTTTTTTTTTTTTTTTTTTTTTTTTTTTTTTTTTTTGTGTGTGTGTGGGGGGGTAGAGGTCTGCACGGGCCCGGGCTTGGCCCGAGGCCCGTACCCGGCCCAGCCCGCGGGATGAAGGAGATCTCCGGCGGAATGAAGGAGAATTTTCAAACGGGCCGGGCCGGGCCGGCAAAAAAATTGAACGGGCCTGAAGGGCCGGGCCCGGCCGATAAAAAAAATTAATCGGACCTATCGGCCCGATATAAGAATTTGAGAGGAGCAGATAAAATACGAGGTCATTTCCAATGAATATGACTTTTTCGAGAAGTATAAATGTGCGTTACGAGCCGATGCGAGTTTAACAACATCAATACAGAAATGTAACATGTCCATCGTAGAGATCGGCATCGTACAGTTACATGATGCCTGATCCCGGGTTTAAGCAGACTTGTGCCGGGACGGAACTGTCGTTCTCAATGTTAGTCGTTCTCAATGTTAATCGTTCTCAGGATGTGTAGGACAGGCATTATGTTTTGTAAAAGTATTAATAGCGATAATGAACTTCTGTTAACAGTATCTTTGGAAATGTACCTTAAGGTGGTTCTCATATTTACTGCTCAACAATGCGAAACTCTCAGACACATTTTCTGACTCATTTTTAACTATAAAGGCATAAAATTGACAGGCTGAGTATTGATGGCAATTGGGATCAAATAGCGTTTCCATTTTTCATAAATTACGTACAGAGATAACAGAGACTCTTGTCACGTGACTGTACGTTTTCTCCTTTCCTGTGCTATCGCTTCCGGAAATTCGATTCAAAACGCTAACTTTGGCAGTATTTTCTGAAAGATATATTACTTTTATCTAAAAAAAAAAAAAACGGCATTTACATGGTTGCTGAATAAGAATACCTGCCAATCTCATGCGTTTCCGAAAAGAAATGAATTCATAAATGTATCAAAATGTAGCTCCTTTGGATTTGAGAAAAGCCTTAAAAATGACAGAAATATTTTCACAAATCTACCTTTTATTATAAGCTTCAAAAGTTATCATGTTTTTTAACCCTTTATTCTAAACTACAATAATCTTTTAATGAACCCTTATTTAAATTTTGAAACGTCTGTAGAGACGTTGACTAAAACACTGTAAGTAATCGTTAACGTTTACTATTGTGTGTTTTCTATTTTGCGAACACATAGTAATTTAAAATATACTGTAAAATGTTCCCATAAATATGCATGTAGTATTCATTAAAAGAATCTTAATTGTATGTCGAGAAAAAACGGAATTTTTTGTAGACATTTAGTCGGGCCGGGCCGGGCCTGTTTTCACTGATTTTTGTACGGGCCGGGCCGGGCCGAGAACGGTAAAAATGTAAACGGGCCGGGCCGGGCTCGGGCCGAACTTTCAATTTTTACACCGGGCCGGGCCGGGCCAAAATAGCTTTCCTTCGGGCCGGGCCGGACCCGGGCCTGGAAATTCCGGCCCGTGCAGACCTCTAGGGGGAGGTATCTAATTTAATTATAAATTTAGAAAAAAATTATAATATTCATTTATAACGTCTATTATATCTGTTTTATTACATAATATGTATATAACAATACATGTATGTATATAACTTAATATAGTTTTAGAATATTAATAATGTTTAATTTCATAATAGTATTATTAAAAGCAAGGAATAATGTTTATGATGTAAATAAAATTATATTTACAAAAATTACCCTTAGCAAATTACGTGCTTTTGATGCTATTATAGCAGAATGCCTTCATAAGAAAATGGTGACATATGGGAAACAAAATTCAACTGGTCGAGATGATTTTGGATAAAAAATGTCCAGAGGTTGTCAAACTAGGGTTTTTATTTACTTGCTAACTCCTGTTAGCAAATTCGCTGAAGCGAGCACCGAGAAGTTCTGTAGTGTGATTTGCCACTGTTTGGCCAAAAACTTTTAATCTGATCCATGTGTTCAGACACCATGCTCAAAACTCCATGTTTTATCATAGTTATTTACATTTTTAAAAATTTGGAAAATATTTCGTACTGATCAATAATATTAAAATCTTTTAGCTTTTTGATAATAATGTTAATAAATGACACAAGAATATTATTTACATTATGTATTTTTGAAGAGAATGTAAACTAAAAATCATTCATTCGATTTATTCAAATAGAACAAACAATAACAGAATAAAATAAAATAAAGATGTATTTGTTTACTATTTCGGATAGCAGACGATATTCCATTATTTACCCTTTTTTTTTCTTTTTTTCTTTTTTTTTTCTTCTCAGAAATGGATTAATTTAGTTGCCATATTTAGAGAAATTTCGTTAGAAGTTGCAAAAAAATTAATACCTCGGAAACTAATTCAAATTCTAAAATCTTGAGAGCTTATATGACATTCTCGGATCTTTACAGATGACTGGTATTAATTTCATCAGGCTGCATTTCAAATTCTAGGACGAGGAGTTATAAAATACAAATAGATAGTCAGATGTTAATGTAATTATTCTTAATATTTATTATTAATATTATTTTGTTGTTGTTATAGATCAAACGCGATTCCTTGTATGTGCCCGTGAATGGTGGCAGTCCTAATAGTTCTCGGCGAATATCTTCGTTTAGTCACTCTAAAGTGCAAAGGGTAAGTTCTATAACATTTTACTTCTATGCTTTTATCAGGTAGAATTCATCAATAGCAAATTAAAATGGTGTTTCCGTTGTGAGTTAGATACAGCCATAAACACAATGCCTAGGTATAGTAAAACGGGTACACGCTTCACGATTACTCACATTTCAGCGCCCCCTAGTGGAAAACTGCGTAGTTAGCATACGAATTGAATTTTTTCCAACTGAGCGAAACAGTGCACAAATGGGATTGGAATCCTGAACCGTTGACTTAAATTGTCAATGCTCTACCGATTGAGCTACCTGGGCCGACAACCGGCGGACATATTTCGGTTCTTGGTTCTGTTAGGTTCTAGGTTCTTTTGTGTCGGAGCGTTTTTGACGCCTGAAACGAGGCGAGTCGCCAGTAACAGCCTATCAAATGCTTGGAAATCTGTCGATGGAAAAGCCTTTCCTCGAACAGCCAAAGAAATGCTTAGAAAACGAAAAAATTGGTACGGTTGCTATGGGAAACCTGACGAGTCGCAAGCGATTTTTGTCGCTTCGAATTGTACATGTAATAGTGTTGTTAGATTCCTCTACTTCTACTCTCCCATAAAATAAAGGGTTTTTTCTTGTACTTGATAACATGGGTTTTTCTGCTGTCGGCTCTAGAACTATGAGCGTACAAAGGCTTCATACTCAGAAATTTTCCTCCATATATCACATTAAAACTATTTCAGTGCTCTTTCAAACTGATTTTTAAAAGATTGTAAAACGCTTTTAGAAACTTAGACTACATTTTTGTTTCTCAAATAGCAAGTCCCCCCCCCCCTTTTGTTCAATTTGTGAATAAATAAAATTTCCTCCCGGACTTGGACTTACGGGCTCTAGCTGATTTCGTCTCATCTCTAGAAAATACCACAGTTGCTTATTGGTAATTTTCTGCAGTGGAGGATGGTCATTGGTCAATCCTTATATTGTGTAAATGCCTCTGAATGAATCTTCTTAAAAGTTGTATACTCTTTTCTATCAAAATACTCAATAATTGCTATGAGTGATAAACATAAATTTTAAAAAAGGCAAAATACCTTTATTTATTTACATTTCGACATGTTTCATTGCATCAGACGGCAACATTCTCAAGAAAATAAAATGATAAAAATATTTTCGCAAAAATTCAAATTGAAAAACTAGTAAACAAAAAACAAAAATCACGCGAACAAAAGGATAATGATATTAACTGCAATATTAACTAGTCGGATGTACCAATCCCAAAACTTTCTTCTATCTCATACATGTTAATACTTCAAAATTCGCTATCACACTGCCAAAATTAAATGGCAATCTATGCATCTCATGAGGATTCTAAAGATATGAAATTCCGTGCATTAGTTCTTGAGATATGACTATCGCTGAAATCGTCTAAATCCAGAAAAATACTGCCTAGCAGCGCCACCTATTGGGTGATTTATACCAAATCCTAATCAGCAACAATTTATGTCAACGTCTGACTGAATCTGAAGTTTGGAGAATATCCGTGCATTAGTTTTTGAGATAGAGCTATAGCGAAAATCGTGAAAATTACTGCATATCAGCGCCACCTATTGGGCGATTAACACCAAAACCTAATTAACAACAACTTGTGTCAACATACAACTAAATCTGAATTTAGATGAAAATTCGTCCATTAGTTCTATAGATAGAGCTATTGAGACAATCGTGAAAAAGGCAGCACAGAAGCGCCACCTATTGGGCGATTTACACTAACACATAATCAGTAGCAAGTCATATCAAGGACTAACTGAATCTGAAGTTTGATGAAAATCCGTGCGTTAGTTCTTAAGATAGAGCTGTTGAGGAAATCGTGTAAATCTTGCAAAATTCATCATAACAGCGCCACCTGTTGGGCGATTGACACCAAAACGTAATCAGCATCAATTCATATCAAGGACTAACTAAATCTGAAGTTTGATCAAAATCCGTGCATTAGTTCGTGAGATAGAGCTATTGCGAAAATCGTGAAAAATGCAGCATAGCAGCGCCACCTGTTGAGCGATTTACACCAAAAACTAATCAGCATCAATTTGTATTAGGGACTCAATGAATATAATTTTTTATTAAATTCCGTGCATTAGTTCTTGAGATAGAGCGCCCACAAAATTTGTGTCACATACACACAGACAGACAGACAGATTCACAGAATCACAGACAGACATTTTGTAAAAACATGTTTTTTGGAATCTCTGACCCCTAAAGCGTGAAAATCCGTCGAAAACAGGAATTCGAAAATTTTCATGAATCCAATTCTTTCTTCTTGTAAAGAAAGAAGAAAGTTAAAATGGAAATTTGTGAACATGAGTTATTTTACATTATTGTTTCATGATTCTGTGTAGCATTTCTTTCCAAATTCTAGGGAGCTCCATGGATGCTGAATCATTGCAAATATTCTCCTTGCGCAAGAAGATCTCTACTGATTCTCTGATGATGGATGGCAAATAAGATCTTGATGGATAAATTATTCTACTATTTTTAAAATCTATTTGTAAAGGTTCTCTGTTATATAGTCTTATATTTCAATGATTCAGCATCCATGGAGCTCCCTAGAATTTGGAAAGAAATGCTGCACAGAATCATGAAACAATAATGTAAAATACGTTCACGTTCACAAATTTCCATAATTAATATTGCAGTTAATATCATTATCCTTGTGTTCGTGTGATTTTTTTTTTTTTTTTTTTTTTTTTGTTTACTAGTTTTTCAATTTGAATTTTTGCGAAAATGTTTTTATCATTTTATTTTCTTGAGAATGTTGCCGTCTGATGCGATGAAACATGTCGAAATGTAAATAAATAAAGATATTTTGCCTTTTTTAAAATTTACATTTATCACTTATTGCAATTATTGAGTATTTTGATATTTTGAAGGGATTTTTATATAGTTTACGCTCTTTTCTAGTTCTTCTAAAGTAGTAATTTTTATAGAATAACCTCTTAGGCATTAATCATTTTTCGGAACATTTGCAGTCATTTAAAATTTCTTAGTCCGATCAAAGGAAACTACCATTTATCTGTATAGTTATCTATCTATTTATGTGTTTATTTATCTATCTATAGACAAATAAATATATATTTGTATTATTTATGCTTTATTAAATCTTATATTTTAAAACATTTTTAATCGATTTTTTTTAAATCAAAAGTTATTTGTTAAATGAATGTCCCTTTAATGTTTTAGAAACTGTCTTCATGTACAGAAATTTTATCTTCAAGACGGCGAACAGTTTTGGGATTCAGGTAATACTTTAAAAATACCTTACCTTGATCACAATGATTAAAGTAAGAGTTTTGTCAATGTATTAGTACAAATGTAAATAAGTGCGAGTAGTAAGTCAAAAACTTATACTAAAATTGATCCGATTAATAGAGATGACCTGTCAGGAGTTTATATGATTCCATTTATTAGGGAGGGAGGAATCAAAAATCATTATATAGGTATAACCCAACGAAAATTCAATATCAGATGTAAAGAACATATAGCGGACATAAAATACAATACAGGTAATACTGCTTTATCCCGGCTAAACCAAATAGAGAACATTAACATACTTTTCAACGAGAGTAAAATCATCTACAGATCTAATTTTTATTCATAAGAGAGTCCATTGAAATTTATTTAAGAGGTTCACGAGTTTGTAACGATACGTTATCTTTTCGTATCCTGAATTTATGGGTTGAATGGTTGGATAAATTACGGCATCGCGACATAGAGGGAACACGAGCAATCGCAAAAATATAGGGCGCGTTACATAATTACTTGTTTATTTTCGATGATTTTTTCCGTTTTCCATTTTCCATTTGTAATTTTCTACATTCTGACGACGACTCAGAAAACGAGTTAAAACATGTAAATAAAGAGTTTTTAATTTACTTTTAATGTGTTTTTATAACGTCTTTTAAGCAAATAAATGTTTAAATATTATGAAATGTATTAGTAGTTGACGGACCATTGATTCTGGGCCTGGCGATCTTCTAACCCTTTAAGCTCTGGTGGGTGAATTTCTTCCCACTTAACTTTAATACCCAAATGTCACATTGACACCAGTATTTAAAAAAAAAAAAAAAAAAAAAAAAAAAAAAATCCGTTTAGTATGCACAGGAAAATATGCATTAACTTATTTACAAATAAATTTAGTCGTAAATTCCGGTGACAGTGTGACATTAGGGGACTAAAATTAAATTGGAAGAATTCGTCCATCAGAGATAAAAGGATTTAAAGCAAAAAATATTGAGGCGTTCGGAAAGTCGTGCCCGTTTGAGAAAATCAATTCGTGCTGGAAAATTCTATCATTTAATTATTAGACATTGATTCCGATATCTAATGTCTAATAATTACCGGGCAGAATTTCCGGTACGAATTGATTTTCCCTAACGGACACGACTTTCCGAACGACCCAATAGAGAAAAAAAATCCCATTTGAATTTTTTCTTTTTGGAGGATAGTCTTCAGAAGTCATTCTTTTATTAAATCTATTTTGTACCAGTATTTTATTTTATTTTATTTTTTATTATTTTATTATTATTATTATTTTCTGAACATGAATATATTTATCGTTGCCAGCAGAATTCTGCCTCGAATTTAAAGTCCTGAACGAGTCAGGTGCAGCCCGACCGGAATCCAAAAATTCTGCTTAAAACCACCCCGATGTCGACAAAAAAAAAAAAAAAAAATCGTCAAACCGAAACATGTTTCTAACCCAACATACTTCAATTCGAACCCTAAATATCCAAATCCGAATCCCAAATCATATACTTTATTACAATTATAGTAAAGTAGCGAACTGTTAAATTTCGAACATCAATTTTATCGTTTTTATATAAAAATGAACACATATACACTCATTAATATTAAACTATATAGTTTTTTTTTTTTTTTTCAAAAATTCATAAGACTTTCTTTTGATAAATTTGGTCAATCCGAACCCGAGCAAAATGTACCAAAACCCAACCCGAACCAGAAATGATTAACGTTAGTCCGAACCGCAATGAAAAGAATTAGCGTCAACCCGAATCGAACCGAACCCCGGATCGGATCAGTTTCGGGAAAAATCGGGTTATACGAGCCGATGGACTCTAATCGGGTTCTGTTGGCTTTAACCACTTTCCGACGAGTGTCGCTTAAACCACGCGTATAAGTCGCGTGCAATTCTTAATTTCTTCCATCAGTAATTTTTACTTTCTTCTATCTTTACAAGAAGAAAGTATTGGATTCGTGAAAATTTTTTAAAGTAAATTTCGTCTCAGAATTTTTTTAATTAAGTTAAACAAAATTTCTATTTAGAAGTATTAGTGCTAAAAGATTTTTTTAAATGTACTGGACGTTCGTCACGAAGGAGTTAATGTTTTTGCGTGGATGACGTTGACACTATTTTTAGGTAGATTTCGTAAGAAATACTACCTATTGCAGTCGTTACCATGGTGCGACTTTTGAAAAATTCCTTCATAACTTTTCATTATAGGACCCCAGGAACCCAAAACCACCCCCACCTAAAAAGTTTGTATATATATATATATATGTATGTATGTATGTATGTACTAAATTTTGTCCGCACGATAAAAGTCGTAATTATGCACGGATCTTCTTCAAACTCGCCAACAACTTTGAGATGACTAATATCTCGGCGGGGATTTCAAATGGAAAAAATCGGTCCAAGGGAATGGAAATGGGGAGGGTTCAAAATTTTAAATACCCTCTTAACATGATTCTGATAAAACCAGCTCTTACACAACAATGGCAGGAAAAAATAAATATTTTTCGTTATAGCAGTTGCCAACAATTAAAAAAAAGAAATAAAATTCTCACCACAACAAATGCTTTTCTATTTCAAGGTTTCGCGTGAAAAATTAAATTAAATAAATAGTTTGAATAATTGAAACAATTTGAATATTACGTCATAAGATTCCTAGAGCAAGATTTCCGCATGAAAACACAAAATGATATAAATAGTTTGACGAATAAAAAAATATATATATTGCATCATATTGGAAATAAAACGGACCTCAGCAGGTGAATATGTAACGTCATGTGAGTTTGAAGAAACGTATTAAAACATGACGAAAATCCGACAATGGAAATATTAACTTATTTTAACACTTTGAGGTTCTCTGAATTTGCTTTAGCTATTTTTTAAACCTATCCCGTATACATTCGTGTGTGTATTCGTGTATATTAGAATTTTCCCAAAATGTTTATCTCTCTGGAGCTCATTTTTATTGAAGGAACTGGGTCTATCTCTAATCTTGATTTAAGTTTTGTTGGTGAATTTAGTACTTCGAAATCTACCTCCGCCTGTATGCCCGAGCCGTCAGGGATTTTTTTTTCTGCGGATTGGATTAACATTTTTAAATTTAGGATTGCGTAGGTTTTTGCGAGTCGAGTACAGGTATTCTTGATTACTAACAGAATGACCAGAATCTTGTTTAAGGTGAAAAATACTGTGCATTTTTATATGAATGAGGAAACATATTCATTTTCCGTCATAAAATATAAAATTAGTATTAGAGATATGATTGTAGACTATTTTTCCATAACTGCGTTAAAATGAAGCAATATTAATATAATTCTTTTCATTCTGAGTTGTGGTATTAGGTATTTAGAATTTGGTTTGGTTTTTTGTGTGAAAACTGTCAGGTTACGGCTCGATAAAAATATTTTGTTGGATTTGGTCTGGTTTCGAGTAGACTTCACATAAAGTGGTTTGATTGTATAAGACCTATGCAGAACTAGACCTTTCAAACTTGAAGATTGATTATTTGATATATTAAACACTTAGTTATACAAGAAAGAAAAATCATACACCAAGCATGTATTATGAAACACTTTCTAATACATTCAGGATACTTTAACAAAACATGAAAGGTTATGTGTAAGTCTTCAACAAGATGAAATATGATGTGTAAGTACACAATTTGGAAAACGCATAACACATTTGAAAACACAATTTCAGGAAATGACATTAGTATTTGGAAGAATATCCAAATTCTTTTATACTACCCTGTATTTGATCTGTAGGTTTTAAGAGTAAGTTAAAATTCAGTTCAGTTGGAAAACTCATAGTACATTTAAAAAATTTTCTTCAACGATTTCCGTCAATGTACTCGAGATTTTTTCTGCGGCCTTATATATAATAACTAATATGAAAAAATTAGTTAAATTTAGAAATGCGTACCACAGCTGAAAACGCACTTCCAAGAAGTTATTATTCATAGACAGTACTGTATCCGAATTCTTTTGTGTATCTCTGTAAATGAAGGATAAATGCTATGCACATCATATTCGATAGTAAGAACTTTTTTCGCACTCCTCAGTCATATACATCAATTTTAATAGGTTTGAAACAGTACATCATTAAAATACAAAGGAAAATATTTTTTCCCATAGACAGTAATGTAACGGAATTCTTTTGAGTGTCCCTATAACCGAACTATGAATGTTACACACTTCATTTTCAACAGCAAACATTCCATAGTAAACTGCAATAACACATATCAATTGCATGGCAATCCGAGTATATTTATGCAGTTAAAGTACGGACGGCCGACAGACAAGCCGAACACTTTTCAACTGTGTTGGAACGTGTTAAAAAATTATACGAAAACAAGACTCATTTCAAAAGTCTAAATCTTTCATTTTCAAAAAGAATAGTTCTAAGAGGTTTTTGCTTTATTAAATGTTGTTTGTCATCAGTATTTTATAGTTCTTTTGCTAAATACATATTTGTTTATTGTATCACAATATGCGTTTTTCAAATTTCCTTTTCTTGTGCTTTTCCAGCTTATTGCAGTTTCGGCAGATGGTGAGTCAAGTGAACGAGTTCATGGAGTCTGCGATCGATGCTATGGCTCTAAGTAAGAAAGAGTACGTTGCTTGAGAAGAACTCCTTTCTCATCTCACTTCCTTTTTTTTTTTTTTTTTTTTTTGTTCTTTAGATTACAACGTCTAGAATACATAGTGTGAAAATCTGCTATCCAAACAGCGCTAAAAAATTGTATCTTTTAAATATGAAATGATGCTGAAATCCAGGGAACCGATCGCAGTGACATCTGCGATATATTTTCAAGTTTCAACGTCTAGACCAAATCGTCTAGGAGTTTTAGAAAATATCCTGCAGATGTCGCTGTGATCGACTCGTTGTATTTCAGCATCGTTCGACATTTAAGGGATCAAATATTTTAGCACTTTTTTAAGTATTACTGGAATAGCCAATTTACACACTATGTATTCTAGACGCTGTACTTTAGATGCTTCACTACATTCCTTTAGTATTTCTTATTAATTATTTTAGATATAAATGTTTTTCCTGATACTTAATATTGAACGTGCGTACAATCAAAAAACGTAATTATACTTTAGCAAACAATAAGTAACAACGGGAACGTTTCTTCAACAACGGCGTTCAACGGGAACGTTTCTTCAACGAAGGCGTTCAACGGGAACATTTCTTCAACTAAATTCTCTGCTTTCCTTTAGTATTTCTTATTCATTATTATAGATAGTAATATTTCCTGATACTTCATGTTATTGATTTTAATGGCCCGTTGTGTCATTTTGAAAAATATGAAACAAGGATTTTTTCGCAACGTCGAAAAAAAAAATTCGAAGCATATTATTAGGGCAAATACCTTTTCAGTTTAAAAAAGAAAGACAAAGAAAGCAGGGAATGAGAAACACTCAGTACACATATTTTACCTAAACATCGACACACCTTGTCGGCAAAGGGAATTTGCTCCTGTTGTGCATAAAAGGGTGGAACTTTTTGTGAGACTGACATTACCGTTTTATGTTAATATTAGGTCGTCAAGGATACAATTTGTAGTTAATAATATTGCCAACTTTAACAGCTTATTATCTGAAATTGGTTTAATATTTTACCGCTCTGGTTTCTTTGTTTGTTTGTTGTTGTTGTCGTTGTTTGGGGGGGGGGGGGCGAGTTACGCGTTTCGCCTGTTTAAAGGAATCATTGTAAGCTCTAAAAATATTAAAAACTTTAAAAAAAATTAATTTGTTGAAAATGGAATGGTCGGAAATTCGCTTTATTATGAAGTATGAGTTCTTACGTGTAACTACGGCATCACAGACCGCGTGAAACATTAATAGTGTATTTGGCTCTAGTGTTGCTACGCAACAGACAGTATCAAATTGGTTCGCCAAATTTCGTACTGGTAACTTTGACCTCACAAATGAGCTATGCGGTGGCCCGGAATCAAGGGTCAATAATACGAACTAAAAGTCACCGTTGACCTATCTCAGGGTGCCTACAAATTATCGTTGAAGTTTGAATAAAAGAATTCCTTAAGTTTGAATAAAATAATTTCTTAAGTTTGAATAAAATAATTTCTTAAGTTTGAATAAAATAATTCATTATATTTGTAAGTCATCAACCAACGTTGCCTTTTCTACAAATTTCATCCTTGATGACCAGATAGCTTCCGAACTTCCGATCACCCATATGCTTACTAATGTATCATTAAATGGTATTGTACTATAGAAACAGATTGTTGCTAGCGTCTATCGCTTTTTTAGGTAGATTTCGTAAGAAATACTACCTATTGCAGTCGTTACCATGGTGCGACTTTTGAAAAATTCCTTCATAACTTTTCATTATAGGACCCCAGGAACCCAAAACCACCCCCACCTAAAAAGTTTATATATATATATATATATATATATATATATATATATGTATGTATGTATGTACTAAATTTTGTCCGCACGATAAAAGTCGCAATTATGCACGAATCATCTTCAAACTCGCCAACAACTTTGAGATGGCTAATATCTCAGCGGGGATTGAAAATGGGCGAAATCGGCCCAAGAGGGTGGAAATGGGGAGGGTTCAAAATTTTGAATACTGTGTTAACATGATTCTGATAAAACCAGCTCTTACACAACAATGGCAGGAAAAAAATAAAAGTTTTTCGTTATAGCAGTTGCCAACAATTAAAAAAAAACAAATAATAAAATTCTCACCGCAACAATTACTTTTCTTTTGCAAAATTTTCACGTGTAAAATTAAATAGTTTGACAAATTGAAAACAAATTGAATATTACGTCATAAGTTTCCTAGAGCAAGATTTCAGCATGAAAACTCAAAATAAATAGTTTGAACAATTAAAAAAATATGTATATTGCGTCATATTGGGAATATAATGGACCTCAGCAGGTGAATATGTAACGCCATGTAAGTTTGAAGAAACGTATTAAAACATGATAAAAACCCGACTATGGAAATATTAACATATTTTAACACTTTAAGGTTCTCTGAATTTTTTGTAGCCATTTTTTAAACCTATTCCATATATATGTGTGTGTATTCGTGTATATTACAATTTTCACAAAAACTTTAGCTCCCTACAGCTCGCTCTTTGTGAAGAAACTGGGTTTTATCTCTAATCTTGATTTAAGTTTTGTTGGGGAATTTAGTACTTAACATCGAAATCTACCTCCGCCTGTAGGCCCGAGCCGGCAGGGATTTTTTACTAATACAGTTTGCTCTCTGTTTAACGACTTTCAAGAAACCTCGAAAAATCGTCATTAAATGGAGATCGTCCTTAAACAGAATTTGTGCGAGAATAATATTTGAAAAACATTTCCCTTCACAGTTTACAGGCATAGGACTGTCAATACATTTCTCAATACATTGGCGTCTTTATAAATGTAATTATACTGCATACAAGAACAACATTACAGCATACAATGTTACTTAAAGTACAATAAAAATATTTATGATACATTTAAGTAAACAATGTTACTTACAGTACAATAAAAATATTTATAATGCATTTAATTAAATAAATTAAGTTTTTAAAAAATCAAAAAGTGTTGATTGTTTCAATGGTGGTCTAGTTTTAGTACCCTTGCTTCAAGCTTCTCAAAAAGGTTGAATAAGTCATCTTCCATATTTGATGAAACAATGTACTGGCGAAGAATATCCAGTGCAGAATTCGCATCTGAGTAAGAAAGAGGTGGTTAGCTGTCTGTTGTATCATCGGCTTCATCACCACCTTCTGCATCTGAAGTTGCATTTTTTTCATTTGATTTCTTTACAAATTTGATCTAAATTTTTGAAGTCGGTTGTTAAAACGTCTTCGTCACATAAGTAAAGTCCATTACACCTTTCTCCTTTATCTGTACTCATCTAAATTGCAGATTTTTTTACCTAAAGGAGCCGGGACCGCAAAATATCGTCCTTAGATAGAGATCGTCGTTAAGTAGAGCGATGTTAAACAGAGACGCGACTGTACCTGTTCACTGTTAAAATTCTGCAGCTTTAGCTGCGTAGTCACCCCACCGCTTTTATAGAAAACGATTACTTGACGATATTAGGAAGCATTCTCATTGGTCAGAATAGAGGTATTCTATGTAAGCGGTGGAGTGACTTATGCAGCAAAAGCTGCAGATTTTTAACAGTGTTAGTTTAACCCTTTCAGAGGCAATCAACTGTCTTGCTGTAACTGTGAAAATTCATCTGATTTTACGAATAATTTAATATGAAAATAAATTCAATTTAAAATGTCTTTTTACATAAGTTATAAAATCAAAATCTTATTTATTTCTGATGCAAATTTTAATTAAAATTAAGTGGTTTAAATAATAACCGTCGCCATTCACAGGATTAATATTTTTTTATGTACTACTATTCCCCAAACTCTAGGTTCGTTTGGAGAGATTTTCATTTGAAAATATAAATCGCCCAAATTTGTGAGTGCACGTTGCCAAAGGCAGTGGCGCCCCAAACATTAAATTAGTTTGGAAAGGTTTTTGTTAACACTGATTTTAGGTACATTTAAGGTTATTATCACGTGGCGGAGCAACGCCGGGCGGGTCACCTACTTTAAAATAAAATAATAATATTTACAAAAGCTATTTTAATTAAACTATCCGTGTTAAACAAATATCTTGAAAGGTTGTCTAAACTCTCTTTTAAAATAAAAACATTTTATATTTCACGTCTATATCTAAAAATAAAATTACCGTTCTTGTAAAACAGGGGTAGCGAAAACCTGTGCCTGTGGTCAGTTGTCACCACTATTTCTGAATAGTAATATTCGCCTTATTTAATGACAGAAATTCTGTGAAATTAAATAAGGCAGAAATAGTGTTTACAGACAGTTGACCATCCAGCACGAGGATTCGACAGCTCTGTTACATTAAACAGACATGAGCGGAATTCAGTCTCTAGTATATAATTTTTTACTCAATAGTCACTATATGTACTATAGTAAACATATCGTTGCTGGCGTCTTTCGATTTCTTGACAAATATCTTAATAATTAACCCTTTCAGAAGCAATTAATTCTGTTGCTGTAACTTTAAAAACTTTTCGGAATTTACGAACAATTTCATTTGAAAGTAAATAAATCCAATATTTGAAAAAATTCCACGTAAATAATAAAAGCAAAATTTTATTTACAAATTTTGATGCAATTGGCGATAGAATGGTGATTTGGATAATCTTTTCAAAGTAACCTAATGTTTGGAACTCCAGTGCATTTGGCAACGTAACCCGCGAATTTGGGTGATTTTTACTTTCTTCTATCTTTACAAGAAGAAAGTATTGGATTCATGAAAATTTTCGAATTCCGGTTTTCGACGGATTTACACGTTTTAGGGATCAGAGATTCCAAAAAACATGTTTTTACAAAATGTCTGTCTGTGACTCTGTGAGTCTGTCTGTCTGTCTGTCTGTGTGTATGTGACACAAATTTTGTGGGCGCTCTATCTCAAGAACTAATGCACGGAATTTAATAAAAATTGATATTCAGTTAGTGCCTAATACAAATTGATGCTGATTAGTTTTTGGTGTAAATCGCTCAACAGGTGGCGCTGCAATGCTGCATTTTTCACGATTTTCGCAATAGCTCTATCTCAAGAACTAATGCACGGATTTTGATCAAACTTCAGATTTAGTTAGTCCTTGATATGAATTGATGATTATTACGTTTTGGTGTAAATCGCCCGACAGGTGGCGCTGTTATGATGAATTTTGCAGGATTTACACGATTTCCCCAATACCTCTATCTTAAGAACTAACGCACGGATTTTCATCAAACTTCAGATTAAGTTAGTCCTTGATATGACTTGCTACTGATTAGGTGTTGGTGTAAATCGCCCAACAGGTGGCGCTTCTCTGCTGCCTTTTCCACGATTGCCTCAATAGCTCTATCAATAGAACTAATGGACCAATTTTCATCTAACTTCAGATTTAGTTGTATGTTGACACAAGTTGTTGTTAATTAGGTTTTGGTGTTAATCACCCAATAGGTGGCGCTGCTATGCAGAAATTTTCACGATTTTCGCTATTGCTCTATCTCAAAAACTAATGTACGGATTTTCTCCAAATTTCCGATTCAGTCAGACGTTGACATAAATTGTTGCTGATTAGGATTTGGTATAAATAACCCAATAGGTGGCGCTGCTAGGCAGCATTTTGCTGAATTTAGACGATTTCAGCGATAGTCATATCTCAAGAACTAATGCACGGAATTTCATATCGTTAGAATCCTCATGAGATGCATAGACTGAAATTTAATTTTGGCGGTGTGATAGCGAATTTTGAAGTATTAACATGTATGAGATAGAAGAAAGTTTTGGGATTGGTACATCCGACTAGTTTTACTTTTAAATGAAAATCCACGCAAACAAATCTAGAGGTGGGGGCATAGTAATAGTGCTACATAATATCTGCCAACTTTTACGCTTTTTTGCTACTACTAAAATTTAGCGGAGATTTCCGCCTTGTTTAATGGTGAGATTTCGACGATTAAATACGACAATATTTACTATAAAATTTTAGTGGTAGGAAGAAAGCGTAAAAGTTGGCAGCTATGCTACATAGAAAAAGTAATAATACCCTGGAATGCTTTTTCCTCTAACAGAGTCAGCTTTCTTATGAAAATATTTAAGTCAATTATGGGGAGCCTAGAAATGGTTGGTTGGTTCTGTTTATGACAGCCAATTATCAGCACGAGCGATATAGGCCCTAAGGGGGGAGTGGCCTCCGTGGGGGTCTTTCTAAGGGAACCTAACCCGTATTTACTCTGCCTAGAAATGGTAAATGCGACATACGCGGTATAACATTTGTTTGGTTGAGATGGTTTTGGACAGATGTGAATCACCAAGATAATACTTGTTAACTTGTTTTACTCGTATAATCGAACTCGCCCAGGCGAGTATCGCCAAGTTCTGGAATAAAAAATGCCTAGTTTTACCATTAAAAAGGCCGTGTTATGCATGAAACTATGAAAGGAGAGGAGTAGACATATCAATCTTCCCCTTTGGAAAGTCTGGAAGCCGAAAAACGAGTTCTTTCCTCCTCTCCTGTGTCTGCCATATTTGACTTCGACCGATAGCAGTCCAATCAGCTATCGACGCGGCTAAATATGGCAGAGGCAGGAGGGGGGCGGGCAGCTCCAAGTGACGTCATTTATGTCAACTCCTTTCCTTTCATAGCTCCACGGCGTTATGTCATCACAATCTGAAGAAAAGATGTTTTTTTTAATTTTCCCTCATTAAGAGATTCATATACAATTTTGCTATATTTATTTCCTTTTGATTTTCGGACAACTTGTATTTCTCTTTTAGTTTTATAATGTAAATCAAAATTATTTTACCTTTCTTTTTCCAGCCAGTGGCTCAAACCAGAAGGTATACAACCCCTGTTACTCACTTTCAAGGAGAAGAGTCTCGAGCTGCCGTTTCTTAGAGATAAAAATGCTCTTTACAAATATTCGCTGCTGGCCAGCTTTTTCGTTTGCCTTTCTCTTACCGTTATTACTGCTTTAGTTAAACCCAGGTAAAAATGGAAAACAAATAATAATAATAATCACTGAAATATTTATGAAATGCTTCTGTTATTGCTGTTTTTATTAGCCCCCGGTATGCATGCTATTTCTTTCTCCCAGCTTATTTTGTGTCGTCTCCAATAAATAACGTTACCTTGTATAAGCCAGCCGTAAAACAAAAGCCGATGTTTCATTGTACGATTAAATACTATACAGCATTTTTTTAAACTTCTAAGTATCGCACATTTTCAATGTTTATACCGTCGTATTGGGGAAAAAAAGTACTTTTAATGCAATTTGTTTGAAAACTGCATCTCCATTTATTTTTGAAATATTAATTCTTTTGTAGTTTTTAGCGACATTTGTTTCATTTTGGCAACTCAAGTACTCCATTTCTGTAGAAAGTAAAGAAAAAATAGCTGAAAAATAGCAGTTATATATTTTGTTGCCATTTTCCCATAAAAACTGAAAAAATGTAATTAAAATACGTGCTATTTTGAGAAAAATATAAATGAATGATTTATGATAAAACATGGAGCTATTATAAACTATATTTAATTTTAGGTATCTATATTAATACAAATGACGTCATTTTACATAAAATAAAAGCGTGTGCTTTAAGTCTTAAAATTGAAATGTGTTTTACACTACAGTAGAGTCCCGATTATCCGAGTCCCGCTTAACAGAGTTATTTTCTTCTGATGGACTTGTAGTTTCTATTATTATGAAACAAGAGCAGTCGTAAAAAGTTAGAACTCTGATTTCAAAAAAATTATGGCCATTTTTTTTCCCCCATTCTGACCAGAAAATCAGAGTTTTAAATTTTTACGACTGCTTTTTCATCTTCACCTAAACGCTTCATTTATAATGGTTGTTTCATAATACTAGAAACCACCAGTCCATCAAAAGGAAATGAAGTAATGGAAATGTCGGGGGCGACACTAAATTCTGAAAAAGCAGAATTCCTGTTCTCTAGTTTTTATTTTTATTTTCATTTTTATTACCATTTAAAAATGTTATTTTCCCAAATTACTTTTTAATGAGGATTATTTGTGTTTATTTTAAATAATATAAAGTATATTATTGAAATAAATTCTCTATAAAAACTACTATGTGCAATGTAGTTTATTTTATTTAGGAAATTATAATGGTGGGGGCACCATAATCACTGGATTGTTATTGTTCTTTATTTTCCTTTTTATTCCATTCATTATTTAAATTTATTTCAGATTAAATTATTACTGGGCTGCGACTGCCTGTGCTTTTCTAGTCATAGTATGCAGCATTTTTTGTTCCTGGTTGCCGGTGTTATGGAAGAAATTCAAAGTAAGTCCTCATGTTTCTTTTTATTTCTTATAGTTATGTGTTTGATTGAAATGTAATAGTTATTTATTTATTTATTTATTTCTCTTTTATTTTAGAAATCCTCTTCCTTGCCATGTCTCGGCATACTTGAAAGAGCTTCAGCAAGTGTAATTGTTCGAACGATTCTTTTTACCACCATATCTATTTTCACAATGATTCTAGCAATGATGGGATTGGTACGTACATTACAAGTTTGACTTTTGATTGATTTGTTTATTTGTTTAACATTTTGTTGGATAGTTCCCCTTATAATTATTATCAGGGCCCGATTAATGCACGGGCCTCCGGAGCCTTGAACCATCTTCAGGAACCCACAAGTTTGTGTGTATTTTCTCACAATTTAAGTTTTTCCACTGTTTGCATTTTATATTTTGGTCCCTGACGTCAAAACAAAGTTTTACTGTAATAAAAAACCTCCATATTTAATTTTTCTGTAAAAATCATTTTCAATTTCAGAGTACCTATAATTTTCAAAACTTGTCGTATCCAGAAAATCCCAAAAACTGCATACTGTGTCTATTGGTTTCAATATAAACGAGGATTTTACAATGTCAGAATTATAGTTTAAAATGATTACTAGACTGTTAGGAAAAACACAATTTTTAGGATTTTGGATAAGGCAAGTTTTGAAAAAGACGTCCTCATTTATTCTGCAACATAAACTGTGGATCATAGATGTTTGTGAATTATATAAATGCTTATTTGAGAAAATGGACGGTAATTCATTTTCTTGATTATTCTTGTAAGTTTTTTTTTTTTTTTTGTAAACTCGAAACTTTCACCCAAACAATTTTGTCAACTCATCAAATAAACCTACTTTTTTTTCTGAAAGTGTCCCGGGAATGGGGAGGTAGGGGAGGCCCAACTTTTTATTAGGTTGAGCAAAAAGTTCTGGGAAATTTTTAATCTAATTACCAGGATTTGTATCATATATAGGAGCAGTAGTGGTATATCTGTAGGAGTTCAAGAATTTCGTCTCCAAATTGCCTATTGAACAGTATGATTTGCGTGTGTGATCTGGCATTATTGGAGAAAAGATCTAACGATTCTGAAAGTCGTGGATGAGGTTAATGAGGGTGAAGATGCTGGTACGGCGACAAACTTCGTATTTCCAGTAAATCCGGAATCTGGCAGAACGATGGCATAGAAAGTCGTGGACTATGATGGTCTCTACTTTGAAGAATAGTCCTTGTTGCTTTTGTTATTAATTTGCGTATAATAACGCAACTTTCACAAAGTCCCTGGGCCCAACTTCAGCTTGATCTTGCTCTGATTATTATACGGAGATACGTCAATGAACTATTACATTGTGAAAACCTACTTAATACGACAAATAAGAGTCATCTGTTGCGCTCAAAACCGCGAACACGTAACGAAACATTCACTCGACAAAATGCTGGTAATAGCATAAGCTATCTGGTATTGGATGCTTACCTGCTGGTCTTCCACATTGAGAAGTGGTCGTGCAGCCGTACGAACAAGTATTTCCAACGCCAAATGCTCAGTCGGATCGTGCCAACTGAATATGGAAGCCAATTCATGATTTGAAATTCGCTAGGCTGCTTCTCAAACAACTCCACAACGATTCCGCCCTTGTAGCATAGGGCATTATTCTATTGGTACAGGTCATCTTTCTCCGGAAGCATTGTCACCACGAAGAGATAAACTTGGCTTGCAACGATGTTCACATACTACACAACCGTCAGGATTATTCTGTGCAAATTATGAGTCCCACTGTAGGCCAAGAAAACTTTTACACCATCACACCGCTGCCACCAGCTTCTATATCCGTCCGACTGTGCATCTATAGTCTCAATTAGAAAACGGCATATCCTCACTCGACTGTTAATTTTATGAACCACAGAGCATGACACTTTAGACCAGATGATTTCTTTCCATTCCTCTATGGTCGAAATGGGATGCTACACAAAATGATTTCTTGGTCCACATGCGGCCTGGGGTGGCACGTAATGTGTAACCATTAGTCCAATCGAACTTGTTTATTTAAATATCACCAAGTTCATGATTGCAATTTGAAAAACTTCAACATGATCATATGCCTAAGGTGGGCAAATGTCCTTGAATTTCAAGGACATCTTCAAATTTAGGAAGTTCCCACAATTTCTGATTTAAAACACTTGTTACATTTTAAGAAGGTGATAAATTCGTGCACAAAAAATACAGGGTGTTCCAAAATTCGACCGACAAATTCAGAGGGGTGATAGTAGGCATCAAGAGGGTGAAAAATTGCCATAGAACATGGGGCCGCAAATCACATATTTGATCAAAAATACAGAGTGTTTCATCCTAACTCAATTTGGGTTGACGGTCATAACTTTCAGAAAACTGAAATATATTATAATAAAACATTTAACAGGCATTCTTACCTTTGTTGTAAACGTGATAACACCAAACAAAAGTGGTAGAAGTTTGAATTATACGCGACAGCAGCATAGTCAGGAGGGGTAATTATGACCACTTTTTACATTTTCAACTTTGCTATTTTTTTTTGCTTATTTCTATTTGGAAAAGTGCTGTTTTTAGTACATAGGAAGTAACTTTGATCCTTTAAGAACACATTTTAAAAGTTTTAATTATCATAGCTGTTTTTCTTTTAAAGTTAAAAGGGTGGTTATAATTACCCCACCAAAAACTCATAATCACATAAGTTTGGGGTAATTAGGACCACTAGTGGGGAAATTAGGATCACTATATCTTCTCTTTATACTTGCCAATACACATATGTTTAGGGTAATTATGACCACTTTGAACTCCAAAGTAACAAATCCGTTTATCAAAAATTTTATAAACTTAGTTTCAAATTGCTAATTTGATCTCAAAAAGGCTTCAGACTAGTAATAAAGAATACCTAAGATGAAATATACATTATGAGGTTAATATCTAAGCTTAAAACAAAATTTTACCATCACAGTTATCTCCAGTATGACGGCGGTCATAATTACCCCCTGGTCATAATTACCCCATGCACTTGACGCCCCACATTTTGGACTGTGATTATCAGCTCATACGGTATGATCGATTGCTCGAGCAGCATGCTCTTTCAGAACTTTTCGCGATGTTATCATATTTCACACAAAACAAGGTACATATCGTTGCATTTTCGTTGCAATGCTTTTATTTTTCTTGAAATTGTTACCGTCAACCCAAGTTCAGTTAGGATGGAACACATTGTATTTGTGACTAAATAAAGGGTTTGGAACCCTATGTTATATGGCAATTTTTCATTCTCTTGATTCCTACTATCACCCCGCTGAATTTGTCGCTCGAATTTTGGAACACCCTGTATATATAGTGCTTAAAATGTTACAAATTTTGAAGTTATGAAATTTTTAAAATAGCCCTGTTATAAAATTTGGTCACTTTCTATATATTCCACGTGCTTTTACTGTTACTACCGCAGAGGGACTGCTCAGGCTAGTAAACCAAGTCTGTAGAGCATATGTGACCCTCCCGGTCCCTTTTATTGAGGTATTAAAAATATATACGAAGTTCAGCCGAAGCTAAGTCCGATGGTAAGCGCGTCAGAAGGCGGGCTAGTGAACATTAGATAAACACTGGGAAGAAAATTAAACAAGTTGGAAATTGCTCGTCAAACGTGGCAAATGAGGTGCGTTCGTACTATAACAAGTTTTATAATTATTTTTTGCCCCCCATATTGTACTGAATGTATAATTTTTTGCACTTCATAAAGTGCATAGTCTTTAACATCATTAAAATGCACTCCCAATAATTTTTTTCCCATTCCCCGAACACTTTTGACTGTCCCTGCAATTAAACTATACATCCGATTTTCCTAAAATTTGAAATGGCTCGACAAAATTTTGTAACAATTATATATTTAAAATTTCAGACCATTTGGAAGGCTGTAACATCATTAAAATGCACTTGCAATAATTTTTCCCATTGGCCGTAATGTAAAGAAAAACTTTTGACTGTCCCTGTCATTAAACTATACATCCGATTTTCCTAAAATTTGAAATGGCTCGACAAAATTTTGCAACAATTATATCTTTAAAATTTCAGACCATTCGGAAGGCGGTAACATCATTAAAATGCACTTGCAATAATTTTTCCCATTGGCCGTAATGTAAAGAAAAACTTTTGACTGTCCCTGTAATTAAACTATGCATCCGATTTTCCAAATTTGAAATGGCTCGACAAAATTTTGCAACAATTATATCTTTAAAATTTCAGACCATTCGGAAGGCTGTAACATCATTAAAATGCACTTGCAATAATTTTTCCCATTGGCCGTAATGTAAAGAAAAACTTTTGACTGTCCCTGTCATTAAACTATACATCTGATTTTCCTAAAATTTGAAATGGCTCGACAAAATTTTGCAACAATTATATCTTTAAAATTTCAGACCATTCGGAAGGCTGTAACATCATTAAAATGCACTTGCAATAATTTTTCCCATTGGCCGTAATGTAAAGAAAAACTTTTGACTGTCCCTGTAATTAAACTATACATCCGATTTTCATAACATTTGAAATGGCTCGACAAAATTTTGCAACAATCTTATATTTCAAATTTCAGACCATTCGGTTGGGTAGTTTTTGCTCTGTTATATGCGGACAGACGGACGGACTGAGCGACGACTATAGGTGCTACGTATTTATATAATTACGAACGCACCTAAAAACAATGCCAATAATAAAACGGCAAATGACGTCTCATCAGTTTCTAGCACTAGAAGATGATGTGCTATAAACACTTATCAAAAGATGCGAACAGTAAGCAGATATAAGACTTAAGTTATTGTAGCATTGCAACACGATGATAACATTCGTAAAACTCAGAGGATAAGGAGTATATGATGGAGCACACGATGACGCCACGCAAATTAAAAATAACGACGAAAACACATGTATAAGAGCACTCAACTCGCAACGACCACGCGTAAAAAGTCCACTAAAAGCACCATTTTCAAGGTGGCCGTTCAGAGATCTTTAGCTATCATGATTTTCTGGCGATCGAATTCTGATAAACTTGCTATTTTTCTAATGCTACAGCTGAATACTCTACAATTGGCGTTTAAAATTATGGCGGTATGAGCCGCTCGTTTGCCTTTTTGTTTCCAGACCTTCTCATTGTCCCAAGTGAGAGGTGATCATAATGTAATATTCATCGCTGTAACATAAAGGAATACGAAATATTTTTAAATCTATCTGAAAAAAAAAAAAATGTTCTTTATTTTAAATTGAACACTCTGTATTTCAACTGAATTTCATTTAAATCAAATAACTAGCTTAGTTTACTTTTAAGTTTTTACGTTTCTTGCTGAATTTAGAAAATCGAACATTTGTTAATTTCTTAATAAATTTATTTCACTTAGGAAGGCTGCAACAATGAGGAATATTCCTCGGACTTTTCGCTGAACAACACTTTGACACCAGATGTAGCCTGTCTTCATCCATGGGTAACTAAAAATTTATGTATAATGAAAAATTAATGTGTATCTCAACTTTAAGGAATTATAACACACGTCAATACAAAAAAATGTGTTTGCTGTTATTCTGTCAACAATACAGCATACAGTGCCCCATGTTAACCACAATTATCGTAAAAAACTTTATCAATAATGAAAATGTTTTATCAAAATTTTAAACAGACTAACTTTGTTTTGTATGGCTAGGGGACTCTGCCCTCTACGAGCTACGTTTACCAATCCCCGTCCAGATATCGTAAGGGTTGAAAACTCGCTAATTTGATCAGTTTTAAAAAAATTACCGACTATTGAATGTTATGTCAGCCAGTGGCGATCTTCTGCAATCGGGTTGCCATTCATTCCGGGGGATTTTTCGGTCGTCAAGACCGCATCCATCGATGTCGCGACTGCTAAAAGCTGCTTACGTGTTTATGGTTAAGTAAGATCCTTTTACCACTAAATATCAGTATTTTAACACCAATATTTTAGATAAAAATCGGATACATATTGAAAACCGATTTTAGGTATATTTAAGGTTATTATCACAGGTGTGGGCTATGCTGGTCTTTCGTTTAAAAATATAAAATCAAAACATACCAGTTCGCGCGTAGCTTTCCGGTGTACGTTGCCGTAGGCAGTGGGGCCCTCAACTCTAGGTTCGGTTGGAGAGACTTTCGTTTAAAAATATAAAAGAGTTTCACATTGATTTTACGTAATATTTAAGATTACTATCACATGCCCGGGCAACGCCAGGCGGGTCAGTAAATTTCTAATAAAATTAGAAACTTGTGCTCATTTATACCCGAAAAATATGATAATATTACATTACGAAATTATTTAAAAGATTTGAGGGAGGTTATTGAGAATTATGACTTTTGTTAGTGAAAGAACATTTAGTATTTGGCAGCTCTGCATCCGTGTCGGTAAAATATGTGTTTCTTTCTTTGGTTAAATACCGGGTGTCTCATAAATTTATTAACATTTCAAAAATTCATAAAAAGTGAAGGAATTGGTTCATTTGAATGTCGATTTGGGACAAAATCATCCTCATGTTTTTTTTGTTGTTGTTGTTGTTTGTTTTTTGTTTTTTTTTTAATTTTAGTGCAATTTTTTTCAATATAGGTCGTTCAATATTCAAATCGCAAAATTTCTTGGAAAATTACGTTTAAAAGGCATTAAATAAACGTAACAAGGTGAAATGGATTAACCAAAAAGCTTAATAAGCAGTAAATGTTTTACGTGCCCACCACCACAAGGAATTACACTTTACAAACGAGCGAAAACACCATTAACTGTGGATTATTTCGTGGCATATGGCGTCCTTTAACTCCGCTAAGGAAGACGGGCTATTGCGGTATACTCGAGACTTTACATAATCTCATAGAAAAAAATCAACCAGTGTCAACTCCGGTTAGCGGAGGGAGAGCAATCATTTTTACTGTAACGACTGATTAGCCTTTCTTCTACGAACGTGCATGTCAAGAACTGCAGCACTGGAGATTTGGTATTAGAAGGAAAATTAGTTACATGAAAGTTACTGTGTGTAAGAGATTGCATCCCAATAAGCTAGACATGATTTTCTTCTTTAGCATTTTCAAGTAGCTGTCTCCAGTAACTGTGCATGGCTTCCATCTTGATTTGGCAAAAGAATCTTCAAAGAAAGAAATGACGCAAAATAATGGACGAAGTGAAGCCACACCAAACAGTAACAGGTGGTGAATGTAGCTACTCCTCACGTGATAGGCACGTGAGTTCTCGCGTGCCCAGATTCGACAGTTATGGGTGTCAACTGTTCCATGCAATGGAAAATGAGCCTAATCTGCCCACAAGATGTTTAGAAGCCACTGTGCCTCATTTGATACTTCCGTACAAGCTTACCTTGCAAATTCCTCTCTTTTGGTTGTGTCACTTGGTAACATCTGGTGAAATGATTGCAACTTTTAAGGGTACAAGTTTAACAAACTATAAAGGATACGGAATACCGATGTCTTTGGCATGCCAGTTATTCTCTGCACTTCTTGCGCCACTTACTCCACTCATGGACTGTTCACTTACAGTGTCCATTTGCGAAGTTATAGCTGAGGTACGGGCTTCTGATAAAAGTGGTGCACCGCTGCGAGGTCAATCACACAAACTTTCTGTTTCTTCGAAATTTTGAACGCGGGAGAGATATCAGACCGGGAATAGTTATTAGACGTTTTTTCCTTCTTCATTCCTTTCTGTGTCCGAAACCGTCATTGGACGTTTTCCCTTCTTCATTCCTTTCTGTGTTCGAAACCGTCGTAAAGCTTCTCCAGTAGTTTCTTATCCACCAACGTCAACATCACATTCAAAGACACATGTCTGCGCCAGTAAGAGAAAGATTTGAAATAAGCGATTAAATGTGCGCTCGGCACTTTTTAAGAATCTGCATATTTTCTGTAATTGGAATGCTTGAAGCGCCCTCTGGGTACAAAAATGGTCACTAAAAATTATTTCTTTATTTTAAAAAATAACCCCGCATGAGAATCATTTTGTCTCAAACTGCATTCAAATAAACCAGTTCCAATTTTCTTTATAAATTTTTGAAATGTTAGCAAATTTCTAGGACACTCGGCATTAAATTATGCATTTTTTACAACTTGGATTTTTAATATTTGTTTGTATAAAATGAATTGAAACGATTTTCCCTTGCAGTATTTTACATGGTGTGCCATTCTGTGCATGATCTCTGTCTCCGTTTTCCTGCGCATTCACTATTTCATGAAACTCATCGTCAACGGAAGCCTAGTGGCAGTGTTTTGCTGTATCATCCATTCGCGATCTCGTTTGTTCAGCAAGCCATACTTGCAAGACTGGTAAGTACATGTGAATAGATTTATCATGATTTATCTACCACTGATGTTATTATACAGGGTGTTTCAAAAAATGTATATCCTATTGAGACCTGAAATTAAAAAAACACTACAAAACACCTTCATTGCTTTTGCACGAGCAAAATGACACCAAAGATAACAGAAAGAGTTCCTCTTCTGAAATTGATACTTTAGAGGACTGATAATTTTGGTTCACAAATGTGCATCTAAAATTACTAGCCCCTTAAAATATAAATTTAATTATGAATTATCTAAATTCACTCAATAACAAATTGAAAGGCTTTAAAACAAGTGAATGATCTACGAAATCGCCAAAAATTTTTATTGTAAAGGATTAAATAATTAAGAAAAATTCTTACTTTCTTGGCCACGTTGTCTTAAAGGCATTTTGAAAACTCAGATGAAAATAAGATTTATTTTATGAGGAAATAAGCATCCGTGTTGTCATTTATTGGTTTTGTTCCAACGCAAAAAACTTTCAGCTATATAGAAGTGAAGTAAAAATGTAAAAAAATCAAACAGTATTGTTTTTATGACGAAAAGAATAGTGCAAATTTGTGTACCTCAGGTCTGAAGGGGATATATATTTTAAATAGGAACTTTTCCACTCTAAGGCCCTTGCCGTTCTTTTAAGAATCTTGCGCAACTCAGACTAGATTTGTTGTCAAATTATATAAACAACTCCACTGTAAGGAAAAAAAAAGAAAGAAAAATCATGCGTTAAGCATATATTATGAAACACTTTCCAACACTTCATGAATGCTTTAACAAAACTTTGTTATTTAGAGAAATAAGGTAAATAAGATAACTAAGTAAACATTTTATAAAATGCATAAAACATTTGAAAAACGGATTTCAGCAGTTACCGTCCATAGCCAAATATGTATTCCAATTATTTTGAACAGTCCTGTATTTGATCTGTAGGTGGATATATGTAAACTATATAATGGGAAAATTTAGTTTAGCAAGAAAACGCATAACAGGTTGAAATTTCTGTTTCAGCAATTTATGCTAATAAATGGAAACATACTTGAATACTTTTGTACAGTCTTGCAGTTTACCTAGTACCTTTATTACACGCCACTTTAGCTAAAATTTAATTCAAACTAAAACACTCTTAACTCATTAAAGCCGGTTGGCAAGAAAACTTGCCATGTAAGGTGAACAAAACATTTAAATTTGAATTCCAGTATTTTAGTTTGGAAATTTTCACATTATCTAATCTCAAATTTTGAGAGATTTAATATATCAAAATTACAATGTGGAAAACACTGGTGCCGAATAATTAAAAGAAGTGTAAAAGAGGATCGTCTTTAATGGGTTAAAACTACTGAAATTCCACTTCCAGAAATTATCATCCATAGACGACCATGTATCCAATTCTTTGCGTGGCCCTGTATATCATTTTATCTATATTCTACAAACATTTCTTAGTAAACTAAATTCAGTTCAGCGTAAAAATGCATAACTCATTTAAAACCCACCTTTAAGTAATTTACGCTCATACTCAGTAACCCTTACGAATTATTTTCTGTAGCCCTGTATATGGACTGCAGCATTTATACACACTATGTAGTATGCATAAATATAGTGGAACTCAAAAGCGCATATCATAATTAAAAATGCATTTCGAGAATCATTGCTAATATACAGTAATTCGGATACAATATAGTATCTGAAATATTTTGTGTGTCCCTGTAAATGCTATGCACTTCGTATTATACATGAAATAACTTATGCTAAAGCTCAGCGACGTATATCAATTTAATTCTATCTGAAATAGTTTAACATAATTCAAATACGCCGCAAACAATCCCCCCCCCCTCTTATACCATTATATAACGGAATTCTTTTGTGCGGCCCTGTAAATGATTAATAACTATTCTTTGCACCGCATATTCTACAAAATGCACATTTTAGTGGACTTCACAAATGCATATAAACTTTACTACGTTTGAAAGAGTGTAACACCATAAAAAATCATTTGAAATGATTTTTTCCCATTGGTCGTAATGTAACGGAAAACTTTTGACTGTCCCTGTAAATGAGCTAAACATGCTACAAACTTCATTTGAAATACGGATCGTGCTACGGTAGAGGTCACTAACATCCAAGAATTTCAGAACGATCCTAGTATATTTACGAGAGTTAGAGTGCGGACAGATGGACAGACAAACTAAAGTCATAAACACTTTTCAACTTTGTTGGAAAGTGTTAAAAATAATAATAATAATAATAATAATAATAATAATAATTTTACGCTGTTTTACCCTGAACTGACCGCAATTTTACGGGAAATGCCACATTTTCAAGATAAATGGTCAAATTCCGTAAATTGCTATTATTGGTTTTATTCCAACGCAAAAAAACCCGTAATTGCATACTTTTAGGGACAAGAACTATTTATTTAAAAACAATGCCTGTTTATATAAGGGAAAGCCCTTTTTTATGGGCCTTTACCAATAATCTCTGCTGCAGTAATTTTACTGTAGCATTTTTTTTACAGTGTAGAAAAACAAACATAATAAACTCTTATGCTTGTATAGAAAAGACATAAGCATGTTGTTTATGTACAGTGGCGCCCAAAAGTGTTCGTACGTTTACGAATTGCAATGAAATAGTGCTTTGTCCATTAATTAAAATTAATATTTCAAAATGGGTATTTAACAATAAGATCTATATTTTATTCTTAACAAAACTACATAAAATATTTTTAAAACATAGTAAAACTTTATTTTGAAGAAATAAATAATAAAAAAATAACAAAAAAGTTACCCCACAAAAGTCTTCGTACACTTAAAAAAAAAAAATCACTATATATTAGTAAATATTGCAATATTTCGTTAAATTAGTACTTAGTAGAATATTCTTTAGCATCCACAACAGCTTTTAAACAGCTGATAATAGATCTCACTAGTCTTTTTTTTTTCTTTTTGCAATTTCTGCATCAATGTTCATCCATTCTTCGGTCATTACTGTTTTTAGTTTGCTTTTCGTTTTAGTCGTTTCTTCATACTCTAACCTCTTGTTCTCTCCAAATAACTTCTATTGGGTTAATTCCGGCGATTGAGGTGGTGTTTTCAGAACTTGTGGACAATTACAGACACCAGAGGCGAACGTTGAGAGCCGTGTGCTTAGGATTGTTATCTTTATAAAAAACAAAGTTGTTTCTAATACCCAAATTTTGGTCTGATAATTTTAAATTGTCTTTTAAAATATTTAAATAAAGGGGATGATTCCTTATGCCATCAATAAATACCAAATTACCTACTCCTGATGCTGCCATGCTCCCCCACACACGAACACCTCCACCGCCATGCTTAATTCTTCGAAGTTCTTGGGATTAAGTTCTTCATTTTTTTTTCTTCTCCACATAATTATACGCCCATCGGAACCAAAAGTGTTAAATTAGTTTTCATGGACAAATAAGACATTATTCCAATACTATTCAGGTTTATTTATCATTGATTTTGCGAAGAAAAGCCTAAGTTTTCTGTTTTTTGAACTAACAAAAAATTATCTACGGGCAGAACACCCATTTAATCCAACTGATCTCAGCATTCATCGAGCAGTTTCAGGTGAAATTTGGGTAGAAAATGTTTCATTAAATTCTGTAGCAATTTTTATAGTACTTAATCGTGGATTTTTCATAATTTTTCTTATTATAAATCTTTAATCCCCTTGCGCAAACTTTGAGGACAACCTTTTCTTACCTTGTTTCCAATCACATTTTCTTCTTTAAAGCGTTTTGTCATATACTACACCGTAGAATAGGATAAATTAATTTAGAAATATTCTGAACTGATTTACCACTACTATGATGAAAGATAATAAATTTTCGAATGCTTTTAGTTGTTTCTTTACGACTACGAGCCATTTTTAAATAATAAATGGAATATTACGAAGAAAGCAAGCAAAAATTAAAGCCAAAAGATTTTTTAAATGCCACCAGAATACAAAAACTAGTCATTGGGGGGCACCGTAATACTTACCCATCATGGATATACATAATATAAAATATGAAAATAAAACATGTGATACATGCTAAGCATTGTATCATGTTACTTTTATTTATAATTTAATTTACTTGGACTCCGTTAAATATAATTAATATAATCCCTTAACCCTTTCAGGGGCGGTGGTTTCATAGATATAGGGTAAGGTACCCCATTATCGTCCCCCGGTCACTTTTAGGCCCTTGGAAGTTATAATTTTCAGTGAAAATCTACCAAATTTGGATTTTAGATAGACCAACTACCCACGCACATAGAAACATAGGCAAATATCGTACAAAAAAATTTTAACAATGCGAAAAATTGTTTTTTCAAAAGTATCTAAAAAATGCAAAGGAAAAAAATGGTCCCAATTTCGTCCCCCCAAAAAAATCCAATACGCCGAGGCTTAACTTATAACTAGATCAAAATTTATTTCTAAATGAGTAAGTAATTTAATTTACATTAAAGTAAGGCACAAAGAAATGTACTAATTATCAGTGGAAGAATAACATAACGAAACATTAGCCCTCCAAGCATGAGGAATTTTTTTTTAATGTCATGAAAAAGCATTCCTAATTTCGTCCCCGGGACGAAAATAAGAACTGCAAGGGGGACGAAATTGGGACCACGCTACTTCCCAATATGACGGAGCTTCAGTTCCCTAAGATGAACTGACCGTCCTAAAACTCACTGTAGGGTCATTCCATGTCAATTCAACCAAATTTTTTATGGTTTGTAACCCGACCCCCAGGGATTTGGATGAAACTCGGTGTATATACTAATTCTATCATGATATGAATACATCAGAAAATTTTCCTTCCTAGACCTCATAGTTTGTGAGATATGGGGGTCCAATTTTTGGATTTTTCTCAAATCGCACATTTCTGAGTCTGTATTTTTAGACTGCAGTTCCATTTTCAAAAAATTGTTTCTCTGGATCTAAAATGCGAATCATCTTAAAAATATAACAGTAAGTAGATCAAAAGATGCAGATTTTAATAATAAAATATTTAAAAAATTAATTTTAAATATTTAGGGTGAAAAAATTAAACTAAAGTTGAAAGTTATGGTTATTTTTCCAAATTTTTGTGATTTTACGAAAAAGGCTCTACACAAAAAGGCAAATGAAATTTCCAATTTATTTTTGTTGTAAATAAAAATTTACACTTTGGGCTTTTTAGTTATGAAATAAAAATGATGTCTTTCTCATGACTTATCCAAAATTTTGCCCTGTTTTGGGAAACTGCACCAATCAAGAAAAAAAAATCTCTGCCTAATTTTAGCTGAGGTACCTAACTAACTACTGTGGTTCCTATGACTTGTTGAATATATTATTCAATGTTTCTTTCTTCATTTCTTTTGGAAAGTACAGTTTTTGCTTTTTTTTCTTTCTTCTGAGTAAAAGGGGGAAAAAAGTCTATGACTGCAGTCTATCCTCCCTCCATTAAATTTTGTGCATAATCCTTATGTTTCCATTAGTTATTCATTCATATATTTTCTTTTATTATTAGCATTTTTTTAAAATTTAAACAATTCCTTAATTTTGCGTTTACAATATTAACTGTAAACAAAAAATCTTTTGTTGATATAGAATAAGAAAATGCAATAATGACTTTTTACCCATCAAATTTTCAATATTTTTTTTTCTGTGTGTGTATGTGTGTTTGAATTAAAATATTTTATTTATATTTAACATCCTTTTAAAACTTTCTATCTTATTATCTTGGATAATTTTAATCATTTTAAATATGTTTTTTATAGTTTAAATACCTTATATTTAACAAAGCCTAGTTCATTTCTACAGTATGAAACATATTTTTACACCTGCCTTGTATAAGCAAATTCTGACAAAGGCAGGATAAAATTATTTAGTTAAGGCAGGTGTTTTTGAATCTGTTAATCAAATTATTATTATTATTATTAGTCTGCTGTTTCTCATAATAGAAGGGGGATCTATTTTTCCTTGTGATGCAAATGAAAATAATAGATGAATTTGAAGTAACTAATTATGCTGCAAGACCGTCATAACAACTTCTGAGAAAAAAGAGAATCTTGTCTATGCCAGAAATAAGAAAAATTAAAGCCACAGCTACAGGTCCAGAAACAATTGAACTAATTGAAAAGTTTTATAATTGTAATGAATATTGAAGAATCATGACTGGAAAAAAATGTAGTTAGCATTGCTAAGAATGTACTATGCACAAAAGCAATTGATATTATGTGTACTACATGAGTTGTATTCTCTTTTTAAACAGGAATTTCCAAAAAACTTGAGAATTATAACTCTAGGTATTCAATCCAGTATTAGCAGCACTGTTCATTTAATTGAATTTGTGACAAGCTAAGTAAAATATTTGGAAAATGTTATTTCACTCTTTTATAACGAAAGCTAAACCTAATTTCCTAAAAGAAACTAAAGCAAACTTTGGCGCTCAAAAAGCTATCGTTTTGTAGGATTTCAGCAAAAATTTTACTTTTCTTATTCAAGATGAGGCTTAAAGTTACCATTGGACCAAAGAAGCTGCACTCTTGATCCAACTGTTATATGCACTCTATCTCTCAGTATTAGATTATCAGCAAGCAATATACACATTTTATCTTATGATATGCAATATGATGTCACTCTTGTGTGTTTAACACAGAAGGAAGTGATGTCATTTGTAAAAGAGATATCTCCTGATGTAAAGAAAGTCCTTGACTTTTGTGATGGATGCTCTGGCAATATAAAAATTGCAAATTTTCATAAACCTTTACCAAAATGAAGAGAATTTCCCCTTAAGATATTTAAATTCTTTTCGGGGGGGTGGGGGGAAGGAGGGAAGATAGCCACCGATTTAATGTTTTAGATACTAAATCACGAGGATCTTCTAATATACCGATGTTTTGTTGTGTTATTATGTTTGGAGTTACAGTAAGATAGGAAAATTGACATATATTAGAAGGTTCTCAATGTTGCTTATTCATAATAAATATAAATTTTAAATTGCACAAAAAAAGAATGTTGCAAAATAAGTCTAAGTGATACTGCAAAAGTACGTCATTTATTTCTATATTTATAGAAATATAGAACTATATGCTCAGTTATATTTTTTAATTTCAATCTTTTAAATACACTGCTCAAAACAATTAAAGGATATTGCAGTTTTAGGTGGATTTTGTATCTGGTAAACTGTTTAGCTGATTGATACATGGTCGACAGACATAGTAGGTTATATGAGAATAAATTACACATGTTTGGCAGAAAAAAATGCAATTTTATTGCGCATTTGTGTACTAAAGGAAAAAAACACAATTTGTGCATATGAGAAAAAAAGAATAAGAAAAGGTGTTTTCTTCAAAGAAAATCATTTTCAGTAGGGGGTATGGTTTCCACGGGCGGCCAGCAACGTTGAACACCTTTGAGGCATGGACTCAATGAGGCTATTAATGACGAGTTGGGGTATTCTGCCCCACTCTTCCAGAAGAGCTCTTTCCAGTTCTTGGAGAGTTTGTGGGGGTTGTTGGCGGCCAGAAACTCGTCTTCCTAGAGCGTCCCAAACGTGCTCGATTGGATTCATGTCTGGAGAACACGCTGGCCATTCCATTCGAACGATTCCTTCCTCGAAAAGGAAATCCTCCACCAGGCTTGCACGATGTGGCCTGCAGTTATCGTCCATTAAAATGAAGTTATCTCCGATTGCTGCAGCGTAAGGGACTACAATAGGTCTGAGGATCTCATCCCTATATCGGCGACCAGTCAGAGCTCCATCTCGAATGATGTAGAGGTCAGTGCGCCCGTCAATGGAGATGCCACCATACACCAACACTCCTCCACCGCCAAATCTGACACTTTCGTGCACGAACGCAGGATTATTCCTAGTGCCACGGTCCCTCCAGATGAAAATACGCCTATTATCCGGATGCACAGAAAAAGGGACTCGTCAGAAAACAGAATATTGCTCCATTCATTTCTCCTCCAGTTGACATGCTCGGTTGCCCACTCCCTGCGGTCGCGACGATGCCTTGATGTTAATCTAACACATACCATCGGTCGGCGAGCATACAGACCTACAACATGGAGCCGGTTTTGGACAGTCTGAGTTGAAATCGTGGTGCCTGTAGCCGAGCGAAGGTGTTGTTGGAGAAGAGTAGCGTTCATGGTTCGGTGTCTCCGAGCTGTTAACGCTAAATACCAATCTTCATTGGGCGTTGTTGCCCGTCTACGACCTTGCCCTGGTCTTCGGCCTGCACATCCACTCTCCAAAAAACGGTTCCAGATCCTGGAAATGACACTTTGTGACACTCCAATGGCTTGCGCTACTTCGGCTTGAGTTTGGCCCCCTTCTAACCTACCAACAATTCTCAAAGCTTCTGAATCTGTCAAATGACTTCGCTGAGACATCGTACTCATCGAAACAAAGCAATCACTGAATGCCGATCATCCTTGTCTTCATTCTCTTTTATCCAGTTGAAAGTCAAATTTCATTCGCTGCCGCTGAAGCGACGTTTTTGACGTCGAACTCAAAATTTGCATACTCCACAGTTTGAAAACCAGAAAAATTTGCATTTGTGATTCTTTTCTTCTATTTTCGGCAAAAAAATTTTCGTTTATATCTTTATTTTATATAAAACTTCAAATATCCTTTAATTGTTTTGAGCAGTGTATAATGTTTATTCGGATTTTTTAGCTTTAAAAATTTGCATATAATTTAACAAATTCTTTATTTGTTACATAAAAAAATACAACAATCTAAATCTTTAAATTATTTATAAGCAATTTTATTTAATATATTAGATTTAATTAATGATTATTTCAATTTTAATAAAAATGAAGTTTTTCTCCTAACGTATGTAAAAATTTTGCCCTGTTTTGGGAAATTGCACCATTCAAGAAAAAAAAAATATCTCTAATATGTCTAATTTAAACTGTGGTACCTAAATAATTTCTGTGGTACCTATGACTTGTTGAATTTATTTAATATAAGTGCTTCTTTTTTTATTTACAAAGTAAAGTTTTTGCTTTGTTTTTTCTGAGTAAAATGAGAAAAAAAACCTATGATTTCAATATCTACACCCCCTCCATTAAATATTGTACATATTCTTTACATACTACCTTTGTGAAAGTATTTATAGAAATGCTATACCACTGAATCCAATGGTAGATGTACATTTATGTGACAAACATATGCGATAAGATTGAGAACAACACAATTTCAGATAATATGTGATATGTACCAATAACATACAAATTTTCTACTGTTATAAAAATAAATAAATCAGTCTGATTTTAAGGGTTCATTTTAGGAAATAAATCAAAATGATTAATAAATTTATATTTAAAATGTGCAGCAATTATTTAGGTACCATAACCAAAGTTAAAGATATTTATCTCTTGATAGGTACAGCATCCCAAAATAAGTCAAACATTTTACATAAGACATGAGAAAGACATCATTTTTATTTCATAAATAGAAAGCCCAAAGTGTAGACTTTTATTTAAAACAAAAAGAAATTGGAAATTTCATTTGCCTTTTTGTGTAGAGCCTTTTTCGTAAAGTCAAAAATTTGGAAAAATAACCATAACTTTCAACTTTGGTTTAATTTTTTGGCCCTAAATATTTAAAATTAATTTTTTAAATATTTTTTTATTAAAATCTGCGTTTTTTGATGTACTTACGGTGATATTTTTAAGATGATTCGCATTTTAGATCCAGAGAAACAATTTTTTGAAAATGGAACTGCAGTCTAAAAATACAGACTCAGAAGTGTGCGATTTGAGAAAAATCCAAAAATTGGACCCCCCATATCTCACAAACTATGACGTCTAGGAAGGAAAAATTTCTGATGTATTCATATCATGATAGAATTAGTATATACACCGAGTTTCATCCAAATCCCGGGGGGTCGGGTTACAAGGTCTGGTTGAATTGACATGGAATGTATTCAACTCTGTATGCTACTGTCAGCAACTTACCAACGTAAAACACATGCAATGAATAAGAAATAAATACTTATAGTACATTAAATAACGTTCTACAAACGACATAATAAGAACTCAGGTCTTCTAAAAATAGAAAATTTGCCTTCTTAAATTTATGTATGCGTCTTGGCGAGCGAAACTTTCAATACTGACCCCTTTTACTTTACGTCCGCTGTGCCTTGCGTCATAAGTGACGCCACTTTCGCAGAAGCGGAGAAGTGAAGGGGGACGAAATATGGGCACTTTACCCTACCACTTAAATTTAATTCCCAAACGCGATAATGGCACAAAAATTTTATTACATATTTTTTCTGTTTATCATATACGTGAAAAATAGCATTTTCTTATTTGCCATTAAATTTGTACGTAAATTCCGGTGCCAATCATTCATTTCAACATTTTATCAATGGAAGTGCTTTGCCCCTGAAAGGGTTAAGCTAATTTTAGTTTTTGTTGCATTAAAATACCTCAATTTGTTGATTTTCTGTAAGCAAGTAAACCCTATTGGTTTACAATGGAAGTCTATGGGAATTTGGCGAAATATTAGAAATATCGCCCAGCTGGCGTCACTTTTGGCGACTAATTTTGGTTGCCAAATTTGGCGGTATATCGCCACGTTGGCGAAAGACTTAGCGGCATTTGGCGACGGAACAGATATATAGATTGACATAATTCTTATTTTAAATAACGAAAGAACAAATAAATTAATAAAAGATTAATGAAAATACAAATAAAACGTCGAATTAGAAAGCACTTGAAGACGCAACAAACACGTGTAACGTGTTAAATGTCAAGTGAATGTGGCATTTGCAATAGGACATTAGTGGCATTTAATCTTATAGTTTGGCGATAGTTTTTGGGTCGACGTGACGGGATAATCGAGTAGGACCGAATTGCGTAAAAGAAACATCCTTATAACTCCAAAAATTATAATCATATTAACTAACAGTTTACTGCGTTGGATTAAGCGTCTCATTTCCAATTAAAATATATCTTTGAATTGAAATTTGAATGAAATACAGGGTCATGAAAAATCGAAGAGTGTGAAAAATAGGATTACAAATATTTCGGTAACTAATTATCCGATAGACTTCCTTCTTTATGCAAAATTTATATTTTTTTATTGTCTTTTATATTCACTCCTTCAAATAAACAATTTCGAAAATTTTGTATACCTTTTATCAGAACGAATATTTCGAGAGTCCGAAAAAACTAGTTCCGGATAATCGAGGTTACTGATATTCAATAGGCTTCTTTCCATTATTACTTCCTAAGTACACACCAAATTTCAAGTCCCTATCTCAATTTGTTCGGGAGATAGAACGTTTACAGACACACACATACAAACAGACGGACGGCAAAAAAAATTTCTAAAAATATGTTTTTCGGAATCTCCAGCGTATGAAACGTGTAAATCCTTAAAAAATATTTTTTTTATTTTTAAAACGATTATTACAAGACTTACTCTATACTACGTATAATGGGTAAGTAATAAGAAATAAAGCGACAGACGATAATTTTAATTATGAATTTATCCGAAAATATTTCTGTTTACGAAGACTTTTGTGGCGTGTTCTTTCGCTACCTACTTCCATTTTCATAAAGTAAAAAAAAAAAAAAAAAAAAATTAAATAACGAGAAAATGTAAATATAAAAAGCTCATTGTAATAGTGGTTGAACTGATTATTGCATGATAGCAATGCACTTACGCACATTTTCCGATGCTACAATAAGAAAAATGGCGCAAAACTTACTAACACAGCGTCCCCTTCCCGGAGAGTATCCCCATTTTCAACTGATAGCTAACCAATGGAACCTGGCTACACCCGCCTTTAAGACAATGACAACCCACTGAATAAAACACCAATTGCAGGCAGGCAGTAGGGGCTTTATCTTACATCGGAAAGGCCATAACTAACAACATATGAATGAAGTTAGGAATATAATTCTATGCATAACTTCATGCACTTTAGAATGATACAAAGTGGATACACATACACACGGACAGACAGAAATTTTGTAAAAACGTGTTTTTCAGGATTTCTCACCCCTAAAACGTGTAAATCCGACGAAAACTACAAGACGAAAAAAATGTCGTTTACAATACTTTCTTCTGTTACAGATAGAAGAAAATAAAAATTAATGTCTACGCTTTCTACAACTTAATACGGCAGGTATAATAAAAAGGAATGATTAAAAAACTCATATTATTTCAAGTGGTTTTCTTTCAATTTCAATTTTTATTTTTATTTATTTTTTCTCATTTTATTTTGTGACACTTTTTTTTTTCCCGCAGGAGTGAGACGCCACCTGGAATCGATCAGTATTGGTGTCTGTTTGTCATATTGTACACTCTTCATTTGTTGGACAGACAAGTACGTAAACTACAACACTATATACATTAATTCACAAATTTAGCTATTTTATCATGTACTTTTACCTTAGATTTTTTGCACTTTTCCATTATCCCGTCGACCACTTTCCATAAAAAACTATAGGATTTAATGCCAAAAATGCGTGATCGTAGCACAATTTAATAATAATAATAATAATAATAATAATAATAATAATAATAATAGAGATTAATAATAATTATATATCAAAATTATGTATATATAAACACACATTTGATCAAAATTGATTTGTTTCCTGGACACTTTTTAGTGAAAACTAAGAAAGTGAATTGTTTATCACGAAATTTTAAAATAGAATATCACAAGCTTAGGCGGCATTGTGAGTCTTGAGTTTTCAAGTCTTATCATTTGAATTGGAGTCTTTAAACAGCATTCAAATCTTTGATTAAATTGCAGATGTCTCTTTTCTGAAATGATTCAGACACTGTATTTAGATTGCAACTCTCGCAATACTCTTTAAATAATCGGGTTAAAATTGTTCAAGTTATAGAGTTTTGTAGCTGCTAGAACATACTGTTAGAGTTTAAACTTTCTCAGAATCCACTGATTGTATAGTAATTGTTGGAACAAGAGAAATAATGAGTCAGATGCACCGACAAATGGAATTACGTAAAATAAATAATTGATCGAAGCAGGAGAGAAAACTTTAAATTTTCTATCTAGATAATTTTATCGAATCTATATTATCAAAATTAAATTAACAAAACTCAGTATTAAATTATTAATTATTATTTCATACATTATTAATTAATATTAAATTTCAAAATTATACTTTAATTAATGACCACTTTTATTGATTAAAGTTTGCGTATTTTTTTTTAATTAAAAAATGTATCTTCAGGTTAATATTAATTCATTGAGTTAAAACATTGTACTACGTTTGATTTTTTTAAATCCATGATATACACTTTTTAAAATAATAAATTACAATTACAAAATTAAACACAAATTATTAATTTTAATTTAACACTATATTAATTAACATTAAATTACATCATTATACTTTTATTAATATCCATTTTTATTTATTAAAGTTTGCGTATTTTTAAAAAGTTGGAAAATATCTTGAAATTAATATTAGTTCAATAATTTAAAGAAAAAAATAATTATGTTTGAGTTTCTGAAATCCACGATATACGCTTTTTAAAATAATTAAATTCTTGGTAATAAAAAACACATTACATTTATACATAAAAAATCTTTAAATCATAATAATATAAATGTATCTATATATCTATATATAAAAATATATATATAAATGTATCTATATATAAATGTATCTATATATAAATGTTTATAAAATCTTTTTTTTTTCATATTCCATTTGTAATATTCACTTTAGGTAGAATACATTGGTCGTCTAGATTACCTATGGAAAAGGAAGTTAAAGCAAGAACAAGAAGAAGCTACGACTATGGGTCTAGTAAACAGGACTCTTCTACAGAACATACTTCCCGTGCACGTGGCCCAGTACTACCTGACGAAAGAATCGATGCATCTAGACGTAAGTTTGATCTCGTACCTGGTGCAAGAAATGTATTTACACCGCAATATATGAATCCTTGCTAAGAAATTAATTTTACAGTCAAATCAGTGAGCGAGCTATCAACAGAGAAACATTCTGTTTTGTCTATGATAATTAACTTACTCTGTTAAAACTATTTTCGGCTGGTATCGAAAAAAGGAAAAACAATTACACTGCAATATATATATATATATATATATATATATATACTAGTGTAAATGCCCGTCCTAGGACGGTGGGTAAAAATTGTGTTTTTCACTTAAAACTTGAAAAACTGATAAAAAAAATAATTGACAATATGGAAGCGTTTAGATGAGCAAAGTTCGGCTAGTTTATGTTCAAATAAACACACAATTAGCATTTACAATATTTCTGGGTAAACCAGGTTTTCCGGCTAAAATACTACTATAACAAAATTAAGATTTCTTAATAAAACAAAAATTTAATAAATATGCAATAAAAGTGCGTAATTAAAACTGTCTGCTGCAACTATTGAAATAATACTATTTTTTTAATAACACTTTGAAATTGTATTTTATCGTTTACCCCCACCCCCTCCTCCCCCCTCTAATTTTTTTTAAAATATGTATATTGATTAATAAATAAGTATCTCGGGTTGAATCCCAACCGTCAAATCCCCTAAGCTTCTGTCCTCCTGATGCAAAGCTATAAATCAAAAATTATTAATTTTACTTTTCGTATAAATATTAATTTTTTACTTTTAAAATATGGGATATGTTTTTTTTTTTTTTTTTTTTTAAGTTTAAATTTACATACACCTGCATATAGAAAAGGAAAATATAAGTAATATGTAATTTAAAAATAAGTTACAAAATAATAAGCTAAAATATTTAAATTGATTACTTTTTTAAAAGAAAGTTAGTTTTATCAATTTTTTGTAGGAAAAAAAAAAGGATATTTTTAAAAATACCATATCATTGTTTTCCGTGAATCACTTTATATGAGAAATAAATTAAAATTCCTTACATGTCGCAAAGAAAATTTAATATGATTGCAACTTAATACTTGAAATAATCTAAAGTGACACTTGGCGATTTATTTTGGTGATGTAATGCGATGTGCCTTGCACTGATTTGTTAAGAAGTGTCTACTACTGCTCAATTATCAGGACTTGTAACCTTGAGAAGTAATCGCGGGATTCTTGTTTCTTGTCAACCAATGGGAGAATGGATCCTTTACCCCTTGAGTCTCTTCCTGGGAGACTGGTAAGATTGATGGATTCGCCCCGCCCAGCGTTACACTGGCTTTTATTATATAGAGATATGTTACATTATTAGATCTAATTCCGCGATTTCTTTATCTTATTCTAAATTACTACTTTATATTCACTAAATCCTTATCCTTAAATAATCTCTATCGTTAACTCTGTTAAATTCCCTTTAATTTAATGTCTCACTTGTCTAAATTGCTTAAATATTGCGCTTTTAGTATTCTTAAATTAAATGTTCCATGTTCGCGCTTTTTTCTTTCGAGAATATTCTTTTAGCTTCTATTTTTACTTTCCCGCGCATTTCTGAGGTTATCCTTTTTCCCTTCAAATTCATCCGCTTGCTCTATCCCCGCTCTTTATATGAAGTGACATTCTTATTTATTCATTGGTTGAGAGCGCGATCTACGTCATATTTGTATCCTTACATTGGAGGAACAAAAAGTCGATACTTGCTGTGTTTCAGCAGAATTTGTCGTATTTCTACTTTGATAACTTTCCCTGGTCGCCGTCTGATTATTTTCAATTATCTATAATTGCTTACCCATGATTAAATACTACGTAGCGATGGCTTGATAAAAATGAATCGGTGGAAACTGCACCGCCGAAAGCTCTTTCAATAAAAGCCTGGGTTTAAATTACGCATTATCGCAATTATTACGGAGAAACCTACACTGGATAAATGTGTTACCTGGCCTATCACTCGATGACTGCAGCTACCTTCCAACATCCATGTTGATTTACTACGAAACATTCTATTTCAGCTTAATCTAATGTACGGCTTCCAGATTGATTATTCATCTACTATGACATCGAAGCTAACCACACTTTCGAATCCCCATGTAACGTAATATCGTTATATTAGTCGACGAGAATTCAACTCTACCTGAGATTCTATTATTTTCAACATTTCACTACTGGTAACATAACAACCAGTTATTCCGTACACAAGAAAAACCTTCCAATGTTAGAATAATCTAACATATATGAAAGGATCAAAAGCCTTTAAAACTCCAAAAATTTAAATTAAAATCCGAAGTCTCTTTCTTTTAACTTTAAATCTTATTCTAAAACCAGTTTTACCCTTGTAACTTTGTTTCCCAGCAATACATCTTATTACTTTCAGATATCATTTTAGGATGATTCTTAAAAGTGAAACTGCTAATCTAAGCGCTTTTTGCAGGCATCTGTGGGTAGGGCTGGTACGTCACAGTCCCTGGGAATTGTGCGGGCCTTGACCACAGATCAATCAAAACTTAATGAACCAATTAAATTAAATGTTCCTCCCAATTTAACAATTCTGCCATCTGCTGGAAAATATTAGAATCTTCACCATATTACCCCAAACACGCTCGAAAAAAGGGGAATCTTGCCATTTTGAGATGCCGGCAAAACTCATGCCAATGCAACCTCCCAAAATCTCTGCTGTTGGCTCCAGGACCGGCGATCGGCTCGCGAATCCGATGTATGATGAGCAGCCTAATAAATGAGGTTTTTTTTTTTTTTTTTTTGATAAAATCTCCATTGAGATTTAGGATTATGCGAAAACCGTAAATGGTTTAGGATGTGCTAAAACCTCCCTGAGGTTTAGGATAAATATTACTTACCTTGTAAATAGTCTTCAATATATTTTTCTTTATTTTCATTGTGCATTTCAATATTATTGTTATATTTGTTTAATGTTTACAGTTTTTTTTAAATCAATTTTATATTTCAACATATTTTTACATTTTCACATTTCCAAATGAGTGAAGAAAAGTTTTCAATTTTTAAATATTTCTATAATGTGAATGTTTTGTGCATAAACCAAATTTTTCCCAGTAATCATATGTGAGTATAGTTTTATATTTATCATATTTTTTTAATATTACCTGTATTTTTGTATTTTATAATAATTTCAATTATAGTGGAAATCATACCGATTTATGCCATAAGAGACTAACTAACAGAACTTATCTTGGAAAATAAGGAAAAGATTCCTATATTATGTGCATGTAATAATAAAATAAAGTGTTCCAGGTGATCTTGTCCTAGATGATGTCTAAGATGGGATGAGAAATTGACTCGGGACCCTTTATGCGAATCGAACTCATTTATTAGACTGCTCATCATACATCGGATTCGCGAGCCGATCGCCGGTCCCGGAGACAACAGCAGAGATTTTGGGAGGTTACATTGGCATGAGTTTTGCCGGCATCTCAAAATGGCAAGATTCCCCTTTTTTCGCGCGTGTTTGGGGTAATATGGTGAAGATTCTAATATTTTCCAGCAGAGGACAGAATTGTTAAATTGGGAGGAACATTTAATTTAATTGGTTCATTAAGTTTTGATTGATCTGTGGTCAAGGCCCGCACAATTCCCAGGGACTGTGACGTACCAGCCCTACCCACAGATGCCTGCAAAAAGCGCTTAGATTAGCAGTTTCACAAAAATCGTCCTAAAATGATATCTGAAAGTAATAAGATGTATTGCTGGGAAACAAAGTTACAAGGGGTAAAACTGGTTTTAGAATAAGATTTAAAGTTAAAAGAAAGAGACTTCGGATTTTAATTTAAATTTTTGGAGTTTTAAAGGCTTTTTATCCTTTCATATCCCCCCCTCCAAGTTGAGGTCCACCCGGAATTGCCTGCAAATCCGGGGGGGGGGGGGGGACTCGCACGGAGAATGGCGAATACAAAAACAGATAAGTGCGACATTACAGATTAGGGTTAAAGTTAAATCTAAAAGTAAATTTAAATTAAATGTAACGTTAAAGTTAAATTTGCTAAGATATGAGGACATAATTTTTCTGCTGGAAAATTTAAATTTTGAGGCATAAATTTAAGGAAAAAATTTAAGATTATAAATTTTTAAGCTGAAGTATATAAGTTTGGGATATGGCTCTCGAGACGATCCGATCAGACTTTACATATAATATTTGAATAATATAATGACATAAAATATGAAGACAAGCTGAAAATGCAAACAACAATAATAATACTAAAAATATATCGAAAAAAAAATAATAAAATGATACAATTTAAAATAGTGACCATATTATTCTTACTTGAAAGTCCTCAAGTTTGTGCTTTTTTCAGTTAGAGTATTTAAGCACATATTTCACCTTTTGTTTTATAAAGTTACTCTGTAAAAATATAAATTTATGCATGAAAGGATAAAAAGCCTTTAAAACTCCAAAAATTTAAATTAAAATCCCAAGTCTCTTTCTTTTAACTTTAAATCTTATTCTAAAACCAGTTTTACCCCTTGTAACTTTGTTTCCCAGCAATACATCTTATTACTTTCAGATATCATTTTAGGACGATTCTTAAAAGTGAAACTGCTAATCTAAGCGCTTTTTGCAGGCATCTGTGGGTAGGGCTGGTACGTCACAGTCCCTGGGAATTGTGCGGGCCTTGACCAGAGATCAATCAAAACTTAATGAACCAATTAAATTAAATGTTCCTCCCAATTTAACAATTCTGCCCTCTGCTGGAAAATATTAGAATCTTCACCATATTACCCCAAACACGCGCGAAAAAAGAGGAATCTTGCCATTTTGAGATGCCGGCAAAACTCATGCCAATGTAACCTCCCAAAATCTCTGCTGTTGGCTCCGGGACCGGCGATCGGCTCGCGAATCCGATGTATGATGAGCAGCCTAATAAATGAGTTCGATTCGCATAAAGGGTCCCGAGTCAGGATATGAAAGGATAAAAACCCTTTTAAAATTCAAAATTTCAAATTAAATTTCAAAAATTTAAATTAAAATCCGAAGTTTCTTTCTCCTAACTTTAAATCTCATTCTAAAACCAGTTTTACCCCTTGTAACTTTGTTTCCCAGCAATACATCTTATTACTTTCAGATATCATTTTCGGTCGATCTTTAAGAGTAAAAATAGCTGAGTTGTAGATTTGGCAGCCATGTGTGGTAAGCCGATTCCCGGGCTGGCCAAACCCAATTCTGGAATCTGAGCCCGCGCAATCAATCAAAAGCTAATCAACCAATTAAATAAATGTTCCTCCCAAATTTACAACTATGCCATCTGCTGGGAAATATGATAAACCACAAGATATTAGCTAAAACCCGCGCCAAAAAAGGAGGGAATTTGCAGATTTGAGAAGCCTGTCAAACCTACGGCCATGTAGCACTCTTATAATCAACGTAACGGGATCGAGGACCCCCGGCCGAACTCGCGAAACGGACTGTAAGATGGAGCGCCAAATAAATGAGTTCGGTCCAACAAGAGGTTTCCGAGTCCAATTATTCTCCAAATTATTTATCTACAAGTTCTGTCAATTCCAAGATGTTCTGACATATTAATGCCGGCGATACGACGGTCAACTGATGCGAAGTGAGCGGGTCGCGACTCCCTATACAAGTCCGGAACGCTCCCCCGAAATCGTTACATATATACATATATAATATATGTGTGTGTGTGTGTGTGTGTGAAACGATAAAGCTAAGCCCCTTTTTTTTAATTTAAAATCCCCTTTTTGCCTCTTTTAAAATTTGAAATACCCGTTTTAAAAAATAGAAATTTAAATTTAGAAATTAAAATTCGAACTTTTTAAATGCTTTAGTAATTGTGTCTCAATGATTAAAACTTCCTTTTCTTCTGATAAGTTAGTTTTCCTGCATCGCATCTTATAACTTTAAAAGATCGTTTTGTCACACTTCATAAGAATACTATACTTTTGCTGACGTTAGCGCAATTTTAAATTGTATCGGCAACCCGTGGGCATCATTGAGCTAATGTCCAATTAAATTACAAATACGCCCAAGTTTGGAGTAAGGACTTCTGGCTAAAATAATGCCAATTACTTCATTTAAATAGCTCTGCACGCCTCCAGAAACAAAGATTTTAACACCTAAATTATGCAATAATATTCACGCCAGTCTGCTCTTTGGGAGAGCGTTGCGATAGACTAACGCCCGATGTCCGTCAAGCAGTAACGAATCTCCGTTTTCATGCCAAAGGGGCCTGATTTCTCAAAAGGATGTAACTAAGACCAATAAATCAGGTCCCCAGGAAAAGACAGTGTCTTTACGTCAACACACCAGTGGCTGAGAGGTTCTGCTCTCGAATCTGGTAGACGGGAGGTGCTGGGTTCGAGCCCAATCGCGCCCGTCGGCCCAATCGTTCGGAGTTTTCGTGGTTTACTTCGAACCTTGGATTTCGATGCGTAAATACGGATTAGATCCCCTTTGAAAGACTCCCACGGAGGGCACTTCCCCCCTTAGTGCCTATATCCCTCGTGTTAATCCGTTGGCCGTCATAAACGCAACCAACCAACCTTTACTTCAACACGCACATTTTATCAGACGTCACTTGACTCAGTGCACCACTGTAGACCATGACTACACGAAAAGGATAAAGAGACCCGTCCTCGGAACACGCTCCGGTCCCGTACCGGAATTCCTGAAAAGCTCCACTAATGTTAACGATTCCGCGGGACAGAGAACCACCCCTGTCTACGAGATTCTTTTCATATATATATATATATATATATATATACTAGAAAGATAGCCGGTCAAACATGACGGAAAATGGGATATAAAGATATATACAACACATGTGCAAGAATATGAGTAGTTTTTCTCACTTGTTCTGCAGTGATAGAGGAAAATAGCACATTTAAAAATGTGAATATATGTTGCCAAATTTCCTTCTTCGCCAAGGGATTTTTCTCTATTTCACCAAGGCAGTTTTCTCTATATCGCCAAGTCATTCTCTATTTCGCCAAGGCTCCTATACTGGAAAAATACCGAGAATTTAATTTCTGTATCCCGGTATCTAAATCACATTAAAATTGGACAGTTAGGAGCTCAGATAGTAATTCGCCGTATAGTGGCGGTCATTTTATTAGTAGCATCGGGATGAAGATGTAAAGACGTGCGTTTTCGTATATTACATTTTAAATTCTGACCCATAAATTTTGAAAAAAAAAATCCGTTAAATGCGAAGAGTTTAAAATAAATTGCGGTGAGCTTGATTATGAACGGTTAATGGGTTTCAATGAGAATTTTACCAAATTAGCCAGCTATCGCCAAGTTGACTTCATGTATGGCAACTTCTTTTTGTCGCCAAATTTGGCGGTATTTCGCCAAATTTGCATGTATTTTGCCAAGTTGCTCAGAATTTGGCGCTGTTGTGGCAACCCTGCCATTACTGCTTTTCAACAATTACTCATGGTTGAAGCTGATGCCGATATCTCCATAGGAAGCCTAACATGGCCACGATCAATGAGGCGGTCCAACCGGAATTGTGAGGGACACACAGAGACTTGGATTTTATATAAATAGATATATATATATATATATATAAATGTTTCTTAATCTTAAAAAATGGAATAGAACCAAGAACGACAGTAAATTCTACTAAGCTACCCATAATTTATTTGAAAACGTTCTTTATCTTTAGAAATCTCGCCCCACCAGTGGCCGAGAGGTTCTGCTCTCGAAGCTGGTAGACGGGAGGTGTTGGGTTCGATCCCAATCGGGCCCGTCGGCCTAATCGTTCGGAGTTTTCGTGGTTTTCTTCGAACCTTGGTTCTCCAAGCGTTAATTCGGGTTAGGTTCCCTTAGAAAGACCTCCACGGAAGGCACTCCCCCCCCCCCTAGGGCCTATATCCCACGTGCAGATAATTGGCCGACATAAATACAACTAACCAACTTTAGAAAGCTCAGAAAACTATATATTTTCAATATTTAATGAAACATTTATAAAACAAAGTTTATATAATTTTAATAAATTTTCCATTAATTTTCAGCAGTGAAATTGCGCTTGGAATTATTGAATATTTAATACGCGATTCATCACATTGCTAACTAAGCGTAGAACCAACAGACTGAAAAATGCCCAAGCCCGGAATCCTATTCCAAGGGTTCCGGGTTGGATTCCCGGCTTGGTTCCGTCCAATTATTTTTAAATGTTCCGTCTAAAACATTTGAAAGCCAGTCGATATCATTCTCCATTTTCGCGAAAACCCAATTAACAAATTCCTGGCGTGCTACAAAATCAGTTGACTTTAACCCTTTCAGGGGCAAAGCAATTCCATTGTTAAAGTGTTGAAATTAATGAATGACACCGGAATATGGAAACAAATTTATTTCTAAAGATGAAAAAGCTATATTTCACACACATAATAAACCTAAATTTTTTTTTTACCAAAGTGCTAGTGCTAATGTGCCAGTTGTGATTTAAAATTAAGTGGTTTCATGAACATACCACCGCCCCTCAAGGGGTTAATTCGTGCAAATTCTGAATTTTTTACGGATATCGCTTGAGAATGATCCTTAGAGATCGCCATACACTTCCATAAGAAATTCCAGTTCGTCGTGAAATTGCACGTGCACTGTCTGCACCATGTGCTAACGATGTCGATTGAGTATCGGTATCGAGTTCTAACCGCATTGAAGACTACGATAGACGTTTGGAGTCTCCCACTTCTTTGACGATATTCCAATGAGCTAGTTTCCTCAAACCTTTTTATCATAGCCTTCAGATTTGTAATGGTCATAGGTCCTTTTCCAGTTTTAACTCCACGCATTGTACGATAAAAACGCAAGGCTAAACTAGCCGATTCATCCTTTTTGTAAAACACCTTAACTAACAAAGCTTTGTTACGCAAAGAAAACATGTCGAAACATAGCCGTTAAACATCAAATTTTGTATCAAATTTCTTTTTAAATGCAATTTCTTTAATCTTTGAAAAAGTTTTTGAACATAAACGAACCTTAAAGCAAAATCTGAGCAATATCTTAAGAAAGATGTTGCGCAATGAACTCATCTGCTTATATGATGCATGGTGCACGGTATAGATAATTTCGATGTTGCACAGTAGCGTCACCTGTTGCTAAAAATTTTAACTTTTTATTAAAAACAATTTTCGTTATAAACAAAAATCCCACACGTTTCTGAGCATATATCTGAAAAACGCACCTTTCTATTGTGCATATGTTTTCTAATTATTAACATTTCAAAACTCTCGGAACTTCTGGATCACTCGGTATATTTTATACTCATTGAAACATTTGGGCTGGCAATAGTCGAAACATATTAAGCGAGTGAAATGGTCCTACTGGCAAGAAATAATACATTAATAGAAGTGACATTGTCATTCTGTAGCATTTCAACAATCGAGTGCCGGACTTCAATTTGGATAGAGCCTCTAAATTAGGCACATTTTAAAATAATTCATTTCTCTGAAACTGATCGTACGAATTTCATGAAAATTTGTATGTAGGCTAATTAAAGGGTGTAGAATTTATTTATGGTATCAAACTTGGGTATTGCTATTCAAAAAAACTAAGTTTGTGTTCCTTTTATAAGTAGATGGCCCCCTAAGCAAATATTATATCCTTCATTTAAAAGTAGACTTTATCTCCAATCGTTTGGTACCAGTAACTTTCTTCTACAGTAATTTACTGCAGAGTTAGTAGGGGTGTTTACTTTTTTTTCCACGACTGTACGTCTGTTCATTTTTACATCTGAAACTAAAGCTTTTTTGAAGTAATAGTTTTTAGCTCAGAGGCTATCAAAATCTGAGAGCTAATGTGCCCACAGGTTCTGTATGTATGTGCGTATGTACGTAACGCGATAACTCTTGATAGAAATATCCGATTTGCTGCAATTTTTTTATAGTTTTTTTTTCTATAAGGTTCATTCTGATAAGGGGCTTCCATGATTAGTTTTGGGAGCTCATTGGTTAAGCATAAAGGAGGGGAACGGGGGGCTAACCCCCACCCCCCTTAATTTGGATAAACGGGTTTTTCATGCAGAAACAAACTGATTGGCTTCAAAAAAAATTTCTAGGTTCATTCTGATAAGGCGCTTTCCTGATTAGTTTTGAGGTGGTTTCATTGGTTAAGTATAAAGGGGGGAACGGGCGGCTAATCCCCCTTAATTTAGATAAATGTGTTTTTCATGCAGAATCATTCGATTTGCTTCAAATTTGATATACCGGTTTATTCTGATAAGGAACTTCTCTGAGTAGATTTGGATTTCCATTGGCTGAGTATAAAGGGGGGCTAGTCCTCCCTCTTAATTTAGATAAATGAGTTTTTTATGCAGAATTATCCGATTTGCTTCAAATTTGGTATAATGGTTTATTCTGTTAAGGATATTCCTTGATTAGATTTGGAGGTTCGTTGGTAGTATAAAGGGGGAGACAGGGGGATCGCCCCCTCCCCCCTTAATTTAGATAAATGGATTTTTCATGCAAAATTATTCAATTTGCTTTAAATTTGATATGCCGGTGTATTCCGATAAGGGGCTTACCTGATTAGATTTGGATGATCATTGGTTGAGTGTGAAAGGGGAATTGGAGAAGCTAATACTCCTCTTAATTTAGCGAAATGGCTTTTTGATGCAGAAATATGGGATTTGCTTCAAATTTGATATACAGATTTATTCTGATAAGGCGCTTCCCTAATTAGATTTGGAGGTTCATCGGTTAAGTATAAAGGGGGGAAACATTGGCAAATCCTCCTTAATTTATTTTTTGAGGGGCATTATTCTTTGAAATAAGAGTATAATATACAATTAGTGTGAATAACCTGTGAGCTCAATGCCATTAGTTTAACTGGGCACTTTTCTGTTTTTATTCTTTTGATATGTCAAGTGTTCTAGGATTAACAATACCTTTAAATTGCGGTTTCCCTGATTTTCCAACAGTTGGACCTCTACCATGAGGAGTACAGTTCTGTGGCAGTGATGTTCGCTTCCATTCCTAACTACATGGATTTCTACAGCGAGTCCCTGCTTAACGATGAAGGAAGAAAGTGTCTGCAAGTACTCCACGAGATCATCTGCGACTTTGACAAGGTAAAGCTTTATAGGTACAGTTAAACACCGGGCTCGGACTATTTTTCTACAGTACTGCCTATGAATGATAATTGCTGGCAGTGCTTTTCAGTTGTGATACGCGTTTTTAAATTTAATCATTATTTTGCAGATTACTTGATGTGTATAAATTTTATAGGTCATATACTGGGATAAACCAAGGATATAGAATACCGAGTGAGCCAAAAGTTCGTTAAAAGTTTAAAAACTCATAAAAAAGGAAGAAATTGTGATAAAGGAGTGCGGTTTGCAAGAAAGAGCTCACAAGGTAGTTGGATGTTTTTAGCAGCAAAAAAAAAAAAAAAAAAAAAAAAAAAAATTAGTTAAAAAATCACATGTAGAGGACGCTGACGACCCGAAACACAATGAACAGGACAACAATACACTCCTTTCATTTGTTCTTCCAATAACGAATCTTCAACATGACCTCCAGAACATTCTACGACACAACCAGGTTGTGTCGTAGTACCTGTTCATTGTGTTCCGGGTCGTCAGCGCCCTCTACATGTGATTTTTTTAACAATTTTATCTTGCTGCTAAAAAAAAAAAAAAAAAAAATCCGACTACCTTGTGAGCTCTTTCTTCCAAACCACACTCCTTTATCACAATTTCTTCCTTTTTTGTGAGTTTTTAAAGTTTTAACGAATTTTTGGTTCACTCGGTATGTAAATATATAGAGTATATAGGAGAGTAAAGGATATAGAGCATTTCCGTTTATTGACGGAAAGTGCTGAAAGGGAAATTTAAAGTGTGCTGTGCGTTTAATTGAACTAACTTTCAGCGTACTGTGTAGTATAATAGCAATCATAGGTCATATACGGAAAAAACTAAAAAAAATCTGATGTTTTTCCAACAATTGATATGCAATATTCTGAAAGTGATGGAAAGTATTTCATAATCTATGCTGGACGCATTATTTTTTTTTCTTGTTTATTTATTTATTTATTTTGTTATTACGTATTAGCCGGTATTAGAAGTCATAAAACGTAACTTTTTATGAATTTCATGCCTAAACGCAGCGGGGTTTAAATTACATTAAACTGTTTTTATTTATTTATTCGTTGTTTTGTTAAATTTCTATTTATATCTTAATATTTTGTTTTTTTTCCTCTGCAGTTGCTGTATGAGCCACAATTTTTGAAACTAGAAAAAATCAAGACCATAGGCAGTACCTATATGGCTGCAGCTGGACTGCAGCCTGGGAGGAATTCTAGTCGAACTTCTCACGAGGTAAAAAGTTTTATTTAGAAAAATTTGGAATCTTAAAGTTAAATTTAAGTTAATAAAAATGCATATTGTGTAAATGGCTTTAAAATTTAAAAAAAAACATTATTATTGCATTGAAATAACAACATTGAATTTGGGAATAACTGCATTCGTTTTTTAACACTTGCCAACAAGCATAGTTGAAAAGTGTTTATGAATTCGATTTGTCTGGCAGTCCGTCTACTAGCACTTATACTTCGTTTATAGAGCAATCAAAAGAATTCCATTATATTATTATAGTCTATGGGAAAAAATTGTTTGTAGTGTATTTTAATGATGTTACACTATTTCAAATATATTTAAATTTATATCCATCACTTAAGTGCACTGAAAGATTCTTACTGTAAAATATAGTGTACGTAACATTTATCGCTCATTTACAAAGACACTCAAAATAATTCGGTTGCATGAGCGATAGTTCTTGAAATTGTTTTCAGTTGTGGTATGTGCTTTTAATTGTAACTTTTTTTTTTTTTTTTTGCATATTATTGATGTTTATAAATTCTGTAGATCATGCACATGCCTGCACAAAAGAATTCGAGTATATTTCTATTTACGGGTGGAAATTATATGAGGAAGTTTCGTGAAAGTATTCTTAGTGTGTTGGGAAATGTTTCATAATCCATACGTGACGGTTAATTTTTCTTTCTTGTTATCTATAGAGTTTTGGACCCGAAGAAGATGGAACTCACAATGTGATGGTGATGACGAAATTTGCGATGGCCATCATGGAAACTCTACAAGAAATAAACAAGCACACTATGCAACAGTTCCATCTGAGGATTGGTAAGTTTCTGCTTGTATCAGTCATGATATCAGTCTTTATATTAATTCATATTTGTTAGCGTTCAAAAGTTAAAGCTTTTCTCAGATCCAAACTAGTTTCATAGATAGCTGCCATCTTTCCGAATTTTTTCCTCTTAGTCAAATAAATATAACTTGACATAAGTTTTATTTTCCCAACTGGTTGAAAACGTGTTTAGGCCAGGATTCGAACCATGGACCTTTTGGCTGAAGCTATTAATGCTCAGCCAACTGCGCTGTCCTGGAAAAATCTGGTGGATCCAGAGACCCTATTGATTATAACATCTGGTTTCATATCTAAATCAGCTTGGCATCAGCTCATTTGCGATTTATTCTGTGGAGATATCAGATGTTCAGATATCAGACCAGATGTCATAATCAAGCAAGTTTCTGGGTGAATTGTGTGTCCACTAGATTTGTCCAGGATAATTCAGTTGGCATAGCATTGGCAGCTTGAGCCAAAAGATCCCTGGTTCGAATCCTGGCCTGGACACTTTCTCACCAAGATGGAAAATTACAACTCGTGTGATTTATTTCCAGTTAAATAATTGTGTTAAAAATTCATGACGTAATTTGAATCTGAAAAATTATTTAATGAAATGATTTTTGGTTCTATGTGGTTATTTAATGACTTCTTTTATTTAATGTACTATCTGGTTTTACTTGTAATTATAAAAAATCATCAAAATTACAGACATTACATTACATTACACTAAATTTAAAGTAAAATAAAAAAAAAAAGTACCCAGTTAAACTGACGGCATTGAGCACACAGCCTATTCACACTAATTGTATGTTATACTCTTGCTTCAAAGAATAATGCCTTTCGAAAAATAAATTAAGGGGAGGGGTTTAGCCCTCCCCCCCCCCTGCTGTTTCACATCTTTATACTTAACCAATGAGCCTCCAAATCTCATCAGGGAAGCGCCTTATCAGAATAAACCAGTATACAAAATTTGAAGCAAATCGGATAGAAAATCCATTTATCTAAATTAAGGGGGTATTATCTCCCCGTTCCCCCCCTATACTTAAGTAAGGAACTTACAAATCTAATTAGGGAAGTGCCTTATCATAATAAACCGGTATACAAAATGTTAAGCAAATCGGATAAAAAAAACATTTATCTAAATTAAGGGTATAATCCCCCTCCCCGATCCTTTATTTTTAACAATGAACCTCCAAATCTAATCAGGGGCGCACCATAATTAACCGGTATACCAAAATTGAAGCAAATCTGATAATTCTGCATGAAAAACCCATTTAAGAGGATTAGCCCCCCGTCCCCCCTTTATACTTAACCAATGTACTTCAAAAACTAATCTTGGAAGCGCCTTATGAGAGTGAAGCTAGTAAAAAAATTGAAGCAAATCGGATATTTCTATCAAGAGTTATCGCGTTACGTACGTACATACGTACGTGCATAAACCTGCAGGCACATTAGCTCTCAGGCTTAGATATCCTGTGAGCTAAAAACCACTAAAAACAATTTAAAAGGACATTCATTCTGAATCCCTTGATCAGCTAATTCCTAACGTGAAAGTCATACTAAGGCGTTAAAGTGCAGCAAACAGAAAAACGTTACATCAAGTTGTCGAAGTGAAAATTATAGATAAAACAAAAGAGAATATTCTATTGGTAGAGATGCAGCCTCGTTAATCGCTAAATCAGTAGTTCCAGTGTACCAAGCTTCCAAAAAAAAAAAAAAAAAAATACGACTTGCATAAATGCGGCAGTTGGATCTGATTATAAAAGAATTTCTCAAAATTCCGGAAATGGTGTGATCAATAATCTTAGAATTAAAATTTTTATACTTAAAAGCATGTTTATGCTCCTTAAGTCTTATTTCAAGTGTACGGCTGATTTCTCCTATAGAGACTGTATTACACTGTTTGCATGGACTTTCATAAGTAACATCTTTAAACTGTGAACTGGGATATCTACGTTTAAACTTGCTTAAAAGATGCTTAAGTGGTTTTTGTGGTATTTATTGTTTGTTTTACTTGATTTGAATAAAGAACAAAAGAGTGGCAGCTTGAGAAAAAGAAAAATGTTTTTTAATCTATGAAAACATGAGATAACCACAAACGAAAATATAAAATTAATTAGCTGAAATACCTAGCGTTGTCCTGGTTTTAAACATGCTTGATTAGAAAAATCAATTTTAAAATTAAACACCGCATGGACTATGAAATGTCGCGCAAATATGCTCACTTTTTTAATATATTGAAAGGCTTGTGAAATTTTGCTTTTGTACCAGTATTTAAAAAAATGTTTAGTAAGCCTAAATAAATATAGTCTTGATTCTGGGGGGGGGGGGGGGGGGGAATGTAAATTCATAAAAAGCCCTTCATGATATCACTTTCTCTTGTAAAAGCCATGCATTAACCCTATATTCGTTTTAAATAGGAGGTCATACGTGAACTAACCTATATTATTCACAAATAAAAAGAAATGGCGCATCTAGTGTTCGTCGGGAATTAAATAAAATCATGCACTCGTGACATCATAATTCACTTTCATATTTTAACAGAATATAATATGGGTACTATAATTTATGACTCGTGTTATAGCCAGAATACACATCAGGACACATTGACGTTATCAATATCTTTTATTTCGCTACGGTACTCCATTATGAAATTTCGTAATTTTTGAAAGTCAATAATTAAAAAAGGGCATAATCATTAGATTTGAAATATCAAGAAAAATACAATTTTTTACCTTTCTAACGCAATTTGTCTAACAATTTTCTGACAAATACTTTTCAAGCTATTAATTTTTTCAGTAACTTCAAATATTTGATTTTCCGAAATTAATCTGTGGCAACGATTAGCGAAAAAGCCAGTCGTCAGCAACGCATAGTTTTTATTAAAGAGGATAACCTCTCCCAAGTTACTAACGATTTCGAAAAGCGTTCTTTATCTTTAGAAACCAAGGAATTAATATATCTTCGAGATTTAGAAAAGCATTTATATAAACAAACTTACTCTTTCCACCACTGATTTTCGGAAACGCTTCCGAGTGGTTTGTATAGTGTATTAAACCGTTTTTTCAACCCGGAATATTGATTTTTCGGATGTTATCCATGCTCATGTAAACACCTACGAATTTAATAAACTTGTTTTACAGACAAACCAGAAAAATTAACAGCATTGGCGTTAACATTAAAATTAAAACTGTTGTGTTACTCTTGCGTGTATAAATTCAATTACACAGCTGAAAATGTTTATTTGGGAATAAATAGAATCCTAAAAACTGTATTCCGGTTTTAGAAAACTGACTAATATACAGGTTGTCCAAAAAGTCCCTGGCTTATTTTAAAATTCAATATAAAATCAAGTAATTGTCGTAACGTGAGTGCGGTTTGGACTAAACTGCTTCTCACGATGAAAAGTTTTCTTCAAGCGAATAAAAACATTAATTCCAAACTTAACATGCGTTTTTTTCTGATTTCAAAATTATTTTCGATGTGGTTTCGAAGTAGCAGCCTACGCAATTAGCTTTTTTCGCTGGGAGTCGTCATTTCTGTGTCACAGCATCAGAACTAATCTGAAATTCAGAAAAAGGGCATTTTTGAAAACAAACATACGGGCAAGTGGCGCCGTCTAGTATCGAAGTTTGGAACTAATTATTTTCATTCGCTTGAAGAAAACTTTTCATCGTGAGAAGCATTTTAGTCCAAATCGCATTCCTGTACGACAATTACTTGAATTTATATTGAATTTTAAAATGTGTCAGGGACTTTTAGGATGGCCTGTACTATAAAAACTCCTCAAAAACGTACCTGACAGCAAAAGAACTTTGTTTTTATAAATGACTATTTAAATCCCGAAAATATACTTGTTTCTGGGGTTCCTAATGCTAAAGAAAGCTTTTTTGGAACCATGGGTAACGAGGTTATTGTACGTTTTCGTTCGTAGCTATATTATACTTTCACCCAAATAATTTAACTAATTATATTTAAACAAAACTGAAATATAATGCAGCCGAATGTGTTATTTTGTTTCAGGAATCGCCATGGGTCCTGTACTCGCAGGTGTTGTAGGCGCATCAAAACCTCAGTACGACATTTGGGGTGACACGGTCAACATAGCCAGCAGAATGGACAGCACAGGTGTCGTAGGAGCTATCCAAGTAAGATATTTTATGATTTTTCTGAGTACTGAATTAAGATCGATAATAGCTGGAAGTGCGTTTTCCTCTCTGATATGAATTTTCAAACTGATCTCATTTTGAGTGTTTTGGGTCTATATATAAATTTTGTAGATCGCAAACAGGGTCACAAGAAAGACTTCGCAAACATTAGAGACTGTGCATATATAACGTTATCAACTTTTTGGTAATTTTGGAACCCTCGAACACCCCCCCCCCCCCCCCCCGCAATGATATCGTTATCAATATATAAAAATTCTGTAGATTTTTGGAATTTTTTTCTTTTGTTTGGAGCGACATACAAATATGGTTACATTTATTTTTCGCATACTTTATTGATTCAAGTGAAGAGAAGTCAATAAAATATTAGTTTATATATGAAATAACTTTATATCAAATAACACGGAAAAGAAATAGTTGCTATTTAAAAGTATTTAATAATAGCCTTTTGTTACATAATGCTTTCATCATTAAAAATGTCTTTTTGCACTTGTCCCAGCACGGGGTGGTGCAGATAGAACTTCTTATCAATAAAACAGTGGACAACACTCTTTCTTTTTTATTTACTAGTAAATGCAAGTATCATTTCAAACATACTTCGCATATAGTTTGTAGAACAGCTGATTATATATGCATATAACATATGACAGAAGAATAGGAATGCCTAACGTTGGGGTATTCCATATTTTGGAATTAAATAATTTTATAAGCATTTAATGATTTAAATAATAACACTCTATTTTCATAAAAATAGAAAACATACTATAAAAAGATAACATACGTGTTAGATGCAAAGACCAGGTTACAAATATAAAAGGAAAAATTTGGTTTTATCTTAAATGATAACGATATCATGTGCCAGATTCCCCCCCCCCCTACCTCCCTAAATAATAACGTTATATATGCATAGCCCCTTATCGAATATGGATACCAATTGTTAAAAATGTATTTTCACTGAGTTATATTTTTTTTTTTAAGTTGCTTATTTAGATGCCTCATTTCATAAATTAAAATAATTAAAATACGTGCTATTTTGAAAAAATATAAATGAATGATTTCTGATAAAACATGGAGCTCTTAGAAACTAAATTTAATTTTAAGTATCTGTATTAATATTACAAACAAATGAAGGCATATGAAAGATTAGATAGCAGATTTTTTTTTTTTCTCTTGTCGAGTTTATTGAATGACGAAATCTGTTTGTTTTTTTTTGGATTTGTGTATTATTCAGCGATAGTGACGTCCTATGCGTATTTTACTGTAGATGTTGTTTAATACTGGATCGCAAATGAGGAATTCTTCAGCGGATGCGGATGACGTCATTTTATATAAAATAAAATCGCGCGTTTTAAGTCTTAAAACTGAGCTACTAGAGTCCCGCTTAACAGAGTTATTTTTTTCTGATGGACTGATGTCTTACATTATTATGAAACAGCCATTACAAATGAAGTGTTAGGTGAAGAAGAAAAAACAGTCTAAGAAAAAATTTACGGCCATTTTCCCCCCATTCTGACCAGAAAATCAGAGTTCTAACTTTTTACGACTGCGTTTTCATCTTCACCTAACACTTCATTTATAATGGCTGTTTCATAATAATGGAGCCATCAGTCCATCAGAAGAAAATGATCCATTCCAAAGGTGTAAGTTCGATTGAAAAAACTATTTAATAATTTTTTTTTCATCGGGGCCGACACTAAATTCTGAAAAAGCAGAATTCCTGTTCTCTAGTTTTATTTTTATTTTTTATAATTTCAGGTTACTGAGCGAGTCGCTGAAATACTGAAAGAAAGCAGCAAGTACGATGTCCAGTGTAGAGGTCAAATCTTCATCAAAGGAAAAGGACTGATGACGACTTACCTCGTTTATCCTGCGGAATCCACAAAATTATAGTAGTGTGAAAATACTACCTCAACTACGTTTACATGCCAAAGTTTCAAGTGACTGAGATAGACAGTCCAATTTTATCATTTTAAGCCAATCTTTGAATCACAAAAGAATAATTCTTTAAACACCAACTACTAAAGAGGATTATGAATTATTAAGGGGTGATATAACAGTCAACTACCTTCTTCTGGCGAATCCAAACTTTTCCACGGAAAAAAATGTACAAAAGACTTTTGGACAATTCGCTGCAATTATCGAATGAATGCATTCCGAATTGTTCGGAACTGCAGAATAGGGATGTTACAGATGTAGCTTTTCAAGACATCTGCAGATTTAGGTACAGAGGCCGATTTTTAAATATCAATATTATCTGCTGTGGGAATACTGATATCTTAACTATTTCGAGACTTTTTTTTCCCCTTGGGGGGAGGGATAACTTTTAAGTTAAAAAAATGACGAAGCTATCCAAATGACAAAAATTAATTTATTGATTTGATTTTGGGGGACTTGTGGATCTGATTGCACAAAATATTCAACAAGTCTCGCGTTCTAAAAATGCATGGTCCATGAGGAAGTAAATTTCAGTCATTGGCATCATATGAGAGATTTACGACCATAGAAGACCAAGTCCATTTTGAAAAAATATGAGATAGTCTATTTAGATGGTGTATAAAATATTTTTTATCCACTCCCACAGTAAACCAAGTCTGTAAACAGGCGACATATATGAGACAGTATGTGAAAACAGCCTTGGTTCACTGTGGGAGTGTATAAAATAGATTGTATACACCTTCTAAATGAACTCTCTCCTTTTAACCATTTGGAAAAATTGTTATTGTCCTCTGTCAGGGTAGAAAATCAAAAACATATCTGAAGCGTTTTATTGGTTGAATCTGCATTTTATTCGTTTTCTGATTGGTCTATACAGTAATCTGTATTTTCCCTTTACTTTCAACAGAAATGGATACTTATGTTGCCACTATGACAAAAAAGTAATAAAAACTACAAGAAAAAAATAATAACTCAGAAGCAAATTGAGATACAGCTTTCAAACAAATTGCATTGAAGTGCATTTTTTTCTCTATACGACGACGTAAAAAGTAATATTGTGGGATGTTTAGAAGTTTAAGAAGGAAATTTCATTTAAAATTGGTCCAGGAATATTAATGTTTAATCCATGGCGTACGTAATGTATGACCAGCTCCGTAGAAGTTTAAAAATTTACAGTACCGAAAATTGTAAAACTGAAATTTCTTTTAAAATTTGTGCATGATGGGTCCAGGAATGTTAATGTTTAATCCATGGCGTACGTAATGTATGATCAACTCCGTGCGATTTTTTATGTCTTAAATTTTAGTCTTTGAAAAAATCATTTTCCAAATGGTCGTTGTAATTTGTTAAATTGCTTTTTTTTTCTTTTTTTTTCAAAATGGACTTGGTCTACTGTGGTTGTGAACCCCTCATATATGATGTGAAAATACATGAAAATTTATAAGATCGATCCAGATTACAGATGCAGATGTCTTTAAAATTCCTACTCGGATTATCTTTACAAGAAGAGTCTTGTGATGAAATGTTTGACTATACTATCAAACCTCTGCCAAAAAATAGAGAAGAAGATTCTTTAGTTGTCCAGAAGAGTCTTTTATTATACAACAAGAAGTCTTGTGATGAAATGCTTGACTATACTAACTATCAAACTTCTGCCAAAAAAATAGATGATAAGAGACATCGTCAAGTTGTAGACTGCTTTGAAGCAGATGCGTACTGATATTGTTAATGTTTTACATAACTATTTGTCGATGAAGCACAAGATATGATAAAACGTTTAAATCATCTTTTACACTGATGCGAACAACTGAAAAACATCACGATTTCTTTCGGTACTTTTCCAGTATAGAGACCTTGGCGTTTTTTAAAAAGCTTGGTGCAATTCAAACTTCAGAAAGTTAGATTTGACGTCAAATTGATACAAACAAATATGAAAACAAACCTGATGAACTTTTATGCCTGTTTATATACATATTTATATATATTTACAGTAAACTCTGTAAGGCGGAATCAATCGAGACCGAGAAAATTTCCCGTTGTAGACAATATTCCGCCTGAGACAATTTTTACTCTATGTCTATGGATTCGCAGGGGCTTGAAAATCTTTCCGAGTTATACAGATTTCCGTCCTACACAGAGTCCGCCTTACAGAGAGTTTGCTGCATATATAAAACTTTTATTTGCATATTATTATTGTTATTTATATGCAATTCATATTTGTTAGTATATAAAAATCGATAAATGGCTTTTTTATATTAAATAAATTGCATAAATAGTTAAAAAATGCTTGTGAATATGAGAAAATATGTTGCCAAATATAATCATCTCGCCAAGGCTCCAATACTGGAAAAGTACTCTGCGTTTCTTTCTCAAGTATCCAAGGTTGGAAAATTAATCTCTACTTATGACTTTTTAAGGATTATTTATTGATCTTTTGTTAAGAGGTTACGGGATTTTTTCGACCTCAAAAGATGCATTTTTCTTTTCATTTTCTAAATGTCTCACATTTTATAAATGTTCTCTTGAAGTGGTTTTGAAAATTTTAAACAGGCGTAAAAACTATGGCGATTCTTGTTGCATAGTGTACTAGCAAGCGGTACTCTTACCAAAACTTTAAACATGGTTTTTCCGAAACAATATTTTTTCAGTCGGTGCCAAACAAAAAATTAATATAAAATTAAGTTGAATTGGTGAAATTTAATTTTAGATCTATGCTTTTGAAAAACTCCTTATTTATTTAAGTTTTTTATTAAATCTTTAAAATGTTTCTAGTCGTTGACCGATGCTTTTGCAACACATTCCAGCATAATTAAAAAGTGTTTATGATTAGAATCGTTACCTATCATGGGAAATCATTGAATTAATTACGTATGATAGGATTTAATAGAATGAAGAAAACGTTTATTAATATCCTTTTAAGTTTTGATTCGATTTTCATAAAATTTGAAACGACTCGACAAAATTCTGCAACAATTATACATATTAAATTTCAAACCATTCGGTTGGGAAGTTTTTGCGCTGTTATATGCGGACAGATGGACGGACCAGACGACGACTATAGATGATACATATTTATATAATTACGAACGCACCTAAAAATGTTCAAAAGTATCCATTTATGAATTATGTTTGTAATAGTAATCTTCTTATTTATTTTTCTTACTACCAAACTTGTTAACACAAAATACTTTAACCCTTTCAGGGACAAGATATTAGAATTTTGTAATGCAGAAAATTCACCAGTATTTTCGAACTATTTCATTTGAAAATAAATAAAGGAATATAGAGCTTTTTTCTCATAAACGGTAAAAGCAAAATGTTATTAAAAAATTCTGGTACACATTTTAATTAAAATCAAGTGGTATAAATGATATACCGCCGCCCTACAAGGGATTAAAGCCACTTCATTAATGTTGCCAAAAACTTTTCAAAAATATTCAAGCCTTCAGCTTGCATTTGTGTTATATATAACGTTAGATATTGTCCTATTTATGTTTCATGTGTCAATAAGATATGTTATGTTTTGCTGTAAATTTTATACTGCTCTGTACATAAACTTTCTGACATTATACTTTTACTTGATAAGTGTAATTTGTTGCATTTGTTTTATAAAACTTTTGTGGTAAATAAATTATTTGCAATTTTAAAAAAAATAAAGCTCCCATTCTTTTCTTGTTTCTAATTTTACAGAATTAAACCCTTTAAGCTCTGATGGGGGAATTTCTTCCCACTTAATTTTGATCTTCAAATGTCACTTGGCACCAGTATTTTGAAACAAAATTTTCAGGTTTTTTTATGTACACGAATAAATGCACCTACTTACTTTCAAACAAATTTAATCGTAAATTCTGGTAGCATTGTGACATTTGGGGTTAAATTTAAGTGGGAAGAAATTCACCCATTTGAGCTTAAAGCCGACAGTGGATTTTGAAAACTAATTTTTTAATAAATTCACTTGAAATTCACCAGGGTTGAAAAAAACTATTGTAAAACTTTTGCACAAAGTTTGAAATTAAAATAATAAAAATGTTTTTAGTTATTGCATTTTAAATATTTTAATGTGACAAAATATTGACATAGTGTTTAAAAGGGTTCTAAGTGCATTTCTTTTTCATAAAATAGTATAACAATATTTATTTATAAAATACTTTTCATACATTATAATTGAAAATGGCGTGAATTCTAAAAGTTCACCGAATGTATAAGAATATATATATTTTTTAATTATGCTTTGTTTTTCCTAAAACAAATAAAATTTATATTTTATTTTTTCCAAAAACAAAATAAATTCACTTGAAATTTGTCCGAATTGTTAAAAGCCGGCCAAATTATTTATGCACAAAATTTGAAATTAAAATATTAAAAATATTTTTAGTCATTGCATTTAAAATTTTTTAATACGACAATAAAATGACACATTTCAAAATGTTTTATGTACATGTCTTTTGCATAAAATATAACAATATTTATTTATAAGACTAGGGAGCTCTGCCCCCTGCGAGCTAGGCTCGCCAACTCCCATTCAGGCTTCTTAGTCTCTAAAATATGGTAACGAATCCCGTTTTAAAAAGATTACCCAATAACGGATAACACAGGCCTGCGAGAAAAAAAAATACAAGGGAATTGATAGCTGATCTTTATATATTTTTTGGTGCTAATTTAAAAACAAGTAATGAAAAAATTCTATCACGTCACGTTTTCTTGAAAAATTCAATTATAGTTGGATTTTTATGAACATTCCATCGTCCATACGTCCCGTTCCTCATGGACCTGATGTGCCAGTGCCTTTGCCTTCAATTGAATTGCAAAGTCGTCTTTTCAGGGTCTTCAGATTCGGAACATCCAGAGGTTCAAGGCTCCGAAAATGAATATAAGCCCTCTGGAAGTGATTCACCGCAGTCCATCTCTCAGGTTGAACTCAGTGATCTGACAAGAGATGTGGGCCTTTTGAAAGAAGCAGCAGAATTGTTGGGCTCCATATTGAAAGAAAAGAAACTTATAAGGGCAAAGGAACCGCTTGTTATTAGTACAGGAATCGCGAAAAGGAATTTTTTAAGTAGTACTTTGAGGAGGGGAGAACCTGGTCTAATTTTCTGATGTTCCCGGATTGATGAGCGATTTTAATATCACCTGCGATAAAGATGAATGGAGCCTGTTTATACATTCATCGAAAAGGAGCCTTAAAGCTGTCCTTCTTCATCACGGAAGCCAGTATGCATCTGTACCAGTTGGATACTCGCTGCATTTAAAAGAACGCTGTTAAAAGCTGGCATACGTCCTCAACAAAATTAAATATGCCGGCCTCGGTTCGTTTGCAGTGATTTGAATGTTACCTCCATACTTCGCGGATACACAAAGTATCTATGTTTCATTTGTGAGTGGGACAGCAGTGATAAGACTCAACATTGGGTCAAAAAAGAATGGTCGTAAAGACAAAATCTTAAACCAGGCACTAAGAATGTGATTAGGAACAGTTTAGTTGAGCCAAAAATTGTATTGTTTCAAATGATTGCGATTGTTTCAAATGATTGCGATTTTTTTATATGATTGCGATTGTTTCAAATGATTGCGATTTTTTTATATGATTGCGATTGTTTCAAATACCCGTGCAAAAGGTTTCAGGTTTATCCGAAGCCAAGTTGAAAGAGAAAATCTTTGTTGGTCCAAATATCCGCAAGCTTATGAAGGATAAAGAATTTGAGACTAGCACGACAACAAAGGAAAAAGAATCTTGGATTGCCTTCAAAAATGTCGTCAGCAAATTTCTGTGTAATTATAAGAATCCTGACTATAAACCAATTGTAATGAATATGATGGACAAATTTCAAGCGTTGGTTTGCTCCATAAGTGTCAAAATATATTTCCTTCACTCACATGTGCACTTTTTTACCCACAAATTTAGGATCAGCCAGCGAAGAATCCCATCAAGACATCAAAGATATGGAGCGCTCAAAAGAAAGATGGGATAAGATCATGCTCGCCGTCTACTGTTGAATGTTAGCACGAACACGAGATAGGCCTGAGATTAAACATAAAAGAAGACCATCAAAAAGAAGTTTCATAGAAAAAGAGTACTTACTTAAATACAAACTTTTTTGCTTTGTTTTGTTTTTTTCTCAGTTTAAAATTTGTTTGAAACTTTCATGTACACATACGTAATATTTGCTCCTCTTGGTCAGTTGTCTATTTTATGTACGTTGCCTTAATAAAAACAAATTAAAATAGTATGTAGATGATATTTTTCTAGAAACTGCACCATAACTTCATGTTAAAAGTTTAAACTCGAGGGAACTTTTTTGTTTTATCCTCAAACAGAGGCGGCTCGTGCGATATGGCAACAGTTGTTTTCATCCACTTAAACCTATTAAAAAGTAATCGATTACTCAAAAATCAATTTGCCTCACCGAGAATCGAATATTTTACATACATTTACATGGATAAAAACCATTGTTGCCAGATAGTAGATGCAAAATTGTTCGAGAGAATTCCTTTTCAAATAGGATTTTAGCAAAAGTAACGATATCGATTTACAAAAAATCCTGGTATGATGGGACAAAATGGAGGTCATTTTCGAAATCAGCACACCAAATAACATAAGAATCCGCGAAAACTTTTCTTGTATTTTTCAAAAACTTCATTTTCGCAGGCCTGTGTATAATTGAATGATGCTAACACGAACAACGACTATCTTCTGCAATCGGGTTGCCATGCTTTTCCATTTGAATGGGGCATTTTTAGGTTACCATGGCCGCATCCACCGCTTTCGCGACAGCTTACGACAGTTTCTGGGATTGATAAGTAAGATCAATTACACATTTGTAAATCATCTTATATAAAATGGTTAGGTTAAAAATGTGGCTGACTCTTGGTCTTTTATAAGGCCACTGTGGACAATATCCTTCCTTTAGGTTGGAGGTTAAAAATCTCCGCCTGCTTGGGAATAACATTCAGAACGACGGTATTGAAAAGCACTGTATTTTGGAATTTTACTCTTATATTTTATGTTTTGATCGAGTTTTAGATATTTTCAGAAACAGGTACAGCTTATGCATGAATTCTTTTCTTTATTTTAATACACCATCATGCAGATTTTGATGTTATTTTTAAAATATAAATTATTTATATTAATAAGTATATACAAAATTTTAAATATTATTTATCGTACAGTAAGTAATTCGTAGAAAGTAAATGAAAAGTATTTTGCGCATGCATTTACCTGTATTTATGCTGCATCAAATGATGAAATATATAAACATATTTACTAGCCCCGTTGTAATTGTAGTTCATATTATACAGTTTATTTTTAAACAGTTTTACGCAGAAACGTTTATAAGCTTCATCAATTTGCCCATTTATTATTTTCATACTGATATTAAAACAACAAATTTTATGATAAAAAAAATATAAAGTTTTTATTTTATTATTATTAGATATTTTTTATATTATTACAAAGTAACTTTTTTTTCTTTTTCTTTTTTTTCCCCTTTGTGGATTTCATGTATTTTTTAAAAATCATTAAATTTTCGTCAGTTTAATTGTAAAGAAAATTTGAGTTTAAGACTAATTTTTCCCTTCCATTACACAATATTTTTTAACAATTCAGTTAGAAATTTATTTAAAAACTATTATAGATAAAAATTTCCTCAAATCACATCACTATTTTTTTTTTTACCCGACTGAAAAGAAGGGTTATGTGTTTCACGCGTATCTGTGTATGTGGATTTCTTTATACCCTCGAAATATCCCAACAGCTGGATGGATTTTAATGAATGAGGTCTCTATCAATTCGTCTTAACGGCCCGATGGTTATAGGCTAGGTTTTGATTTTATAAATTCAAAATGGCGGTAGAGACGAAAAAAAATATTTTTTACGCACCGTATAGAGTGGCATATCATTGGATAGGTCTTTCAAAATGAAGACGATGTTTCATTGACTATTTTACAGTCAGGAACGCCATTAAAATATTATGCAACCTGGAAGTTGTGTAGGTAGGATCTCTAGCTTTACAGCAACTCTAACGATCATAGACATCAATAGACCTCATCAAAACAGTGTTTATAGATAGGATCTAACAATTAAACACGACTTAAACGTCATCAATACAAGTAAATAAAAAAAAGGTAAGTAATATAAACAATTAATGTAAAAAAAAAAATTAAGTCAATTCCTACTTAGGTCAATAAGAAAAATTTTTTTTCCTCCCATTCTTCTTTCTTCTTGAGTGACGCTTAAAATGCCTTGATCAAGAAGAGGGCGCTCTCGGTCTTAAAATACCTTGATTAAGAAGAGGGCTCTCTCTCGATTATTGAAAATTAATTAATTTAATTTAATTGATGAATTAATATTTGAAAAAGAACTGGATTAACATCAAGTGTCATCCACTAAAAGTATTACAAAAATTATTTGAGCTTGATTGGATGAATAATAAGTATTTTATTAACGATTGAAAATTTGAACAAGATGTATATAGCGAGAGAGTGTCAGCGAATAGTAGGAATTCAAATAAAAAATAGTTTCACACTGATTGAATAATTAAGTAGTTCGCTTTTTACGCAGTCGGGTTTTTTGATTTTTTAAATTTAATTGTTTATTCAAAAATCTGCTTTAATTATCCGAAATTATGTATATTTAATGAAGCAGAAATATTTAATATTTTTAATTTTTTTTTGTAATGATAGGTTGCATCTTAAAATTTTTCTTTCTTAAGTTACTTTATCATTATAAACACTAGGGATAAACCCGGGCTTCCCGGGTAACAGGATATAGGTGAAAACCATCATATGCAATGAAACTTCCATTTAACGAAGTCTCGTCGTTACACTTAAATACTTCATTATGAAGAAAATTCGTTAAATAGATATCTACTCCAATTCATGAAATTTGTGTAATAAAATACAGTGACCTCTCACTTATACGACTTTCAGGGGACCGTAGAAAAAAGTCGTATAACCGAGAGAGTCGTATAAGTGAGAGACCGGCTTATTATAAAAGTTTCAAACTTTATATGCATTAATTATTTTATCTATATTAAAAACGATAAGTTTTGATTACTAAGAACATATTTTAACAAAATTTATAAAACATATTAAAAAAATAAAACATAGAATAAATTTAAAAAGTTCACAAAATATTTCATTTATACCACTATGCTTATTTTAAAGATTTATAGATCAGATTTTCTCAAAAAATGAAGTTATATTAGTTTATCCTTGTTGTCGACGAAAAGAGAAAATGTCTTTTTCTAAGTCTAGCTTTTAAGCTATTTTGGACATAATCATTATGATGGACATAATTTTTTAATGCATTTAAAGCGGCACTTGCTTCTGAAAGATTTACAATAGCTGGGACATCGCTCCCATCTTCGACATCCTACTCCCTCACATCTTCACTATTGATAGCCTGAACGATTTCTTCAGCAGCTCTCAGTTCTGACAGAAGAAGTTTCTCATCAGATTGTATATAATCTTTTAAATTAATACGTTCGTCCTTAAACATTTCATCCCAGTCTTCGCCATTAAAGGATTCTCATACTCTCTGAAAATCGGGTTCATTCGTTGAACTAGCTGTTTGTGCTTTTGAAAAAACACATTTCCTAAAACAATTCTTAATTTTTTTTTCCATGCAGATGCTGTAAGACGCATAGCATCTAAAATTTAAATTGCTTTAGCTTTCTTTTTGTTTCCCCGATCAAAAATAAAAAGATGAATCAAACTCCTTTAGTAGTTTAGTTTGAAATTCTTTATAATCTCTAGATCTAATGGCTTTAATCTGCTTGTAGAATTTTCTGTCAAAAATTGAACTTTAATTTGTTGCAGAAATGGTAAATCTTTTATATCTGGATGTGATGGACATTGATCCATTAGAAGTAAAACCTTTCTTTGTTATTTTCGAAATTTATCATCCATCTCTTTAAAAAAATCAATAAAAATCTGTGATGTCATCCATGCTTTTATTGAATTTCTGTAGCTAGATGGCAGTTTTTTTATATTCTTAAAGCATCGAGGTTTTCTTGATTTTCCTATTACTGAAGGTTCTATTTTTTCTGAACAATCCCTTTTTGTGTAAAAAAGGATAGTTAGAACTTCTTTACTTACTCTGCCCCCGTGACATGAATCTCTTTTGTATTATTATGTCTTACCTGGCATCAGTTTTTAAAACAGTTCTTTTTTTTAATCACAGTTTAAAATGTCTTGAGTTTTATAATCCTAAATTAACAAATGTTGGATTGTGCAACCATTGCCTACCATCATTGTTATCAATACATGCGCTTTCTCTTGTGATGCGGCGCGGCGATGCGAAAATCCATGTTTTTTTTCCACCCCGAGACGGTGAAAAATTCTCGATTCCATATTCCTCAGCAAGAGCGCGAGCCTTTTCTTCTAAAATCACACTATCTATCGGTAAATTTGAAGCACGCATTTCGTTAAACGACGCGATTAAATCTGATTCCAGTTTAAAATTTAAAGGTAAGAAAACGTAGCTGATTTGTACTGTAAAAATTATAAAATTAAATTCTTGAGTGAGAAATGCAAAATCACCATAACCAGTTAAAGCGTCGTATAAGTGAGAGAAGCAGTCGTATAACTGAGAGAAGTTTAGCATTATTTCCCATAAAGCGTGGACGGGACCAAGAAAATTCGGTGTATAACTGAGAGAGTCGTATAACTGAGAGTCGTATAAATGAGAGGTCACTGTACATATGCATTAAATGAAAAATACACATAAAATGGAAATGTTGGGAAAATGTATTTTAATTCAAACAGTACTTTTTTTTTTTTTTTTTTTTTTTTTTTTTTTTTTGATGCAATGTAGAAACATGAGAAAAATGATATTAGAATAATGTCTAAAAAATCACATAATAAAGAGAGGTAAACAAAAACTGAAGCGTAGCGTAACTTTTCTCTTTTTCTCAGTATTTCAAATCCTTAAATTTTAAAATGTCTTTAATATTTCTTTGTTACAGGTTTCTTATAAAAAATACACTCTTCATAAAAAATTTCCCGCTTTTTTAAGTATCCGAACAATTTATCTGTAACATTGAAACTGGAATCCCCTTCTTCTTGAATCGAAGGCTATTTACCCGACTGCCAAGAAGGGTTATGTGTTTCACGCGTATCTGGGTATGTGGATTTCTTTATACCCTCGAAACATCCCAAAGGCTGGATGGATTTTAATGAATCAGGTCTCTATCGATTCGTCTTAACCTTCCGATGGTTATAGGCAAAGTTTTGTTTTTATAAATTCAAAATGCCGGCCGTAAAATACAAAATGGCGGTAGAGACAAAAAAAAATTAATTTATTCTTTTGAATGGAAATGATTAAATAAATAATTTCATTTTCATACAATCTGCTGAAATAAATTCATGCATACGTCACAACAGCAACCTCCCCGTTTGATTGCTGTACACGTAGAAAAGTGAAATAAACTTCGTTATATAGAATATATTTTTCGTAATATGGAGATCAATTTACATGTTAATTGTGTTCAAAGTCAAGGTTCAGCAGAAAATTTCGTTAAGTAGAAAACTTCATTAAAGGGAAGTTCGAGTGTATATTATTTCTCATATCAATATCCTTTTTTCTCTGCACATACTAAAAACACAGCTATGAATGAGGGTATTCTTCTAAGGACTCTGCAAAAGGCTTTTTGTGTAGTGTCCCAAAAATATAGACAAAGATCAAAAATGGCATCTCAAGCTAAAATAGTTTTCATGTATTTTCAGAAATGATTCAGATACATTTTCTTAATTAATTTATTCGGATTTATTGTAAAAATAATACGTAAAAACTATGAAAATTTTTAATAAAAATATAATATCGCCACGATAAATATAGACATCGTCTAACTACTTAGAAATATTATTAGTAAAATATTTTTTTCTTGAATGTATGCATCGTCTTCTGTTCTGACTTTTATTGGTTTGGAATCATTTTTCGGCTTGTTTTCAACTGGTTAATCGATCTTTTTATAAATTCGACAAAATGCCTAGAGGTAAAGAGATTTCGAAAGAGGAGATCATCAAAGTTTTGGATTTAAAACTTAAAAGCAAAAATCGGAAAGAGATACCCAATATTTTAAAGAGATCTTTAAAAATTGCATAATAGCGACAATTGTATTTTATGCTTTTGTCTATATTTTTGGGACACACTGTATATTTATACAGTAAAACCTCCCTAAAGCGACCACGTTCCGTTCCAATAAAAATTGGTCGCTCCGAGAGGTGGTCTCTTAATGGAGGTCATGTTTAAAACTAGAGTTTAATTGTTGAAAAAAGATAACTATTAAAGTTACTAAAATTTATTTTTCACAGTAGGAGAAAATCTGTAAATTTAAGTATCAAAACAAAAGTTAATCGCATAAGTTAATTACTGCAGACTTAAAAAAAAAAAAAATAATACATTGACGTGTGCTTTGATTTTACAGTTTTATCTTTTATAAATTTTATTTCCAAGTCCTTTCAAAGTTCAGTAAGAAAACGCCATTTTTTTTTTTTTTTTTTTTTTTTTTTTTTTTTTTTTTGACGGGAACAAATAATGACGATTTCATTAATTTATCTATTACTTTGAGAGCTTCCTGACAGAATAGGGCAGGGGAATTTATTGACCGCCATTCTTAATTTGTCATCAGAGTTAAATTCTTTCCCTAAAAAGGGACAAAGGGATTTAAACACTTAAAAGTTACCGGAAAAAAAAAATCTAAACTTATTTTAGAAGTTTGATGAATAATACGCTCTCTGGAATTATTTTTCTAATAAAACGTTCTTCAAGCAACCAGGAAAAAACGAAATTAGTTTCATTTTCTTCAAAAAAATGGGTCGCTCATGGAGGGAGTTCAACTGGGATTGTCTCTGAATGGAGGTAAAACGAGTATTGAGCCTATGGGAATAAATTTCGTTCCATGAAAAAATGGTCGTTCATGGAGGTGGTCGCACAGGGAGGTTTTACTGTATATCGCTAAAACGCATTGTTTGATAAAAGAAAAAAAATGCAGTTAATGAAAAAACGTTTGAACAAATAATCTCAAAGACTACGATGAGCAAGCCTCATACGAATGCTGCTTTTTTTCTTTCTTTTTTTTATTGATAACTCTAATAGATTTTTTACATTTAATAGATTTTTTACATTTAATACACATTTTTTCCCATTAACAATACTAAAAATCATATTTATATCAAAAATAGCAATAACGCGTTCAAATAAAGTTTTGAAACGTTTTAAAAGCGATGTTTTCTTATTGGTCTCGCGTCATGATTTAACAACCGGAGAAACCGCCAAAGATCGCTATTTAAAATCGGCGTTTTCGATTCGGTTCTTTTCAGTGATTTAAGTGCGAAATTCGATTACATGTCTTAAATTTGTGTTTTATTCATGTTTTATTTTTTACGTATTGATTAATGGATGTTTTAATTTCATTATAGAATATAAGCTATAAACAAATGTATGAGCTATTTATTGCCGAAACGTCAGTGAAGGCTTACTGTGGAGACACGAAAAGTTTCGGTTTCTGTTAGTCTGTCTGTCTGTTCCGCGATAACTGCCGTAAAAAGCATCCGATTATCTTAAAATTAAGGATGCATGTTGGTGAAATCCCCGGATTTAGCTGTATAGATTTTGGTTAGATTTGGTTCATTCGTTCGGAATATATAGAACATTTTATTTTGCGACTTAATGCTTTCCTATAGCAATTCAGACGATTTTTCCATTTTTATTTGTTGAAAAGAAATGGCTCATATGATTAAAGGATTTAAATGCTAAATTAAGGATGAGGAAATTTCCTAATTAGAACCATACATTATTCATAGTAGTTTGAAATTTCGTGTATACATTTGTCAGAGTTTTTAAATTCGGTATATATATTTTATGGAGGCATTTGATATATGTGTTTCAATAATATAAAATATTTTTTTTAATATAAATTTTCTTTTTAAGCACATATTTAATTGTTTTTGTTATCTTTTAACTGTTACCTAGCAGCGAACTACACCTAAAAATATCGTAAATGTGAAAGGGTGTGTAATTGTTTGAAGTTAAATCAAAGTCAAAAGGGACGAATTAATGCCTTTGTGTCTTTACATATAGAAGGAATTTACCACAGAAATAAAGAAAGACTATGTTCTATTTATTTTGTTCAAATATTTTTCTTTTAAATTAAAAAGTTCATTATTTTCATAAGGAATAAATCGACATTTTGCTATGAAATTTAACAATCATTTTTCTTTTTTTTGCCGTTGCCACGAAAATTCAATCCCGGAATAAAAATTTATCCTAAACAGTTAATTTTGATTTGAAAGATTTTTATGTATGAGAGGAAAATGAAATAAAAAATAGACATGAATACGTCTTCATGTTAGAAATAAAGTGAAAATACGAAAAGAAGGTGAATTTGATCTCATATATCAAAAATAAAACGAATACGCTTTGAGGTTGAAATAAAAGGGGCTTGTGTTATGATATTAATTCTTATTATTAAAAAAAAAATTGTTACTAATATCTCATGGTTTATCGTCTGCACAAAGTTAACAGATCTTAACAATTCTTAATCGAAAATTCCAATGAGGAAAAAAAAAACTTTTGAAGAGCAAATATATAGTAAATATCAAAATTATGCACCGCAAAATTAACGCTGTCGAAAATGACGTCATTGTATTGGGAAATAAATATTTTCATCCTTAAAAACCAAGCATTAACTAGATTGCCTGAAAAAATGTTTTTTGACGGGTGTTACTTCTTAATGCCGCCTCATTTCAGAAAATATGAATGAAAATTATTTTATTTTTAAAGGAAATTACATTTTCATTCATAAAACCTAAACGTTTAATATAATTGCGTCAATGTAAATCATTTTCTGTGTTACCAGTATTAAAAAATAAGGCTCGGAAGTGTAAAAAGAAGATTTGCGCTAACAATTAGCGCAATCAATAAAAAGTTACGTATGTAAATTAATAAGACCACGGGGGGTTCAGGGGGGCGGAGCCCCCCTGAAGAAATCTACTTTATTATTTAAAAAATATACCAGAATTAACAGCTCATGAAAATTTCGAAATATCCTTCCATAACGTTTTTAATTTAATGCTTCTAATGTCTGAAAACTTCGTATTTTTTATTCTTATAAATAATTACATAATTTGAAACCTTTAAATTGCGGTTTGCAGGAAACTGAATATTACCAAAGTGAGTCTAAAAACAATGACTTGCAGAGCTGACGTTGAGGCTCCTGATCTGCAGATTTACTAGTTTATATTAACTTAAGTGCAAACGGATTTATATTTCGTCTGCACACGATAGATATAGATTTTTAAAAAAAAATCATGCTTGAAAATTATTTTTAAAACAATAAAAATTGAGTAACTGGCGATGCAATTTTCAAACAAATTGCGATATGGTTTTCAAACTAATTGCATTTGAAAATACATTTTTTCCCTATTCGAAGGTGTAAAAATTTTAAATATGCGATGGTTAGAAGTTTTAAAAAATTTTAAAAATTGTAGTCAAAGCTAAATTCGATCATCTGCTGTTTCCATTTACAAAATGACGTCAGTCAAAGAAAAATTCCGACTGCGTAAAAAGCGAACTAATTAATTATTTCTCATCGATGTGAAACTATTTTTTATATTACTTACCTGTTTTTTTTTATTATTATTTACTTGCATTGATGACTTTTAAGTTGAGTTTAATTATTAGTTGACTGACGTCACAGACACGTTTGTCCTTTATAATATAGATTAGGAATGCATTAACGATTTTCATATTAGTTGGGCTAAGAAAAATATTTTGTTTTCACAATCTTTTTAGATTTTTTTTAAAGAATAAAATAAATAAAATAAAATAAATAATAATAACCATTGCTTTCTCTATCTATCTCTCTATCTTTCCCTCTCTCTCTTTTTTATGTATTATTACCTTTTGAATATTTTTATATAGGTAGTGGCAGATTTTTGTAAGCAAAGTTATTGAAATCTGGGCCTATTTCTTTTCAATGATATGATTATTTATGATTCAAAGTAGTATTATCATTATCTTATTAATTTTAATTTCATCTTTTAAATGTCCACACTAAGCACTTTTTGCCTATTTCCGGGGTGAGAATTTGCGGCGTTTCCATTTATTTTTTATTTTATTCTAGTTAAATCAGTCTCACTCCCAGGATACACGTTTAAAAACTATTTACTGTTTTAAAATTTCACGGCCCATTTTTGTTAACCCTTAAATACCTGAATTTTCAAAAATCATTGTAATAATGTTTTTCGGCTTTCATTTTTTAAATAAATGATGGGAAAAATACTTTAAAAAATCATATTTTGTTTTAAGTATAGTTTACGGCTAAAAAACTTTGTTACTTATCGGCAATACTGGTGTTTAATTGAAAAAATAATTTTTCTTGATAAAATTCTATAATATTAAACACAAGAATTTTAGGAACTATAATAAGAAATAAATTTTACTTGCTCACTGCATGTCAGAATAGGGTATTTCGCAAGCTTCCAAACAAAACAAAAAGAACAAGTAGCAACAATTGAAAAAATAAACCTATCTTTATTCTTAAACAGCCCGAGTGTTGCCAACTACATGTTGAAAATCGATTTAATAATATTTTCAGAATGTATTTTATTGGCAACATTAGGCATTATAGCTTCAATATTATTCTAATAGTATTTTAGAGCCTAAATTGGATATGTTGCCGAAAAGCAACACCAGGCATTTAAGGGTTAATTTAGTATTGAAAAAAAAGTAATAATAATCATTAAACAGTATCTTAACCCTCCCCGCCCCAAACTCGTCACGCACCAAAAAGATATTTCTAGGGTAAGAATTTGTAGTGTTTCCATATTATTATTATTTTTTTTTCTATTCTGCTTAAAGCTACCCCACATAGCAATTTTAGTTTGCAGAAAATTTGCAGCAGTCTTCCTTTGTAAAGTTGCAGCAAGTTCAGCATGACAAGACTGAAAGTTTATAACAAGACTGCAGCAAAATAACGCAAACGCCGACGTCACCAGACCTTGAACTTGCAGTTAACTTGCCATGCAAGTTAAACTCTTGCTTGCTGTATCAAATTTATTGCAAATTAACGGCAAACAAGTAGAAAATTTAATTGTATCATTTTAAATATAAGGATAATATCAAGTTTAGCAACTTTATTTACTAAGTAAAGTATTAATAAGAATATAAAGATTTTTGTTTTAATAAAATGTTTATTCATAAGGAAGAAAGAAAAGACAAGTAAAAGTATTAGCCGAAGAGCGCGACTAATCTTCTAATATAGTAGTATAGCGGGGTCTTTTACGTTTAGAAGGATTGAGAGCATCATAGTCTCGGAGTTCATATGAAGGATAATACTTAATTTAAAAAAATAAAAAAAATAAATAATTCTCGTACTTTGATATATATACTTATAGGATACTAGAAGTCTAACATAAAAATATTTTTAATGTAACTTTAGAATGTATTATTAATAATGCATTTTAATAAATGTTCATTTAATTATTAAAAAATAGCTTACATGATTTAAAAAATAATAATAATTTTATTATTGAAATTTATTTCAAATTAAATTTTATTTAAGTTTAAAAAAATTAAATTTAAATTTATTTACTTTAATAAAATTTTAATTTTATTTAACTTTAAAATTTAAATTTTATTTATCTTAATTACAATTGTAATTTAACTTTATTTTACATAATTGTAATTAAAAAATAATTTAATTATCTAATTCAGAGTGGCCAACTATGGCACGCCGGATACCAGTAATTTTTCGATGATTAGATAAGGCAATGATTGCTATAAAATTTTAGTGGTGTCCAGCGTGCCGCAGTTGGCCACCTCTGCTAACTGACTATAAAAAAATTACAAAACAACTGATGATAAAGATTAGCTGATCTTTCTATTAATTATTCTTTAAATTCGTTTAATAAAGATCAAAACAAAACACTAAAGAATCAGCAAGGACACAACTTAAAGATTTAAGATTACGAGCGTTATGCTTTAACCACTAAGCCAAATCGTTCACATCCAGCTCTGACCAAAATAGTTTTCAATAAATGTTCGATTGTAGTCTGTGATAAATAAAACCTGGTTCGCTCCTGTTTCTGACGTCATACTTGCTTTGCTCGAACGTGCTGTACTCTATCCGATTTTCCGTCAACCGTAAACAACATTTTAACATGGCCCGATCAATCGTTACCTTTCCTCAAAAATCAAAAGGGGTACTAGTTTTTAGTTACAAGATGAAGAAGTTACTTCACTCATGCAAAAATACCCGCTCGCTTAAGTTAATCCAATGTTAGGATTTTTTTTTCTTTTGCATTGGATACATGAGGTCGATCGCTACAAGGCCGTTTTTTCCTTTTTCGGTTTTGCTTATAGTTTTTTTTTTTTTTTTTTTTTTTTTTTTTTTTAACCATTTGGAAAAATGGTTGGTTATTGTCCTCGTCAGGATGGGAAATCAAAAGCATATCTGAAGGTTTTTATTGGTTTAATCCGCATTTTATTCGCTTTCTGATTGGTCTATACAGTAATATGTATTTCCCATTACTTTCAACAGAGATCTGTTGCCACTATGACAAAAAAGTAATACAAAGTGACAAAAAAAATGTATGTAAAAGTATAATGTGAAGTGACAAAAAAAATTAATAACTCGGAAACAAATTGAGATACAACTTTCAAACAATGTGCATTTAAAAGTACATTTTTTTCTCTATACGACGGTGTAAAAAGTAATATTGTGGGATGTTTAGAAGTTTAAGAATGAAATTTCATTTAAAATTGGTCGTCAGATTTCTTGGAAATCTATACGATGGAAAAGCCTTTTCCTGAACAGCCAATGAAATACTTGGCTAATACATAAGTTTCAGGTGGATAATACGTACGAGTCGCAGGCGATTTCCCTCGCTTGCAATTTTTACGTGTAATAACACTATTAAGGTTTAATTCATGGCGTACGTAATGTATGATCAACTCCGTGCGATTTTTTATGTCTTAAATTTTAGTCTTCGAAAAAATCTTTTTCCAAATGGTCGTTGTAATTTGATAAATTGCTTTTTATATATCTGTACTGTTTTCTTTCTTTATTTTTTTTTTCTATTAAGATACTTCCACTTTCGGAACCGGTTTCGAAAGTGAAAATATCCTCCAAAGACCTTGTCTCTTCATAAAAAAAAAAATCCTGCAAGCCAAATCGAAAAAGTAAAAAGAGACCTTTGTAGAGATCAACCTCAGTTTTCCAATGTAAAAGAAATCATTTAAAAACAGGGCCGGCGCAATCATCATGCAAACGGGGCGGCTGCCCAGAACATAGCGCCAGTTGGAAGGGCTCCGAGTGTCTCTATACAATTTGCAATACGGTTAACCTGTGTAAAATAACGATAACTATTGCTATAATCTAATTCTATTACTCTAATCTGCAGGGTCATCATTAAGATTTTTGTTGGGTGTGGGGGGAGGAGGACCTTAAATTGCCAAGTCAAACTTCAGTATGTGGCAACTAGTTTTATAATTGTGCCAAGTTACCACAATTAGAAAATGTAATATAGTTCCCATTTGTAAAAAGTTTAATAATATTCTCAATTAGATTCGTCACTTTTGCTAAGTCTATCAGAAATAGAAAGTGTTTTTTTTTTTTTTTAATTATTAAAGTTTTAAACAAATTTGCCAGCTAAGTTTGTAAATTTGACAAGTGTAATAGTATTCGCGAACGCTTTTGGGCAGAGCCCCCACCCCTAGCGAGGACCCTGCTCTAACTCAGTTTTCAAATGATTTTTCATGATTAAATGTTAGTATTAGCTTTATTTTCCACAAAGTTTATATAAGGGAAGTATCCTGAAAGTAACCGTAAATGCAAACAATGTGAGAAACGTGGAATATGATAACGTGAGAAGTGTAGTAAAACCTAATAACCTGTTTTTGATTTCAACAGCAGCAGAAGCTGCTGCATTTTTCTAGAATCGAATACTCGAGAAATGATAGTTAAAAATATTGTTTTACTTTAATATTAAATTTTATTATATGATAATGTTGGTGTCAGTTTTTGATTATTTTGGTAAAGTTTTACAGTGATATTTTTGTGTTTTCTCTTGTTTTTTATGTATCAGATTTCCATCACAAAAGATAAAATTTCAACATGCCTTCATCTGGATGAAAATTAGACTTTTGTTACAAAGAAAATCTTTCAATTTCATTTAGCATAATTTTCTAGAAACATATTAGAGAATTTATCACATAGTAAACAGCATCTAAAACCAAAAACTAAATAGCTTACAAGTTTATGGACATAAGTTTCCACAATATATTTTTTATTATCATTCCCATTTCTCCCTATTTATTAATTCACACGAATATACAGTATATCATCTCTATTCGAATTCCATTTTTAAGCGAATAATAGGGATTTTTTTTTTCATTATATTTTTAACTCTACTGAAAATTGTAATTACATAAAATGCTTTAAGTAACCCGAATCAAACGTCAATTTTAAATAATAAATTTTTATGTAAAATAATAAGAAATATCCGTTTAGTAGATAATTTAACTTATTTTAATTAAAAAATAAAGAAAATAAATTATTTTTGTTAAAATTAAAAATGAAAATGAGATCAGCTCTTTATGCAGTACATTTTCCTTGCTTAAAAACTGATTTTTAATCTATTAAATTATTTTTATTTTAATTTTTTGTTATTTATTACTTCCTTCTATCTTTACAAGAAAGTATTGGATTCCTGAAAATTTTAGACTTCCGGTTTTCGACGGATTTATACGTTTTAGAATGTCCTGAACACGATTTGATGGTTTTTAGAAAATGTCTGTCTGTCACTCTGTCACTCTGTGAGTCTGTATGTGACATAAATTTTGTGGGCGCTCTATCTCAAGAACTAATGCACGGAATTTCACAAAACTTCATATTCAGTTAGACCTTGATATAAACTGGACCTGATTAGTTTTTGGTGAAAATCGCCCAACAGGTAGCGCTGCTATGCGGCATTTTTCACGATTTCTGCAATGGCTATATCTCAAGAACTACTGCACATATTTTCATAAAACTTCAGATTGAGTTAGTCCAAGATATAGGTTGGTGCTGATTACTTTTTTGTGAAAATCACCCAACAGGTGGCGCTGCTATGCTGCATTATTCATTATTATCGTAATAGCTCTAACTCAAGATAAAATGCACGAATTTTCATCAAACTTCAGATTCAGTTAGTCCCTGATATAAATTAGTGCTGTTTAATTTTTGGTGTAAATCGCCCAATAGGTGGCGCTTCTGTGCTGCATTTTTGACGATTTCCACAAGAGCTGTATCTCAAGAACTAATGCTAGAATTTTCATCAAACTTCAGATTTAGTTAGTCCTTGACATGAACTGACGTTTTCTGCATTTTGGTGTAAATCGCTCAACAGGTGGCGCTGCTATGCTACATTTTTGCGATTTCCGCAATAGCTTTATCTCAAGAACTAATGCTTGGATTTTCAACAAACTTCTGATTCAAGCATACCTTGATATCAATTAGTGATGTTTATGTTTTGGTGTAAATTGCTCAACAAGTGGCACTGCTATGCTACATTTTTCAGAATTTCCGCTGTAGCTCTATCTCAAGAACTAATGCACGATTTTCATCAAACTTCAAATTCAGATATACTTTGATATGAATTGGTACTAAATCGATGTTATTTCTTGTACTATTTAAATGGTTTAATTGACATATTTATATAGAAGAAAGTTTTGTGATGGCCACAACATACTAGTTTATTTTGCTTAAAAATGCCTAGCAGCTTTTTTTACAAGGTAACCAACCTCAGAAGTTCCTGATTTCTGCGTGGACTAACTTACAACACATTTTTCGTAAAAAATACACTACGCCTTATTTAATAGCGCAAATCTGCGATTAAATAAGACAAAAAAAATCTTTTTTAAAAAGGGCGTGAAATTTGTCTAAGACTGTAGTTCCCAACCTGGGGTACGTGGTGGCCCAGCTGGGTGTACAAGAAATAAATATCGTTAATGGCGGAAATCACGAAAATGTTTTAACTAAAAACACAAAAAATTTGATAGTTTTACATAAAAAATTAGTCTCGTGTAAATTCAATATGTTACACTCAAAATGAGAGAAAATGTTCATTATACCTAATAAATCACTGATAATGCAATGCCAGTAGCTCCGCTCACTTCTGAGCATATTGCCTGAGTGCTTATATATCCCCCCCTCCCCCTTCCCGAAAACTTATCATTATGCAATATTCTTTTCTGTTTCCATTTTGATTATTTGTATATCATGATGCAAAGTTCTTATCAATAATCATCGTAAAATAGTTTAAAAAAATTTTCACGCTACATTAATTTTTCTTAAAGTTTGGTTAATATTATGAAAAGAAAAGCAAATTAATTTTAAAATTCAAGATAAAAAAATAAAATATTGTACATGACAATGTAATATGTATCGATTTATTATATGGTTGTGATAAGAAGATTACTAATGAAAAAAAGCATGTTTGCGTAATCTAGTTGAGAAATGGGGCTACTCAGAAATGAAAAGCCTAAGGAAGGGGTACGAGAAAGAAACAAGTGAGTAAGTGTGATCACAGATCGCACAGAGGGTTTCGTTTTATATTCCTTTCAAAACACTTTATCACTTTGCGAAATCTGTTAATTTCACATTTCGCAACAAGGGAGCGCACCCTATTCTACACACACCTCTATCCGAAGGAAACTACGTTTCACAACCTATCCGTAGATATATTAGTTGAGGGGATCGGGCCCATAGAACCCGAGGTTTTGTAGGCGCCCCTTGGCGGTAAAAAGTGGAACTGAAATATTTAAGTCTATGTGTATAATATGAAAGAGTGGTCAAAGGGGTGTCGGCAAAAGTTACAAAAGTAATCACCGGGTCCAATGGGGGGAGGTTAGAAAAATTTCTTAAAATGCATAATTTAGGCCCGGAGGGGTAAATAATATAAGACTTTTTGAAAATTTTATGATTTTTCCGTCAACCGTAAACAGCATTTCAACATGGCTCGACCAATCGTTACCTTTCCTCAAAAATCAAAAGGGGTAGTAGTTCTTAGTTACAAGATGAAGAAGTTACTTCACTGACGCAAAAATACCCGCTCGCTTAAGCAGGGGCGGATCCAGAGAATCGTTTGGGGGGGGGGGGGCGATCCCGAGTGACATATAATCAACGTAGTCATAATTTCTGTTTCTCAAATCATTCCTTGCAGTTAATTTTTAAATGAATATGAAATAATTAATGCTATTTGAAAATGTTACAGACTTTTGATTATCCGACGTCCGATTAACCGAAACACTCGGTTATCCAACACTCTTATTATATAATCCCGCCCTCTCAAAATATGGTTTATTGTTACTTATTAGGTCGTAAAATTAAAAACGTTATAACAGAATTTATTTATTAAATGACTTATTTTTTTTCTTTTTCTTTTTACTCTTGTACTATGGTAATTATTTATCTTATTTTTTGTTCTTTTAGTTATAGTGAACAACATTAATAACACAAGCCCGCGATGATTGTGTTTTTTAACATTTGGTAATTGATTTTGATGTATTTTTTTAGCACTGGATGCGAAAATGAGCTTCATTTTTAAACATCACGTCACGATTTTCGCAAATCATAAATTTCAAAGTTAAAAGTAAAACTAGAAAACAGGAATTCTGCTTTTCAGAATTTAGTGTCGCCCCGATGACAAAAAATATATTTATATAAATATAGATACAGTAGAGTCCCGATTATCCGAGTTAATCGAACTTATACCTTTGGAATGGATCATTTTCTTCTGATGGACTGATGGCTTCCATTATTATGAAACATCGTTATAAATGAAGTGTTAGGTGAAGATGAAAGAGCAGTCGTAAAAAGTTAGAACTCTGATTTTCTGGTCAGAATGGGGGGGGGGGGGGGGAATGGCTATAATTTTTTTTTGGAAAAAAAAATGGAAGCCATCAGTTTATGAGAAGAAAATAACTCGGTGAATGCGGAAACTCCGATAATCGGGGCTCTACTGTAGTTCAGTTTTTAGACTTATAACATGCGATTTTATTTTACATAAAGTGACGCCATCCACATCCGCTGAAGAATTCATCATTTGCGATCCAGTGTTAAACAACATCTACAGTAAAGTACGCTTAAGACGCCACTATCGCTGAATAATACACACACACACACACAAAAAAAGAGATTTCGTCATTCAAAAAACTCGACAAAAAATCGGCCATCTAAAGATTCACAAGCCTTCATTTGTTTGTATTATCATTATAGATATTTAAAATGAAATTTAGTTTCTAAAAGCTCCCTGTTTTATCAGAAATCTTTCATTTATATTTTTTGAAAATAGCACGTATTTTAACTTTTTTTTTCAGTTTTTATAGGAAAATGGCAACAAAAAGATATAATTGCTATTTTTCTTTCACTTTCTACAGAAATGGAGTTCTTCCGTTGCCAATATTAAGCAAATGGCTCTAAAAACTACAAAAAAAAAAAAAAAAAAAAAGAAAGAAAGAAAAAGAAAAAAAAAATTAATATTTCAAAAATAAATGGAGATGCAGTTTTCAAACAAATTGCATTATAAAGTACTTTTTATTTCGAATATGACGGTATAAACATTGAAAATGTGCGATGCTTAGAAGTTTAAAAAATTGCTATAGAGTACTTAATCGTACTGCTTTGTTTTACGGCTGGCTTCTGTAAGGTAACGTTATTTTTTGGAGATGTCACAAAATAAGCTGGGAGAAAGAAATAGCATACCGTACGGGGGCTAAAAGTAGCGAAAATCTCTCAAAGCAATTTGTAAGTACAGCAACAAAAGAAGGTAAATGTTTTAAATACATCTGCAACAAATTTCCCAGCTTTATCAACCGCCAAAATAAAAGAGGATACCGAGATGAACCCCATAGAGAAGATTAAAAGAAAAGCGCAAAGCAGAGCATGAGCGGTTCAAAGAAACTTCCACGCATGGAATAAAATTATAAGGATTTTAAATACTAAATATTTTACATGTTTAACTGTAAAAATCCATAGTATAAGCAAAAAAAAATGAATAAGTTATTATGAAAAAAAGTTACGTCTATTTTACAGCAGCAGATTTTCGCAATATTTCGACTATTTAAAAATTTGCGATTTATGAAAAATCCTGACGTGATGGTATGGTAAAAAATGAAGGTCATTTTTGGATTCAGCATTAAAAAATACATAAGAACCAATTACCGTAGCTGAAAAACATAACAATCACATCTATTTTTTAATATCAGATTTCTGGAAGAGAGTAATCTCTGAAAAAGGATCGCCTTCAGAAATTTGAAGGGCCCTTAACATCCTTGAAAATCAAAATGTGTCATCTAAGTGGTGTTTATACCTCTTCATAGGCGCGAATTCCCCCCCCCCCACCCCTTGGTTAAAAAAATATAAATCCATCGATTATCGTGAATTGCGGCAAATGGTTGCCGAAAAAAATCGATTTCATCAATCGTTCGCAGGTCAAAGGATCTCGCAAAAAAACACGAATTTCGTCAAAGTGTCGCAGAAAAAACGCGAATATCGTTAAAGGATCGCAGAGAAAACGCAGATTTCGTCAAAGGATCGCTAAAAAAACGAGAATTTTGTCAAAGAATCGCAGAAAGAAAACGCTAATTTCGCCAAAGGATTGCAGAAAAAACGCGAATTTCGCCAAACAATTGCGGAAAAAACGCTAATTTCGCCAAACAATTACGGAAAAAACACTAATTTTCGCGAAAGAATCGTACAAAAAACGCTAATTTCGCGAATTTCGTCAACAGATCTCAGAAAAATGCGAATTTTGTCAAAGAATCGCGAAAAAAATACGCGAATTTCGTCAAAGGGACGCGGAAAAGACGCACAATTAACACCAGGAGGAGCGCATCCACGGGGGGGTCAATCGGGGAGGTCGCCCCCCATGATGTAAATCCAACGCTTTTAACGGCAGTTTTCGTGGAACACACAGACAAGCAAACGAAAACCAAACACTTTTCGGGTATCAATGGTAAACCTCTCTGACGTTTCAGCAATTAGTGAACAAAATAGGATTATGTCCAGTCAAAAGGCATATGGCGACATAATTTTTGACACTATGGGTTGAGGTGGGGGACGATGCCACTTCGTGTACCTTTTGTTGAATCTCTACAACATAAATTGACAACGTTATGCGGATCCCTTTAAAGTGTTAAAACTTTTTCGGTCATTCAAAGAAGCTACAATTCTAATTTCTGTATAAATATATTTTTGAGGAGTGCTTTATTGTTTGAGAAAAGAATGGGATTCATACAATTTCCAAAGAAAGAAAGAAACAAGAAAAAGAAAGGTCCTTTGAAAAATTTAAGCATCTTAATGTTTTCTGAAGAGAGCCACTAATGTGTAAAAAATGTAGTTATTGCCACCCACATCGGTAAATTTTAAGGGTATTTGATGAATGAACAAAAGAGGATTATATCATAATCCCAGTCAGTTAAAATGCGTATGGTGTGTTGATTTCTTATAAACCAACTTGGTAAATTTGTTCTTCTCTTCTTTGCCCCGATCGACCCCCCCCCCCCCCCCTTCGTAGATGTGCACCTAGGGGAATCTCTTCCATGTGCTAATTGTGCGTTTTTTCCGCGGCCCTTTGACGAAATTCGCGTTTTTTCAGCGATTCTTTGGCGAAATTTGCGTATTTTTTTCGCGATTCTTTGAAGAAATTCGCCTTTTTTCAGAGATCTGTTGATGAAATTAGCGTTTTTTGCGCGATTCTTTCGCGAAATTAGCGTTTTTCCGCAATTCTTTGCCAAAATTGGCGTTTTTTTCTGCGATCCTTTGACGAAATTCGCGTTTTTTTCTGCGATCTTCTGACGAAATTTGCGTTTTTTTCGTGGTCCTTTGATGAAATGCGCGATTTTTTTGACGAAAATCGCATTTTTTCCGCGCTTCTTTGACAAAATTCGCGTTTTTTCGCGATCCTTTGACGAAATTTGCGTTTTTTCTCGATCATTTGACGAAATTGGCGTTTTTTGCGCGATCTTTTGACGAAATTCGCGTTTTTGGCGACCCTTTCACCTGCGAACAAGTCACGAAATTGTTTTTTTTTCGGAGACCATTTGTCGAAATTCGCGATAAGCGTTGGATTTGGGGGGGTGCGATCGCCCCCCCCCCCGGTGGATCCGCGCCTGCGCTTAAGTTAATCCTATGTTAGGAATTTTTCTTTTAAGTATCTCGTTTTTTTTTTGTTGTTGTTTTTTTTCATTGGATAGCTGAGGTCGATCGCAACAAGGCCGTTTTTTTCCTTTTTCGGTTTTGTTTTTAGTTTTATTATTATTATTGTTATTATTATTATTAAGATACTTCCACTTTCGGAACCGGTTTCGAAAGTGAAAGTGTCCTCCAAAGACCTTGTATCTTCATAAAAAAAAAAAAAACCCTGCAAACCAAATCGAAAAAGTAAAAAGAGACCTTTGCAGAGATCGACCTCAGTTTTCCAATGTAAAAGAAATCATTTAAAAACAGGGCCGGCGCAATCATCAAGCAAACGGGGCGGCTGCCAAGAACATAGCGCCAGTTGGAAGGGCTCCCAGTGTCAGGGCCGAAACTAGCCTTTTTTGCACCCGGGGCAAGCATGGATTTTGGTGCCCCTCCCCCTCCTCTTCCGCAATGTATTTTACAAAGAGAATTTTACTAATTTTCTAATGGTGTTAGGTGAAGATGAAAGAGCAGCTGTAAAAAGTTAGAACTCTCATTTTTTGCAAAAAAAATTATGGCCATTTTCTTTCTTCCCATTCTGACCAAAAAATGAGAGTTCTAACTTTTTACAGCTGCTCTTTCATCTTCACCTAACACTTCATTTATAATGGCTGTTTCATAATAATGGAAGCCATCAGTCCATCAGAAGAAAATGATCCTTTCAAAAGGTATAATCTTCATTTGGCGCCCCTTTGTTCTGGCGCCCGGGGCACATACCACCTCTGCTCCCCCCCCCCCCCTAATGTTTCGGCCATGCCAAGTGTCTCTATACAATTTGCAATAAAGTTAACCTGTGTAAACTAATGATAACTATTGCTATAATCTAACTCTATTGCTCTAATCTAACTACCTGCAGGGTCGCATCGCTAACTAAGATTTTTGTTGGGTGTGGGAGAGGACCTTAAATTGCCAAGTCAAACTTCAGTATTTGGCAACTAGTTTTATAATTGTGCCAAGTTACCACAATTAGAAAATGTAATGTAGTTCCCATTTGTAAAAAGTTTAATAATATTCTCAATTAGATTCGTAACTTTTGCTAAGTCTATCAGAAACAGAAAATGTTTTTTTTTTTTTAATTATTAAAGTTTTAAACAAATTTGCCAGCTAAATTTGTAAATTTGCCAAGGCATTCGCAAACATTTTTGTGCGGAGCCCCCACCCCTAGCGAGGACCCTGCTCTAACTCCGGTTTCAAATGATATTTTCATGATGAAATGTTAGTATTAGCTTTATTTTCCACAAACAAAGTTTATATAAGGGAAGTATCCTGAAAGTAACCGTAAATGCAAACAATGGAAAAAACTGTTGCATTCAGAAACATTGAGCCGGCCATGTTTAAAAATGTTCAAATACAAAGGGGATATTTTTAAAAATGCCTGCCATAAGATTAAAATTTATTAGAGGTTGTTTTCTGTTTTGATTAGACGTGACACGTCTGAAAAGTAAAACCTAATAATCTGTTTTTGATATAAAGAGCAGCAGAAGCTGCTGCATTTTACAGGAATCGAATTCTCGAGAAATGGTAGTAGGAAATAATGCTTTAATTACATATCACATTTTATTATATGATAATGTTGGTGTGAGATTTTGATTTTGTTGATAGACTTTTATAGCGATATTTTTGTGTTTTCTCTTGTTTTTTGTCATATATATATATTTTTTTATGTAACAGATTTCCATCACAAAAGATAACATTTCAACATGCCTTCATCTGGGAGAAAATTAGACTTTTATTACGAAGAAAATCTTTCAATTTCATTTAGCATAATTTTCTAGAAACATATTAGAGAATTTATCACATAGTAAACAGCATCTAAAACCAAAAACTAAATAGTAGCTTACAAGTTTATAGACATAAGCTTCCACAATATATTTTTTATTATCATTCCTATTTCCCCCTGTTTATTAATTCACACGAATATACAGTATATCATCTCTATTCGAATTCCATTTTTAAACGAATAATAGGGATTTTTTTTTTCCTTATATTTCTAACTCTACTGAAAATTGTAATTACATAAAATGCTTTAAGTAACCCGAATCAAACGTTAATTTTAAATAATAAATTCTTATATAAAATAATAAGAAATATACGTTTAGTAGATAATTTAACTTATTTTAATTAAAAAATATAGAAAATAAATTATTTTTGTTAAAATTTAAAAATGAAAATGAGATCAGCTCTTTATGCAGTACATTTTCCTTGCTTAAAAACTGATTTTTAATCTATTAAATTATTTTAATTTTTTTTAATTATTTGTTTTATTTAATTTTAATTTTTTGTTATTTATTTACTTTACTTAAAAATACCTAGCAGCTTTTTTTTACAAAGTAACCAACCTCAGAAGTTCCTGATTTCTGCGTGAACTAGGAAATCCAAAATTTCACATTTTTCTTCCAAGTAATTTTGAAACTTTGCTTAAAAAACGGCAAAATGATGGTTTAAGGGGCCGTCTATGATAGAAGTGAATAGATATTTTGAAATTTCTTCTGCTGTCCTGTAATCTAGCAATATTCACTGGCTACTTGAGTGGTGCTTAAGATGCCTTGATCAAGAAGGGAGTCTCCCAGTCAACAATCGAGTATGGAACTTCAATTTGAATACAGCCCTTAAAATACGCTCGTTTTAAAATAATTAATTTCTCGGAAACTTATGGTACGAATTGCATAAAAAATTGTTTTTAGGCTAATTGAAGGGTGTAGAGTTCATTTATGCTGTCAGAACTGTGAACTGCAATTGAAAAAACAAAGTTATGGTTTGTTTGAATATGTATATGGCCCCCTAAGCAAATTGTACATACATCATTTAAAAGTAGATTTTATTTCCAATCGTTCGCTACCAATAACTTTCTTCTATGATAATTTGTTGAGTAGTTAGTAGGGGTGTTTACTTTTTTTTTTTTTCCACGACTGTACATACCGATGTAATGTGTATCGATTTATTATATGGTTGTGATAAGAAGATTACTAATGAAAAAAAGCATGTTTGCGGAATCTAGTTGAGAAATGGAGCTACTCCGAAATGAAAATCCTAAGGAAGGAGTACGATAAAGAAAAAAGATTGGGGAGCGCTGGTCTAGGAGGTAATCAGGCCAAAGGTCTCGGGACTTCCGCGTTTGCTGTTCTTCTAATCCAGCGTTTTCGGAATATACGCTTTCAGTGTGACGTCAGTCATGAGGTTTTGCATGGAAATTGAATATAAAAACAAACTAGTGATGGGTGATTTCGATTTTTTTAATCGATTTAATCGATACTATGGCCAACTCGATTTAATCGATTCTATAAATTTTTTAATCGATGTCTCTAAAGGTAATGTCATTTTCATTTTCCTTAAAAAGTTGTAGGTAAAATAGTCGGATGTGCCAATACCAAAACTTTCTTCTATCTCAAACATGTTAAAACTTCAAAATTCACTATCACAGTGTCAAATTTATGTAGTAAAACCTATGGCATCATGATTCAAAAAGTATAGGTTCGTTGAAATATGTGCATTTTAAAAGAATGCATTTTCGAAACAAATAATTGAATTTCGACCCACGCCCTCTTAGATGACTGCAACAGAAATTCCCAATTCAAAGAGCATAAAAGCGAAACCTGTTGGGCAGTATACATCCAAGCCTAATAAGGATATATTTATGTGATAGTGTAACAGTATATGAAGTTTGAATTAATTCCATTGTGGTGATCTTTTAAAGGCTATCGCCTAACGGGTGATAAACGCGCCAGTCTGTTAGTGGCATGGCAACCCTCCAGTGTACAGGTGGAATTGAAATAAGTTTGTTGTTCGAATGTGCAGAATGAAAAAAAGAGTAGTGAATTGTTGATGCAAGAAATAAAACTTAATATTTAATTTAAGATATGAGTCAGATAATAGATATATCGAAATAGTTACTGAGCAATCACCTCAATGGTGACCCGGTGCTTGAACGCATATTTATTTTGTGACTTTATATAGAGAATGTGCTACAGTTTTCGTGCCTTCGAATGACGAAACCAAAGTGATTTTGTTCTATGTGTTTATGTTCTACAAATGAAAAATAAATCGTGGAATAATCAGCTAAATGCTGAAATGCTGCATCTGTGCATATATCTGCATATTGTGGAGAATTATGCAACTTCATATTAGGATTAACGATGTCCAGATAAGTTAAAAAATTTTCTAATTCTTTTTAATTTTGTTCTCGATTTTCATTTTAAGCTTTTTTCTTTGTCCTATCCCCTTAAATTTTATGCGAACATGCTTTATTTTTATTTTTATGAATTGTGAATTATATTTCTTATATTTGATTCAATTTTGTAATTTTTATTTGTATGGGAGGCATAAACATAGAATGTCGGAAGTAAACGCCGTACAAATTCCTGTATATAACAGATCTGACCCTGCTTTATGGTTTATAATGTGCGAAAGCACATTTGCTCTCGCCACCCCAAAACCAATTACTGAATCGATTACTAAATATAATTATTTAGTATCCCATCTCCCGCCCGACATTGCATCATTAGTTCGCGATGTTCTTATAAAACCTGATGCTACTGATCGTTACACTAAATTGAAAACTGAATTAATTAATCGTTCGGGTGAATCTTCTCAGCAGGAAATTCGTAAACTTTTATCTGGAGAGGAATTAGGAGGCCGCAAACCCTCAGAATTATTGCGCGATATGAAATGTCGTGCCAAATCTCTTAGCATTCCCGAAAATTTAATGATGGAATTATTTCTTCAACGTTTACCATCTTCGGCACAGTCAATTTTAGCCGCTGTTTCAAATCTTTCTTTAGATAAAGCAGCTGAAATTTCTAATAAAATACTTGAAGTTACCCCATCACCTGTTGAAAATTTAGCAGTTTCCAAAATAAATGACCAGTCACCGAAAGTAAATTGTTTCGCGAAATTGAAAAATTAAATAAAAGAATTGATCAGCTTTCAACCTCTCGAGGTCGATCCCCATTCCGCGGATATAAAAATCCCCGTAGCAGAAGTAATTCTACTAAGTACGACTCTTCTGTGTGTTGGTTTCATCGTCTTTTGGAAATAAGTGTAAGGAAGAAAAATGTGTTAAACCTTGTCCATGGACGGGAAATGCAGACAGCAAAGAATAGAGGCGACTCATTCTTTACCCCAAGAATCACGTCGCCTATTTATTAGAGATCAGAAAACAAATGTTTCCTTCTTGGTCGACAGTGGGTCAGAAGTGTCATTATTATGTGCTAATAATTTTCAAAAGAGAAATCCCTCCCAACAAAAGCTCTTTGCAGCAAATTCACCAACAATTAATGTTTATGGACAAAAAACACTCTCATTGGACTTTAAATTAAGGAGACAATTTACATGGACTTTTCTAATTGCCAATGTCAGCACACCCATTCTTGGAGCTGATTTTCTCCATTATTTTGAATTGGTGCCTGATCTTCGTAATAAATGTTTTCGGGACATGAAAACTAAATTTCAAACTATTGGCCATATAAAACGTACAAATTTCGATTCAGTAAAACCTGTTTTTAGTGATACCATTTATCATAAACTCCTACAGCAATTTCCTTCCATCACGAAATTGCCAGAATAGATAATAGCCAGATCCCAATCAACCCGTTAAACATAATACGGTACATCATATAATAACAAAAGGTCCTCCTGTCGTCGCAAAACCGCGAAGGTTAGATCCTGATCGCTTACAAATTGCAAAACAAGAATTTCAAAACATGATGCAATTAGGACATCTGAGACCTTCTAGTAGTAACTATGCATCTCCTCTCCATATGGTACTCAAAAAAGGTATGTTGGAGTGGCGACCTGTTGGTGACTACAGGGCTCTTAATTCTCAAACAATTAAAGATAAATACCTAAACCCTTGTATAGCAGATTTTACTAGTTCATTACATGGTTCAAAAAATTTCAGTCAGGTTGACCTTATAAAGGCATACCATCAAATCCCGGTCAACCCAGACGATATTCATAAAACTGCTATATGTACACCCTTTGGATTATATGAAAGTACACGAATGCAGTTTGGATTGTGCAACGCATCTGCGACTTTTCAACGTTTTATAGATGAAATCACCCGTAATTTGTCAGGTATTTATGCCTTTGTTGACAATATTCTTATTGCATCTAAAAACCCTGATGAACATTTGGAACATTTAAAACTTTTATTTACAAAATTACAAGAATATGGACTTTGTATTGATGTTTCAAAATGCGTATTTGGAAAATCTACAATTGATTTTTTAGGATTTAATCTTTCCGAAAAGGGAATTTCACCTCTTCCTGATAAAGTCGAGTGCATAATAAAATTTCCTCAACCAACCACTTTAACCCAATTACGTCGATTTTTAGGAATGTTCAATTTTTATAGATGTTTCATTCCGAACGCTGCCAATATACTTTCCCCCTTAGTACAATTATTAGAAGGGCACAAAAATAAGAAAAAACATCCTTCCCGTGTTCACAAACCAACTGAACACCTTGAATGGAGTGATCAAGCTGCTGCAGCCTTCGATGCTGCTAAAAATGCAATTGCTAACGCTACTCTTTTAAAACATCCAATTCCTAGCGCTCAACTTAGCCTATGGGTAGACGTGTCCGATGTTGCAGTTGGGGGCACTTTGATGCAGTTTTCTGAGAATAATTGGGAACCAATAGCTTTTTTTTCAATGAAGCTTAATTCAAGCCAACGTAAATGGTCAACGTATGAGAGGGGATTATTCACTATTTACTCTGCCATAAAAAAATTGAGGTATATGTTAGAAGGACGACATTTTCAAATATACACGGATCAAAAGCCACTAATTTATGTCTTTCGACAAAATCCAAATAAATGCTCCCAGCGGCAATTACGTCATCTAGATTTAATTTCATAGTATTCGACTGATATTCGGCATGTGAAAGGCTCTCAAAATATTGTTGCTGATGCACTTTCGCGCATTGAAATCGATTCAATTACAGAATCGTCAGCATTAAATTTTCATGAATTTGCAGATGCACAGAAAAATGATCCTGAAATTCAGAAACTTTCTGAAAATAATACCTCGTCTTTTAAATTTGAACTAACACCTTGCCAAATGTTTGACTGTAATTTGCTATGTGACATCTCAACTGGAACTCCTCGTCCAATTGTTCCTAACTCCTATCGAAAGCTTATTTTTGATCATCTTCACAAACTTTCCCATCCTGGTATAGCAGCTACTACTAAGCTCATATGCGTCCGATATGTATGGCCAGACATGAAGCTTCAAATTAAAACGTGTGTTCGATGTTGTGAACCATGCCAGCGCTCTAAAATACAGAGGCACACTAAGGCACCTTTGGGTACATTTGCTCTTCCGGATGCACGCTTCGATCAAATACATATAGACCTCGTAGGCCCTTTAGCTCCATCTGATGGCTATACTCATCTTTTAACGATAATTGATCGTTTTTCTAGATGGCCAGAGGCCATTCCTATCAAAGATACGCTAGCAACGACTGTATGCAGTGCGATATTCAATACATGGATCTCCCGCTTCGGTTGTCCTTCAGTCATCACATCAGACCAAGGTCCCCAAATGCGATCGGCTATATATGCCGAATTTACTCGCATGTTAGGCACGAATAAAATACGCACAACGGCATACCATCCAATTTCCAATGGAATTATCGAACGTTTTCACAGGCATCTTAAATCATCTCTGAAAGCTCACGAGAATAATAGATGGTCCGAGATACTTCCTGTATCCCGTAAACTCCCTCCTAGGTATCAGAACAGCCGTTAAAGAAGACATGTATGCTTCTTGTGCTGAACTAGTATATGGCACAACTTTACGACTTCCTAGTGACATGTTATCTACGTCAGTTATCCCACCTTGTACTGATGATTTCATTACGAATCTTCACAACAATATGTGACTCTTAAATCCAGTAGCAACATCTACTCATTGCACTGACAAGTATTATGTTAACCCATCTTTACAAACTTGCTCGCACACCTTTTTACGAGTTGACAGAGTGCAGCCGCCATTATTATACTGGTCCATATTCTGTTATTTCTCGCAATAATAAAAACATGACTATAATGATTGAGGGAAAAAAATTACGAGTATCAATCGACTGTGTTAAGCCTGCTTATCTGTTATCAGAATCATATAATAAAATTCCTGACTCTGTTCAACCTCCAATTTCTACTAAAAAAGATGACAGCAATTCACCTAACTATGTCACGCGTAGTGGTCGTCATATACATTTTCGCAAAAGACTTGTAACTGTTGTTTAATTTTGTTTATATAATTGTATTTCTATATTACTGTATTTGTGTATATATATTTTTCTTTTTTTCTCTGCATGTTACTAATGTTACTGTCGTTCACCTTGTTCACTGGGGAGATACTCTGTGGTGATCTCTTAAATGTTATCGCCCAAAGGGCGATAAACGCGCCAGTCTGTTAGTGGCACGGCAACCCTCCAGTGTACAGGTGGAATTGAAATAAGTTTGTTATTCGAATGTGCAGAATGAAAAAAAGAGTAGTGAATTGTTGATGCAAGAAATAAAACTTAATATTTAATTTAAGATATGAGTCAGATAATAGATATATTGAAATAGTTACTGAGCAATCACCTCACCATGCATTAGTTTTTAGATACAGCTATATCGAATATCGTGTAAAATGCAGTATAGCATTTTACACGATACCTGTTATATGATTTACACGAAAACCTAATCAGGAACAACTTATGTCAATGTCTAACAGAATATTAGGTTTGATGAATTTCCGTTCATTAGTTCTTCAGATATTCTCAATAACATTGTGTAAACCCTGAAAAAAGTGTTGAATTCAGTGCTGAAAAAAAGTGTTGAACATTCCCCCGGGACATTGAAATGTCCTCCAGGAAGATTTGAGAGTTTTTGCTTAATAGACAAAAGTCTCTCCCCCTCCCCCACGGAACTCTAGAATGTCTCTCTCCAGAACCACAGAAATCCCTCCCGGAGAAAAATGTCTGAATTAAATTTGCTGGAAACACCAGCACCTATTATATGATTTGCATGAAACCCTAATCAGGAACAATATATGACAGTGTCTAATGAAATATTAAATTTGATGAAATTTCGTTCATTAGTTCTTGAGATATGATCTCTAAAATCGTGTAAATCCTGACAAACGTGTTAAATTCAGGGGGTGGCCCGGGGGAGTAACCCCCCCCCAAACAATGAAATGTCGCCTCAAAAGGTTTGAGATTTTATGCTTAATGTACAAAAGTTCACCCCCCCCTTCCCCTCCTCTGAAGTCCTTGCTGGAGCCGCAGAAATCCCTCCCGGAGAAAAATGCTGAATTCAATTCAGCATAGCAACGCCTCCTGTTGGGTGATTTACACCGAAACCTGATAAGCAACAATTTATGCCAACGTCTAACTGAATGGGAAGTTTCATGAAAATCCGTGCATTAGTTCTTGAGATAGAGCTGTTGCGAAAATCGGGGAAAATGCAGCATAGCAGCGCCACCTACCAGTAAATTTACATCAAAACCTAATCATCAACAACTTACGTCAATGTCTAACCGAATCTGAAATTTGGTAAAAATTCGTGCATTAGTTTTTGAGATAGCGATCATGCAGAAATCACGAAAAATTCAACATAGCAGCGCCACCTGCTGGGCGATTTTCGCCAAAAAGCTATCAGCTCCAATTTACATGAAGGTCTAACTGAATCTAAAGTTTCAACAGATTCCATGCATTAGTTCTTTAAATAGACCGCCCACAATCTTTTTGTCAGAGACAAACAAATAGACAGACTAACAGACAGATAATTTATAAAAATAGTCAAATCGTATTCCAGACAAGACCTTCTAAAACTATAAATCCTTCGAAAACCGGTAGTCGAAATCTTTCACGAATTCAACACTTTTCTTTTTCTGAATACAAAGGAAAGCAAGAAAAAATGAACGAATCGATTCCACCGGTAACGTAAGATCAAAAGTAGCGAATCGATTCAGTACACAGATTCGATGTCGATGTTTAGATCGAATTGAATCGTTTTCAAGACGATTCTTTAGATGCGGGGTAGAATCGTTTTACGAACGATTCTTTAGATGCGGAGTAGAATCGTTTTGCGGACGATTCTTTAGATTCGAGCAGAATCGTTATCCTTTAATTTACTTCAATTCAAATCGAATCGCGGTCGATCCACGATTCGGGATCGGGTTGAATCGTTATATTTATTCTTCCAATTTTACTGTTTTAGCGGCAGAATTGACGTAAAATTTCGTATAAGGAAGGATTTTTTATTTCTTTCTTGGTTACATCATGTTGAATGCAGGTAATTTTCTACGGGAGGGATTTCTGCAACTCCGGGGAAGAGCGTATTTTAGAGATCTGTAAGGGGAGGGGGGAATTGCACATTTGTCATTAAAAAGCATAAAATCTTAAAACTTCCGAGAGGGTTCAATGTTTCGGGGGGGGGGAGGGGAATGTCCCCTGAATTCAACACTAGGTTAAATCGTTATACTTTTGTTTAGAAGCACAGTTATTCGGGTTAATAGTTTTACTAGTCGGGTTTATGTTGTATTTTTCGAGTTCGTCCCTTCTAATCCCCCCCCCCACTTCCTCGGCAATCTTAATTTACAGGTCCGTTCAAAATATGCATGCAATTTTTTAAATGCCAAATTCTCGTTCTATTTTATTATAAATCCACATTTTGAAAACTTGACTAAAGATACATTTGAGGTCGCCCTCTCCGACCGTTTGGGACTTACCTGTCCCCCGGAGGCATAGTTATTGTTTCTTCCAAACCATCTCGTGTAACATATCGTTGGAAAGCTTTTAATGTCCTCTTTTATTTTCTGTCCTCCTCCCCCCCCTCTAGTTACACGCTCTTGGCACTTTTTAGCTCACAGGCTATCAAAGCCTGAGAGCTAATGTGCCCGCCGTTTCTGTATGTATGTATGCATGTACGTACGTACGTATGTATGTAACGCGATAACTCTTGATAAAAATATCCGATTTGCTTCAAAATTGTTTTCTAGGTTCATTCTGATAAGGTGCGTCCCTGATTAGTTTTAAGGGGTTCATTGGTTAATTATAAAGGGGGGGGGGGCTAATACCCCCTTAACTTAGATAAATGGGTTTTTTATGCAGAATTATCAGATTTTGGTATACCGGTTAATTTTGATAACGAGCTTCTCTGATTAGATTAGAAGGTTCATTGTTATAGTCTAAAGAGAGGGAAACGGGGGGCTAATACCCCCTAATTTAGAGAGATGGGTTTTTCTATCCGATTTGCTTGAAATTTGGTAAACCGTTTTATTCTGATAAGGCACTTCCCTAATTAGATTTGGAAGTTCATTGGTTAAATATAAAGGGGGAGGACGGGGGTAATACTCCTCTTAAATTTAGATAAATGGGTTTTCCTATCCCATTTGCTTCAAATTTGGTATACCGGTTTATTTCGATAAGGCGCTTCCCTGATGATATTTGGTAGGTCATTGGTTAAGTATAAAGAGGTGTAACGAAGGGGGGGGGGGATCCCCCTTAATTTATTTTTCGAGGGGTATTATTCTTTGAAATAAGAGTATATAATATACAATTAGTGTGAATAGCCTGCGAGCTCAATGCCATCAGTTTAACTGACGCTTTTGTTTTTAGCTCACAGGCTATCAAAGCCTGAGAGCTAATGTGCCCGCAGGTTCTGTATGTACGTATGTACGTAACGCGATAACTCTTGATAGAAACATCCGATTTGCTTTAATTTTTTTTTCTAGGTTCACTCTGATAAGGCGCTTCCCTGATTAGTTTTGGGGATTCTTTGGTTAAGGATAAAGGGGAAAAGGCGGGCTATTCCCTCCTTAATTAAGATAAATGGGTTTTTCATGCAGAATTATTCGATTTGCTCCAAATTTGGTATACCGGTTTATTATATTATAGAGCTGTCTTGATTAGATTTGGAAGTTCCTTAGTTAAGTATAAGGGATGGAAAGGGCGGGGTAGACCTCCACCCTTAATTTAGATATAATGGGTTTTTCATGCAGAATTATTCGATTTGCTCCAAATTTGGTATACCGGTTTATTATGTTAAGGAGCTGACATAATTAGATTTGGAGGTATAAAAAGGGGAAAGGACGGCAGGTTCCCTGCCCTTAATTTAGATAAATGGATTTTTATGCAGAATTATCGAATTTACTTTATTTTTTTTTCTAGGTTCATTCTGATAAGGTGCTTTCCTGATTAGATTTGAAGGTTCATTGGTTAGGCATAAAGGAAGAAATGGCGGAGCTAATACCCCCTTAATTTAGCGAAATGGTTTTTTCATGCTGAATTACCTGATTTGCTTAAAATTTGGTATACCAGTTTATTATGTTAAGGAGCTTCCCTGATCAAATTTGGAAGTTCATTAGTTAAGGATAAAGGAGGGCAAACACCCCTTAATTTATATAAATGGGTTTTTCATGCAGAGTTATTCGATTTGCTCCAAATTTGGTATACCGGATTTTTATGTTAAGGAGGTGCCTTGATTAAATTTGGAGGTTTATTGGTTAAGTGTACAGGGGGGGCGGGGGCTAATACCCCACTCTTAATTTAGATAAATGGGTTTTCCATGCAGAATTATTCGATTTGCTTCAAATTTGATATACCGGTTTATTTCGATATGGCGCTTCCTTCATTAGATTTGGAGGCTCATTGGTTAAGTATAAAAAAGGGAAAGGGGGCAAGACCCCTCCCCTTAACTTAGATAAATGGATCTTCATGCAGAATTATCCAATTTACTTTAATTTTTTTTTCTATGTTCATTCTGATAAGGAACTTTCCTGATTAGGTTTGGAAGTACATTAGTTAAGTATAAAGGGGTGTTAGACCCCCCCCCCTTAATTTAGCAAAATGTTTTTTTCATGCATAATTATCTGATTTGCTTCAAATTTGGTATACCAGTTTATTATGTTAAGGAGCTTCCCTGATTACATTTGGAGGTTCATTGGTTAAGTATAAAGGGGGGAAACGGGGGCTAATCCCCCTTCATTTATTTTTTGAGGAGGATTATTCTTTGAAATAAGAGTGTAATATTCAATTATTGTGAATAGTCTGTGAGCTCAATGCCATCAGTTTAACTGGGCACTTTTATTTTTATTTTTTTCTCTCTAGAGTGGCGCAACCAGGATCTTCACCATGACCTTCACCTGGGAAGGATTTTGAATCTTTACTGCTCATAAACTTTAAAAAAAATCATTGCTTTATATGATTATAAATTAGATTTTAGTAAATTCGTGGCATCTAAAAACCAACGCAATAAAAAGCATAAGCAACCATTGTAAATTTAACATTCAGATGACCGAATTCTTTTGTTTTAAGTCGATTTTATACCAGCCTTCAGACTCGGGATTATTCTTTTTTAAACTGTAAAATTTTATTTATTCTGGTATGGAAAAAGTAAAAGAATATTTCTTTAAATATAGGAAGTGATCACATACTTATTAGTAGCAAATTTATCAAAATATATCAAATTTATATCAAATAAAACTTATCAAAATATGTTGTGTTGTTAATGCTTTTTAAGCTGCGTTAATATCTAAAATCTGTTTATATTTCTGAAATAAATTTAGTATATTATCTTTTTATCTCTGCTAAAAAGCTTTTTATTTAAGTAAAAGCAATTTAATTACTACTTTCATAATCATTAATCTTTCAGATTCTCGTGGTTTCAATAAATAACTGAGGCATATCTACCTGTTATGACTCTATCGTGTTTCTTTTTCTTTGTTTTTTCATAAATGAAATGATCACAGAAGTCCTGTTTTTCTGTTTTAGTATAAGAACGAGAAAGCTATTTAAAAAAAAAAGAATAAAAAGAAAGAAAATCATGATATTTGCAGATTCATGTTCCACGTCCGACACTGTCAGCGAATGAGTCAATAACTGTTTAGAGTTTTTAGATTACTTCTGGAAAAGAAATCCATATAATCAAAGGATATACTTTTATTTATTTGTTAACCAGAGAAAAGTATGTTACTTCACTGTAAATGATTCTAGGATGAAAACTTTTTTTGTTGTTGTTGTTAACAGCTGAAAATTTGGTAAACATTAAAGAGAAAGATATTTATAAACTGTAAATGAGATAAGGAAATATATATTTTAAAAAGGGAAAGAAATTTTAGTTTAATATATTATTAAATAGAGAATTTTGCTTATTCATTGGGGGATAATTAGTATGTGGCATGTGATGATTGGTTAATTGCATCATCACAGCTATTTTGAAAGAAGATTTGCAATAATTGCAATTCCCGCACGCTTATAGGAGGCCCTAAACAGACTGAAAAACCATTTAACTTTTTAAATAAATTTAGAGCCTTCAAAATGTCGCTCATCTGCACATTTTTAAGAAGAATGACGTTTATAGGAAGTAAGTCCCCATTTGTTTGGTTGAAGGAAATAAGAGTAGAAAGTACATCTTTTCCGGATGAAAAAAAAATCCTTTCTTCCTTTTTTTTTTTTTTTTATTTGACTGAGATCTTTCTTAAAAAATAAATTTAAATGTAATATGAATTATTATTAAAATTACATCTTAAAAATAATAACCTTAAAAGTTAAAAAGCCTTATTATTCGACTCAAAGTTAGTTTACTTCTGGGCCCCTGACATTGTTTAGGGCCCCCATAAATGGGGGTGAGGGGTGAGAGGTAGTCGTTACGACCCTGCTGATTCGCTACGTTTTGGAATTACTATTTTTGAGCTTATCTGTGGACATCGAAATATCGATTCAAGTATCGATTCTAGAATTTGGGAATCGATTCTTATTGTGATCGATTCTGTTTTATACGATGTCGATTTTAATTGATTCTCAAATTTTCCAGAATCACCCATCACTAAAACAAACGGTTGCTATATTTCACTTCTTATTAAATATAAATCGTAGAAAATGTTACCACTGTATATAAAGTATTAAAACATATATCTGTGAGCTGTAAGATATAGCTATAACATATAATAAAAATAGAAATTACAGCATAGCAACGGTTTGTTTAGTGTCAGTATCTAAGCAAAACGTCATATCTGACGTCACGACTGAAAGCGTCTATTCAACATTACGACACCGTACATCGAAAAAGTATTAGGCACTATGTTTCCACGAAAACAGCCTGTATCATATACCGATTTTTGTCCCAAGAAACGATTTATGGCTTACTTTCAGATATTTCTATTTTCATGATAATACTGTGCATTTTTTAATTTGCAACAATTAACATTCTTTCACACGTCCCTGCACAAAAATTTATATCTATTCAGAGCACTCATGTCATGTCATCGTCTGAATTTAACATTGTTCTCAAGGACCCTAAAAGTGGAAACGTTTTTGTGCGAAAATGTTGTCATTTTAAAAGGACGAATGAATTTCAAATCATAACAAGTAAAAAATAAATAAATAAAATCAAAAAACTTGACTGCGTAAAAAGCGAACTAATTAATTACACAGGCCTACGAAATTGAAGTTTTTGAAACATACAAGAGACGTTTTCACTGATTTTTATATTATTTGGTGTGCTGATTTCGAAAATGACCTCCATTTTTTTCCATCACGTCAAGATTTTTTGTAAAATCGATATCGATATTTTTGTTAAAACCTATCTGAAAAGGAATTCTCGCGAACAATTTTGCATGTACTATCTGGCAACTGTGGTTTTTGTTCATTTAAATGTATCTAAAATAATCGATTTTTGGGGAAGCAAATAGATTTTTCAAATTGATTATTTTTTTAGAGTTAAATGGATGAAAACCATTGTTGCTAGATCGAGCAAACCTCCTCTGGTCGAGAGAAAAACAAAAAGTTCCGTTTAGTTTAAATTTTTTACATCAAATTATGGTACAGTTTCTAGAACAAAATCATCAACAAACAATTTTAATTTGTTTTTATTAAGTTAACGTACATAAAATAAGTGACTGACCAAGAGGAACAAATATTATATATGTGTACATGAGAGTTTTAAACAAATTTTAAACTTAGCAAAAAACAGGAAAAAAAAATTTATATTTAAGTACACACTCTTTATCCTTTTGTCCTTTGAAACTTCTTTTTGAAGTTCTTATTTTATGTTCACACTAGTCGACAACCATGTTCTGGTCCCATCTTCCTCGATATTTGCGCTCCATAGCTTTGATGTCTTGATGTAACCCTTCACCCTGTTCTTCGCTGACTGATCGTAAATTTTAGGGGGAAAGTCCAAATGTGAGTGAAGAAAATGTATTTTGACACTCATGGAGCAGCCCAACGCTTATAGTCAGGATCCTTGTAATTACACAGAAATTTTCTGACGACATATTTGAAGGCAGCCCAAGCTTCTTTTTCTTTTGTTGTCATGCTATTCTCAAATTCTTTATCCTTCATAAGCTTGCGGATACTTGACCAACAAAGATTCCTTCTTTAAACTAGGCTTCGGATAAACCTGGAAACTTTTTGCACAGATATTTGAAACAATACAATTTTTGGTTCAACTAAGCTGTTCCGAATCACATTCTTGGTCCCTTGGATTTTTTCCCAAACATTTCCGTTATACATTCCGTTCCGTTAAGCATTTGCGTTATTACAATGCATTAATTTGGTTTGAGCAACGAACTCGACTGTGAAAATTTCACTGTTTTTTCTACGTTGGGTAGAAATTGAAAGGAAGTGAATTTGCTAAAAATGTATTCAATTTTTATCCCTTTTTAACACTTTCCAACAAAGTTGAAAAGTGTTTATGCACTCAGTTTGTCTGGCCGTCTGTCCACGCTCTAACTCCCGTAAATATACTCGGATTTTCCTGCAATTGATAAAAGTTATTTAGGGTCACCAAAGCAAGCTTGGTATTGTATATGAAGTGTGTAGGATTAATCGTTCATTTACAGGGGCACTCAAAAGTTTTCCATTACATTATGGTATACGGGAAAAAAAATCGTTTGCAGAATATTTTAATGACATTATGCTATTTAAAATGTATTGAAACTGATATAAATCACTGAATTTCACTATGATCACGTTTAAACAAAGCATTCATAGCATTTTTTATTCATTTACAGGGACACAAAAAAAATCGTTACAGTACAGTACTGTCTTTGAGTAATAATTGCTGGAGTGTACGGTTTAAAATTCGGTATGCGCTTTTAAATTAAATTAATTTTTGCATATTACTCGTTATATATAAATTGTATACCTCAAATACAGGGCTGCACAAAAGTATTCACGTACCGTTCTCCTTATTAGAGGAAATTGCTGAAGGTAAATTTTCAACTGAAGTACTATATGTATCTCTTAAGTGAACTAAATTTTGGCATGCATGTAGTTAATAGATTCAAATTTATATATTATATATACAGGGCTGCTGAAAAAATTCGCATAATTTTCCGATTGTAGATGGGAACAGCTGAAATTATGTTTTGAAATGTATTATGCGTTTGCATAGGGTTGAATTAGACATAATATTTTATTTTTTTAAAACGGTGTAGTTTTGTTGCATTATTCTAAATGTGTTGGAAAGTGTTTCATAATCTATGCTTGACGCATGATTTTTTTCTTACTTCTTTTTTTAAGATATGGCAACAGGAAAGAAAAAATTGAAGACTGAATGAATGAATGAAAAACCTTTTTAGGATTTATTTTAATGATTTCTCAAAGCGTAATCGTAAATTAATTAATATTAAACTATTAATCGATAAAGGCGCACTTTAAAAAAATACTACACTCTTCATTTTTTTATTTATAATTTATTTTCTACTTTGAGTCTTTAAAATGTTTCATTGACATATTTTGGCGAGCGTTTGTTGGGGCATCATTAAATCCATTGATTTTTCAAATCCCATACAATTGCACGAGTTACAGAGAATATTTTTCAATTTATCACTTTTGGAGTGCTAATTGAAAAATACCTTAAAATTAATGTATTAATTTATAATTAAGTTGTAAAATTATTAAAATGTTCTATTGTCATCGGAAATACACCTTTGTACGTAATTTGCTTAATTCAGGGCTTCCACTCGGTCTGTTTATTGAACACCACTTTTTTAAAAGAAAAATCTTTTTTTATAAATTTACCTGAAAGGGCGCTTCCTTTGCAATTGTTGCAGAAACCTACTACAATTTATTTTCTTAAAATGTACTGGTTTTTAAAAACGAATCAGCCCTGATAATTCTAGCATGTCAGGGTGTGGGTTAAAAATCGATTGCAAATTTTCATCTTTACATAAAATAAAAACTTTACTGACAAGGGAACCACTTTCGGTGTTGCTCGCACCTAGCATTGAGACCTGGTGCGTTTTAAAGACCTATATTATGAAGTTTGAGAATCGATAAAATTCTTTTGTTAAAATAATATTTCTTGATTATACAGCAGCATAACTTTCTTAAAATGCAATTTTCGAGACCACTTATCGGACTATTAACATTGAATTTTTTTTTAAAGAAAAGCATTTAAAAATAAAAATTAGTTAATAATAAGTATAAAATATTGAAAAAAGTTTGAAAATTCCTTCAAAAACCCACGAATTTGATTTTGAAAAATTGCAACTTTATATTCATATTTTTGGCGGGGAAACAATTGGCGTTTGTTTTCAAAAGTAGAGCTGTCCGGCAACCCTAGCCAAATGTCATAGCTGAATTTGTAATAGCTAGAAATTGCAATGTCCGACCTATTTCGCCACAGTAATTTTTCTAAATTGTGTAAAAATATTAATTTACTTTATGATTACTTTTACCGAAGGACCATTTAATACAGCAACATTTCATTTTAAACATTAGAAACTTTATTTCATTCGATTTCAAAAGAAAATAGTTTGCTTATTTTGTATTTCACTTAAAAATAATTTTCAATGATCTTCGAAGCTTTTATAGAATTATATTTATTACTTATATATTTATTCTGCATAGAAAAAAAAAATAAAACCTAATATTTGTTTCTTATGCTATCAATTATAAAAAAAAAAAAAAATCCAATCTGATATAATTTTAGTAATATGTTCTTTGGATAAAGCGGGCGGAAAAATTGTAGCGCCACATTTGGCGACTTAACTCACTTTTGGCGTGAAATAAACAAATAAATATGTAGTGATGAAAAAATTAAAAGTATAAAAAAGTATACAAAATATTATTTTAACAGAGAAATTGTTTCGGTTCTCTAACTTTTATGTATAGGGCTACAAAACGCACCAGGTCTCGATGCTAGGTGCGAGCAACACAAAAAGTGGTTCCCTTCGATGGCGGATCTAAGGGGGGGGGGGGCGATCGCCCCCCCCCCGTTGGACAAATAAAGGGTTTGCAAAACAGCATTACGCATCCTCACGGGAAATGACTTGAGGCGAAGCTCGAGTCCGGCACGACCCGACCCGGGTCGCGCCCTTTTAAAACTACGAGACTCGGTCTGGGTAAGGTCTTCTCTCTTTTAGAGCCGGGCCGTGTCCTGATTTTAAATTTTTCTGCAAATTCGAGTCGAGCCAGACTTTTTTTTTCTGCCAGGTCGAGCATGGCCTGGATCAGGGCTGCGGGAAAAATAGTCGAGTCCTACTCCAACTCCGGGAAAATTTAACAGATCCGACTCCGGCGCCCAAAAATGGACTCCGACTTCGACAACGCAGCCCTGCTTGTAAAATGGACGACTCCAACTCCGACTCCGTGAATTTTAACAGAACCGACTTCGACTCTTTCGCTCAAAAATGGACATGACTCCGACCCCGCAGCCCTGGCCTGGACTTCATTCTTCCTAGAGGTCTGCACTGCAAAAATTTCCAGGTCGGGGCTCGGCCCGGAATCAAAGCTAAACGTTCGGTCCGTTTCAGCCCGTATGATAAGCAGTATTTGTCCGACCGCGACCCGTGCACTTCTCTAAACTCTGCTCTCCGAGCCCAAGCTGGTCAGGAATTTTACTAATTTGTTATTCGTAAAAATTATATTTATGTTGTACATTTGTTTAGCGGAAATTTTAAAAATTTAATTTGATTTGATAAGTTACAGAAATGCATTTTTAAAAATCTACTTTTTTTTCTTTGTAGAGCCTTAAAATTGTTTCTTTCATTCTAAACTGATTTTCTTACAGGATTTTCATTTGAATGTATTTGTCTAAGTAATGATTTTTATATAGTGTTTATGTACATAATTGCCTAAATAGTCATTAATATTAATGTTTTTCTGTATTCATGAATTTCGAACATAATCTCAAATAAAATATGAGCATAAGTAAATGTGCTTTATGAATAATTTTAATTGCAAAATACAGGCTGGGCTGGAGTCGATTTTTAGTTTTTATACCGGGCCGGGCCAATAATTTTTTTTATGTGGGTTGCACCTGGAAATTTCAGCTCGGGTAAATCTCTGACATATCAAAGCCAGCTCTATTTTTTTTTTTTTTTTTTTTTTTTTTTTTTTTTTTTTTTTATGCTTCTTTCAGCCATTATCCCTTAGCTACTGAATAAACCGGGTGTCCGAAAATAGACTGACTGATTTTAAATACAGTTCAATAACTTGCAAACGGCGACAATTATTAAAAAAAAACTTGAAGGAGGGTTATGTAAGATGTCAGGAGCAGGGGTGGTTCTGTTCCGAATTTTCCGAAAATTTAACCCTCTCGCTGCGCATCCCACGATTTCAATGGCCAACGTAAAAGTGGCAACATTTGCGCAGACCCGCAATTTCCGCAGCTTTCCTTAGTTTTTAATGATCTAATTCTATTTAAAAGGAAAATTCTTTCACAAATATTTTGGATATATTTGAACTCTAAAATATATGCAGATTTGAAATACGTAATAAACTAAATGCGCAATTTTTGAACCTAATATATATATATATATATATATACAGATACACGCAGCGAGAGGGTTAAGGCATTCGGTGGTTCCAAAAAAATTAAAAAATTCACCAATCCGAAAATTCGGATATAAAAATTATCGCGAGTTTTGACAAATAGTCGCCATAAAAAATCTATTTCGTCAATCGTTCGCAGGAAATAACTTCAATTTCGTCAAAGGATCGCGGGATAAACGTAAATTTGGTCAAAGGCTCACGAAAAAAACGCGAAATTCTTCAGATGATCACGGAAAACGCGAATTTCTTCAAAGGATCGCGGAGAAAACACGAATTTTATTTTTTTTTTTTTTTAAGCGAATTTCGTCAAAGAATAGCGAAGAAATTCAAGTTTTATCAAAGAAACGCGAATTACATCAAAGGGTCGCAAAAAAACGCGAATTTCGTCAAAGGGTCGCGGAGAAAAACCGAATTTCAGTGGTGGAAAATTGGCGCAGAGGTGGAGCCTATTGACACCACTAAATTATAGTAGTATTTTGCCTCTTGTCTAATGATCAAATTTCTGAGTTTTTATTAAACTGAATAATACCATAAAAATTTAGTGGTGTCGATAGGCTCCACCTCTGCGCCAATTTTCCACCACTGGAATTTCTTCAAAGAATCGCGGAAAAAGCTAATTTCGTAAAAGAATCTCTTAAAAACGCGATTTTCGTCAAAGGGCTACAAAATTACCCTAATTTTGTCAAAGGGTTGCAGAAAAAACGTAAATTTCGTCAAAGGGCAATGGAAGAAATGCGAATTTCATCAAACGGCTACGGAAAAACGCGAATTTTATCAAAGGGCTGCAAAAACATGCAAATTTCATCAAAGAGTCGTGGAAAAATACAGTGGTCGCTTTAGAAAACAGCAAATCCGACATGCAACAAAAATAATTAGTGCCAGAAGGGAATTCTCCCCGCCTCCTCTCTGCTGTAACATCTCAGATTTTTTTTTTTTTTTTTTTTTTTTTATACTGAGAATCATTCCTGATCTGGAGTTTTTTTTTTACTGCGATTCATAATTTTAGTTTAAAATACCAACGACAGACGGCGCTGCAAGCAATAGGCGCTAAATAGGTGCCAAATTTAACGACTAATGTTTGCAGCGCTATATGTCGCTGCTATTGTAAAGTAAAATCAAGAATCGCAATGAAAAATCTCCTGGCATCTTACATAATCCTCCTGCAAGATTTTTTTAAATTACTGTCACCATTTGCAAGTTACTGAATTTTAAAATCAGTCAGTCCATTTTAAGACACCCGATATGTTTTTTAATAAGTTTCAAAGCATTCTTTAGTGAATTACAACTGATCTTAGATGTAGAGAGACAAGCAGTCTTATACAAATTAGTATTTTTTACATAATCCTGAAGATTGAAAAGTATTATTAAATAATTGTTTGGGTGTGCCCGTTATGGAACTTTTACTGCATGTAGTTTTTATCTTAAAAAATATTTAGACTTTCTTTTCAAAATTAGGGTTGTTCCGAATCCTTTTCGCAAGAGTGAAAACCCAATCCGAAACTGATCTAAACCCGAAATAATGTATGTCAATCTGCCCCAAACCCAACGCGCTAGGCGCAGCTAAAAAGCAGAAGTCAACCCAAGCCGCAGCAGAAAAGTAGAAGTCAACCGGACCTAAACCCGACCCACAGCAAAAAAGTAGAAGTTAACCCGACCAGCATCAAAAAATAGAAGTCAACCGGGCCCAAACGCGACCGACAACAAAAAAAGTATAAGTTAACCCGACCAGCAGCAAAAAACAGAAGTCAACCGGACCCAAACCCGACCCGCAGCAAAAAGTAGAAGTAACACGATCCACAGTGAAAACAATTAGCCCCTACCCGCACATCAGATTGGAGTCTTCAAATTTCAAAAATCGCCCCCCCCCCCCTTGAGAACTCTCCAGATCAGCCCTTGGTTCCCTTGTGAGTTAAATAAAAGAGTGTAACAATATAAAAAGGGAATTAGAAGTCCCATTTTGAAGTCATCTTGGGGGCCTCTTAAATTTTCGAAGTGAAACTAGTGCTTCACGTGCCTTTTGGATAACTAGTCCCTGAAAGAGCTCTAAAATTATCGTCGTTTTGAAAAACGAGGTTTACTAGGACTTTCAGCTTGGCAACGATCAACTCCAAAAACTATGTTTTATCACGCTTCAAAAAAAAAAAAAAAAAAAAAACTAAGTAAAACATTGTAACAATATAAAAGGGAATTAGAAGTCCCATTTTGAAGTCATTTTGGGGGGCCTCTTAACCCCTTGGGGACGAGTGGCACGTATACGTGCCGCATGAAGCACTCAGAAACCTTGTTTTTACTCACCAGTAAAATTTTACTGTAAAATTTGCCTTATTTAATCAGCGCATTTTCTCGAATCACGAAGACACAAATTTCTGTTTTTAAAAAACGGTGACACTAGATTAAAAATTTCGTAATAGGCTCCCGTCCCGAAGGGGTTAAGTTTTAGAAGGGAAGCTAGTGCTTCACGTGCCTTTTGGATAATCAGCCCCTGAAAGAGTTTCAAAATTATCGTCGTTTTGAAAAACGAGGTTTACTAAGACTTTCAACTTCCAACGATCAATTTCAGAAACTGTGTTTTATCGCGGATTGAAAAAAAAACTAAATAAAACAATGTAACAATATAAAAAGATAATTAGAAGTCCCATTTTGAAGTCATTTTTTGGCCTCTTAAATTTTAGAAGGGAAGCTATGTAGTGCTTCACGTGCCTTTTGGATAATCAGCCCCTGAAAGAGTTTTAAAATTATCGTCGTTTTAAAAAACAAGGTTTACTGGGACTTTCAGCTTCGCAACGATCAATTTCAGAAACTATGTTTTAATGCGGTTAAAATAATAATAATAATAACTAAATAAAACAGTGTAACAAGTTTCAACTAGGTGAGGAGGCCTACCCAAGGGCTAAAGCTTTACTAGCCCCACCCAAAAACAGTGTAACAATATAAAAAAGGAATTGGAAGTCCCAATTTTGAAATCATTTTGAGGGCGTCTCGTAAATTTTAGAAGGGAAGCTAATGCTTCACGTGCCTTTTGAATAATCAGCCCCTGAAAGAGTTTTAAAATTATGCTACACACATGCTACAAGCTCGGATAACAGGCACAGGTGTTTCCTTTTCTTTTAGTGTTATATTATTTTCAGTCATCGTTGCTTTCACTATTATCTTTTTTTTTTTTTCTTTTTTTTTGCTAAAATATCAGAGGTAAAGAAAATTTAGTTAATTAAATTTCAATATCGAGGGAGGGTTAATGGTCCTTCACTCTACTACTTGATGACTGGGGCCCATGTTAAAAATCATGTGATGCACCCGATGGTTCCTCATAACGGGCTGTTCGTACATCTTGTAGGATAAAATGAAGAGCGTATACTCAATAAATAAATGTTTCACATTTTTACATTGATCGCAGTTTTCATAACACATGAATTTGAACATGGCTGCAGTTGTTAATTCTTTAAATACCAAGTAAATTTAAATTATTTTAAAATTACCGAAATAAATTACTATTAAATAAAATTATTAAAACATACTTCTGTTTTCATGATTCTTATTAATGCTAAAATGACAGTACTTGAAAGAAAGTGGCAATTTGATGCTGAATAAGTAAATATTTTATTTATTTATTATTATTATTTATCTTGAGAATTTGGCTATTTCAATAAGTGGGCTTGGCTGTAAATCTATATTAGATACATATATATATGTATTCATACAAAATTATTACTTAAACATTTTTTAATGTTTTTCGATTCTAATACTTAATAATCTGTAGTTTTCTTTGCCGGAAAAATTATATTGCATGTTCATAAGCCGTTCTATACAATATGAGAACTTTTATTTTTTACAACTCCCACCATAATTTTTTTTTAAGATTTTGTTATAAGATATAATAACCTAATTCGTATATGTAATCCCGCTTCTGACACCATGTTCTCGCAAGCTACGCAGCGTGAATCTTATATTCGCAGTTGATGTAGCTGCATCTCGTAAAATTAGATGCAAAACAACAACAACAACATACTAACATACAATTACCGTAAAATAGTAGCGGATAGGGGCAGCTTAATGCAACAATGTTAAAACTTCGACTGCATAACGATACTAGCGTCTCATTCCTAGATGGTTCCCTATGGAAGAACGGAAAGTGGGATAGTCCACTTTTTGATTGGAGTAGTATGCAAAATTGGTGTGGAGCCATGGAGATTTGTTTCAAATTTTGTTTTAAGCAAATATTCTGCAAGTAAACCGTGGAGTTGTGGTATGTAGTTTGTCTCGAATTCAGTAGATCGAATCCAAGCGAGCGGAAACGTGAAAATGATGCGTCCTTTCACTTTTGCATGTTTAAATTGTAAAAAAAAGTACGATTGAAAAAAAATAGTTTCTATTTTAAAAAAAAAATAATAATAAGTTCAAACATTATTTTAATTTTTAAAAAATCATTGAGAATTTATAATAATGATTCATAAATCATTTATTTTCTTTGTAAAAAATAGTTTGAAAGAAAAAATACAATTTCTATTTTTATAAATTTAAGTATGTTATTTTAACTTAAAAGGCGATTTTTTTTCTTTAATGATTGAGCGCAGAAGTATCGTGTAGCTTCTAGCGATATTATCGGAAGTTTTGGAAAAGAGTGCAGCCCTCTTTTTACAGAAATAAGAACCAAAATGCTTTTACTTCAACGTTGATGACCTATTACCAATTCCTTTTAAAAAATGATTTAATGCATAATTTCAGTCCCTAAAACTTTGTTTACAAAGAAAAGAAATATATGTTTTATAATGTTTACGCTAGAACCAAAATATTATGCCGTAATTTGAAAAAATATAAATGAAAAACACAATTTTTTTAAAATAATAATAATTCTGGCATAAACAACAATTCCAAAATGTTATGCTATGATTTAAAAGTATAAAAAATAAATGAAAAGTACAAAATTATTTTTTTTAATATATGTATTTTGATTTTAATAATTATATGGCGTTAAAAATTAAATTTTACAAAATATTTTAATAAGTTCTTATATAATAATTTCTAAACTTTTTATTGAAAATTCTATTAATTGAAACTCTCTAAAATTAAAATTGGTTTTCTTAATGGATTTTCTTAATTTGGTTTTCTTAATTTTTTTAATGGAATTAAAAATCCATCTTCAAAACAATCCTGCAATGCTTGTTTAGAATTTTTTTTTTCCGTAAACGATCTGTTGCATTTAATGCAGATAATTGGCTCTGAAAAGAGCCGTTTTTTATTTTTGAACTCGAGATTTGAATTACTCATAATGTGATATGAACAACAAAAATCGGAATCAGATACAAAATTAACCAATTCTGTCAACAGATGGCTCCACTCCACTTCTACATTCCACCCCACACCTATTAAAAAGTGGACTATCCCACTTTTCGTTCTTCCGTGGGGAACCATCTAGGAATGAGTATGAGACGCTAGTCATAACGATATGGGTGGGAAAATCCAAAAATCCCTAGCTGGTTTTGGCACGTTGTTTTGGTGTTCGTTTGTAATTGGTACTTTAATTATAGTCCAAGAGCTGTTAAACATTTTAGGGAAGGTATTTGAGGCACCCTGAAAATTTGTGCAACACTTCTTTTGTAATGGCTGAATACAAAATTGAATGTCTGGCTGAAGGATCGTGGCCCAAAAACTGTGCCAGACACGTGTCAAGTGCCATTTTTTGACTACCCCAAAAAAAGGTATTTGAGGCACGCTGAGATTGAGACAGAATAATATTTATACTTAGAAAAAAATATTTTGAAAACGACAGACACTTTAGTCGGCCCAAAAACTGTGCCAGACACGTGTCAAGTGCCATTTTTTGACTACCCAAAAAAGGTATTTGAGGCACGCTGAGATTGAGGCAGAATAATATTTATGCTTAGAAAAAAATATTTTGAAAATGACAGACACTTTAGTCGGCACAAAAACTGTGCCAGACACGTGTCAAGTGCCAAATGGTACTTGACACGTGTCTGGCACAGTTTTTGGGCCACGATCCTTCAGCCAGACATTCGATTTTGTATTCAGGCATTACAAAAGAAGTGTTGCACAAATTTTCAAGGTGCCTCAAATACCTACTCAAAAATGTTCAACAGCTCTCCTACTATTCCCAGGTAGCACAAAGATATCGGCCAATATCAGAATTAGATATTGGCCGATATCAAAATGTAATATTCGACAACATTAAATGACCCCCCCTAAAAAGATATCCACGAATATTATTTTTTGATATTTGGCCATGATTATGTTGGCCAATATTTCCCAACATCTCTGAATATCAGTTTGTGACATTAAGCGTTATCTTTTTCTGTTATTGCTGAATACCATTATTTGACATTGAGTGATATATTTTTCCAATATCCAGAATAACATTTTTAAATTTAAATATTAAATTATAACTTTTGAGACATTAACTTCTTTTTTAAACACCAACAACTGCAACTTGCAAATGTGGTGAAAGTACACTTCTCACTGAGCTAGAAGTTGATGCTTAAAGAGATTTTCAGTCTTACTAAAGATTAAAGTAGATAAAAATACTAAAATTGTAATAATAAGAAACTTTCAATAGAAAGTGGTGGGAGTAGATTTTTCTATTAGTGACGAAAAAAATGGCAAAATTATAATTTAATTATCTCATTTTTTTTTTTAATCGCAACCGACTTTTTTTTTTTTTTCCTTCTTTCAACATATATTTATTTAAATATTACTTTTTATAATTAAATTTGTTAGAAATTTAAAAAGAAATTATGTTGAAAACTAATGACCTACTTTTGAAACTAAACTTTCATTCTTTCTATAATAAAAAATAAAATTAGTTTAAAAGTCTGAAATTCGAGAGCATTTTAAAAAGATAAACATAGTATCCATTAAAAAATTCATAAATTGGTCTCTTTTTTATTGAAAAACTTTATGTAATAAAAAAAGCATCTTTCGTTTTTTTTAAAAATAACACTTGTTATATTTTAACATCGTTATAGGCACTACATTATTATTTTAAATACAAATAATTCTAGAGCAATAATTACAGATTTCCTTATTAAGTTTTTATTAGCACTATCAATAAATTTTAATATGAAATGCTTTTCTTAAGAAATTTTTCTATTTTGCAATCTCTATAAATTTCTATATAAATTGTACTACAGAAAATTTTCCATACTAACTCAATAGATTTCTATGTTTTTTTTTTTTTTTTTTTTTTTTTTCAAATATATACATATAATATAAATAACTATAGATTTGTAAAGAAAATTTTTGTATGACGCAAATTTCATGGCCAACGAAAACTATAAAAATGGGCGGTCCTTCAAAACTTTCCATTCACTTTCGTCAAGATTACAAACTTCGTCAGATATGCTAAATGTCGACAGATATCTTGAAATGTCTGAAAAATGATTTTGTTTTTTCGAATGTCGACAGATATCTCTGAATGTTGGAATACTAATATCATTTTTACGACATTGGCCAATGTAAATAAAATATCAAAAATAAGGCATTAAAAATACAAGTTTTCTAAAAATAGTAAAATAGTTAAATTTTATTGTTTAGAATACTATTTACGTATTATAATGTTATAAGTAATGCAAAAAATTTGTTTGGATGCTTTCTTTTAAAAGCTAATTTTAAGTTACATCTGTGAATATCGGCAGATATTGTAAATTTGACGTCTGACATTCAATGACTTTCGCGATATCGGCCAATATTGATCAGGACATTGGCCGATATCTGTGTGCTACCTGGGTTATCCATGTGTTTTACATTTTATTGTGCGTTTATATTTTGTTGCCTAAGATGTTGTAGGAGGGGCTTAATTCGCGTGAAAACGATATCTTTCATTTCGTTGAATTTTTCCTAAAATCGTCTGAGCTATCATATGCATATTTGCTTTATTTTATATGATGATTAGAATATATTAAACGTACAAAACAAGATTTATTAACGTATTCATTTAAAAGAAAACATTTCATATTTACAAGTATCGTTTAATATGAAGCACATAACAGAATAAACAACCAAGTACATCAATTTTTGTATTATTTTATTTATTTATTTTTTAAAGAAAAAGAAAACTAATATTTTAACTGAAAAGGTGAATGAAAAATAATTTAAATGTGTATCATTTTTTGTAATATTTTAAAAGGGGGGGGCGTTATTGTTATACGTTTTGCATAGTTTAGCGATGGATAACAAAGCGTTTCATAAAGATAAAAAATAAACATTAATATTCTTCCAACAATTTTATTTATAAATACATTATTATATTCTTTAAATAAATACTAATTTGTTTTAGTTTTCTAATGCTTTTTAAAAACGTTACTGAAATATTCCTCCAAAAGGAATTGCGATAAAATAAAATTTAAATAATTACTTTTTAATGTAGAAGCAACTCTTATTTTAAATTTTATTTATTAATTGTAATTACCTGGAACTGAAGAATGAAACTTAAATCGATATATTAAACAAGTATTCCACAAGAATAATTAAGTAAAGCACACACACACAATTTTTTTTATTGCGTATTGTCATAGTTAAAATTAAAATATCGTATTGAATTTGAGGTATCGTATTAATAACCTCGCTGTGATGTACATGTACATCAAATTAATGTACATGCTATAAATTGCTTAAATTTACCAAGCTGTTAATAATTTTTTGAACTGATGCACAATGACTACAGATAAATTGCAGTTTAATAAATAATATAGTTTTATATTTTTGGAAAAGGAGGGGGTCTGATACAAAGGTTTATTAAACCGTCTTTTTAAATCAAAAGACCATAATATGCAAAATTTGTCATGTAAATTTATTTTTCTTTAATTATTTTTTAGTTTCACCTTAAAAAAAAAAAAAAAAAAAAAAAAAAAAAAAAAAATCATGCGAACTTCCCATGTATTCAAGGAAAAAATTAAGTGAAATAAAACCCTGAAATTAAATAATTCAGTTGACTAAATAGACTAAATAAATTATTAAAAAATTGCCTTGCATTAAAAAAAAATTAAGATAAGTTTTTGAAGTAATTTAAATTTCTTGAACATGACTAGTTAAATACATCAATAATTAAATAATCTTATTGCATGGTGTTGCCACCTATTAGTTAAATTCAACATTACAATATATTGGAAATCTAAAAAAATATATTACAACAATAAAACACTTTCTTTTCAATAATGCGAGCAGTAATAATGTATTTTATGCATTTTACAGTTGTATCTGATAGAATCTAATACTCCCCCCCCCCCCCCAAGAATGCACTCCAACTAAAAATTGAACATATATTAAGGGGGAATTTATTTTTTTTTTACTTAATGCTTTTTTAGTGATTTTTTAATGTATTTTTTTTTTCTTTTCAAGTTCAAATAAACTGCTACGTATTTAATGTCTGAAGACAAAATTATTAATGTACTTTCAAAATCATGCATAATTATTATTTATAATAAACATATAAAGATGCAATTCAATGAAACCGAAATTATGTGATAATATACAGTGATTAAAAATCTTAATATTTCAGAACAGCAGAACAGGATTTAATTTAGAATTTAAAAAATTTATCCAGAGTTTTTAAAGAAGTAATAAACAATTCAACAATATTTTCAATTTTTCTTTAACTCTATGTCTGTTAAATGCCTTTATATCCTTTCTTTTTTATAATTCTTGTCTGTAATACAGCAGTAAAATGATGCTTTCTTTAGTTTATTTGCAGTTATTCATTTTTTAATCATTCTAAATGTAACCATTTATTATTAATGACTTAAAGTACAAGGGGGAGGTGATTTTTCACATTTGGTAGATTGAAAAATGTTAAAATTTTATCTTTTATTGAAAATTTTATCTAAATCCTCCATCATTCAAAATTTTCATTCCACCACCCTTTGTCCTACCTCCCATTTCTCATTAGTTTTGCATGATACTGAAAACTGAAAATATTGCTTTACATTACAGTAACAAATAAATGTTTAGTATTATGTCACATATTGGTAGATTAAAAAATTACATAATGTAAAATTATTTCTTAGGAGAAAAAAAAAAATTAGCAATTTCCCAAATAAATTTATCTATTCGAATAAGTAAAAATTGGATTTATAGAAGTGAAGATATAAGCTATTAAAGTGATAACATGTGAGATATAATTTCGTATTTTAGTTTAGCATTACTAACAGACATATTTTTGCTTTATATAATAGATAACAATTTAATAAGTAACCTTCTAAATTATCCCTCGCCTAAAAAAAAATTTAATCCCCAGCCCCTTGAAAAATACTTATTAATATTAAATACTATATATTTAAATAATAATATTAATTATATATAAATTATTTAAAAACAACGTTTAAACACACCATAAAATAAGTTGATTTGATCATACGTATACGTTTCGTGAGTACTAGGACTCACATCCTCAGTGTAAAAAACTTTAAAAACAATATCCCCCCAACTACATGAACGGTGAAAACCCAAATGTCAAAACAAAATACCAAAAAGATTATCTGGGATTACTGCCGACGGCGGCCAGCCTGTGTGTTCTTCATCCTGAATAAAATTGCGACCTCTGCTAAATTCTTTAAACCATCTGAATACAGTAGCAGAACCTGGAGAATTATCGCCAAATGCTAATTTAACCGTTGATCGCATTCTTCTTGATTTAATCCTGTTTTAAAATCGTAGAAAATCATAGCGCGAAATTGTTCTCGCGTCAACTCCATTTACTCTTCTGTTTAAAATTTATTCTACGCTAAACAAGTTGAAGTAAGTCAATAAAAAATCGTCTGCTGTGTTAAAATACTTTGTATTTTAAAATTAAACCGTTATTTTTATTTTGTAAATTCTCGTCTGCGCGTACCTCAATAATTTCAGAGTAACCCTCGTATTTTCCGTCAAACAAAAAAATTCATAGTCCTTATGTATTTGCTTCTTCTGATCGCATAAGCGAGATATTTTAGACATATTTTTTAAAAGGGTAAATCTAGAATAACAAATTTTACCATGCTGTTATTTATAGAAATATTTTCATGTATGTAGCATCGTTATTATTTTCATGCAATTTGCATTGTACAATAACAACGGTAAATGCAGATAATTAAACAAATACATTAAACTAACGCTATTATTTACTTGATATTACCGGACTTTAATTTTTACATTTTGCAATTAATTTATAATTACTAAAGCATACTTCAGTGAAACAGCAACTGATTTTATTATTTATTTACTTCACATTTTGTCTGCAATGTTTTATAAAACAGTTTTATGTGATATTGCTTTAATTTTAAATCATTGCCATTCCCTAACACGTACATGAAATAATTGTAGTACTCAAGGTATAAGATTATAAAAAAGATGAAAAATATTTAAACTCACACCAGATATATTTGCACGTATTTTCTATAAATAATTTTGCGCAGTTTTTGTTACTTCGCAGATTAACGCTGTGGAAGCTTTAAAAAAATACGAGAATCTACGAGATTCTTGTTTCTGATTCATACACTAAAGGTACTAGCAAAGGACGTAGAGGAAAAGAAGGGAAGGCTTTGGAAACCAAACAAAGCCGTCTCAAGACTATCAAGCCAGACACGATTTCATTCCCCCACATACGTGACGTAACGACCCGGGGCTGGCGCCAATGCGGAGATTTTGAAACTTGTATCTGGTTGTTTAGAATTAAAATGTAACGTATGCACGTGTTGTTTACTTAACTAATAGAACATATTCTTTTGAAGGTAAGTTTTATTTTCAAATTAACTACTTATATTTTATTAGTACTAGCTCTATTTTTTGTGTTCAGAATATCTTTTATTTTTAACTTCTTTAAAATAAATTAACTATTAAATCCCAGTATCGTATTGTCAACAATCCCGTGTACGTGTTTCAAAACAAAACGATATTATTGTACTTCTGTTTCATTTCAGAAACAGCAGTAATTTAAAGTGGTAAAAATCACTAAATCGTATCGAGACTTATATCATTCCCTGTCTATCGTAATTTGCTAAAAATTGGTGCTTGAATGGTGTGAATCGGTGAATTATCACAAAAGTTATTAATTAATAAAGTTTTCATTGTTTAATTATATTCTTTATAAATATGTAAAAATAGCTTCATTTTAATATGTGCCAGAGCTAGACAGCTCTGTTAGGGCCAACACATTTCTCCTTATAATTTGGAAGCTATACGGCCAATTCAGTTTGAAATTTTAATGTCCTATGCGACATATTTTTCTACCTCAACTATTATATTTTTAAGTGGAAATTTTAATTAGTTCTTTTAATTTAAACAAATTAATAAAAAAAAACTTTAAAATTATTATTACTCAGAAATTTACCACTGAAAACTGATGAAATTTTGTATACAGTAAGTACAGCATAAATATTATTAGTTTAAACTTTACCTTTCTTGCTATTCAATAATTTCGATTAAAACTTCTGACTTTATTTACTCGGAAATACTGGCACCAGATAGCTGAAATTTATGTCAGACTGAGTTTCTTGGATACTAATCATGCTAAAACATTTTCAGCCAAAAGTCTTAATTACAAGCTTAATTATTATGTAATTTATAACTTGTCACACCTTCCTATCTTTTTAATTTGTTCTGTTTTCTCTCATTATAGTGACTTTTAATGATCGACTTTTATTAGAAAACACTGGTCGTGAGAATAGTATAACTCTGATTATTCTGTAGGCAGAATTGATTGGGCTTTAATTTGATACCAGAATTTATGTATTTTTATAGATATTTTCATACTTAAAAATTTAAATGTACTAGAAACTTTCATCATAATTTCTATGGATGCATAACATTGTTATCTTGTTTATTTCTTTTAAAGCCCGATCAATATACATACTAATTTATTGGTGTTTTTTAATCTTAAACTCTTAATAAAAATTCATTTTATAATATTTGTTACACAGTGCATGCTTATACATGGCAATTACGGATATGGGAATGATGTGTCTGAATCTCTTTATTTTTACAATGACTGTAAACAATTTATCCCCCCCCCCCCTTCCGAATTCTCAAAAATTTTGTGTGTTTTTATATAACTTTTAACGTTTAATTAAAAATAACAATAAATAAAATTATTGTTACATAATTATCAATTTACTTTTCTGTGTAGTCAGGACCCGACTTTGTTTATCTAGGTCCTCGGAGCAAGCACCATTCTGGGACCCCCCTTTTATCTATCGGTAGAAATTATTCGCGAATAATGCATAAGTGGTTAGTGCTAAACTTCATACGTATTGTATGCATGCATAAATTTCGTACCAGGTACTATTTACATTTGTATACAGGGTATCACAAAAAGATGGTCACAACTTTATGAAAAAATATTAGTAGAATAATAGTAGAAAAAATCATGGGTTTGTTGCAAAGGAGTATTTGTTTGCAAACTTTTATTTGTTTTTCTATTTATGTTATAAGGTGTCTAAAAAAAATACCCCCAATTGGTCCATAATAAATGATTTCAACTTGACTCGTTATGAGGAAAACGTGTATGAAGAATTTCTTTTGAAAACAATGTAATACTAAGTTGTTATAATAAAATTTAAATCATTAGTTTTCTAATGATATATAGTACAAAGTCCAAAATCTTAATTCTTGAATATCTGAACAAAATAAATATATGTTAGGAATATTTCAATTCCAATTGATGAAAGTGTTTTCTTTCTTTCTTTTGTTCTCACCAGGTTTCAGTACACTTTTTAAAAACTGTATTGCTTGTACCTTGCATAATATCTTAAAATAATACAAAAATTAAGAAAATAATAATTTTCTGTTTCATGACCTTGTTTTGTTTTATTATGAGAGCTTTGTGTTTTTTTCAATTTAATCGATTTTATGTGAAAATTGCCCACTTCTGCTAAGTAAAGTTTACAGTAAGAAAAATTTATCTGTGTTGTTACCTAATTTCATGCACTCTGTAGTTTTACTATTTATTTATATTAAATTTATTATACTCCTTTGCATGTTTCAAATCTCTAAATATTTAATAGGATATTTATTGTATAATTTCAAGCCACAATGAATAATAAAAATAGCATACAACTTGAATTTATTTTCATTTAACAATCATTTTTCATCCACTTTAATTTAATTTTAAATGTGGGTTTTGATTGACAGAATATTGGTATTTATTTATTTATTTTTGAAAATAAAATAATTGAAAGCAAAGTAATTCTCTCTATGTGTTTAAAACTACATATATATGTTTATATATATATTATATACATAGTTGTAGATTTTGCTTATATATATTTATTAATGTCTTGTTTTAGAATATATAGAAAATAGATAATTGATATTTTTGTAAATTTCAAAGTAGAATAAATAATGATAACTATTCACTAAATTAAATTTAATACTTCGATTTTTTTTTTTCATTAACCAATCATTTTTCTTTAATGTAACTTTAATTAAGTGCACATTTTGACTGACACAGTGATATTATTTCATAATTTTTGTTTTTGTGTTATCGTTATTATTATTGTTTCGAGGGATCGAAATTGATTAAAAAGCACTTAATTAGGGTCTTTAAACTACACGTTTTTATTTTTTTCCCATATGTTGTGATAATAAGTTGGTATATAGAGGAAATAATTAATATGTTTTAAATAACGCATGTGCTCTTCACGGCTGATCTAAGCCCCGCGTCGTGACGTCACGAAACCTCGTGTTTGGCTTGTAGTCTTGAGGCGGCTTTGAACCAAAGCGATATAAGTAAGCGTCCTATCTTAAATGGGAGAGATAACCGCAACATTAAAGGCGAGGTCACGTCAATCAAAGTCATACGCCCCCCAGCGGACGGAGTGAACTACAAGAGGATTATTAATTTCTTTCCCCTTTGTGGATGATCTATAAGTTCGATATCTATGAAATAACTATGCACACGCGCAGCCGTGATTTTATTCGTTTGTCGTCTGCAGTACTTAATTGTTGAAAGTATAGATATAATTCGATTTATTTATTCGCCATTATTTAATTTATTAACTGAAGTTAGTTATTTAAACAAAATCAGTTCTTTTAAGAAGTTATATTATTTGGGAAAATGCCCGTTCTAATTATTTTCGTTTTCAAAACTGCAAAAATAACTCTCTATCTGAGAGAACTCATTTTTTTCGCTTCATAAAAGAGAAAAACAGGTTAGTTTTGTGTTTTATTATAATTTATAAAAAAGTTAAAATATTATTTAATATATATTATTAAATGTCAGTGATTTTAATACGTTCTATTTGAATTATATTTTTGTAATGCAATGAACAAGGACATATAAAAATTAGTTAATGTATGTTAAGATAGAATTTTACAGCAGCGTTTTTAATTCAATTCCTGATAAGATAAAGTTATAAAAATTACATAAACATGTGTATTTCCAATGAGAATTAAACGTTTTATTACGCTTAGAGTTTAAGTATAAATTATTTTATTAATTTTAAGGCATATTTTTTATTTACCGGGCGCAGGCGATAAATTGCCAAATATTCCCTTGATCGAATTGTATTTATAATATTTTAAATAGAAGCATTTCATTCATTCCATTTGAAACTCGTTTAATTTTACATTAGGGTACACTTTAATTTAAAATGCAGGCAGTAATTCTTGTACTATTAAACCAGCAATAATTGATTATTTATAGTTTTAAATATTTTGAGAAATTTAGACAACAGCCTTAAAAAAATTCCTAAAATCGACAAATTACTTTTTTTTTTTAAATCTAGAAATATGTCAGTCATTGTGTCATATCCGGAAAAATAGTTTTCATGGGATACCTGCACTTCGCACAGGTGAATAACATTGCAGAAAGCATACAAAGTATAGAAGAAATGTCAAAAATTGGAATAAAATATAAAATATTTACAAATAGTACGTGGTATGCTCAATTAAACATTTATTACCTTACACCGGTTCTTCGCAGGGGTAAAATGGATAACTTTCCGTAATCGGGCCGATAGCCATGATTGGCGTCAAATGAGAAAACAGTATACAATTGTAACTGTATAAAAGTTAAATAAGGGTTAGAAAATGAAAGTAACTTTTATCGAAATAACCCAATTGCGGAACATTCTCCAAATTTGAAAAAGGCGTATGAAACACGCAACAATTGCTAATAACTGAAAACTATAGACTAATAATAAGCTCGACGTAGAAGTTGTTGGTCGGTAGCCAATAATTTCAAATTTTCCTTTTAATTTTGTCCGGTTTCAATTTTTTTTTCTTTTTCTTTTTTTTTTTTTTTTTTTTTTTCAAATCTGGCTTCCGCAAAAGAGTCGGAATAAGTAGTAGAAAAAAGGGCTGCGGTCGGAGGTGGGCCTATTGAACGTATTAAAATCACTGACATTTAATAATATATATAAAATAATATTTTAACTTTTTTATAAAAAATGATAGGGCTGAAAATCACGTTTAAGATGCTTAAAGGTTTTAAATATTTTTCTTTTGCAATTTTTCAACCAGCTGGTATAATTTAGAAATCGTAGTTTGTTACATAACTTACTCAATCGTTGTACTTGTATATACAGTTGTAACAACCATAAAGAATGTTTAAGGATTTATCAGCTACGTTTAGATAACGTAAAATTAATTTGCTAATTTATAATCAAGTTGTAAAAATACTAAAATGTTGTATTGTTACTAGAAACACATCCATGTACACAATTTTTATTTTCCTCGCGTATCTGGGAGGGAAAAATCGAATAAAATTTTTTATCTCATCATATATATGAACAGGGTTAGATTAAATAAACAGTGTAAAAAAGTACTTTTATGTTAGTCGGCCGCAGTCCATAAACCGTCAAATATTTTCCCCATCACCAGCGTTTATGTTGCGTTCATTTCATTCAAAGTATAAAATCATCAATTTGAAAACATACTCGTCATTTGAAAAACATAACTTTATTTAAAATACAGACATACTGGTATATTACATCAATTTAAACACATGCTTTTCGCTCATTATATTTAAAATACATTTTTTTTCTAATAAATAATAACATAAACAAGTTTCATAACAAGTAACATAAGTTTAAAGGTGGGCAAGTTTCTTCCAATGTGGGAAAAAACCATGGAATAGGGCATTTTGATATGACGTAAAAAAGGTAGAACACAAATCCGCCATCTGCGCACTCGACTGCACATATTCTTGGCATCTTTTGAGTGAATTCATGTTTTCCATATTGGCTTCTTTTTCGCACATTATGCGATTGTCAAGTGCTTCTGTACAACTTTTTTTTAAAGAAAATGCCGAAGTGCCATCTTTTGCAAAACGTGTATTGTTGTTATCGTCTAGCGCATAGAAAAATAAATGTAAACGGAGAAACATATACTAAGTAAGTGTTTTGTATATTTTTTTCTGTTTCATTTTCTTTCAGATTAGTTTTTATTTGGTATCTCGTATAATTTTTTTTGGTTACGTCAATGTTAAAAATTTTTTGGTGTTAGATATGATCCTGTTACTTCTACTGCTTTTGCCCAGTGTAATTTTACGAATTTAATATTATGATTAAACAACTTGTAGTCATATGTAGAGTAATATTAACATATATTACAGGTAGGATATATCTTCTGATCAATGACATACTCAAGATTTTTTTTTAGTGTGGAGCAGGAATGAAAAGTGCATAACTTTTTCAAAAAAAGTTAGTTCTTTGAAAATAAAAGACTTACCGAATTTTACAGTTATCAAAAGCACATCTGTGAAAATATGTATTCATGTACTTTTATTTAAAAGAAAGTCATTGTAACTGAAAGCTAACCCCCACAACCAGTAAATAATATAAGTTACATGCCTGAGTTGAACTCTTTTATTGTTGTTAAATATCAATAACTTACAAAACTGAATGTTTTCAGTGGATATGGTAAGCAATGTTAGGGAATAAAAGGTTAAAAATGAGGTGGATGAAATTGCAATAATCAGTTTAATCACAATCATTAACAGCTTTTTATATTTTTATCATCTCTCAGTGCTTTTTAAAAAACTTCATACTTTTCTCTGAGATTAAGAGAGGGGTCGCAATCCTCTCCATGCTTTGGAATTCTAATACACAAAAATGTCAGTAGGGTATATAGGACTTTGTTCCGAGAAAGCGGAGAGCTGAGGTGCGAAATGGTCTTGTGTACAAAATTATGTAAAAAAAAATTATGTACTAAATCATTGCTTAGGGATAAAATTCTTTTATGAGGTTTTCGTTAATATTACAAATGATACTATTTTAACAAATACATATATAGTCAGCTATTTTCAGTTTCCCATATCTGATTTTGAGTAGTACTTTAATAAAAAATCAACATTTACTGTTTGAATCAAATATTTATGTTTTATTATATTTTGCTGGTACTTTTCGGTTAGCCGGGCGCCAGTGTTTTATATACATACATATATATGTATAAATGCATATATATGTGTATATATATACACATACATGTATATATATATATATATGTGTGTATATATAAAACACTGGTGCCTGACTAACTGAAAAGTACCATTTTGCCTTTCATTTTTTAAATATTATATGTATGCATGTATTACATTATTTTCTCTCTTTTAATTTGCTAGTTGCTTTAGCTGCTAGAAATGAAACAAGGATGGTGTGAATAGGTGTTATGCAGTATGATCTGTTCATCAGCAGCATCAGTTATTGTCACTAACATGTTGACGATCGGTGCAGAGAGCAGCAAAGTCAACTTATTTCTAGTAGAGTTGCAGCTTGTTGGTTCCTTACTTCTGTGATGGCCCGTTGGAATGCGCCTGGGAGACTATTAGGTTAGAAATAATCTTTTAGTCTTTTGGATGCTAACTTGCAGGCTAAATCACTGTTTGTATGCAGCATGGAGGCTACACTTCTTTTATGTTTTGATGAGGATTTTATTTTGCTTTATTGCCTATCTTTATAAAAAGTAAGTCATTTATTACTTAAAAATAAAATAAAATTATGTTCTATTATGTACTGCTGATGTACGAGTAAATTTGATTTAAGACATTAATTTTTAAGGGATTTCGTAATTATCAATTGCATAAATTTAAATTAAAACAATCACTTAGATTAAAAGACTTTAGTATAAAATTAGATTATTGGGTACTTTTTGGTTAGTCGTGGTGCCAGTGTTATACATACATACTTATATACATATATGCATGTGTTATATATATACACACACACATATATATATATGCATATATAACACTGGCACCCGGGTAACCGAAAAATAGCGATTATTGTTTAAGGAAACATGCTAATATAAGCGAGCATTAAAAAAAAAAAAATTAAAGCATCTTTTTATTAGAATACTCTAATAGAACAGAATATTTATAAATAATGTGGAGGTGAAAAGAAATTATAAAAGCATGTGGCATTGACAGAAGTATTCTGCTCTTTTCCTTTAGATGAACACCACTTTGCGCTGAATGCAAAGCACAAAATTTGCAGACATGTATAAATGGCTGTACAATATATTAATATATCATGCATTCACCATTTTTTACTTTTGGTTGCAGATTTTTTAATTAATTTTCTTTCACTTTCTGAACCTGTTCTAAAAGTAAAAATATCCTCTTAAAAAAAAAAACTGCAAGCAAAATTGAAAAAATAAACATCGAATGTAGAAATTTACAGCTATCCAATGACAAAAAAATATACATATTGAAATGTAAATAATATTTTTAAAAGAATCTTCCCATAGATTTAACATTAGCTTGTGAATGTCTTTGCATGAAAGGATGGGAGCCTTAACCTATTAATCATACTGATGACTTTAAAAAACTAAGAGGAATGAAATTAAATTTTGCAACTCTTAATAATTTAAAAAGAAATGGAGTGCAAAGTCTTGTTTGCATATTTTTAAGTATAAGAACTGAATTTTTTTAAAACAAGACTATATTCTTCCAGAAATTGCATTTAAAATTCCACCAAACTTTCTAGTTTAAAAGTAAAAGCTAAAAGATGTCATATTTTCTGAACAAGAATTTCAAGTTTGATGAGAAGAAAAATGCATTTTGTCAGATCTTTAATGAAGGTAAAGAAGGAAGAAAGAATTTGTGAGCAAAAAATTAAATGTGTAAATTAAAATCTGTAACTCAAAAGCGCGAAGTTGGAGCAGTTGCCGGAGCCACAGTATTTTATCTAGGTGCGGAGCTGGAGCATCAAAAATTGTTCGGCTCCGGGTCACTGCCGAACCCAATTCAATATCTTTTTCTTGTTAAATCCATTGTTTACTTTAGTAGAATTCATTTGTATTTTTTTAAGAAGTGTGAGCTGTATTATCATTAAACTGTGAATTTGTGTTTCTTTTACACTATTTTATTTAACTTGTAAATATGTCAAGCTACAATTTTATAATAGATTTTTTACTCAGTTCTTGATAGTCCAGAATCATAAAAAATATGTACACAAGTGTGCTTCTGACGACAATAATATTTTAAGGAACTTTATTATAATATAATAAATGAATTTTAAGGCATTTTTGAGTTAGCCACATGTGATAAATCACCAAACATTCTTTATGGTTGGTTACAAGTTACAACAGAGTTAATTATGCTCCAAACAACACACCAATAAAATATGCCAACTGGCTGTGAAATAGTAGCAACAAAATATTTTAAAACTCTTAATGGTAGAAAATAAAATAAAAATAAAGAATAATATGTATTTTTTAAAATCTGCTTTTATCAATTAATAGCTTAATATTAAGTAAATTATAAGTTAAGAAAACAATTTAAAGATTCTGAATACATAGTTTTAAAAATGCTTTTTTCCCCCTTTCCTGTTGTCATATCTGAAAAAAAAAATTATAGATCAATTGTAATTTTTTTAATAAATTCGGCATTCATTTAATAAATTCGGTCGATTTTCAATAATTAGAGTCATTCCAAATTCATGTATTGTAACAAGTTTTTTGGACCAACATGATTTGCAGTCCTGAAATTAGACATGATTTTTATAAATATTGAATGCTTTATGGGTGGTGGTTAAAGAAAAAAAAAACTATTTTTGATACTTGTGTATTATTCGGTCTAGGTCATACTCACTGTGCCAAAAATATTACAGTAACCCCTTATTAGGTGCGTTCGTAATTATATAAATACGTAGCACCTATAGTCGTCGTTCAGTCCGTCCGTCTGTCCGTCCGTCTGTCCGTCCGTCTGTCCGCATGTAACAGAGCAAAAACTACCCAACCGAATAGTCTGAAATTTCAAATATATGATTGTTGCAAAATTTTGTCGAGCCATTTCAAATTTTATGAAAATCGGATGTATAGTTTAATTACAGGGACAGTCAAAAGTTTTTCTTTACATTACGGCCAACGGGAAAAATTATTGCAAGTGGATTTTAATGATATTAGAGCCTTCCGAATGATCTGAAATTTTAAAGATATAATTGTTGCAAAATTTTGTCGAGCCGTTTCAAATTTTAGGAAAATCGGACGTATAGTTTAATTACAGGGACAGTCAAAAGTTTTTCTTTACATTACGGCCAATGGGAAAAATTATTGCAAGTGGATTTTAATGGTATTAGAGCCTTCCGAATGATCTGAAATTTTAAAGATGTAATTGTTGCAAAATTTTGTCGAGCCATTTCAAATTTTAGGAAAATCGGATGTATAGTTTAATTACAGGGACAGTCAAAAGTTTTTCTTTATATTACGGCCAATGGGAAAAATTATTGCAAGTGCATTTTAATGATATTACAGCCTTCCGAATGGTCTGAAATTTTAAAGATATAATTGTTGCAAAATTTTGTTGAGCTATTTCAAATTTTAGGAAAATCGGATGTATAGTTTAATTACAGGGACAGTCAAAAGTGTTCCGAAAAAATTATTGGAAGTGCATTTTAATGATGTATCAGACTATGCACGTTATGAAGTACAAAAAATTATACATTCAGTACAATATGGGGTGCAAAAAATAATTTTAAAACTAGTTATAGTACGAACGCATTTCATTTGCCACGTTTGACGAGCAATTTCCAACTTGTTATTATATACTTTTTTTTTCATTTTAAGTGCATATTATACAGTTGTCATATTAAAGGCGATGGCAGAAATATTTATATACATATAACTATATAATATGATATAGCATACTATATATATATAGACATAATATATTGTAATCATTCTGGTGAGCATAATAAATCACTGGAAATAAAGCTACCATCGTTAATATCATTTATTGCTAAAAGCCGTCATTTTGATGTTATGTATTTAATAGATGTATACTATATTGCTGTTTTGTATTATTTCAGTTTGCTTTTATATTATTTATTCTTTTTAATGATGTTTTGTATTAAATAACCATTTTGAACAACATGGACAATTGACAATGATAAACAAAACTGGCAATTGACAACCATTTCTGGCAATCTCTTTACCTGGTCCGGATAAAACGCAAGTACCCTATTTTTACTTTTATACTTGTCCAGTAACAACTCTACAACTTTTTTCATATTTTAATTTTTAAACTAGCTGAGAGATGAATGTGTCATCAATGAGAGAGAACAGAATGTGTTTTATTTGCATGTTATGGATGGGGAGATATTGAATAGTGTAATCCTTGTTATGCCATTTGATCCTGTTGTTTAAATTCACAACACTTTTGGACACTTTATGTCAGCTGGGCACATCAGATAAATCGTTAAATATCATTCCTACAGGAATTATTAATTTCTTTTGAAATATAAAATTTTCATTCATTTCATTTAAAAAAAAAAAAGAATAAATTAAATACAACAAAACAAAATATGTATTTCAGCACCAAGGCGTTGTTTCTAAGTCACACAAATGAAAACTAAAAGGTTCTATTGTTGAAAGGAAAAAAATATTGCAAGATTTACACCCAACTAACATTGAAGTACCCTTTTTGTGATCTACTGACAAAATCAGGAAATTGCTCAGGCAAACATTGAGACTCCTTCACAAAATTCTCCTAAATAAAAAAAAAGAAACTCTTCACAAAATTATTTTCCATAAAAGCGACTTCACACTATACGAAAAAATTGTAAGGATTTAAAATGTGGATAATTTGTAAACAAAACAAACTCACAAGAAAAGTAAACTTCAGAAAGAGGGGGATTTTCTTTGCTAGATTTTCTGTTACAAAAGTTTATTTTTCTCAAATCTATAATAAACAAGTTGGAAATTGCTCGTCAAACGTGGCAAATGAGGTGCGTTTGTACTATAACTAATTTTATAATTATTTTTTACACCCCATATTGTACTGAATGTATAATTTTTTGCACTTCATAAAGTGCATAGTCTGACTCCGGTCAGACTTCAGGAATTTTAACAGATCTGACTCCGACTCTTTCATTCAAAAATGGGCCGACTCCGACTCTGGGAATTTTAACAGATCCGTCTCCGACTCTTTCGCTCAAAAATGGGCCTGACTCCGCAGCCCTGCTTCTAAGGCAAAACTTTTGAAAAATTCGTTATGTGAATTAGGTTTCATAATTACTTTATTTACCTTACAGAATATATTTACATACACTTTATGGACCAGAGGGCGGCTGCACAAACCATCACCTCATCGAGTTGATGGATGAAATCCCAGGATTAGTTAAAACTCGATTTGCATATTAAAATGCAACGAGTTTGTCAACTCATATCTTGGTGGTAAACACCTGCAAACCTGATCGTAGTGGCTTACTGGTAGGTTTACCATTGTGTTTTCTTGCTCCCAGTCCTCCATGTTTTCATACCTTTGGTTACAGGAAATTGCAGGCAGACCAGTTGCATTTTAATATGCGAATCGAGTTCTATCTAATTCTGGAATTTCAGCCAACAACTGGATAAGGTGATGGTCTGTTCATCTGCCTCCCGGGCTATTACCATTGTCTAAATTATTGCAAAAATGTGACAGTGACCTTTTAATTGCCTTAAATTTCGTTGACAATGTTGTGGCTCACTTAAATTCTATTCGTAAAGCCCTTTCAAGGAAATTTTTGATGAAGCTTGTTTGAAAGACAGTAACTTTCATATTGACCTTAAACTACCAAGAACTGCATCAAAACAAAAACAAAGATCCAATGTTCCAGCTGATTCTATAAAAGAGTATTTCAGAAGAAATATTTTTATTCCATTCGTTGATCAAATGTTGACTCAACTTAATGAACATTTCACTTGGCACCACAACATTTTGAAAGTTTTTTAATTCTTCTACCTAATGGAAAAGATGCTCCAACAGCAAATGAAATGAAAGATTTTCTTTAATTGTGTGAATTTTATGCACATGACTTGCTTTCTACCAATTCAAAAATTTTGAACGCCGAATTCAAGTTATGGTGCAGAAAATTTTAAAAATCACTTTCATAACTCGATGCAAGAATGCCATTGAAGCAGTTTCGAAATGTGAGAAAATGTTGTACCTGAACATCTATAAATTATTAAAAATATTTGCAACGCTTCCCGTTACAACCTGTGTCAGCGAAAGGTCATTTTCAACCTTACGCATTTTAAAAATTTACTTAAGATCCACTATGGCAGAATAAAGATTAAAAATGGGCTGCTTTATGATGTATACATAAAGAGATTAATGTAACTTCAACTGAAGTAATTTGTAAAAAGAAAAAGATTTTATTGTGTAACAATGTTTTTAATTGAATTTACTGAATTTTTTTATCTGTTCAATTCAACTTGCCTCCATAGTCGGCTGAGCCACGGTAGCAGTAGGGGCAGCTGCCCTTTCCAAGACTAGAGGCAATGCCTTTCAAAAATTGACTGATGCCCAAAACAGATTAAATTCTCTATTAGTTTATTAATTCCCAAAAATTCGGACTGACAAATAAAGTTTAAAAGAACTAGCCCAAAAATTTGCATCCAATAATTAATTTTGTCAAAGCTATTTTGGATATTTTCCTTTAAACTACAATATGTCTCACGGTCAGATAAATATAAATAGGAAATTCTATAAATGTTTGTTTAAGGGCTCTTTAAGTAGGGGAGAAGGGGGCTAGTGTGGACAACTTGAATAATTCCGTTATTTTTTAGTTAAAGTTGCTCTGTAAATTTTTGCAGATTGACAACACTGATATACACTTTCATGTGTAATTACACAAGAATACATTTCATAGTTCATTTGCAATTTATAAAAAAAGATTTTTATGGTGAAAAAGTAAATTCATGATTTGTTTTTTAATTACTAAGTTACACTATTTATATTCATTATTTCAAATGAAAGGAGATATTATATTATAAATTAATCTAATCAGTATACTTTTTGATATTCACTTTTGCTCTGTATTGTTTACATTTATCAGTGTTAGTCCTAAAAAAATAAATGGCACCATGGGGCTAGTGTGGACATGTCCACACTAGCCCCATTCAGCTTTCAGTTGTAAAAACATTAATTAGGTATATAAATATGTCACATTTTATGCTATTTCGATACTAAATTAGATTCATTTGTGAAGTAATAACTGAATTTTAATGTAGAACACACACATAGTAGAATTTAGTTTGATATACATTTTTTATTTAAATTACTAATGCTAGTCCATTATAATGACATAGGTAGGTAGTATATTTTTCCTAGAGTAAATTATAAGGATTATTTTCTTGTTGGTGCTCTAACTGGAAGTCTAGATTTGCCTTCAAAAAGCGGATGGATGGTGAAAGAACTATTTCCAGCTGTTTTACACCATATACAAGAACACACAAAATCTGATATTGACCACCCTGTTTTCTTTGCTTTTTGATAATCATAATTCAACATTTCTCTTGTAGCAATTACACATATGTGAAGGAAAATTACATTGTGTTACTGTCTTTCCCATCACATTGTTCAAATAAACTTCAACCCCTAGATGTTGCTATTTATGGTGCATTCAAAGGAATGTGTAAAGTTGCATTTAATGACTGGATGTTAAATTATCCTGACAAAACAGTATCAGTCTGATATTCCTTCCTTAACAGCGAAAGCATATCATAAATTATTTACACTAAGTAATATCATATCAAGATTTATAAAAACCTGGCATTATCTTTTTAAATTGATTAGCATTTGGAGATGATTATTATTATTTTTTTTGGAGCTATACTATCGGCCGTGAATGCCCAGGTACTACACAAGATCTGGTAAGCACACGAGAAGACAGTGGAAACAGCCTTTTTGACATGGAAGTTGATAAATTAGAAATTGAAGAAGTAGAAATGAGTGAAACAACAATCAAGCCAGGAGATTTTTTATTGGCTCAAGTTTCTTTAATTTGCAAGAAGTCAAGCCACAGCACATTTTATAAATATGTAGCAGTTATTCAAAGTCTGTTTCTGTTGTCGAGTACGAAACAGTTCCTCAAGAGTATTAGCTTTAAGAAAAACCGTTTTATTTATATTGAAAATGATGTTTCACAAATAAACATCATTGGGAAAACTCTCACAGCCAGACATTATTCAAAAAGCCGTAATGTTTATTATGTAGTTTCCTGGCTGTGTAAACACTAATGAAAAACATTTAGTTGCTTTGACAATTACTTTAACCTTGTAAACAAACTTAAGATTTTAAGATAGGTAAATACGTCTATACCTTTTTATTTGTGTACTTTATTTTGACCAGTGTTTTGTAATGTATTTAATTTTGTCTTTAAAATAGATTCATAACATACCTAACTGCAGTCCTCAGTAATAATAAAAAAATATTAGGTATAACATTAATTAAGTTATATTTTATTACGATTAATATATTTACTATGTTGTTTAGGTTCAAATTTATTTTATTATGGTTTTGCAAACACTTATAAGAGTTGTATTACATTGTCTAAATCAATATTCTAGCTTGTCCACACTAGCCCCACCACATGGGGCTAATGTGGACAAAAATAACTTTTTTTTAAAAATTTATTAATAAATAACTGTATTGCCAAATAATTTAATATATCAACCAAATCAAAGATAAAATAGCAAATTCTTGAAAAAAAAAATTGAAGTGTGAAAAAAATATATTTAGTACATTTTTTTGCGAAATTTATAAAAATTGTCCACACTAGCCCCCTTCTCCCCTATTTAACTTCTGCACATTCAAAAATTTGTGTACTTTTAAATTATTAATTTAATTTTAAATATAATAATCTTCATTTTCATTAAAATAAATAAATTATTATTAAATACTGAATTAATTACGGTAATTTGATGAATAATTAGTACTCCTTATAATTACCTACTGTAATCATAAGCAGAGAAATTTTGCCCTCACTAATTTTATTTTGTTTCGCCACCAATGCTCGGCACCCCCCATAAAAACGTCCTGGGTGTGCCACTGTATATGGGTAGATATATTTAAAATATTATATTAATTATTTTCTTTTACTAAAGAATGCTTAATTTTTGCAAATAATGTATGAAGTACTATATGCTGGTGAAGGGGGGCGAGGGGTACAACTAAAGTTGTTAGTATTCCAAAATATTAGGTCTCCAGATTTTTTTTAAATCAAGCAGCTAAAAATGAAATCTGTTTAAAACGGAAAATTTTCTTGGTTCGTTGCGATACTGTCTCGGCAGATTTTAGTATATTAGTTTTCTATTAATTAAAAAAAAAATTAATGATGAACTTCAAAGTAAAACGCATTACACATAATAGAAAAAGAGTAAAAAGATTTCAAACTCTTTTCAGTTAGGTAATACTTTAAATAACATACCTACAAAAGTGATTCAATTAAACACACTATACGTAAAAAGTTTTAAAACACTTTTCAGCTGTCTGATACTTAAAAAAAATATCTACTACAAAAGGGATTCAATTTGTTCACATTACTTAATATTTACGAAATATATAGGTATAATAATTATAGTATATACAATAGGTGTTTCAAATAGAACATTTAATAAATATGCAAGTAATCGTACACAGTATGCAAATCAATAGTGATTTTTTTGTAACTACAAATTTTCCCTTTCTTCGTAATAAATAATCTTGAGTGAAAAAATTATTTTTTTTTATTACAGCTGTGTATGAAACCTTTTTCATCCACCATATATTTAATAAACATTTCGGCGATAACGTGTAATTCTGATTTTATTAATATTCTTCAATATATTAAATTTAGTAGTATAAATTGTAATACTGGTTGGTTGGTTGGTTGGTGCATACTGAGACCTGTGCTACAACCCGAAAGGGAGGCTTATGTCTCGGAAGTCCAGTGTTGGGAAAGGCCGAAAGGACGGAAGGAACATGCAAGAAGCAGGAGTGCGAGATGCATATCGAAGACAGAAAGGTCAAGGAAGCGAGATCACAAACAGGCAGAACAAGGAAACATCAAAGCAAGTGCGGGAGAGCCAGACGGGAGAAACGGATGAGCGCAGTAGCTCCATGGGGAGAAGAAAGGGCGGCCAACATGACGTCGCCATAGCTTGGGGAGGCGGGTAGTTTGAGGGTGAAAAAGAGCTGACGGCGAGGGCCGTTGAGATATATGCAGTGAAGCAGCACATGTTCCGGGGTGTCTGGCTCGAAACAATGCCTGCAAAGTGGGGAGAAGACCTGGTTCATACGGAAGAGACGCTTTCGAGTGAGGATCATCCCAGCCCTCCATCGGGCAATGAGGACATCTGTGGCCCGGGACGGAGTCCACAGAGAATAAGACCGGTCTGTTGAAAGGTGGGGATGGGAGGGCGCATAGTCGCTGTTGAGTCACAAATAGTCGTTCTCAGTGAGCCAGTTCTTCTTGAGGTGGGAACGTAGGTCCTCCGGGGAAATCCATGGAATAGGCTGGCAAAGAAATGGACCATTTCTAGCCAAAGAATCAGCCCTCTCATTCGGGATGATGCCCTTGTGAGCGGGACACCAGACCAAGGTGATGGAGTAACCCATGTCACATCTGGATGAAATACTATGGATCAGGTGGAGAATAACCTTGGGCGAGCGAAGAGAGTAGGCCTGGAGAGCACGCAGGACTGACAGGCTGTCTGTCAAAAGGAAGACTGTTCTATTAACAGGGAGCAGATGAGTAACGGCCAACCACAGAGCAATCGCCTCCGCAGTAAAGATGGAATTATAATGGGGGATCAAAGCAGCAACTGCGAGGTTAGAGTCAGCATCCACTGCCGCCACCGACGTCTTCGCATCATCTTTGGAGGCATCTGAAGATAAGACAGCACAGGAGCGGTGGGCCTCGCGCCAGCGGGCCCACTCGCCAACCAGCACTCGGTCCGGGAGAGATATGTCCTGAAAGGGGAGACCCTCAGTGATGATGTGGAGGAACAGGTGCTGAGGAGGAGGAGGCCAGATGAAACGCATTATCTGGGATGAATCGAAGCCATATGAGACAGTCAACTCGTCGCAGAGGCGAGACCATTTGGAACCAGGTCCAACAGGCAGAGGAGATCTGAGAGAGTCGCTGAGTGCGAGGCCTGGGGGCATGGCGAGCTGCCTTAAAAGGAAGGTCTTGGCCAGGAACAGGAGCCGGCTTTGGATAGTGGTCTCGCCAGCTTCACGGCGGAGGATCGGGATAGGAGTACACAAGGGGAGACCGGTAGCGGTGCGAAGAGCAGCATAATAGATTCTCTCCAGAGTCGTCATGGCAGTCTTATTGCAGTCGAAGAAGAGCGCACTTCCATACTCGATGAGGCTTCTCACGAGAGCGTTGACAATCCGCAGCAAGTGGGTGCTAGCCACGCCTCTAGAATGACTTGCCACAGCCTTGATGTAGTTGAGACGGCGAAGAGCTTTAGCACGGATCATCGAGAAATGTTGGCGAAAGTTGAGGGTGCGGCTGATCCAAATTCCCAAGATTTTCACAGAGGCGCTCCACGGGACCTCCCGCCCAGCAACTATCGGAGGGATACCCGGGTCGCGGCGCCGCGAGAAGTTGATGGCCAAGCACTTTTCGGGAGAGATTCTCAACTTGTTAGCCGCGCACCACGTGCCTATCCTCTGAAGTGCATTGTTTAACTTGTCCCGAGCGCGACCCTCGTTGGGGCCGATGACGTACACAATAATATCGTCGGCATAGACTATGAGATAGATGCCGTCTTCCAGGATCTCCACGATATCAGCCAAGTAAATCAGAAAGAGGAGGGGGGAGAGCACACTCCCCTGGGGGACACCAAGACGACAAGGGCCCACCCCAGAAGTAGCCGACCTCCACCTAATCTGGATCCGACGGTCCGTGAGAAACTCAGCAATCCAACGACCCATACGTCCGCGAATGCCCAAGGACGCCAACTTGTAGATAAGATTATCGATCCAAATCGAGTCATAGGCAGCCTTGATGTCCAAGCACACGGCAGCCACGAACTGGTTGAGCTCCCGTGCACGGCGCACATGGTCAACGAGAGTGCACAGGGCCGTAGTACAGTCCCTAAAGGGAAGAAAACCAAATTGGCTGGGAGGGAAAATATTACGCCTGCCTGTCCAGACCAGGAGGCGACGGAGGATCATCCTCTCCATTACCTTGACGCAGACTGAAGCCAGTGCTATTGGTCTATACGAACTTGTATGCATAGCTGGTTTGCCCGGCTTACGAATCGGGATGATGGTAGCCAACTTCCAGGAGTCAGGAAGTGTTGAACTCTCAAAGGAAGCATTATACATCGAAAGGAGCTTTTGCCGATTGCCAGAGCGCAGGTTTTGCAAAAGACGAACGGAGATACCGTCAGCACCAGGGGAAGTAGGTCTAGTGCATTTAAGCGCATGCGACAGCTCCTCCAAAGAAAAGCGGGCATCCAAGGCGCAGTCGCCATCGCTAAGGTCAAAGGGCAGTGGCTCAAAGGCGTCCAATTGTTGGAAGTGGCGCAAAAACGCCTCGGACTGAAGATGTGCAGAAACAATTGTATGTGGGTTACACAGCACGTTGCCGCCGTGTGGAGACTCTCGATTCGCGAGGCGCTTCAAGATCTTGAAGATGCTACCACTCGTGCAACTATGACGACAGATCTTGTCCCAATATTGGCGGGACACAAGTTTAATGTGTCTCCGAAGCTTTGCAGCGAACAGCTTGTAGTTCTTCCAGTGATCTCTAGAACAAGTCGAGCGGGCCCACTTCAGGAACCTCCGCTTCTGACGCAAGAGAAATTGACAAGTGGCATCCCACCAAGGGGGGAACGAGCGCGCCTGGGCACGCCGGACCACCCGGTGAGAGTTAATTGCCTGCTGGCACAAACGTTCAAACTTTGCATAAGAGGGATCCGGGGCATTCAATAGCTCATTGAGGCAGGCGCTTGCCCTAGACCAATTCACCGACGTCAGGCTAGGCCCGGTCGGGGTGATCATGCTATTGGAGAAGATGCAAATAGGATGATGATCAGAGTCAAAAGTGTCGGGGTGAACATAAAAGTGAAAGTCCCTATGGAGGGAAGGAGATAACAAAGTCAAGTCCAACAGGGAGGAAGGACCATTGGGAGCAGAGCGAGTTGGTGAGTCCATGTTCAAGAAGCAAATCTCCTGAGTGGCGGACCAATCCAACAGCTGACGAGCTCTAGGAGGGAGCGGAGGGTCACGAGCCAGCATGTTTATGTTGAAGTCGTCCAAGAGAATAATCGGTGAGTCGCACGTATCGATGACGCCAGACAGCCACTCCTCTGGAAAGATGCCCGAAGGGGAGTAGACATTCAACAACAAGATCCAGGAGCGATTTAGCCAGACTTTGACCGCCAAGACCTCGAACTCAGGCTGTGGACAGGGAGGCAGAGGCACAAGGAGAGCAGCCAAAGAGGCCTGAACGGCCGTCACAAGGCCACCACCACGGGCAGCCAAACGGTCCTTACGGAACACGTTCATGCCCGGGAGCACAAAGACATCCGATGGGGAAAGGAAAGTTTCCTGAAGGCAGATGATACGAGCCTGGGCGAAGGTAGGGGAGCGGAGCCAATGACCATTAGCCCGGACGCTCCGACAATTCCACTGAACTAACAAGTTGAGCATAAAAGAAAAACGCGGAGAAAAGGCCAAACAGGACCCAGAAAGCCAGGGACCCATGAACCCCAGCCCAGGGGCCCGGCAGCAGAAACCGGACACTAGAATGGCTCGTAGAACCAACCCAACACCGAGAAAACATGGCAGGACAAGACAAAAAAAACAACAAACAGCAACGCGAACATGCTTGCAGAAAAACAAGCACTAAAAACACCCCAAAAGGGAACAAAAAGGAAAAAGAAACCTACCTCAACCACACTAGGTGATGGAGGCGCCAGGATCAGACTTGTTAAGCAATGAGGAGGGGTCTTCCAAAATCCAGACATCCCCCGAGGAACAGTCCATACTTGGCAGTTGGAGAGGGGACAGGATGGGCATGGCTGTACACAATTTTTTGCTATTTTTGTTGCGTGACGGCAGATGAGCCGGAGGAGTTGCAGGCCGCTGCTGTTTTCCAACAGGGCTGTGTGAGGGGGGAGGAGCACTTGGGACAAAAGCGTCCCGCAGGGCCCCGACAACCGACGAGGTGATAGTAGTCAACATATTTTGGCAATTAATGGCCTGGGCTTCCAGGACCGACTGCATCATGGCAGCTATGTTTTCGGCGAAGCCTTGAAGCATGGCTTGGAGGTCAATTTTTGTAACGTAGTCGGCAGGCGGGGGAGGGGAGGCAGAGGCTACGTGGGCATATGATTCAGTCTTAGCATAAACACTGGCCGGAAATTGTTTCCGAGCCTCACTGAATGACAGGTGGTTTTCACTTTTGAACTTCAAAAATTTGGTTTCCTGGATGTACTTGGGACAGGCTTTATCCGTGACGCAGTGACTTCCTTTGCAATTGGCGCAAACCGGGGAATCAGCCGTACAAGGACCTGTGTGAGAAGCAGCGCACTGGCTACATACCCGGTTGCTGCGGCAAGCGCGGGCGCCGTGTGTAAATTTCCAACAGTTTGAGCACTGCCTAGGTCTATCAATGAAAAGGGAGATTTTGTACACCTGGTACCACATTCTGACAACCTCAGGTATAGTGCAACCCAACTTCGTCACTAGGACGGTCGCAGTGGGGCCAGTGTCCTTACGTACGAATCGTCGCACCTCCAGAACCGGGATGCCAGAGTATTCCAGCTCCTCCGCTATGTCATTGCAATCCACTTGAGGATCCATGTTGTGCAGAAGAAATCTTGAGGTAATGTTGTCGGTTAACAACATGGCTGAGACCGGGATACCCAGAAGAGTTTTGATGTTTAAAGCTTGGACCGCCGTGACCGCATCATGAGTGTACAAAGTGAGCTTCCCTTGCCGAGACAGCCGAACAGTATCAATTCCCACGTGATTGTTAACTTGCGCAGCAATGGCGTCGCGTAAGGCTTTCGGGTGGGCTTTCGGAATAACACCCGTGTCAGCAGAAAAGATTATGGAAACTCCCGCTATACCCGCTTCATTAGCTTCATGGAAAATTTCGACTTGAGATTTGTTTTTGCGATATAATATAGTACTATTCTGCGAAAAGCCTTCCTCATCTTTCATGTCAACATTATCCACCTTCTCGTTACTACGTGCGGCCGCAGTATTTTCGACCACTTGAGTTTGGGGAGACCCCGACATTGAAACAACTCAGCAGTTATACGACATGAAAAAGAACAACACAGAAATACAAACACTTAGCAAGGGAAAAACCACGAAAGAGCTAGCCAAAAGCTCAATTAAACTGAATAACAAAAATATAATACAACCTGAAGGTAAAAGAAACCCTTCCCTTGAAGGAAGTAGGAAAGCGTGCACTCTTCACACGCAAACACCAACAAACGACCACCACGGCAAAGTAAATATCGGAGCTGTTGCCAATACGCACCAACCTACTCCGACCAAAAACCATTTCCATTGTAATACTGATGTTATTAATTTTTTTGTTTACAAACTGCCGTAATACGAGGTTGCCAGAAAATCGCCAAGAGAAACACCAAATCTCACTCTCCATTAGCGGTGATGACGTCAAAAAGGTAGAAAAAGGTGACGTCACGTGACTCGTTGCCGTATGTCGAATTACTCTATTAAAAGTTACGCCTATAACTTTTATTAACAAAAATGGTTTTCTTTTAGCCTGAACAGCTTACATAAAATTCAGGTCTATTTGAAGATATTTACAATTTAAGAGTTATAGGCGGAAAAGCAGACAAAGCCATTTTAGAGAATACCTGTTAAAATTTTAATCGTGAATTTCAAATATGTACTCACTCATGGAAGATTAACCTTGTTTACCAGATTTATTGCAAAATATTTTTATTACTGCTTGTTTTGATAAAAATATATGTATTTAAAAAATAGTTGCAATGTCAGTTTAGTTTCGGGGCAAAAGGCAATACTGTTTACGTAGCATTAGTGCTTTTTCTCCCGAAATTAAAATGACATTGCCATTTTTTTTAAATACACATATTTCATTCAAAACAAACTATAACAAAAATATTTTGCAATAGACCTGGTAAACAAGATTCATCTTCCATGAGTGAGTAAATATTTGAAATTCATGATTAAAATTTTAACAGGTATTCTCTAAAATAGCTTTGTCTGCTTTTCCGCCTATATCTCTTAATTTGTAAATATCTTCAAATAGACCTGCGCACGAGATGCGCAGATGGTAGATATTCTGTCATATATGACGTCATACAAAAACCCGCGTATTTGCGTTATTCACTCCATCCACAAGATGGCGCAGCTGTGTCAATTTACGACAGATTCCAGCATTAACTTTGTACGCTTACTTATAGCGCTTTGTTGGAAACCGTAACTAACCGAAACAGTGCAAACAGCTCTGCTGGGAAACATGCTCAAAGGGGAGATCCAATCATAGGCATTCTTCATTGCATCTACCAATTCGCCAAACTTTCTTGTAGTCAAAGGGGAGATCCAATCATAGGCATTCTTCATTGCATCTACCAATTCGCCAAACTTTCTTGTAGTAAACCTAAGATAACACCTTCGCGCCAACGCCCCGCGAGAATTCAAAACGACATTTCTTGGTCAATTTGACTTGTGACTTAACAGCGATTGGGACAGATTTTTTAATATGATCTGTTCATGTTCTATTGTTATGATATATTTTCTGTATTGCAAATAGATAGCCGATGAATACGTACAATGAAAAAATCTTTAGTGATACAGCACTCTGTAAAATAATAAATTTTACGTATCGAAAGTTCCACTTTCACTCGAAATCTAACATAACAACTAATAGATTCATCTAACGTATTCTACTACCTTTGACCTTCAAGGGGTTTATCCCTCGGAGAGAAGCTCCATCCGCGAAAAGAGGGGGGAGGGGAGCGCACTGCTTTCGCGCGGACAGGGGACAGCGATGAGCACAGCGTTACTCCTCATTTTGATAATTATCGCTACTGGCGATCACGCAAAAGCGCGCCAAGTAAACCCAGTGTTATCTTTCGCCCCTTTATGCGGCTTCTACCCAAAGCGATATAAGTAAGCGTCCTATCTTAAATGGGAGAGGTAACCGCAAGATTAAAGGCGAGGTCACGTCAACCAAGGTCATACGCCGCCCAGCGGACGGAGTGAACTATAAGAGGATTATTAACTTCTTTCCCCTTTGTGGAGGATCTATAAGTTCGATATCTATGAAATAACTATGCGCACGCGCAGCCGTGATTTTATTCGTTTGTCGTCTGCAGTACTTAATTGTTGGAAGTCTAGATATAATTCGATTTATTTATTCACCATTATTTAATTTATTAATTGAAGTTAGTTATTTAAACAAGATAAGTTCTTTTCAGAACTTATATTATTTGGGAAAATACCGCGTTGGCGTTCTAATTATTGCAGTTTCCAAAACTGCAAAAGTAACTCTCTATCTGAGAGAACTCATTTTTTAGGAAATAAAGAGAAAAACAGGTTAGTTTTGTGTTTTATTATAATTTATAAAAAAGTTAAAATATTATTTAATATATATTATTAAATGTCAGTGATTTTAATACGTTCTATTTGAATTATGTTTTTGTAATGCAATGAACAAGGACTTATAAAAATTAGTTAATGTATGTTAAGATAGAATTTTACAGCAGCGTTTTTAATTCAATTCTTGATAAGATAAAGTTATAAAAATTACATAAACATGTGTATTTCCAATGAGAATTAAACGTTTTATTACGCTTAGAGTTTAAGTATAAATTATTTAATTAATTTTAAGGCATATTTTTTATTTACCGGGCGCAGGCGATAAATTGCCAAATATTTTCTTGGTCGAATTGTATTTATAATATTTAAAATAGAAGCATTTCATTCATTCCATTTAAAACTCATTTAATTTTACATTAGGATCCACTTTAATTTAAAATGCAAGCATTAATTCTTGTACTATTAAACCAGCAATAATTGATTATTTATAGTTTTAAATATTTTGAGAATTTTAGACAACAGCTTTAAAAGAAATCCTAAAATCGACAAATTACTTTTTTTTTATTAAATCTAGAAATATATCGGTCATTGTGTCATATCCGGGAAAAATAGTTTTCATGGGATACCTGCACTTCGCACAGGTGAATAACATTGCAGAAAGCATACAAAGTATAGAAGAAATGTCAAAAATTGGAATAAAATATAAAATATTTATAAATAGTACGTGGTATGCTCAATTAAGCATTTATTATCTTACACCGGTTCTTCGTAGGGGTAAAATGAATAACTTTCCATAATCGGGCCGATAGCCGTGATTGGCATCAAATGAGAAAACAGTATACAATTGTAACTGTATAAAAGTTAAATAATGGTTAGAAAATGAAAGTAACTTTTATCGAAATAACCCAATTTCGGAACATTCTCCAAATTTGAAAAAGGCTTATGAAACACACAACAATTGCCAATAGCTGAAAACTAAAGACTAATAATAAGCTCGACGTAGCAGTTGTTGCTCGGTAGCCAATAATTTCAAATTTCCCTTTTAATTTTGTCCGGTTCAATTTTTTTTTTCAATCTGGCTTCCGCAAAAGAGTCGGAATAAGTAGTAGAAAAAAGGGCTGCGGACGGAGATGGGCCAATTGAACGTATAAAAATCACTGACATTTATTAATATATATTAAATAATATTTTAACTTTTTTATAAAAAAAATTATAGGGCTGAAAATCACGTTTAAGTTGCTTAAAGATTTTAAATATTTCTCTTTTGCAATTTCCCAACCAGCTGGTATATTTTAGAAATCGTAGTTTGTTACATAACTTACTCAATTGTTGGACTTGTATATACAGTTGTAACAACCATAAAGAATGTTTAGGGATTTATCAGCTACATTTAGATAACGTAACATTAATTTGATAATTTATAATCAAGTTGTAAAAATACTAAAATGTTGTATTGTTACTAGAAACACATCCATGTACATAATTTTTATTTTTCTAGCATATCTGGGAGGGAAAATCGATTAAATTTTTTTATCTTTTCATATATATGAACTGAACAAGGTTAGATTAAATAAACAGTGTAAAAAAGTACTTTTATGTTAGCCGGCCGCAGTTCATAAACCGTCAAATATTTTCTCCCATCACCAGCGTTTATGTTGCATTCATTTCATTCAAAGTATAAAATCCTCATTTTAAAAATATACTCGTCATTTGAAAAACAACTTTATTTAAAATACATACATACTGGTATATTACATCAATTTAAACGCATGCTTTTCGCTCATTATATTTAAAATGCATTTTTTTTTTCTAATAAATAATAACATAAACCCAAGGTGGGCAAGTTTCTTCCAATGTGGAAAAAAACCATGGAATTAAAAGTTACGCCAATAACTTTTATTAACAAAAATGGTTTTCTTTTAGCCTGAATAGCTTGCATAAAATTCAGGTCCATTTGAAGATATTTACAATTTAAGAGTTATAGGCGGAAAAGCAGACAAAGCCATTTTAGAGAATACCTGTTAAAATTTCAATCGTGAATTTCAAATATTTACTCACTCATGGAAGATTAACCTTGTTTACCAGATTTATTCCAAAATATTTTTGTTACAGCTTGTTTCGATAAAAATATATGTATTTAAAAAATAGTTGCAATGTCAGTTTAGTTTCGGGGCTAAAGGCAATACTGTTTACGTAGCATTAGTGCTTTTTCTCCCGAAATTAAAATGACATTGCGATTTTTTTTTAAATACACATATTTTCAGCAAAACAAACTGTAACAAAAACATTTTGCAATAAATCTGGTAAACATGGTTCATCTTCCATGAGTGAGTAAGTATTTGAAATTCATGATTAAAATTTTAACAGATATTCTCTAAAATAACTTTGTCTGCTTTTCCGCCTATAACTCTTAAATTGTAAATATCTTCAAATAGACCTGCGCACGAGATGCGCAGATGGTAGAAATTCTGTCATATATGACGTCATACAAAAAACCCGCGTATTTGTGTTATTCACTCCATCCACAAGATGGCGCAGCTGTGTCAATTTACGGAAGATTCCAGCATTAACTTTGTACGCTTACTTATAGCGCTTTGGCTTCTACCGCTTAGCTGTTTGCACTGTTTCACTGATGGTCGGGGATTTACATTGCGTCTATGAAAGTTTCCCTTCTTCACGCTTCAATTTCTTTGGTACTAGTACCAGGTGAGTCTAATTATAGATTTGACCGAACTAGGGATGGGCATTTCCACTCATTTTAAGGAGTCGACGCTGAGTCGACTCACTTGATTGATGAGTCGACATACTGACTCGACTCTCGACTCACTTGCGGAAATAAGATTGGTTGGTTGATAGTAAAGATGACGCAATCCTACTTTTGTATCAAATTTATCGCGCAGAAGGAAATATTTGAGCATACGCTTGAATTATTTTGGTTTTGATTTTATATAGAAGAAGTCTTTTATATTAAACTTTGCTGGATGGTAACTGGAAACAGCCAAACTAGATGTCTCTCCGGGACGAAATTTCCAGGCCCCGTCCACAGAAAAAAAAGTTCGGCTTGCTCATAGAAAAAAGTTTGGCCCGGCCCGTAGAAAAATAATCAACTACCCGCCCCGGTATAAAATCTAAAAGTTCATTCCGTACAAAAAAAAAAAAAAATAAAATAAAATAAATAAAAAAAATACCGGTCCAGCCCGGTAGAAAACTTAAAAGTTCGGGCCCATGCCGTCTTGGCCCGACCTCCCTCCCCACCAAAAAAAAAGTTAAAATCTAGGTACTAAAAATTAGAAAATATGGATTTTTACGTTGATAGGATTAAAAATTGTTTCGTACGAGGAGTTCTGACTAAAAATGCTTATTTTATCCTTTTTTCTTTTCATTTTTATAATCTTCATTTTTAAAGAAACATCGTGTGCTGCGATATTTATTTTTTTAATGAAACACTACCTGTATGTAAATGATTCAGTTAACATTAATATCATTAATCCATATTCTATGTATTTGAGACTTAAGAATCTGATAACTATTATACAGTAAAATCACCTAAGACGAAATTGCTTAGGAAATAAAAAATATACGTTATAGACAAGTTTCCTTCTTAGCAGTTTTAAATGTATTATGTACTTTTCCTCACATATTATTGTATTAATTTTTCATGTATCAACACATTTTTTAGTTTAAGACAGGATTCCGTCATATACGGGTTCTTTTTCACAAGTTTTATTGTATTTTAATTTTATTGCCTAGAAATTGCTATTCTTTAAAAAGAATAAATTTTAGTTGTACAATAATGGCAATTTAAAAATATATACATTTTTTGCAAAAAGTTTTGGGCCGGGACAAATTTTACTGATTTTTGCGCGGATCAGACCAGGCCGAGACAATAATTTTCGTACGGGGTGGGTCGAGACCGGTACTTAAAATGTCGGCCCTTGCAAATCTTCGAAGAATGAAGCCAGTCTCGGATCGGTACTGAAAAATTAAGTTGAGCTCGACGCAATCTTTTAGAAAAAAAGAAAGGCCCTAACCCGATCTGCAAAGGGCAATGCCTAGGCCCGGCCCAAAGCCTTAAAAAAAAAGTAAGGCCCGGTTCGACCCCCAGCGTTGCGAAAAATTGGCCCTAGCCTTGCCCACGGGTTGGGTCAGTGCACACTTCTAAGCCAAACTGTAAAATATAGAAATATTCTTGTTTAATTTCGTAACATGTCAAAAATTTACCTTCTTTTTAATTGGAAGTAGACGGTTTTGAGGTGTTATTTTTTATATATATCAAGTTTTAAAGGTTTAAATTTTCTGTGCTGAAAACAAAACGGGAAACGGATTGTTTTTTTTCATGTGTGTGTGTGCGCGCGGGGGGAGTGTGGGGTAAGTGAAATTTACTGCTGACAAGGACAAGAACCCATCAAAATATCCGAAATCCTCCCAATCACAACATTTTAAATTCTTAGATCTCTTCTCCATTGATTTTTTTAGGATTCCGTGCTTAAAAAGTGAAAACGGAGCTATTATAAGTTGATAGTGTTAACAAATTTATAGATTAAAAGCTATTCACAAATATTTTTTTTAAAAAAAAAGGACTAATTTAGTTACTTGATTTTTTTTTTCTTTTATGCGTGTGTGTATGTGTATCGCTTGGGTATTGTTGGAAAGACCTTGTAACACCGAAATCAAAAATATATTTGTTCTAATTTTAGATACTGTTAAAAATATGATACAAAAATATGCCCCCCCCCCCTCTCCAGCCTATTTCCGAATCTACTAAAACTAAAATAATGGAAAAAAAAAAAAAACTAGGGCAATAGTAGTTTATTCAAACTTTGCTGGAAAATTATAGCGATTATCCTCGGTCACACAGTTTTGGAGAAAACCGCATTATTTCTTACACACAAACTTTAATTTGCGGGGCTCAGCGGCAGTATTTTTAACTACAAAGTTATAAAATTGACAAGCCTAACTATTGTGGCGATTTGGAATCAAATAGCGTTTTCCATTTTTTTAGATATATAAATTGCTTATCAAGAAAAATACGATCTTTGTTACGTAACGACAAGTTTTTCTCTTTCCCCCGTGCCATCGTGTACCGAACTTCGTTTAAAAACTTCAACTTTCACAGCAGTTTTTGAAGGATATTTTGGCAGAAAAAGGAAAACGGCATTCGATTACTTAGTTTCTGAATAAGAACACCTGTAAATTTTACGCTTTTCCGAACAAAAAATAATTCAATAATCAGTCGCCCGTCCACCCGGAGGAGGGGGTGGGGAGTACGTTTTAAAAAGTTCTTTTTTTTTTCATGTTTATAGTTTTTGATTTACTCTCTTTCAAAATTTTATTTTTAAAACCATGATAATATATTGAGATATATCCATGGAGACACACAGCCTAGTTGTTTATTGAAAAAAGAGGGCGGGGAAGCGATTTCACAAAGCATCACGCACAGAGCGATTGAGGGCGTTGTCGAATGATGATTGGTCGGTTACCTAACATGTTGTAGGAGGGGCTTAATTCGCGTGAAAACGATTTCTTTCATTTCGTTGAATTTTTCCTAAAATCGTCTGAGCTATCATATGCATATTTGCTTTATTTTATATGATGATTAGAATATATTAAACGTACAAAACAAGATTTATTAACGTATTCATTTAAAAGAAAACATTTCATATTTACAAGTATCGTTTAATATGAAGCACATAACAGAATAAACAACCAAGTACATCAATTTTTGTATTATTTTATTTATTTATTTTTTAAAGAAAAAGAAAACTAATATTTTAACTGAAAAGGTGAATGAAAAATAATTTAAATGTGTATCATTTTTTGTAACATTTTAAAAGGGGAATGGGTATTGTTATACGTTTTGCATAGTTTAGCGATGGATAACAAAGCGTTTCATAAAGATAAAAAATAAACATTAATATTCTTCTAACAATTTTATTTATAAATACATTATTATATTCTTTAAATAAATACTAATTTGTTTTAGTTTTCTAATGCTTTTTAAAAACGTTACTGAAATATTCCTCCAAAAGGAATTGCGATAAAATAAAATTTAAATACAGTGACCTCTCACTTATACGACTTTCAAGGGATCGTAGAAAAAAGTCGTATAACTGAGAGAGTCGTATAAGTGAGAGACCGCCTTATAATACAAGTTTCAAACTTTATAGGTATTAATTATTTTACCTATACTAAAAACGATATGTTTTGAGTACTAAGAACATATTTTAACAAAATTTGTAAAATGTGTTAAAAAATTAAACATAAAATATGTTTAAAAAGTTCACAAAATTGTTCATTTACCACTATGTTTATTTTAAAAATTTACAGATCAGATTTTCTCAAAAAATGAAATGATATTAGTTTGTTTCTGTCGTAGATGGAAATAGAAAATGTCTTTCTCTAAGTCTAATAAAGCTTTTAAGCTAGTTTGGGAATAATCATTTTGATGGACATAATTCTTTAATTTATTTAAAGCGGTACTTGCTTTTGAAAAATTTACAGCAGCAGGAACATTGCTCTCATCTTGGTCATCCTCCTTGCTCACGTCTTCATTATTAATATCCTCAAAGATTTCTTCAGCAGTTCTCATTTCTGACAGAAGACGTTTATCATCACATTCTACATAATCTTTGAAATTAATACCTTCGTCCATAAACATTTTATTCGAGTCTTCGTTATTAAAGGATTCCATACGCTCTCAATATCAGGTTCATTCGTTGAACTAGCATTTTGGTCTTGTGGGAAAACTGAATTTCCTAAAACAAATTTTATAATTTAATTTGCTGCAGAAACAGCAGATCTTTTACATCGGAATGTGATGGACATTGATCCATTAGAAGTAATACCTTTCTTTGTTGTTATTGAAATTTATCATCCATCTCTTTTAAAAAATCAATGGAAATCTCTGATGTCATCCATGCTTTTTTTAAATTTCTGTAGCCACATGGCAATTATTTTTTATTCTTAAAGTATCGAGATTTTCTTGATTTTCCTATTACTAAAGGTTCTATTTTTTCTGAACCATCACTATTTGTGCAAAAAAGGATAGTTAATATTTCTTTACTTTTTCTGTCCCCTAGGACCCCCTTGACATAGTTTTTCTTTGTATGATAATGTCTTATCTGGCATCAGCTTGATAAACAGTCCGTTTCATCACAGTTAAAAATGTCTTTAGATCCCTTAATCCTTAATTAACATAAGTAGATTTTGCAACCATTGTCTACCATCATTTCCATTAACACATGCGCTTTCTCCTGTGATGCGGCGATGCAAAAGTTGATGTCTTTTTTTAGTTTCTCGAATCACCGCAAGACGCTGAAATATTCTCGATTCCATACTTCTCAGTAAGAGTGCGAGCCTTTTCTTTTAAAATCACACCATCTATCGGTAAATTTGAAGCTCGCATTTGGTTAAAACACGCGATTAATGCTGATGTCAATTTTTTAAATCTGCCACATTGTATCCTGGATCTCTTTGAATCGACATTTTTAGATGCATTTATAATGACATTTTTATTTTTCAGAATTTCTTTTAGTGTCGATTCTGGCAGATTGAAGAGAGCAGCTAATGCCTTCCTTGATTGTAGTATTTTTTTTATCATATTCCTTAATGGTTTCAACTTTGAATTGTATGCTTAATGCTTTACGTTTGGACATTTTCAGTTTAGGTATCGACATGCAGCAAACTGAAAAAATTACAGCGAAATGAATAACCTTTCAAGCGTCTAGTACGGAAGCTTCTAGCGATTTGCGACGTACGCGTTTTTTCCCCTTCGCTGTGCGGGCTGTACGCGCATAGGTCTTTTGGCATGATAATAGCTTGGGATGTGCTTCCAATATGTTCTCGCTTTAGTATTTTTTTCTAGTGATGTTCAAGAACTGCCATTTTCGATTTGTTAAGTTTAAAATAAAAGTCTATTTTTCTTAAAACAACCTCATTCCTAAAAGACGACGCATTCCTTAAAGCTGTTAAAATTTTCCAAGAAAATGCATTTTGCAAAAACCCTGATTTCTCCACCAGTGCCATACAGAGACGTGATCTGCAGGTAGTCATTTGGCTTTTGTTAAATGGCAGACACAAGAGAATTCCATACAATCACCCTCCCGCCATAGATTTCATCGTTAATAACAAACGAAGGTAGATAAGGAATGTTATTCATTATTCATAAACTCTTTAACAATAATGAAAGGATAAATGTAAGAAAACGTGAATGATTTTTACTTTAAAGATTATAAAAATTAATTCTAGAGTGAGAAATGTAAAATCGCCTGAACCGTTTAAAGCGTGGTATAAGTGAGAGAAGCAGTCGTATAACTGAGAGAAGTTTAGCATTATTTCCCATAAAGCGTGGACGGGACCGAGAGAATTCGGCGTATAACTGAGAGAGTCGTATAACTGAGAATCGTATAAGTGAGAGGTCACTGTAATTACTTTTTAATGTAGAAGCAACTCTTATTTTAAATTTTATTTATTAATTGTAATTACCTGGAACTGAAGAATGAAACTTAAATCGATATATTAAACAAGTATTCCACAAGAATAATTAAGTAAAGCACACACACACAATTATTTTAATTGCGTATTGTCATAGTTAAAATTAAAATATCGTATTGAATTTGGGGTATCGTATTAATAACCTCGCTGTGATGTACATGTACATCAAATTAATGTACATGCTATAAATTGCTTAAATTTAGCAAGCTGTTAATAATTTTTTGAACTGATGCACAATATATTTTTGGAAAAGGAGGGGGTCTGATACAAAGGTTTATTAAACCGTCTTTTTAAATCAAAAGACCATAATATGCAAAATTTGTCATGTAAATTTATTTTTCTTTAATTATTTTTTAGTTTCACCTAAAAAAAAAAAAAAAAAAAAAAAAAAAAAAAAAAAAAAATCATGCGAACTTCCCATGTATTCAAGGAAAAAATTAAATGAAATAAAACCCTGAAATTAAATAATTCAGTTGACTAAATAGACTAAATAAATTATTAAAAAAGTGCCTTGCATTAAAAAAAATTTAAGATCAGTTTTTGAAGTAATTTAAATTTCTTGAACATGACTAGTTAAATACATCAATAATTAAATAATCTTATTGCATGGTGTTGCCATCTATTAGTTAAATTCAACATTACAATATATTGGAAATCTAAAAAAATATATTACAACAATAAAACTTCCTTTTCAATAATGCGAGCAGTAATAATGTATTTTGTGTATTTCGTACAGTTGTATCTGATAGAATCTAATACTCCCCCCCCCCCACACACACACACACAAGAATGCACTCCAACTAAAAATTGAACATATATTAAGGGGGAATTTATTTTTTTTTTTTACTTAATGCTTTTTTAGTGATTTTTTAATGTATTTTTTTTCTTTTCAAGTTCAAATAAACTGCTAAGTATTTAATTTCTGAAGACAAAATTATTAATGTACTTTCAAAATCATGCATAATTATTATTTATAATAAACATATAAAGATGCAATTTAATGAAACCGAAATTATGTGATAATATACAGTGATTAAAAATCTTAATATTTCAGAACAGCAGAACAGGATTTAATTTAGAATTTAAAAAAATTTATCCAGAGTTTTTAAAGAAGTAATAAAAAATTCAACAATATTTTCAATTTTTCTTTAACTCTATGTCTGTTAAATGCCTTTATATCCTTTCTTTTTTATAATTCTTGTCTGTAATACAGCAGTAAAATGATGCTTTCTTTAGTTTATTTGCAGTTATTCATTTTTTAATCATTCTAAATGTAACCAATTATTATTAATGACTTAAAGTACAAGGGGGGGGGGGTGATTTTTCACATTTGGTAGATTGAAAAATGTTGGAATTTTATCTTTTATTGAAAATTTTATCTAAATCCTCCATCATTCAAAATTTTCATTCCACCACCCTTTGTCCTACCTCCCATTTCTCATTAGTTTTACATGATACTGAAAACTGAAAATATTGCTTTACATTACAGTAACAAATGAATGTTTAGTATTATGTCACATATTGGTAGATTAAAAAATTACATAATGTAAAATTATTTCTTAGGAGAAAAAAAAAAATTAGCAATTTCCCAAATAAATTTATCTATTCGAATAAGTAAAAATTGGATTTATAGAAGTGAAGATATAAGCTATGAAAGTGATAACATGTGAGATATAATTTCGTATTTTAGTTTAGCATTACTAACAGACATATTTTTGCTTTATATAATAGATAACAATTTAATAAGTAACCTTCTAAATTATCCCTCGCCTAAAAAAAATTTAATCCCCAGCCCCTTGAAAAATACTTATTAATATTAAATACTATATATTTAAATAATAATATTAATTATATATAAATTATTTAAAAACAACGTTTAAACACACAATAAAATAAGTTGATTTGATCATACGTATACGTTTCGTGAGTACTAGGACTCACATCCTCAGTGTAAAAAACTTTTAAAACAATATCCCCCCAACTACATGAACGGTGAAAATCCAAATGTAAAAACAAAATACCAAAAAGACTATCATTACTGTAATATATATATATAAATAAAAATAGTAATTAATATAGTTATATATATTTAAATATCAACATTAATTATATATTTGAATAAAATTAATTAAAAAAAGGAAATCTTTTGTTGGTAATCCTCAACTACTTTATGACTACAGATGAATCAGTAATTGTTGAATACTAGTTAATGAATATATATATATATATATACAAAGGATAACGCTTAATTTTAAAAGATGGAAACTAATAAATTAATTCTGTTAATTTGAAATTTATCAGTAACTAAAGTTTCAACATAAAAGTATTTTTAATGTAAGTTTTAAAAGTTATAGCATTTTAATAAGTGTTCATTTAATTATTTTAAAAATAGCTTATATGAATTAAAAAATAATTTAACTGTTGAAATTTATTTAAAATTAAATTTTATTTTATATAATAAAAATTTATTTAACTTAATTGTAATTATAATTTAATTTCATAATCTAATTGACAGTTAAAAATTGCAAAGTAACTGATAAGTAATTTTTATTATCAGTTAATAAATACTATTAAAAATACTGTTTATTAACTTAATTCAATATTTGGAGTTTAGTGTATTCTTAATGTAAGTTTTGGAGTTATAGTATTTTAATAAACGTTCATTTAATTATTAAAAATAGATCATATGAATTAATAAATTTATTTACATTTAAATTTTATTTTATGTAATAAAAATTTAATTAAATGTTATTTAACTTATAATTATAATTTAATTATCTAATTGACAATTAAAAAATACAGCAAATGATAAGTAATTTTTATTTTCAGTTAATAAATACTATTACTAAATTACCATTTAGACTTAACTAATTCAATAAAGATCTAAACAAATCTCGAAAAAAAAAAAAAAAAAAACAATTGCAAGGACACAACTTGACATCTTAATATTGCTAGTCTTATGCTGTAACCACTATACGGTATGTAGTCCAATCAAATAAGCCCATTTTGGGGAAGTTTGCAACAATAAATGCTACAGAGATGAAAATTGATACAGTTGCTCCTTGATACCTACTAATGACTAGGTAAAAAGTCCTGATGGATAGGAAGTGAGTGGGGGAGGGAGGGGCAAAAATATGCCTCCCCCCCTCTTTTTTTTAGTTTTTTGAAAATATCTCAGAAACTAGGGTTTTCTTTAAAAAATTATTCCAGTATAAATTAAAGAGCATAAAATTCTCTACAAAGAATGTGTATATGCAGTGGAACCTCGGTTATCCGTCAGTCACGGGACCGGAGCCTTTAGTCCAATCAAATAAGCCCGTTTTGGAGCAGTTTGCCATAATAAATCCTACAGAGACAAAAAATTTGAACAGTTGCTCGTTGATACCCACTAATGACTAGGTAAAAAATTCTGATGGATAGGAAGTGAGCGGGGGGGGGGGGAAGGAGGGGCAAAAATAAGTCCCCCCTTTTTTTAGTTTTTTGAAAATATCTCAAACTATGGGTTTTCTTTAAAAAAAAATACTCTGGCATAAATTAAACAGCATAAATTTCTCTACAAATGATATGTATACGCAGTGGAACCTCGGATATTCGTCAGTCACAGGACCGGAGCCTTGACGGATTTTCTGCCAAAAAAATCCTTTTCCCCCAATGGGTTCCCATCATTTCGGGTTTACTTGCAGAATTTAAACTACGTCCTCTTGAAAATATAATCATGGAAACCATAAAACCAGGTCCAGATTGCTGGTTCAGATATGTGGATGATGTTTACATAATATGGAATCACGGAAAAGATGAATTGTACTCATTTCTAGATAAAATCAATAACCTTGACAACAAAATTAAATTTACATTAGAAATAGAACAAGATCAAAAACAGGCTTTTTTGGATGTACAACTAATCAGAAATATGGATAAGCAGAGTCTCGATCGCACAGTTTTTAGGAAAGTTAACAGGTCTAATTCCACTATCCCGTTTAATTGCAGTTCACCTATAAATTACAAGTTGGCACCTTTCAATTTTTATATAAAAAGAGCATTTGAAGTTTGTTCAAGCCATTTCCTTAATGAAGAAATAGATATAATTAGAAAAATAGCAGCCGAGAATTCTGTTCCATCTCATTTCATTGAAAAAATCATAAACAGATTTAAAAGGAAAAATGAAGAAAAACAAAGTACAGTTCCAATTAAAAGTTTGAAATTCTGTAAAGTTAATTACATCCCAAGGTTTTTTGAGAGTATGAGGCATTCCCTCCTCAAGTTTGGTATTACATTAATCGCAGTCCCTCCCCCGAAATTAAAGGATTTGTTAAATGCGAAAATTGACCCTATCCAAGCCATCAATAGGTCAGGAGTATATATTATACCCTTCAAGAAAGAAAATAGAGATTTTATGTACATAGGTATGACACTGCGAAAATTTCGTGACAGAATTAAGGAACATGAAGCAGGTCTGAGAATGAATAGACCCCACAGTGCATTAGCAAGATTAGCACAAATTCAGCCTATAAAAGTAGATTTCAATAGAGCCAAAATTATTTTTCATACAAGTAATCATCAAGAAGCTATCATAAGAGAATCTCTGGAAATAATATTTAATAAAGAAATAGTTTATAACGATATATTATCATATGATATCCACGCAGTCTGGAAAGAATTAATACATAGTTAATAAACCTGTACTTTTTGATAAAAGAATAGCATTTCTGTTCCCCCCTTATCTTCCAATCCACCCTTGAAATGAAATGGTCTGTTCCGGACAAGGCTAGAGACGCGGAGAGAGAACAGCTGTTAGTTTTTCACTGAGGATGACCGAGTAAGTGTCGGTCGAAAACGTTATGGATTTTAAATGACTTTAATGTGTTTTTAAAGGATTTTATTATACTTGACACCTGTAAGCAATGTATTTACATTTTGTGTATCTTATATATGTTTATTAAATCATTTTCCTTTCAAATTTATTTACTCAATGTCTAGCGAAATTTGTTAAATATTGTTACTAAAAAAGAAAACAGAAAACAACTTAACTTCTGAGTACTTACAAACATGCTACGCTTTGAGCAAGTTTGTGTTGGGAGTGACTGCAACTCATGGAATTTGCATATCTCTCGAAGAATTTAGTAGTATTTTGTTTGCCGGTAGTAAGCAACACGTAGATTTTCGAAAATACACCCAAGCTAGAGATGTCGCAGATGTTGAGAAGCTCTCTTCGTGGGTTGAAAATCACCCACCATTCCCGATGACAGCAGACATCATGTCTATAGGTAAAGGTGTCGTAGGGGATGCAACTATTAACTGCTATGACGCTATAAACATTGAAAAACAGGCAATGGCGAAAGTGGTTGGGAAAAGTTTTTCCGATGTAAAGTTGCCACGTAAGGACCAGGCCCTCCCTCTAGCCATCATGAACTGTTCTATTAAAATTCATGAGGATATAGTTCCAGTCAACCCTTTGGTAATCATTCAACGGATCTCCACAGCTAAACAACATGATGAAGATTTGAAAAAATATTTAAAAATTGAGTTGGCTTTTTTTCCGCCAGCCCTTTTTAACGAAGGAGACATGCGTAAGACGAAGAAAGCAGTCCTCTACGATTTTTTTCAAACCATTGCAACAGAATATGGATTTTCAAAACTGTGATATTGTTGAGGATGGTGGTTTCCTCCTTCACAAAGTCCCGTGATCAAGAGGTTGCACTTTTAATTCCATTTGTGAAGGCTACACCAAATATATCTTCACACATTATAAAGGAAAAGCTGTACAGTGGTTTTTAATGGCTACTCCGACACTACCAATAGCACTAAATCAGCAGGACAAAACTGAAGATGTGCATTGAAGAAGTCCGTCGATATTAATTTCAACAAAGACACAGAGGTCACCGTAACTTTCTTTCAAATGGAAAGAACAAATCAAGATTAATTGCTATTCTTTCAAATGAAAAGAACAAATCAAGATTAATTGCTATGCTTTCATCCAAATTGAAGGACAATGGAATATCTTGTCGGGAGAGTACTGGCGATGCAGATACCCTAATCGTAACAACAGCCATTGAAAAATCTTCTTTTAGTGACAGAGTGGCAATTGTTGGGGAGGATGTTGATCTTCTTGTCCTCCTTATCCCCCTAACTCCACTCGAACGAGAAATGTTTTTCGTTAAGCCGAGCCGTGGAAAAATTGAAAGAAAGATTTTTTTCCTCACAGCAGTTAGTTAAAGAAACGAGACTGAAAGACGTCATTCTAGTCCTTCATGCATTCACTGGATGTGATACGATGTCTGCAGCATTCAAAAAGGGAAAAATCAAAAATTTCAAACTGTTTCAGCAATGTGAAGATGTACACAAAATTGCTAATGTGTTCAATAACAGAGAATCCGCTCATGATGCTGTTGCAGAAGCAGGAAACCAACTTTTTTGAGATTGTATGGAGCACCCTCCACAGCTACATCTCTTAATACTTTCCTATATCAGTCCTTCGCAAAATCTGTATCGATTGTTAAACATAACATTTCACCCCTCCCACTAACAGAAGGAGCGGCCAGACAGCATTATTTCCAGGTGTATCACCAGGTACAACTGTGGCTTGGCCAGGAACAACAAGACGAACTTTGGGGTTGGGAACGAAGACAGAATCGTCTTATTCCCATAACAACCAAGGATTCGATCGCACCTGAGGCTGTCTTAGATACCATCTTCTGCAAATGCACTACTGGGTGTGGAACTATGTGTGGATGCAGGAAAGCAGCCATTAATTGCACAATCATCTGCAACATCTGTCATGGTGACTGTCTGAATGCTACACCCAAGTATGTAGATCAACATGATGAGGAAAAAGATGAGGAGGCGATTGGATTCAATCCTGTTGAGAACACCTTCTAATGCACCATCCACTTCAGCTGATGATGATGTGTCAAAGAAAAAAAAGGAACATTAGACTTAGTAAATAATATCTGCTTAGTGATAAATGTTTTGTCGCACTAACAAAGTTTCTCATGACCTAAACATTTTCTTAATGATAAATATTTGTCTTCAAGATCATGGGGAGATGAACAGACAGGGAAGAAAATGAGGTGATGATTATGGATCCTAACGACACATGCACTTCCGCTGATGATGATATTGAAGGAAAAAATAAACCAGAATGATAAAGACTCCTTAAGAGACTTATCTATTTCATAATTACATAATATCTACTTAATTATAAATTAGTATGTATCTACTTTTAGTTTTCTCCATATATTATGCTCGTAGTTATAATGTTTCACATTAATAAACACTTCATTAATCGGAATATTTATCTTTCATTAACTAATTACCTGCCATTATCTCATGCAGTATTGGAGTCTTATCTGTTTTATTTTATTTATTTTTGTGACAATATTTAATAAATTTGAATAGAAATTAAATAAATTTGAAAAGACAGTTATTTTGTTTTGTGAAAAATCTGTCAAGGTTCCGGTCCCGTGAATGACGGATAACCGAGGTTCCACTATGTATACCTGTCATTTGTAGAGAATTTATGCTCCTTAATTTATGCCAGAGCAATTTTTTCATGCAAACCCACAATTTCTGAGATATTTCAAAAAACTAAAAAAGTGGAGGGGGAACTTATTTTTGCCCCTCCCTCCCCCCGCTTACTTCCTATCCCTAAGGACTTTTTACCTAGCGATTAGTCACTATCAATGAACAAATGTACCAAATTTTATCAATGTAGCATTTATTATGACAAACTTTCTTAATTTGACTGGACAGTATCCGTCAAGGTTCTGGTCCCATGGATGACGGATAACCGAGGTTCCACTTTGTATACCTGTCATTTGTAGAGAATTTATGCTCTTTAATTTATTCGAAAGCAATTTTTTTCATGAAAACCCACAGTTTCTGAGATATTTCAAAAAACTAAAAAAAGTGGGGGGGGGGGATTTATTTTTGCCCCTCCCTCCCCCCGCTCACTTCCTATCCATCAGGACTTTTTATCTAGTGATTAGTAGGTATCAATGAACAACTGTACCAATTTTTATCTCTGTAGCATTTATTTCGGCAAACTTTCCTAATTTGACTGGACTAAAACGGATTAATCTTTCGTAATCGAGCTCCGCGCGATATAGATAAATTAAAAAATATTTCATGCTTTAAAATTGTTTTTAAAACCATAGACAATCAGTAAACTAAGGTAAACTTTGCAAACAAATTCCATTTGAAAAATAAAAATCGTATTTGGTGATCTAAAAGTTTAAATTGTACGATTACAAATATGTTAGATTTGTGTTTTTTCAATATTATTCTTTTATTTGTTTATAAAAGAAGTACTAATTTCGTTAATTTGTCTTTCACAAATATTTTAGACTGGTGTTTATTTTTTTAATATTATTCTTTTATTTGTTTATAAAGGAAGTATTAATTTCGTTATGCAAAAATAGTCAGAAACAAATGCTGAAAAATGTTTGTTGCTTTATTTGCAAAATGTTTATTATTATTATGTATTGAAACCGGCACGTGATAGGATAAACTTAAAAAAAAATCATGCTTAAAAATTATTTTAGAGAATATAATACATCAATCAATTAAGATACAGTTTTTAAACAAATTGCATTTGAAAGTAAATTTTTTTCCGTATGCGACGAAAATTGAAAATGTACGATGGTCAGAAGATTAAAAAATTGCAGTAGCGAAAATTTCAAGACCGAAATTTGATCGTGAAGTGTTGCCATTCGCAAAATGAAGTCAGCGTTACGCACAAATACGTTTGTTCTTTATAATATAGATACTTAATCAGTAAAATATAATAAAAGTCTGTTATTAGGAAGTGGTTATCAATTGAGCCTCTTATGCTCGGTATTCCGGAATGATAAACAGCAATTTTCAACTTCTCAAAATGTGCATGCGCACTTCTCATATCCATATTCATCATTTTTAAAAAATTTGTATTTTGTTTGATCATTTAAAAATAATTTTAACTCAAAACTTGAAGTCACGATTGTCGGCAACATCTTTTACGTGAACAGACGCACTCTTTACTTGAGATTCTAATCTCAATTCCGGAGAGTAAAAATTTCCGCAATTTATTATTTTTTAGACGCATTTGTGTTAAAATGTTTAGTTTTATCTAAGAAAAAAATCGTTTTCTTTTAAATATGACTTCATTTTCACTTAAATAAGCATTTTGCCTAGTGTCTGAAACTTAGTATCAGCACACATGCAGAAGGAAAAACAATATGGAAAATTTATGAGGAAAAATGCGTGTTTTCAAAAGCAGTATGTTATTTTCCGTCATTATGCCCCTAATATAATGTTCTGCTCCTAATGGGATTTTGCGACACTAAACTCTATACAACAATTTTTATCAACAATTTTGAATTTTTATTAGAAAATAGCATGAATAAAGATAAAAATACCTCATTATTTCTCTCTTGTCTGCAATAATGAAAGCTATCTAATTTTCACCATTTTGAAGAAATTTCATAAAATGCTTTTAAAATTAAAATATAAAAGTGGAGATATTTAAAAAAAAATGTAATTTAATAGATTAAAACGACCATTTGAATTTTTTTTCACCAAATTCCGTCGCATCCTCTTCAACAACACATCTCAAAGATTAAACTTCAGACGACAAAAACCTTCATCGATAAACTCTCCAAGTCCCGTTTCGAGAAGAAAAACAGTTTACAAATCGAAAGCAGTTCCACCGAATCATCTACAGATTGCGACAAATTACCTATGTTGAGCTCAATTTTTCCCAGTTAGACTCGACCGATAGTAAAACGCCGTGGCTAGTCGATTGGAGCTCCTCCAGACATGGCCTTTTACTATCAATCGAATAAACATTAGATTGTTTCCTTTTTCGCGTTCGTCTTTTATTATGTAATCGATTTTTCTTGGACTACATAATCAGTTGAAGACCTTGATTTTCATGGGCTACATAATCATTTGAAGACCTCGATTTTCATGGCCTACATAATGAGTTGAAGACAACGATTTTTGCTTTGCAGGACGATTTTCATTTCGGCGTCGCTCTTTGGCTTTGGATTTTTTCATATCTGATAATTTGCGCCATATCTGATAATTGCGTTTTATCAGTGTGCGATTTCGATTACATTATTTTCAAAAGTAAAGCATTTTCACCTGTGAAGAATTTCAAAGCAGCTGGGCTGTGAAAATGACGCACTTCTACAAAACATAATTCAGGTTTAAGAATTAAAATACATGCTTTTTTATAAAATGACGTCATTTGCATCCGCTAAAGCAACCAACTTTTACAATCCTGTCTTAAACTTCGTCTATAGAAAAGTATGCATATGACGTTATTATCCCGGAATAACAGACAATATTCTTGACATAGCCCATATTTTAATTTCAACTTTCAGGTTTTATGAGAAAATGGCAATAAAAAGATACAGTATCTCCTATTTTCGACTATTTTCCGTTTACTTTTAATGACTTTCAATAAAAATGGGGTATTTTTGTTGCCAGTATAAGAAAATGGTATTAAAAACTACAAAAAAATTAATATCTCAAAAATAAATTGAGATACAGCTTTCAAACAAATTGCATTTAAAAGAGAATTTTTTTCCTTATACGACGGTGTAAAAATTTAAAATGTGCGATGTTTAGAAATTTAAAAATTTGCAGTAAAGAAAATTGCAAAACCAAAATTTTATTTCAAATTTCAAAGTGTTGCCATTCGCAAAATGACGTATGCGTTACTCACAGATATGTTTGTCCTTTATAATAGAGATTCGCAAAATGACGTATGCGTTACGCACAGATATGTTTGTCCTTTATAATAGAGATAGATAATAAAAAAAATTAATGCCATTAAATGCGATTTTTATTGTTGCATGTTGGAGGGGGGAAATATGAGGTTCATACTTAAGTTATTTTAACAGAATGCAAGCTGAACTGTTTTTATCTAGGAAGTGGTTTATATTTGAGTTTTAACCCATTAACTGCTGAAACTGTCAGATAGGCATCTTCAACTTTTTTATGTTTGCCACTACAAATATTAAACGATAATCTTCGCTTTATTTAATGTTCAAACTTTTTGTAATTAATCAAGACAATATTTTTTTATCGAAAAATAGTGATATCTTAATAGTTAATTTAAATTTATTTTTAATGGTGCGAAAACGCACCATCAGCAGGTAATGGGTTAATATTATCAGTTGTGAAATAATTATACGCAGTCGTAGATAGGAGGAAAAAATTTTTAAATGCAAATACAAGTTTCTTGGAAAAAAAACTCTGGAATTAAATCCCAAGTTGCTCTAATTTTATCATCAGCATTTTTACTTATATTTGTTAATAATCTTTTCGATATGTTCCATATCTTGTCTTTGTTTGATAAAATTTTCAGCCCACATTCAACTAGATTGGAATTTAATAAGCTGCAATTTAAATTCTTCAATATCGAAAGTAAACAATCTCAACACATCTGTATCAGTAAATTTTGTGTTATAGATGTCACTGTATCTTGATTTAAAACATCAATCAACGGCGTGCCAAAAATGTTCTTTTGCGTGCCCCTCTTGGCACGCGTGCCATAGGTTCGCCGACCCTGGAATAAGGTATCACTTTTTCTGATAAGAAATCTTTGCCTTATTTAATCGCAAAATTTGTAGTAATTTTCTGGAATTAAATAAAACGAAGGATTCTATACTCTGAAATATTGATGCACAAAAGTAAGGATCACATCACCCTGGGCTATTTTTCTTAACCCCTTAACGGTCGCATTAAATTACGATTTAAAAATTCAAATTGCTTATTGGCACCACTTTTTTGAAAAAGAAATGTTCACCTTATTTAATGACAGGTAAAATTATACTTTAATAAAGACAATTGCACTATTCCATAAAACTAGTGGGAATCAAACAAATCTAAATAAACTGAATAAAAGTCACAGCCCGTGAATATCACGGGAGCGAGAATTAAGAGAGAACTATTCTATAAAACTAGTGGGAATCAAACAAATCTGAATAAACTGAATAAAAGTCACAGCCCGTGAATATCACGGGAGCGAGAATTAAGAGAGAACTATTCTATAAAACTAGTGGGAATCAAACAAATCTGAATAAACTGAATAAAAGTCATAGCCCGTGAATATCACGGGAGCGCGAATTAAGAGAGAACTATTCTATAAAACTAGTGGGAATCAAACAAATCTGAATAAACTGAATAAAAGTCACAGCCCGTGAATATCACGGGAGCGAGAATTAAGAGATTAATATATTTCTGTAGAACTTTAGATGCGCCACGCACCAGAGAGACATGCGACAGTAATTGTGAGACAGTAATTGTGAAATTGTCGCATGCCTCACGCTTTTTTGTTGCATGTTTCCCCGGTGTGTGGCACGCCTTATTCTGTAGCCAGGTAACACAAATATATTGGCCAATGTCCTTACTGGTCAATATTTTAAATATCGCTGTATGTCGCACTCAAATTTGCATCTGCCTATTCACTGGTATATCTTACAAGGAAGGTCTCCATACTGGGCATACTCAGAATATTTTGAAAAAAAATACCAATTAAACTACTTATGTATATAATAAAGGATCAGTCAAAGGGCATAGCCGGATAAGCATTGGAAACATGCCTTTCAATCAAATTTCCTGATTTTTCTCCAAGATGTGGCTACATATCTGACAATGTATTTCCCCTATTATCACTCTATAAATATTGATATTTAATGAGATAAAAATGTTTTTTCGATTTTTTAAAAAACGGATTTTCTCAAAAACTGCTGCACGGATTTGCATGTCATTAACTGAGGAAATATAGATACCAGAGATGCATAACTGGTAATTTTTGTATAATTTTCTGTTTATAAAAACTGTGTGAAATAGTGAAATAAAAATTAAAAAAAGTAAAAATCATATCTTATGGTTATCCGAAAATTACGATTTTCTTGTAAAAAATTCCCCAGATGTGTCCGTATATTTTATATAAATACCGAAAGTTTTCGTTGGGTACTACATATAAATATTTACAAAAATGTATATTAAAATTATTGAAATACATTTTAAGGCGTTATTTGGGGCGGAGCTACTCAACTTCGACACCTGAAGAATGTTTGGAATAAACAGTTACAGAATTGCTGTATTTTAAATTTTAATGCACATATAGTGCACATATGCTCATATATCAACGCTGTTGATATCAAAATGAACATGAAGTTGAAAAACATGGATTATATTCTTAATGGAATCTAAAATACATCAGTTGACATATTGTCGCTGACTTTGTTCCAAAAATTCTTCGGATGTCGGAGTTGAGTATCTCCGCCCCAAATAACGCCTTAAACTGTATTTCAATAATTTTAATATACATTTTTGTAAATATTTATATGTAGTACCCAACGCAAACTTCGGCATTTATATAGAATATACGGGCACATATGGGGAATTTTTTACAAGAAAATGGTAATTTTCGGATAACCATAAGATATGATTTTTACTTTTTTAAATTTTTATTTCGTTATTTCACACAGTTTTTATAAACAGAAAATTATACAAAAATTACCAGTTATGCATCTTTGGTATCTATATATCCTCAGTTAATTGCATGAAATTCCGTGTAGCAGTTTTTGAGAAAATCAGTCTTTTTAAAAATCGAAAGAACATTTTTATCTCATTAAATATCAATATTTATGGGGCGATAATAGGGAAAATATATTGTCAGATATATAGCCACATCTGGGGGGAAAATCAGGAAATTTGATTGAAAGGCATGTTTCCAATGCTTATCCGGCTATGCCCTTTAGCGGCGGAATTACAGAAGAAAGTCTGTAAAAAAATAAAATACTTTCGAGTATTTGGCGCGAAAAGACGAAAGCATCACGCGATTTAGCGAGCAGTACTTTTCCTCGCCAAAAGCAAACGATTTCAATGCATCTGAAAATTGTTTGTTACCGTAATTTCGGGTGTATAGCCCGCAGATCAAACAATTCAGTTTGGACTCAGAAATTTTATTCAGTATTTGAAGACCAATATTTACTGTGATCTAAAAAGTTACATTTTATTTTTAAAAATTTCTGGGTAGAAACACGATTGTTTGATCCGCGGGCTATACACCGGAAATTACGGTAATTGATTTTTAGAATGCGTGTAAAAAGTATTTAATGAATTTAAACATAAACAGTGAGAGAGTTTAATAAATACATTTTTACTTTCTTCTATCTTCAATAGAAGAAAGTATTGTAATCGAAATTTTTTTCGACTTCCGGTTTTCGACGGATTTACATGTTTTAGGGGTCAGAGATCCCAAAAAACATGTTTATAGAAAATATCTGTCTGTCCGTGTGTCCGTCTGTCTGTCGCCATTGTACCATCAAAAAGTGTATGAAGTTATGCATAGAATTGAACCAAATTTTTATGTTAAGTTTTTGGCTATGGCAAGCAGATCCTCCTTGAATTTGGAAAAAATTCGCCGGTAGGGGGCGCTGTAATAGCGATTTTGAATATTGTACCACCCAAAAGTATATGAAGTTATGCATAGAACTGAACCAAACTTTTATTTTAAGTTTTTGGATATGGCAGGTAGGTCCTCCCTGAATTTGGAAAAAATTCGCCGGTAGGGTCGCTGTAACAGCGATTTTTGTGCGATTTTGAATATTGTACCATCCAAAAGTATATGAAGTTATGCATAGAATTGAACCAAATTTTTATTTTAAGTTTTTGGATATGGCAGGTAGGTCCTTCCTGAATTTGGAAAAAATTCGCCGGTAGAGGGCGCTGTAACAACGATTTTTGTGCGATTTTGAATATTGTACCATCAAAAAGTGTATGAAGTTATGCATAGAATTGAACCAAGTTTTCATTTTAAGTGTTTGGATGTGGCAGGTAGGTCTTCCCTGAATTTGGAAAAAATTTGCCTGTAGGGGGCGCTGTCACAGCGATTTTTGTGCGATTTTGAATATTGTACTATCCAAAAGTGTATGAAGTTATGCATAGAATTGAACCAAATTTTTATTTTAAGTTTTTGGCTTTGGCAGGCAGATCCTCCCTGAATTTGGAAAACATTCGCCGGTAGGGGGCGCTGTAACAGCGATTTTGAATATTGTACCATCCAAAAGTGTATGAAGTTATGCATGGAATTGAACCAAATTTTTATTTTAAGTTTATGGCTATGACAAGCAGCACCTCCCTGAATTTGGAAAAAATTTGCCACTAGGGGGCGCTGTAATAGCGATTTTGCATATTGTACCATCGAAAAGTGTATGAAGTTATGCATAGAATTGAACCAAATTTTTATTTTAAGTTCTTGGCTATGGCAAGCAGGTCCTTCCTTAATTTGGAAAAAAATTGCGGGTAGGGGTCGCTGTAATAGCGATTTTTGTGCCATTTTGAATATTGTACCATCGAAAAGTGTATGAAGTTATGCAGAGAATTGAGCCAAATTTTTTGCGTTTCTTTTTGTTCATGGCATGAAGGTCCTTCCTGAATTTGGAAAAATTCCGTTGGAAGGGTGCGCTATAATTACGATGTCTGTACCATTTTCGTTATTGTACAATCGAAAATTGTATAAAATTATGCATACAAATTGAACCAAATTTTTTGTGCATGTTTTTGGCTTTGGCCAACAGGTCCTCCTTGAATTTGGAAATATCGCGCGGTAATGGGGCTCTGTGATGGCGATTTTTGTATACTTTTCTAGATTTTTCGTAGTTCTATTGTCCATCGGCGGCTCGTGCAAAGGCGGGAACTCACTTCCTGCTAAGCCGGCTATTTACAAACCTCTGATAACAACAGAATAAGGAAAAACTATTAATTTTAACAAATATCATGATATAGATTAACTCGTTTTTAGTTTATTTAATTGACTGAAGCAGAAATTTAAGAGGAAAATCAAAGTTGGTATAGTAATGAACTAATAATATTGAAGTATTAACATGTGTAACTAGTTTTTGAAATATTAAGATGTATAAGATAGAAGAAAGTTTTGGGATTGGCACATCCAACTAGTTTCGTATTACATATTTATGTTGCTTGTTACTTAATTTTATTACTTTAAAAACAATTTCATCTATAAAAAATGCTTTCATATATTTAAGCGTATTCCAAAATAAAGGCAAAATTCATTTAGCAGTTATTCATTTCAAACCAAGGAATTCGTCGTTTCCATAGCAACAAAATTGAACCGACAGCGCTCAATTGGGCTTAATTTTGAGATATTGAAACAATTTTAATTTTCTTTTAATTCATAAAATTTGATATTTAACTTTCATTATAAATACATATATGACAAAACCATAACTAAATCAAACTAAAACTGACAAAACTACAGTTATTTAAGTTAAATTTATTTAAACAAGTTCAATATGAAATATTTTTATCTTAAAGAGTATTCGACATGAAAAAGTATTTTTTGAAATTTCATTCCATCGCCAACCGATGATAAATCGCCAAATAAACGTAAATTTCATTATTTTTTACGAACGTTCTATCGAGGTACCGCCAAATTTTTTTTTTATAAACATATATATCCACATGAGAAGAACACTCTGTAATTTTTTCAGATTTTTTTTAATATGCCCGTATGGAGACCTTCCTTGTTAGAATTATCGTTTTAAAGAAAATATTACAAAGAGTCGTTTGCATTACTTAGAAGGCTCAATACTAATTTTATCTCCATTCAGAAACCATCTGAGTTGAACTCCCTCCATGAGCGACCAATTTCTTTGAAGAAAATTAAACAAATTCCGCTTTTTCCTGATCGCTTGAAGAAGATTTTATTAGAAAAATAATTCTGGAGAGCGAGCGCATTATGCATCAAACTTCTAAACTAAGTTTAGATTTTTTTTTTTTTCTTATTCCGGTAATTTTTAAGTGTTTAAACCCATTTGTGCCTTTTTAGGCAATGAATGTAATTCTGCTGACAAATTAAGAATGACAGTCAATAAATGCCCCTGCCCTATTCTGTCAGAAAACTCTCAAAGAAATAGATAAATTAATGAAATCGTCATTATTTGTTTCCGTCCAAAAAAAATTGCATTTATTTACTGGACTTCGAAAGGACTTGGAAATAAAAATTATAAAAGAAAAACCCGTAAAATCAAAGCCAACGTCAATGTATTCATTTTTTAAACTCTGAAGTAATTAACTTTTGTTTTAATACTTAAATTTTAATATTTTTCCTAATGTGAAAGATAAATTTTAGTAACAATAATTGTTAGCTTTTTTCAACAATTAAAATCTAGATTTAAACCTGACCTCCATTAAGAGACCACCTCTCGGAGCGACTAATTTTTATTGGAACGGAACGTGGTCGCTTTAGGGAGATTTTACTGTATATATCTTCTCTATATTGATAAATATAGGGGGGGGGGATGTATGACCCTCATTAGTGCCTTTTTTGTTAATGTGGCTTTTGCTACCTCCTTACAGCTTTTCCTGCTCAAGCTTGGCGAGAGTAACTCTGAACAGTGCTAACTTTTTTTCTCTTTTTTATCCTTCTTTATAGTAGTTTTATAACTACAGCTAGACCATTGTATAATTTTAAGACATTTATCAATTTTTTACTCTTCTTAAATCTTGACTTAAAAATTAACTTTAATCCATTTTTATACTTAACTATTTTCTTTTTAAATTTCTTAATTTTTTCTCTTAAGTAGTTCTAAACTACAGTTTAACTTTCCCCAATGGCTCACAAAACATAAGATATTTCAATTCCTAGACTGGGTGTTAAGCTGATATCAGCTAGGAAACCCCTCAATGCTGCTCATACCTGTTCAGCGATCACATGAAGTAAAAAAAAAAAAATCGAAATTTACGGTATGAATTTGAAATTTCGGATTAAAATTGGAGGTCAAACTGGCAACCCTGTTTCAATACAAAAATAGTATTCTAAAATATAAAATTTTAAACTTTGATTTTAAATTATATTTGACTTAGACTGGTAGATTAGAGGATATTTTGTAAAAATTCTTTATCGTTTTTAATGTCTGTTACGTATGTACTGATGAGAATCTCTGAAATTGAGTTCGAAATTTCTATATTTTTAGTATTTTTTATATGTATTTTAACTGTTTTAAGTGTCACAAATAGTTTGTTTTATTGAAAATTTTTAAAAGTTTTCTGTTTATAAGAAACTCAGTTTTTTAATGCTTTATTTTTAATATCTAGTTTACATTAGTTTTACTACATTCAGGGATATCTATCGACATTCGTAAAAACAATATTATTTTTCGGACATTTAACGATTCTGTTGATACTCAGTATATCTGACGAAGTTTGCAATATGTTAATCAAACTTAAGAAAACTTCGCGAGAATAATCCAAATCCATAGAAGTAACAATAACGAGAAGGAAAGCAAGCATATCTTTGCATTGCATCTTCCCTGCCTGCTGTTTGCCACCGGATAATTTCTCTTTCGTTAATGCCCATGAGCACTTGCGGCAAAAGGGGTGATAGCAACAAAGCCCATTGGATAGTAAGGTGAAGCGTTAGGGGGGTTGTAACACCGTTAGGGGGAATTGCAAGCAGTTCTGTTTCTTTAAATCCCGGCAGCCCCTGCACGCTTCGGAACTAATCCGGTTTCTTGTCTTCCTTCTAGTCATTGTTACTTCTATGTCCAAAGCTCGACCACGAGGTTAGCGATACAAAATTTTATTGATAACCGCGTAACTCGCTCTTCCGGTACAATACACTGAGTAATCTTCTTCAGTGACGTCAAAGAGGATTAACATTCGCACCTGTTGGGATATAGACGGGTTGCACATGACGTCACATGTCTGAAATCGCTTCCTATGGCGCCCAAATATAAGGCGAATTTGGTGCTCTCGATTTGATTTTTTAAACTTATTTGCACTATAATAATTAAAATTAGGAAGCTCTAAATTAAAGAGAAAGATAACACGTGCTTTTAACGGCAAACGGGGAGTTCTGTGCTCCACGTGTGTGCTCCAGAAGCTATAGTATCAGTCGTTGCTAATAGCAACGTGACATCAATGCAAGGGGTCTATAGAAAATGAAGTCTCTAATGTGAGAGAACAACTCAGAAGGTCTACCCTATGTATAGAATGGAGAACTTTTATGATGGAGAAGCCTTGCCATGAAATTTATGCATAAAGATAAAATGCCTACATAGAAAATTTCTGTAGCAATTTATCTTTACGCGCGTGTAATTGCATCGATTTTTGGAAATATATATATATATATATATATATATATACATCTATTTATCTATTTATGACTTAAAATTAATACAAAGGTATGTTTCACGTTTTAAAAAGCAAAATTCGAACGAGTAGGGTTGTTTAAACATTTCTTTGCAGCTTTGTGCAGGTGGGTCCTCTGATATTTTAGATAGCAAACTTTAAAGTTTCAGTTGACATAACTTTAGACATTTTTAAGGTACCAGGCTTTTAATATTAAAGAGGATATTAAAAAAATCTATTTGCCCAAAGACCTGCAAAAAATAAGTCGCTTGTAATTTCAACGTATGGAAGTGTGTGAGAAAATTATGGTAAAAATTAGAATGAAATAAAGTCTGCCTTTTACTTTTTATAAATATTGTGCTTGCGTTGTAAAAATATTTATTTAAAAATAAATTGAAAAAAAATTGTGTTTTGACACTTAAGTATTGTGTTGTGATATAAAAGGCATCACAATAAATACCAGTGTTGTAGTGGTAAAAAAAAAAAAAAAACCCAATTTGTATATTCTATAGACAGAGGATATAAGACAGAGAGCTTTACTTGAGAAACAGAGAGTATAGGGAGATTCTTAAATTATTCCAGATGGTGTACGGCGTATATTATTATATACTCTCCACTACATCCTTGATAAGGAGACAAGCAACTAGAAATTTTCTCATTGCTGTTGTCCAGCATTTTCCTACTAACAGAAAAATCTACCCCTAACACCTTTTACTCAGAATGTTTTATATACATATTCTTTCCTTGGTTTTTGCAGAATTTATACTTTATTTTATTAATTTATTCTTGGATGTGTTTACGTTATATATCTATTACGTATGTAGGTGTGAAGCCAGAAAGCGCATTTACCGCTTACCTTACGTTACCTTCATAGTATAAGTTCTTTGGTACAGCCTTCTGTTTCAGGAACTGCGCAGATTTGTCTTCTCTATGATCTATGCTCTTCAGACGCATAATGCACTGGTTTTGGGAAATTTGCTGTCTTCGTCTTAGTCAAAAACGAGGGCGAGAATTCCCTTTTCCTAAGTGAAGATTTCTCAATACGTACACATTAGTAAGGGTTATACCATTGCTAACTGAGCGTAAAAGACAATTCAGAAAAATAACTACGCTTAGCAAAAATCCCAAATCACGTATTAAAAATGAAGAATTCAAACAGTTTATTATTTTTCTTCATCAGGGGACTCTGTACCTAAGATAATTTTTAAACACTTGAACATAAAAGAAAAACATAATTAAAAACTGTCTTTAACAGGGAATTCAGAAGCAGAGCCCCCTGATGAAAATTCGCAATTCCTTCTGTTCTTGGTGTTTAATTATTTTAAATCGTTTGAGAAGAATGAACTTTATGTTTTCAAAATCATGAGAGAAAGAAGAATTTGAAAATCCAGCATGGGGAAATTACTCTCCTCTAATCCCTCTTGCTGATGCAGTTTTGTCGAAGTTTTAAGGGGGGTTCGGGACACAAAAATCTTCAAATTTTCATTTTTTTTTTTTTTTTTTTTTTTTTTTTATTAAAAATTTCTCTGCCATTTTCTGCTTAAAATGATGTTTAAATCATGTTTCTATCTTAATTAGAACAGGAAATATTAATTTATTCGTTTTGGTTTCGTTTTCAAAATCTGCCTTTCAAGCTATGGTTGTCAAGGAAACGAGTTCTTGTGAAATTGCGTTTTTCTTCATGATAGGTTTTTTTCGCCATTTCTCATATTTAAATTCTTATAACTCGAGAACCGTTAAAGGTACAGGGTTGAAACTCGGAACATATCTTTTTCAATTATTTTACTTTACTTTTGAGCCAGCATATTTGAAAAAAATATTTACTTTTGAAAATATGATTTAAAAAAAAAAAGTTGCACCACTTTTTTTGTAATTTTTTTCGTTAAATATTTTTAATTTTTTTTAAATTAATATTTTTTTAAATGCTGGCTCCAAATTAAAAAATATATATTTCTGTTTATTTAAATGAAAAACAATTTAAATTCTACAAATAATATTTCAAGTTATAACGATTTTAAGTTATACCACTTTTTTCATAAATTTTAAATTAAAATTTTTTTTTAAAAAAGCTATGAGAAGTTTATCAATTGATTTTGTTTACGAATGATATGGTTAACCATTACAAAAAAATTCTAAATTTTAACTCAATAAATAAAAATTTTTTGAAAATGTGTCCCGGACCCCCTTAAGGGGCCGCTTCACTGAAACATCCAGAACTCGAAATCCCATGTTAACCTATGGGAAAACTTCCAAACGCGATTACTCATTTCCTAATATAATTATTAAAATACCGTTTACACCATCAGAAAGTAGACGCCAGATGCCGATGATGTGCGTTTTTAAAAATTGTCTACGTAAATTTTAAGTATTTTTAAGAAAATGATAAATTTTAATCAAATGGGAATTTCAAAGTTTATAGGGATTTTTTACGTACTTAAAATTTACGGAGATAATTTTTAAAAGCGCACATCATCTGCATCTGACGTCTACTTTCTGATGGTGTAAACTGTATTTTAATAATTATATTAGGTAATGAGTAATCGCGCTTGGAAGTTTTCCCATAGGCTAACATGGGATTTCGCGATCGGAGAGTTTCAGTGCAGCGGAGCCTTAAATGAATAATAATGTTTCAAAATCGCTGCAGACAAAACTCCTGGCCTCCTTCGAAATCAATAATACAGGTTTATTTTATATATATAGTGTTTTAGATTTTTTAGTCTTTCGCAACTAATATTGATTTTGAATAAGGAATGTTTTCTTATATTTATAAATTTTTCTTTCGTAACTAATATTGATTTTCAACAAAATATTTTCTAATATGAAACGGGAAAAGAATTCATTTTTCTTTCAAAATATTTGACAGTGTAACAAAATTCGACTTTTATAGGCGTGTGGTACTTAAACGGTATTAACTCCTTCGGGACGAGCGTCTTTTACAGAATTTTTTTATCTTTTATCACCGTTTTTTTTTTTTTTTGAAGCAGAGATTTTTGCCTAATTGAATCACGAAAATGCTCGGATTACATAAGCCAAAATTTACAATAAAAATTTACTGGTGAGAATAATCAAGGATTCTGAATACCTTATGCGGCACGTATACCGCTCGCTCGTCCCCAAGGAGTTAAGGCTATTTATTTACTATAGAAAAGGAAAACATGTCTTATAATTAATTTTCTTATCTGATATCTTTGTTGTAAGATATACATGCAAAAGTTTTGGAAATTATTTTTAGGAAGGAAAAGGTAAATGGTTAACGCTTTGCGCTCGAGGTCTTCTCTGCGGAGATATAACCTTTATTTGCAAAATTTGTTTTTGGCACAAGTAATAAAGGAAAATAAAATGTACCTTATTTAATCAGAGCATTTTTGAAATTGTGTACTTGAACGAAACTTCTTTTAAAAAAGTGGTGCCGATCGAATAAAATTTGTGTAAGAGACGCAGAGCGTAAAGGGTTAATGTGCAGTTTGTTTATCGTGCTTCAGAAGCAAAAAAAAAAAAAAAAAAAAAAAAAAAATGTAGAATAGCCGCATAAATACAATGCATATGTGAATGGAACCTTCCTTCTTATGACGTGTACGATAGTGCCAGTTACCGGACATCTTTGAATCAGCATTTTGAATTATGGTCAGGGCTAGAATCCTGCATCAGGTTGGGTAACCGGAAATTACCAGAGTCCTACCCGTATTTACTCTTTCGGGTCGGGATCGGGTTGAATATTTTTCAAATTAAAACACTATATATTTCAATATCAATGAGTCGTGACTTAGATAGCTACATTTTCATTTTTTAAATCTGGAAGTATTTTTCCTCCACACTTAATAACAAAATCTCCCGAAATGGTTAAGTAGTAGTCACTTGAGATAATTTTCTTCTTTTGTTATTTAAAATTGCTTGTTTCACCTGTCATACTTGTTGAAATGAAAGCAACTTGCAACATCAGTGAAATAGATAAGGGCAGATGTCAATCACAATGTATTTAAAGGACTTACATGGGAAAAGGACTGACAGGAATAAACTGTGTGTTTACTACAACAGAAAGTAAAAGGCTCTTTGAAACTTAGAAAATGTTGTTGATAAATAGTCAATCCTACGGATTAAGTTAACACTGAGGATTAGCGTGATGATAAAATAAGAAATTCTGGAAATCAAAAACAAGAAAAGGTTTATTTTAAATATAAAAATTTTGGTGATTTCTGAGGAAAAGAGTAATATTATTAAACACAGATGCGAGAGGCAAGATTTTGTAACAGTTGAAGAACAACACGTGTACAGCCTAAGTTTGGAGTTTTATTTTCTGGAAACTGTGCCAAAGCGACATTTTTGAAATTGATCACTAAGTTGAAAGTCTGAAAAAGCTTCGATTTTCAAAATGATGATCTCTTTCAAAACTTTCTTAAACCAGCGTTTTATTTATTTTTTTTAACAAAATAATCATGGATAAAGAAATAATTGGTTAGTTAAATTTCGAGATCCATAAATGTGCAATCCCCCCCCCCCCTCTCACCCCTTGCCAGCACTTAAGAGTGATTATGTTTTGTGTAGATGTCTTCCATTTAAGACTTTTTTATTTCTATTTTTCAGTTCTCAAGTGAGAGTTCTCGTTAATATCTAGATATAAAATTATATTTCCTGCATTAAAAGAAGCTTTCAATTTATACCTATGTTCATGCCTGTCACAATACAGATAATAAATTTCATCAGTGCACTGTAAGTGCAATTTGTAACCTCTTAACAAAGAGAAAATAGTTTTGCTTAGATGTAATTATTTGGTATGCCGTATGCAGGCAATAGGGATGGGGATTATAAGTTCACATGAAAGGATTGCTTGAAATAGCTTTCGCAGGGGAAGTTGATGGGAGAAAAATTTTGCTACCCTTAAAATGTACTTCATAGAGTGTAATTACATTTAGAAAAATGGTGAACTGTTATTGCACTTACTAGTTACTGTAATAATATTTCTAACTGAAATTCTACATATAAAAAGGCATGCAAAGGAAAACCGGTCAAAATAGACAATAGTTATCAAGGACATGGGGGTGAGGATTCCATCTGAGTAAGTATATAATTGCAAGCTTTTCTTTCACCAGGACAAGAAAATAATTTCATTTAAAGGAAAGATGATAATAAGAACTATCATATTATATGATTTTACTCTAAAATTTAAAATTTTATGAAACTGTAAAAATTCCACCAAAGTATTTTTTTTTTTTTTTTAAATTTAACTGTTTGTTAATCCATTCTTATAAAAGTATGTGTGAAGTGCAAGCAGAATTAATTTTAATTAATATTAACTATTAAGGATTTTTCCACGTCACATTTGACATACATGTCTTGTGCGCAAGATTACACACATATATATATATATATATATAAGTCGGAAATTGTACGTTAAACTTGGCGAATGAGGTGCGTTCGTACTATAACTAGTTTTATAAATATTCAGATCTTGGTGCAATAGCTGTTGCATGCACTCTGACACGAAAATGTATGAATACAAAATTTATAAATTTATTACGATTCTATATATTAAATCCAGAAATGATATGACTCCATCTTAAATAGGACCTAATCACCAGAGCAACCTGGAATCGCTTAGTAATATGGGATATCATTGAATTAATTACGTATGATAGGATTTAATAAAATGGAGAAAACTTTTACTAATGTCTTGTTAAGTTTTGATTTCATTTTCGTAAAATTTGAAGCGACTCGATAATATTCTGCAACGAATGTGTGTATTAAATTTCAAACCATTCGGTTGGGTAGTTTTTGCGCTATTATATGTGGACAGATAGACGGACGGATCAGACGACGACTATAGGTGCTACTTATATATATAATTACGAACGCCGCTAAACACTATTATACATCTTTGCTTAATATTATGTACATACTTTTTTAAGAAGTACTACACAAACTTTCACCTAGAATAAAATTAATTTTAGAGTAAGGAATACTTTTTTTCTGTCAGTGGTAACATTAAAAGAAATTATTTAATATTTTTATATAGATACTTAAGAACAGATGTAGGTATGTTACATACTTAAAATATACCATTGCACAAAATTTAAAGGTTGTATGTTAATTACACTGGTTATCAAAAATTAAGGAAAAGTCACAAAATGCTAAATAATATAATTCGAATAATTACTATCTCTACAACACAGCTAGTCCATATAACATCTCATTCATGTCACACATGGTCACAAGTGTCACAGTCACTACGGTGAAGCAAAAAAATAGGAAATTCCATACATCTCATTATGAGTATCAAATGATCACTACATGTGACTCCACTGAGACGTCACTGTGACTGCTGCTTTGTGGCGAGTCACCATGTGACTTTACAATGTAGTTACACTGTGACTCTCGTGTGACTGTCATTTGTAGATTCAATTACAAAGTCATCGTGAACGCTGCATTGTGATAAGTTACCAAATAATGTCACATTAAAGTCACATGATGACTTTCAGGTGACAGAGAGACTACTGTGAAGTCACCATTGTGCTCTTTTGGAAAATGTCTCCATGTGACTATAATATGATATTATTTGGTGACTTATTATAATGCAACGTTCACGATGACTATGAAATTGAGTCTCAAAATGACAGTCACATGAGAGTCACAATTTAACTACATTGTAAAGTCATCTGGTGACTCGTCACAAAGCAGCAGTCACATTGACATCTCAGTGGAGTCACATATAGTGATCATTTGAGACTCATAATGAGATGTATGGAATTTCCTATTCTTTTGCTTCACCGTAGTGACTGTGACACTTGTGACCATGTGTGACATGAATGAGATGTTATATGGACTAGCTGTGTGGTAGAGATAGTAATTACTCGAATTATATTATTTCCTTTTGAGTGTTAGCGTATTTATAAATTAGCATTTTGTGACTTTTCTTTAATTTTTGATAACCAGTGTACTTTTTTAATAAAAATGCGCGCAATGTCAAAATCAAAAATGATAGTTTGGAGAAAAATGACTTTAAAGTTTAAATTTCTCTTTAAGTGTACATAAATTAACTTCGTTAATTAGTTATTAGTTCTAATTGGAATATTACCATAATAATATAAATAAATATTTGTAAGATGTTATTTAAAAATATAGATATAATAACTTTTTCAGTTTTTTAAGGTTTCAACGTGATCTGGCTTCTTAAGACACGATTCCGTTTCCTCAGATCTTACTGTATTTCCTAATAAATATAATTATTTTTTCACTTACACTGTAAATAAAAATCCAAATTAAATGATTGAGGAAGCAGTACACATTATTTAAATAATTTCAAAATTTTTATAATGGTTTTAGAAGAAAGTATTTAATTAAATACATCCGAATTTTCTTCAAGGTTTATTATTATTATTATGGGGGATTTCGCTGAGATTTAGAACTCTGCGAACAGTATGATTATTTGACATATTCTTAGCTATTCCATTTTTACGGGTTTTGACTGTACTTGTATGATTTTTTTTTTTTCTTTGGCCGTTTAGAGAATGTTTTTGCTGAAATGCCTTTCTACGTACAAAGGATAGAGTCGGCCAAATCAATTTGAAGAATGAAGGCACTTGCTGATAGATTAGGGATGCAAGACATTTTCTTAATAATTCTTTCATGATCAATTCACGATAAAATCATTTAAATCTATACAGATGTTATTCATATGTAGTAATTTTTTAAAAAGGGTTTATTTTTTTCATCGCATTTCCTTGAAGGAAGAAAAAAGTTTTAAATTTTAATTAATTATTAATGAGATTTGTTATTTATAGATTTTTTTAAATTAACCATCTGAAGTAAAATGAAAAATCAATTTAAAAGACTTAATATGGACATTTATAAACAAACTTTGAAGCTATTTTACATTTCTTCTGATTATATATATATATATATATAAGCATGAAATTGTTATTAATTTTCCTGCCTATTTCCAATTATATATTATGTGAAATTTTGATTTTTTAAAAATTATTATCTGTTAATGGGTGGTGAAATTCTTAACTAATTAAGCGTATATTTATATTAATGCTTTTATTGAGAATATTTACGTTAGATTAAAAAGAAAAAATATACGCATTATTTTATGCATTTTCCATCATTTTTGCAACTTTATTATAAACACATTTTACCTTTTCCCCTTAAAATAAAAATAAAATTCATATTGTCACATCTAGAGTTTCGTTCAACTAGCTATAAGGATCTTTATTGCTCGTTTTAATTCTTTAGTTTAAAAAACTCTACGGTACCTTTAAAGTGAGATATCGAAAAGAGTGTCACATCACATGATTGCTATTGACCAATAGAGAAACATGTTCACTCGAATCACGTGATATGGTGTGTCCCTTCCTTCTTGCCATAGCATTATATTTCTCTCTCTGCCCGCATTTTATAAGTAGTTTCAGGCTCAATCGGTCTATATCTTAGCTTGTAAAAAGATATGGATTTCGATTTGGAAAGACAATTCTATAGAAGAATGCATTTCTGGGGTAAGTTTGTTTTTAAAGATAGATTAGTTTAAATGTCTATGCTAAATTAATTTAAATATTTTACTCGACTGTGCTTTTTGTTTTATTTTACTTTATTATTTGCTTTTTATTTCATCTTCATTATAGCCTTAAAAGTTACTAAATAATTTTAATAAAATGGCTTTTATAATATTACTCATTTTAAAGCAAAATCTACTCATTACTCCAGATTTAATGTATATCTGATAATATAGATTACTGAAGAAATGCGCTTGATAATGTTTTAAAATTTTTCATACGAACATTTTTATAAAATTCTCTCAGTTATAGCTGAAAATGAAAAAGCTACTTTAGAAGGATATATTGTTCACTTATAGCTTATCAATTCTCATTACCCTTAACAAACTATTTTTAACAATGTCATGAATACCACAAGAACTTTACATTCAATAGATTCTGCCAATAGTCTATTAATAGATTTTAGAATAAGTCTATAATTATTGACAACAAATGTATCATTTTTTTGCCTAATTATTTAATGCATTTCTTTAAAAACATTATTTTGATTTATTTTTTTACGCACAGTACTGTACTTTTTTTTTTTTTTTTATGTATGAACTACGGTGTATCCTTTGGATTTTCAACAATTCATTTTTATTTTATCTGTAGAAAATGTGAAATATTTCTCCCTTTATCTTTTTTGTGGCGCCGGGAAACTATTTAATTTTCATATCTTATGAGAGTAATTAATTATTATTATTATTTTAATAAAATAAAATCCAGTACTCAAATGAGATTTTGTAAATATTTTAAAGCAAAATGTTAAACATTTTCCTGTGATAAATTAACTTGAGTAAAAAGATTTTCTGCTGTTATGTGATGCTGTAATCCATGCATTTTCGACTGGAAAAAATCGTGGCGTACATTTTATGTAATCGTTTATGTTCGTTAAATCTCGAGCTACCTCAATGGTTGTCTTTAACCTTAACCTAGAAAACAACCGAAATATCCATTTTATTTACTTTTCATAACTTGGCATCAAAGTCTGACATTGTTTGTTTTTGTTGACAAATCTTCTTTATTTTTTCTGTTTGTTTGCAGAAACGTATTTGATTTTTTTTTTTTATTTCATCAAATCCTATTTTGAATATGTAAAATATATTTTCGTCTTTTCTTAAGGAAGCTGCAGTTCATTATTGTAGTTTCTTTAAGGAAAGATATTTTTTCCCGTTTTGAAGTTACATATTGAATAAGTTAATATGTTGATAATTCGAAGAGTTTTATCAATTTCACAAGGTTTTTCACACTTTTATAAGTTAGTACATAACGCAGATCGTGCGTCAAACCGTATCATTTATTTTACACGATTTGTTAGCAATTCTGGATGCGTAATTGGTGGTTGTTGTTTTTCGAGACAATCTGATGCAGAAACTCTTCTTCCAAAAAATAATCATGACGTTTCGGGCAGTCAAACTGTTTATAATTCACAACCCCAATCAGCTGTTGTGCAGCATGTAACAATGAAAAGGAGTTGTGATTCTGAGGATGAAATATCCTCGCAGAATGCTGGTGTGGATTCTAATCAGTCAATAGAAACATGCCGAAAAAAGACAAAAACTAAGGATCCTAAAAATGACAGTGCTGCAGAAGTACTTTCTGCGATTACTCCTACCTCCCCTACTGTTAAAAATTTAGGTATTTTAACCTATTTCATGTAAATGTAATTTTATTAATGTATTTGTGTAATACAGGTTCCAGTAACAAATCGAATATTGCTTTATATTTAATATACACATATATATATATATATTTTAGGGAACAGATGCTGTATATTCCCTTGGCCACCATCTTGGATTTTTTCTTGCCGTTTTTCCACCAAGTAGTAAATGTCGCCAAGCAGCAATTTATGCTCATGTTAGGCTTAACGGGGTTCCCAGAACCGAGGTTACCTTATCGATAAACTACGCCAACAAAAATCATCCAAGATAGGCCAAGGGAATATACAGCATCTTAGCGTTTTTTAGGTACTACTTAGTTATTCCGTCGACCAGTTTCGCCAAATTATATAAATCGCCAAAGCACTAGGCAAATTATACAAATTGACATAATTTTTATTTTAAATAACAAAAGAACAAATAAATTAGTATAACATTAATAAAAATACAAATAAAACATCGAAATGAAAATCCCTTGATGACGCAAACACGTGTAACTTGCTTAAAGTCTAGTGAATGTGACATTTACGATCAACCATTATTAGCATTTAATCTTATAAGTTTGGCGATAGATTTTTGGTCGACGGGATAACTAAGTAGTACCTTTTTTTATTTATCTAACAGATGCGTTAGATTGAACTTGGCGGGGGAAAGGCAAAATAGCTGGCAGTGAACCGTTTTTTGTGACAACTCATATTTATGGCAAATATAACTATTTTTCCAACTATCAAAAGTAAAAAAAATCGCCATTATTATTAACTGAATTACATGATCTGATTTTCTATATTTAGATGCTAAATTTATTAAAATTAAAGCTTTTTTTGTAATTTTTACTGTGCAAGTAATTTTTTTAATAAACAAAGGAGTAAAGTCACTTTTTTTCAGGTGGAGGCAACAAGGGAGGTAATTTTTTAAATGAGGAGCAAGAGGTGTGCTATTTTGTAAACCTAAGGGCAGGCAGGGTGCAGCACCCTCCTGAAACTATCTGGGGGAAACTCTGAAATCACTTTAGTTTTGAAAGTAACTGCCACGTTGGTTCGTTTGCCTGTGTGTTTCAGATTGGCGTACATTTACAGCACAGAAAGAGCTTCTTCGATAGAGGTTTATTAGTTTACCAAACAATATTCTATGTGTGTAAGTTTACATTTAGGCAATTAACATTAATTTTTTTTAATACAAATACAAAAAGAGCTACAAATGAGGTTTGTTTTGTTATTTGTGCTACTAACTAATTAAATTATTCTTATTTGCAGTTTTTATTAATTTTGTATTTACTTATTGTTCCTTCTAGGTCAGTTTTTAAGGTCGTAGCATCCTGCTCTTTTAAAAATTGGTTAAATGCTGCTTAAAGGGGAAGGGTTAAGTGAAATTCACCTTAGTTGTACTCGGAGATTTCTTGTAAAGATTTCTTCCTCATATCACAGTTTTTCTAAATCCGTGTGCCCAAGACTGCAAAAATCATAGAACTTTATTTATTTCTTTTGAAAAAACAGGATGTTATTAAATCATGTTATTTGTCTTTTTCAATTTGTAATTCATAAAATCATTACAAATTAATGTCATTTCATTTATCATATTAAAAAATTATATGTACATTTTTTTCGGTACTTTTCGGTTAGCTGGGCGCCAGTGGTATATATATATGTATATATACATTAAAGATGAAAATAAGCACTCGGCGACTAAACGTGAAAAACTGGCGACTAAAAATATGGAAAGTACCGGCCAAATGCAGGATTTTCCAAAGAGATTTCGTCAAAGAATCGCGGAAAAAACCGCGAATTTTGTCAAAAGATCGTGAAAATACCCAAATATCGTCAATAGATCGCGAAAAACAAACGCGAATTTCGTCAAAGAATCGCGAAAAAAACTGAGAATTTCGTCAAAAAATCGCGTAAAAACGTAAATTTCGTCAAAAGATTATGGAAAAAAACGTACATTTCGTCCAAGGATCGTGAAAAAACCCCAAATATCATGAATGGATCGCGAAAAAATGCAAATATCGTCAATAGATCGCAAAAAAAACGCAAATATCGTCAATAGATCGTGAAAAAATCGCAACTATCATAAATAGATCGCGAAACAAATGCAAATATCTTCAATAGATCGTGAAAAAACGCAAATATCGTAAATAGATCGCGAAAAAAAACGCAAATATCGTCAATAGATCACGGAAAAATGCAAATATCGTCAATAAATCGCTAAAAAAGCGCAAATATCGTCAATAGATCGCGAATTTCGTCAAGGAATCGCGAAAAAAAAAACGAGAATTTTGTTAAAAGATTGCGAAAAAACGGCACATTTCGTCAATGGATCGTATAAAAACCTGTATTCCGTCAAAGGATCGCTAAAAAGCCCTAATTTCCTCAAAGAATCGCGAAAAAAACGTAGAATATCAAAAATAAATCGCGGAAAAACACAAAATATCGTCAATGGATCCCGAAAAAACACGAATTTCGTCAATAGATTGCAGAAAAAACTCGAATTTTGTTAAAGAATCTCGTAAAAAAGGGAATTTCGTCAAAGAATCGTGAAAACGAACGCGAATTTCATCAAAAAAGTACGAATTTTATCAAAAGATCGCAAAAAAAACGCGAATTTTGTCAAAAGATAGCGAAAAAAACCCCCGCGAATTTTGTCAAAATATCGCGAAAAAAACGCACATTTTGTCAAAGGATCGCGAAAAAAACACAAACATCGCCAATAGATCGCGGAAAAACGCGAATTTTGTTAAAATATCATGTAAAAAATGCACCAGGAGAGACCCCCTCTGCTCCCCGTTTACATTTCAGAAAATTTGCTGTAAATTTCAGATTTTTTTTTTAAATTTTGAAAAGTACCTCAGTATAGTGGACTTATGTAGTTAGCTATATAAGCATGTTACATATAACTTTGCTGTTACCTTAATTTAAAATAGATTGGAAATTAGTATCTCAAGTTTATTCAAAACAATATGAATTAAAATACTTTTTATTTATTACATAAATTACTTATTTACTCTAAACTTATATATTTTTTAATTAAAAATTCAGTGATATAAATGTACTTACTGGCGACTAAAGAAATTATTCTCACTAGCCAGTTACTGGCTACTAAAAAAAATCAACTTACCGGCCAGTGGCCACTAAGCAAAATTCCTTATTTTCATCTTTAATATACATATACATTTATAGACAGGGTTCGATTTAAGCCGTATCGCATCGCAATTTGCGATTCAAATTTAACTAAAATGCGATCCAAGAAATGCATTAAATTGCAATGATTGCGATGGATATTTCCCACACCCTTTGTTATGTCATGTAAACTTAAAGTTAAAATTTAAAGGTGTTTTTACACGACATACGTTGTGTTTTTACCCTCGCTAATCACGGCGTTTGCTCATAGAAGTTTGACGTGCGTGTTGTAGTGGTTCTAAAATGAACACTCACTGTTACGATCCTTTTACTTTATTTATGCATCAAAACAGACAGCGCAGATTCTGACCCCACTTCTTCGCTCCGACCGTACTTCTCTTACCGTACGCGTTTGTTTCACGCATCCGCTCTGCGCAACTGCTCTCTCTCTGAAGCAAAGAATTTCTCTCTCGCTTTCAGGGAGATTGCCGTAGCCGCATTTGAGGGGAATTCAGTTTTCTCTTTTCTCAGTGCTGTTGTGTTTTATATCGTTTTGGTTTTGTACGTTACAGTTAATTGTTTTGCGAATTGTTAATTATTTAATAATATGACTACAGTTAAACTGGAAACAGCTACAAATTGGAAAAAAATTGTTGATCCCGTTGGAGAATGGTTAGATTTTGAAACAAATGGGAAAAGCAATGTCATATCAATACGATGTATATTATGTTCGAAATTCGCGGACAAATTGAAAATTAAACAAAATTTCAACTCAGGATTCATCAATGGAATTACCAGAACCAGTCTAAAAAAAGATAATATTGGCAAGCATTCCAAAAGTGACATGCATGTTACGGAAGTGAACTTGGAACACAAGCCAGACAGTGTAAAAAAATAATGGATACACCAATTGGAAAAGCAATGTTTCAAGCCAGCAATGAAGAAGAAAATAAAGTTGGCAAGTTAATAGATATGTCCTATTTAATTGCCAAGCAAGAGCTTCCATTCTCATTGTTTCCTGAAATTGCACAATTAGAAAAGAGACATGGTGTTCAGTTAGGGGAAACATATTTGAATGACAAAAAATGCCAAGAATTCTCTCAATGCATTGCAGACAAATTTGTTGTAAATTTTGAAGATTTAAAAGTTAAGTTAGCTATTTTTTACTTGCTATACAAAAGTGTCTAACTGCTATTCAAAACTGACTTTGTATAGCAGTTACTGCTATGCAACTTTCTTTTTCTAAATCGACCCCTGTTTATAGATATTCTATATGTACACACACACATATATATGTATACATGTAGCTTCTATGTATGTATAAATATACACATATGTATATATACATACACATACATATGTATATATAACACTGGCGCCCGGCTAACCGAAAAGTACCCTTTTTTTCTTATTTAATTACTAATCATATTAACTAATAAATTTCTTCATGAAATAAATGTATTTTTTTTTTATTCCCTTTTTCTTTCTTGAACTAGAATGAATACTAAATTATTAATTATTTTTGTAATTAAAGCATAAAAATGTATATTATTTTCCTAATTAGATAGTTAATTGTTTATTAATTATTAACTTTAAGCAATGTTATCAGTTTAATATTAACTGCATTATTAATAAATTTGAATATCAGTGGTACTTAATTCAATATAGTTTTACATAATTATTACAAAATATTAAGTTAATATATAACTTTTTTGTACACTATACTAACCTAATGAAAATAAATACAGTTTTTATAATTACTGTAATTACAATTGCAATTAATTAAAGTTTAAAAACATAGATTATGTACATGCAATTAGAGGTTTAATTGTTTTGAAAACCTAAAATTATTGGTAGCCATTCCATATTTTATCAAAGGTATGAAATCATAAAAATCCTATTTAAACTTTAAAAATTCCAATTTTTTTAAAATTAAAAAACAATTATATATATATATATATTTTTTTTTTAACGGTACTTAAAAAAAAAAAAAAAAAAAAAAAAAAAAAAAAAAAAAACTACTAATCTGGCACTGCTTGATAAGAATGAAGCCCAGTTCTGAATAAAATGAAAGAAAAATGGTCTGAAGCCAGCCTGTACCATAGATAAGCATACAAGTTAGGAGACTTATGGCAAAATCTGTAATGGCAACAGTACTAGCATCACCAATGACAAGGGGGAAGAATTAACAAGCCTCCAAAATTTACCTATGTATTTGAAATTTCTTTATGCCCTGTGCTGTACTTTAAATGTATCTATTCTTTAATATGATTGTATTCTTTTCAAGGCAGGCGATTCTCTCGAAATTGATTGCTGGAATATGTTGTTGGAATTTAGAGTTTTTATTATTAAGAAGATTTTTTTTTTTTTTCAAAACTTTTTAAAATCTTAAATATGACTGGCAGAATCTTATCATGATATGAAATCGAAACTTTTTTTTTTTTTCGCTTTTACTATGGGTAACAGAAAACTGTGAGTACTTTGCTAATTTTTATCGACATATATTATTTGCATGTTTTATATTAATGCAATATTGTTATCTATGCTGTATTTTATTGGGTTTTATGCGTTTTTGCTGGTTATATAGTTAAATAAAATAATCTGATATGAAATTAAATATCTACTTAAATATTTATGGATTTGAAATGTAAAAATTAAAATATCCATGATACTTTTGAGTGCAACTATAATAATATACGTAATCATGGTAAATTTATGTACATTATGGAAATGCAATTCAAATTTGGCGATGAAAATGAGCAAATATTGTATAATAAATATATATGTTTAAAAAAGGCGAGGGGAAGTAAAGATAATGATAAATGCCGCTTATTCATCAAGATAATTCAATATATATATATTAACTCAACATGAATGCAGCTATTTTCCCCTTGAAATCTTATCCAAACGTTTGTACTGATAACATATGTTTTATTATTTTTGTAAAAAATATTCAATTTTTTTTTTAAGAAAAGATTTTTAACTTATTTTTTCTAATATTGCAAACCCATTTACTCACACACACACACACAAAAAAAAAAAAAGAAATAAAGAAAAAAAGAAAAAAAAAGTTTTTTGAAAACATAAGCATTTTATTAAAGAAAGATCATATGAAGATAGAAACTCAATAGCAGAAATATTCCGTGGATGAGAAGTTACTTCCCCATTGTCACTATAGGTGCTGTGATCATCTTCATCGCATTACCATTATGCTCTATGAAAGTGTCCAATCTTGTATGCTAATCTATGGCTTGTGCAGACCTCTAAAATGTACTAGCCCCTCCCAAAACATGTTCCTGGTACATCACTGTCGGGCCTGCAGTCTCACTATGTAGCCTGTTTATATTTAAACCCACAAGAATTTTTTTGTTTTTTATAAAATGAAATGTTTGTAAGCATTGAACTTGCCACTAAAATCACTTGCATAAACAAAGATTTTTTTGGGGTGTAGGTAAATACAAAAGTTTGAAGATTTTACTATATATTTTCATTTTACATTATTGTTAATTTTATTAATTTTCATTATTCTAGAGGCTTCATTGTATTTTATTATTATTATTATTTCTAACAAAGTATTATTATAAACATAAAATTATTAGTGTATTATAAGAAAACCAGCAAAAATTTGGCTTTTTGCTTACTATGTTAATTAAAATAAATGTTATAAATATATATAAATTAATTTTTGTTTATAGATTCATCTAATGCTGAGACTGTGAGAGCTGATCTAAGGAAACCTGATGTACCTGTTGAAAAACCTAAAAAACAAAGGCCTAATTATTTTGTGGCAATTAAAATTTCAGATGCTCAGGTAAAATTAAAAATAGTAATTTTTCTTTCAAAAATTTTCATGTTCTTTTAATGCTTTGATTTGTTGTTTCTAAATAATCTATAATAATAAAGAAAGAAGTTTGTGTGTGAGTGAGTGTGTCAACGGTGTTCTGAAGAGACCACTGCACGTAGAGCTACAAAATTTGGGGAAAAGGTACGCCTATATATGAAGTTTTGCACCTTGAAACCCGATTTTCGATTTTTTGATTAGATTTTTTTAATTTAATTTTTTAAGCGATTTTTAGCACTTTTTAAAGTTTTGAGGCGATTTTTCCATATAAGTGAGAAGAACATGGTTTCTTTCTTTTAACCCAATATAGTAAATTTTATTCTCTTTTCAAAAAAGTTTATTCGGAATTCGTGCAGCAATTTTTGAATTTTTTATCTAATTATTGAACAGCATTTAATGCATTTCCATACCTATAAGGAGGTTACCGTAGAGGGACACAGTTCTGTCGGCAGATGCCACCAAGTTTGTCGCCAACTTGACGGTATATCGCCAAATTTGGCAATCAAAATGAGTCACCAAAAGTGATGCCAATTTAGCGATATCTCTAATATTTTGCCAAATTCCCATAGACTTCCATTGTAAAACAATATGGATTACTTGCTTACAGAAAATCACAACAAATTGAGATATTTTAATGCAACAAAAACTAATATTAGCTTAAGGAATTATGTTAATTCAATTTTTCCACATTAGGGAAAAGAATACGGTTTCTTTCTTTTAACCCAATATAGTAAATTTTGCTCTCTTTTCAAAAAGTTCATCCAGAAATCGTACAGCGATTTTTTTATTTTTAGCGAATTTTTTATGCGATTATTGAACAGCATGTAATGCATCTCCATACCTATAAGGGAGATTATTTAAGGGGTATCCAGTTTTATCACCAAGTTTGTCACCAACTTGGCGATATATTGCCAAATTTGGCGACCAAAATTAGTCACCAAAAGTGACGCCAACTTGGCGATATCTCTAATATTTCGCCAAATTCCCATAGACTTCTGCTGTAAAACAATAGGGTATACTTGCTTACAGAAAATCAACAAATTGAGATATTTTAATGCAACAAAAACTAATATTAACTTAAGGGATGATATTACTTATATTTAAGGGAGTCCAAGTAAATAAATTACGAATAAAAGTAACATGATCTAATGCTTAGCATGATTTCCAAAACATAAATTTTAAGAGAGCCCGCAGGTCAAAGGAATTTGACTTGAAACTTTTATCCAATTGTAGTAAATTTTGACTTTCATGATTTTTGAACTTTTTGTGATTTTTAATGCGATTTTTACTTTTTTCGCGATCTGCTGCAAATTTTTGACATTCCATTTTTGACCTAAAGTACATTCTGTCCTCATTTCAATAAAGTTTATTCGGATTTCATATAGCAATTTTCGAATTTTTCGGGAATTTTGTATGTGATTTTTAAGTGTATTTTAGCGATTTGCTACTATTTTTCCACATTAGTGAAAGGAATCAACTTGCAATCTTCGAACACAATATATAATTTTTTTTTCCTCTTTTCAAAATTTGAGAATCGATTTAACATTTTTTCGCGATATCTTATTGTGATTTTCGGATCTCTTTCGTAATTCCCGCTGTTTTTTGACATACCCGGGCAAGTTCGCTAGTTGATTAATATTTTTATTAAAAGTAGGTGGTATTAATTATTCGTATATAAAAATGAAATAACATAGTCCTCAATTCAATTAATTACACCAGATTAGAGTAACTGAATACTTAAAACCCTTTAAAAAAATATATTTAAAAACTTTTCATAACTTCAATTTTTAACTGTTTATTAAACAAGCATAAAAGTTAAATATAAAAGCTATAATTTCTTTACAACATTGAAACACACAAATACGTACAACACCATAACATCAAAACCACACACGACCATTTCAAGGATTCTTAGATACCCTTCTTCAGTGTGGGAAAAAAAAAAAAAAAAGTTTAAAACTGGTTCAAAGAACCCCTTTTAGTTATAGTCCCAAGTATTGGCTAATGATATTCATTACCCAGTACTCGTGGCTATAACCAAGGCGTTCTTTGAACCCATTTTAAACTCTTTTAACGCAGAGGAAGGGGATCCAAGAATCCTTGAAACGGCTGTGTGTGGATTTGATGTCATGGTGTTGTACATATTTGTGCGTTTCAATGTTGCAAAAAATTTTTAGCTTTTAAATTTAAAACTCACAAAGTAAATTGCTTTATAAAGCATAAAAGTTCATTAGATTTGATTTCATAGCTGTTTCCATCGTTTGACAACAAATCTTGCTTTTTGAAGCCAAGCTTTTTAAAAAACACCATGGCCCCTATATTGGAAAAGTACCAAAGTATTTTTGCCTCTGGCAATGACTTTTTTTAGCCAAAGAAGAAATAGTCTTTTCTAGGCTATACATCTCAGTCTGAATTTTTAACTTCGGAACCAATAATCATAATCATGTGGGACAATATTAATCTAGAAAAAAATATTGAAAGCCATTGAAAAATAAACTTTTTAATTTAGATAATCAATTATTTTTTGCCTACATTAAAAAGAATCTTTTCTGGTCTGATTGTCATTCAGTTTAAATTGCACAACAAGTTAGGGATTGGAACAACAGACAAATTTACATTTTTCTTCAAAATTTTCCATTAAAAAAATTATTTTGCATTTAAAATTTTGTTGTATAAAAACATTATTTTTTCTTGTTACTTGATACTAAATTCTATAGTTTGTTTTTGATGACTGTAAAAAACAAATTGTTTCTGTTTTATAATTAGTTGATCTTAAATTTTGTTAAGTATGTGAAAAAAGGCATTTAGAAAGTGTTTTATTAGGTTTTCATGTTACATACGGTATGTTTTAGTTTCTAATTTATATTAAGTCTGTAAATATTTATAATCAGTAGTAAGCTGGCTAGTTTAAAAATATCGAATGTAGATTAAAAAAAATATCAGATATATTTCAAAATATCAGATATTTTTTATATTTTCAAAAATATCATGATGTTTACGAACATTGATGGCAACATTCATACGAATTAATAATGATAAATAAATGCAAGTTCCTGAATATTATCTGGTAATAATCTGTTTCTTACTTTTCCACAAACAGGGTGTTTCATGTTTTTAAATAAAATGTAACAAACTTTCAAAGATGATAATAGGCATCAAGACCAAACAGTTTTTATATAGAAAACCTGGATCACAATCTACTTATTCAGTCAAAATTACAGTGTATTTCTCCCCAAATTGAACTTGATTTTTGTTTGTAACTTAAAAAGTAATGAAGGTATTGTAACTGTATTTATATACAACAAACTTATTTTACATTCTGTGAAATATGATAAGATGACGAGAAGTGCATGAAATGGTGACTATTGGCATCTAAACAACACTGAGCTAACCATTCCATTAATCAATATACATCTGGCATATACTATGTCATTGATCAAAATTCAGCCACTTCCTATGATGTTATCACATTTCATACAAACCAAAGTTAATGTGATGAAAATCTTGCTAAAATGTTTTCATTAGTGTTAAAGGTGAATGAAAATTTGGGTTCAGTTTGTGACCGCATTATCTCCCTTGAAAATTTGTTCCAAAATTTTAGGAATACTCTGTTTTCAACTTCTGAAAATAATCGCTTACTCCAGACGCTGTTTTCTGGTGCAATTAAGAACTTGCTAAATAAATAGATTTAAAAAATAGTAGAAAGTTATTCTTGCTGCATTGTCAACATTTGTTTAGATTATTTTATTTTGATTCCTTTCCCGACAGATAAACACTTACATGACTGTAAAGTTTTCCTTCTAATTCTTTTAAAATGTCTCTTCAGTTTTAAATTGTTTGTTTTGGAATATAAGAAAATGTTTATTTATTTTAATTCTCAGGAGAAGCCATGAAATTTAAAGTTTTATTAAATAAAAAAGCTTAACGACTATCCTCTTCTTAATCCTCTAAGTGACTGTCTTGTAATTTACTGTTACCTGAAATGAATCTAAATTAGCTGGGGACAAAAAAATTTTAAACAGAATTTTTTTAAAAAGGAATTTCTAAGATGAAGGAATATAAAACGTATATTGGCATGGAATTACAAAAGAAAATTTAAATTAACCTAACATTTTTGAGCATATTTATAAAATGCAGGAGAGCCCTCAGATATTCAGAGGGTTAAATAATAACTCAAATCATTGAATTTTTTGTGTGTAAAATTTACTTGTAAAAAGATCTTGTTCATCAAAATGTATTGATTTGTGTTATATATGATGTACCGTTGTTATTAATTTAATTTTGTAATACCTTTAAACCCTGAAAGATGAGAGTATTTAACCAACTGAATATTCGGTATTCGGCCAGCCAAATGTTTGGTATTCGACCAGCCAAATATATATCAGCCAAGAAAACTATTTGATGCTTCCCTAGTTTAGAGAATCATGTGTTAAAAAAAAAAAAAAAAAAAAAAAAAAAAAAAAAAAAAATACAAACTCATTAACAAATTTATTTTTTAAATAAAATTTTTAATAATAAAAAACATGCTTTTATAATATAAGGAAATTGATTATATTTGATCACATGTTCAAACAAAAATGTTGTTACATATCTTTTGTGTTCATTGCACCCCCTCTTTTTGTTTTCTTTCTTTGTTCTAAAGAAGATATGAGAAAAACAACATTTGCAAGTATAACTCAACCGATACAGGACTCTAGTTCTAAATTATCTTTCTTTTTTTTTTTTAAATAACCTTTGTTGTGTCACACATTGGCATATATCATACTTTGACAGGTCTCTAAAAGAAAGTCTTTTTTTCCCTTAAAGACTGTTTAAAAGGCATAAAATATTTCATTCCAATTTATTATTTGTTATAACTTGCATGTAATTTTTAGAAATATCAGATACTGTTATCAAGGCATATAAACATGAAATTCCATGGCATATAAACTTGAAATACAGTGGGTATGATAAAGCCCAACCCATCTAGGACTTTACTTGTAGGTTATCTTTTATATTTTTAAAATGACCTTTGTTATATCACACATTTGGATGTATCATGATGTTTCAACAGGTGCAGTATAACAAAGGGTTATTTTATTTTCATATTCTTTCAGCTGTCTTACCTCATTTATAATCATTTTTTTTTCTTGTAATATAGATTATTAAAGCCCTTAATGAACTGCAACAACATATCTTGGATAAAGATGAACGTCTTAAGAAAAGCATGATTCAACTAGCAACTTTACACATCACACTTATGGTTATGCATATTGGAGATACTGAGACACATGCTAGGTAAAGACTTCAATTTTTTTTCTCGCTTATGTATGCAGGTAGATTGAAAGTAAAAAAGAATCATCTAGGGATGCACCGAATATTCTGTATCTATTCGGTATTCGGCCATACTACCGAATATTCAGTTAGGCCGAATGTCAAACTATTTGGTACACCGAATATTCAGTTTGGCCAAATATTGAAATATTCGGCAAGCCAATTACGTAAAAAACCTTTTTAAAAAATGTTTTTTAAAACCTTAAAACAACTTCTATTTTTAAGAGTCAATTAATAAAAAAATTTAGAATAATTAGAAATAGAATCTCTCTATTCTAAAAAAAAGTAACTCCCGCTGTCACCGCCGCCGCCGCCGCCGGTTTTGAATTTTTTGTGACCGGAGGTCTTTCTTCGTTAATATTAAGAAAAATAATGCATACAAAAATATGAAAATTGGTAGTATTATACAGAAATGTTTGATAAACACGCTGATGTAGACAGTTTTCAAATCGAAGAGTTATTTTAAGAGATATTTAATGCTAAAGTTGGACAAAATCGTTCCATTATAAAAGTTTTATAGGAGCAAAAACTATACATCGGAATTTAATACTTTTTAGATCATTTTATACGTTATAATTTTCCGGTGTGCAGAATTAATTTATTTTTTTAATTTGACTCATTTTTCGAGGTTTCATTTCTATTTTAAATTCAAATTTTCAGCATTTCGAGAGATATTTTTTTACTTATTTCAGAAAATTGTACTAATTTAACCTGTTGCCAAACTGTATAAACAACGGAAACAATAATGTTTGCTTCAAATTAAAAATTTATTTACACGTGACTATTATAAACAGAAAAGAAAAACTTTCAAATTAGAATTAAATAATTACGTATAAAAAGCAGGAACTTATTGAAAATTACTTCATCTATAATTACACGTGAATTTTAACAGAGAAAGGATATTGTAAAGTAATAAATTCATTAACATGCGTTAGAAGTCTTAAATAGGAGAAATTACATCACATTTACGTCACATTACACTTATTACGTAAAATGAACAAAAAATAATATTGCAAAATAGTAGTTTAAATTTAAAAATAGCGCGAGACATTTACTTGATATTTTGAGATGAACTTTTCAACTATTTTTTTTTTTTTTTTTTTTTTTTGGACAGCGCAAATAATATTTCATTTCTAATAAAAGCATTTTCACGTGAATATTAAAAAGGGAAAGAAAAGTTTGGTGAAAATTACGTCAGATTAAAAACGATATATTTAAAATGTTTTATTTAAAAGGACTTTCTTTTCGCTTTGTTAAAAAATACTGGGAGACAAAGACTCTGTTTACTTAATTCCTTTTATATTAGATGATTTTGAAATGCCATTGTATCTTTTAACAGCAGCTGATTTTTCCGTAAAATTCCCCAATCAAAGAGAAATGAATAGAAACCCGTTTATAGGGAGATCGCCTTTGTTTTTTTAATTATAATTCAATCTTCCAAAAAAATTCAATTAAAGCCGATCAAATTAGCGTGCTTTTAGAGACTGCAGTGTCTGAACGGGGGGTTGGCGAGCGTAGCTCGTAGGGGGCCGAGCCCCCTAGTTAAATTTAAATAAAAGAGAATGCTTTTACATTTTCTTTATTTGCCATTTGAAAAGTATATAACATGAGACAATTAACCAATAAAGACAATTTTACTCCCTTCCTTCCTGACAAATAAACAGTACATGACTGTAAAATTTTTCTTCCAATTCTTTCAAAATTTCACTTTGATTTTAAAATATTTGTTTTAGAATATAGTAAGAATTTTTTTTCATTTTTTCTAATTTAGAGAGGAATGCATGAAATTTAAAATTTTATCAATTAAAGAAGCTTTAAAACTATCCTCTTCTTAAATAACAATTAAACGCATACATTTAACACATACCTAGTGTAAAATTTACTTGTAAAAAGATCTTGTTTATGGAAGTATATGTGTTAAATATTATGTAGTATAACTGTTTTAAAGTTTAACTTTTTAATACTTTCAAACTCTGAAATTTAAAAGTATTTGGCAGACGAAATATTCGGTATTCAGCTGAATAGTTACTATTCGACTGGCCGAATATTCGTTATTCGGTTCTTTACATATCATAATAATTAAGTAATTCTAGTTTATTATATTTCTACTGCAAATGTGAACTAATATTTATTTCTGATATTATATTATCAGGCATATTAGTAAGTGGAAATTTTGCTCATACATTTTATTTATTTACATGAACAGTCAAAGTCTACATATCAGTTCTTTTTTTTCTTTTTCCTACTCTTATCGATTCAAATGTCTGTGGGACAATATCACAAAATACGAAAATTGCAGTCTGCACCATAAAATTTCTATTTAATGTTATATAATGCAATTTCCTTTTTTACATTCTAATAAAAAATATCATTAGAAGTATTTTCAAGAGATATTATATTCATAATAACACAAAAATAAAGCAATTAAAAGACTTAAAATTTCAGATTGTCATTTTCCTGGCATGTCACACTGTGATGTGTGCAAAGTAAAAGGCTTTCTGCTATACTGTACAAATATCTTTTTTCTAGTTTTTTAAATTTCTAATTAATAATTATACCTTATATAACACATCATAGGCATAACCAAGGGGGGGTGCCCGGGCACCCCCCCCCCCCCCCGCCCGCTTGTGCAGACTCAAGCTCATAGTATATTTAAAAAATCGAAATCTATAAAAGAAAAAAAGAAGTGAAAGCAGAGTTCAATTAGTTTAGTTCAGAAAACTAAAAGCCTAAGTTTTGAAATATGATAAAAAAAAAGAAACTTTTTTTAAATTTTTTATTTAGTTTATTTTTAAAGAAAATTATGTTGTTTATCTTTTTTAAAACTAGAATTACATTTACAAGAATCTGTATTAGTCGTAGTAAGTGAAAAAGGTGGTTTTATAATCCCACTTTGACGTCTTTTGTTTGTGGGAGATTTTTTCTAACGCCGTTCTTTCAATTGTATGTTTCTGCAGTTTCATGAGAATTATCGCAAGTTCTTGACGAGATAGAAACTACCGTATTTTATGGAAGAAACGCCGCACTCCTCGAAATTGGTCTAAATAAGCTTAAAAATACTGTAAACGCCGCACCTGTGGGAACGCTACTTTTGTCTACAGTGTCTCATTGACCTAACTTTAATCAAAGTTTTATGAACAGTGTAGGGTGCCTCATTTTTAATAATTTAGGATTCTAAAATAATATTTAAAATATTTAAATTAGGTTTTAAACATTTTTATGTAATTTTTTTAATTAAGGAGATGTCAATTGGCATTAAAAACTATACAGAGCGCGGGACGTGGACCCTCTCCTTAGGCGTTCCACATTTTTTTAAGTGGCCGTCGCAACTTAGCACGCTTTTTATGTCGTATGCACTTTAGCCCCTTTTTAGCTTCTACTCAAAACCATCAAACTCTGAGTTGTCAATATCTGAGCCGAAGAGTAGTAAATTTTCTTTGTCCACCTGTATGGTTCAGTATCATCATCCGAAATGCCACAGTTTTCATAATCGGTAAAGTCAGTCAAATCGGTTTCGCTTTGTTGAGCAGGGGACTTGAGAACAAACAGTCTTACAATAATATGTATTCATAGGATTAATGAATTTTTATTTTCTCCCATTTTTACGGGCAATAAGAAAAAAAAACAACAACAAAAAAAAAAAACATGGTGTAAATGCCGTACTTGACAAAAAATTAACTTTCAAACTCGTAAATGCCACGGCGTTTCTTCCATAAAATACGGTACTTTCATCTTTCATTTCGTAGTCTAAAGTCTAGAAAGAAGCAAAAAAATTTGAAAGGGAATGCAGATGTGAAACGATAATTCCAAAATGCGATTAGCTGGGGGAACGGGGGGAGTTGCACAGACGCTGCCTTCTTTGAAAATGAGAAATAATAGCACAGAAAATTCAAATTAATCTCCAGGTTGGTTGGTTGATTGGCTGAATTTCGTGTTTCACGACCACTTTTTGACATTCGTAAATGAATATGGTTGCAGTCTTTCAGGTCAATATAGTAATTTTTTTCCTCTGAAAAATTTTATATGATTTTTAGAGTTACTTCTCATTTTGCGACGTTCTTTTGAAACTAGGAAAAGGAACACGGTTTCAATCTTTTAGCCCACTGCAATAAATTTGGGCGAAATTCGTGATTTTGTTCTGCGATCATTTCATGATATTTACAATTTTTTTCCAAAATCGGTTGATGAAATTCACATCTTTCTACGCGATTTTTTGTCGAAATCCGCACTTTTCACTACTAACCTTTGATAAAATTCGTGTTTTTTACCGTGATATTTTGACGAAATTGACATTCTTTAGCACGATCCTTCGATGAAATTCGCGTTTTCTTTCCACGATCTTTTGACGAAATTCACTTTTTCTTTCCGCAATCTTTTGACGAATTCGCGTTTTCTTTCTGCGGTCCGTTGACGAAATTCTTGCTTTTACTGCGATCAATTGACGAAATTTATTTATTTTTTTTTTGCGACCGATTGACAAAACTGATTTTTTTACAGGGGTCATTTATTGAAATTCGCGATAATATTTCGCGACCGATCGGGAAAATTATTGCTTTCTTTCCGTACCAATTAACAAAATTCTCACCTATTTTCCGCGACCTTTTGCCAAAATTTGCAACATTTTTTCGTCAATCGTTTATCGAAATTTGTGATTTTTTTTTGTGCAATCTTTTGACGAAATTCGCGATTTCTTTCGGCACTCTTTTATCGAAATTCACGATATTTTTCCATGATCGTTAGAAGAAATTCTCAAATTTTTCCGGGACCAATTCACGAATTGGTTTTGAGAAATTCCATAAAAGAAATAAAAATTGCGAGCTTCAAAAAAGTTTTAAAATACTCACTGAATAATCTGATGTCATATCGCGGCATTTCTTGCCGATATCGAAATACGGCATAGATATTAACGTTTAAAGTCGTTTTGCTTTGCGGCCCAATTCTGAGACATCTCGGTATCGATGTTTGTTTTCTAGCTCAGCTACGAAATCTTCTCAGCTTTTAACTTACGAGCGTTTCGTTTTTCACAAGATATGACGTCATACATTTACGAATTCCACACATCTGGAGATGAATGACTGAATTCCAACTTAGGTATTGCGTCATCGTGCCGATGACGTACGCTGGTTTCTAATTGGATGATTTCTATAACTGCATGTTTCACTGTTAGTTACGAAGTTGATTTCTGTTTGGTATATATTGGAGCGACTTCATGTTCAGATGACTCGTTTCTGCATGTTATATTTCAGTAATGTAACTGATATTAGTAAAGGCTCAATATATGATCTGTTTAAGTTCTTGGCCGAAGTTATGGTCATATGTTGTTATATTTAATACATTTAATCATGTTTTTAATTGGTTTTAATAAAGTTATGTTTGAATTATATCCTAACTTATTTCTGCATGTCAGTGGACACTTAATCTTAAACTCTGCTTTAAGTTGTTGTGGCTTCTAGGCCTAATTTGCCCTAGCAGCCCGTTATAATCACAGGTCTGTGAAAGAATTTGCAGGGGAGAAATGCTGTACAGCATTTTTTAATTATGTGGTGCTTTCCTTTTCTCTGCACAAATCGCGCGATCCCGCACGTTATTTCAAACCCTGCCCCTCAAAGAAAACTTCATTACTAATGGAGTTTCACTGATAGTTTTTTTTTTAAACGAACATAGAATTAAACAAATCTAGGATTGGGGGGGAGGGGGACTCCTTCGGCAACGTACTCCGGAGAAAGCTACGACCACTTACGTCTTGAAACACGCACATCTTGAATTATTGCGATTTTTTATTTCGAGCCAAATGAAATTTTCAGTTTTCTTATAAGAACTGATTTGACATCCTTCCAATTCGAATTTAATCACGGCAATTGCAAAAATTACCTGAGAGTTTTTTCTGTTTCAAAAAAAGTAAAAAAATCGCTTCAAAGCATGAAAAACCCCTCTAAAAATTGCATTAAAAATTCCGAAAAGATTAAAAAACCGAAAGGAACGAAATTAACTAACTAAGTAAAAGATTTAAACCGGATTCCTTTTTAGGAAAATTTTTAAAAAAATCACAGCTAAATGCGAGAAAAATCCTCTAAATAAAGCATTAAAAAATTGTTAAACATTGAAAAATCGTTGTAAGAATCTTGAAAAAACTTTATTGAAAAGAAGATAAAGTTTACTGGGTAAAATATTGAAATCTGATTCTTTTTTACTAACTTGAAAAAATTGTCGCAAAATGCGAAAAAAATTCTCATAAAAATTAATTGAAAAATTCCAGAAATTGTCTTGGATATGCATGACTTCAGGCATACAGGTATTTTCCTGTCAAATCTTGCGGCTCTGCGGGCTGCATTGTCTTTTCAGAGTTCAGCGCGCGTGCGTACACACACACACACACACAGACAGACAAGTACCTATCTTTATTATTACAGTCGCATCATGATAGTATAATTTTTATCATCTTGATACAATTCAGTGTATATTATCATGATCTGCTTTACCTAACATATTCGACACATTCTGAGGTAAAAACACGAATTATTAATGAATATTATAATTATTTATAATAATTATTTATATAGACTTTCCTCCAAAATTTCTTGGATCCCTCCGATGATCCCTAAGAAATCATGGAGTCAAATTCTGAAAAACTTTCATGCGTATGTATTAGTGTACAGCATGCATTATCTGAGATTTATCATCCGGCAAAATTTCATCTACAAGATTTTGACTGAGATAATTTTAAATCTCATGCAGTGTCCCTGTGCTTATAGAAGTTTCCAGCATGATTAAAGGCCTTTTTTAATCTTTATAAGAAGTTAGGGTGCCAAAAGGTTTTACACTTACTTGCAACCACACTTAGTCACTGTCTTATGTCGCTGCTGCAAGGATATTTTCATATCTTTTTTTTTTACTACTAGATTTAGTTTTGATGTTTTGAACCCCTTCTCATCCCCCCTCACGCAAACAAAAATTGCATTTGAGCCCTTTTAAAAAAAAATGCCACACAATTATACCTTCTAAGATGAAAACCTGTCTAAAACGGAAATTCGACCTGTTTCATTCCATTTTAGCAGGTTTTACTATACAAGATATTGTTTGTATATAACATGTTCAGGTTGAAAAGTATGGGCTCCCCCCCCCCCCGTTCAAAAGACTGGTTACGCCTATGCACATATATGAGGAAGGTAACAAGTTCTATATTTTACAAATAATTTTCCATAATTAAAATAGGATTGTCACTGAAAATGAATGTCATTTTTTTGGCCTGCTCATTTTAGTTCTTTATGAGGTAGAAAAATAGGGCTGCAGAGTAATTCTTCTTGTTCTTGGCATAGTTCAAGTCAGAAGTAGTAAAATCATTGCTACCAGCAAGATCTTTTAGACATTTCTTTGAAAATAAAATGTTTAAAGATTTTGTAAAAATTGTACAGATTTTTATTATGTCATTTTCCTGGCTTCTATAAATTACAAATTAAACTGAACATTACACTCAATTTGAGGTACTATAGAGGAAACATGTTCCTTTAAACAAAATTAAAATGTTAGATCTAAAAATAAAAATAAAACAAGAATGTGAAAAATGTTTTAGAATGAAATTGTCATTATCCTGGCATACACATGCCAAGAAAATGACATATAATTACATAAAAATGAACTTAAGCTCTTCAAACTTTAAGAATTTTACATATAAATTCCTTTATTCAGCTGTTCAATCAACATCTTAAAAAAAATCAGAAGCTTTGAAACAATTAAAATTTTTGTTTTCAAAATCTCGCATTTAGTGATACCCCTGTATGCTTACTTTTTAGGTTGTGATTATTTCTGTTAAATAGGTTATAAGAAAATAAACGTGTTTTAAAATACTCCCTCATAACTACGTTTCGTGATTTTCATGTCTCTGAAAATCTCTTTAAAATAGCAAATTTCTTATTTGTACCCACCCACTGGCAGAAATCTGCAAAAGTCACAATTTATCTTATTTTAAAATATCATTGTAGTATAAAGACATAAATTTTGTTTTCCTGTCATTTTGGAAACTTAGACTACATTCTTCTTTATCAAATAAAAGTATTTTCCCCTTTTTTTCAATTTCTGAATAAATAAAATTTTCACTTTCAGCATAAACCTGTCTCATCATTATTATTAAATGATTATTTCTTTTTGACAATTTTTATAGTTATATGCATAGGAATTGCATTAAATGTAATCTATAAAATTGTTATTATGGAAAACTTTGCTGATACAATTTTGATCAAACAGGAGATACTGCTATGCTATGCTATGCTTTTTGTGATATGCGTTCTAGCCGTACTCAGTTTTTATAGGGTAGAAATGCACCAATTTCTGTAGCGGAAGCTATTAATCTATACTCATATTATAAAGAGGAAAAAATTGTTTATTTGTCGGAGATAAGCTCAGGAACTACCGAACCGATTCCAAAAGTAATGGTATCAAAATGATGGTGTTCGCCCAACTCAGAACATAGGCTATATCTTATGTCGGTGCCACTACCCCAAAGGGGGTGCAGGAGCAAAAAAACGTTCTAAAAATGCGATTTTTGCGTTACTGAAGAGCCTAGAAATATGAAATTTGGAATATTAGTTATAAGATATAAATGATGTCTAAGGACAGTTCTTAAACAATTCGAAATTTAAAAGGGGTGAAAATGCACAAAAAGCGTTCTAAAAAACGTTCTAAATGGTAGTTTCTACATAATCTCAGGAAATACCAAACCGATTTAAAAAATAATGGCGTCAAAATGATGGTGAAAATCCTTGCTCCAACATAGGCTATGTTTTATGTCGGTGCCACTACCCCAAAGGGTGTGCAGGAGAAAAACGTTCTAAATTGCGGTTTTTGCGTGAGGGAAGGGCCTTTAATCATGAAATTTAGAATGGTAGTTAGTTATAAGATATCAATTATCTCTAAGGACATTTCCTAAAAAAATCGAAACTTAAAAGGGGGGTCAAAATGCGCAAAAAGCGTTGTAAAAAACGTTCTAAATTGCAATTTCTATGCAATCTCAGGAAATACTGAACTGATTTCAAATATAATGGTGTTAAAATGATGGTGACAAATAGGCCTCCAAGATAGGCTATATTTTATATCTGTTTCCGCTATCCCAGAGGAGATGCAGGAGCAAAATGAGCGAAAAGCGTTATAAAAAAACGTTCTAAATGCCGATTTGTCACCAATATCCCAGGAAGAATCAAACTGATTTCATAAGTAATGGTAAGAAATTGATGCTGACAGCCTCTGCTCTAACATAGACGCTATTTTAAGTTGGTATCACTATCACTAGACGTTGCAGAAGCAAAAAAGCGTTCCAAATTTCGATTTTTGTGATCGGTAGGGGCTAGCAACTTAAAATTAGGCATGGTACATATTTATTACATATAAATGATCTTTAAGAACAGTTTCGAAAAAATTGGAAATTAAAAAGGGGTGAAAATGCGCAAAAAGCGTTCTAAAAACGTTCTAAATTGCGATTTCTACTCAATCTCAGGAATTTCCAAAGCTATTTCAAAAGTAATGGTTGCAAATCAATGGTGACAGTCCCTGCTATAACATAGGTTATATTTTATGTTGCTGTCACTACCATCTGAGTGTTGCAAAAGCAAAACATGTTCTAATTTGCGTTTTTTGCATAACTGAAAGGTCTAACACTTTGAAGTATGGCATATTATTTGCTTACAAGATGCAACTGCTTTCTATGAACTGTCGAAAGAAAATTTCAAATTTAAAAAGATGAAGTGAGCGAAAAGCGTTATAAATTACAATTTTTATGTAATCTTATCAGATACCAAACCGATTAAAAAATAATGATAACAAACTGCTCAAACATAAGCTATATTTTATGTCTGTGCCACTACCACCAGAGGGTTGCAGTAGCTAAAAACTTTCTAAATTGCGATTTCTGTGATACTGAAAAGGCTAGAAACTTTAAATATGGCATGATAGTTACTTATAAAATATAAATGCCCTCGAAGGACTGTCGAAAATCAATTCAAACTAAAAAGGGGGGAAGTAAAGGGGAGGTGCGAAAAGCATTCTAAAAAAGTCTTAAATTACGATTTCTATGCAATTTCAGGGAATATAACCCAAATATAAAAGTAATAGTTGCGAATCAATGGTAACAGTCTCTGATCCTACACAGGCTATATTTTAGGCCGATGATTCTACTACCTGGGATTCATAGGAACAGCAAACGCTCTAAAAAAGGCCTTTAAAAGCTTTCTAAATTACGTTTCTGTGGAATATTAGGAAAAAAAAAACCAATTTCAAAATTAATGTTGGCAAATTAATGGTGACTGTTCCTATTTCAACATACCCCTTTATGTTGAGAGAGGTGGTAGGACTCTGAATTTGACAGGATGGTTAATTTTAAGATGTAAGAAGATGGCTTCTAAAAAAAATCAAAACTTCAAATGAATACTGAAATGAGCGTATTAATTGAGCATAAAAGTTTCAAAATATTTTCTAAATTATTATTTAGTTTTATTTCGTTTTATTAATTTAAATCTTATTTCTGCCTTATGCAGTGTAACAATGATGTTTAATCAAACTGTGTTTTAAACAGTAATTTTTTTAATTATTCCTAAAAGTAATAAGTACCTTTTAATAAAATAAAAAGTTAGTTAGTACCTTTTAATAAAAATTAAACATATAAATATCACTTGGCATATTTCAAATATTACGCGAGCAAAGCCGCGGGGTTTGCTAGTTAACAATAACTATATTTGGCATTTTAATTTTGTTTCTTATAACCAATAGAGAGCACTGTTGTGCTATGCTTTTTTTTTTTTTTTACTTACTGATCACTCTAATATAGACCTTTCATAGGCACCTGTTATCCTGTCAATCATATGTGGCTTAGCCAAAGACAATTCCCATTACCTTTGAATCGGTATAGAGCAAAAACAGAAAGTTTGCCATTGTTCCCAGCTTTGTGACATTTTGACGCTATTTATTTATTTTTTATTATCATTAGGTTTCTTGGAAGATTCCATGTTAAGGTGGCTAAGATGTTATATAAATTATGTTACAATGTTTAAATTATTATGATAAGGAAGATAATTATATATTTTTGTTTTAAATATATTTTATTAAAAACTTTGTTAAAGACTTTTTTTTTTTTTTAATGATCAAAGAAACAACTATATAAAAGAAAACAAAATACATTTTTGCTCTTTGCTTCTCTGAACTTGGAAACAACAATCTAATGAAATAAAGCATTATATACTATATGAAAATTGCACAATTCCTCCATAGAATACATCAATGTTATTTTAAAAATTAATTTAAATGAGTTTAAAAAGTTCTAACCATTAATATAACCAGTTTTTCTTTTCCTTTCAGAGCCTTGAAAACTCTTGAAGATATTCATCAAGAACATAATGATGACTTAAGTAAGAATCCTCTGAAGCTAGAATTTAAAGGCCTCAGTCATTTTCAAAACAGGGTAAAATATTTTGTATTATTTTTCTGTGTAATTAATTGTGATATTTATTTATTTTCATATAATGGTGATTTTTTTATAGGTTTTTTTTTTTTTTTTTTTTTTTTTTTTTTTTTAATACAGTAGAAGATTTTTATAATGCAAACCTAAAAACGCGAGATTGTGGATTGTATAGAATTTCTCATTTTATAAATCACATTTCACACATTGTTAAACTCAAGGCTGTAGCCAGAAAAATATTTTGGAAGGGGATTTAGGATCATAATTTTTATCGTTGTCTCATTACAGATTTTTTTTTTTTTCTTTTGTACTACTTGAATAGAGACAAATATTAACAGTCTTATAAGATTTATTGTAAATTCATGTAATTCAATTTAACATAATTAAAAGAAAATTTTAAGTATTTTTCATTGCAAATTAAATTATAATCTGCTTTAGATTATTCTTTGGTAATAAATTGACTTTAGTGTCAACCAAACTACATATGTTACATATGTTTTAAAATGTTTTATTGCTAAAACAGTCTTCACAGTAACTTATGTCAGAACAGCTAAGTTTGTCGATATTTTAAATAACTTTCTTTGCATTTTTCAAGAAGTCTGGCTAAAAAAGTCTAACAATCTGTACCAGGAGGCTGTTGTAGTCATTTTATTTTAACTGCGTTAACATTCGACTTTTACAGAGTGCCATTCCAGAAAACTCAAATGAACTTTAAAGATTTTGTAGAAATTGCATTTATTTTTGCAACATACTAACAAAATAAAACAAGATATGATTTTTTAATCTTGACTGTAGTTGTTTTTCGAATCTAATCTTGATTGTGTTCACTGATAGTTAATAGCATATTTATTACAATGTCAGAAATTTTGGATGGGGGTCAAACCCTGATGATTATCCCATTGGCTACGGTCTTGATTAAACTTGCCATCTAAACATGGCCAAATATGTCTGAAACATATTAAAATACTGTAGAGTATCTTTATATTGTATTCCTTCTTACCATGAGATGTGTAGATTATAAATTTTTGTATGATATAGATCATTTCTCACATTGTTAAATTTACTTTGTAATCATGGTCCAAATGTGTTTGGACCAAATGATTCATTATTTTACTCATTTTCCAAAAAGTATTGTAGTAACAGCATTTTTTTCATTTAAAAATCATGATGTTTTACTATTTGGAAGTTAATTTCTCTGTTTGTATACTCTATATGCTACAAAATTTTGAAAATGGGTTATTACCTTCAGATAAATTTAATACTATCAGATAAAAATTTTGTTACAATTCTTTGACAAATGAAAAATGATTTAAGAGCATTCTCCAGCAGGGCACAGAATCCTCCAGTATAATATAATATGTAATTTTTTTTATTTGACTTTCATAAAGATTTTTTAAACCATACCACTAATAAATTGTATTAAAATGTTATATTAAATCAGTTTTAACTGCTGCAGTATATACCATTTTTAGGTTTTACATTTAAATTTCTTTAGAAAATGCAAGCCTCTGTATAAAAAAAGTATATTTTGGGAATTTCTGTATTTCATCGATATTTTAGTGTCATGTTCATCAATGTCTTTGTAAACTGCATTTATTGAAATTTCTCTTCTGCAGATCTCATAGCTGAATTCCGCAGATTTTATAAATAAGAATAAAGGTCCAGTACCATATTATTGATTTAAATAAGCAATTAAAATACTTTTAAATAAGAAAGAAAGAAAGTTAAAAAGTATATTTAACATCGCTATTGAGCTTGTAAGTAAAATATATTAGAAATAACAAATGTCTGTTGATAAAATTATGCTGTTAATAAGTTTTTAGATTTGACAAAGAGTTTACAAAAGGTATATATAAGGTGCCTCAAAAATGTAGCGACAAACTTTTAGAAGAGGTAGGGTACATCATAAGGATTGAGAATTGTATAGCAACCCATGACCGGCAATGTCATTGTACGCCGCTAGGTGGTGCTCTGCACAAGAGCACTGAAGGAGAAATATCTGCTTTAACACAAACATTCGAGCAGTAGTCGCCTTGAGAAGAACATGCAACATTTTATGGACAGGGAGTTGGCAGACATTCATTTTGTGCAAGGATTGGCTGGTGGCAATGCACCAGCAACTCAAGGACTGTATTGAGAACGGTTCCCACAGAGAGATGTACCGGTCTGCCAGATGTTTTTGAATGTGCATCACAATTTGTGTGAATAACTTTCACTACTACCTCCTAAGGATCTGTATTCACACAAATTGTGATGCACATTCGAAAACATCCAGTGGCCTGGTACATCTTTCTGTGAGAACCGTTCTTATTACAGTCCTTAAGCTACTGGTGTGTTGCCACTAGCCAATATGTACCTGAAGGGAATGTTTACCAGCTGCCTAAGCAGGTATTTCCCCTCCAGTACTCTTGTGAGCAGCACTACCTAGTGGTGTATGATGACGTTTCCAGTCATGGGTTGCTATGCAATTCCCAATCTTTAATGATGTGCCCTACCTCCTCTTAAAGTTTGTCTCTGTATTTTTGAGAGACCCTGTAAAATTGTTATGATAGCTGGTAGCTCAGTGTTCAGCATGTTGTGCTACCGCTACCATGGATCCAAAATTTATCTCTGGTTTTGTGCGAGATTTTTTTCAACCTTTTATCGCTTTGGAATCAATAAAGTTAGTACCAAACTTGTTTGGGAATTGGGTTCTACATTAGCATGCTGCATTTTTCAGGAAATATTAACATGTATGAGATAGAAGAAAGTTTTGGGATTGCCATATCTGACTGGTTCATTTTATATTTTATTTAAATTAAGAAAAATAAAACAGAATTTTTTTCTTCCTTTTCGTTCTGAATTTGTTTCCACAGATTTTTCTGTATTTATTGCATGTCATAAATTTATTATATAAAATAAATTGATCTTGTGAATAATTATTAAAATGCAGTTACTTAATTGTATAAATATTGTTCTAGGTTTTGTATGCCAAACTCTTAGCAGATGATTCTTATAAGCGCTTGAATTCATTGGCTGAAAGTGTAAGAAAACATTATTCTGTTGCTTCCATTTCTTCTGCTGATTCAAAAGCAGGCTTCACTCCACATTTGACTGTTGTGAAAATTAAAGATGTATGGAAAAAGAAAAAAGAGGTAAAATGTGTAATTTTTGCTTAACTTTGTCCTCTCAGGGAGAATATTAAATCAATTTTTCATTCATCTGAATCAATACTTACACTAAAAATTTTTTTATCATTTATAATATATATACAGTCGAACCTTGGTGTAGTGAACACTCGGATGTAGTGAACTTTTTTAGTGATCCCGACCAAACTCCGGTTTAACTAATGTTATTTTATATGCTTATAGTGGACAGCTGAGAATTTGGCAGTTCGTTTATAGTGGACTCATTTTTTATCTCCCCAGATTTTTTCTTTCAGTTCTCCAACTTTAAACTTGCGCTAGTTGTGACTGCAAATGATGGCATTCCTTCACATTGTGTGAAATTTCACACTAATTTCTTTAAACTAGTGCGAAAAAGTTGTTAACAGCACAGGTCATTTCTTTCCCTGCCCCCCATTGCAGGAACAAACCTCTCTTCTCCCCTTTCTAATTCTAGGAATAAACATCTGGTGTTTGCTTGCTAACTCTGCACACTGCCCCTCGGTACAATTGGAGCTGTCCAAGAATGTCCCTTGTTTTACAGTATCTTTCTTCATTATTTTTATGATTGATTTAAGATAAGAAGACATTTTTTAAACAGCAGCTAAAAATTCGTGAAAATGGCTAATTCTGTAACAAAGGAAATTATTTAACGTATTGAAGATTGAACCAGTCAATCAGCACTGTGCGAGGAATTTTCCTTGTTGAAATCTACTGTTTCAAAAGTTTAGAAAAATCACAATGTGACTCTTGTTGCACACAAAAAAAATTTGGAGTATTTGAAGAAACTACGTCGGGCTGAAAAGGAAAACATGGAAGAAGCTCTATTAAAATGATTTGCCATTCAGCGGGATATATATCTTCCTGTGACCGAACCCATTATTCAAATTAAAGCAAATGAGTTTGCCTTAAGGTTCGGAGAAAACAGTTTGTGTGCTCTAATGGATGGCTGGTTAGGTTAAAAAAACGAACAATATTTCTTGTGGAAAAATTGTTGGAGAAGCAGCAAATGTTTGTGCATCGGATGTGGAAAACTGGAAAGCTCAAGTGTGGCCGGATGTAATTCAGGATTATAAATAGAAGGATATCTTTAATGCTGACAAAGCTGGATTGTTTTACAAAATGACATCCAATCAGACATTAAAATTTAAAGGAGAAAAGTGCACTAACGGGAAGCTCTCGAAAGTGAGAATAATTGTTCTTGTATTAGATGTAAATTTCCAACTGAGTGAAAAATGTCCAGACCAGGATTTGAACCAGGGATCTCCTGGCTGAAGCCACCAGTGCTCTGCCATCTGAGCTATCCCGGACGAATCTGGTGGAACTTCCTCACCCAGCTAACCTTAATGATTATAGTATCTGATCTGAAACCTGGTTCAGCTCAACAGAATAAATCTCAGGTAATGGAACTCTAGAAATCGCTGGATACGAAATTACACTAGATTAATTTTAACACAATTATTCTAATTGGTAAATAAATCATATTAGATGTAAATTTCCAACTGGGTGAAAAATGCCCGGACCGGGATTTGAACCAGGGATCTCCAAATCATATTAGATGTACATCTAATATGATTTATTTATCAATTAGAATAATTGTGTTAAAATTAATCTAGTGTAATTTCGTATCCAGCAATTTCTGGAGTTCCATTACCTGAGATTTATTCTGTTGAGCTGAACCAGATTTCAGACCAGATACTATAATCATTAAGGTTAGCTGGGTGAGGAAGTTCCACCAGATTCGTCCGGGATAGCTCAGATGGCAGAGCACTGGCGCCTTCAGCCAGGAGATCCCTGGTTCGAATCCTGGTCCGGACATTTTTCACCCAGTTGGAAATTTACATCTAATATGATTTATTTACCAATTAGAATAATTGTGCTAAAATTAATCTAGTGTTCTTGTATGTGCAAATATGAATGGTTCAGAAAAGCAAAAATTAACTGTAGTAGTTAAATCTCAAAAGCCGATGTCTTTTAAAAATGTTAAAAAACTGCCGGTCAGCTACAAAGCTAATCAAAAATCCTAGGGGACTTCTAAGTTTTTTGAAGAAGAACTTTACAACGGGACAATTATTTGTCGAAACAAAAACGTAAAATTGTTCTCCTTGTTGACAATTGTACAGCTCATCCCCACTTAGAAAATCTAAAATGCTTTAAACTCGTTTTTTCACCTCCAAATGCGACTTCTGCACTGCAGCCCATGGACCAGGTCGTTATTCGCAGCCTGAAGTCCACTGTAGGAAACAGCTAGTGATGAGTGTTTTAAAGAACGTCAAAGAAAACAACATGGAATACAACATCTTTCTTTTGGAAGCTATCGTTCTGTTGGAAAAGTCGTGGAGACAGGTGAAATCCTCAACAATCCGCAACTTTTTCTGACGTGCAGGTCTTTCGAAGGATGTGTTGTTGGAAGAAAAAGATGCCAACGTTCGAAGAAGACAACGAAAAAAACTTACTAATAGCTGTGCGGCTAGAAAAGCATAGTGTGAATATTTTTCCAAGGGTCGTTACTGAGCACTTTGAATTTTGCAATGATGAAGAGTACACTCCTGGTACCCCTACAGATGATGACACTGTATCCAAAGTTAAACAAAAGAACGATGCTGAAGAAGACTTAGAAGATGATGTTGAAGAAGAACTTGAAATTTTGACACTTTCTATCTCGGAAGTGAAATCGGCAGCGAATATCCTAAACTTTTTTTTTCTACAGAAAATATTGGATTCTTTACTAATTGTTGATAAGAAAGTTGATGAACTCTACTTAAAATTGAATTGTATTCAATCAAAAATCATTAATTTCTTCCATAGAGTGTAAAAATAAAATCAAGTTTTAATAAGTAAATACTTTTCTTTTTTTATATTTGATTTGCTATCTATTTAATTAGTTAATGATTTGTAAGCAAATTATGTATTATTGCAATCGCTATTTTATCAATGCTATATTATGTGCTAAAAAATTTTTTTTCAAAGAATTTGGATATAGTGAACTATCGGTTATAGTGGACATATTGCTGGATCTGCAGACGGTTCACTATAGCAGGGTTCGACTGTATAATATATGAGTTTATAAGCCTGTATTTTGCAGGTAGGTGCAACTGAAATAGAGGGGCTGAAGCTCTCCCCATTCAGATGATAATTTTTTTGTTACTTGAGCTATACCATAGGCTATCATTTTCTGTTTTCAGTGTTTGATAATTTATATCAGGAAAACAATTTTGTATACCAAGAAAACGATAAATATTTATTGTATTTTTTTATTTTAAACTCATTATATTTAATTTATAAAATTCTAAACTGAAAGTTTCATTTCTTTCATAGTGATACAAGTAGTTTCAGAAAATTTAACTCTTGTGGAATGTAAAACAGAATATTTTAAAGCATATAAATTAATGTCTGAATTCCATTATTTTATTAATAAAGGTACACATATATTAAGGTAGACTTTAAACACAATTAATACACTAAACTCAACTGTAGTGAAAAGTTAGTCTGGACCAGGACTTGAACCTGGCTCCACAGTGCACCATGCTGTTGCTTTAGCTGAGCTACTCTGGCCATGTCCTAACTCGGCAACTTCTCACTAATAAACCATGTTGGGGAATGTCACTGTCCATCTGGATAACACTTGGATGACTCCAGTTGTGTTTATTGTATTAATTGTGTTTAAAGTCTGTCTTAATATACTATGTGTACCTTTAACAATAAAAAAATGGAATTCAGATGTTTGTTTATGTGCCTTAATATATTATTGTGGATCAGTATTAATAGAAATTTTTTTAGCATTGTCCCATCATCCAGTGCTATCTGATAGATGGATGGTGATGTTCCCTAACATAATTTATTAATGAGAAGTTGTCGAGCTAGACATCAGCCAGGGTAGCCCAATTAAAGCAACAGCATGGCACGCTGTAGACCCAGGTCTTGTCCCCGGCTAACTTTTCACTGCAGTTTGGTTTATTGTATTAATTGTGTTTAAAGTCTGTCTTAATATATGGGTACCTTTAGTAATAAAACGGAATATGATTACATGGGCTGATAACCCATAATTTTTATTTTCTGTGAAAACTTTTTATTATGCCAGGAAGGCCACTTAACACTGCTTTGTCTTAATAATTTTATAACCATAATTTTCTAGAATTCAGTGCATAAAATCTTCTTCTAAAATAATCAGAGTGTTGATTTTATGGTAATCACATTAGTAATTAGTTAATCAGATACATAAACAATTCTCAAATTATGATCCTACCTTCTGGTCTGCTTTGATTTTTAAAACAAGCAGAAATAATTGAATGTATATGGATTGTGTATCACACACTATCTCTGAATATCTTAGAGCTTGAAAATAGGCATGCATAGCTGCCAACTTCTACACTTTATTGGCACCATTACTTTCAAATCAATCTTTGACTTATTTAATTGAGGAAATCTGCAATTAAATAGGTTGAAGATTGCTGTTCGGAAATAGTAGTACCAAAAAAGTGTAGAAGTTGGCAGCTATGTACATGGGAATCTACAGCAGAACGTTCTGATTTAAAAAAGTAATCCTTAATTGAAAAAGTTTGAGAAATGTTATTATCTCCTGAATTTATTATTGTTATTATTATTGTTGTAGAAGCTATTTTGAAATTTTGAAAAATATTTTTATAATATTTTTTCCTACGTTATTTGGTTAGAATTCTGTATAAAGTAATTTATTCGGAAAAAATGTGTGGTTTTTTTTTTCTTATTTTTCTTTTTGAATGAATTTCTTTTTTATATATAAATAAATGTCCCATTCTATTTATTTTATTTTATTAGCTTCCAAAGAAAATTAATCCGTCATTATACAAAGATTTTGATGATCAGTATTTTGGAACCCAAGAAGTCCAGAGTATTCAGTTATTGAGCATGACTGATCCAAAAGATGAAGTTGGATATTATTCTGGAAAAGAAATTTATTTTAGTAAGTGTGGATAGTTTGCATTTTTTTCCTCTTCTAATATTTACGTTCTTTTTATTTTATTAATCAAAACAATTCATATTTATATTAAATTTCCTTTTGGAATTTTAATAATCAGAGACAGGGTTGTTTGGTTTAAACCACGCCGGTTTAAACCAAATGGTTTTTTTCTCTTTTTCCCTAATGTTTTCATTTATTTTACGCATTATTGAAAAATGCAAAATCCAAGTTATGCAGAAGCTACAAGCAAAACTTTAGAAAAATGATGAATTAATAAACTTGTAAAGTGACAAACATTTTTAGTCAATCAAACTTTTCTTATAAGCTTTAAGTCTAAATGGCAGACTAACTAATTTTTCTAAAATTAGCTGGGAAGAAAAAAAACTCCCGGCCTACAGGCAGAGGTAGATTTCGAAGTTAAGTATACTAATTTCACCAACAAAAACTAAATTCTTATTAGATATAAATCCACTTTAACAGTTTTATCTGTCTGCTTTTGACGAGTTTTTATTTCCTTTTTATAAAATACCTGGTTTTATCAGAATCATGTTAAGGCGATATTAAAAAAAAATATTTTTCTATACTCAACAACTCGAAATTTTCTGGCACATTTTCAGATTCATTTTTAATAAAAAAAAAAATATGAAACATGCTGACGTGATTTTTGAAAAGATTTATAAGCGACCTGTGTTTTTATTTTTCTTTCAATTAATTAAAACTTCATTAATAAACAATTATTTTCTCAGTAGGACAATATTTTTTGTTTCTAACACAATCGCTTCGGGAAATTCTGTTCAAAATGCCCACTTTGACATCATTTTCTGAAATATATTCTGCCTCTATCAAAAAATCAATCATTACGGTACATTATATAGTTTCTGAATAAGAGAATCTACCAATTGGATGCGTTTGAGAGCAAAAATGAATTTAAAAATGAGTAAGAAATGTCAGGTTCTGAGAAACATCTGCTATTAGAACTGGGGTTCTATATTATTTTTGTCTTAATATATTATATATTGTATGGACTGTGTACTGGAATTTCAAAATAACAGTCTTTCCTTATCTAAAACTGGATCTAAGCCGGTGAAAATGTATAGATGGCATGAGGGGGAAAAAAGATAGTTTGAGAGGAGCGTGCCCAACCTGTTGAGATGTCTGTGGAAGATGGGGAGACAATGGGAGCCAGGTAGAAAGCTCGGGAGGTGTTAGATTGAGAAGGAGCAAGGGGTTGCTGGAGAGCAGTCTCTTAGGCTGGGATAGTCAGTTTGAGCGTAGCGCGAAAGGTGGAGAGTTGTGCCTTGGATAGCTCTGAGAGAGTGCGTAGGGTTGAGAGAGGCTCGGATAGCTTAGGCTTAGAGCCCATGTGTTGGGAGATCGAGATTGATCTCCGGAAAGCTAATTTAACGTGTGTAGAGTGAGAGTGATTTAAAGTGGTTTAACAGTACACAGCCAGTATTTACTGTATTCAATTTAATGTTGAACCGGATCACCTATATCCAAGTTGTAAGTGTAAATAGCGTTTGTTATTGTGTAAATAGTGTATAAATAAACTGTTAATTTAGTTAATTGAAAGCGTTGGTTTTCATTTAATCTATCCTCTCAGTGCGTGACTGATATCCCGTAATCATGTCGGTGGTGGCAGCATATAAATAATAAGGATTTTCTTCGAAGTTGTGCAGACTAAGAGGAAACTCCGAGAAGAAAATAGATAGTTTGGATTTGAATGCACCCTTAATAAGATGATTTTTTTCTTCAACCGCTATGTATTTTTAATTTGTTTTTGCTGTATGAATTGGCCCTATCAAAAACTTGTGTATATAAATGTTGAAGACAATATTATGAAGATATATGATAAATTCATGGAGATTATATATCTTGTGAATTGACAGAGTTATGAAAATTTTTCTTCTTCAAACCCCCTTTTTTGTTTTCGTTTTTAATTTTTTTTTTTTTTTTTTTTTTTTGTGGTTCGAATTGGTCCTATCAAAAACTTGTGACTATAAAAGTTGTAGATAATATTAAGGAGATGTATAATAAAATTATTGGATTTGATATCTTGAGAATTGACGAAGTAAGGAATTTTTTCTCCCAAAAACCCTATTTTTTGCGCTCTTTGCGCCTATGTTAAATTTTATCAAAAATCTGTGATGCATGAATTTTTGCACTATTTTTAGAAGTAATAAAACCTTTAAACTGATTTGATATGTACAAAAATTAAGAAGTTATGGCGTTTTTTCGGTTTTCACAAAACCCCTCCCTATTTTCATCCCCTTTGTCCGCTTTTGCCCATTAACGAACTGGACCGAGATTTTATGTCCCTTGATTTTATGTATCAGTTTGAAAGAGATTTGTGCAGAATTGCGGAAGTTATCGTGTCCAGAAGAAAGTGATAACACAATTGCTTCGGGAAATTCCGTTCAAAATGCCCACTTTGACATAATTTTTTGAAATATATTCTTCCTCTATCAAAAAATCGATCATTGCGGTACATTATACAGTTTCTGAATAAGCGAATCTACCAATTAAATGCATTTGAGAGCAAAAATGAATTATAAATGAGTCAGAAAATAAGCAGTTTGGATTTGAGTGCATTCTTAATGCAATGATTTTTCCAACATAGTCCGCTTTGGGAAATTCGGTTCAAAATGCCCACTTTAACAGCATTTTTAAAAATATATTCTGCCTCTATCAAAAAATCGACCATTACGGTACATTATATAGTTTCTGAGTCAGAAAACGTACCAATTGTGGAAGCCTTTGAGAGCAAAAATGAATTGTAAAATGAGTCAGAAAATATGCAGTTTGGATTTCAATACACCTTACTTAGATGATTTTTTTCTTCAACCGCTATGTATTTTTAATTTGTTTTTGCTGTAAGATTGGTCCTATCCAAAACTTGTCTATATAGATGTTGTAGACAATATTAAGAAGATATATGATAAATTCATGGGGATTTTATATCTTTTGAATTGACGGAGTTATGGATTTTTTACTTCTTCAAACCCCCTTTTTGTTTTCGTTTTTAATTCTTTTTTGCGGTACGAATTGGTCCTATCAAAAACTTGTGAATATAAAAGTTGTAGATAATATTAAGGAGATTTATAATAAAATTAATTAGAATTGATATCTTGAGAATTGACGAAGTTATGAATTTTTTTCTCCCAAAAACCGTATTTTTTGCGCCCCATGAGCCCATTTTTAACTTTATCAAAAATCTGCGATACATAAAATTTTGCCCCTATTTTTGGAAGTAATAAAAACTTTAAACTGATTTGATATGTACAAAAATTAAGAAGTTATGGGGGGTTTTCAGATATATATATATATATATATAGAGAGAGAGAGAGAGAGTTTTTTACTGAGGGTGGTTTTGGGTTCTAGGGGTCATGATCGGTGTAGATCTGCAAAAATTTTTCAGAAATTCCAACATAAGAACGATCCCAATAGGTAGTATTTCATATGAAATCTACCTAAAAATATAGTTAGTTTTCTTTCTTCTTCTTTTTCAGGCCTTTTATTTTTAAAAATAGCCAAAATGCAGATTTGAGATAAAAATATACTTGTACTACTTAGATTCCTTGATTAATTAAGATTTACTAAGGATTACATTATGCCTCAATGATAACATAATCTTAAATAATTCTCTCCATTAGTTACTCTTTGTTCTGTATGCTAATGAATGATTGGCTGCGAGTTTTCTTTGTTGTATCATGGCTATTGGGTTTAGTAAGCCTTTGTTTTTCTTGCATTCCTACATTGGGATTGGGGTTTTGCATTATGATTTTATTCTGTTACCAGCAGGGTTGGCATGGTTTAAATCAATTGGTTAACCAACTGTTTTTTTAGAAAAAATCTATTATAATATTTTCTCATTTTTGTAATTTAAGTGTATCAAATTATTGGATATAAATAATTTTTACTTTTAACCAGGTATGTAGTGGGTGGGTACACGGAGATATACATCGTATACCTTCTGAATTTTTTTAAGAAGCTCCGTAAACCCTCTGTTTCTCAAATTAAGCTATAGCATATACCCTAACCATGAACATTTAGGACTCTAGCGTATACCCTTTGCCTATAGCGTATACTCTCTGCATTTTTTTACAACTACAACACTGCTTTTAACAGTCTTATCCCAGCAGTCACCGTGAGTTATAGTGAGTCTAGGTTAATTTGTATGCATGTAGAATGCAAATTGCATGTGTTGATGAACATATCTGAAGCTGTAAAAAGAAAATTTAAAACATGTGAATTTAGCAAAGACAAAATAGACTAAAAATATCCAATATTTTGAATAAAATATTTTTCTTTGAGAAAATGCAGATTATTTACAATTAATAACATAAAATGACCTTTAAGATTTCAGTCAAGCTGTAAAAGAAAATTTTCTTGATTGGGGGAGATTATCTTTTAAGACTGTTCTCAACTGCTCTACTCAACAAGCACAAAATGCTTTGACACATTTACAAATTAATTTTTTAACGGAAAGATATAAAATTGGAAGGCCTTACTATGGAAGCGATTTGGAATCGAACTGTGTTTTCCATTTTTGATGAGTAAATTACCTATTGAGTTATAGGCAATTTTGATCACATGTCTGAGTTTTTTAACCTTTCTTGAATGGCTTTTCTTCTTTCATGCAGAAATTCGGTTCAAAACACCCGTTTTGACAATGTTTTCTGAAAGATCTATTGCGTTTGCAAAAATGCGGATAACACAGTTCCATTACATAGTATCTGAACAACAGCATCTGCTAGTTTCATGCATTTCCGAACAAAAATAAATTAAAACTTATGTCATAAAGTTGCCCTTTCGGATTTGAGAACAGCCTTAAGAATAAAAAAGAAACTCAAATTATGAAGTTTTATAAGAGGACATTGAAAAATTTGGTGCTAGCGAAGCACCTGTTTACTTTTAACTGAAATATGCAATAAGATATATTTAAAATGTCTATTGCATAATCGAATCCACTATAATTAGATCTGACAAAAAAAATGGGAGAAAATCGAGATAAGGTTCACTTGAGACATAATAGAAAAAAGTCTCATAAAAATGCATAAAAAGGTATATTATTAATTTTTAGTTTAGACATTTAAAAGTAATATGTATTATAACATAGCTTAGAAAAAAAGCCTGTATTAAGTCTAATGGCTCTTTAAATGTTTTAGTGGATGACAACTTTTATAAATGTACTTTCCGTTTTAAGATCAATATTTTCAGTAGTCTAAAAAGCTGGTAAATAGGCATTTCTGTATTTTACTGTCGCTTTTTTTTTTTTTTTCTTTACCTGGCAGTTTCTGAGAAGTGTCAAATGACAATATGCAATACTTCTTAGAACGTGTAAAGACTCTACTGCTAAATTCAAATCATTCCAGGAATTCTTTATAAAAAGATTTACTTCCAATAAAAGATAATAATTGCTCATGTAGTGTTTCTAACAGAAAAATCAGATATTTCAGACTGCAAATATTTCAAAGAAATTATTTTGAATAGCCATGGGAAAGTATATTGTATTTATGAAACTACACCATATATTTATTTATAGTAGTATAGTAATCAAAAGATTGTTTATTAAGATTTTCAAGTTATCAATGTTTCACTATGTAGAGCATTTTATTCGTGGAACATAACACATAGCTTTTACTAAAAATGTTTAAATTATTTCAATTTTCTACATAATTACTGTAATTATTTAATTTAAATTATTTTTAAATGAAGTTATATTACTTATATATCCAACAATGTTTATTTTTATCAATAAATATGCATGGTATATGTAATAGGAAAATACATTTAAAAAAACCCGGTTTAAACCAAAAAAACCTGGTTTTTTTGTTTTTTTGAAAAAAAAACGGGTTTTTTTACCAACCCTGATCAGGGAGCATTCTTATTACTTTGGGAATTAATTTTTTTTTTTTTTTTTTAAACAAATTTATAGATTGCTTAAACCAGGTGGTAAATAAGACAGACGTTTAAAGATTCTATTGACAATATATACGTAAATTTAATTTTCTTAAAAAAACAAAAAATAACAAAAATGTTCAATTTTGATAACATCAGAGAGCATTTGGGGATAAAGCATAAGAAGTATTGTAATCATTTATAATTTTATTAACAGTTAAATTTTTTCTTTCGGCAATATTTAGTGTTACTGAATGATTGAAAGCTGTCCAGTGTAACTTATTTATATTTTAATGGGTTTTTTCCCAAACTGATTCACATTTTAAGCATTTTATTTGTTTTCATTCGATCACTAACATGCTATCCTGAATATAAAATTAAATCTGTTTTGTTTCATAAAACTACTTAGAAATAAATTGAGCTAGAATTTTTTTTCTTGGCTTTTCAAAGTATCTGTTGTACACATTTTTACTTTCTTCTATCTTTACAAGAAGAAAGTACTGGATTCATGAAAATTTTCGAATTCCGGTTTTCGACGGATTTACACGTTTTAGGGGTCGGAGATTCCAAAAAACATGTTTTTACAAAATGTCTGTCTGTGACTCTGTGAGTCTGTCTGTCTGTGTGTATGTGACACAAATTTTGTGGGCGCTCTATATCAAGAACTAATGCACGGAATTTAATAAAAATTGATATTCAGTTAGTGCCTAATACAAATTGATGCTGATTAGTTTTTGGTGTAAATCGCTCAACAGGTGGCGCTGCAATGCTGCATTTTTCACGATTTTCGCAATAGCTCTATCTCAAGAACTAATGCACGGATTTTGATCAAACTTCAGATTTAGTTAGTCCTTGATATGAATTGATGATGATTACGTTTTGGTGTAAATCGCCCAACAGGTGGCGCTGTTATGATGAATTTTGCAGGATTTACACGATTTCCCCAATAGCTCTATCTTAAGAACTAACGCACGGATTTTCATCAAACTTCAGATTAAGTTAGTCCTTCATATGACTTGCTACTGATTAGGTGTTGGTGTAAATCGCCCAACAGGTGGCGCTTCTCTGCTGCCTTTTCCACGATTACCTCAGTAGCTCTATCAATAGAACTAATGGACCAATTTTCATCTAACTTCAGATTTAGTTGTATGTTGACACAAGTTGTTGTTAATTAGGTTTTGGTGTTAATCACCCAATAGGTGGCGCTGCTATGCAGAAATTTTCACGATTTTCGTTATTGCTCTATCTCAAAAACTAATGTACGGATTTTCTCCAAAATTCAGATTCAGTCAGACGTTGACATAAGTTGTTGCTGATTAGGATTTGGTATAAATCACCCAATAGGTGGCGCTGCTAGGCAGCATTTTGCTGAATTTAGACGATTTCAGCGATAGTCATATCTCAAGAACTAATGCACGGAATTTCATATCGTTAGAATCCTCATGAGATGCATAGATTGCCATTTAATTTTGGCAGTGTGATAGCGAATTTTGAAGTATTAACATGCATGAGATAGAAGAAAGTTTTGGGATTGGTACATCTGACTAGTTATTAGTGTCTTTAACCAGTTATAATGTATATCGACAAGAAAAGGGAGTTTATAGAACAATTTTGAATCTATGTTTCATGATGAATATATTGCTGAAAAAAATTTTGTTTGGCTATAGATTTTCTTTAGTGATTAGCCAAATTGCTAAGGTTAGTCAAAAGTCAGTATGAACCCTGCCTGTGACTATTCTCTAGCGTTTGGTGGTGAAGTGTGATTGGATACAAAATGCATTGATTGGGGGAAAAAAGCTCTATTTGATACATGCGAAAGAAATGGATATGTAGCTGATCAGCTATACTGCTGGGCTCGAAATGTACCGGAGCAAATCAAAACGATGTTCCGGTTCGTGAAATTGTGACAAATATTGTTCCGGTTCATGAAAGTATGGTTGGTTAATTGAATGAATTTTAATGGCACAAGGTCCCTTTAGGGACATGCTGCGCCAACATGAAAGTATGGAAAATATTGTTCTGGTTCGTTGTTGGTTGGTTGGTTGGTTTTTGATGGCCGCTTATCTACACTAGGGATATAGGCCCGAGGGGGAGTGCCCTCCATGGGGGTCTTTCTAAGGGAACCTAACACGTATTTACGCATGGAAATCCATGGCTCGAAGAAAACCACGAAAACTCTGAACGATTAGGCAGATGGGCGCGATTGGGATCGAACCCAGCACCTCCCGTCTACCAGCTTCGAGAGCAGAACCTCTCAGCCACTGGTGGGGCTGTTCTGGTTTGTGGAATTATTAAAAAATATTATTACAGTTTCATACATATAGCTTACTATGCTTTCTGTAACTTTTTTTCTTTACTGTACTGGACTTTACAGTACTTTAAAAAAAAAAAATAGCCTACAATAATTTTGAAATAGCGTTCTTGTTTGTGGATTTTTTTCATTTCGAGCCCTGCTACACTGTACATTGAACGATTAAAGAAGCAATATGCAAAAACATTTCAGAATAAAGTAATAATTAGCAGTTTCCAATATTATATATATGGTACTGATTAGTCCATTCGATTTTCTGGTATGAGGGAAGCAGGACTGGTTTATTTGTCACAAGCTCTGTCCAGCAGGTGAAAATGCTAATGTAAAGAAAAAAATTACATGTGGTCTTATCTTTTTCAAACTGAAGTTTTATTTTAAATTAAAAAAAAAAATTTAAAACATATATAAATATATATTCATTTTAAAATAGTGTTTTTTTTTTAAATTGTTATTTAAAATTGATTAATGTGTTCCATTCTTACTAAGTCAATTCACACTTGCATTTTTCTTTAAGACAATTTTCAAATTCAAGCTCACTACTTTCTGGCATCATTATGAAATCATTTTCATTTACATGTAAATGAAATTTTCAGGTATATTTTCTCGGGTTCTTTAAAATCATTTTTTTTTTTTTTTTTTACAAAAGTGAAATATTTCTCAGAAAAGGATGCCAATATTGGTATTTTAAAGAAGTTTTCAAGAGATGGAAATCATAAAATCAGTTGTAACCGACTATAAATAAAGGTGTTGTATATTTATAGGGAAAAAAATGAATGCTGTATGATTCATTTGTTTTCTGACTGAGAATACCTGAAATTTTCCCACATATTTCTTGTAATTGTGTTATAGAGTGAATCACTTCATTAACAAAATGAAAATTTTGAAAAGCCACTAAATAATTTTTCTATGCTTCAGAATTTTTCATTCATTTTAGTCTTTAATTATGATTCTTTTTTCCAGGTGCTTTTGAGCCAAAAGTCAGGCGTGATTATCTCAATAAAATGCTAGAAACTGAAGAGAAAAAGAAAAATATTAAAGATATGATTAATTCTTTGATGAAAAAGAAGTTAAAATAATCTGCATCCAATGTGCTATGTACAAAAGTTTTGTAAATTAAGAATATTTATTTTGTTATAAAGTTTTTATTAATTACTAAGTTGTGTTGCTATTTTTAAAGCATTTTTTGATGAGCTTTTTACTCTAAGAATTTCAATTATATTATTTCAATCATGTTATTGCATCATGCAGTTGCAGCTGTAATACTATTTCTACTGGTGTCAAATGACAACTTTTATAAAGTTTTGATTTATGTTTATTCTGCTCATAGTTTTTGAATGTAATAAGCATAAAATATTCTTTAATATATTAAAAATTATTTGCAATTGTTTCAATCTAAAAACTACAAAATTAACCAAAATCTTTCAAAAGGTGTCATTTGACACTGGCCCCGTAGCAGATTTTTCAGTGTACATCTGCAGCAAACCGAAATTTATCTTCAACTCAACAATGCTGAAACCAAGGTACTGTCATAAGTACTTATAGAACTCATAAAATAAGCAAAAATTGCATTTTACAAAGAAAATCTAATAAGAAACACAATAACTCTTAAGAGAAAGTAAAATTTTTAAGCCTAGTATTTATTTTTAAGCTGGTAGATTAATCTGCAAGGTCTGAAATAATCTGCAGTGCTGCTGCCGTGCTGCACGGTTTCTGCTATAGGGGACACTGGGAGAAATATTGTTAATGAATTCTTTCACAGTCTAGAAATTTTAAAAACTAGAAAATACAAGCAAACAAAATTATCCTAAAAGATTGAAGTATTCCTTTTTTAAAGTAATTATAGATATTACCTAAATGTGTGTAAAAAAGAAGCATTGTGTGTATATATAAAATGTAAGATATTTGAGAAATTCAATCTTCAGAATTTTTTTTTTTTTTTTTTTTTTCTTGTTGTTTTATAAGAACTTTTAATTCATTTGAATGAAGTTTTTGAAGTGTCTTCGCCGAGAGAAAGTTTATTTTTAGATTTTAAGGAGAAAGGGAGTTTTTTCATAAAATTGTTTTTGTTTGTTCACATATCCAGCTTTGATAATTCTATCTAACTATATATAATACTTTCTAGGAATGGCATACTTATGCTTATAGTATTTTCAAATTTCTGCTCTGTCAATATCATTTCTTCCATTTTGTAGTAAATGATTTCGATGTAAGATATTTAATTTAAAAAAGATTAAATATTTTTATGAAGCAAATTAATTTTCTTCAATAGGATTGATGAAAACACGTTGTTTCTCCTTTAAGAAGTATCAATCTCAGTTCTGATAGTTTATCTTTCTGATATTTGGCCAGATTTTTTATGAGTTTTCCTTATACTTTGTCCTGTAGCACCTTTTAATGTTACATTCCTTCCAAACTCCAACAAGCATAAAACTTCTCTTTTTCTGTAAATATAAATGGAATTGTAAATCACCTTTCAAAAAAATCTACAATGGTTCAGTTAATCATATTTATTAATACCGATGTTTAAGAATTTTTTTTAAATAAATCCTGGGATGTATTTAAGTATGCAAATAAAATTTGTGTATATCTATAAAAAAGAAAAGAAGGATCAATCAGGATTCATTAACAATGATACTTTTAGTAACCTAAGTCATGAAAATAATTTTAAAACATAAATCTACAATTCAAGTCGAAGTGAAGAACCTGGGTTTACATATTTGGGGGGTTTTATATCAAGCAGAAAAGTGATGATTTATATCTCTTTCAAAACAACTCGTTTAAAAATTTTTTGATTCTATATTTTAATTTTTTCAAAGTTCTGTTTTAATTAGCACTTAATTTTAATTTTAAAATACATTTCTTTTTATTTAATAACTACAATGTAAGTAAAATGAAAGAAAGTAAAGTATTAATTTCGACATAAAACTCATAAATATTATAAGTAAAGTACTGTAAAAATTTTATGAATTTTTAAATTTTCAGACTCAAGATCCCGTTCTATGCTATATTTCGAAAGGTTATCTTTGTATTCACAATTTCTTGGAATTAAAATTTAAAACTGAATGATATCTGTCTCTATACATCGGTGTTGCTAGATGAACAGGATTTTTTTAATTATTATTATTATTATTCAGAATACTACCACTTTCTGAAGAAATAATCCAATTATTTAATGACAAAAATTACTATTCAAAAAGAGTGGTAGCATTCTAAACAAAACAAAGTTTCACCTAATTGGCAACACATATGTTTCTGATGTTTCTTGTCTCTAAGACCATGGTTGGTGTAAATTTGTTCTGGATAAGAGGATTTTCAGCATATGTATTCAAACAATTGAATTAATCACTAGTAAAATGAGATTTCATTTGGTGGCACATTGGTGAGACATTTGGTGGGCCACAGAGAAGTTGACGGTGTGTTTGATATGCCTGATGTAAATATTTCATATTAATTCATATCTTATAGAGATAAAATCTCAATGAAATATATCTGTGTCACTGATTTATTATTTCATCCCAATTAAGTTTATTGTAAGATATTTTTATTTTCTTCTATCTTTACAAGAAGAAAGTATTGGATTCATGAAAATTTTTGAATTACGGTTTTCGACATTTTAGGCATTTTAGGGGCCAGAAAATCATAAAAACATGTTTTTTTAAAAATGTCTGTCTATCTGTGTGTGTGTGACTCAAATTTTGTGGGTGCTCTACCTCAAGAACTAATGAATGCAATTTAATAGAAATTTATATTCAGTTAGTCCTTGATATAAATTAGTGCTGATTAGTTTTTGGTGTAAATCGCTCATCAGGTGGCGCTGCTATGCAGCATTTTTCATGATTTCCACAATAGCTCAATCTCCAGAACTAATACATGGATTTTCATCAAACTTCAGATTCAGTTAATCCTTGACATGAACTGACGTTCTATACATTTTGGTGTAAATCGCTCTACAAGTGGCGCTACTATGCTGCATTTTGCAGGATTTACACGATTTTCACAATAGCTCTATCTCAAGAACTAATGTACGGATTTTCCCTAAACTTCAGATTCAGTTAGTAATTGATATAATTTGATGCTATGTGTTGGTGTAAATCACCCAACAGGTGGCGCTGCTGTGCTGCATTTTTTCACAATTTTCGCAATAACTCTATCTCAAGAATTAATGCACGAATTTTCGTCTAACTTCACATTTAGTTAGACGTTGTTACTAATTGTTGCTGATTAGTTTTTGGTGTTAATTGCCCAACAAGTAGCGCTGCTATGCTGGAATGTTCATGATTTCTGCAATATCTCTATCTCAAAAATTAATGCAGGGATTTTCCCCAAACTTCAGATCCAGTTAGACATTGACATAAGTTGTTGCTTGGTGGTTTTGGTGTAAAGCACCCAATAGGTGGCACTGCTAGGCTGCGTTTTGCTGGATTTACACGATTTCAGTGGTAGTCATATCTCAAGAACTAATGCATGGGATTTCAGATCTTCAGAATCCTCATGATGGGCATACATTGCCATTTAATTTTGGTAGTGTGATAGCAAATTTTGAAGTATTATCATGTATGAAATAGTAGAAAGTTTTGGGATTGGTATACCCGACTAGTTAATTTATAATGTACTTCAGTTATTGGCTTTATTTGTTATGCATTTACTTATATGCTTAAAAATGTTAAAACTTTAAAATCATACTAGTTCACATGTATGCTTATTTACCATGAATATGAACACCATTGATAACATAACTTTATTTAAGTAATTTATCCTTAGATAAAAAAAAAATATTGGGAATGAACATGTTAAAATTACAGGGTATTCCAAAAAGGTCCGTACAACTTCAAAATTTTATTAAAAAAAAAAAAAGAATAGGTCTACAGCAAAACAAGTTGCAACAATAGATAGAATAACTCAAAAAGTTTTTTTCCACCATATGTTTCTGGCCATAGATGGTGCTGCATAACATGTAAACGATTATTAAAGAATTCAGTTATTCAAAATGGCAGATCCCGTTAAGAGAGCCCAATGTGTCGTGTCGAGTGGTTTATCGAAACAAAATCTTATGCTCAAACGGAAAAAAGTAATCAAACGATTGATGTCGATCAAAATCGAACAGTTGATATTAGCATGCTAAAATGTTCATATATTGAATTGGAATATCATCTAGATATTCTTCGTGCTGCAAAAGGATCTCATGTTGAAGTTTACTAAAGCAGTAGAAAAAAACTTTTTGAATTATTCTATCTGTTGTTGTAACTAGTTTTGCTGTAAGCCTTTTTATATAAATTTTTTAAGTTGTACAGATCTTTTTAAGATATCATGTATTATTAGATTTTAAAAAAGTTTTTAAACCTTCCTTTTTTTTTCTTTTTTGTAAAAAAAAATTGAACCAGGCAGTTTGATTTATAAATATGATCAAATGAAAAGCCCGTAAAAATGAGACATATTAATTGTCTTAAAAAAATATTTTTTTTTTTATCTGAAAGACCCTGACCTGGTTGCCCGTTTTGTAACTGCTTACACACTTGACTTATCCAATAATTATAACTCAACTTATTTCAAACTTTTTGCAAATTTTTTATTATTATTTTAAGTATTTTTTTTTTAACATGATAGCACAACTGGTATACATTTTTATCATAAAAAAGTAGATAAATAAAAGAAAACTTATTTGCAAAGTTGCCATTCAACATGGCCAAAAAAATTACATTTTAAAACTTCTCTACACTGAATAAAATATACATATAAAATTATATATACAGGCTAAGTTCTTTAATCCGCACAAGTAGGGACCAAAGGTTGTGCAGATTATGGAATATTGCGGATTATGGATTATTATGGATTATATGTCATTTTCTTATTTCTGGACACTCTTTTAATTCCATATTCAGTATAACATGAAAAGAAAAATATGAAATATAATAATTTGATATGCTATCTCAAAAAATGCATTTCTCAAATTCTTGTATTAAAAAATTGATTATATTCACTTTTATATTTAAAAGTTTCAGATATTTCTTTTAAAAAATAATTTTTGGATCAAGAATCTGTTTAATTGTTTATATTCATTAAGCGATGCGAATTATAGAAAATTGCAGATTATGGGTGTGTGGATTATGGATCCTAGACTGTATAAATAAATTATATATGTAAAATATAATAATATAAAAAAAATCTTTAGTATCATAATAAAAATGAGTAACTAGCATTTATATTAAATAATATATTTTATTTTTATTCCCAATATTCGCATAATTTTTTATTTACATATTTATGAAAATTAAAAACTTCAAAATCAGAAATATCTCACTGTGAAATATCTTAGCAATATTCATCTTGACTATCACTTTAAACAAATTCATTCAAATCAGAATCATAAGGCTGCAGATAAACCATGATAATAAAAATAATCAATAGGTGTTATTTAGTATTTGTTTTCTTTAGAACTAAACAAATTGACTTTTTATGCCTGCCAACTTTGAAATCTGCAACTAATAAGTGTAGTAACAACAACATTATCTAATTGTTTATTAACTATTATCTGATCGTCAGAAAAGCCATCAAAGCGACTAAAAGCATGTACAGGGTGCTTCAGGACTAGTGTTGTCAGGTATCCTGATTTTCAATGGCTCCAAGACCCGTCCCGCATAACCACTGTGTGGGACGCCTACTTTTCGTGATGCACAAAAATTCATTTAAATTTCTTTTAGTATCATGCTATTCGTTAGTTCAAGTATAAGATAATACTTGTAAAGACAGAACTTATGTATGAAGAAATTTTTTATAGTTTCTTCCAAAGGAATACCATAAAAATGTACTTGCCTAGACGGAAACCTGTTTAAAACGAATTGTTTGTAATTTCTAGCAATTCTGTTTTTACAAATTTTACTATACTTTATTCATGAAACAGAATCTGTTTATAATGGAATTCTGTTTAAAAATAAAAAATTCATTGTTTTTATGATATAATGTTACTGTATGTTTCTATACAGTAGCAGATATTTATAACGCAAACCTAAAAACGCAAGGTTATGCGTTATATAGAATTTTGCATTTTATGGATCACCTTTCATACATCATTAAATTTACCTTGTAAACATGGCCAAATATGTCTAAAACATATGAATATCTTTATACTGTGTTCCTTGTTACTGGGAGTTATCCAGATTATAAGTTTTTGCATAATATAGATCATTCCACCTATTGTTAAATTTACTTTATAAATATAATCCAAATATACTTGGACCAAATCATTCATTATATTACTCTTTTTTTCAAAAATGTTTATTGTAATAATAGCGATTTTTTTAATTGAAAAGGTCTTAAATTAGGAAATAAAGGTAAATTAATGTATCAAATTTAATCTTCTAGAGAGTAGCAATTTTTTACAATGTAGGAATGCGGGTGCTTCGTAACTGCAAAATTCATTGTTTAAGTATGAGAAGTTGTGCGTTATAAAGATCTTCACTGTACTACTATATAATTACACCTTTTAATATGGAATTTTGTTTCAGTCCCAAGCTATTCCGCTTTCACAAGTTCATAAGATTGTTGTGCTTATATAGTATAGTAAAACCTACTGAGATGAAATTGTAAGTGACTGGGGAAAATTTCCATTTTAAATAGGCGTTCTTTCATCTTAGCAGGTATAATTGTGTGGAATTCCTACCTTAGGGACAATGAAATTTTTATGTTTAAGGCAGAATTCCATTATAGACAGGTTCTGTTTTCATAGAATTTACTATATTTCCATAAACCGCTGTTCCGCCTTTTTTTTTTTTTTTTTTTTTTTTGTCAACCTGTCCTACTTTTTGTGACACTGAACCTGGCAACACTACTCAGGACCAAAGCATTTTAAGAAATGGTAGAGTACACTATAACAAACAATTTTTGTGTAGGGAACCAGTATCATAATCCATTTATTCAGTTAAAATACAGGGTATCTTATTCCAATAGAAATACAAGTTTTTGTTCATACCTTTAATAATCATGAAGATACTTTAACTAACTTTTCAACTGACTTACCTTGCTTGTATGAAATCGTGGAAAATGCTATAAATGCACAGTAATTTAGTCAGTAGTATCGCACATAACGTCAACTGCATTTTGAAGTATGGAATGTCCAGTTTAGAGCTGTTTGTTTGCTGAAGAATGTTACAAGAACAGTCGTTTATTATCTTACAAAGATTAATAACAAACAGATGATTTCAAAACAGACTATAGTAAGAGAAGATAGAGAAAATTACCTCTTTATAAAATATTTAGTTTCAACTTTCTTGATGTGCTTCTTAAATGTGATTGAGCAAAGTATTTTGCATGAAATGTAAAATCTACTTTTATTATTAGATGGATTATAAACTTTATATTAAATTTTCTTCAGTGGTACTTAAAAGTACCACAAGTGCATAAAGGGTTTTTTTCTTTGATGATAATTAAGTAGATTATATTAAATGACTAATACACCAAAACTTCGATTTTGGTAAAATCTAAGGGGAAACAAATGTTAAACACTAAAAATTGACTTTGAAATTTTTATAAAAAATTATCAAAGTTATGGAAAGCAATGTATTTTTTGCAGAAACTTTTCTCATAAAAAAAAAAAAAATTGCATTATTTTCCTTTGTCTCTTACTACCCCATCTTCTTCTAATCTACTGTTTATAGGTTCCAGGTGATAAAGATGAAATGTTTCAAAAATTTCAAGTAGTGAGATACAGAAAATTTTAGCACTTAGATTTGTTTTTAGCTTTTTCTTTTCTTACTGGACTTGCGAAATTTTACCAAAAATTTGGATTTAGTAATTGGATGGAATTTTCTCAATTAAAATAACTGTAACATCAACACACTTAGCAATTTTTAGTAATTATTTAAGGGTTTCCTGTGGTGGGAGGGAGTATATAATTGATGTCTCAATGATTCATTGGTCTTAATGAAACAGTATTATTGGGTGATCAAATGCATTTGACAATCACCTCAAAATAAAGTCTTGTTGGGCTGATACACATTGTTTCTGACAAGCTTTTTCTTCTTTAAACAAACCTCAAAACTGTATGAGTAGGTGCCACATAGTGTTGCCAGCTGTCCCGATTTATGCAGGATGTCCCAATTTTCTGGGGTTCTTGCAAACTTCTTGCATCACACATATGTCTTAAGTTCTTTAAAAATTCCTTACTGCTAAAGTTTCATGCAAGCCAGTGTTGAATTCAGACGCTTTTCTCTGAGAGGGATTTCTGTGTCTCGGGGGGGGGGGGGGACATTATAGGGTTCCAGGGGGAAATTGTACTGTTTGACCATTGAAAACATAAAATTTCAAATCTTCTGGGGGGGATGTCTCCCCCGGACCACTCCCCGAATTCAACACTGATGCAAGCCCTTTAAATTTTGCCCACTGAACAGAATTATAGATTGTATCCAGTGATGATCGAACAAAATGGATATGTAATAAGCTGTACGAAAACGATACAGCTTGCACAGTTTTAAAACTACTAGCTATCCATTGTACCTTGAACATTTGAAAATATTATTCATAAGAAATCTTGGATAACTGTCGCTGGTTTTTTGAAGAACTGGCTCTACACAGTATGAATTTCTGTTAAAGTGATTTGTGAGTGTAATGCTATCTACAGCATTATCCACTGCAAGTTTCAATCTATGATTCATGCAATGCCAAGAAAGTATTGATGAATATAGTGGCGAGATTCTTGCAGCAGCTCCAGATTTTTTTCTCAATCATTACACTTGCTCCATCGGAGGCAAAAGAAATCCAATTGGTTTTCAGATATTCTTCAGTAAAAGTGACATTTATTAAACATTTAGAAGAGCATTAATAATCGTCCCTGCATCCTGGCTTTCTAATTCAATAAAATCCAAAAAAATAAACACTGAACTGGATGCTTTTTGAAGCCTTTAAACTTGATTACTAATACTGATTCCAGATTCAAAGTAGTAGATTAAGAATAGACGGTTTTTAATTATTCTCCACTAGGCATTCCACTATTCTCCTTTTTAATTTTATTAGCAATGCTTGAAATTATTTGGTTAGCAGAATATCTTGAGTGTAAAATTATGTGCATGCCTAGTCCGTTTCAGTTCTGCAATTCTACAATAACAGTCATATCATTGAAAAGTCTGTTCCTTTTGGCAATGTGGCACGCCGTTCTAAATATTCTTTCAGTTTTTAAATCCACTAGGGGATCGTACCCGTGCTTCCCGGGTTACAGAATATAGGTGAAAACATTTTTTTAAATTGAAAACTAACAATTGTTTTTTATATGCAATAATTTTTTCAGATTGCCCACTTACAATAAAAAGAAGCATTTTTCCTATGAAAAATACGAATTATACAATCAAATAAATGTTTGAAATTTATCAAAAACGATATTTTCTTATTAGCCGCATGCTAAGAGTTATTTGACCAAGATTTTCCTACTTACGGCATCTTTTTATATTCCGATAATTTCAGAACTTATACATGTCTGTTAAATTTGTGTTTTATTTATATTATTTTATTTATTTATTCATAGGGAAGTTTTTTTTATGGATATTACCCGTAAGAAAATGATGAACTCTTTATTTCTTTTTCAGGGCAAACGGATTAATCTTTCGTAATCGAGCTCCGCGCGATATAGATAAATTAAAAAATATTTCATTCTTTAAAATTGTTTTTAAAGCCATAGACATGGGCAATCAGTAAACTGAGATAAACTTTGCAAACAAATTCCATTTGAAAAAAAAATCCTATTTCGTGATCTAAAAATTTAAATTGTACGATTACAAATACGTTAGATTTGTGTTTTTTTAATATTATTCTTTTATTTGTTTATAAAAGAAGTATTAATTTCGTTAATTTGTCTTTCACAAATATGTTAGATTAGTGTTTTTTTATGTTATTCTTTCATTTGTTTATAAAGGAAGTATTAATTTCGTTAAGCAAAAATAGTTAGAAACAAATGCTGAACAATGTTTGTTGTGTTATGCGCAAAATGTTTATTATTATTATGTATTGAAACCGGCACGTGATAAGATAAACTTAAAAAAAATCATGCTTAAAAATTATTTTAGAAAACATAATACATTAGTCAATTAAGATACAGTTTTTAAACAAATTTCATTTGAAAGTAAATTTTTTCCCTATGCGACGAAAATTGAAAATGTACGATGGTAAGAAGATTAAAAAATTGCAGTAGCAAAAATTTCAAGACCGAAATTTGATCGTGAAGTGTTGCCATTAGCAAAATGACGTCAGCGTTAAACACAGATACGTTTGTTCTTTATAATATAGATACTTAACCAATAAAATATAATAAAGATCAGTTATTAGGATGTGGTTATCAATTGAGGCTCTTATGCTTGGTATTCCCAGGGGCGCGCCGACCCAGTGTGCAAAGTGTGCACCGCACACAGGCGCAAATATTTTAGAACAAAGTGAAATATTTGAAAAACTTTTATCCAATTTAAATTTATTAAAGCAGTATATAGTAAATCGAAAGTTGGTCATTTCTGACACATAAGTTCATTTTCATTTTTAGGTGCGTTCGTAATTATATAAATACGTAGCACCTATAGTCGTCGTTCAGTCCGTCCGTCTGTCCGTCCGCATATAACAGAGCAAAAACTACCCAACCGAATGGTCTGAAATTTGAAATATAAGATTGTTGCAAAATTTTGTAGAGCCATTTCAAATTTTATGAAAATCGGATGTATAGTTTAATTACAGGGACAGTCAAAAGTTTTTCTTTACATTACGGCCAATGGGAAAAATTATTGCAAGTGCATTTTAATGATGTTACAGCCTTCCGAATGGTCTGAAATTTTAAAGATATAATTGTTGCAAAATTTTTTCGAGCCATTTCAAATTTTAGGAAAATCAGATGTATAGTTTAATTACAGGGACAGTCAAAAGTTTTTCTTTACATTACGGCCAATGAGAAAAATTATTGCAAGTGCATTTTAATGATGTTACAGCCTTCCAAATGATCTGAAATTTTAAATATATTAAATAATTGTTACAAAATTTTGTCGAGCCATTTCAAATTTTAGGAAAATCGGATGTATAGTTTAATTACAGGGACAGTCAAAAGTGTTCGGGGAATGGGAAAAAAATATTGGGAGTGCATTTTAATGATGTTAAAGACTGTGCACTTTATGAAGTGCAAAAAATTATACATTCCGTACAATATGGGGTGCAAAAAATAATTATAAAATTTGTTATAGTACGAACGCACCTCATTTGCCACGTTTGACGAGCAATTTCCAACTTGTTAAGATATATCAAATTCGCAGATGCTCGTCAGCGGCGTATCTTTAAGAGGGGGAAGGGGGCTCAACCCGAAAGGCGCCAAGGTTTCAAAATATAACGTTCGGAAGGTTTAAGGGCGCCATCAAGTGCCTGAAATACATTAAAAAGCTAAAAACACCAAAAATTCGGAAAGGCGACCGCGAATGCATCAACATTGTAATTTACTAATACCTTTTACTTTATCATTCGATAGGATTACACTCAACTGAAAAAAAAAAAAAAAAAAAAAACTGGCATTACATCTAACAGAAAAATATAAACAAGAAATTACTGCAGTCAAAATAAAAGTCAAGCAGATATTTGAAGATATTTAGACGTACTTAATGCAATGTATAAAAGGGTAAATAAATGTAAATTAAAATATATTTTAAGAATTATTTTAATAAAATTTTGAATATTTTATTTTTACTATTAATTGCAATGAGATAAAGTATTACAAAAAGTGCTATTTTTGACACTAATGTTTATTATTCACGTTGCCTTCGTGACCTAACAGAGTCTTCCCACTAAAGTCTTATTGCTACAGCAGGAGGATCATGTTCATTTAATTGAATTTTAGATTGTTTAACCCTTAGGCGATTATGCAGCGTGTCTTTATTTACAGATAAACTTTTGTCCTTTAGAGTGTTTTTCACACTGCTCCACACTTCAGCATTGCTTGGAGCAATTGTTATCAAAATACAAAATCTCAACAATGTTTGTTAGAATTTTGTTTTCTTTGAATTTATAAGTTTTTAGTTTCTCTAACAAATCAAACAACGATATGGACGGGCGAAAGTGCAATTACCCCCCCACACACACTTCCTCTAGGATCCATGACCTTTGAACCAATAAGAATTACTTATCTACTTTCCAGGGACGATTCTGAGTTTTAAAAATTTCTGACATTCACAGCAAAATTACTGAAAAGTTACAGTAGATGGGAAAGAGGGAGAATAACTATACGTTTTTTCTGCGGCTCTTTGACTAAATTCGCATTTTCCCCACCATCATTTAACAAAATTCGCCATTTTTGCGCTATCCTTTCTCGAAATTTGCGTTTTTTCACGATCTTTTAATGAAATCTGCGTTTTTTTTTTTCACGATCATTCGGCGAAATTTGTGTTTTTTCGAGATTCTTCGATTAAATTTGCGGTTTTTTTTGCGATTTTTGACGAGATTTGCGTTTTTCGGCGATCTTTTGACGAAATTTACGTTATTCCGCAGTCTTTTGATGAAATTTACGTTTTTTTTGGTGATTTTTTGACGAAATTTGTTTTTATTTCCGACATCTTTTAAAGAAATTTGTGTTTTTCGCGATCTTTCGACGAAATCTGCTTTTTTTGCGCGATCTGTTGACGAAATTTGTATTTTTCCGCGATCTTTTGACAAAATTTTTTCGCGTTTTTTTTTTTTTTTTTTTTACGAAATTTGTTTTTTTTTCTTCACGATCCTTTGAAAAAATTTGTGGGTTTTTTTTTCGCGATCTTTTGAAGAACTTTGTGTTTTTTTCGCGATTCTTTGACGAAATTCGCGTTTTTTACCTGATCAGTGGAAGAAATTCGCATTTTTTCGCGATCTTTTGACGAAATTTTTCTCGCGTTTTTTTTTGTCTAGTATGTCCAAAAGTTCCTGAAAAGTTAATCAAAACTGAAGAAGCCCAGGATCCCTTAAAAGCTCTGAGTAATTATTACTTCAGAAGATCTTCTTTGAGTGTTGAGCCTTCAAAAAGCAAGCTTCATCATGAGCCAGGATCACAAGGACGAGCTAGAGGAGGTTCAAGCAGAGGACGTGGTGGTGATGGGTATGCTAATGGCTACGGCCGAAGATATGACAGTCCACCTTTTGGAAGTCGAGATTTTTATGACCGTGGCTACAGTTCAATGTCGTCTCGCATGAGACCATACCCTTCACCTTATGATCGTCGCAGTCCATCTATTGCGCCCATGAGAGATAAACATGCGGATCCCTATTCATCATCTTTGAGAGATCCATATTCACAAAGATCTGGCATGTCTCCTGTTTCACGTGATTTGTATGAAAGAAGCAGCAAAGCAACATTTCTTTGACACAGTTAAGGTACCGAAAAGATTTAACTTGTAATTTTAAATTGTTGAGTTGTGCATTCCCCACAACTCAAGGTGGGAGTATGTTACGTAATGACTAACTTTATCTTTCATCCATGTATCAGTCACCTGCATAATTATTTAACCGGTTGTAATTGTATTGTTTCAATATCTGGCAACAGTTAGTTTTGTTTTGTTCTAGAAAAATGTTTATAAAAATAAAGTAATGTGAAATATATATGGCTCTTCTGTCATTGAATTTAAGTTAGAAATATATTAGCTTTAACAATAAGAAATATTATTGAGGGCAGTTTTAAGCTTATAGATATTTTAATACTTAACTTTTAGGGATTCATTTAGTTAAATGATTTATTTACATTGGAATCAAACAGCGGGATTATATAATAAGAGTGTTGGATAACTGAGTGTTTCGGTTAATCGGATGTCGGATAATCGAGAGTCTGTAATATTTTCAAATCGCATTAATTATTTCATATTCATTTAATAATTAACTGCAAGGAATGATTTGAGCAATAGAAGTTATGACTACGTTGATTATATGTCACTCAGTATCGCCCCCCCCCCCCCCCAAAAAAAACGATTCTCTGGATCCGCCCCTGCCAATTTATTATGTTAAGGAGCTACCCTGATTTGTTTTGGGGATTCTTTGGTTAAGGATAAAGGGAGAAACGGGGACTAATTCCCCTTCACTTACTTTTTTGAGGGGCATTATTCTTTAAAATAAGAGTATAATATACAATTAGTGTGAATAGCCTGTGAGCTCAATGTCATCAGTTTAGCTGGGCACGTTTCTTTTTATTTCGTAATGTTAGTTTCAGTAGATTCGGAAATAGGAGGGGGTGAGGGGGATAATCATTTTTCCATACATTTTCGACGAATTTCTGAAAATATAATATCTAAAAGTAAAACAAATATATTTTTGAGTTCGGTGTTACGAGTTCTTTCGAACAATACCTCCGCCCCTCCTCCCAAGGGAAAAAAACACATTTTTTTCTTAAGTTACTTAATTTAGCACTCCTAATTTTACATAAAAAATTTTGTGAATGGCTAAATACAGTCGGACCTCGTTATCCCGACACCCGGTTTTCACGTCACTCCGCTTATCACGTCAGTTTTTGAAAGTCCCGATTTTTTGTATATGATTGTAATGTAAATAAACTCCGAATTTTACGCCGTTGAATAATTTTCACCTCCGGATATCCCGACAGTTTAGAAAAATTAACCATTTTTCATAATCCATTTTATAAGCACGGAAATTAAGAGGTAAGAAATGTCTTAGCCAAACTTTTCACAAAAGTGTCTAAAATACCCATTAAAATAAATGAGAAATTTTACTTCAATCCTTTATCTGAATAAATAAACCCACACACTATGAATGATCCACTTAATCTCCAGATAGACGTTTCAGTCTACTAGAGGTCCTTTTGTTCTGGTCAGGCGGCACTTCCTTGTGGTTACACGGCGTTTTTCATCAGACTAAAACCGAAGCATTGCATTGCATTGAAACGATCAGAAATTATCTAACATCCATTTCTGAAACAACGAATACTGATTACAATTCGTTGTATAATATTCAAAAAAGAATTGTAGGAAGCACATCTAGGGACAAGCAAACCTTAATTCATCAATATTTCATGTAAAAATAAAAAAAAAGTCATCATAAATCTGATTTTTATTATTTTCAATTTTGATTTTGTGTTTATTTTGTTTAATAATAATGTTTTTTTGCTTAAAACTGCAAGAACAGTTATGAATTTAAAATTTTCATTAATTAATTAAAAATACAGCTTACTATAAACATATTTTTCTCCAATTCCGGTTACCGCGACACTCCGGTTATGACGACACTTTTCTCTGATCATTAGAGTGTCGGGATAACGAGGTTCGATTGTATATAGAAATATGCGAGTCAATAGCCATATTGGTGTGATTATAAATATAATTAGAATTTTCTTTTTATGTAACACTTTGAAGCAAATAATATAATTTGTTCTACGATTATCATATTAGTTGTGGGAACATAATAAAAATATATGAAAAATGAAATGTCGTATTATTTTGAAGAAATTACTTATTAAAATTAACAAATTAATACGGAGCTTTTTTGTCAAATTAGATTGAATCATACTGTCCCTTTCCGTTTAACAACCATTCTTTGTAGAGGGTTAAATCAAAGCCTTCTCAAGACTATCAAGCCAGACATGATTTCATTACCCCACATATGTGACGTCACGACGCGGGGCTGGCGCCAATGCCGAGCATTTGAATCTTGTATCTGATTGTTTAGAATTAAAATGTAACGTATGCACGTGCTGTTTACTTAAAGGAATAGAACATATTCTTTTGAAGGTAAGTTTTATTTTGAAATTAACTACTTATATTTTATTTGTACTAGTTCTATTTTTTGTGTTCAGAATATCTTTTATTTTTAACTTCTTTAAAATAAATGAACTATTAAATCCCAGTATCGTATTGTCAATAATCCCGTGTGCGTGTCTCAAAACAAAACTATATTATTGTACTTCTGTTTCACTTCAAAAACAGCAGTAATTTAAAGGGGTAAAAATCACTAAATCGTATCGAGACTTATATCATTCCCTGTCTCTCGTAATTTGCTAAAAATTGGTGCTTGAATGGTGTGAATCGGTGAATTATCTCAAAAGTTATTAATAAATTTTTCATTGTTCAATTATATTCTTTATAAATGTGTAAAAATAGCTTCATTTTAACATGTGCTAGAGCTATAGTGCAATATAATATGTGCTAGAGAGATTCTGTTGGGACCAACACATTTCTCCTTATAATTTGGAAGCTATATGGCCAATTCAATTTGAAATTTTAATGTCCTATGCGACATATTTTTCTACCTCAGCTATTATATTTTCACGTGGAAATTTTAATTAGTTCTTTTAATTTAAACAAATTAATAAAAAAAACTTTAAAATCATTATTACTCGGGAATTTATCACTGAAAACTGATGAAATTTTGTCTATAGTACAGTACAAATATTATTGTTTAAATTTTACATTTTGGTAATAGCTATTTGCAACATTACCTTTCTTGCTATTCAAAAATTTCGGTTAAAACTTCTGAAATTTGTTTACTCGGAAATACTGGCACCAGACAGCTGAAACTTATGTCAGACTGGGTTCTTTGGGTACTAATTATGCTCAAAAATGTTCAGCCAAAAGTCTTGGTTACAAGACATTATTTAGTAATTTCTAACTTGTTACACTTTCCTCCCTTTTTAATTTGTTCTGTTTTCTCTCATTAAAGTGACTTTTAATAAACGTCTATTTATTAAAAAATACTTGTCGTGTGAATAATAACTAATTATTTTGTAATATGCAGAGTTGTTTGGGATTTAATTTGATACAAAATTTATGTACGTTTATGGGTATTTTCATACTAGAAATTTTCAGCAAAGTCGCTATGGACACATATTATCTTGTTTACTTCTTTTAAAGTCCAGTCAATATACGCAGGGCTGCCACAGGCGACTATTTTTTTATTCTGACTTGTACCACTTTCTCAAAACAAAAATCTTTGACATACAGTTTGACAACATTTGCAAGAGAAATATACTACAAAATTTATTTATTTTTTTAAATAGCGGTGCGAATAGAATAGAAAGATACTCGCCGGTGGCAGCCCTGTATACGTACCAATTTATTGTTGTGTTTTAATCTTAAACTCCTAATACCTTGATAAAAATTCCTTTTATAATATTTGTTACATAAACCATGCTTATACGTGAAAACTGGAGATATGGGGATAATGTGTTTGAATCTCTATTTTTGAAACCACTGTAAACAATTAATTCATAAAAAGGCTTGTCAGCAAAACAGGGCGAGCCCCCCCCCCCCCCCCCCCACCTCTTCGAAAAGATTGTGTGTGTTTTTATATACATTTTAATATTTAATTAAAAATAACAATAATTAAAATAATTTTCCTATAATTATAAATTTACTTTTTGATCTAGTCATGGCCATCATCTCATAAATATTGATTATTTTAAACTTAAAACATGTGAACAATCATTTAAACAGCCCACACAACATTATTTTTGGAAATGAAATATTTTCGTGGAAGGATTTGGGTTTCTCTTATGTTTTTTAGCAGTTAAATCTCAAATATCCGAGGAAAATGAACATAAGTTAGGAAAATTGTAATTTGGATTGATGAAAGTGTTCTCCTTCTTCTTCTTCTTCTTTTTTTCCCCCTCTGTCATGTTTCAGTACACTTTAAAAAATTCTATTGTTTGTACCTTGCATAATATGTTAAACTAACACAAAATTAAAATAATAATAATAATTTTCGATTTCATGACCGTGTTTTTTTTCATTATGAGAGTTTTATTCTAATGGATTTTATGTGAAAATTACCCATTTCTGATAAGTAAAGTTTGTAGTAGGTACGAAAAATTTATCTGTATGGATATTTGATTTCATATATGCTTTAATTTTACTATTTATTTATTTTAAATTTGTTATGTGAAGGTTTCAAATCACTAAATATTTAATAGAATATTTACTGCATAATTTCAGGCCACAATAAATAATCAAAAAAGAACGCAAATTGAATTTGTTTTTATTTGACTTTCACTTTGCTTTCACTTTAACTTAATTTTAAATGTGGGTTTTGATTGGCACACTTATTAGTATTTATTTATTTTTGAAAGTGAAATAATTGAAAGCAAAATAATTTAATTGATATGTGTTTAAACTGAAAATTTATATATGTATATATGTACCGGGTGCTTTTTCAAGAAGGCTCACGTTTTCAGCACCAGCCTTGGCGAGTTGGCGAAAGCGACAGCGTTCAGCCAGCTCTAGCGCCAATCGTCGTCTTGTGTTTTGTTTTGAACCGAAGTGGCGGAAGACGAACTAGCATATTTTAGAATAACAGTCCTACCTAAATTAAAGAAATATTTTCAGTTATGTGTTCTAGATGAAAAGAAATCTTCTTCGAAAGAAATTGTATTACGAATTCTTATACTCTGTTTTATCGAAGGCCTTTATTACTTTTGATGATATAGACTAAAATTTTGATTATTTGATCCCCTCAAAAATCTAAATTTTCATTCAATTGAGCATTATTAATTCCATACCTCTTAAACAAAAACTCATTACCTTCATATATTTAGATATTTGATTACATATAAAGATGGATTTATGGGGATCATGAATTAATGCAGTTTCAGTGCATTTTGATGTATATAAACACAGATTTTAAAAAATACCTGTCTGCGATGAACTTATATAATTAATTTAATACCAAATCATTCTGCAGAAACAACCCCCAAAGTCGAGTGAAAATAGGCCAAACGAAGAAAGGAAAAAAATAAAAAATCCTTTCACACCCCCAAACAGGATGTTTAGAAATTGCCTTTTTAATGTGAGATGAAATTCTTAAGGGGAGATGGGGTAGACGGAAGATTGAATGACTATCTTTTGTTGCTTCAAAGTAACAAATAAAATCATTAGAGAAATTTTTTAACTGTATATGATAGTGAGGGGCTATAGATTTAAATAGTTAAATTTATCAATTTTATCAATTAACAAATAGAAAAAACAAACCAAAAAATTAAAAACTTGGAATATTTAACTTTTTTTTTTGGGGGGGGGGGGGACAAAAACAAGCTTTTCTTTTTTTCGGGGGGTGGGGGGCAGAATTTGAATAATTGGTCTTTTACTTATAGTTACTTCAAAGTAATAAATAGGACAGAAAATTTAAAAAACTGTAAAGAATTTAAAAAAAAAAAATGAAAGCGTGTGCACAAAAGGCTAATCCTTATTATTTTTTTTAAATCTTTCATTCTATTTGTTTCCTTATCTTTTTTTATGGTAAATTACTTATTTGTTACTTAAAAATCAACAGATAGAGCAAAGCAGTAAACTTTATGCACTGTTATGGATAAGCGAAGGAATAGTTTAACATTTCAGACACAATTTTAACTAATCTTTTCTGCAAGGCAACAATGAATTTTAAATGGGCAAAAAGTAGTGTGATGGAGGAGAGGATGGGGGGGGGGGAGAGAAAATTCGAAATGGGAGGTTGCCTCAGACGATTGAGCATTATTTTATTGCCACTTCAACTTAATAAATAGAGCAATATGTGTGCAGAATGACGAAATATAAAGTGTGTGTGGGAGGGGATTTCATTCGAGAGAAGAATTTACATGATTTATTCAAATATGACGAATTATTATTTTTAAATAATAAATAAAACAACTAAGGCGAAATAATATTTAAAAATATGGCAAAAATTTTTAAATAAAAAACTGAAGAATTTTAAAGATTTTTAATTTTTGTGCACTAGGGACAGACCAATGTCTTTTTCATAAAAACTCAAATAATGATAAAATTTTAACAATATTAAAATGTAATAGTAATTGATTTAATTGCATGCATCAACTTGCAATTATTTTAGCTCATAGATTTAATTGCAGGATACGGCTAAATAATTTATGCTTTATCGTTCAATCTAATTATAATCGAATTGATTTTAGTTTCAACTTCCTATTAACTTCTAATCGCAATTAAATTAAAAACAATTCATTTTTAATGAATTATTTCAGTGAAAATGTGTTTTATTAATGCAATCAACACGTCACACAATTATGCCGCTTAATAATAAAAAAAAACTAAATTAATTCAGTAATAATACTAATAAAACTATGTTCAATTGTGTCATAAAAACATGATCAATACAATTATATTTATTAAAGAAAATTTTTACGTCTGTTTTTTAAAATACGTTCTCTATTTCTTCGAACACATAGCGAATTAATGAAATAAATGAATGTTATAGAACGGAAAAAAATAACTTATGTTTGAATTATATATATTTGTGCAATTAAAAGTTATTCTAATCCGAAAAAGATTTTTGTTTTAAGCAAGGTTCTAATTGCAAACCACGGCGAAATAACATTTCGTCTAGCTTTTTACATTTGCGGAAAAAACAAATGAAAAAAAGCACACCTCTTCCTCTCAGCAAAGGAATGAGGTTGCTGTTCGCTACGCGTACGACGTCACGAACAAAAAAGGGTGCGTAGCGTTGAATTCATCCCCGCGCCAACCCTTACTCTGGCGATAAAGTGCTCAAAACGTGAGCCTTCTTGAAAAAGCGTACCGCGTGTCCCAAAAAGGACTGACTGATTTTAAAATTCAATAACTTGCAAACGGTGACAGATATTAAAAAAATCCTTGCAGGGGGGTTATGCATAAGGTCAAAAGTTTTATTACAGTGATTTTCAATTTTAGTTCGATTTACAAACAATAGATGGCGCTGTAAGCAATAGTCGCTAAATACAGGCTCGATTTTTGGTCCTTTATCTTGTTCCATGCAGAAAAAGGAGATGGAAATGTATTATCCGGGCCACGAAATACCAAAAATCGAGCCTGTATTTAGCGACTATTGCTTACAGCGCCATCTATTGTTTGTAAATCGAACTAAAATTGAAAATCACTGTAATAAAACTTTTGACCTTATTCATAACCCTCCTGCAAGAATTTTTTTAATATCTGTCACCGTTTGCAAGTTATTGAATTTTAAAATCAGTCAGTCCTTTTTGGGACACCCGGTATATTAATGTCTTGTTTTTGAATATATAGAAAGTAGATAATTGATATTGTTTCTAAATTTCAAAGTAGAATAAATATAATAAAAACTGTTCAATAAAATAAATTTAATACTTGTTTTTTTCTTCTTATTAACGATCCAATTTTCTTTCATGTACTCTTAACTTTAATACTAAGGCACATTTTCATTGACACAGTGATATTATTTCATAAATATATATCTTTATTCTTACTGTTGAGGAGTAATCGAAATTGATTGAAAAGCGCCTAATTAGCGTCTTTAAACTACAAGTATGTATATAATTTTTTCCGTATGCTGTGATAATTAAGTTGAAATGTAAAGGAAAGTATTGATATGTTTTAAATAAGTCTGTGCTCTTCTCTGCTGGCTTAAGCCCCGCGAAGTGACCGTCACGAAACCTTGTGTTTGGCTTGTAGTCTTTAGGCGGCTTTGGTTAAATCCTGCGATACTGTATTGGCGCCGACCTGTATCGGTGTCGTAGTATGACCAAACTCACTTTTGCTGAGACATGACGTTCTGAAGATCTTGCAACTTAGTTAAAGTAGATGTAATAAAAAGAGATTAAAAAATATACATATTTTATAATTGGGTCTAAGAAGTAAATTTTAATGCTTCATTAATATAATAAGGTAAGTTACTCGTTCTTTACATATACATTTGACATGATACTGTTGGCTATTCTTATTCTTAATAGCGAACTTGGATAATTTGAAATACTAGTTAATTCGAACTTAAATTATTCTTTTTGAAAGCTGTATTTAAAATGTATGTAAAAAAGTCTCGAACAACTTTTCTTGATAATTTGAATTCTTACGAAATTTTTTATGCTCTGCAGAGACAAACGTCAGAAAAGTATAGTTTTATTTTAGTATGTACATGTTTTCAATTTTCTCGAAGAAATCATGTTTATAAATAGCATTTTAGTTGGTTATTTGCTAGTAAATAACAGTAATGACGTATTTTAAGAAATGAAATAAATTATTTTTTTAATCGTGCAAAAGCAAATTACAGATGAATTTGTGAGTTTTTAAAGTGATTAGTGCGAGTACGCCTTGTTTTGCTTAGCTAAATTATTTATTTTTTTATTGAACCCACAAAAAATATTTAGCTATTTAAGACAAATGCACTGTTACCTGCCAGCATTCCTTATTTTTAAAGACAAACAAAAATATTTTTAACCTGAAATTTAATTTAATAAATGAAATAATAAAAAAAGAACCCTATAGAAACAAGACACATTTCATTAAATAAATTTTCTGATTTAAAATTCGTCTATTTAATCTGAAAAAAAAAAAAAAAACAAAAAAAAACCAGGAAATTGGCTTGGCAGCTCTGCATTTATACTCACTAATTTTTTTGTTTTGAGGGATGGGGGGGGGGGGGGATAGGAATATGAGGCGCCAACTGAAGTTCTGCACACAGGCGCCGGATACTGCTGGCGCGCCCCTGGACACTGGGAATAAATAAGTATTGAGCTGTCCCGCAATACTTAAATTAAATGCAACATTTTGTGTATTTTCCAATTGATGTTTGGTAATCAATTTACTCATCGGTGTAAGTTTCCTTTTCTGATATAGTTTTTCGCAAGAATCACAAGGAGTATCATGAAATTCATACATATCTCTAAAACAACATGCCAAAGGTTTTTCAAATAATTTTATCAATTCCGATTCCTTCCAAGTAGGTTTTAAGATAGACTCATATTCTGAATTAACTTTTGTGTCTTCCTTTTTTTATTATTAATTAAACGTTCCAATTCCTTAACGACGACTTTTAGATTTTCAAAAATGGCACTTTCAATAGCTTCATCAATTAAATTGTAGGCATAAAAAAGTTTTTCTTATTTCCTATACACGTCTAACAAGGGTTCTCAAACCACTATAATGGCGTGACAATTCAGTCATGACCCTCAAAATACTACTACATTTAATATTTTCTATGCAATGACTTGCATGGCCTAACTTCAGTACGCACATTTGATCTTCTTTCGTGTAATTTAGTTTGTAGTCACAACAGTCTACATTCAAGAATAATTAATTCTTTAGTAGAACTCCTTTGACATGAAGCAAAGATATGTAGAAAATGTAGTAATCTTTGTATTGACTCCTCACGGATGTTGCAAAATGGTTCACAATTTCACATTGCATTTTTGCGAACTTTCCCATCAACGTTTTCTTCAACAGGAAAATCATTACCTAATGATCTCTTAGGTGTGTTATTTTTAATCGAGAATCAATAACATGATTATTATCTGAGTATATGGCAAATAAAGGATGATAGGCTACTTCCCAAAAATAAGGTTCCGCATTAGAATTGCGAATTTTTTCCCCACCAATAACTTTACACAAATTTTCTGCATTGATATTTTCTATACATTTTAGAAGCATGTGCTGATACCTATTTGAAAATTTCGTTGCAGTGGAGGAACTCTTGGCATACAGTACATTTTTAATATGTATAGCCTTACGTGCGAGTAGCTGAGCATTAATTTGAATTTTGGTACAGATGTCATATTCGCCCCATATTGGCGCGATTTTTTTCGGTTGCCAATTTGGCGAAAACATCAACAGCATAAACAACATAATCCGGGTTACCACATCAAACAAAATAACGACACTTTGACGCAAGTTAAGTACCTGTTTCCTATATGATATTGGCGACAAAAAAAAAAAAAATCGCGCCAATATGGGGCGAATATGACATCTGTTCCTGAGTTTTAACAAATTCGATATTTTTTCTTCGCTTTTGATGCGCTATATTGAGTCCATTGTCCCTTAGACGGTTTTTCACTAAAACAAGTTGTCTTAACGTGGACGGAATAACTTTAGCAGGCAGGGGAAATTTCCTATGAAGTGTATATTTTTTTGAGTTCCACTTTCGGCTTTTTTCTTTAATCTTCTATTTACTTTGATGAAAATAAGAAGAAACACATTTTTTAACTTCTTTTTTACTTTTTTTATAATACGAAATTTATTTTACGTTTAATACTTTCACAATTATTTTGATAATATCTTGAGTACTTACCTTGGTACAGATGTCATATTCGCCCCATATTGGCGCGATTTTTTTCGGTTGCGAATTTGGCGAAAACATCAACAGCATAAACAACATAATCCGGGTTACCACATCAAACAAAATAACGACACTTTGACGCAAGTTAAGTACCTGTTGCCTATATGATATTGGCGATAGAAAAAAATCGCGCCAATATGAGGCGAATATGACATCTGTTCCCTTACCTTTTCCTTGGGGTGGTTTCTTGATTGCAATATCGGTTTTATCCCTAACGTTATTATCCGCTAGTGTATATATATTTTCGGCTTGTTTGTCACCTCTCTTTGAAAACTCTTTGCTGGGCATCGGGTCGGGATACTCCTCAGTAGGGCCATTTAAACCAACAAAATGTAGCGACCACACATACCAGTCATCATTAACTTTTTCTGCTTCATTTTTTTTACATACATTAAGCCTTTGCGACATTTATTTACATTTGTTTTTCGTTTTGGAAAAGGTATGAAACGTACTCCAAACATATGCTCTTTATTACAGTATCGTGAATCACTTTTACAACGCAAAAATTTACACCGTTTTACCATTTTTAAAAAAATTCCTATCAATAATAATGCCTAGAAATGTATTATTTCACGGTGACACAAGTCATTTATGTACGACTATAAAACTCCAAAACTGTTTGATCGATGATCATATAACTCAATAGTTTTTTTAATGTCGTGGTTTTCGTAAAAAACAACAAAAATCACGTCCTTCAGCAATAATTTTAGATAAAAAATGCCGTAGACTTGACGTTGAAAACACATATCTTTTTTGAATTTGTAAATAAATATTTTTTCTTTCTTGTTGCCACAAAGAAGAAACTGCCTATGAACAATATATATATACACACACACACACATATATATATATAAGACAATGCTGTTTTTTTATTCATGAGCTCCTTAACTATCCTTATTAATTTTAACGATAATTAAAATTCGTGTTCTGAAATCAGTATGGGTAAGATATATTTCAATTTTTTGTTTAACATCTGACGTCATTTTTACTTGCTTTCTGTATTTAATAATATTAATACTCTTTGTATTATTTAGAAATGTTTGAAAATGTCCTTTTTATTTCCACTATGACGCCATATTTTTTAATACTTAAAACAAAAAAAAAAAAAAAAAAAAAAACTATTTCAATTAAAATTTTTCACGTGGGAATCTTTCTATTAAAACCAAATAAATTATTATTACGGCTTTTGAAATTTTTGCAACAATGAAGAAAATATGTAACATTTTCTATTAAAAATGTCCGTTGATTCTCAATGAAAAAAGTGAAATTTGGAATTATTAAGAAAAATATTTGAATAATATACAAAAAAATTGGCCCTTGTTTCTCTCTGGGTTATAATTCACCCATATGCAAAGGTATTTTGCCATTCGTTTTGACCCTGACGTCAGGCAAACGTTTTTAAACTTTAAATTTATAATATTATTAGAATTAGTAAAGAATAAAAAATGAGTGGCATCAGGGACAAAAAGGTGGGAAGAAAAAATGAAAAAGTTATCATCTCCATAGGTTTTTCTATGTTAAATTAACACTGAGAAGTGACACTGGAAATAAATAAGTATTGCGCTGCCGCGCAATACTTAAATAATTAAACAAACTAAAGTTATAACATGCTAAAAGTGAAAAAAGTACATTTAAAGATTTATAAATACCTTTTAATAAACAGACTACGTGTTTCGTATGTACAATCAGCAAATTTATGAAAATAAATATTGATAAAGAATTTCCAAAATAATAAAAAAAAAATTAACTTGGCAAATAAAAATCGTCGTGAGATCGAATGTATAATGAAAGCAGGTGCGCTGATGACCCATATACTACAGCAGGCATATTTTGGTGCACTTTATAAATGCATGTTAATTTCTTTATGTTTGAAATGGTATAACATCAACAAAATGCACTTAAAATGACTTTTTTCCATTGACTGTAATGTAACGCTATACTCTTGACTGCCCCTGCAAACGAACTATAAATACCACAAACTTCATTTCCTACAGCTGTCTTGCTATAGCAAGCGTCAATAGCATATAAAAGTTACAAGGTAATCACAGTATAATTACGAAAGTTAGAGCAGGGGCAGACAAACCAGAATACCAATAAACACTTTTCAACTATGTTGGAAAGTGTTAAAAATCAATGCCTTTCTTCATAAAATTGTTTTAATTTATTAATGTATTTGTTCTTTTAAACATTTGATAAATTAGGAAGGTTTGCATCCCCTCGCGTCCTCTTTGAAAATAAAAAGTAAGAGGGTGCTTTAAATAAAATAAACGAGAACGAAAAATCATGCATCCAGCATAGTTTATGAAACACATTCATAATACTATAACAAAACTTTACAGTTTATTAAGGTGAAATATGTCTAAATAAACAATTCAGAAAAGGATTAACGCATTTGAAAACTCAATTTCTGCAATTATCATCAATAGTCGTAAAAATATACATTTTTTTTTTTTTTGTGCTGCCCTGTATATGGTCAATGAATTTGTATGTGTACTACATAATATGATAAGAGTTATTTTAAAAAACGCATAGCACAATTGAAATTTCCGACTCAGCAATTTCCGTCAATAAACGGAAATGTACTTAAGATCTTTTGTGTAATCCTATATATAATCTATAGAATTTATTTTATACACACGAAGTAAGATTTAAAAAAAATTATTAATTTTTAAAACACATTGTATAAGAAAACGCACTATCAGCAATTATCGTTCATAGGCACTACTGTAGTTAAATACTTTTGTGTGTTCCTGTAAATGAACGATAAATTATATGCGCACCAGATTTTACAGTAAATGTTTAAAGCAGGGTAATATCATTAAAATTTTATCTAGCTCTCTATGCGGACGATACATCTATCTATGACTCAGCTCACAAACCGTATAGTCTGTACAGGTACCTACAGACTTATTAGACGACTTCCTGGACTGGTGCACCCTGTGGCGCGTCCTTATCAACGAAAATAAAACTTCAGCTGTCTATTTCTCTCGTAAATTTATCTAACCTCGAAGACTAACTATTAATAACACTACTATTCCACGGTCTAATGATACCAAGTACCTGGAGGTCATCCTTGACCGTAGGCTCACATAGTGCAAACATATTCTTTCCATCAGGGGGAAAGTCGCTGGTTCTTCTATCTCTCTAAAACCTCTTCTCAATAGTAAAACTCTTTCAGCCTATAATGAACTTCTTCTTTATAATTCTTGTATCCTCGCTATCATAACTTATGCTAGTCCGGCTGGGGCTTCACCTGCAAGTCCTCCATGGATAATCTTAGCCGCTTGCATAATAAGCATCTTCGCACTATTCGCAACGCTTCCCGCTACCTGCGCAATACTACCGTCCGTAGGGACTTTAATACCACCACCTTAAGAAAACGTATCAAAGACCCTGCTTAAAAATTCTATACTACTTTGTATGATCTTCCTTATGATATCGTTGCGGAGCAACCAGACTACGACACCTTCGAGCCTCACCATCGCAAGCGCCCGTGAGCTTTGTGATGGGCGATTCTCGAAAATTCGACAATCGAGAAAAATTGTCATCGTAAAAAATAACAATCGATACAGCCATCGATTAATTCCTAGAATGTACAATCGAGATGTTTTACAATCGATTATAACGAGAGAAGCTAAAAACAATTGTTGGAAAACTTAGCTATTATTCTGGCCGAAACTTTCATAGTAGTGATAGGGTTTGCTCGATAATTCTGCTATCGCAATTATTTTCTCCTGATTTAGGCTTAAGGGGTTACTTCAGTCAAGTGAAAAGACCTGCTCACTAATGCTAATCTTATGGAAGAAATTTGTAAAGATATCTCATTTGAATTTCAGTATTTTAAAATGATTTTCTTTGCATTGGAATAAATTCCCCTTTCTTCTTTATGAAACTGCCATGTCCAAATCGCATAACTATGGCGCATTTGATGAATAAAATAACCTTTCTACTTTTTAGATAACTCCAAAAAGTTTGATACAGTTTAAAGTTCCCCTAAATGTCAAATACTGTGGAATTTCTCCATTGATCGAAAACAAAAGTTTCTTTCGAAAAACGTAAGGATAGTAAGATAAAGATACCTGCCAAGAAAGAACCTGCCTAACACGGAAACTGTTTTCCAGTACCTAGCGATTCCAACATGACTCTTTAAGTGTGTATCGAAATCCAAAGTAGCTACTTTATGACACATTTAAAAACTCATTTTTTATTTTAGGCGCATCAGCTAGAATCGATTAGCATTTCCCTCTTTTCGATAAAGGAAAAAGGTTTGATACAAATTAAAGTTCCCTAAATGTCTAAAGTGTATCAAATGCTGTGGAATTTCTCCGTTTATCGAAAACAAGACATCTTTATCGAAAAACGTAAGGATAACCAGACATATATAACTACTGAGAGGGAACCTGCCTAATACGGAAATTGTTTTCCAGTGCCAGCGATCCCAACATGATTCTTCAAGTCTGTATCGAAATCCAAAGTAGCTAGTTTCTGACACATTTACTAGCTCATTTTTTATTTTAGGCGCATTAGCTAGAATCGATTAGCATTTTCTTCTTTTCGATAAAGGCAGAAGGTTTGATACAAGTTAAAGTTCCTCAAATGTCTAAAATGTGTCTAATGCTGTTGAATTTCTCCGTTTATCGAAAACAAAGGAGTGTTATCGTAAAATAGAAAAGTAAACAGACAAATATATCGCGCTAATAGGGAATTCTATAACTAAAATAAAACTTCAATGGACTTCATTTTTGGTATTTTGGATAATTTTAATTTTCCAATCCTTACCAACGTGGTATTAGATGATGGGTCTGGAAAAGGTAGAAGAACCCCCCCCCCCCCAAAAAAAAGGGGCATTAGGCCCCAAATTGACAGTAGGGCAGACCAAGGATAAAAGTTAACTTCATGTAAGAGAGGACTAGGGGAAGTTGAGAATGATAAAAAACTAAACCATTGAATAAGAAAAAAATTGAAAAAAAAGAAAAATGGTAAAAGAACAAGTGAAGCGTGTGATTAGAGCCAGACAAATGAAGAGGGGCCCGATGGGCCACAGCTGGTCCAGAATGAGTGCCCAAGTAGCAAGTAGTCAGAATGGGTCAAGAACTTGGAGAATAGTATCTACAATGAAGAAAAACAATGAGACAAAACATTATGAAAAACAGATGAAAAATACCAATAGCCTGAGGCTAAAAGTAAAATGTTTCACTGGGCGGTGTCCCCTGATGGTAGTAAAAATAAAATTGATACGAGAAGATAGGGGAGAGTGAAAAGACTTTATTTTGTGAATTTTATAATTTTTGGACAAACAGTATACTAAAGGTTTGAAGAAACAAAACTTTAAAGCGCCCTCTTGAGGCGAAGAAGGGAGTTAAAATTAAGAAACATATGTCCATATTTTTTATTCGATTTTAGACATAATTTGATGTTAGTCTTATAAATTTCCTGTGAGTGCAAGATACCGTACCAAAGTACGAAAAAAACCGCCGCTAAGTATATTCCTTTAGAGTATTTTAAGCCCAGGGGCCTAAAATTAACTGTGGATTGACAAAAGAAAGGTAGATTTAGAAAGGTTATGAGATTACCCTTATTTTAATATTTTACATGAGTGGGGGAAAATAATTTTTCCTGAGGCGACACTTAAAATCTTGAAAACACATAATTTGCAGTGCAGTTTTGTTTTAACAATAGCATTCTAATATTAAGAGATATGGGACAGCTATGAGGGCTAAAATAAGAGAAACATTGAAAATCAAGACAAACTGGCGCCGCCAAATTCACTAGAAAACTTCTATATCAACAACTGAAACCCGAACTGATAACTTAAACCACTATGCCTCCTAACCCATATCGGTTAATAACAAAAGCGAATGGAAAAGAACATGTACTCCTTTGGGAAATCATGACTTACACCAGAAGCGCGGTAAGTTTGACTCTTCTGAAAGCTTCCTTTCTCTCGTCCCCTCTCTCGCATTTCGAGATATATTTTCTGCTGCTGCAAACTGCTCGTTTATCTCGAGGAGATGGCAAACCTCTCGCTTACTTCGAGATATCTCATCGATTGTAACTCATTGCGTCACTGTTCAACATTTCATATGACATTGTCGAGAATGAGAAATCAGTTTTCGTCCTTCCTCGAAATGTTACTCTCGATGATTGTCATTTCACGCTCGGCCAAGAAGGGCCGAGATGTGATATCGAGGGGCGAGCTGGACAGAGCTGACAGGCATGACAATGAGCTGTGAAATGAAGCTTTAATTTTCAATGTTTTTTTTATTTTAGCCCTACCAAGCTGTCACATACCCGGAGCCCTCCGATAAATATTATTTATTAAACATAAAAATTTCAAAGAGGAAGGTGGGTCGGGTAAATTCAGAGGACGTGACAGTGGGCGGGGAGCAATTAAAAAACATTTACCGAACTCTTCCTGTGACATATTATCGAAAAGTCCTTTGACAACTCTTTCATATTATGAACCTTTCTTCCCTGAAGGTGAAATTCGGGGGGTGGGGAGGGGGCGAACAAATTTTTAAAACCGTAGCCGATTTCTATAATAAATTTAAATATAACTTTAGATGTGGGTTTTTTGTGCAGTCTTCGGGTAAATATTATTTATTGAACATAAAAATTTTAAAGTGGGGGCTGCGTAAATTCCGGGGCGAAAGAGTGGACCCAAGGGGGGGGGGGGGGGAGGGGTATCAATTTTCGAACTTTTTTCCGACCCGTGATGTGATATGTTATCGGAAAGCTCTCGAATGACTCTTTCATATTATGAGACTTTCTTCCTCCCCTTTCCAATTTGGCCCCCACCGCGGGGGGTAGTTTTTTCCATTTTTATCATTTTAGATCGGATTTTTTTATGGAGCCCTTCGATAAATATTATTTATAATATATGAAATTTCAGGACACTTTTCTAAATTTAGTCAAGACCCCTCATGTGACATATCGTTGGAAAGGTTTGTGACTACTTATTTATGTTATGCACTTCCGGTGGCCGTCCCCCCACTTCCCCCCCCGGGGGACACTTTTCCAAATATAGCCAAGACCCCTCATGTGAGATATCGTTGGAAAGGTCAGTGACTACTTATTGATGTTATGCACCTCCGGTGACAGTCCCCCCCACTTTGCCCACCCGGGGGGCATTTTTCCAAATTTAGCAAAGACCCTTCATGTGAGATATCGTTGGAAAGGTCTGTGACTACTCATTGATGTTATGCACCTATGGTGTCCGTCCCCCCCCGACTTTGCCCTCCCGGGGGCACTTTTACCAAATTTAGCCAAGACCCCTCATGTGAGATATCGTTGGAAAGGCCCGTGACTACTTATTGATGTTATGCACCTACGGTGTTCGTCCCCCCCACTTTCTCCCCAGGGGGCACTTTTCAAAATTTAGCCAAGACTTCTCATGTGAGATATTGTTGGAAAGGTCTGTGACTACTTATTGATGTTATGCACCTCCGGTAACAGTCCCCCCCACTTTGCCCCCACCACGGGGGACACTTTTTCAAATTTAGCCAAGATCCCTCATGTGAGTTATCGTTGGAAAGGTCTGTGACTACTTATTGATGTTATGCTCCTCCAATGACAGTCCCCCCCACTTTGCCCCCCCCGGGGGACACTTTTTCAAATTTAGCCAAGACCCCTCATGTGAGATATTGTTGGAAAGGTCTGTGACTACTTATTGATGTTATGCTCCTCCGGTGTCCGTCCCCCCACTTTGCCCCCCCGGGAGACACTTTTCCAAAAATATAGCCAAGACCCCACAAGTGAGATAGCGTTGGAAAGGTTTGTGACTACTTATTGATGTTATGCTCCTCCGGTGTCCGTCCCCCCACTTTACCCCCCCGGGAGACACTTTTTCAAATTTAGCCAAGACCCCACATGTGAGATATTATTGGTAAGGTCTGTGACTACTTATTGATGTTCTGCACTTCCGGTGACCGCCCCCCACTTTTCCCCCACGGGGGACACTTTTCTAAATTTAGCCGAGACCCCTCATGTGACATGTGTTGGAAAGGCCTATGACCACTTACTCATGTTATCCATCTCCCGCACCCCTCCCCCCTGTTTGCCCCCACGGAAGGGCATTTTTATAAATTCAGATCCAGACCACTCTTGTTACATACGGTTCGAAAGGCCTAAAGACCTGTGACGACTTATTCATATTATGCAGCTACTGTGCCCCTCCGCTCACTTTGACCCCTTCCCCAAGACATCTGGTCCGAGGTTCGTTCGTTTCGAGATTATATTTTTTTACAAGATTTTGTAGTGCGTGCACACCACGCCTGCTATACGGTGTCGTATATAGCGGGTAACCTGTTCGTGATTTCATATTACAAGATTACGTATAACTTAGGGGCCCCGATTAAAGGAGGGGCCCACTAGCGGGCGAAGTCACCTAGTCTTTATTAACGCCGACTCATTCCAGTTCACCCGCAGACGATTCTTGATAAATGTATGACGTATATAATATATAATATATGATGTATAAAAGGAATTGGCAAACTGGAGTCATCGAGAAAAAATTTACACAATCGGAAAGTATCGAGATGTCCATACAATCGAGAAAATCGAGAAAAACATCTCGTTATCGCCCATCACTAGTGTTCACTGCATCAAGATTGCTTTCTGGCTATTTTTTATACATTTCCAATCATATGTACTTAAAAAAAAAAACTTTAAAAATACCTTATCTATATATATTTTATTAACCATTTGGAAAAATGGTTATTGTCCTTGATCAGGGTAGGAAATCAAAAACATATCTGAAGCGTTTTATTAGTTGAATCCCGCATTTTATTCGTTTTCTGATTGGTCTATACAGTAATTTTTATTTTCCCTTTACTTTCAACAGAGATGGATACTTCTGTTGCCACTATGACAAAAAAGTAATAAAAACTAAAAAAAAAAAAATAATAATAATAACTCAGAAACAAATTGAGATACAACTTTCAAACAAACGGACTTTACCCATGCAACGTCAGCCGCGGGTAGACAGAAGAAAAACACCAATAGGCGTGAAGAACATTTTAACACTGCTTCCCTTCATCCAATAAAGTCTTTTTCGGATGGTATCTACCCGCAGAAGCGTGGCTGTTGCCATTCGTGGGTAAAGTCCGTTGCATTTAAAAGTACATTTTTTTCTCTATACGACGATGTAAAAAGTAATCTAACAAAAGCATAACTGTGAAAAAAGGGAGCCAAGTTCTGTAAAGACAATGGCAAGAAAAGAAGTGATGTCTAAGTGGGTGCCAAGTTGAAATAAAATTCACTCAAACTTACCTACTAAAGTAATATAGCATTTCTTAAATTATTTAGAAATAAAAATTATTGATAGCATATTAATAATAAATCTAGAACTTGGCAAGTTTTTACCTACGAGTCATTTATTTTTATTAATGACATTATTATATCTAAACTTGTTATTTCATGTTTGGAAGCCTTCATTTGAGTGAGCTCCTTCCCCTTGAAGGGTGGTGGGATAACATATATCCCACCTACTTTTAACTGCAAAATGCCACATTGACACTAAAATTCAGGACTAAAAAGTTTAATTTTATTAAATACGTGAAAAGAAGCTTTTACCCATTTTGAAATAAATTTGTTTTTAAAATCTGGTGTGATTCAATCATTTCAGCATGCCACGAATAAAAGCTCTTGGCCCCTGAAGGGTTAAAAGGGTGCGGTCTCTAGAGGGATGACCAAGAACAAGCGTAAGGGTATCTGTCTCTTTCTCAGGCCTTTTAGTCTGTTTGCATTGAGGTTTCCGAAGGGTGGGTGCTAGAGTGATAACCAAAGACGAGCGGGAGTGTATTTGTGTATTTATTGGTTTATCAAATCTTTAACATGAGTCATTTGTTTATAATAATAACTATATTAATTTTTTATAATAACATTGTTGTTAATATTAACATCATCATTTTATTAAGACAAGAAATTGTTAGGCATAACAATTATCAAAAACTTGCCAAGTTCTAGATTTATTATTAATATGCTATCAATAATTTTTATTTCTAAACGATTTAAGAAATGCTCTAATACTTCAGTAGGTAAGTTTGAGTGAATTTTATTTGAACTTGGCCCCCACTTAGATAACACTTCTTTTCTTACTATTGTCTTTACAGAACTTGGCTCCCTTTTTTCACAGTTATGTTTTTGTTAGATATCATTACTTTTTGTAAAGTTACAATATATTTAGAAAATTTACTTAATGCTTTTTAATGTGTTTACATGTGACCAAGCAACGTTCAATTTTAATTTAAATTTCCTACAACAAAGTATTTGGCTGTCAATTTGCGGCAGAAATCTATATTTTAATACTGCTATATTGAATGCATGTTTTGAAATGAAATGTATTGATTCGAAATTTTTATTGTTTCTGAAACAACTATTCCTTTCAAATTCCTATATTAAATTTTCCTATTAAATATTTCAATTAAATTTCCTATAGCTGGGCCTGATTTTTTGTACTGAAAGTGAAAAATAAAGTTATGTGCTTATGTCACACTATGTTTCATTCATCCATGGGCGCCGGCAAAGAGGCAGTGCAGAGGAAGGATATTGTCCCTCCTGGATTTTCAAATTTAATTAACTAGATATTCTCTTTGTCTGATGATTTTGAAAATAAAAATGAACTTTATTCTTCTCAAGTGATTCAAAATAATTAAAACACTGAGAAAAAAAGTAATAAAAACTTTTCTTATAGTCGAATTTTTTTACTACAATTAACTGGATATTTCGTTTGCAAATAACGGGGTTTTTTCAAGTTTGTACCGTGCTATCGCATTTGAGAATTCTAAATTTTTTTTGTAAAATTTCCTATTTTCGAAATGGACACTCGGGTTTCTGAAAAATAAGATCGCAACTGTTCATTGAAAATTTGATAAGGTTCGGAGAAAAAAAACTTGACATTAAGCGTTTTGTGTGTGTATATCATAATAGGTGAATATTAAAGGAAGAAAGTATTTACTCGGTGTTAATCGGCTTCAGATACGACTAGTTTCAAATGAGTCAGGCCTTATTCATTAATGAAATATTTCAAGATAAAATGATTTTTAGAGTTATTTTTCATTATTTCGAGCAAATTTGCTTATTTTCAACGTGCCCTGCCCGCTTAAAATATCCCAGTACGTTTAAATAACCAATTCTCGGCAAATGTAACATATTATTTTTATTGTTCCATATGAAAGACTTTGCATATAACTATTCAAAACTGTTTTTGTTTTCTTTGTACGATCATTGGAAATGCAGCTATGACTGTTTTTTTTTTTTTTTTTTAATTTCAGTTCTCAAACAAGAAGTTTTTATTTAAACAAGTGGGTAAGTGTGATCACAGGTCGCACAGAGGGTTTCGTTTAATATTCATTTCACTTTATCCTTTTGAAAAATCTGTTAGGTCCACGTTTCGCAACCAGGGGCGCACTCTATTCTAAACAAACCTCTATCCGAACGAAACTCCGTTTTATGTACTTTCCGTAGATATATTAGTCGAGGGGACTGGATCGATAGCACCCGAGATAAGTAGGCGTCCCTGGTGGTAAAAATTGGAACTAAATTATGTAAGGCTATGGTGCATAATATGAAAGAATGTTCAAAGTGGTGTCGACAAAAATTGGAAAAGTGCTCCCCGGTGAAATGGGCGGAGGTTAGAAAAATTGCATAAAATACACAAGTTGAAGCCCCGAGGGGTAAATAATATAAGACTTTTTGAAACTTTTATGATTTGCCGTGTGGTCTGAGGTATTCAGCTATACGTATGCAAAAATTCATGTCTCCAACTTAATTAGGGACTCCCTTAGAAAGAATGGCTTAAAATACATATGTGGTAGCTCAAAGGGTTAAGCGTAAGACTTTTTCAAGATTTTATGGTTTGCCGCCTGGCCTCAGATGTTCTGCTATAAGTGCAAAATTTCAAACCTGCAATTTAGTAAGGAGCTCAGTTAGAAAGAATTGCTTAAAATACGCATGTGGAAGCCCAAAGGGTTAAATGTACGACTTTTTCAAAATTTTATGATTTCTCGTTTGATGTGAGGTGTTCAGCTATAAGTATGCAAAATTTCACGTCTCCAACTTAATTAGGGGCTCACTTAGAAAGAATTGTTTAAAATACACATGTGGGAGCCCAAAGGGTTAAATGTACGACCTTTATCAAAATTTTATGATTTGTCGTTTGATGTGAGGTGTTCAGCTATAAGTATGTCAAATTTCACGCCTCCAACCTAATTAGGGACTCACTTAGAAATAATTGTTTAAAATACACATGTGGGAGCTCAAAGGATTAAATGTACGACTTTTTCAAATTTCATGATTTGTCGTATTATGTGTGGTATTCAGCTATAAGTATGCAAAATTTCAAGTTTCCAACATGCATAGTTTCTGAAAATGGGCTCTGTGACAGATGGACAGACAGACAGACAGAGGAGCGAGACGAATAGGGTTTCGTCAGATGAACGAAACCCTAAAAACGGATATGTAAGTTTAGGTAACCTAAAGAAAAATAATGTCTTTCAATATTGAAATTGAGAAGGTGAAACATATAAATCGAGAGATTTTTGAGGAGGTTGAATATTTCTAATAAATTTTACGAAATAAAAACTTTAAATACGCTTTCTGAAAACATGAATTTTGTGACAATCAGTTAAGGAAACAATCAGTTGCTGCATGTTTTGCTCAGATTCAGCACTTGACGCTTCTTTTCGCAGATTAAAATTTTGCCTAATAGATGTTGTGCCTAATAGATTTTGCCTAATAGATAATGTTAATGTAAAAATGCACACCACCAGATAGGTAATTAATCTATTTTCACATTTTTTTCTTATTCTTTAGTTTTATAGAGTAAACGAACTTCGCGCCAAATTTGAAATTTATATGTGCAGTATTTATATGAGATTATTTTTATGAGTGAGTGAGTCAGTCAGTCAATGATAAAATTATCGACTATCAGATATTTTCAAATGTCATTATCTCAATTAGGGTGGCCTTACTGCACATTTCGTATAACAAGTACGTAGGTCTCATAGATTTCCAGTAATAGAGCATCGAAATTTGACGAAAACAGCTCGAAATGGTTCGTGTAAATAACACACGGCTATGTCAGGCGAACTTGGCTGACACACTGCCGTGTGTCTAGATATTGTGGGATGTTTAGAAGTTTAAGAATGAAATTTCATTTAAAATTGGTCCAGGAATATTAATGTTTAATCCATGGCGTACGTAATGTATGACCAGCTCCGTAAAAGTTTAAAAATTTACAGTACCGAAAAATGTAATCCATGGCGTACGTAATGTATGATCAACTCCGTGCGATTTTTTATGTCTTAAATTTTAGTCTTTGTAAAAATCATTTTCCAAATGGTCATTATAATTTGTTAAATTGCATTTTTTTTAGTATTTTTTTTTAAATACATATTAGAAAATAAAATATATCGTCCTGATTAGTACCTTTTTAGGTAGCTTTCTTTACAAAAAGCTACCTATTGCAGCCGTTCGGAGGAAAGCGATTTCAAAAAATTTTGGTATATTTTCATCGATCATGACCCCCAGACCCCGAAACCACCCTCCGTTCAAAATTGATATATATATATATATATATCAAAAAAAAAAAAAAATATATATATATATATATATATATCTGACCTATGTCACACTGTAACTCTCGTATTTATGAACCGATTTGGATGTAATTCGGTGTGTACATAGTACATACCAATGTCTCGACCGAGTTCGTTGGCCAGCTTCATCCGCCATTTTGTTTCAAAATGGCGGCCATTTAAAATTTTTAAAAAAATTTAAAATTTGAAATGTGGTACCAAAAAATTGAAAATGGCAAAATATTTTTTTCTTATGTATTTGACCTTTATACAAAGACTCCCTAGCAGTTTTTGTTTCGTCTATATCTTAAAAAATGGCTGAGTTATAGCCTTTTGAATTTCTAGCGAAGCTGAAATTTTGAAACGTCCTGAAGTTTGTCACGCGATAAAAGGCGTATTTATGAACCGATTTGGATGTAATTTCGTTTATACATAGTACAGACCAATGTCTCGAACGAGTTCGTTGACCAGCTTCATCCGTCATCTTGTTTAAAAATGGCGGCCATTTAAAATGTTAAGAAAAATTTAAATTTGAAATGTGGTAGCAAAAAAAGGTAAATTGAAAAAATATTTTTTTCTTATGTGTTTGACCTTGATAAAAAGATTCGGGAGCAGTTTTTGTTTCGTCTATATCTTAAAAAATGGCTGAGTTATAGCATTTTGAATTTCTAGCGTGGCTGACATTTTGAAACGTCCTGATTTTTGACACGTGATAACAGACGTATTTATGAACCGATTTGGATGTACCTTGGTGTGTACATAGCACACACAAATAACTCAACCGAGTTCGTTGACCAGCTTCATTCGCCATCTTGTTTCAAAATGGTGGCCATTTAAAAAAATTAAAAAAAAATTAAATTTAAAATGAGATACCAAAAAATTGGAAAATGAAAAAGATTTTTTTGTATGTGTTTGACCTTAATACAAAGATTCCGGAACAGGTTTTGTTTCGTCTACATCTAAAAAAATCGCTGAGTTATAACATTTTAAATTTCTATTGTGGCTGACATTTTAAAACGACCTGATTTTTGTCACGCGATAACAGGCGTATTTATGAACCGATTTGAATGTAACTTGGTCTGTACATAGTACATACCAATGTCTCGACCGAGTTCGTTGGCCAGCTTCATTCGCCATCTTGTTTCAAAAGGGTTGCCATTTTTAAAAAAAATGTAATTTAAAATTTAAAATGAGGTATTAAAAAATTGGAAAATGAAAAAGATTTTTTTTATGTGTTTGGCCTTGATACAAAGATTCTGGAGCAGTTTTTGTTTCTGAAAATTTATTCTTTTGTTTATATCTTAAAAAATGGTTGAATTATAGCACTTTGAAATGCTATCATGGCTAACACTTTGAAACGATCTTGTATTTGTCACGCGATACCACACGTATTCGCCTATTTCGATGGAAGAAGGCATGTGGATAGTATACATCAATATCTCGACCAAGTTCGCTGGCCAGCTTCATCAGCCTTCTTGTTTCAAAATGGCGGCCATTAAATTTAAAAAAATTATATTTAAAGTGAAGTGCAAAAAAATTAGAAATTGAAAAAGGTTTCTTTCTTAAGTATTTGACCTTGATATGAGGATTCAGGAGCATTTTTTGTTTGTCTTTATCTTAAAAAATGGCTCAGATATAGCAGTTTCAATTTCTAAAGTGGGTGACATTTTGAAAAATCTGATTTTTTGCATGCGACAGAACTCGTATATATCAACCGATTCCGATATGAGTGAGCATGTGCACAGCAATTACTAAGGTCTCGACCAAGTTCACTGGTTAGCCTCATCTACCATGTTGTCTTAAAATGGCAGGCACTTTAAGAAATCGCCGAATTTGGCAGCCAAATATAAGTGACTTTAAATAAAAGCAGCTTGGATAAAGCTGACTAATTTCGCGAAATTTTCATTCATAATGATTTAGTATTGATAAAAATTAGTATTGAATCTCCTACATTCGGTTTCCACTTAATTGAGCTTCGTGTGTTTGAATAATATAAGTTGGCTTTTTAAAAATAAAGAATATGAAAGCTACCTCTTCCTCCCGGCACTGGCCGGAAGGACTTTTTGTTAATGCGGCCTTGCTGCCTCCCTAACTGCTTTTCCTGCCCTAGCTTGGTGAGTGTCACTAACCAATAAAATAAAAAAATTATAACACAATTTGGGGCGCGAATTATTCACTAGCGGCTCTTTCGAAGAGTGGCTCACTACGGAGCGGACTAGTCCATTTAGAAATCCCAATATTGAAGGTGGGGAAAGAGGAAGAGAGGAAACCGGGAGGGGCGAATTAACCAAGCCTCACTTATCTGTGCTCCTGACCACGGCGCGTGTTTTTCCTCCATGTATTATTTATCTTTGAGTTGTGAGTGCTAGTAGGTTAGTTATTTTTTGCGTATGGCTTATTTTCTTTCTAATGATTTACTTGGTGACGACTTGGAACGGAATATGGCTAATGTTTCTTCAGATCTCGGAATTACTAACAATATTTCTGATTACTGTTTACCTGATAACGACTTGGAACGGAATATGGCTAATGTTTCTTCAGATCCTGGATTAACTCAAAATATTTCTGATTACTGTTTACCTGATAACGACTTGGAACGGAATATGGCTAATGTTTCTTCAGATCCTGGATTAACTCAAAATATTTCTGATTGCTGTTTACCTGATGACGACTTGGAAAGGAATATGGCTAATGTTTCTTCAGATCCTGGATTAACTCAAAATATTTCTGATTGCTGTTTACCTGATGATGACTCGGACCAGACCATGGCTAATGTATCTTTAGATCTCGGAATAATTACTATTTCTGATAGCTGTTTACCTACTAACGACCCGGACCGGATCCATGCTAATATTTCAGCATCCACAAGTTCAAATGAACCTAAAGAGACATCAAAAATTATTTGCTCTGAATGCCATGTAAGTTTTTCTGCAAAGAAGAATTTGTATAGGCATCAGAGGAACTTGCACTCTAAAAGTGAAATTTCCATACCTGCCTTTAAAGTTTGCCCCATTTGTGATACAAAATTAAGAACGATTGGGGATCTACATACTCATATAACAGAAAATCATGAAGGTATAAATTTAAAATTTCAAACGGAAACGTTTTATACTAATAATGAGTTTCAAGAGTGGAAATGTGCTATTGAAAAGGAATCTGCTTCCTATTTTCCTATAAAAGGTAAATACGAAAACGATGGGGCTCTTATTTCATATTATGAATGTAATAGAAGTGGTGCACCCATTCTCAAAGCTTCAAAGAGAGAGAGGCGCTTCAAGAGTGGCGTTTCCATCAAAATTGGCAAAACTTGCCCTGCTACCATGAAAGTGACAAAACAGGTTTTGCATGAAGCTACAGAAATTGTTGTAGAATACCAACTGATTCATGTGGGTCATGAACAGGAGCCGGGAAAAATAAGATTAACCCATCAAGAAAGAATGGAGCTGGCTGGCATGCTGCATAACGGGATTCCAACAAGCACTGTTTTAGATAAAGTTGTCGTAGACCAATACTCTCCTACCAAGAGACTTCAATCAACTGTCAGAAAAGATGTGGACAATATACGTAGGGATTTCCTTATAGACAAGCCAGCCCATTCTGAAGATGCTATATCTGTGGATATAATGGTGCATAAAATGATGGCAGAAGATGATTCTGTACTTCTATACAAGCCAATAGGTGAAAACCTTGATGGTTATCATGATATTGAGGCTAATGAATTTTTACTTGGATTTGCCAATAAAGCACAAATACAGTTATTAGAATTGTATGGAAAAGAGTGTATAATGATAGATTCCACACATGGAATGAGCCAATATGGGTTTCAGCTGACTACCCTAATGGTTAATGATGAAAACCTGCAAGGTATGCCAATAGCGACATTGTTTTCCTCCAGAGTAGCTTATGAAACTTTTGAACCATTTTTCCAAGCTATCAAAAACAATGCTTCCAGATTTTAAAACAAAGTTACTGTTGACTGATGATACAAACTCATTTTGTAATGCCTGGGAAAATATTTTCCAAGACGATTCAAAACATATACTGTGTGCATGGCATGTTTTGCGAAGCTGGAATACCAATTTAAAATTTAAAGTGAAAGATGAAGCTGTAAGACTTGAAATGAAAAAAGATATGGAACAGTTTTTACATGAACTAGATACTTATTACATTTCAGAAATATCTGAATGATTTTCTGACCAAATATAAAAAAGAAACTGCCTTCATTAAGTACTTTGAAGAACACTATTGTAACCGCATACCAAAGTGGGCATATTGTGACCGAGCTCAACTGGGAGCAAATACCAATATGAAGCTAGAAAGGTGGCATAGGCAGTTGAAGTATGAAGAAGCTGGGTGGACTATCATAAAGAGATTAGACAAATCTATCCAAATTGTTTTGAAGGCAGTTAAAAAAAACTTATTGATAGAATTATAGCCATTGAGCGTGGCAAAGTCACTCACCGAGTTCGTCTGATTCGCCAAGAGCATCTTACTAGTGAAAAATTAGATGAAAATATCTACTCAATTCAAGAGATGAAAGAAGAAAAAGAGTGGATAGTATGTAAAATTAAAGGATATTCCATAGTAACGTATGACATTAAGCTAAACAACAAAACCTGCCAATGTCAAGTAATGTGTGTTGATTGTGGAGTTTGTTTGCATACATTAACTTATACGTGTCTTCGATACCAGATAGGGTATGTTATATGCAAACATATTCATTTCTGTTGTCAAAAATATAATTTTTCCCGCAACATAAATGAACTTTTTTCAAACCAAATTCAAAATGATTGTGAGGGAGAACTTGTCATTGATGTAGATCAATACAAAGAACGACAATCTTTGGAAATGGCTGCAATAGTCAACCAAGTTAAAAAAAAGCCAAGAATAGATTTTGATGCTGCAAAAGCTTCATTAACTTTGAGATTACAATCTATCAGTGATCAGATGCAAACACTGGAGACACCAGAAGACTTGGAGGGTGTGGATGAACACGTTAAAAATTTAGAAATGTTTTTAGCCAAAATTTCGTCCAAGCCATGCTTACCAATTGTATCTGATGAACTAAAAAAATCCCAGCTAATAAAACAGTTGTTCAACAAAGAAAATTAAAAAAAAATTACAAATAGGAAATAGGAAATACAACTTTTGGCCATATATATAGATACAGCAAGCACAGGCTCATTGTTTTGGTGAATACTCTATTGTGAAATATTTGTTCTTAAATATGTAAGTGAATTAACTATTAAAGAAACTAGTCGCCTCTGGCGACCAGTTTGGTCGCCCTTAAATGTAAGCTAAGATATGCAACATGTTACTTTTATTTGTAATTTAATTTATTTACTTAATTTTTCGTCAAAACGGAAGATTCTCACCGAGAAATGAAAAATTCTTTAAGATCGTGGCAGCATTTCGTAATTTTTTGATGTTATAATTTCACCTTTCTTGTCAAAAAACACTTAACACATTTGGCTTAGATGTTATATATTCCCGCGGCCGAAATGTTGGATTTCTTGGCGGTTTTTTGTTGGCGTTTATCGATAAGGCAACCCCGTGAAGTCTAACATGTGTATAAATCGTTGCTTGGCGACATTTACTATTTGGCGCAAAAGGGGTTTTCACGCCAAGAAAAAATCCAAGATGGCGGCCGTGGGAATATATAACATATGTTCCACACATTTAGGCATTTTATTTTATGTTCGTCTGCATATCAATTGTAATACGTTCACTAATGCGGAGATTTTAACATATTAAGTAATCTTCCATAATTGGGTCATCTGCCTTATTGGCGTATTACAGCTAATACGACACCAAAGGGACCCAGCATCAGGGTCAACAAAATTACTGTGAATTTATCATTTAAATCTCAAAATTTTTACTGATAAATGTTCGTAACCTGCATCTCAAAGAAACTATTTGGCACAGATGTCATATACGCCCCATATTGGCGCGATTTTTCTTCTGACGCCAATGTCATATACGCACCGGGTTCTAAACTGGCGCCAAAGTGTCGCTATTTTGCTTGATATGGTAACCCGGATATAGATGATATGGTAACAAGTTTTTCGCCAATTGGCGGTGGAAAAAATCCCGCCAATATGACATCTGTGCCTAATTTTTATTTTTAAATAACGAAAGAACAAATAAATTAGTATAACATTAATAAAAATACAAATAAAACGTCGAAATAAAAATCAGTTGATGACGTAATATACGTGTAACTTGCTTAAAGTCAAGTGAATGTGACATTTACTATCAACCGTTATTGGCATTTAATCTTATAGTTTGGCGATAGATTTTTTGTCGACGGAATAACCAAGTAATAGTAATTTGAACGATCTTTCGAAAAATTTAACTTTTGTGCAGTTTTATTGTAAAAAATAATTTTGATTAAAACTGGCTGCTTATCATATGGAAATTGAAGCTGTCAGCCCGTATTTAGAGATAGCAGTGGCACAGATGTCATATATCATACAGATGCCATATTGGTGCGATTTCTTTCTGACGCCAATGTCATATACGCAACGGGTTCTTAATTGGCGCCAAAGTGTCGTTATTTTGTTTGATATGGTAACCCGGATGTTGTTGTTTATGCTGTAGATGTTTTCGCTAAATTGGCGTCGGAAAAAAAAATCGCGATATGACATCTGCGCCATAACAGTCACATGAGTTAAATTTTTATTATTAGAGATGAAAGAAATGTAGTTTAAATTAGTTTGATATGTGCTTTAAATGAAAGTTATGCATTTTAAATGAAATGAGAGATAAGTTTATATTTTAAATGAAATGATGGCGATGGAACAATATTTGGCGATTTATCACCTGCGTCCTTTTAACATAAAAGTACCGAAATGGCCGTTTGGCGGTCATCCCGGAACTATTGATGACAGTCAAATGCTTTGCGCTTTTATTATATAGATTTATTACTATTAATGGAGGGGAAAAAAGTTTTAAGCGCGAGTTTTGTTTACAATTAAATTGACTAAATTTTAATAGTTCTAATGAAATGTATGAAACCCAGTAGGAAAAAAGTATTTTTTAATATATAACAATAGTTTAAATGTTTTATAATAAAATTTCTTATTTTAATATGAGTGTGCAAATGATAATGAAAAATGCATCAAATAATATATATATATTTCTTTTTTTTAATACGAAACATCAATACGTTTCAATATGATTATATTTAAAAAACTAAGGTACTTCTTAGTTATCCCGTCGACCAATTTTGCCAAATTATATAAATCGCCAAACCAACAAATAAATTAGTGCAACATTAATAAAAATACAAATAAAACGTCGAATTAATGGTTTTATTGGCCATTATTGGCATTTAATCTTACAATTAATTATTTAATGGCAAACCGTTAATGGCATTTAATCTTACAATTTGGCGAGAGTAATTTGGTCGACGGAATAACTAAGAAGTACCAAAACTAATATTCGCGATAGACGCTCCGATAACAACATAACTTTTGTTTATTTTTCAACTCTGTTTACTGTTATAGACTGTAGGGGGCTCTGCCGTAAACCTGTATCACCCACTTATACCTGTAACCCCTGCTTAAAAAAGTGGAATCTTCCCAAGCATGTGCAGTTGTACTTTTCCATAGTGAGCCACTCTCCGAAAGAGCCGCTAGTGAATTATTCGAACCCATAGCCGTAGTGTTGTGGCTTAAATTTATTTAGTTTTGTTGAGTTGGCAACAGCTCAAAAGTTTCAGTTTTTGTTTTGTAAAAAATAAAAGATGTTCGACGAATAAATAAGTGGGATTTGTGAATCATTTTAAATATATTTAATCGTAAGATTTATAATATCTGAAAATACGAATATAGTTTAAACATTGATGTAAAAAGCAGCGCCCCAACAAACTGGTGACCCATCAAGTTCAAAAATGTCTAAAAGTAAATTGACGAACAGTAATGATCCTTCTGTGAAAGAAACGCCGGAACTAAACAAGGTGAGCATAAAAATTCCTCCATTTTGGACTGATAGACCAGAAATATGGTTTTTTCAAGTTGAAGCACAATTTAAAATTAATGATATTACTAAGGAAGAAACAAAATTTAATTATTTAGTTGCTCAACTTGAATCTAAATACGTAGAGAATGTATGGGATATAATAAATAGTGACAGTTTAACCAAATAATCCGATTCCAAAGCTAGGTTGCTACATTTATTTAGAGAAAGTGAAAACGTGCGAATTAAGCGATTGATAACCGGAATTGAACTAGGAAATATGAAACCTAGTCAGCTCCTTCAAAAGTTAAGAACTGTAGCTACTTCTGACGTTTCTGAAAACCTCATTAAAACACTTTGGCTTGAAAAATTGCCCGACGGCATAAAAAATATATTGTTTGTTAGCGAAGAAAAATTAGCTGTAATGGCAGATAAAATATGTGATATGAATTCAAAACCTGAAATTTTTTCTACAAATAATAAATCTGATATTAATGATAATGCCGGATCTCACGTTAATAATGAACTTGTAAATCGAATTGCTTCTCTGGAACAGCAAATTTCGCAACTGTGCATTTCACGAAAATCCAGAGTTAATTTTCGAAATAATGAAAACCGTTCTGACTTGCGAAGCAGATGTCGCAAGCGCTACAATCCTAATGGCAAACTGTGTTATTTTCATTTCCGTTTCGGCGATCGTTGTTTTCCTGATAAATGCACCCAGCCTTGCGCTTGGAATGCAGTAGATGTAGCGACAGATTCCACTGCAGTTAGATTTTCGGATTGTCGCAAATTTCGCTTATTTGTTAGAGATAAAAAATCGAAAGTGCGTTTCTTAGTGGACAGCGGTGCAGATGTTAGTATTTTACCAGCTTCTCTTCAAGATAAACAATCCGTTGATTACAAACTATATGCTGCAAATGGCACAGAAATTGAAACGTATGGTATAAAGATGCTAACACTTGATTTAGGACTTAGGCGAGAATTCCAATTTCCTTTTATTGTTGCTAAGATAAACGAAGGTATTTTGGGCGCTGATTTTCTAAACAAATTTAACTTGTTAATTGATTTACATAAGAAGAAACTAATTGATGGAGTAACCCAACTAAGTATTAATGGCGAAGTTGCTTCCATCAGTGAAGATAGTAATATCGGCACAGTAAGTAATTCCACTAAATTTTATACTCTTTTACGGCAATATCCAGAAATAACCAAACCAAATTTATTTTTATCATGTGTAAAACATAATGTTCAACACCATATTATAATAAAAGGTCAACCTGTCCATTCTAAAGCAAGACAGTTAGATCATAAACGACTTGCAATAGCAAAACAAGAATTCCAATTTATGCTCAATAATAATATAATCAGGCCTTCTAGTTCTCAATGGTCGAGCCCTCTTCATATGGTTCCGAAAAAAGATGGCACTTTTCGCCCATGTGGAGATTACAGACAACTAAATGCAAAAACTATTCCTGATAGATATCCTATTCCGCGAATCGAAGATTTTCATCACATTTTGAAAGATACAACTATCTATTCTAAAATTGATTTATTTAAAGCCTATTATCAACTTCCCATCGCCGAAGAGGATAGGTGCAAAACTGCAATTATTACGCCATTCGGCTTGTATGAATTTAATGTGATGAGTTACGGCTTGAAGAACGCACCAGCAACGTTCCAAAGATTTGTAAATGAAGTTTTTTCAGGTCTAGATTTTGTTTTCACCTATTTAGATGATATTCTTATTGCATCTACTAGTGAAGAAGAACACAAAAATCACCTCAAGTTAGTGTTTGAAAAATTAAATGATTACGGTTTTCGTATAAACGTTTCCAAATCAATCATGGGAACAGAAGAAATAGAATTTTTAGGATATTTAATTACTCCTCAAGGCTCACGTCCTTTACCTGACAAGGTTCAAGCCATTCTTAACTATCAACTTCCAACAACTATTCATGAACTTAGAATATTCCTAGGCATGATTAATTTTTATCGTCGATATCTAAAAGATGCAGCTAAAAACCAATCTCTTTTACATGATTACCTCAAAGGAGCAAGTAAGAAAGATAGAAGAAAAATTCCTTGGACAGATGAAGCGAAAAAACAGTTCCAACAATGCAAAGATGATTTAGCCAATACTGCACTCTTATCATTTCCGAATTTTGAACTATCTCTGTCACTATGTACAGACGCTTCAGATTCAGATATTGGAGCAGTACTTCAACAATATGAAGATAAAGGATGGAAACCTATCGCATTTTATTCTAAGAAACTAAATGATGCACAAAAGAACTACAGTACTTACGATAGAGAATTACTTGGTATTTACCTGTCTATCAAATATTTCAAGCACTTATTAGAAGGAAGAAAATTCACGATATACACAGACCACAAACCCATAATCTTTGCATTCCTACAAAAGACTGACAAAGCATCTCCTCGCCAACTTCGTCACTTACACTACATTTCACAATTTTCAACATATCAAACATATTAAAGGTCAAGAAAATATCATTGCTGATACACTATCTAGAGTTGAAGAAATTTCTTTGATCGATTATGATAAAATAGCTGATGAGCAAGGTCAAGATGAAGAATTCCGAAACTTGAAGACATCCAAGACTTCCCTGAAATTCAAGCAGTATCCGCTACCTTCTGAAAGTCTTTGTGGTGCGAAACTTCAACAAGTAATATAAGACCATATATTCCTAAATCCTACCGCATGAAAATATTTCATCAAATGCATGGAATGTCACATCCTGGGGTTAAATCATCTGTAAAACTCCTGACATCAAAATTTATATGGCCAAATATCCGAAAAGATGTACAGCTATGGGCCCGGTCATGTATGGCCTGCCAAAAGAGCAAAATCAATCGACATACCAAATCAAGTTTCGGTGAATTTCAACCTCCATCGGAAAGGTTCAGTGATGTTCATATTGACCTAATAGGACCTTCACCACCATCAAACGGTAATATCTACTGCCTGACCTGCATAGATCGGTATACAAACTGGACGGAAGTGATTCCGCTGAACAACATTTCAGCCGACACAGTTGCCAAAGCATTTTACGGTAATTGGATTTCTAGATTTGGAACTCCATGTCGACTCGTCACAGATCGTGGTTCACAGTCTGGATCAGAGCTTTTAAACATCCTGACAAAAATGTGTGGGATAAAATTGCAGCACACGACTGCCTACCACCCCCAAGCTAATGGAAAAGTCGAACGATTGCACAGAACTCTAAAGACCGCACTAATGGCACACAATAACCTGGCTTGGAGTGAAACACTGCCAACTGTTCTTCTTGGTCTACGTACTGCCATGCAGGAAGATTCTGCACATACTATTATATCCCAGATGGTCTATGGGCAAAATATACGTTTACCTGGAGAATTTTTCCATGAAACCACAATTCCTACACCACTTGATAATTTTGCCAAACAACTTCAAAAAGTGATGGAAGCAGTCGGACCAAGAACTGTGTCAAAAAAGTATGTACAGAAAATATTTGTTCCTAAAGAGTTAAAAACTACGTCGCATGTATTTGTTCGCAAAGACAGAGTTAAAAAGCAACTGGAACACCCATACGAAGGTCCATTTCCAGTCGTTGATAGACACGAAAACTATTTCACGCTCAAAATCAAAGACAAAACTGTAACTGTCTCTATTGATAGGTTAAAGCTTGCATACTTCTTGCAAACACCAGACTTTGCTACAAAGCAACCAACACAGAAAATACAACCTGCAAATGCACCACATGACTCACATATTCAAGACCAAAAACTTCCTGAAAAACAGTCACGTTCGGGACGAACGATTAAACTTCCTGTGAGATTTCGAGATTAGAACATACATCATTTTTTTAAGTATTTTTTTAAAATTTTAGTGTATCGTTATTTTTGTAATTAACATTTTTTTGTATATATTGTAACATAACTTCGTTACTGGGAGGAGAGTACTGTTGTGGCTTAAATTTATTTAGTTTTGTTGAGTTGGCAACAGCTCAAAAGTTTCAGTTTTTGTTTTGTAAAAAATAAAAGATGTTCGACGAATAAATAAGTGGGATTTGTGAATCATTTTAAATATATTTAATCGTAAGATTTATAATATCTGAAAATACGAATATAGTTTAAACATTGATGTAAAAATCAGCGCCCCAACAGTAGTATAGCGCGAATTATTCGAACCTATAGCCCCTAGTTCAAAGCTCTATCCATTCAGCCATCTAGCTCACCTTTCATTTGCAACAAATTATTTTTATAATTGGCATCATAATTTGATTTGAAGACCACCGAAGTGGGAATTGCTTTGGGGCCTATAGCCACACTGGCTGTCGCCTCGAATGATCCTTTATTATACCCAGAAATAATTACACAATTTTTTACATCACAAATTCGTCAACATACAAGGACGAGATAGCACAAGGAAATGCACAACACCAGAGAGAGATACAACCGGGGGCTCCAAAAAGAGTGTGCAATGGAGCCAGCGGGAGTCGAACCCGACAAACCTCCTACGCTCTCAAGCGATTATCGGCGTGGTACCTTAACCACTCGGCCACGGAAACACCTGGCATCATAATTAATCCATAGATGAACATACAAGATGGGACATTTCCATAGAGGGCAATGGTAAAATGCGATTGCGATCGTAGCGCCTTTAGTGACAATGGGGAAGAAACTCCCCATCCTTGTCAAATTTTTATCATTGAGCATCTACCTTATTGTATCTTTCTTTTTTTAATGTTTCATGTTTACGTTTTCAATAGAATCTTACACCGATACATGAACATAGAATAGATATTCTATTTTATATACAGTGGCTCACATTTCTTTTTGGACACTTGTGTTTTTGAAACTTACTTATAAAAAACATCATCTAAATATTAAAGGATCTACTTAATTTTTTTTTCATCTAAACTTTATTTTCCCTATAATAAAACCTACATATTGTAATGAAAATAAATTTGAAACTTTTTTTTCAAAAAATTAATTTACTGAGAAACTGTTAATAACAATCTCACATAAGTAATTGGATACTTGAAAACTTTACTAAATTTTTCGACAGACGATATTTTTTGTTATTTATTTTTATTATAAATGGAAATATATGTCAAATATTATCGTCTGCACTTTGAAATTACTACTAATTCATATAAACTTGTTTACATTTCTATATTTGAAGTGAACATGGCTGGACGCTACAAAGTTACAACAAATTCCATTCGTAATTTAATCATAGAACATTTTAAAGATGGTAAAAGCATCAGAACTATTGCAAAACTTGTTAAAGTAAGTCATTCAACTGTTTTTGCTATTATAAAGCGATGGAAACTATGTGGAACTGTTGAAAAAGCATTCAAATCAGGAGCTCCTCACAAGCTAACTCCAAGGAATCGAAGGTTTGTTATGCATAAAATCAAGAAAAATCCAAGAATTAGTGCAGTGAAACTTACAACAGAATTAGAAAAAATATTTGCAATAAAAGTAAACCCTGAAACTGTTAGAAGAGTTATCAGATCATAGGGTTACAACTGTAGAGTTGCTAGAAGAAAAATTTTCGTTAATGAAACAGCAAGAAAGTTACATCTGGTCGTCTGGATTTTGCAAAATCCATGGTAGACAAAGATTTATCATTTTGGGAAAACGTCATATTTGTGCATGAATCAAAATTTAACATATTTGGGTCTGATGGGCGAATAATTGTGTGGAGAAAGCCCAACGATGAGCTCAATCCGAAAAATCTCTTGCCAGCTGTCAAACATGGAGGTGGAGGCATAATGGTTTGGGGATGTTTAGCTGCTTCTGGTATGGAAAATTTAGTTTTCATTGAAAATAATATGGACCAATATAAGTATATAAATATCCTGAAAGAAAACTTGAAAATATCTGCCCAAAAACATGGAATTCAAAACGCGTTCAACTTGCATCAAGATAATGATCCCAAACATGCAGCCCTAAATGTTCGCTTATGGCTGCTGTACAACTCTCCCAAAAGTTATCAGGATTCCACCATATTCTCCAGATTTAAACCCAATTGAAAATGTATGGCATAAACTGGAAGAAAAAAAACCAAGAAAACGTGATATTTCTTCGAAAGAACAACTTAAAACAGTATTAACAGAGGAATGGAACAAAATTGAACATTCTTGCACAAAAAAAAACTAGTTGCAACCATGCCAAAACGTATTAAAAGTGTAATTTCAGCTAAAGGATACCCAACAAAGCATTAAAATGTTTGATTATTTGCATATCTTTGTTTACATTTGTTGAATGTTCAAAGTGTCCAATAACTTATGTGAGATTGTTTTTAACACTTTCTCGGTAAATTAATTTTTTGAAAAAAAAGTTTTGATTTTATTTTTATTATAATATGTAGGTTTTATTATAGAGAAAAGAAAGTTTATATGAAAAATATTTTTAAGTAGATCCTTTAATATTTAGAGGATGGTTTTTATAAGTAAGTTTCAAAAACATAAGTGTCCAATAACAAATGTAAGCCACTGTATCTAATATCTATTCTATGTTCATGTACGGATATATGCTTTTATTTTTTATTTTTTACATGATATAAGTGCAACGAAAAACAGGGTAAAAATTTCGTCTTGAATGCTATATATGAAGTAAATATGTTATAATTGGATTTAAAGCTACATAAAGTAATGGTATAATATAAAAATATACGAAGTATTGCACTCTACAAATCCCAGAAAATTTCATAAATATTCCCATTTGGTAGAAAATTTTTTACAGCTGATGTTTTATTAATTTAGGAAGTTTAACGTATTAAACAATCGTTACAATAATCTTTTAAAATTTACGCATTTTCACTTTCTTACAGATAAAATAAAAATATTGTTTTTAATGTAAATAACGTACAATCAATTCAGTAATATTTATAATATTAACATATAAGAAAACATAATAAAATTACAGGATTTCGACAAATTTTTAGAATTATATTTTGGTGAGAGTGGCGCCGCTGGGATACGAACCACGGATCTCATGATCAGGAGGCGAGAACGTTAGCGTCGAGCAAAAGGTCAAGCTAGTTACTCTAAGCTAGTAACTCGCTTTATACTGATCAAGTGAGGAAGTCTGTGATCGCTACACACTTGATCCCCAGTGAGAAAGACGTATTGCTGACGCCTGACGAGCGATATGCACTCGTCAATGATGCTGTCGTACGCATATGGGATGCGTGTGAGGACAGGCTTTATGCTGTGGGCATTTCACAGGCTTTGGATGCAGGGGATGATTTATTTAGTGCTGCCATCTGTTGGTTATGAGAGGAGACGATTGTTGCTGAAGGTTGTTGTTGCGTGTTTGTCCGGGTCACCACTTTGGTGAGAGTGGCGCTGGCGCCGCTGGGATACGAACCACGGATCTCATGATCGGGAGGCGAGAACGTTATCGTCGAGCAAAAGGCCAAGCCAGTTACTCTAAGCTAGTAACTCGCTTTATACTGATCAAATGAGATGAGATCGCTACAATATAAATCTAACAGTTAAAAATAAATAGAGGTACTGACATTACACTCAATAAAGTTTTATTCGATATGAATAAATTAACACAATACCCGAATTTGATTTTTTACAATTTAATCTCATAAACTTACATATTTACGTTATTAACAGAATTTTCTAGGGTTTTTCTTCTACATTATTACTCTAATTATCATTTTGTAAGTTAAGGTGGCCAATACAAGTACGGAAAAAAAACAAAGAAAAAAAAAAGTCTGACACCTGCTTCGTTTTAGGAAAGAATAGATATTCAAATCATAGAGGGTAAACATATTTCTTCAACATAGGTAAATTTCGGAGGCTTGTTAATTCTTCCCCCTTGTCTGTAGTGACGCTAGTACTGTTGCCATTACAGATTTTGCCGTAAATGTCCCATCTTGGTCCTTAACATAGACTTCTAATATAACTGGACGCAGAAACGGTAACCTTTTCTTGAGGCACATATCAAGCTTCCCACCATCACGTGATGGTGGGGAGAAAGCGCGCCAAACTGGTTTTTCCCACATCCCACCTACACTGTTAAAAATATCGTGAAAAATTACCTCTGTTTATAAAAGCTATCTATTTTCTGACCAATGAGAACGCTGTATAAACGCCTATGGATCGTTCTCATTAGTCAGAAAATAGATAGCCTTTAAAAACAGAGGTAATTTTTCACGATATTTTTAACAGTGTAGAGTTGCAAAAAACCCGCAGGTTTTGAGGGACGGGAACAAACCCGGGAATTTTGGGGAATAAACCCGGAATTTTGGGGAATATTGGAAATTTTGAGGGAGTTTTGAAGATAGACAAAACCAGTTATTTTTCAATTTGAAATTTTTATTGGAAAGAAATTTCAGAGAAGAATGTTCCAAAAAGATAGATTTTACATTCTAAGTCTTTATAATTTATTAAAATTCATTAGCTTTATAGGAATGTCGGTTATAAATTGGTGAAAATTTGAATGTTTCTTAAAAAAAAAGAAAAAAAAATGTTTCTGTTGACTCGCATATTTACTTATTCAGGCATATATTCTACATTAATTTTCTAACAAGTTACATTGCATTTTTACATTGATTACTTTTAATTTTGCCCAGTTTCTTTTTTGTTTACATTCGTTGATTCGCAGAACAGAGGAAAGTTTATTTTCATGTCATGGAAGATGAATCTCTCGCCTGGCTCTTTCACTTTTTTACTTATCGATGATTAAAATGCCAAATTACTTATGATATTTTAATTTATCTTACTTAATATTTCTACAGTTTAAGTGTGTATTTCGTTAGTTTTCATGTAAACCGTTCTATTTTTTAAAAAATATTTTTACGTTACAGTTTGTTTACACTGAAAAAATTTAAATCCTTAAAAATAATTGAAAACAACGAATTAAAAATTTTCCATGCTTAAAACTTTGAAAACTCCCGGAAATTTTTTAAATTCCCTTCCCAAAAAACCCGGTTTATTCCCGGGAATAAACCCGGTTTTTTCCATCCTTTGCAACTCTAATCCCACCAAGACCACAGACTTCTAATATAAGTAGACTCCCAATTCCATTGTTCTTTCGGGAAAGTTTTGACTCCAACATCTTTTGCTTTCATCGCCAAAAGGGTGCCGTATTTTGGCGGTAATCCCTTTATTGGCAAAGCAAAAGTGCGGTCAACTCAAGACAACAGACGATGTTTCGGCGGGAATATGGAGAGAGACTCCGGGGAGAAAAACCGGTTTGGCGCGCTAAATCTGCCTTCCATCACGTGATGGAGGGCAGAGATGTAGGCAACAAGAAAAGGTTGCCGATTTGGAGTCTACTTATATTAGAAGTCTGTGACCAAGACCTATTTCGCCTGCGTTCGTTTTGGAGCGTTTCTTTGAATTAATCAAAGCATGATCTGTTCGTGAACGCAACTGAACGTTTCCATCCACGATAAAGACCTACTCCACGTTCCTGTCTCCTGAGCTCGCGCATGCTTCTTGAACAGACCCTTTGAGTGTGCTCAGGCTGCACGCGCGCGAGCTCAGGAGACAGGAACATGGAGTGGGTAAATATCATGGATGGAATAACACGTAGTGTGTTCAGGAACAGATCATGGATTTGATTAATTATGGTGCTAATTATAAAGATATTTTGTTGCAAAAGGAACGGGTGGTAGATGGCTGAATGGATAAGGCATTGAGCTCGAGACTAGGGGTTCTGGGTTCGAATCCTTTCAGTCCCACATTGTAATCATAATTTTTTTTTGTTTTGTTTATTGGTTGTTTTATATTTTTCATAATGAATAAGATATTTTTGATGAAGATATATTTTTTATTTTTATTATACAGAGGCACGTGTATTTTTATTATAATAATAAAATATCTATTTAAATGTGAGAAAATGAGGTATTTCGAGATGAAAGTTTTACATCTGAACGCCTTTTAAATATTTAAAGTTTCGTTTCTAAGTGATTATATATATATATGTATAATGATATAAACATTAAGCAAATCCAAATGAAAAAATAATATACTATATTGTGCAAAAATATCCTTTTGCACGTAGGATAATTCCTTGATTTTTTTTTTTTTTTTTTTGAATACTTTACGAGTGAATTTTTATCGAGACTAGGCTGGAAATCATATTTTACTTTGAACATTATAAAAATAAAATGTAATAGTTGTAGATTATTTTAACTAAAAATATCTGTAGATATATTTTTTAAAGAGATAAAATATATAGGTCTGCTGTCTAGTTTTGTAGTGAATAAAGTATGATTAGAATGTTTATAAATTTTCTACTGAAAGGATAAGTAAGTATTTTGCTTATACTAACAGAATTTTGAATGCCATTTATTTCTCATGTTTTATGATGTATTTTGGTCTGTTATCCACACGGTATTAAAATATGCAATCATAAAATAAGAAATATATATATTAAAACCTTCTCTGAAAAACTGTCTAACTAACAGTGCAAATTCCATTGAAATCCATCCAGTATAGTAGATTACAAACAAATCTCATATGTTGATATCACAATCTTGGTTTACTAACAGCATTCTATTTATCACAGAAGTTATAAATCAACTGATAAATCATTTTTAAATAAATAAAAAGAAAATTGTTAAAAAGTTAAAATTTTTAGATCACCAGTTGAATTCTTAAATTGTATCAATCAACCTACCAAACAAAGCACAACCAATAACACATAAGCAGAAAACGCACAATCACGTGATCAAATCGCCCACACAATTTTTTTGAGCAGCTTGCGCGGAGTTTGTGTGCGATTGGTTAACTAATTTTAAATGCTAAATGGGCTAAAGTAGATAAAGAAGGTCACGTGATGTTTTTCCCGACTATTTTAGATTTTATCTGAGTGAACATAGGCATGTAGTCCTGTTACGAAAACAATGTTTTGGAAGGATAAAGAAATATAGTCGTTGGTTTTACCTTTTTTGAACCATTAAAAATAATGAAATAACTGAATTATGTTAAAATTCCTTTCTTCGATAAGACCTACTCCATGACATAAACTTCTGAGCGCGCGCGCGGCGCGAAATGCACTTCTGAACACACTCTATGATTCTTTTTGGAGCAAACATACTAGTAATGGCATCACGTTTTCGTTATGTTATTTGTAAACAGCCAAACAAAATGATGACTTTCGCTTTCAATGTAAAATTGTAAAATTATTTATTTACTGTTTAAAAGTATTTAAACCGTTTTAAATGGCATCCAAAAAACCAAAGACTACTCATGAACAATATGAAATCTTAGTTCAATATATAGAGAACCATCCACAATTAAAATCTAATAAATTAACTAACAATTTCACAGCGAAAGATAGAAGCCGCCTTTGGGAAGATTTGGCAGAGTGTTTAAATTCCGTGAAAGGACCCCATAAAGATGTTCAAAAGTGGCAGAAGGTTTCTGTGATTAATTTAGCTATATTAAAATCTACCAAATATTCATTTTATCATCTTTGTTTTTAATATCTGTAGGGGAGAGGGGGCACATGTGAAAATTTTTACATTTTTGACTATTTCTCAAAATTGTTATGAGCTATTGAACCAAAAATTGATTTATATGAATATTTAGAATTTGTTTGTTCTTTAGGTGAAACTTTTGGATGCATTTATCAAGAATTTCTAACTTATATCATCATTCTAAAAATTGTCTAAATTTATTCACATGTGCCCCGGTGGAGGGGTAGTGGTGAACATAGCTGGGGCACATGTGAACACATGCATAAATAAGACAAAAATATTTTTTGGTGAATAAAAACTAATTAGATGCCCTCTTTCTAGTTGTGTGAATGAATCAATAAATGTTTCAACATAGATACAAGAAATTATTCGTAAAATTGTATAGTAATATGCCTACTCCTTTTGAGTCACTTTTAATTGTTATCTAACTTCCAGTAAATTAAAACTGTGAAGCAATCCTAAAAACATTGAATATATAGCTCAATGTTTGTCAAGGGTAATTAAATTTTAAATAAATATAAAAAAATGCGGAACAGATGCGTTATTATTCCACCCTCCGCCATCTTGGATTTTTTTTGGCGAGAAAACCCCTTTTCCGCCAAGTAGTAAATGTTGCCAAGCACCCGTTTATACGCATGTTTGGCTCAACGAAAATAAAATGTAAATAATAAACAAAATTCGCTAAACTGTCAATCAGTAATCCGCGTATGAGCGCTTCGCGCACATTTAACGGAAAAAAAACATCGCCGAATTCAGCATTTCTCGCGATATAGCATTCTCAATATTTAGCAGTTCTCGTCTTGTAGCAATCTCAAAATGTAAAAAACTCTTAAAACAGCAAAATATACCTAAAAAACGAAACTCGCTAAAGTGGCAATCAGCAATAGTTGTATGAGCGCTTCGTGCTCATTTACCGAAAAAAAAAACATCGCCGAATTCAGCATTTTTCACGATATAGCATTCTCAAAATTCAGTAGTTCTCGTTTTGTAGCAATCTCAAAATGTAAAAAACTCTTAAAGCAACAAAATATATATAAAATTATCAACATACCTTAACAGACATCTGCTTTCTTGAAACCTACAGCACAAAATATAACACCGCCGTCATTTTCCAAAATAGGCTTAATACGCATTGACACGCTATAAACAAACCTCCCTTTCATGTCAAAATTTCCTCATATTTCTTAATTACTTCAGCAAGAACGTTTAAACAGACTACAGAAACTATAGTCAATGAAATACATCCAATAAATTTAAAATAAAAATAAAAAGACAGCCATAGAACACGATATCAAAGAGTATCTGGTACAAGAGTCAAGCAACCGTCAGCAAAGACACCCGGCAGTGAAATGAATGTTCATGCAAAAAGCACGCTCTCGCGTCGTAAAAAAGGGGGTTGCCATAATAAGTTACTAGACACCAAACGCCGGGGTTGCCAGAGCGATAAAAATCGCCAAATACTCAACATCACGGAGGGTGGGATAATAACACATCTTAGCCAAAAATGCATTCACAGACTTAAAAAATACACTTGTGAACTGTTCACATCTGCCCCCATATGTTCTGTTCACAAGTGCCCCATCTACAAACTTCAGCCTAACTTATAAAAAAAAAAAGATATTTTTAATTGAAATAAGGAAACAAAACTTTTTTGTAAACTTACATAATTAATGCCACTATAGAATGCAATGCTGATATTCTTCTTTAAAAAATGTCTTGGAACAGATGTTATATATTCCTGCAGCCACGATCTTGGATTTTTTCTTGCCGTGAAAATCCCTTTTCCAACAAATAGTAAATGTGATGCTCGCCAAGCAGCAATTTATGTTGTGCTTAACGGGGTTGCCAGAACACGTCACTCGTCTGGGTTGCCTTATCCCCAGTAGCAGAAACTGTCCAGCATGGCAGCGGGCGCTGCAGATTATTTTAAACCTTGCAGATTAATCCACTAGCTTAAAAAGAAAGGCTGGGCTTAGAAAAAAGCAGAAATTTACTTTTAAGTCTCTAGATTTATGGTATTTGTTTCATAATTTCATTATATTTTCTTTATAATGGCAAATTTTTCTTATTTTATGGCATATTGTTGTTTTAGTAGACTTAGTGTGGCATTATTGGGTCGCAGATAAATTTTAGTACGCTGCAGACTGACATAGAAAATTCTGCTTCTTGGGCCTTATCGATAAACGCCAACAAAAAATCGCCAAGAAATCCAAGATGGTGGTCGCGGGAATATATAACATCTAAGCCAATGTCTTGAATGAATTTTTACTTTAATAACATAGAAGACTTTTTTACTTCACACGTTGAAAAACAAACAAATTACAACTACCAGAAATCAAAATGGCCTATTGTTCTGAAAATTCAGCCAAAAGATGGTACCAGTACTACCATCAATTGGTAATTTTTTGAATTTTTTTATTTCAAATTCACTGAGTGAAATATGTACTGTTCACATGTGCCCCCCCTCTCCCCTACTGCATACGAGCAAAATGCATATATTCTTTGTAAATCACGTTTAGCAGTACATTCCTTTTGGAATGTGTTATTCAGTATGTTTATAATAACTTTGTTTTATTCAAATTTTTTGCCCGTAATTTTTGCTTTTTTTTTTTTTTTTTTTAATGCAAACTTTTTGGATTAAATACAATGATTTTATAATAAATTCGCGACGCTTCACAATTTTTTATTTTAAAATTGCCAGAAGGTATAAATGTGTGTTTATTATAAAATTAAAATATATTGAGGAAAATGCATTAAATTAGGCTTTATGATGGTGTTTTGAAACTATATTACACAGCTCCACATGTACTATACATTTTAAATATTACATTTAATTAAACAGCAATAAATCACCACATATAAAAGAAACATCCTTACATCTGTCTTTTACTTTTAAAATTGTTTAAAACTTAATAATTTATATGTAATTTAATAAATGAATTTATTTGATATGCATCATCGTCATCCCAAACCAAATCAACCAGTGACTCAACCTGACCATTTCAGGTTTCGATGAAACTGTCAGGGATTATTCTTCCTGATGATATAAATGTGAATATACTGTTATAATTTTTTTACTTCATTAAATTTTCATACCATTAGTTATTTAAATTTTGAAAAATCAGCAGTTTTTGGCTTGCATAAATGTTTTCAATTTTGAATTTCTCAAGTTTGATCAGGCAAAGGGAGTTGTATGACCCCCATTTTAAAGAGAATTTTGTAAGGTTTAATTTGATATGCAAGTTGATTATGCTTGGTTAAAAAAATATTTTTTTTTTTAATTAAAAAGTTTTTTGGATAGTGTTTTTTTAAAAAAATTATGTTTTTTGTAATATTATAAGCAGACTCATATAAAACCAAAAACTTTCCGCACACATAAATATTGTGTCAAAAATTTTTTGCAAATTATTTTAATGTTTAATAAAATTATGTGTTATATTATTTTGATGATATGAATTAAAAACCATAGTTTCAAATAATTGCTATTTAAATTAAAAAAATAATTAATAAAAATTAAAAAATAATAAAGCAAAAATCCGTGATAGGAAGGGGTGAATTCTTTGCACAAAATGCCAGTCACTCTTATAACACTACGAAATTATTTGATTTAATTGTTGGCGTACTAAAAAGTCACTGCAGCTGCCAATGAAATCGGCGGCAAGTTTCAGTCTTTGGAAAATAGAAATAAAAGTGTGTGATATGTCACAACAATGTTTTGAGTCTTTAAACTTTGAATTGTGGACAAACAATTTATAAATCATACATAAAATTGGAGAATATTTTAAATTTTCAGTATTAAAAAAAAAGTAAAAAAAACAAACAAAAAATATGTTTTCCTTTTCTTAACTTTTTCTCCACAAAGTTTCACATTTTTCAGAAAATTTTTCTCGCTCCCGTGTATCTATATTATTATACAACTCTGATTATAAGCTTAAAATTCTGAAAATTTTAGAGTAGGATCTCAATGGGATGAAGAGCAGTGGTGTAGCCAAGGAGGGGGGGGGGGGGGGGAACACAGAACTGGTTTACTGAATCATGAATACAACAGTAAAAACGGCTAAGATAGAATCACAAAGAACCTATGAAAACTTCCGCTTTAGACAGGTGTTCGTCTTAGAAGGTATAGTTCAAAGGTATGTCTTTCGTCAGGACTACGAACTTTTCCGTTTTAGACAGGTTTTCGTTATAAACACTTTCCATTTTTACAGTATACATTAAACTGCTAAAACGTACTCACTCTACATAGTACACCTCTGAAGAGTATAAATGTATTACTGTGAAATCTGTGAAGATGACCTAGCTTAAAGGAAAGAAAAATTCAAGATTCGATTAATATATTTATGCTTGCTAACATTTCAAACCTATTTGAAATGGAACTTGTCCCAATTGTGATTCCTTCTTGGCAGGTTTTCTTTGAATATGGAATCCTCTCGTAAACACAGAAACATTTTAATGTTCCGAGACGGAAAGATAACTATGCAAGTATATCTGCTATTCCGTTTACACAAATTTACTATAACTAGATTAAACGTAAAACTTCTTTCGTTGGGACTAACTTTTGCCAACACTTATGGGAAAAGAGGAGTTTGCACTAATGGCACATTGGTTGAGTTTTGTGACCCTTATCCTTTGTCCACTTTAATAACGGACAATATCATCAATTATTGTAAATCTGCTGCCTGCAATTCATAACTTTATTTTTGGACTGGTTATTTGTTACCATTTTCAAAATACACTAGCGAGAAAAGTTAAAGGAACAACCACAAAAATGTACTTTATGTTAATTCTATTAAGAGAATTTCAATGAAAAGTGATTGGTTGGTAAATCAGTGTCAACGTTATCACGTAGTCTAATGGAATTAACCTTCGCTACAGAAAAATATACAAATTTTTCAGCCCGTCCATTCGATTCACGTGTGAAAAGGAGTGCATGTGGGTGACTTGAAGTCTAATTTCAAGGATTGTATAGTTATAAAATTTTCACTTGTAATTGTTTGAATATGTCATTCAGAAGGTATTTGACCGATTGTGAGAAATGGCGTGTGATAGGGAGAATGAAAGCAAGACCGAAACTGACAGAGATCTGTAAAGTCTTAAAAATAACCAAAAGCGTCATGTCAAGAATCTGGAAACGGTTTAAAGACACTGGTACTGTCACAGAAAACCAGGTCAAGGTAAAAAACGTGCCACAATGGACTCTCAAGACAGTTATTTGACAACGATTGCTAAAAGAAACAAGAACTTGACTTCAGTTCAGATTGCAAGGGAGTTAGCTGCAGCAACAGGAACTCGACTATACAGATTTACTGTGAGTGACAGGACAGGCTGCATGCAAGGAAACTTATTATTTGTATTCCACTAACTCTGGTAGCGAAATGCGCCCGGCTAAAGTGGTGCAGAGATCTTCGTCATTGGAGTACCACGGACTGTGGCCGAGTTCTCTTTACTGAAAAACCCCATTTTTAAAACAGACATGTTACTGTATGGAAGGAAAAAAACACACAATAAGGCTGCAAACATCCGTGAAAGACATCGATACAAAGGTCGTGGAATCATGGTATGGGCGGGCATCATTTTGAATTCTCGCACTGACCTACACATTTTTACCAGCACAACTGTGAATGCTTAAATATACGGAGATGAGGTTCTTGATCCTCATATCAAGTTATTTAAGGATGCAATCGTAAAATTTGGGATTTTATGCTTATTAATGGTCTAGGAGTGCTATCCCCTCCACAAAACTCCAAAGTGTTCCTTCCTGAGCTGCAGAAATCCCAACCGAAAAAAAGAATGTCTGGATTCAACATTACCTTTGACCCCAATTACTACTTGTGAATGCCCAGTTTAACATTGCTTCAAGAAATTTCATGGTAGCAATAAGAGTTTTGTGTATGGGGAACTGTCTTGGGTGACATTTTGTTTTTAACAATGAGAAATTGAAAGCATAAACTGAAGTTAATCCATGTACCAAAATCCGGAGTTTACCGCTGAACTTGGAGAATGCTGTAAAAGTATTTCGAACCATCTAAAATAAATTGGTTAGGAAGTGCAATAAACAGAAACCATCATTATTTTTAATACATCCTAATACTTCTAAAACAGTGCTAATCCTTCACAAATAAATTTGTTACAAAAATTTAACTTCCTTAGCGACGACCCGATATCAAAGCAGCTATTAGACCGAATATGGTATCAAAAATGGCGAGAATAAAACATAGAAACCCAAAAGAATTATGGGTGTTTTAGACACTTGTAACAAAATTATTTTTCCAGCATGAAAAATATTTGATGCGCGTGCTTTCTTACAATACTAGTTTCTGTAGCTGAAATTGCAAGATCTGTTTCTTAAAGATTAATACCTCGTCTCAAAAACTCCCATGGGAAGTTAACGGCTCACGCGATTGACACTTATGTGAAACCATTATCCAATATCTATTACAGCACAAGTTCTTAATTCAATGGCAATAAATTAAACATGGAAATAGATTTTTTCAACTTAACCATTTGATCCTAACTTTATTGTAGGCAAATGTTATGTAATATAACACTTGATTTAAATAAATTTAACTCTTCAGTATGTGCTCAGTGTTTTGCATCATAGTGTTTGTAAAATCTTTGTTATTGGTAAATATCAATGTAACTTCAATTACTTTCTTATCCATGCTTTTTTTAAAATAAAAATATTAAATAAGGATAAACCTAAATTCTTAAAGTTAATTGAAATACTTTTATTATACATACATAGACAATCATATCAAGACGTTATCGCAAGGGACTGGAAAAAGTTCCATTTTAGACAGGCTTCTGTTTCAAGAAGTGTAATTAATTATACTTCATACACTATTTCAATAAGATCGATTTTTCATTTCGTCGGGATCCTGAAACTTCTCCGTTTGAGGCAGGATTCCATTATAGAAAGATTGCGCTTTCACCGGTTTGACTGTGTTTCACTGAAGAGCGGTGAAAATCCCCTATCAGACAGGTTTTTAGCAAATTTAATTGTATGGCAATTCATATTAAGACCATGTAATGCTTCCGTTTAATTCAGGGTTCTGTTATAGATAATTACTATTTTGACAGGTTTTACTATTTATGCAACATAAATAAGTACATTTATATAAATATACAAAACTTGTAAAAATGGAACCTGTCTATAACGGAATTATGTCTTAAACGGAAATGTTCAGTAGTGCTATCGAAAAGAATACTATACAATAACACCTGTTAACACGAAAACCTGTATAAAACGGAAATTTTAACCATCATTTGCATTTTTATCTTGACAGCTTTTACTATATAAGAGTACTACTTAAGAGAAAATTTTGGACCCTCCCCCCGAAACAAAATCCTGGCTATGCCACTGATGAAGAGTTATGAAATAAAAGCTAAAAATTACCATATAAATGATAATCTAATTCTAGCTTATTTCTTTATTTGTTTATTATTTGTATAAAAATTTCAGAATATTAAGTTGATACAATAAACATACATTCTTAAACAAAAAAAAAAAAAAAAAAAAACACTATCTAAAAAAATTTAAAATTTTTAAAATATTAATTTTTTTTTATCCAAGCATAGTCAACCTCATATCAAATTAAACTTTATGAAATTCCCTTTAAAATCAGGGATCATACAACTCTGCATGCCAGATAGAACATGAGAAATTCAAAGTAGAAAACATTTATGCAATCCAAGAAATGATGATTTTTCAAAATTTAAATAATTAATTGTATGAAAATTTAATCAGATAAAAAAAAAATATAAAACTATATTCTCATTTATATCATGAGGGAGATATCATGATTTTTAAAATCAGTCAGTCCATTTTTAGGACATCTGGTATATATAACATGGACCCCAAGGGATCCGCAAATGTCTCATGTACAGTGTAATGCTTTTTTTTACTTCTTAAGAACCTGAGATAAATCTTGTGAGTAAAATCAAAGAAAAACTAAAAATATTGTTAAAAAATACAAAATAATTTCTTTATACATTAAAATGTGAAAATGAAACTGTTAAACAACTGAAATATATGTATAATCTGGTGTAATTTTATGGTAATTGATTCTTTTACCAGCACAACTAGCTAGATATTAGGTTCATGTTGGCGACTTCAGCTGTTTTATGACCAGCCCAACTTCAAATAAAATTTTAGAGGATTAAACTTAGAAGGATTTGTTTTGGAGATGAAAGAGTTTTGTGAAAGGGCTATTTTTAAGATGAAAAATTTTTTGAAGGGTCCTGTGATTTGCTGTGTCAGTCCGTTATTCTGTGCTGAATGAAACAACAACAACAAAAATTCTGTCCTGCCACTTCCACACACTCAAGAAATACCCTTACCTCCATTGTGGTGACCCTTTTTTCATTTTCTTCTCCCTGTCCACTTTTTATCTCTCTTCTTTTTAATTCCTTATTTTTCTTCCTTCTTCTTATATTTCCTGTAATCTTTACTGTACATGGGATCTCAGACAACGTCTGCCTGGGTTTATCATGTACTCTTGGACAGAGGCTGTCCGAGCTCCCATGTAAAGGTTAACCCTACGGTCATTTGGCTTATCTTTTTCCATCATATCACTGAAGAATTAAAAGGTTGTTGCAACAAAATTTTGAAATTTATGTTGATTTTTTATATTGCATAAGATAAATAGATGTATATTGTACTCAAATAAGGATCTATTTCCTGATTTATTGCATAGTTATTTAATAACACGTTAAGAAGTATGCAAAAGTACTATTGTTTAGTACTCAAAGGGTTAAATAACTTTAAAAATAAATCTTGTACTGTAACTCTCTACAGTTGACAATATTATGTTTCTGATTCTCTTTTTTTTACTAAAACCATTTTATTGATTTTATATGATTATTGATCATTAACATTTCAATTTGAATATTTTAGACATGGACTGATTTCAAACACATCACATTAAAAACTGCCAGAATGAGAAGAAAGCTGTTAGAAAGTAGTGGCTCATTTACTATGGAATCATTTGAAGATGAACTATCTCCTTTACAACTTAGAGTTTTAAATGTAATTGGATGGAATGAAGCTTTTGGTAGCATAGAAGAAGGAAACTTTGATAAAGAATCTCTGCAATCTCTTCCATCTCCGAATGAGGCTTTTTTCCCTATAATAGAAGTAAGATTATCTAATTCTGAATATCAGGAATTTCCTTTCAAAGACTTTGTATAAAGTGATTTCATATTAGCCAGTTTTTATGCTTTTTAAATGGTCTAAATCATAGTTGCCACAAGGACGGCCTGCGGGCCAGGCTTGGGCCTATTTTCATTCATGGCATTTGGGCCGAGCCATATTTTTTTTCTGAAGGCTTGGGCCGGGCCTGGCCTAGTGACTACTCTTTAGAGCCGGGCTGGGTTCAGGCCTTAATTTTTTCTGGAAGGATCGGGCTGGGCCTAACTTATTTTATCTGCACAGAGCCGGGACTTATTTCTTTCATAGTATTCATGGTCCAAAATTTTCAGTCCTGGTTTTGAGCCAGCCCATTTGAAAATCATTGTCTCGGCGTGGTCTGTCCATTCAAAGGTCAGTAATATTAAGCCTGGTCCAAAGATTTTTGCAAAAAATGCATACATTTTTAAATCACCATTACTCTACAATTAAACGTCAACATTTATTCTTTTTAAATAATAGTAAATTTCTATGCCTATTAAAATATAGTAAAACGTGTGAAAAAGAACCTGTCTATGACAGAATCGTGTTTTAAACTGAAAAGTGTGTTGATCTGTGCAAAATTAATATACTAATACATAAGAAAAGAATATATAATACATTTAAACTTGCTAAGAAGGGAACTTGTCTGTAACACATTTTTTTTTTTTTTTCTGTTTTCTATGTAATTGAGTCTTGGGAGATTTTCCTGTATATATAGCAATTTTCAGATTTTTAATACTTCAATACATGGAATATGGATTAACAATATTAATGAAAACTGACTGAAACATTTACATACAAGAAATAGCGATTCATTAAAAAAATAAATATCGCAGCCTGCAGCACTTCTATAAAAATGAAGATTATAAACATTAAAAAGAAGTTAAGATAAATATTTTTGGTCAGAATTCCTTGTTCGAGACAAATTTTCAACCAAATTGACGTAAAAATCAATCTTTTGTAGAAATTCACTCAGGCCGGGCCGAGATTTTAACTTTTTTCCACGCTCGGCCCGAACTTTTAGCTGTTATAGCGGGCCAGGTCAGTATTTTTTTTGTACGGTCTGGGCCGAATTTTGTTTTCTATGAGTCGAGCCAAACCCGGGCCTGGAAATTTCGGCCTGTGCAGCCCTCTAGCTGGAAGAATAGCTCTTTATTCCAGAGAGTTTCTTTGCATTTAATTTTAAAACAAAAGAGAAAATAAAATGTATAAATTATTTTGGTACTTAGTTATTCCGTCGACCAAATTACTATCGCCAAATTGTAAGATTAAATGCCATTAATTAATTAATTGTAAGATTAAATGCCAATAATGGCCAATAAAACCATTAATTTGACATTTTATTTGTATTTTTATTAATGATTCACTAATTTATTTGTTCTTTCGTTATTTAAAATAAAAATTATGTCAATGTGTATAATTTGGTGATTTATATAATTTGGCGAAATTGGTCGACAAGATAACTAAGAAGTACCATTATTTTAAATGATTATATAATACAAGTGATGCATGCATATGCTGATCTTAATACTAGTTAAAAAATAGTAGCTTTTATTAAATGACTCTGTTTTTATATATTACTTTAAATATTTATGATTTACATATCAGTGCAGTAAAATTAAGTAATAAAGATTTTTATGGTGTATTGAGAAGTTTGATTGTATACATATGCATAATAAAATATATCAATAGTTAATTTATATTCAAAATTAAAGCATTTCATTATTTAAATCTAACTTTTATTTTCTTCTAGCTTTAAAAGAAAAAAGTATTGGATTCATAAGAAAACTGAAGTTTTGGTTTTCGACAGATTTGTACATTTTAGAAGGTCCTGAACATGATTTGACTATTTTTAGGAAATGTCTGTCTGTATGTGACATAAATTTTGTGCCACTCTATCTCAAGAACTAATACACGGAATTTAATAAAACTTTAGATTTATACCTTTATATAAATTGGTGCTGATTAGTTTTGGGTGCAAATCACCTCATAAGTGGCAATGCTATGATCCATTTTTTACGATTTCTGGAATAGCTCTATCTCAAGAACTAATGCATGGAGTTTCATCAAGCTTCAGATTCAGTTATACCTTAGTATAAATTGGTGGTGATTAGTTTTTGGTGTAGTAAATCGTCCAACAGGTGGCGCTGTTATGCTGAATTTTTCACGATTTCCTCAATATCTACATCTCAAGAACTAATGCATGTATTTAGTATTTTCATAAAACTTTAGATTCAGTTAGACGTTGAGATAAGTTGCTGATGAGTAGGTTTTGGTGTAAATCTCTGAATAGGATGCACTGCTGTGCTGCATTTTCACGATTCCAGCAGCAGCTCTATCACAAGGACTCATGCATGGATTTTCATCCAACTTCAGATAGATTCAGTTAGACGTATTGACATTAGTTGTTGCTTATTAGGTTTTGGTATAAATCGTTCAGCAGGTGGCGTGCTATGCTGCATTTTGCAGGATTTACACGATTTTAGTGACAGTCATAACTCAGGAACTAATGCATAGAATTTCATGAAACTTAGTTATACCTTGACATAAGTTGGGGCTGATTAGATTTTCAAGTAATTCATATAACAGGTGGCGATGCTATGCTGCATTTTTCACTATTTCTGCGATAGCAATATCTCAAAAACTAATGCACAGATTTTAACAAAACTGCATATTCTGTTACACTTTCAACACACATAGATTCTTATTAGACTTTGGTGTATAATGTCCAAAACAATCGGTTATGCTCTTGGGGTTGGGAATTTTGGTTGCAGATATCTAAGGGATGGGTGCCTAAATTCAATTATTTGAAAAATACTATGCTTATATCTCCCTTTTAAATGCACACAATTCAACAAACCTTTATAATCCTCACGATGGGCATAGATTGTCATTTAATTTTGGTACTGTGATAACGAATCTTGAAGTATTAGCATGCATGAGATAGAAGAAAGTTTTGGGATTGACTCATCCAACTAGTTTTAAAAAGATGCCAGACATTAGTTAAAGTCAAGTAAATCAATTAGCATTTTTTTGTTTTAGTTTAGCTGACTTTTATTGAAACACTGACTTTAAGTCACCATTATGTATGTATTATTCCAATTTTAATGTTTTCAATATTAAGAAATATTGCTATTTTTTTCCTTTCTAGTTCATTACGGTTCCTTTAATATTACTGAAGCTAAAGAATTTATAACTTATAAACTAGAGAAGAGGAATTCTGCTTTTTCAGAATTTAGTGTCGCCCCTGGCATTTCTGTTGCTTCATTTTCTTCTGATGGACTGAAGGCTTCTAACTTTTTACAGCTGCTCTTTCATCTTCACCTAACACTTCATTTATAGTGGCTGTTTCATAATAATAGAAGCCACCAGTCCATCAGAAGAAAATAACGTGGTTAAGCGAGACTCTACTGCAGTACAAAACATATTTCAATTTTAAGACTTAAAGCACAGGTTTTATTTTATGTAAAATGACGTAATTTGCATCCACTTAAGAATTCCACATTTACGATCCACTCTTAAACATCTACAGTAAAGCATGCATAGCACATCACTATCGTGAAATAATGCACAAATGCAGCGAAAAGATGTTGTCATTCAAGAAAATCAACAAAAAAAAGGGCTATCTAATGATTCATAGATACTTAAAATTAAATATAGTTTATAATAGCTTTATTGTTTTAACAGAAATCATTCGTTTATATTTTTTTCAAAATAGCACATATTTTAATTACATTTTCTTTCAGTTGTTATGAGAAAATGACAACAAAAATTTATAATTACTATTTTAGAACTACTTTAGAACTATTTTTCCTTTACTTTCTACAGAAATGGAGTACTTCCATTGCCAATATTAAGTAAATGGCTCCAAAAACTACAAAAAAATTAATATTTCAAAAATAAATGGAGATACAGTTTTCAAACAAAATGCATTTAAAAGAACTTTTTTTTTCAATACGATGGAATAAAAATTGAAAATGTGCGATGCTTAGAAGTTAAAATAATTGCTATAGAGTATTTAATCGTACTGCTTAGTTTTACGGCTGGCTTCTGTAAGGTAATGTTGTCTTTTGGAATACACAAAATAAGCTGGGAGAAAGAAATAGCATACCGTACCGGGGGTTAAAAAAATGTTATTTAAAATTAAAATGCATCAGTATCTGAAAGAAGAATGTCTAAAAAGGGGAGGGGAATCAATTTTGGCCAATAAAAGCCACTGATCTGACTTTTTTTACTGATTCAAATGTAGTTAAATTTTACAAAAATAGTTAATACAGTAATTTTATGTTTCTGAATAAAGATGCATCTTTGAGGTATTTATTAATTCAAAGATATTTCACTGGAATACTAATTGATAGCTAAATATGTAAAACAGTATAATTTTAAATTTAATTTTTTAAATGGTGATACCTATATAACCTTATTATTATTGTTATTTTTTTGACTATGTAAGAAAAAAAGGGGGATTATTTGGCATCTATTTATTAAATTAAAAATTAATGCCAAAAGAAAGAAAAACACTTTAACAGAAGTCAGCGCAGGTGTTTCTTAATAATTTATTTTATTTTAGAATCATCATTCTTATAAACTTATATTTTAACTTTGCGTATAAAATTTATTGTTCTTCGATTATCTTTTTATTTTTAATAAAGATAGAAATGAAAAGAGTTTAATTGAATGTTATTTTTTCATAGGAACACAGCTATTCAGAAAATGATGAGCAAATGTATGAATGTGAAGAAATGGATGATGTGGATGATACAGAGTCAAATATAGAATTGTTTTCTATAACTAAATACTCAGACAGGGGTGAGATCCTAAGTGTTATAAATTGTTTTTTCTTTTAAAATTTGTATTTTTATATGCCAAAATTGCTTTAAGGCTAATTTTTAGTTATTTAATAATTTTGATTTGAATGTGTTTTATATATATATATATTACATAGGCTCACACATATACACATTCTATAAATTTTTTCCATTTAATATAATTTTTCTAACCCTGTTTATTTAATTCTTGTACAATAACATTTATTTTCGGCTGTTTTTAAATAAAATATTCCAATAATTTTTCTATTTTCTTCTAATTTCCAATCATCTAAATGCGTATGATATCACTTATTTTCCTTTACAAAATACTATGTAAAACAATTCATGTATTATTTTTTTTTCATTTTTATTTCAATCTTAAATGCTAATATGATTTTCCTTTCTCTCCCTAAATATCTGTTCTATGAATCTCATTTTACTTTGCCATTTCTTTTTTTTTAATCATCATTTTAAAAGTTTCTTTCCGCTCCTTTTGAGAAAACTGCAGCACACTTGTTTTCTTCCATTGCTAGTTTTTTTTTCCCCCTTAAGCTTACTTATTTGCTGAATATGTATGTCCCGTTGCAGTATTGTAGGCATAAGTATTTAATGGCTTGCACGAGTGTCAGAGACAGAAATTTGTGTTGTTTTTTATCTAAAATCCACGCACATCATCAGAAAGTAATGTCTTGAGTAATAATATGGAATATTTATTTTAACATCTTTTTATTTAGATTCTGATCGATGATTACTGAGATGTTACAAATCAGTAGAATGTTGTAGTGAATATTAATGCAACATTCTGAATTTTTAGCTTGTGAAAAATGCTGCACTTCTGTGAAATAGCAATTGAAATAATAAACAGGTCTACAATTTTTTTCATTGAGAGATACCATAGATGCCTTTGGCTATTTTAACATCAGTGACTGCAAACTACGTAATATCATCCTACTAGGAATTTCATAAACTATGCCTTTTATTTATAAAATATCTACTTGCTTGCGGGTTTGAAAATGGAAGTTATGCAGCTAAATGCTTAGTATTGAGGGATGAATTAGAGTCTTCACTATAGAAATTAGTGTGGAATGTTTTTTGTAAAGCTAGAGAGCCATAATTAATGTCAGTGACCAATTGCACTTATCTTTTTTGTAAAATTTACAGTAAATTTTAAAACATCGTATTTTCAATACCATTAGACATGGAACTATTTCAGTCAATGTAGTTTTTTGTAAGGAAATTTAATGCTAAAGTTTCCAGTGAAGTGGAACTTTTGTTAACTTCAAAAGCATCAATGGCTAATGTTGAAAGATTATTATTTATTATTATTTTATTTTTTCAGTCTTTCACAGTCAAATCTGCAAAATAGTATTGGTATAATAAAAGCTGCCAAGTTTGTATTTAGGTGCTGTGCATAATAACGTTATCAACCTTTTTGGCAATTTTGGACCCACCCCCTGCCCTTACAATATTATACGTTATCATTCCTCGAACCCCCACTTCCTAAGGATATCATCAGTGGCTAATAAAAAAAATTTATTTTTACAATTTTTTCTTTCTTTATCTTTTTATACGTTTGCTATGATATACGTTAATAATTGGCATATTTTACTGATTTAAATGAAGAGAATTCAATAAAATATCACTATTATACATGAAATAACTTTATATCAGATAACACTTTAAGGAAAAGCTTACTATTTAAAAGTATTTAATAATAGCTTTCTGTTACATAATGCATTCAAGAGCCATTCCATGTTACGTGTGTGACATTTTGAACAAAAAACTTTCTAATTAATCAAGGATTCTTCAATATATTTCTTATTTAAAAATCCAAACAAAAGTTGTTTAAAAAATATACACTTTAACATATTCTTTTATGCAAAAACCTATCATTTTAATATAATAGTTATTTTTTAAATAGCTTTTTAAAAATGTTACGAGTGTGACTTAGAAAAAAAGCAAATTTTGAGTAATGAAATTAAATGATATATTTCTGTGAATTTTATTTTTACACATTTAAATTAAAAAATATGGTAATAACTTATTTACCATAACCACCTAAAATCACAATTAAAATTTAATAAATAATTGAATAAATGAAAATTAAAGCCTGCGTTACGAGTGTGACTCTCTGCACGGAATTGCCCTCAAGAGTAATATTTTCTTGCACTTGCCCCCTTCATGGGGGTAAGCAGAACTTCTTATCAGCAAAACAGGTGGACAACATTCTTCCTCATTTTTTTACTATTGAACATAGCAAGTATCATTTCGAACCTCGTTTCTCAAACAATGCATTATATGTGCAAATGACAGAAGAATAGGAATGGTGAACGCTTATTCCGTTAAAGGATTGCGGAAAAGTAAAAAGACACTTCTCAAAATTCAATCTCAGAAAAAATCTTTTCCACAAATGCTAAATTGAATAAAGATTTTGTAAATATTGTCCCACTAATTGTATGTTAATGAAGTCTAAAGTGATTTGATAAATGAAATTGGTTTTTATTTTCAAAATATTTTACTGATATTGTTATTTACTATATCAAATGACAATCCTTATTTTATTTTATTTCGTTTTTCAATTCTTTATATCGCTAGTTTTCAAGAAGCGTAAGACATAATTAAAAAAATAAATATTATGAAAAAAAAAATAGTGTAAAGCTTTTATTTAAAACTAAGCTAAGCTAAGCAAAGCTTTTATTTAAAAAAAAATCTCTGTCACACAGTATGTATTCATCGTTTAATGGAACTCCATTACCTGCACTATATTCTGTTGAGCTGTCTACCTCGCAATAATGTTATCTTAACAAAATATACTCGCCAGTCATCAGCGTACGTAGCTCAATTGGTAGAGCATTGATAATTTAAGTCAAAATGTTCTCGGTTCAAATCCTGATTTGGGCATTTTTTTTCTCAATTGGGAAAATTCAATTTGTATGACTTATTTAAAGATTATGGCATATTATTTTTTTATTTAGCATTTATAAACAAATTTATCCAGCAGAAATCACAGTTTAAAAATGATGCTCTTCCAATAATTTTATGGATCTTGAAAATGATTATTTTTAACTTGTGTCATTCTTCTCGAAAACCAAAGCTTTGAATGGTTATTTTACCTACAAATTTTATATTATTGAAATCTCAAGTGAAGATGATCAAATGAAGTGTCATGTATGAATGTTAAAAAATCAATACCTACATGTTTTGCCAGGAAGATAGATTGCAAAAATGGGTTAACAATTGCCAATTGTGTTCAAAAGAGTAATACAATCAATATACATTTATTAAATATATGACATTGTTAAAAATGATAAATAAAATAAAAGCATTATAATACAAGTCGAAAACCATCGAATTTGACAAATGAAAATGTTTAATAGAACTGATTGAATTTATAAAAAAATTTACAAAACTAATTACAATTAATAATCGATCTTATATTGGCTGCCCTAAAGTTTAATTTCAACTTTTCAAATTATTGAAAAATTAAATTTTATTCCTATACATAATCAATAACATGCAATTCAGATAAGAAATTATAAAGTTATTAATTGAAGCTTTTTTTTTTCAACAAAATCTAAAAATTTTGTCATTTTCACTATCGCAAAATTTACATTTATACTTTTCATATTCATAGTCACTATTTTAAAAACATTTTAATGTGCCACAGATTATTAATAAATATAGTCCCAAACTTGATGTCACTTTTGCCAATTATAATTTTGCATGTGCATATTCACACTCTTGATGAGGTTCTAATCCGAGTTCAGGTTAAATCCAGAAGTTTATGCCTTTTTTGACGCATACATATTAAAATATTTAGTTTTATGCAAAGTAAATCATTTCTTTTTTACTATGACATCATTTTCACTCAGTGAAGATTATCATCTCAATCTCAGTATCAACAGAATAAAGAAAAATATTGTATTTTCATTGGGACATCATTTTATGTTCAATATTTTTTATTAAGTTATTTTTATTTGTAATGCAAAAATGTCATCCATAATGATATGGTAATTCCCATTGTTTCCCTTCTCTCTTCAACAATGGAAGTAACCCAGTCGCCACCAATGTGAAGAAATTTCATAAAGGATTTTTTAAATTAAAATTAAAATATAAAAAATGGGATTAGTTTGAAAAAAAAATAGAGATTGCAGTGCATCTACAAATAAACTGCTTTCATTTTAATAAACAATTATCAAAATTGGTGCAGTCGAAATCTCAGGCCAGATGAGTAAAAAAAAAAAAAAAAAAACACTGTTGTCTTTTAAAATATATAGATTGTTGCCATGATATATCTTGGCAAGGAAAATATGTAAGTGGGTCATTCCATGCTAAATCAACCAAAAAATTTCAATATTCAACCTGACCATTTTAGATTTCAATGAAACTGCCAGGAATCATTGTCCCTGGTGGTATGAATTACAATATATTTTTATAATTTTTTATCTCATTAAATTTTCATACAATTAATTATTTAAATTTTGAAAAATCATCATTTTTTGGCTTGCATAAATGTTTCCAATTTTGAATTTCTCAAGTTCTATCAGACGTAGAGAGTTCTATAATCCCTCATTTTAAAGAGAATTTCATAAGGTTTGATTTGATATGCAAGTTCTTTTTAAAAATTTCGAAAGAAAAAATGTATGTTTTATGTAATATTATAAGCTTAAAATTTTGAAATTTTTAGAGTGGAACCTCAATGAGATCAGGAGTTATTAAATAAAAGCTAAATATTACAATGCAAATGATAATCTGACTAACTTATTTTGTTATTTATTTATTTTTTGTATAGTAAATTTTAGCTTTTATTTTCATAACTCCTGATCCCATGGAGATCCCACTCTAAAAATTTCAAAATTTTAAGCTTATAATATTGCATAAAACATACATTTAAAAAAATATCTATCTAAAAAATTTTTTAATTTCAAATTTTTAAAAAATTAATTTTTAATGAAGCATAGTCAACTTGCATATCAAATCAAACCTTAGGAAATTCTCTTTAAAATGAGGGGTTATAGAAGTCTCTGCGCCCGATAGAACTTGAGAAATTCAAAATTGAAAACATTTATGCATGCCAAAAATATATTCTTATTTATATCATCAGGGACAATGATTCGTGAGAGTTTCATTGGAATCTGAAATGGTCAGGTTGAGTCACTGGTTGATTTGGCGTGGAATGACCCAAGTACCAAATCATCTAATAAATCTGTTTTTTTTTTTTTTTTACAGAAGAATATCGCAGAAGAGAAGGAAATACTGTTATAAATCGAATGATGCAACAGCAAAGTGAAATTCTAGAAAAAATTTCTCAACAACACAAACAAATTCTCGATACAGAGAGAAAAGAGGCTGAAAGAGAGAAAAACAACAATTCTGTAAATGTGCTGCTAAAACAGCAAAATAAACTTTTAGAAAAAATAGCCATGCAGCTAGAACTGATTGCTAATGCTGAGCAAGTAAAGAAAGAAGAAAAGAATAATTCAATAAATGTATTATTGGAACAACAGAATAAACTTTTAGAAAAAATAGCTGGTCAGCAAGAACGAATTGCTGATGCAGAACATCGGAAAGCAGACACATTGCCAGAACTCTCAACCACGATTAAAGAACTGTTAAAAAAAACATAATCACCATTGATATACATTCTCTTGATCTATTTACATGCGCTTTCTGCCTGACTGTGTGCATTTAAAAATTTCTTAAGTTCTGTCTGCATCATGGGCGCCTGCCGAACAAAATTCAAGAAGAGGCAAGATTTTGGAACAAATGTGCCTGTTGTCAATGCCACTTTATTTATTTAGTAGAAAATATAAAGATACTAAGATTTCTTTTTTTGTGTGTGTGTCAGAACCCTGTGTGTAAGATAATTTTTTCTTAGTCTTTAATTATTTAAACTCATTTGAGAAGAATAAATTATATATATTTTTTTTACCATTATGAAATGAAAAAAGTATTTTAATTAGCTGAAATTAATTAATTCTTTATTTTAATCTTTTCAAATTTAATGGGGACATTTGCCCTCTCTTGCTCCTCCTTTCCTGTCAGGCACTTATTGTCCACATTGCTGCAGTTGCAAGAGTTTTCATCTAGAAATTCATAACTTCATCAAAATTCAGTCAAAATCAATCAATCATCAAAATTCAGAAATCCGAATGTTTAATACAGAACATTAGAGAATACCTCATCAGGAAAAAAGTAATGGAAATGCAGCAATGTGCTTAAATTTGAAATATATAACATTTTCTCTTGTATAAATATTTATATTTTTTACTGTTGAACTGTATGTTTTTTACTGTATATTGTTATTTATTTATTATTCAATTTTCTTAGTATTTTGAACATAGCTGATTTGTTGATATTACATGTGACTTTCATAGTTCTAACATTTGTTATTTTTTTGTTAATTTATAGTTGTGTTCAACTCTATAAGCTTTTTCTTTTTTTACCTGCAAACTTTAGGTTATGCAACTTGTGTACATTTTGTTACAAATAAATAAATAAACAAGAATGGGTTAAATAATTTTCCTGCTCTTTTCAAACCCTAGTTTGTAGATTCAGAGTTTAATATTTCTTTCTGATTAACAATCAGTATAACGATGGAATTCACTTTAAACAAATATATAACTGCACCTTAAAATTAGAAATTAACCAGTCGTATTATAACATTTCTCGTATTAAATTCAGGCCACATTCATTTCCTCTTCTTAAGGGAATCATCTAAAAAAATTTTAAAAGTCGAAATTTTTGTTGTTGTCTATAATGAAAGAATAGCATGTTACCAAACTTAATAATAATAATAAAAATGTACTTTTAAATGCAATTTGTTTGAAAGCTGTATCTCAATTTGTTTCCGAGTTATTAATTTTTTTTTTTGTAGTTTTTATTACTTTTTTGTCATAGTGGCAACAGAAGGTATCCATCTCTGTTGAAAGTAAAGGGAAATACAGATTACTGCATAGACCAATTAGAAAACGAATAAAATGTGGATTAAACCAATAAAAACCTTCAGATATGCTTTTGATTTCCTACCCTGATGAGAACAATAACCATTTTTCCAAATGGTAAATAAATAAAAATATTTGCACTCAGACAAAATAATCTAATTGTATTGAAATTTTTAAGTATATGATTTTAATTTTGTATACAATTCTATTACTGTTGGGGTCAATTGATCTGAAATTGCACTGTAATAAGAAAGAAAAAGTGAAAAAAAAAATAACCCCTTTTCTAAAAATTAAAAATTATTTATTTTGATACCTGCACATAAAAATGCTTTTTTTTCTGAACTTCTCTATTATCCTGCCGACCACTTTCCATAATATAAACTATTGCCAAACTATGCACCAGACTCTAGTGCCTAATAAACAAATGGAAGAATGTTGCCATTGGAATCGCAAAAAAATTTGGAAAAGCCCCATTCATTAAAGTGTCAACTATCTATAACTTTAAACAATAAATTTTACAACATATTAATGAAAACAGAGAAAGAAATCATCTTGGATATTTATTTATTTACATTATTTTTCTTAATTAACCTTCTCAGCATTATTTTTCTTATTTAACCTTCTCAGCTGGTGAATTTTTATGATATCAATTGAAACTTATCTATGGTATGTAACTATGCATCACAACATTTTTTCAATGTTTTTTCTCTTTTAATATCATGTCATTGCTGTTTAAGAATGTAATTGTAATTTAAACTAACCAAATAATTAATAAATCAGTAAAACATCATCAAAATTACAGATAAACATCGAATTGAAAATCACTTGATGACATAATAAACACATATGATACCACGCTCATGCAATTTTGGTTTTAAATTGTACAGTTTGGCAATAGTTATTTTATGGAAAGTGGTCGATGGGATAATGGAGAAGTACTGTTTTGCCTGTCCAAATTTTTTAAAACAAAAACTACTTGATTCTTTAGTTCTGTGGTACTCACTATGCAGCTTTGTAAGTTGAGCACAAAATTAAAAGAATATATAAAGACCTCATTTTTAAAGTATAACTTAATATAAATAAACACAAGACTTGTATAAATTTCATTCCAATTAATAACGAGTTGAATATTGCAAGTCTGTCTATGACGCTTCATGTCGCCTTCGGGGATCTCCCTTATTATATTAGCTAACAGACATTATCCACTGCACTGTTAATTTTTACATAATAATAATTAGTAATATAATAATACTACATTAATTTTAGCACAATTATTGTAAATTTCACACACCTTTATATTAGTAATTTAATTTTTATTTACAATTATTCTAATTGGTAAATAAATCATACGAGTTGTAAATTTCCAACCAGGCATTCTGGCTGGGACATTTTTCGCCCAGTTGGAAATTTACAACTCATATGATTTATTTATCAATTAGAATAATTGTGTTATTAATGTAGTGTAATTACGTATCCATCGTTTTCTGGAGTTCCAATACCTGTGATTTATTCTGTTGAGCTGATTCATATATCAGACCAGATGTCATGATCAATAAGGTTAGTTGGGTGAATTAGGCCCTCCAGAATCATCTGGGATGGCTCAGTTGGTACAGCATTGGCAGCTTCAGCCAAGAGATCCGTGGTTTGTATTCTGGCCTGAATATTTTTCGCCCAGTTAGAAATTTATAACTCATGATTTATTTTCCAATAAGAATAATTGTGTAAAAATTAATGAAGTGTAATTACATATTCAGCATTTTCTGGAGTTCCAATACCTGTGATTTATTCTGTTGATCTGATTCATATATCAGACCAGATGCCATGATCAATAAGATTACCTGAGTGAATTAGGTCTTCTAGATTTGCCCGGGATGGCTCAGTTAGTAGAGCATTGGCCGCTTCAGCCAAGAGATCCCTGGTTCGAATCCTGCGTGGACATTTTTCACCCAGTTGGAAATTTACAAATCATATAATAGTAGTTTGTATATTGTAATAAATAAACATGTATGCAAATAAAACAATGTTTTAAACACCAGAAGTTTTTTACTTAGTTAAAAAGTTCTGGTTCTTAAAATGTTGTTTAATTTGCCTTTGTCCTCTGCCAAGTATCATCTTAATTTTCAAATAAACATATGACTGCTAAAAGGTAAATACAACTCGAGCTCACTTCTGTAGCAGATTTTAACTCTTACAAAAGTTTTATAAAGTACCACTGCTTTAGTCTGAAGTATAACAATTATATCCAATGCAAACTAACCATTACAAAATTCACCTGTATTCTTATCAAGTTAGGAATTTCTACTGGCTGTCGAATCCAATTAAATGAAATATTCAGGAGCTTAAAATTTTATATGTAAATCATTATTTTACTGTTCTTTTATAAACAGGATGCACAAATGCACACATCTATCAATTTATATCTTATTCGGAATAATTCCTTAGTTTTTGTTTATTATTATTATTTTTTAACAAACAGATTCTTTCAGAAAGTATCTGAATCTTATTATTTTATTTATGTTTAATGGTACTTTTCCCTTAGATAAAATGAATGCAATAGTAAGTTACTAAATATTCAGTTGTAATCATTGAAATTTTAACCATTTCCTGTCATGTTCCACATGTATCTTAGTAGCTTTTTACATACAGTAAACTCCTGACTATCCGGCCTAATGTGGCAGAAGGGTAGGCCGGATAACAAAAAAGCCGGATATGCTGGAGTTCTGTAAATATTTGCTCTCATCCTGCCCTCCTCTCCCATTATATTAAAAACGCATGTTACACATTTTAAGATAAATTTTATATATACAGTTTCAAAATAAGCAAAACATTGACGTAAAATGTAAGCCTAATTCGTAAAAAAAAATGATTAAATCTAATTTTACTGATTATTAATAAATGATTGCACTGCACAAACATTAAAAGTTATTAAATATACAAAAGTTATGCATAAGATAAAAGAGTCAAAACTTAGTTTTTGAAAAAGTCCTTGATAGATGATTGTTTTTCCCTGTTTTTACGCAAGCAGATAATATCAGCTAGTGTCGCTTCCCCTGCTAACTTGCAGTATCTGCTCCATAGTCACTACAAACTTTTTCCGGTTATCACTAGAAATGCAACGAATATTCGGCCCATTCGGCCTGTCTGCCGAATATTCGGCTTCGGCCGAATATCAAGTCCTTTGTTCGGCCTTGGCCGAATAATACTGTAATAAATATTTTTATATTTACACAGTATAACTTTTTAATTTGACAATTTATATTCATTAAGTATAATGAAAATTTTATTTGAAATTAACTAACCCTTTTTTTCCATTAACTTTTATACCCCGAATGGGTTTTATCTACCCATTTTTATATAAGAGACTAATTTAGGAATCATGTTAAAAAAAATTTATGCAGTATCAGTAAGTACAAAAAGTATCTGCTTGTAATAAGCTAACATAATCTGTTAAATTTAAAATTAATCTATTCAAAATTGTTTTAATACAGCTGTACAAGCAAATTCATTTTTTTTTTTTTTTTTTTTTCTTCTTATCATAATGGGAAGTTTAACATTTATCCCTTGTTACATAAAAAAATATTTCTTTCAATAATATTTTGAATTATACCTATAAAGAACTCTAGTGCTATCTGCTGACAGCAAAGAAAAAAAAATAATGATAAAAATGTTTTTGTTAATTGTGAGCTTTATAAAGTCTACAATGATTTCTTTCCACCATATTAGAGGATATTCCTTTCATCCTTTCTATCAGTGGTTTTTCTTAAGATATTAAGATTTCTTATTTTTTATTTTATTTCATCTGAAAGTTGAAACTTATACTTCCTAGTACTTTTCAAATTTTGTCATTATTTTAAAATGTTACAACAACACACATAATATTTATTAAAATGTAACTAGACAATACCTGATGAGGAACTTTTGCTAAGAATTTTTTTTTTTTTTTTTTTTTTTTTTTTTAGGGGGGGGGGGGGGGGGGGGCTGAATTATACCTATTATTGAGGCAATTTTTAGGCTGAACATAGCCGAATATTTTTTCAGAGTAAAATAATGCTTTAAAAAATTAAAAATTTGTATATAAATAATTTTTTAAAAGAAAACAATACATTTTAATTGTGAAATATACAAGAATTGTGCATATAGTGCATACTATATTTTGTTTTTAGGCAAAAATAAGTTCACTATTCGGCTGTAACTTGGCTGAATATTCGGTTATTCGACCAAACCACTATTCGTTGCATCACTAGTTATCACCCATTTTGTTAATCTTCAATAAATAAACTCGAAGCACACCAAAAGACTATACGAAGTAACCAGGGTAAGCGGAAAACAACGTCTGCACTTGTTAACATCCTTTGTACAACTGACGAAACAGGTTATCAAGCTTTAACCCTCCCTTCCTGTCTGTCTCTGCATTCTGCAATCCCTTCTTGCTTCTTCCTGTCATGAGTTATCACTTTCCTACAGACGGGAAGCTGCTTGTCTCGGCCGCTTGCAATACACCTCATATTTTTACTAGGCCGGATGGTACGGAGGGCTGGATAGTCGCGAGCCGGATAGTTGGGAGTTTACTGCATTTATTGATTTAATTTCTGTGTGTATGCATTACAAATGCTATTTAACTTTAATAAATTGCCTTTTTTTCCCCTCAATGTATGCCACACATTTTTCCCTCTAAAAATTTGTTTAATGCTTGGGGTATGTGTCACATGTTAATTTGCAGTTTGAATGACCTATATTTATCTGTTCATTGGTCAATGCACAAAACAGTTGGACAGCAATTTTGTATTAAATTTGTGAACATATGAAGCAGTATATAATGTCAAAACTGTGCAATTTTAGTATTAACTATTAGATTGTAATATAATATATTTAAAATATTTTTTGCCTATTTATCTTCTGTAACACTTTCCAACGTAGTTGAAGCACATTAAGAATAAATAAATAAAAGTCTGGGAGGATAGGTGATGGTGTATGGAAATTTAATGTGCAATAGTTAATTTATTCATTACTAGCAACATTCGCCCGCTACGCTGTTTGATTTTTTTCACAGGAATCTTGAATCAAACAAAACATATATAAACTGATTAAAGTTTAAAAAAAGCTTTTTTCTTAATATCTATTTTCAAAATATCTAATGAAAAATCAGTAAATTATAACAAATTATAAATCAGTAAAATAGTTGTCTTATTCGTATAATCTTACATTATCCAGTTCAAATCTGATGTTGGTGACAAAATAGCTACAATAGCTCTAAAATCGCTGAAGTACCTGTGTTTAGCTATTTTTTTTATCAGATTTGTTATCCGGAATTTCACACTCCCACCTGAATAAAACTGCTACTGAGACGTGGCAAAATGACCTAAAACTTTCGACCCTCCCTCTTTTAACAGACATTCCCTCACAGGGAGAATTTCTTAAATCGGTGAAATATATGTTTAACTGTCTTTTTAGTAGATTTGTTATCCTGAATTTCATGCTCCTATTTAAAACAACTGCATAGATATGACGAAATGACCGAAAACTTTCAATGCCCTTCTCCCCCCCCCCCCCCATTTAACATCTTTGGAAGGAGTTAATTTTTAAAATCGCTTAACTATGCATTTAACTATTTTTGTAGTACATATTTTATACTGAATTTTACACTCCTACCTAAAGCTGCTGCTGAGACATGGCGAAATGACCTAAAACTTTCGACACGCCCCTAACCCCTTTAAGGATAGAATTTTTAAAATCGTTGAAATACTTATTTAACTTTTTTTGTATATTTTTTTATCCTGAATTTCATGCTCAGTACTTTTCCAGTATTTTCAGTACTTTTCCAGTATAGGGGCCTTAGTGAAATAGAGAAAACTGCCTTGGCGAAGAAGGAAATTTGTCAACATATTCACTGTTTCATTTCATATACACATGCATTTTTTTCAATATTTATACAGTTTATTTAACATAAAGAAGCCATTTATCTAATTTTATTAAGAAACAGAAGTAATTTATACATAAAAATAATAATTTACATTTAATTAAAATGCATAGTTAAACAAACAAAAAATTTCATAAAGTTTATTTTCATAGCTGTTTATATCATTCGGCAACAAATCTTACTTTCTGATGACCAAACTCTGGCAAGCTTTTTAAAAAATGCCAAAGCCCCTATAGTGGAAAAGTACTAAATTCTCTATTATTTTGCACTATCTGCACCATAGTTTGTACTATATGCAGGGGGGAGGACGATACGTTTAAATGTTAAATTTTCTATAAAGTACCCCAATAGCAGAAAATTCTCCAAGTGTCTGCGACAGATCTTTCAGGGACTAATCTGCAGGTAAAATGTTACAAATGAACCTTTAATTAATTAATCATTTACTTTTAATGTTTTTAAGCATTTTACTCATTTTTATTAATAATAATCTTAAGTTTTAGTAATAAATAATAAAGAACTAAACGTAATATGAAGTTGGAAAAAGATCCAATGGAAAAAAAAAATCTGCAAAAGGGAAAAGAAAATCTGCGACGCACGTCACCCGTCAGGAACTTTCTGCTACCGGGTAAAGTATTATTAAACAAAAACATAATTTGAAGAACAAATTAAAAAAACAAAATTTATTTCCTACATTGTTTAAGCCTGAGAAGGGACAGATATTAAGTAATTTCATTCAATTAGTTCTACATTTATTGTTAAATTTTTGTAACAAATTAGTTAAGCCAATTGAAGATTAAAAAATAAAAATAAAATTCATACAATATGATACTTAAAACACTCTAAAAAATTAGATTCCGTTCAAATGGAATCGAAATAAATCTTAGACTTCTACCATTTTTAAATGAAAATATTTGTATTGCAGATTTTGTATTATGTTTATGACAATTGTACATAAAATGATAAGATGCATGCAAAATACAAAACTTAAAAAAAAGTCTAAGATTTATTTCGATTTCATTTGAACGGAATCTAATTTTTTAGGGTGTTTTAAGTATCATATTGTACGAATTTTATTTTTATTTTTTAATCTTCAATTGGCGTAACTAATTTGTTACAAAAATTTAACATTAAATGTAGAACTAATTGAATGAAATTACTTAATATCTGTCCCTTCTCAGGCTTAAACAATGTAGGAAATAAATTTTGTTTTTTTAATTTGTTCTTCAAATTATGTTTTTGTTTAATGTCAAGTTTTTTAATAACTAATGAACTCAGACGAATGCATTTCAAAATTAATAGAGAGTATCATCATCAGACTTTGATGTATGCGGTATTGCATCACAATGTGGGATGCAGTTTACCAATGTGTAATTCAAAATGTTTCACCACTGTAGTAATGCAGGTTGCGGTAGTTTGGACAAAAACTTCTAATCTGAAAGTAAAAAATCTATAATCAAAACATAAAAAATTAACTTCACTTAAATTTAGATACCCTATTTCCCACTCAGGAACGCTATGATTGTAAATGTAAATTGTGTTGAATCCTTACTGCTAATATTTAGCAATATTATAGCTGTGACACAGTAAAAAATAAAACTTTTACTTAAATTTTTAAACCTCATTCTCTTCCAAAGGGTGATCTAAACACATCCGAAAATTACCTAAGTTTAACTTGGGGTATAAATGGTTCTCATCTCGGGAAAAAAAAAAAAAAATACATTTTAAAATTTAAGTTACGTAATTCCCCACTAAGTTCGCTACCTGTGTAAAAATAGCTATCCACTAGAAACTTTTTACTAAAATATAAACTTGACCAAAGAAAAACTTATTCTGAAAATATCCTTTTTATTTCCACTATGACGCCATATTCACCTTTTTAATTTTTTAAAAAAAAAACTAGCTCAATTTAATATTTCACGTGAAAATCTTTCAACTAAAAAGAAATAAATTATTATTACGGCTTTTGAAATTTTTGCAACAATGAAGAAAAAATGTTACATTTTCTATGAAAAATGTCTGTTGATTTTCAATGGAAAAAGCGAAAATTGGAATTAAGAAAAATATTTGAATAATCTAAAAAAAAAATTGGCCCATGTTGGGTTATAATTCATCCATATGCAAAGGCATTTTACCATTCGTTTTGACCCTGACGTTAGGCAAACGTTTTTACACTTTAAATTTATAATATCATTAGAATTAGTAAAGAATAAAAAATGAGTGGCATCAGGGACAAAAAGGTGGGAAGAAAAAATGAAAAAGTTATCATCTCCATAGGGTTTTCCATGTTAAATTAACATTGAGAAGTGACACTGAAAATAAATAAGTATTGCGCTGCCGCGCAATACTTAAATAAGACTAAAAAAGAGCTGTATGACTAAAAAAATAAAATAAATATTTTTTTAAAAAAAGACATGCTTTTGTTAACATTCACAAAAATGTAGAATATGCATACTTAAGTAGACTAAAAAACAGAAATTAATGTGGCTAGAAAAGAAACTGATTTATGTCCTCATGTCCAACTCTCCCTCAAATCCACACAGCTTGAGACCAGAGTTTGTGCAGATTTTAGAATTTGGCGGATTTCTGGTCATCACATTTATTAAACAGTAATTTGAATGTAATAATGCAATAAAAATTTTCATGAATGCTTGTAATATAGTGAAATATTAAAATAATTAAGTAAAGTAATAAACTAAAATGATTAAATTATTAAAAATAAAGGTCAAGTAAATAATTAATAATGTATAATTAAATATGCATAATAAAGATGAGATACATTTTTTTTTGAGTTATTCAATGAAACTTTCCTCATAAAGGTACCCTACTTTCATTTTTTTTTTTTCCTTGGCCATGAGAAAATAAAACAATTTCTTTTCGAGCGTGAAAATTATTTTCTACTTTTTAGTGCATTAAAAAAAATATTTTTTTTTCTACATTTTTGTGAATGTTAACAAAAGCATGACTTTAAAAAAAATTACATTTATTTTATTTGAAATAATTGAGTAATGAATGAAATGAATTGATATGAATGAAATTTCCAGTTGTACTGTCTTTTGCAATGACTATAAATATGTCACGAGGAGAAACATTTTCTACAGTTGGACTGTATTTAAAAGAACCATTGTTTTCACATGGACAACTATATGTAAATATTTCACGATGTAAAGAAGAAGGGCAGTTAAAAATTTATGTCAAAAACACTGAGAAGCAAGTTCAGCTTTTAAATAATAAGAGTTTTTACTAAAAATATCGCATATCCTGAAGTTTTGAAACCAAATTTTAATTTATCCTTAAATTGCATTTTTCGTGCATTCATTACACAGAAGAGTACCGCTAATCCTCAAACCTGTTTTTTTTAGAACGCCCTGTGACTTCTTAAATAAATTTTCATGACTTCTAGGGCTGGATGATATCAGAAATTTAATGTCACAATATATCAATGAGTTAATATTGATATCGATGATATATCATGATAACTACTTTAAATTGTGTAAAAATAGAAATATTTCTAATTTCAAAACATAAATGGTATAATAGCAGCAATTTAAGTAAAAACAGATGTCAATGTCTCGTACCTATATGTTCACAAAGCATCATTAAAATAAGTATACATATTTATACAAAAAATATTTTAGAAAATAAACCAATGTTTGATATCTGTTTACACTTATACCATTTGTTTCAAAGTATTTTCCTTCAAAAATAGTATGTTTCCTATTCTTCCTACTCAATGCATTATTTATCAGTAACATTTTAACTATTTAATTACATTGTGAATAACTGAGAAAATTATAAAATACAATATAAAATATTCTCAAATTTAGGACGTTGACAATCTTATTTTAATTAGCACAGGAAAAGAGGTAGCTCGGGAAAAACTAAAATTAATTTAATACCACATGTCACACTAATGTACTTGTAATTAAATAGGTTTCAGTGGATGATAGACACAACAGAAATGTTGCTTTTCAATCTTTCTCTAAGGAATCAATTCACTCTTAATAGAAAACAATCACTGTCGTTCTATCTTCCTACCTATTTACTACAAGAAAACAACATTGAAATCTTTTTTTAAAAATATAAATACTCAAATCACATTTCGGAATAGTTTTATACTAATTTAAATTTTGTTTTTTGATAAATATTCATTCATAGCTGAAAAATATCAAGACAGATACATTAAATTCACCCCAGAAAACTTCGCTCTAACGAAAGTACGACAAACCACAAAGAAGAATGAACAAAGTACAATATGAATAAGCATTACTGACTGGGAAGCTCTTCTTAAAAGCAACCAATCATCGCAGTGAATGATTGCTTTGACTTTGAGCTTTTCACCAACTTGATCGTAAAGAAATGGGGAAACTTTCCCATTAGCGGACTCTGATTGGTTGCTCACAAGCCAAGAATTTCAACTTCTCAGGTATAGACTCGATGATAACCAGCTATCTTCTATATCAAACGCGACAACAAATAACCAGTGCTCATTTGATTATTCATAAGCTATCAATATCTGAAGTTATTGCAATACGTGTTGCCCAATCACAGTTAAGAGAGAAGAACAGACGATAAATGTTATTCAGTATTTTACGCAGACAGTCGAATGAAATCTAGGTTTACAGTGAAGGAAAGTATTGCAAGGATTGGGATAATTTCTAACGTAGATTATCAGCAGAAAGAAAGATTATCGAGGTAGATTTTCTGTTTCAGATGAAGCAGGAAGTTGAAGACATTGGAAAGGTGTTTTTTTTTTTTTGGGGGGGGGGGGGGGTCGGTATTCGGCCATGTTATCGAATATTTGGTTTTGCCGAATATTTGACTTGCTGAATAGTAAACTATTCAGTCTGCCGAATATTCGGTTTGGCAGAATATTGAAATATTCGGCCCAACCGAATACTTAAAAAAACTTTTTAAACATATTTTTAAAAACCTTATACCATTTCTACGTTTAACAGTCAACTTATAGAGATATTCAGAATAATTAGAAATATAATCATATATTTAAATAAAAGAGAATGTTTTTAAATTATCTATTTGCTGTTTGTTAAGTATTATTTAAGAAAATTAATCAATTGCGAGATTTTCATAGGAATTAATTATGTACAAATGCAAGTTCCTGAATATTGTCCGGTAAATAATCTGTTTCTTGCTAAGATTTTAAGAACAATGTTTACAATTTCTGAAAATGATCGCCCACTCCAGACACCGATCTAGGATGCATTTAAAAACTTCCTTGCTTAATCAAATGGAGTAGAACAGTTATTCTTGCTGAGTTGCCTTGCCACCATATAAAATTTGAATAGATTGTA